>JAJEKV010000034.1:9003613-10378404 GCA_021234155.1 Isoetes taiwanensis | reverse complement strand
ATGTTGTACTTTGTTCAGTTACGTGCTATTTGTTTCTTCATAGTTGGTTGAAGATCCTTTCTTCGTTGAAGAATTTGACATTTGTTTTGTATAGATCATTCCCTTTACAACAAAATGCATACAAAATTATTAAATATATCAAACATGAAAGCTTAAGCTGTATTACCTAAGTTATGTACATGACTTTGTGTGCAAGCTCACAACATACAACATCTAAAGCACATAATTGTACTAAATTAAGACCATACTTTCGATGATGTACATTATACAAACTTGTTTGCTATCGATATACCCGGCCACCTTATCTTGTACCTCTTGCTTCATCATCTTGCTAGATTCTTCTACTGGCCTTGAATCTATTCGCTTGTGATGCTAGACTTCTTATTAGCAACAGCACTCTATTGCAAAAACTCCATAAAATATAAATATGTACCGCTTGTGGATTTTATGCATTTCCTCTTGTATGTCATTGTATACGCGAAAGTATCAAATTGATGCTCTTGGACATAAGTATTTAAGTCTTTACTACTTCTAAGCCTACAAACAGTCAAATAGACAACACAAAATCTTTGTCTTCACCGTTAGCCTAGGATGCCATACCGCATTGAAGGTACATTTGAAAGGAAGGTGGAAGTAATCATAACACATCTATGGATAGCAGTGGAATATCCAAAGGAAAAAAACATACATCCCATCGTCAGCCTCCTAGAAAGAGGGTCCAACATCTATTGCCACCGTAAGATTTAAATCTTGGTATGCCTTGCTGCGAAACATGCTGTCTACAATGGGCTGTGGAACATCCAGGAAAAAATACATTAACGAAATATAATAAGCCACGTAAGTAATCAAGGCGGGATTGGGTTCTAGCCATACATCTAACTTTGGAGACCAAACTAAGGATAGAACAGAAAGTCTAAACTAATTTAGTTTTTAACCCTTGATAGAAATTAGCGTTTACAAGCAATTTCTTGTTCTATTACGGAATTTCAAAGTACAATAGTCAATTAGCTTTAGATTCATAAATTTGAGATGAGGTTTAACTACCACTCTTACGCTTAGCTTGTTTTGTCTCTTCTTCTCAAATTACATATTCAATCTTAGCTTTATTAGCCATTTTCTTACGCCAAGTGCAGGAAATCGCTTGTAAATTGTGACCAGTGGCTTGCAACAAACACAGAATTAAGATGGCTACTGTCATATCCCAAAGTTTATGTGAAATATAAAGACAACTCACCATGCTTTTACTGCAAATTCTATGGGCATCACAAAAGCACATAAAGAGGCCATCACATAAAGATAGCAGCTTACATTGCTCTGGATTTGACGTGGAACCTACGGAATAGTTCCTTCTTCCTTTGCATTTAACTTCATATAATTTCAACTCACGTGAATTCAGGTTGGTTGATATAATGACTTGCATCACTTCTCAAACCTACACACAAATGAAAACAATGCAACTAAGATTTAAGCAAGCAGCGATGATACCTCTTGAAATGCTCACATATTTAGGGAGTTTCTTTGTCCACTATTGTGATGTGAGTTCAACACAATAGTGCGGAGAAATACAGGGTGAATGCGCAATTTTTGAACTCTAAAACAAAAATCGCAAAACGCGAGTAGATTCTCAACTTGGCAGGCTGGAACCATATATCTTTGGCATTTACTAACAGCAATGCCTTGCGCCAGCCTTTCTCCAAGCGCACTCTGCGAAACATCCCATATATTCCAGCATCCGGGGCTAATCTTTATGCCGGTACGATAAGTCAAAAGAGTTTTTAGAAAAAAAGACACTTATCTAAGCCATTTTGGATATCAATGTCGCTTTCCACATACCCTTCCGAACATGTGCCTATCTTTAAACAATGCTCTCCACACAATATTTCATGACCTTAATCATAGGTTCAGCTTGGAGCAGATGGGGAGGTGAGACTGAAGGTTATAAACAATCCTTTTACCAAACCAAGCATCAGCGGTATGCTTTATAACACATATTTACTAATCAATTACTTCTGATTGCTCAATGATATTCACGTTCCTAATTCTGCTGGCTGGCGCGACGCAGCACCTTTTCTTTTTCTTGACTCTTTCTCATTCACCACTATCTTGTTCTATCCTCGATTCCTCCTTCTCTTGCTTCACCACAACCACGCTACATATACAGCCTTCCAGTTATCCATTAAATTTCTTGGTACAGGTTGTATATGTTTCTGTCACCACATGATTCTTCAATCTCTTTTTGGCCATGGTTTCACTTAAGGCCATAGATCCACTAGTTTCTACTCTGTTTACGCAAATAATAAAATGTATGAACATCGGTAAATGGCGTAATAAGCTAGTTTTGACACCATTTGAAAACAATATTTCAGTTCGAGTCGATGATGTGCCCATTGGCTTTAGAATTAACGTATTTTATACGCACCTTGTCTACAAGCATTTTCTTTTGGAGTGTGAACTTCTAATATCTTTTTCTTTAGAGTGTCGAGGCGGCTTCATTATTCTCTCCTACATTTCGGCCCCGGTTCCGATTACCTACAAGATAACTCATTGTCAACAACTGACGCAAAACATCAAAATATAGAAATTAAACTAATATGGACACACACACCGTATTTGCCACGACATTTAACCCCCTTTACAACACAGGAGCTCAATTTATTTGTGCATATGAAGCTACAATTGTAACTTTGCTTGTGACTGGCTATATACATTATTAAAAAATGAAACAATTTACTTTATAAATCCGGCAAATTCATTTTAAAACTAATTACTTACACAGTGTTTCCTTTTCCTCCTCTCTCATGCTACTACTACAAATGTGTTCAATGTATTTGAGAGGTGACTGATGTGAGGCGGGGTTGACTTATCATGCTTCCCTCCATAATAATCAACGAAAATCAAGTGTCTTTAGGAGGATCCACTACATTCTTCTTGCATCACATGCAGGGTGCATATAGAAGAGACCACTTAACCACATATCACATACCTTTCTAAGCTTCTTTTATACTACCCATGTCACACGCAGAATAGAAAGCATTGCCAATAAGTAACTAAACCAAGTACAGAAATTCTTTATCAGCGGAAAAGCAATGTACAATCAATTCAAATGTCACTCCATATACATGATGACCTTCGCAGAACTAATATACGGAGTTTGTGTACCCACACGTAAATGTAGCTTCTAGAAAAATTTATAAATCTTTTTGTTGTATTAGATACTCTATTGAATATATATATTTGGAGCCAAGTGCCAGAAAGCTTCTTTGGAAAGAATACGCAATTGCATTAAAATGTATCATAGAGTCGGCATGTGTATCAAAATGTCCACCGATGAAGACCACATGTTATAAAAATGTACACACCTGGATTTACCTACTTATCCTATTTTTCTTAGTACATAAAGTAACTCCTCAATAATAATAAACCTTTGTACATCATGCACATTAATAATATGCATGTACTAACATGATGTTTACCCGACCTAGAAAAGCAAAAATGATCCAACCCTACAAATCTTCACTTCAACCTACATTTTAAAAACCCAAATGTAATTAATATAATGCAACCAATGCACAACTTCTAACTAATATTCATCTACCAATCTTACACGAACTAATAAAAAAAAGACATAGAAAAATCGATTATGCATCTTACCTTTTCAATCCAGCCCCAATGCCGCGAGGTAGCACAAAGGGCAAAAAAAACCTATATGGGTTTTACCCTAATATTTATATATGAAAAACTATCTAAAAGCAATGCATCTTTGTGGGTTGATATCATTAAAACCTTGTGTGAGTCTTTCTTGTATGGTTTTATATAGTGTTTGATAAGGTGGTTTTATAACATGGTCATGTCCTTTCATCAGAATATCTTATCTTATCTTATCTTATCTTTCATCAGAATATTCATTTTTGTAGAATATTCCGGTCATTATCATAATAACCTCGTGAATATTCTTTTCAACAAAAGATTTTATTTGCAAAATTTGTTAAACTATAGCTACATTTCAAGCTCTGTTCCCGTATATCCATACCTCTATTAACGCGCACTTGTTTTGAACCATGTTTTTCCTGAGAATGGAATGGGCAATTTGCTTTCTACTTGAGGCTTGAAAAAAATCAGAATACCATGTTTGAAAAGGTTGTTCAATGAGGGATCTTGAGAAAACTAGTTATGGCTATGGGCCAGGGAGCAAAAATAAGCTTGAAGCCATTTGTAGAGGTGAATATGGTTGGAAGAAGAATCTGAGGAGCAAATCCTATTGAAAGAATACAAAAGCAGGCAAAGGGAGATGCGGAGCACTTTTTTCTTTATGTGAGGTTCATATCCATCAAAATCATCGTCTTGATTTAGTTCCACGTGATAACTAGGACCTTAGGATTGAACACAAATAGAATGCTCTGAGGTTAAACCCACACGAAATTACGTTGTTACATGAAACAAAAAAAAAAGCATATACATAGAATTGCAAGGAACAATAAACTGGCAAGCAATGAGAAAGAACAAAAGATGTAAGAACTTGCTCGGGCTATTAAAGCTGGTAACATCTCAAGAACAAAAGATGTAAAAGAACTTGCTTTCGGACCACGGTTTAAGGGAGGTCAACCCTCCCCTCTCCCCCTCGGCCTCGAGGGTTATTTGCCATAATTTTCTTGAGGGAGGGTTAACCTCCTCGTCTCCTCTCTTCTCCTTCTCTCCTTCTCCTTCTCCCTTCTCTTCTCCCTTCTCCTTCTCCTTCTCCTTCTCCTTCTCCTTCTCCCTTCTCCTTCTCCTTCTCCTTCTCCTTCTCCTTCTCCTTCTCCTTAGTCCCATAGCCTATTGTAGGGTTCCCATGGACGTTAAAACAATGTCTATCTATCTATCTATACAAGTGTTAAGGATGTTAGCAAACACCTCCTAAAGCATTTTAAATGGGTAGATTGTTCTTGGTGTAGAAGATGAGCATTGAATAAAAGATGTAAACATTCTCTCCTATGGAGAACAAGGGCTTAGTAGCAAGAATGGCACATTTATGTTGAGAAATTTTATGTCTTGAAGTAGTCATAACATCTTATTGGTCTCATTACGCACTTGGATTTACACAGGTATGGGTAGAGGTATATATACTATTTTTCTATGGTAAAAGCTTTTTTTTCGTCAACTTAAATTAAATGATTATTCAATCTAAAATAATAAACCATCTATACAAAACCTCTAAGAAATGACATGCTATATCTTTAACGTCTACAATAATAAACAATTTGGGGGACAAAAAGAAACCTACGTTATTTGATTTCTCTGATTTATCCTTGTATTAGGTCATTAGATAGTTAGTAATCGTGGGCGATAACGATCAATTCATTCAATGAAAAAATAAAATTATCTCAAGAATAATTCCCCATCTTTCAAGGAACCGTACAATATGACATTTTACTTCTTAATACATATTTAGACATGGGATATTAAATTGACATTGAAAAATAAAAAACCATATTTATAAACCTACGCTCCCAGTTAATGTAAAGAAGTGTGTATATGGCTTTCAAAAACAAAATTACAAAAAAACCATATCTAGCGGTTTGGTGCAATTAATTATGCCAATTGTTTTGTATGATCCTTATGAGTAACCAAAGATGGATAGCCCACATCCTTTTAGGTGATATCTACGAATAATTACTATGACAATTAGCTCGACATTGAAAACCATGCTAGAAATCACAACCATTTTATAACATACATTGTGATGATAAGGGAAGGAAGGAAGGAAGGAAGTTTATTTAACGTCCGCCGGAGGCGGAGGCCAAAGAGGCCTATGAGAGAGCAGGCAAAAAAAAAGCCAAAACCCCAACACCAAAACAAAAAATGTAATGGCCCATGCGGTGGAACCCTACCTACCAGGGATGAAAAAACCCCACTTGGGAGGAAAACCCTAACGGTAGGGCTCTCAAATACCATGCCCGAGAAGAGCAAGTCGGCCCGAAAACTGCCGGGATGTAAGCTCGGTCGGCGCTACCATAGGTGTCGAGTAATGATGTAGCGGTGTGTCGAGCATCTAAGATCGGTGTGCCTTTGCTTTGGGACATGGGCATATCTTTGAAACTGCCCATTTGGAGGGCATGGTGCTCATCCTCTATCAAGTGCATCTCACAACCCTACGACATATCCTCTCTCCCTGGGGATCAGGTGCAGCCATTCACCCGAAGCTGACTGTCTCAATTAGGGGAGTAATGGGAACCCGTCCTTATAGGCAATAGCTCTCCGTTTCTTCCGCGAGATGTATTGCTTTTCAAAATGCCAATTGGGGTCCATGCTCCAAGGCTGGGATTAATCTGATAGTGCTCTATCGCCAGGCTTTGCAGAGTAGAGGCATCCCGCATTGGCGTATAGCCCGCATCAATTGCCCATGGCGCCGAGAATGCTGCGGTGCCACCATCATTTGGTAATCCATAGACCACCTCTAAACCATCCCTTCTGATTAAAGTGCCATACCCTCTTCAGCCATTTGGGGCCACCAACGTTAACAACCGCGACTGTGGGGGCAAGCTGATGCTCATCCATCCCATCCACCTTATGGGAAGCAAGTAAGATGCCTTAGCATAGCGAATCTTGTAAGGCCGAACCCGTCTCATCTGACAAAACTGGTACAATAAGAAAACTAGCATGAATAACCACCATAGTATTTAAATGTGGTATAAGAAACCATGATATGAACTATTTCAACCTCTTTAAGCATGTAATGACAATAAAAACCAACATGAACACCCATTGCCATGCCAAAAATTGGTGTTAAGAAACCATGCTACAAATCCTTTGTCAATTTAATAAACCATGTTATATTTATAAACCAACATGAATGACCAGCATTGATGTTAGAAACCATGTAATAAACTAATATCGGTTTTAATACATCACGCTATAACAAAAAACGATATGAATAACCATGTACTAGGCTACTAGCTATAGAAAACCACTATGTTATGTAGTTTTATTAAAGATTAAATTTTTAGCATAAAAAGCTCATCTATAGTGGTTCTTGCCGGTGGTTTATTGTAGATGGTTAAACTTTTGGATGCCTTGTGTAGATTCATCCCATGTGCTGACTGATACTACCGTCGCGGTTGTTCCTTGTGCTAGCAAGATGGAGATACATAATAGGGCATGGGATGTGCGAAGATGCCAATACCCTTTGGGAGGAACCAAAACAACTTTACTTTCATGATTTATGCGGGGTCAAAATCAGCATTTTTGGCCCGAAACCAAAGAAAGAGGAGGAGGCTGCAAGTTAAGGACCGAGAGGTGATCTAAGAACTCCTCAACTCCAAAATCTTTGTGTCCCCCTCCTCAATTGCTCTCTTTTTTGAAGACCCTTAAATTGGGTTGAGAATCTATTGCCTCAACTCGGATGCTTTGCTTCCACTTCCTTGCTAAGCTCATTTCTAGATCCAGCCCCTTGCTCTTCTGCGCAATTGCATCCTCCACCTTCCATTTTATGTGCTCAAACTTCATAGCACTCTACTGTCACTTTCATCCATCTGGCTGTTGAAATGCACGCAACTCGACGCCAGTTCAAGTAATTAGTCTCGGCCTCATGGACTGGCTTAGAATATCTTGCCTTTCCCCTTCCCTATGCTTCAAAGTCTCATATAGTTTGTAAAGTGCATCTCATACATATGCTTTCCTTCAAAGAGGATCTGCTCTCAAGAAATACATTCAATTTGTCCGGATCCTCTTTTTTGTAGAAAGTATCATGGGACTTATGGCCCTTGGCATTGCTGGAAACTTAAGCTGTTACAACCCGGTCAAAACCGGATTCTTTGACCTTGCTTTTAGGCGTGGTATTTTTTTCACATCATCCCAATCAGCCGATTCACCTTTTTAAGTGTAAGGCAAATGCTTTCGAGCAAAATCTGGGAACATAGTGATTAAGCCCATCTTTCCTACCGAATGCAAACTCGTACCACTTGAAAAATTCTGCACGGTCTTCCAACTTCACCGACTCATCCTTGTACCCGTGCTTGGTAGGTTCCTTAGATCCCCAAACTTACGTCACTAAAGAGTTGTACTACTGCAAATTTTTCCTTGAATTTTATATTAGCGAGATCCCTTCGCGAGAAAATCTTTTGTGTCCTCATTTGGTTCTCAGGTACTTCAGGCCGGGGACTTCGGACTTCAAATGTGTCCCACTGCTTTGGAAGCGGGAGATTTTTGACTGATCACGGGCAGCACTCTTCTTTGGTGTCTTTGCCATTGTCTATACACGCAATGCAACAACAAATATCTTTTAATTGTCCTAAAGGTGCAACAATGCGAGCTTGCACATGTAAACAAAAACCTAAAGTAATAAATTAAAAGCGTAAAGAAGAAGAAGAAGAGATTTTAGCGTCCACGCAACGGCGTCGTCTATCGGACATGTGACACTTTACAACACACCCGGATGGGTCCTGCCCCCACCACTTTACATTCTTTCAAGTGGGTCCTTCCCACCAACTTTACATTGCATGGCCACTTCACAGCGCGTTGAACGTGACCTTGGGTATGGCGGTTTAGCGTCTTACCACAAGACAAAGAAGAAACTAGGGAAGAAGCGATTGTACCTTTGATTTGTTGAGAATGAGCGGCGACGAGGAAGGAAGAAAGCGTCTTTAGTAAACTTTGCAAGAGATCGAGGTGCCGGATCGCAGGGTAAAAGCAGAGAGATCAAAGGACAAAGAAACAAGAACGGGGAAGTGGAATTTTCCATTGCCTATTTTCGGTCGAAAAAAAAACCAAAATTCACGGTAGTTATTATACATTTCTAAAAATGTATATGTATTAAAATGACCCAATATTTTATCACCCTAACGTGCTTTTACCCTACATTACGTTTACATTCATATGGATGTGAACCTCTTGCCATGCATTTATAACAAGACGGTCCAAGATCCTATATTTACAAGATAGGATCTTATCATACAAGAGTTTGAATTGACGTACGTTAAGAAGAAGAAAAATGGGCAGAGTTCCCGATCTCATAATCTAAATGCCATATGTTAGAATAAGATGATCATGGGTTGGGCTCGTTGGAAAGCTCATGCAGAGAGATTCATATTGGTATATGATTCAGCCCTGATTTATTAAGTGAGGTATCTGCTTTTTGCACTTTTAAATCCGGGTGCCCCTTTTTACCCTGCATGCACTGCTGCAGTTTTGACAGTCAGGTACGTTTTATCATATGATCGGTAACTCAATTTTAGATGATTTTTTTTTTCTTTGGAAAGCCCTATTCAAGGGCTTTCGAAAGTCCTATTCAAGGGCTTTCCAGTGATGTATAATATGGCTATAGTTGGTTAAGGTATATGAGTCCAAACAACATTTTAACGGTTTGATACAATAAGGTTTTTGAAAAGTTATGATGGGATCTGCAATTCTGGGTTATCGGATTCGCTTAATTTTATATGTTTTGCCCAAATTGATTTGATTGCATTAATACAACTTGTGTTTTATCATGGCAAATCCAAGAAGATCTAGGTCCTTCGTTCAAAAGAAGATCATAATCAGTGCAGAAAAGGTATTGAACATTTTTCAAGATTTTAGACAAAAGATAATTCTCGCCTGCTAAAATTTTTTCCCAGAATCCAGCTTTAGCCTGACACTCTGATAATGGTGGGTGTTCTACCCACTAAACTATGATCCCCAGAGACCATTGTTGGACAAGACTGATAGGCCTAATATTGGAAAGATTTGTTAATTGGGGTTTCTGACTTGCATCCTGATAGATACTTGGTTAGAACTATAAATAAAAGGGGAACCACAGTAATGTGTGATATCAACCTACACTTAGCAACATGTGCTTCCTAATTGCCATCTAAATACCAGTATCCACAGGCAAGGCCAACTATTTAACATTGAACAACTAATGCACGACATCAACTTAGACTTCGCAACACGTCCTCGCTAATTGCCATCCCCTCTTTTCTTTTGAACCTTCATTAGATCTTGTTGTTTCTTCCCTCTGAGCTCTGTTTTCCCCCTTTTCAATGGCTAATTTCCCCGAAAATCCTAAAAATTCAAATATTCCTAAAACCTAAGTGCCAACTCCCTCATTCTGCTTCATAAGTTTATGCTCCTTCCTTAGGCTTGCTCCGGTCGTCTCACACTGTCGGGGGAGCCCGTTGTTAGTAGCATTGGGGTGCGCCAGGGCTGCCCTCTATCGGCAGCTCCGCTTGTACATTGACCGGCTAGAAGAATGGCTAGGCGAGCGGGGGGGAGTAGCTGGAGTTGATGCACCACATAATCGGCAACTCATATATCGATGATGTTGACTGCTCGTCGATATACCCTGAGAGGACATGCGCGCCACTGGGCGCTTTGGACCTTTCTGCCAATTCACGACATGAGAGTTAACTTGGCCAAGACAAAGTGCTGCTGGTCCCATCATCCCGGCACCCACGTCTTCCCTCATTCACTTACTAGGGGCGGTAGTGGAGGTGGCTCGATCTTTTAAGTATTTGGGCATTGAGTTTTCTACTACCACACTGCTGGGATGCATCCATCGTTCTGGATCAACTTGCGATTTGGAAAGCCCTCAGTATGCAATGCAAAACAAATCCTGGCGTTGTATGCATAGGGTCACGGGCACACTTGTTGGGGGGCCTTGGTTGAGCCAGGTCCTCCTAAATGGGGCCGAGAAGTGTGGGGGCAGGTTATATCCCTCACCACTTGGAGCGATCTAGGTGTGTCTGAAGGCCTTCTTGGCCCGAACCTTTGGGAGGAAATCCATGATCCCCATATCAAATCTTGCTCCAGGAGACATGCTTCCTTCCATTCTGAGGGTCAGCGGCGGAATGTCACATTATTACTTCGAGGTGGTGGCTATGGATGAAGCCCAACCTTGCTTTGGCGGTGGGGATGGGGCCCGGCGACTCAAAGCCTGGGCTGGAAAGACAAAGCAAGCCCAGTGGTTCTCGTATGGAATATGGGGTGCCCGCAGTGTGGGATTAAAGGTATACACCAAGGAACGCGCCTTGAAGCGGTGCGGATGCTTGCTTCATGGCCAAGCTTTGGGATGAGAGGCCTACATGTCAAAAGGTGGCAAATTATCGTGGCGGGTTAATCCCATGCTCACGAGGGGCCTACACCACTACCTCGTGTGCACCCTCCCATCTACCCATGAAAAGCGCAGGGCCGGTGCTTCCCCATTTGCACGCGAGGTGCACCCACCTCGCGTGATTGAGGCAGGGGAGATGGATTGGAGACGCATGAGGGCGAGAGGTACATCAAATCTTTGTCAACAGCAAGCCATTGAGGATGAAAGTCATGCCCTCAGGGCGTCCGGCGTCTGCGAAGCATATCCAGGGCACCGGTATGCTCGATTAGTTGTGCCCCATCGGGGCCTTGCATTGAGCTAATGAGAGCCACGGCCCCTCGGAGGCTTGTTGGGATCATACCTCCAGGGAGGTAATGGATCTGTGGACTTCGATTATGCCCCCGTCCGGGCAGTAACCTCACTGTACTTGTGATTATGTATATAAGCATGTGATATGTCAGCATCCTTATTGCTACTAAGGTTTTTCCCAGAAACCCTTGGCGGGGGTTTTAATCGTAGTAATGTCGCTCACGCTCTCTCTTTACCCTGCTTGGGTCCCATAGGCCAGTTGGTCTCCGTGGACGATAAAATCATATTCTATTCTATTCTATTCTTCAAACCAAAGAGGCGATCTTCTCAATCAATTAAACTCCTTTCACTCAGATCCCTCCAATGTTTTAAAATTTGGGGACTTTGCTGATTTGAATCTCCTTCCATAGACGTTCCTCATTGGGATAATCTCTCTAAGGATCCAGGAGTTGACAATATTGCCCCAATCATTGATGCAAATGGAATTCCTATTCCTTATGGTGATCCCAGGACAGTTCAACAGATTCTTTCTGATTGAGACCTCATCCAAGAATTCTATAACTTGCAGTACCTGATTCAGCCCAATCTACAGCTTTTTAAAGGTATTTCCATACCCATTCCTACTTTCATCCATCTGATTGATTTTTTTGGCAAACCTATGAATCTCTATCTGAGATGGGTAGGATTATCAAACTTTTGCCAGAATTGCAATACCAGGCATTTCTATAACTCAGCTTGCAGTATTAAAATGGTTAGAAGAGAATCAGTGGATCAGGTTCAAGAGGGATCAGAGTTATATGCTTTAATATCTTCTTCGTGTTCTCATTTTTTAGAATATGTGGGTTCTACATATAGTTTATTCAATCGTGTCCAAATTGGTTCTTGATGCACTTATTTAAATTCTTTTTGACTTGAAAACTAATCTAGTGAGACGTTGGTAAATGGCAAGTAGCAAACTTGCAAGCGTGTGTGAATGCCAAACACAGTAAATGTTTTGCCTTGTTTCAGTGGTAGTAATATACATTTTCAATAAATGCTACAATGGCTTTCAAAAAAGCTTATTTTGCATAATGTGTCCAGGAAACCAATTTCTTTATTTCACATTGAAAATTAGTAAATGAAGCAACATATGGAAGGGTACCCAATTGTTGAAGAGTTAAACAATGGCAGATTGATCATTCTTGGGGAATTACAGATTCATGAATGGCACTAGCAGCAACCTTGATTTTACACTACTGGTTAGGCATCTGCCTCTATGTCAAACAAAACACTAACTATGGTCCTGGAATAATAAAAGAACTATCAATCTCTGTTTCATTAGCTTCAGAGATACAACAAACTGGTTGGACATCTGCCCTCTATGTCATACAAAACACTAACTACAGTCATGGAATAATAAAAGAACTATCAATTTTTGTTTCATCACCTTCAGAGGTACAACAAAACATGACGATGATTTTATGAAGATAAAAATCAACAAAGGATTTAAATATGAATAGCTCACTTGGAAATGAAATAGATGATTCAACTTATATACACACAATCACTAGTTATATTCTAGCTCCTCTGGTGTGATAGGCTTTTCCAAGGGAATTATAGGTTTCTTCTGTACGTCTCTAGATAATGCCTTTCTCATATCTACAAGAAAAGACTGTAATAATGAGAAATATGTTTGACATCTCTAAGAAGTTCTTGTCTTTTCTTAAGACTTAGAATCTCCTGACAAAAAGCTGATGGGCCTTGCTAAAAGCCTTACCAAGTCTATCCTCCTCACCGGAGTAGTAACGCAACACACGTCTATAAATGACATAACCAAGCTGGCAAATAGAAATCACAACACGCTTTCCAGTAAAGAACAACTTTACTCCTTTAAAAGATATCCAATGACTGACCTTTTGATACATTTGAATAACAGGCCCATTGGAATGTAGGAAGAAACCATCAAGCTCCATACCTGGAAAAAAGAGGCAGGAAAAGCCAGCCAAGATTCTACGGGAAAGCTAAGCCACCCAACATGCAGATTTTCAGAAGCTACACACATGCACAGGCCCCAGAACACATGCGAAACCTCTAATTTTTTCGCCCCAGTCAAAAGACATGTTACTGGCAAGGAGGAGCTGGGTGTTCCACAGATTTGGAATTTAGCATTGCATGAGTTGAAAAGCTTGGTGCTTTGACCTTTATCTATAGCAAGGATCAAAATGCAACTCTAATTTAGTAGGTTTTTCTCTTCAATCATTCAAAATGCAAGATCTAATTCATAAAAGGCTTATTCCTGCCAATCTACATGGACAACCCTCTACCAAAAGCAGCTTAAAGGTAATTCAAAAAAAAAATGAGTGAGAAAACAGAACTTTGTATAAAACTCACCTTCAAATCCTGTTGAACTAGGCCTCAGCAATGCACCTGTTGTATAAGCCAATTGCAGAAGCTATGTATACATATCTGGCATGTCACCATCGCTCCTCTAGAAGCAGCTGGAGCATCGTCTGGAAGCAGTATCCTAACTGGCCCAGAAGAATATCGCTTGCTTCAGAGGGAAGAAATCAACGGCCATTTGCCCTGCCTGATTAACTGGCCAGAATTGCTTGCATCAGAGGGAAGAAATCGACGGCAATGGTGCAGATCTCACATATTGCAGATAAAGAAATCGGAAGCAAGATTTTTTCTTGCGGAGGAAGAACATGGTCCGATATAAATGCATCATAAGTGCATCATAAATGCTTGTCGACACATAGAAATGCCCTACCACGTGCCGACGGGAGGGCTCATCAAACAAATTCTGTCAAACAAATAAGGCGTCAACCAAAAAATGAGAATGCATTAGATATGAGTGATAATAATGGGTTCAATTTCCATAACATGTAATATTGCTCAATGACATTTCATATGATCATTCATCATATAGTATGGTTATAGTTTGTTTGCAATACGTTTTTCAAGGCCCGTGGTTTGGCTACAATACATTTTCAATGCCCCGAAGGGTCAAAAAGATTTCCACACAACACAAACCATTAGCCCTTATACATAATTAAAACCCCCCACCAAAAAAAAAAAAAAGCAAACCCTTTTGTTTGGGTGCATGTTCACACGAGGGGTGTCGCAGGCAGTGAGAGTTGTTAGATAGGCATATTCAAGAATTATACTTTATTATCTATGAAATAGATTACCAAATGTGATTAGTTGAAGCATGCTGCCCTATTGGTCTACTAAATGACCCGATCATATTTACTTCTTTTTCTAGTATATATAGTTGTATATATTTGAAGTGCAACTATTTGCTTTTAGATATATATAAATTATGCAACCACTTTCCTACCTATATGAACTAGTGGGTCCATTATTTGTACCTTCTCATCGCTTAGTCTACAACGTTATAGGTGAGCTCACAAAACTCCAAGAGACTTGATGAAGAACCTTCCAAAATGTATGGCATGAAGCTTGGTTATATATAAATATCTTTAGATAAAGCGATCAAAATTATTGGTACTCATTAAGTCAATATGAACGGGTCATGTTAATGTTAGGAGCATAAGTCATTTTGTGGCTTCTTTTTATGTTTGTTATCAGAAACCTTGCCTCACACAACCACCAATGTTGTGACATAGAACCAAACTATTTTGTAAGTTCGGCCAACCATCTTAGTCTCATCTAACAATGCAATAAAATAAAAACAAACGAGCCTATAAATGTGGCATCTAAGGGAGACTAAAGCTCAAACAACAATGGACTCTATGAAGACCCTTGTTGCTCTCCTTTTGCTTTGCCCCTCAGTCCTAGCCACCTACAAGCCTCTCTTGGTTCTACTTTCATCCGATGGATTTTGGTATGGATACCAAGGGAAGGTCTCCACACCGAACATAGATAGAATCAAGGCACAAGGTACAGAGGCTACCCAAGGGCTAATTCCAGTTTTTCCAACCATGACCTTTCCCAATCATCAGTCCATTGCAACTGGACTTTATCCCTCATGGCATGGGATAGTTGCTAATGCATTTCGAGATGCTGAAGGTAATGCTTTCAAGAGCAAAGATCTAGATCCCAAATGGTGGTTAGGAGAACCAATATGGCAAACAGTTGTCAATCATGGTCTAAAAGGAGCCACTATCTCTTGGCCTGGTTCTCAAGTTCAAAAAAATGGTTGGACCTGCCCATCACAACTATGTGTCGCATTTAATGATTCTATTACTTCAGAACAACGTGTAGATTATCTATTGACTCTTATTGACTTGCCACTCTCAGATAGACCTGATTTTGTTGCTCTTCATTTCCAAGAGCCCGACAAAACAGGACATCAAAATAAACCCTTGCTGGTACTGAAACTCTCTCTAGTGTTGCATATGTTGATCAAGCCATTGGGCGCCTTTTGGATGGTCTTGAAGCTAGAAATTTGGTTGAATACACTACCCTCATTGTGGTTGGTGATCATGGAATGGTGGCTACTGATGACTCAAAAACTTTATATTTAGAGGATTTAGCTCCTTGGGGGATAAATATTACTTCAGATTGGGTTGATCACAAGAGTCCTCTTCTCACCATCAGACCCCCGTCTAGCTTCAATATCAAGGATGTCTTTGCTAGTATGACATCTGCACTTGATAGTGGACATGTCCAAAATGGGGCCCATCTGAAAGTTTACTTGAAGGAAGACATCCCCCAAAGGTTGTACTTTTCTAATAATGATAGAATTGCTCCAATTGTTGGAATAGCTGAAGAAGGTTACACGGTGGAACTGACTAGGAATGATGCCAAGGCTATTCTAGGGACACATGGGTATGACAATGCATATTCTTCTATGTGGGGTATATTTATAGCTCAAGGGCCTCGATTCAAAAAGAACACCAAGGTGGATTCCTTTATGAATGTTGAAATTTACAATCTTATGACATCTATCCTCGGGATCCAAGGTGCCCCCAATAATGGGACTGTGGGCTTTGTCCAGTCTATCCTCCTCTAGTTTTTTTTCCTAGTCCATGAGAAGCAATGGCTTTAGTATGATATTGATGTTACTATTCTACATATATATTTGCAATGTTTTGTATTCTATTTACTCTAAAATGAAGCATAAAAAATTGCAAGATCTGAGTATTTGATTAATTTCTCTAGGCAACATTTCGTTCTAAACTTGCATACTCAATATGTTAATTGTTTGGAATCAATTGTGGTGTTTGTTCCACGAAAGACCTTTGCCATTAACATTTTTATAAAGGTAAAGAAGTTTCAGCCTACATCATGTCATTTTATCATGCCACAAGCATAAGATGTTTAAACAAACCATCACCTTCGCCTTCGTACTTAATAGACAATTAATGTAAGTAAGCTTGGTGGATGAAGCAACAATTATTAATGCCATCTTGTAGGGGAATTGCATTTTGGATGGCATTTTGGATGTCGTTCTGGCACCACAAGAGGAACCATGCAACCAGTAGTAGCATGGAGTGGGTCTCATGTACAAAATACAAGTTGGGGAGGCATTTCTACTCGAACATAGAGAAGTCCCTCCCCCCTCCCTTCCCCAGGGACGAGATAAATTTCATCATCAATCAGGAAAAATGTATAATAAGTTGAGAGACATGTTTAAGACTTAAAGGAAGAAAAAAATACGATTGTGCAAGACTATATGTACATCTCAGAATTTCGTTTAATGAATGAGAATGAGAATGAGAATGAGAATGAGAATGAGAATGAGAATGAGAATGAGAATGAGAATTTCGTTTAATGTGACTATCCTGTAACTCATTCATGATTGCTAAAGGGCGCTTCTTTCTAGATGTCTCCGTGAGCGTAACCAATTATCACCATGCTCTAACTATCACCATGTCTCCAACTATCATCATGCTCAATTACAGTCTTAGGAATCTGTGGTGATTGTGATGACTGAAGTACAAAAGAAGATGTCATAGATGGAGTCACAAGGCTTCCTCTAGCTTTGCAACAACTAGATTTAAAGAAGATGATCCTGTCACATCCATCTCACTTAAGGTACAAAGAAGCAGTCTTGCACAGTTCGGGCACATTTCTTGAAGATGTGCAAGCTCTAATAAGAATGTTGAAGATTTGTAAGTTCTCTGCAAAATGCATTTGAAGCCATCTAGCAGGTTGCAAGATTTGCAAGCCCTTAGCAGAAGCAAAGCATCGGTTCTCATTTAGCAGCAGAAAAGTAGAGAGATCAGCTCCTCGCCAGCTAACCAAAACCGTGCACCCAACTTCCATTTTGCATTGGAGAAAGCAGTCATTTGGCAAAACAACAACAATGTTTCAATGAAAATGCAGGTCCAACTTCTATTTTGTATATGGCTCACCTATTTTATCCTTTATTTATGGCAGAATGAAGAATTCAATGTATTAGAAAGCACATTATTTAGCAAACTTGTAAACTTATATGATCTAATGTTAAGGTTAAATCCATTTAAAGCATTAATTTATATATGTGCTAAGTCTATAGAACTAAAGGTAATGATACATCAACCATTCAATTGAGCTTTTGTGTATATTTGGCTTGAGCCCATAAATTAAAACACCAACATTGACAAAATGGTTAGGCGATAAGAGATTACTATCAATCTATTAATGATGAGGCATAAAACGAGCTAAACTAAGGAATTCTTGATCCCCAATAGTCAGTGCCAGAGATCAGATCTAGTACGTTTACCTTCCAAGATCGGGAGAATCTCCAAAGTGCCATAGACTTGCAAGTTCAAGGTTTTCCGCCTACACTTCGTGATCAGATACAGACTATTCATTCTAAGGGGAGGGATGACAACCACGTCTATGACCGTGTCTATTGTAAGATGGACACAATTGTTACAGTTAATGCATGCCTTGTTCCTACATACTGACTCTAATGGCCAACTAGTTATGGTGCCCGGCGTTGCCGGGCGTAGTTGCAATTTGGAAATGTGCGATATGTATATAAGGTACATAACCATTTAGGAATTGTTAGATGGAGAATAGAACTGATTTGAAAACTTTAGGGATGGGAGGTTGAATTCTGGTAGGATAGTGCAAATAACTATTTGCAACGTGACATACATTGTATTTTCTTAAGTAGATCCTGGTTGCATACTTTTATATATTAGAGAAAAGAGATGCGGCTTTGTTGACATGGGCACTAAGTTGCTTGTGCTATGTATAGAAAGAGTAGGATGGGATTTATTGTTTGTGCTATTAACTCCAGGTATATTGCTCCAAGGGAAAAATTGGGTTGCTGCTTTATTCTTCAACAGAAGCTTCGTTTAGCTCGTAGATCCTAAAATACCGAGATCATGGAACACCTATTTGTCAATATTGATAGAGTAAAAAAATAATAGAGTGAAAGATAGAAAGATTGTTTGGAATCTAAAAGAAGCTTTATTTAATCTTAAGGAATCTAAAATCTTCATAGGAATTAAGAGAACTTTAAGAAAATCTAGGGGTGTCTTTATAAAATCTTATGAAATATAGGGGAATCTTGAGTGAATCTTGGAGAGCCCAGCAAAATCATTAAAGAATCTTGAGATATCTAAGGGAATCTTGTGGTAATCTAGGAGATATTCATTGAATTCACGAATTAAAATCGACTTTGACTTTTAACATATAGCATGACTTTTGTACTTGATCGCCTAACACGAATTTAGCTCTGCCTTTGACCTTGACTTCATTAGCTTTAGCCTTAGCTTACCTCTTCTAAGTTTTCAAATTGCCTTGACTTTTTGAGTTGACATTGATGACTTTGATTGATGACTGATGTATGTTCCAAAGGATTGAAGTCATTCTATCTTATTCTGTTTGGATTTGAACCATTTTAAAGCTTATTGGACATGTTTAATGCACACCGGCAAAATGCTGGAGCCAATTAGTGCTAAATTAGGTTTAAATAATTTCTGTTTGACTTGAAACTTGACAATCAATCTTGTTAATTTGGGATTTTTAGGTATGGTGGAAAACATTTTTGGAATTTTTTTTACCAGATTTCCTAAGATTTTAAGGAGTTTATGGAGAGGTAATAATTTGAAGAGTTTGTTGTTTCATGAATCAAGTGTCTCGTGGTTGGAAGATGGTGAGCTTGAAGTAGCTTTAGGTTTTGTTGATCTACTTCATGATGACTACATTAAAAAGGATCTATGAAACTATGAGTTTGGAATAGTAATATCTAAAATGGGAAGTTAGAATTCTTGAGCTCCATTATTTGTTGAGTAGAATTACTTGTAATTATGAGATATGTTCCCACTTTCCAAGTTAAGTTGTGATATTATATTGAATTACTGTACTACTCATGTAATGGGAAAGCAATATTCCATTTTACATGTTAAATAGCTTGTGTTCAATTTAGCTACCTAGTTATGTGTCTTTATAGTGCAATGGTTGTTGGGTATATTTTTAATAAGTATTGGGTGAGAGATAGATTGCATTTGTGAAGGCGGATCAGATGCTTGCATATGCTCCAAGCATGCTTGCATAGAGTGCTCCAAGTTCTCTAATTTGCAAAGATAGATTTGTAGGTGATTATTACATGAACATGGAAGAATTATAGGTGACAACTTTCTAGAGTGGAATAAACTTGTAGAGGATAGAGCAGCGGCTCGAGGATTGCCGCTTGAAGTTCTTATTTTCCGGTTGAAACTTTTGCATGTTGGGAAAAAAAGTGGTAGCAAAAATAGAGTTTATATGTAAAATCCAATATTTTTGAGCTTTACTATGAAGGAAATCTAGATGTACCTCAAATATTTTCGAATCCTGGGATACAGCTCTTGTGCAACTGATTGCTATCCGACAAAAAGAAACACCTTAGATGCAGAAACATGCAATTGCCCATCCAATAAAATGCATTATAGTTGTGGATTTGAAAAGAGATGGGATATTTCTTTGTGTTTTCTATTTTTAACTTGTTATAATATTAGTAATAATATTGAGATAAAATCATGGCATAAACTATTTGTTGTCGTAGTAACCGAGTAACTACTGACACCGCTAGCCCACCGCTTTGGACATCCCATTAGATGTCAAATAATGTTATCATATTGGAGTTGTGATGGGATGCCTATGTTGTGTTGGCATAAAGGATGCCAAATAATATTATCATATTGGAGTTGTGATGGGATGCCTATTTTGTGTTGGCATAAAGGGTCTATAACACAAAAGGATTGCAGAATTGTGTTATGGACTCATTGAGCCCTATGTAATGAAATGGTATGCCTAATTAATCATGGCATCGTGCTCGGGATGCAATATTTGATGCAATATTCTATAGACAAACAACCCAAATTGTTAATGCAAAAACCATCTTCAAAAGCGTCATCAGGATTATGGTTGCAAAAAACATCTTTAGAGAAGAAATGAATGTGCCATTCGTTAAAAAGTTTCTCTCTCTACTCGTCAGATGGATAATATTATGATAGATTAAACGTTAAAAGCACAAATGACCTGTATTGTGAAGAAGAAATGCACTTCAGCCATCTTGTGAAGAAGAAATGCACTTCAGCCATCTTGAGTTTATTGTAAAAACCATCTTCAAAAGAGAAATGAATCTTCCATTCGTTAAAAAGAGAACTTCCAACACATTGCCAGTCATACCTTAGAAGTTTCTCTATTCATCAGATGGATAATATTGTAATAGATTAAATGTTAGGAGCACAAATGACATGCACTGTGAAGCAGAAGCGCAGTTCAGCCATCCAAAAGTGTGATAAGTTTTACTTGATAATTTAAGAACATTGCATGTCCTCTCCAATGACAAATGACCTGTACTGTAAAGCAGAAGCGCAATTAAGCCATCCTTAGAGGTGTGAGGCTGTACCTGATAATTTGAGAACGTTGCATGTCCTCTAATGACAAAGGTACCAGCCATTCAATGACAAACGACCTGTACTATGAAACATAAGTGCAGTTCAGCCATTCTTAGAGAAAGGTATCATCTATTCTTAGAAGAGTAAAGTTGTACTTGATAATTTAAGAACATTGCATGTCCACTCCAATGAGAAAGCTCAATTAGACCATATTTTGTCAAAATGTATACATTTAATTATCTTGCATATTCCGAAGTTGAGCTGCTGTAGTTCAAACCAATCATGAAGCCCAATGTTAGAATACTCACAACTGAGCGCTCAGAATACTCACAACATATCTGGCCAAGCATGGTGGTACATAAGAATCATATTGTGAAGGGCCCCACCTAAAGGAATATAAAATGTATACCAAATAAAAAGCTTAAAATATCTCAGATGATTACCTGTAAAAGCCCTGCATTAAGGGCTTTCAAATTGGCCTCATAATGTCCTTTCAACTGTCATTCCAAGCACAATCGAGCATGGTCTTCAAGTTTTTTTTGCGTAAAGTTTTTTTTTGCATATTTCAATAGTCCCACAGAGAAGGAATAAGAAATGCATGATAATCAAGGGGATTTATGGGCTCTATTGGATAAAGCATTATTAAAGCTTTGAGTCATCTGGGATAAAAACTGCATGATAATCAAGGGGATTTATGCGCTCTATTGGATAAAGCAAGCATATTAAAGCTTTTGAGTCACTTGTTTAAATAGGTCTTCATCTAGCTGCTTGCTTGATTCCAATTACAACAACAACATTCCATAATCAGTTAGTTTACAGTTAGAAATGTAATGTTATCATGTAGGCTAAAATATGCAATATTTTCCAGATATATTAGCCTCATGAATTCTGTAAAACTTGTTAGTCATTGGGCACAAAGGCCCAATATTACACACTTCAAATTCTTGCTTTTTAATACGGTTTGCTTTTTAATACGGTGAGGCAGAGGAGAAAACTTAGAAATAACATAATAATAATAATAATAATAATTCAACTAATAGGAATTAAAAAGGCGTAATTGGTGAAGAGCAAAGCACAATTAAGTTGTTCCTTGTCTTAATGGTTTGGTTGCAAAGCAAGGTAAACACCTTGTCAAACACGATGTTTAGGAGTACAAATGCAATTTGACGAAACAAAATGGATAAGCAGAGCATACTTGGCCCAGGCAAGCAAATTTATTCGGAAGATTCCAGAATGTGCAAATAGGGAACAGGATAAAGTCAAGAACAGTGCTAACAAATTTATTCGGAAGATTCCAGAATGTGCAAATAGGGAACAGGATAAAGTCAAGAACAATGCTAACAGAGATGAAAAGCTCTTCTGAAACTGCAATAGAGGACTTGTAGAAAATACAGGCTCCAGAGAAGGTTCCCATGGAGTGCTATCAAAATTAAGTATGAAGAAATTGCAGATAATGTTTTGGCTTTACGACTTTTTGCTTAGATGCAAGGAGGCCTTTAGCATTGTATACATTTAGAATCTCTCCCCTCGAAACTGCAATTGCAATTGAAGGCCCTTATAGAACTGTAGCAGACATTGGCTTCAACATTTCGGTCTAGAAGGTGAAGGTTTTCTCAAGGACAATTGCCAGCATTCAACCCCAGCATAGAACATTCTTATCAAGGGTTCGCAAAAATGGCATTTTAGGATTGCTATTGTTTTTAGATATGAAGAGATTGCGGTGTTATAGATATGGAGCAAATGATAGTAAATGATAGTTTGGCTTAAACAATACAAAAACAAATTACAAACTGTTTTCAGCTATGAAGCACAACAGGTGGAGAGATATACCTTCATGGCAATCTGAGCTCATTGGAAAGAGGAAATGGTAGAGCTTGCACACTGGAATTGTGAACTCGATATGAAAAAACAAACGGAAAGCTACAGAAGGCAGAAAGCTAGAAAACTTGCACAATGCAGAGTTTCTAGACAGCATCTAGAAAATTGAAGTTCCAACCAGCATGTAGCTGTAAAAGAAGGCAATTTAAAAACAGGAATTGAAAGAAATTGCAATCTAATGCAACACATTCCATGAGAATAACATGAACATGATGAAACTCACTTAAAAAACAGGACGTCAGAGCTGTTGTGGATTCAACCTTAGTAAAGCTAGAACCAAATCCAATGCACTGGAAGACCCTACAAATTGAAGATGCACAAATCTGAGCCACAAAACTTGGTTGAGCCAGCATTGGGACAGATTCCAGAATAGAACCTGCAGCAAAATGTGATAGCCCCTAACCCAAGAATCATCGTAAAGAGCATTAACAAAATTATGAAAATAATCTAAAAGGGTATATAAAAACATCTTTAGATATGAACCGGGCAGAGGTTGATCTCACATGCTTATTGAATTTTTACTGGTTATCGAATGGCCTTCTCGTCCAATATCTGTACATTCCAATGGAACATCCACCTAGATCTGTGATTTCCATTCAAAAGAAATACATCATGTGAACAAAATTAGACACTGCACATAGATTTAAATATCCAAAACATGTGAGAAATTAATGAAATAAGAACCTAAGATTCAATGCCCCTCAGTTAAGAAGCAGATACGAAAGTGGTTATGCAGACCTTCTAGCTTCAAGGTGCGTTGAAGCTTGTCCGTCTGGAAAAAAAAAAGGATTTGAGCTTCAGTGACAGGCAAACCATTGGAACATACAAAGATGTGGTGCATTGTCACTACAACAGCTAGCAACGGGGATAAAACAAAAGGCTTGCATATATGGCAAACAATATTTTGAATTGAATTTTCCAAAACGCAGCCATCTACCATCTGAAAGTAGCCCCCAATACTTAAATAGAACTTGCCTGCATGCTTCTAATAATTTCTCCCTTAGCAAGCTACTTCTAAAGGGAAAAAAATGTATACCTTATGTTGATATTGGATGGCTAAACTCAGGTTGATTAAGAATCTAACTCAGTATTTAACATAGTTTTATTCTAGCATAGACTAACCTTGTTTTTCCTCTCACCTGGCAGCTCTCAACTCCACCAAGGGCAACTATAATCATCAACATCTCATATCTGCCAGAAATCAACTTCACATAGCAAACGAATTTAGACCAATATAAAACCTGCAGGCTCTGGAAAAGTAGGAAGCTCTACCTGCATAATCACTGGAAATCACAACACCGGATGGGTTAAAGGAAAACAGATGTCACATCTTCACCAGGCTTCTTTGCAAGTAAATCAAAGCTGTCGTGCTCCATCCCGACCAAAATATGCCATTTGGGGTGCAGTGAACTGCAAATTCCGGCCATTAGGGTTCTTGGACAAACCGTAGCCAGTCTATCCAGTCTATCCTCGCCGATGCAAAGGAAATTCTTTTGAATAATATCACATTGATGCCACCGAGCTGCATGCATGCTGATTTCGTGTGGCATCCATTTCGATCAGATAAGGAATGAAATCCATGAAATCCATGACCAAAATCATACCTTCAACAAACTCTACGATATTTGGCAAATCTGAAAGTTTCTCCGGCGGGGAAAACCACTCAAATCTTAGGAAATGGACTTAAAAAAAATTCTAAAAACATTTTCCACCAGCCCGGAAAATCCCAAATTAACAAGGTAGATATATGGGAACAAGTGATGCCACAATAGAAGCATTGTGGCATCAGAATTACCGCCACAATAGAAGCATTGTGTTGATGCAAGAGTGCAGAAAAATGGAAGGGAACATGTTGAGGACCTCTCTCCTCTTTAATTGTGTAACTGTAAGGACTAGCTTTGCAAGGTCAGGGCAGCCCGCCTGCAAAAGAAATAAGCAGTGTACAGGGGAGACGTAGCAATCATTCTAGATCAATGGCCTTCCAATCCTTGGACTGGATATGTCTAGATAATTTAGGTAGCACAAAATCATCATTAGCATTAGCATTAACTTTTTCTTTATAATTTTTGGGTTTCCATACCCCTTTTGATGTTTGGGTTCCATGGCCAATTTGGTCTCCATGGACACTATCTATCTATCTATCTATCTATCTATCTATCTATCTATCTATCTATCTGAGTAGTGGTGCTAAAATAGAAGAGGAAACAAACCAGCAAATAGCATTTCAGGATGATAGAGTCTTACAAGGGTTTATTGAGACTGTGGATCTTTGTATGCTAATATATACAAGAAATTTATCGCGGCGGCCAAGGCCGCCGCGAACATTTCTCTTCTCCAACTCCCTGCAAAAGAAGTTTTGTGATAAGTCGAATAGATCTCAATTCTAGACATCTTGAGATGCGAAAGAACATGCAAGAGTTGAACCTTGGGATTCGTCTACAAATCTTTAGCCAAAAAGGTCTGATACTAAGTTTGCAAATAGAAAAGTCTTTGATAATGGCATGGGTTTCAATGTTGCATCCGCTTAAATATGCTCAGTGGGTACGTAAGAAAAGAAATCGATCTGTATGGTCCTAAAATATGAACAGAAGGATTTCAAGTTTGAGCAAAAATTTTTACACTATGCTCTGTTGCCTGTGATACAATTTTCTCCTTTATGATTGATTAGATATTTTGAAATTGAATTACTGAAAAATCTTTAAAAGTATAAGGAATAGATCCTAGGAGGGTAACAATATTGCAGGTTCAGATTTACACTGCATATTTAAGATCGTGGAAATCGTGGCCACTAATGCCATACTCATGCCTAACTATGTTCCTTCTATGGCATAGGCTCTTCGCTATGACATAGGCTCTTCGATACCATGTGATAGCCACTTGGCCTACATCTCCCTTGTGAGAATGGATGCTCCAAATGTGAAATACCTTTTAAAAGATGTCTCAAATGTCAGAAAAGAAGTTGAATGAGTTACAGATGCCAGTTGCCTCTGCAAATGGAACATACACATTATAGCTTCAAAATAGAGTTCTTTCTTTGTCATGGACACACTAATTTTGACATAATCAACAAACAAAAATGAGTTCAGGGGGCTATACTTACTGCTCTCCATGATGAGAAACATGGGCCATATCATATATATACTGATGCAAATTCTCCATAAATGGAATAACTATCCTTCAATCAGTTGCAAAGCATACCTCTTAAAGTTTGGCTTTATAACTTTTACAAATTTAAAGCTGAAACATAGCCGTGGACCTCGCCTCCCTTGGACAGAAAATGAAAGTATTTGGAATAACATACCATACCAACAGCTTTTCTTCATGGCGGCCCGGGCCATCAATATTCGAAATTAATATGTAACGATCTCATGGAGAACAATAAAATGCAATAAGTTAGAATGTCATGTCTTTTTACAAATAAATTAGGCAATTAGCCTTTTATGATTTCGTGAAAAGAATTGTACGAACAAATACAATTCTTTGAAGGGACCCATTACCAAATCTACTTAGCCTTGCTCGTGATGTTTCACAAACTTTGCGATTTAATTAAGAAAAATATGAAGTCGCAGATTCATATGCGGTTTGAGAGCTCTATTTGGCCTTCTTTGCGGCATCAATGTGAATTCATTGCTATGTCTCGTAACCTTATTTAGCGGTATCCTTTGTTTCATTACACTCCCGATGGCACTTGCAAAGCATGTAGATACCAAGATTTCCAAGCCTCCACATAATGCATAAACATTTTATTCAGTCCTGCAAATATGGTCGAACATAAATAAGAAGCTAACTAATTCAATTTCAAAGCTTTTTGAGATTTGCTGACCTTCATTTTGATACTGCATAGTCTGAATGATTTCTTTGTCTGCCCATATATTCTCATTATCAACATGGGCTGCTCCCACTTGCACACTGGAATATGCAGGAATACTATCTTGTTGTGGACATGTACCGCTTCCATCACATATCACATATATGAGTAGAATCATTGTTGGGGCATGATTCAGAATCAACAGCCAGTGCATGTCCGCTCTGAAATTTATGCAAGTCTCTGGAACACAAATTGTGTCCCATATTGCAAATAATTTTTGAAATTGCATGTCCATTTGGTTGAAGGACCGTATGATGCTCAGCACCACTATCAGAACTGGATTTCCTGCCAGATGACTCTTGGCTGGCGGCAAAACTTAATTGAAGGCTTTACCTCTGCCGAAGGGTTAGGGTCCAAGCTTTGATTTCGTCCTTTTCATGTGCCAGGTGAACCTTTTCCACAGATCCGCCATGCCGTTTTGACGAAGGGCCATCCAGTTTTGATGAAGCAGTTTTGATGGAGGGAGATGCGCCCAGATGATTCCGGAAGAGTCTGGTAGGTTAAAGAACCGATATTGTTGCAGGCGATGGCTATGGCGATTTCATAAGCAACTTTGACAGAAGGCCTGCAGAAACCGCGTTAGAACAGAAACTTTTGTCAGGGCTTTTGTTTGTCAAACCCATTTTCAGAGTGGGCGTTACAGAGGCCCATTTTTAGGGAAACAAAAAACCGCAGAAAACATCTGCCGACCAAACCAAGCGGACCAAACCAAGCGGCCAACGCCGCCCAAAATATCAGAGCATAGAGCAGGGACAGTGCAAAAGCTAGAGGATAGAACAGGGACAGAGCAAAATATAGAAAAAAAGTCAGATGTTATTCATTTCATCGCAAGCTCAGCTTGCATATTTTCGACTGCCCCAGTGCAGCTGGCCAGGATTTCCACATGTTGCTCGGATTTTCTACTGCCCTGTATTTTTGCAGAATCCAGCTTGAAAGCCCTATTTTCTGCACATATACAGAGATATTTGCATTCTTAAAATCATGCGACAAATCGCCAAAATCATTGGGCACAGAATGCCCATCTCAAAAACTAAAAGCTTCAGATGGAAATGGGGCAGTCGAAAACCTGTACAGAGACACAACCAGAGAAGTACCACATATGCTGGAAGAGTGCCCTTGCCGGAATGCCAGAATGCCTCATTCTGGCAGAAGCTTGAAGCTTGGAAGCCATTTTTTGAAACTCGGAAGCAGAAGCCGGCCATAGCCGTAACGTGGGTTTCTTCGACCAGGTTTGGTTTGGACATCACGCGTGTGGAGTAAAAAATTTTATTTTCTGATTTTAGGAAAACTAAAAATAATGTACGTGTCAAGCTGTGGGCTCTTCTCAGCCCAGAAATATTACACATCCATTTTTTAAGAACAAATTACACTGCTTTATATAGGTAGTGACAAGTATCCACAAAATCAGACTTATCCTTCATCATTTTCAAAGCAACAAATCATATTCTTAGAGTACAAACAACTGGTTATGTGGTGCATGAACCTATTCTTTATAAGAGGACTATGGAAGGTCTCTTCTTAAGGTGTGTTATTGGGGTAGAAGCAATTCTAGCAAAGCATGCTACAGAAAGTACCACGGAACTTTCTTTATCATAATTTGATTTCCCGATTTGGTGTTCCAACCATTCTTTTGTCTGATTGGAAACTCATTTTATAGAAAAAATAGTGGCTCAATTAGCAAAAAAGATTGGTGTTCAATATGTCCAAGCTTCTACTTATTATCCACAGGGAAATGGACAAGCTGAAGCTATTAACAAAATTTTGAAAGCCATCTTATCTGAACAGTGAAGGATAATCAAAGAAATTGGCATGAAGCCTTGACAAGTGTCTTATGGAGTTTCAGGTGTACTTACAAGTTGGCTATAGGATTTACACCATTTGAATTGGTTTATGGGGTTCAAGCAATAACACCTATTTATTTGGACATTCCTTTGTGTTCATTTGTGGAGCTATCTTATTATGAGAATTAACGAGAAGTTCCAACTTCAACTCACGTACATAATAGGATGGATGATTTGTTCCAATTACAAGAAATGATACAAAATGCAGCTGACTTCAATCTCAGACATAAACAAAAGGTCAAGATGATCAAAGACAAGTTACGGATTGTAAATCCATTTGAGGAAGGACGATTGGTTTTGTGCAAGATCACTAAGAAGCATCTATTCAATTTCAAAGCCCATGAGAAGGCCCATTCCTGATTGACAAAGAAGTGCCAGGTGAGGCTTTCTACTTGATGACTCCAGAAGGACAATTGTTGCCGAATCCTAGGAATGGAAAGGATCGCAAAACTTGGTTTGAAAAGAGAAGTGCTATTCTAAGGGATTTAGTGTTGGCATAGCTCTAATTATAGGGAATTGCTGGAGAATTATTGAGTTACAACAGGCCATTTTTTTTGTAAAAACTGAGGGTGACAGTTCAATAAGACTTGATCTATCCTACATCATAAGATGCATTTTGGCAGCTAAAGAGCCATGGTGCAGGTCAAACAAATCTCTGGAGTTCAAGATATCTTTCAAAGTTTGCCATAGTTATAGAGGTTCCTATTTTGTCATAGTCATTTTGGACCAGTTGCTTTACATCCCATTGTGGTCGCCACTGTTGGAGTGGTATAATAGACTGTATATATAGGTTATATATGGAAGGGGTATGTATATATACATACAAGAAATTTAATGCGTCCTACGGTGCATGTCCGAGTTTTAGCATGTTTCTATGCTGCAAGTTTTTGTCGTGCCCTACATTCTAAAAGAATCTTTTAAGAATACTCTAAATTCATAGATTCTCTAAGATTCTACCAAGGTTCTCTTGGAGGTTTCTGGAGATTCCTCTAAATTGTATAAGATTCCCTCTAGATTCCATTAGATTTCTGTAGATTCTCCAAAATTCTATGAAGATCCCCCTAGATCCCCTTAGATTCCCTTAGATCCCTTTAGACTCTATGAGATTGCCCTAGGTTCCCTTACATTATATGAGATTCAAAGAGATTCTATAAAGATTCCCCTAGATACTCTAAGATTTCATCAACATTTTTTTAGATTCTCTTAGATTTTATGAAGATTCCCTTAGATCCCCCAGATTTTAAGAGATTCCCTTAGGCTTGTAAATATTTTCCTAGATTCTCTTACATTTTATAAGATTTTCTTAGATTCTATTAGATTCTTCTGGATTCCTTACTTTTTAGAACATTCTAAGACTTTCTGGAACATTCTAAGACTTTCAATATATTCTAGAACTTTCTGGAAGTATTTCCCTAGATTTCCTTACATTCCCGTAGATTCCCCTACACTCTAGAACATTCTAAAACTTATTAGAACAATTTGGAACTTTCTGTAAGAATCTTCTTAGATCCCCCCTAGATTCTCTTATGTTCTAGAACTTTCTAGAAGATTCTAGAACTTTCTAGAGTCTTACAGAACATTCTAGAACTTTCTTCAACTAGCTAGAATGTTATAGTCTATTTTATCTTAATGGGAATATTACCCTTAAGTATATTTGAAGCATAAATTGCTCATAGAATTAATACTTGGTCTAGTGGTTAGAATGGGGGGCTGAGGGGTCAATGGCCAGGTTTCGAATCCCCCACACAACATAAAATTTTTAAAAGCCTTTTCCTAAGGAATGAGCATTCAACTTGGGCCGTAGGATCTTAGACTCGATCAAAGTCGAGATCTCACCACGTGACAATAATTAAAGCAACATGAGCCATATGATCTATTACATATAATTCCCAAAGTCATGTGCACCGTAAGATATGTGCCAAGCCACGTGAGCCGTAAGATCTCGGATCGACGATCAGGATCGGATCAACCTAGACCATAGGATCGATTATATAGAATTCCCAAAGCCATGTGCACCGTAGGATGTGTCCCAAAGCAATGTGGGCCGTAGGATCTCAGGCCGACGATCAGGATCAGATCAACCTGGACTGTAGGATTGCTTACATATAACCGGACACAAACTCCCAAGCCATCTGGGCCGTAGGATATGTCCCAAAGCCACGTGAGCCATAGGATCTCGGATCAACGGCCGGATTCAGGAGGACAAACATAAGAACATGACAATAATTAAAGCAACATGAGCCCTCGGTTGTGAAAGTGGTCTGGTGGGGGAAGGACCCACCTCAACTATGTATGGTGGTAGAGATAGGACGCATTGTTGATTTTAGTGGCTATATGTCGGAAAATTGCTATATTTTTTAATTTTTGAAAAACTTTTCACTATGCATAGTATGCTCCCTTTAGTAAAAATATGAGATTAATTTGCCAAATCTTTTGGAGAAGCCTTCCCTCTTCTATCATATTTGCCAACTATTAGTGATGGAGCTTTTTAGCCTCTCTATCATCTAGAGGGGATACTCTGGCAGTCCCTAGCTGGCTAGGCCAACAAAATTCCTTGTCTAAAAATTGAGATGAGTTGATACTTACAGACTATGTGAAATAGCATTAGCTATGGTTATCTCTTTAAATTCTACTTAACCCCAGTATATGGAGTTGAATAATGGATCATATGAAACATATGAACTTAGTGTAGATTAAGTCATGACGGGGTGAAAGAGAACTCCTACTCAAACATCTGCTGGAAAAAAATATTTAAAGCTTTTGGGTTTAACATCGACTATCAAGTTGGCAGTGGCCAACCCTATTTTGGAGTTGTTCTGTCGTAACAGTCTAATCGCATCCAACCATTGTTGACTAGTCATCTCTTTCTAGGGTATCTGGATATGATTGGGGCAAAGTGTTTCGAACCATTACTTTAGTGCCTAAGCATCACTAAGTTCGATAAATAGAATTCCCCACTAAGCATCACTAAGTTTGAATATCCCAAAGGATAGAAAGTTACCCGCCAAAAACTGTTAGCAATACCTAAACAACTTGGTGTATCTGATGAATGGATACTAGCAGTAGGAAGATTATATGAAACAGTGCATGGCAGGATGGTTACCCCATGTGGTCTTTCTGATGCAATTATCAGTGATATCAGTGTCAAACAGGGCTGCCAACTTTTGTCAACCTTGTTTGGCTTGTATGTTGACCAACTAGAATTTTTTCTTAAGCAGGCAGGATGCAGGTTCCCGCGTATTGTCCATGAGCTGGTGATACTATTATTATATGCAGATGATCTTCTTTTATGTGCTTATAGCATGGGTGACTTACAGCAGCAACTTACATCCCTTGAAAACTTTTGCTTACAATTTGGCTTGACGATGAATCTAGATAAAACAAAAGTCCTTTGCTTTGGTAAAGAACAGGCTACCTTGCTTTATCAAGAACAGGCGATAGAATGTACTCATTCATATCTGGGCATGAGCTATTTGTGTGACGCAATGCTTTGACAATGGGGGTCGAAAATCATATAGCTGCTGCTCTGAAAGCCTTTTATACCATGGCCAATGTTTGTCGACATGCACATATTGTTTATTGGCCACTTCGAAAAAAGCTTTTTGAAGCTTTAGTTCTAGTTGTTGCATTATATGCTAGTGAAATCTGGGGGCTACATTGTGTAGATCAAAGTGGCCTGAGCTGGAAGCAATACAAAAAACTTGGTTACATATGACATTAGGCATCAAGAGATGCACTCCTCGTGAAGTAATATTGCTTGATAGCGGATCCTACCCTCTTGAGGTACATGCTGTGAACAAAACCTTGACCTACTTGCATATGAAAACGACCGATGCATCACTAGGTAATTACGCCCTTCAAGCATCAATTCAAATGGAAACTGCTGGGAAACCTTGTTGGTACAGAGATTTGAAGAAATGGTTTAACCGATTGGGTCTACACATTGACATTTGTAGTCAGGATTTTAAACAAACAGCTATCTGGGCATATGTTAATTTTTCTGGTAAGAAGAAAGTCGAATATTATATAAGAGATTTTAACCCTCAGCATGAACATATGATTCAGCCCTACTTGCAGCATTATGATGTATTCCCAGGATTGGTTCGATCTATTGCACGGATGCGCTTGAGTTCACATCATCTTATGATAGAACAAGGCCGGTGGCTGAAATTGGATACATGGCAAAGACTTTGCACTTGTGGGCAAGGCATAGAAACAGAAGAACATGCCATACATTCCTGTCCTAACCATGATGCGATCCGAGCAAAATATCCTATGCTCAATTTGAACATCCCCATGCACAGACTGTTTAAGGAGTTCTCCACATTACCACATCTTGGCAGATTTGTTCGCGAACTTCTAGAGAGTACGGATTACGTGGATAAAATTTGATACCTAGTTTTTATTTTTGGCTAGACATTGTATGTTTGTCCCATAGCCTGCGGGCTTTCGAGGACGTTAATAACTTTCTATTCTATTCTATTCTATTCTATTCTCTTCTATTCTATTCTATTCTATTATTACCTTCGCCTAAGGAATATCAGAGGCGATAGTGGATTAGAATCCAACTTAGAAGTGGGTATCTCGCTCAGAGGAATTTCCTCCCGTCTCTTATCATCAAAGTTTGATAATATGGTCATGGGACCCATGTCCAAATGACAATGATAATCTTAGGATGATTGCACCTTGCCATGGTTGCACAAGTTTGGCGGATTTGTTGCCACCACAGCGTTGGTTTAGGGAATGGTGATAGTTAGACAGGGGTCTTCCATTTGAAAACAAAGTCACTATTGGATAAGTATAATGAGAACTTCTATAACTGTTGAAAGTAAGCTTACCATGTTGGTAAAGGGTTTAGTTTTGTGGTGGTAAAGGGTTTGGTTTTGTGGTAGAAGGTCAAGGGTTCAAGTCCCCACAATAGACTTTATTGAAGGAGTTGGCTGCTCTAGGAAACAAAATATATAATAAATATATATATTGTATATTCAAGGAAGCTTGGCATGGTGGCAAACACCTATGGTTGGAGCTAGGAGGTCATTGGTTCAAATGTATAACATGGTGTATAGGGGGTTTTTGCCCCTTAAAATCAAATTCCAAATCCCCTTTTTCCTCCTTGCGCCACCTCAAGCATAACCCTATTATTTTTATTTATTTTTTTTTCGTACAATTTTTTTTTATATAGCATTTTTATATGGATGCATAAAAAGTTGTGTAGAGGGGTTTTTGCCCCTTAAATTTGAATTCTAAGTCGTTTTTTTCCTGTTCACTCCACTTTTTGCAAATCTTTCATCTGGAGCATCTCCAGGTGAGGCTTTTAGGGGATTTTAGATGTTCGAGTGTTCTTGACGCAATGGCGCAACAATCACCTTCATTTGAGCTTCCTGCAAAAAGTTATGGCCTCCCGGAGCAAGTGACCTCTTCCACCTCTCCCGCGTGCCAATCATCCATCTAGACAAGTACGAGAATGTCAAGCTAACTAAGCTTACTAACCTGTATCTGAGCTAGATCTCCCATCTCTCAGGCCCTCCATGCTCTGCTGTTGAATAAGCTCCTCCTCCCTCTCCAATTCACCCCAATTCAAATTGGAAAAAATTGGGGTGGAACCCCCAATCTGGATGACCCAAAGTTAGCAGCTCTACCTTGCCCAATCGATTTGGTCCAGGTGGCACCCTTTAAACTAAATTATTAACAATTAATAAACATAGTTAATGACTAATTATTAATAATTTGGCATACTTGGCTTTTAATTAATATTTAATTCTAACATAGCTAACCTTACCTTGTTAATTAATAATATGAATAATTAATACACCATTAAGTTTTTGTGGTGACGCGTCATGTATTTGTACATATAGCGTATAAATATGTGGAATATCACAGAACTAGCTTTCATATGATAGTCGGTAAATAATCTCGTATAAAATGCATTTATAAATAAAGCTTGTCAATTAAACTGTATTTTAATTTCATCTATTCGAACATGATACGAACACAAGAAGACAAAACTAGGAGTGAAAAAAGGCATCATGCCATTTTACCTTCTAACTTAACTTTGACATTTAAACTTTTAAGCACGTGACTATGGATGTTGCATTCTAATTACCCAAACATCCCAATAGAATAGAATAGAATATGATTTTATCGTCCACGGAGACCAACTGGCCTATGGGACCCAAGTACAAAGAGAGAGCAGCAGGCGTATTACTACCAGGATTAAAAAACCCCCGCCCCGAAGGGTTTTCGGGGGAAAAACCTTAGTAGCAATAAGGATGCTGACATACTGCACAATTATATACATAATCACAAGTACAAATTTGAGGTTAATGTGGACAGGGGGCATAATTGAGTCCGCACAGATCCATTACCTCCCGGAGGTACGATCCCAACAAGCCTACGCTGAGGCCGTGCCCGGTAGCTCATGCAAGGCCCGATGGGGCACAAGTAACCGAGCATACCGAGCCCGGATATGCTCAATGCGCACGGACAGCCCGGAGGGCGGACTTTCATCCTCAATGGCGCCTCGCTGACAAAGATTGATGACACTGCCCTCACGCGTCCCCCCCCTCGCCTCAATGCGGAGGAGGTGGTGTGCACCTGTGCGAATGGAAGCAATCACCCCCGCGCTTTTCATGGGTAGATGGGTGCACAGGTAGTGGTGTGGGCCCCTCGTGAGCATGGTGCTGTCGATAATTTGCCACCTTGACATGTGACAAGGCCTCTGCATCCCAAAGCTTGGCCATAAAGCAAGCATCCAAGTACTGCTTCAAGGCAGCGTTCCTTGGTGTATGCACCGGTCCACATCGTGTGCCCGCACATTCCATAGCGAACCACCGGGCTTGCTTGTCTTTCCAAAGAAGCTTTGAGTCGCTGCGGGCCCATCACCACTGCCAAAGCAAGGTTGGGCAGCCGGGCTTCATCCATAGCCACCACCTTCTGGAAGTAAATAATGTGATGTTCCATCGCAGCCCTCTCAGAATGGAAGGAAGCCTGTCTCCGGAGCAAGATCTCGATATGGGACCGCGGATTTCACTCCCGATTAGGGGCCAAGAAGGCCCTACGTACTGCCTAGATCGCTCCAAGTGGTGAGGGATATCACCGGCCCCCCACACTTACGCCCCATAGAGGAGGACCAGTTCAACCAAGGCCCCGAACAAAGTGTGCCCGGTGACCCCATGCATACAACTCGCCTTGTGTTGTTGTTTTGCATTGCATCTGTGGCTTTCCAAACTGCAAAGGACGCAGAACCGATGGATGCATCCCGGTGTGTGGTAGTAGAAAACTCAATGCCCAAATACTTATAAGATCTGAGCCACCTCCACTACCTGCCCCGGTAAGTGAATGAGGGAAGGCGTGGGTGCCGGATGATGGGACCAGAAGACACTTTGTCTTGGCCAAGTTAACTCTCATGTCGGTGAATTGGCGTAAAGTGTCCAAAGCATCCAGTGGCGTTGCATGTCCTCCTCGGGGTATATGCGAGCGTGTCAACATCATCAGATATATGAGTTGCCGGATTATGTGGTGCATCAACCGAGCCTCCCCCATGCTCGTAGCCATTCTTCTAGCTGGTCAATGTACGCTTCAAGAGCCGCCGGGGATAGAGGGCAGCCCCGGGCGCACCCCAATGCTACTAACAACGGGCTCCCCGACGGTGTGAGACTAATCGAGCAAGCCTCAGATAGTTCAGATATAGCATTCTCGCAAGTCCATTGGGGTCCCTAGTCGTCTCAATCTATCCCACAACTTATCCCGAGGCATCGGTGTCAAAAGCCTTTGCGAAATCCACAAAGCAACAAGATGCATTCTCAAGGCCGATTCCGGCTATCCTCTATGAGTGTTCGCAGAGTGAAGATATGGTCAATAGTAGAATGCGGGGCGGAAGCCCCGCCTGCAGGTGAGAGCCCGCGACTTCTCCATCCTCTGCCCAAAGTGTCAATCGCCAAGAATCCGGCAAGCAACTTGGCAAAGAATTTAACCGACCATAATGGTACGATAGTTGGTCGGGTGGGGGTCCCCTGCTTTGTATATGGGCACAACTCTACTAGTAGTCCAGTGCGGGGGGAAGCCTTCTTGCAATGCCCTGTTGAAGAGTGCTGTGAGAACCGGCACCATTGGGGGCCCGGCCCACTTGAGAAGCTCACCAGATACCATCCATCCAAATCGCTGCCTTCCCATTAGTAGGCGTTGCAAGCCCATTATGACATCCCTTCAAGAATGACCGCTGCTAGGGCCCGTCAAGGAGGTACCGGGTGCCTGGGCTTCCCATTGGGTCATACGCTTGCCGCTAGTATCTCACCCATTGTTCGGGGTAATATTTCCGGTGGGTCATGGGGGCTTACTCAAGACCTTTCTCCGTAAGGCCCTAGGGTGGCGGTCTAGAAGACCAAACATCCGCTCTTTGGTGCTCGCAAGGTACCTGGCTTTCTTGGTCTTGAGGAAGGAGCGGTATTGACGGACGGCCTGCGGGCGAATGGTGGGGTCCAGCACTTGGCGGAGCCATCGTTTCAGCTCCCGACATTCGGCATCATCGAACTGATTGATTGCAGGGAAGGCGATTGCAGCCCCTGTGGATCGCCGAGAGCGGCCTCTCCCAAAGCATCTATCCCCTACCCTAAGCGAGCCGGTTCATTGGGGCCGTCATTGCTGAAGTGTGGGGAGTTGCAAAGACTTTCCGGCAGCTCATGCTCAAGCATCCTCGCATAGACCGGCCGCGATGATCATAGTCCAGACGCTAAACCGCGGGTACATGGGGTGTTGGGGCAATGGGTGCTCGGTTGGCACGCCAATCTATCTCAAGAAACGAGGGGCTGATGGTGAGTCTACTTCCTCGTCCCGCCACTGTCCCGACCACGGTTGAAGTGATCAAGTGTAGGCATTGCTCATCCGCTAGCACGTAATCCACCACACCGGGTGCCGCCCCCACTGGTTCTCCTGTCTACAAGTGAAGCGGCTGGAGGACGGCCACTGTGCCAGCCCATTGCAAATGACCAGGTCAAAGATATCTTGCCAAAGAACAATGTGCCGGGCCATACCGTGTCACCTGGCTGTCATCTGATGACCTTGGCCAAACCATCTCTGCGGGGTCCATTTGCAACACATCCTCAGCTAGAGGTGCGAATTTTGGGATTCGCCTCGCCCCTTGCGCGCATTGAAGTCTCCAAGCAACATGACCTTGCCCAATTGTCTGTACTGCTGTATGTCATCATATAGATCGACATAGGGCTCTTGCCTGTCCACATCCAATAGAAACATGATTGGCCATGCATAGATACCAAAAAAGATGGCATCTGCCATATACTACAAATACCAAAAATTTGGGCAAGCACTTTTTATTCCCAACTAAGCCCTAATAAGCAAACTGTAGCCATCATCTAACCATTGGACAAAAAGAATTGAATTGAATTGAATTAGAAAGAAGAAAATGCATCGGCCCATTGGGGAGAGAGAGAAGAAAATGTAGAAAAACTGAAGCGGTGGCATGTGCAGTCTTGAGCTTCCTTTCATTCATTCTTTTTCTCGGTGGTGGAAGTTGGAAGAGTTGCAAGTGAATAAAGTAGGACAAACCGAGGTAGGAGCGACGAATTTGGATGTGATGGCATCACTACCAGGTGTTTATGTCGATGAGCCAAGCAAGCACATTTGATTTATAAGAACTTAAATGAATGATATTTTATCGTCCACTGAGGCCAATCGACCTATGGGACCCATAAGGAGCGCAAAAAACTTATTACTGTCTGGGTTAAAAAAACCCCCGCCCCGAAGGGTTTTCGAGGGAAAACCGCGGGATGAATAAGAATGTTGTCAAACCGCATAAGTATACATCAATGTATATATACATGTCAAGTGTGCCCGAGGACATAGCTAATCTCGCATGTCCATAACCTCCTCGAAGGTATGATCCCAAAGACCCCGCACGGATGCCGGTTCAATGTCACATGTAACGGTGGCGTGGGCGACCAACCAACTCAAAGATAGCGTCAGTCCGGAATTTGATCATATGCTGGGCAACTTTGAAGGGTATGAGATTCATCCTCAATGACTCCCATCTGGCAGCATTGACAGAGCCTGTCCTAGCGTGGCTCACCAATCCATCCGGCCTGTCTCAACCAAGATGATGTGCCCCCGGGCGTAATGGAGGCAATGAGTCTGCGCCTTTTCATGGGCAAGTGCGTACGCAGGTAGCATTGCGGGCCTCGTTCCAATGTGGGATTTATGTGGTGCTGGTGCATTGGCATCCCAAAGCTTGCTGAGGAAGCAAGCGTCAAGATATTGCCTCAAGCTATGGCGATCTGCCTCTGTTTGCACATGTATGCACCTGTGCTCCTGCACATTCCATCTAGCCATCCATTGAGCTCTCTTTTCCCTCCAAAGAGGCCTTGAGGGCTGCGGCCCCATTGCCATGATATAAGCTAGTTTAGGGAGACGAGCATCGTCCATATTGACCACCTTCTGAAAATAGACAATGTGGCGATCAAGGGCCGCCCTCTGAAGAGGCAAGAATCATGTCTCTTGCAGTAGAATTTGATATGGGACTGTGGACTTCACCCCTAGTGCTCGTACTAAGAAGGCTTTCTGGACCTGCTCCAAGTCATTCCAAGTAGCAAGTGATACTACTGGACCCCATACTTCCACCCCAGTATAAAGGGGACGGGCTCTACTAAGACCTTGAACAGTGTGTGGTGATGGGCCCAATCATACAACTCAGCTCTATGACTATTGTTTTGCATTGCATATAGTGCCTTCCACCGCCATCACTGTGAGCCGTATGGATGTGTCCCCAAGATAGTAGAAGGAAACTCCACTCCCAAATACTTGTATGTGGATGCAACTTCCACATTCTGGCCTTGGTATTTGAAGGAGGGGACCCTCGGCTGACGGAAGATGATATGAAAACCACCTTAGTCTTGGCGGGTTGACGCCAAGATATCGGTCGCTTGAGAATGTGTCCGTGGCATCGAGATGTCGTTGCATGTCTGGCTGGGTGTGTAAGCTAGAGGTCCACATCATCAACATATATTAACTGTCTGATGATCTGATAGAGAAGGTGAGCTCCATCGCCCCCATTATTAGCAAGCCAGCTCTCCAATTGATCAATGTAAAGCCCAAACAATGTTGGGGAGAAAGGGCATCCTTGACGAACCCCGATACTGCTATCAAATGGTTGGCTTGTCTGCTGCAACCGACCCGAGCATCTGTAGTAGGTTATCAATATTTTTTCTACTTTTGAAGAAATATGTTACAAATAACATTAGTTATCTTGATGTAACAATTAAATTTCCAAAATTAATATTATTATGAAATATTTGCTTCAAGTATTCCTTATGAGCTAAAATTGTGTCCTCAAATAGAGTTTATAAGCTTTGAATGTAATTTTGTTAAAATCCATTTAGTTTGCAGGTTTGGGGCGAATTTTTTGTAACTTTTAGCTGAAATAGGATCAATCTGGCTCATCTAAAAAAGAACCTGGTATAGCTTCAAGACAAAAATCTTGTAAGACCAGTAAAATTTTCACACCCTTGGTGGGGGTTTTCTATAGGCAATAGATGCCAAGGTGGATCCGATGAAAGTTGGAAATTTGTGACGTCCCCTGCTCGTATATGATGCTCCCATCATATAAGAACCGGAGTTGATCCCTCGTGCCAACGCTCATGCTGACAGACGTCAATGGTCAAATGTCGGGGTCAGAAGCCTGCCTGGGTAAGTGCCCTGACTTCCGCTGCCTCTGCCCATCTGGTTACTTGCTGTTCGAGAATGCCCGCCGCCAAACTTGGCGAATCTCGGTGACCATGATGGTTCGTAATTACCGGATGGTGTGGGTCCTCGCCTTGTAGATCGGAACAACCCTGCTTGTGGTCCATAACCGAGGAAAACCCTCTTGCAGCACCCTATTGAACAATGCAGCCAGGACGGGCACCATGGGCTGTCCTGCCCACTTGAGCAACTCCGCTTGCAGGCCATCCAAGTCTGCCGCCTTCCCATTAGCCAGGCGCTGCAGCCCCTCTTCGACATCTTCTTCTGTGATCACCAGCGGTAGGCCATGTTGCGGGGGGACATTCGTCGGTGTTCCCGGGGGATCATAAAGTTGTTGCAGTATCGCTCCCACCGCAACGCCCGTGATGTTCCCGTAGGGCGGGTTGGCCTGGCAGAGTACCCTCGCGCCTTTAAGCTTTCCGGTGGGCGCCCAAGAGGTAGAAGATTTCTTCCCTGGTGCCTTGCCAGGTACCTCGCCTTTGTTTCCTTGAGGAAGGCACGGTAATGGCTGGTGATTTGAGCTCGCTGATCCTGATCCACGATGAGGCAGAGTGTGCGTTTGCGTTCCTTACACTCAGCATCAAACCATCTGTTACGCGGGAAGGTTGCGGTCTCTGATCTCTGGCGTGGGGGAGGTCTCTCAAAGCATCTGTCTGCCCCTGCTCTGAGGAGCTCAACCAGCTGGTCGGTTTGCTGCTCCAGCGTGTGGGCCTGCTCATAATCCAAGCGCAACTGAGGTCGGCAAGGTACTGCTACTGAGGGGGCCATTGCGGCTGGCCAGGCCAGCTTCACATAGAGTGGTAGGTGACATGAAAATGGCTGACAAGGTGTACATCCTGCGCAGCCACTATGACATAATCCACGACACTAGTTCCGCCGCCGTGATTGTCCTGTCTGCAAGTGTACCCGTGGGAAGAGGGCCATTGTGGTAGGCCATTGCATATGAGCAGGTCAAAGATACCGCACATCAGGAGCAATTGTCTGCCCAAGCGAGTGACCTGACTGTCATCTGAGCGCCATGTGCAAACTGCCTCTGTGGGAGGCAACTGCAGCACGTCATCCGCTAGGGGGTCCAGCCGCATGGCCTGTTCCACCCCTGTACGCGCATTGAAGTCTCCAATCCACTTGTGCTGCTGTATGTCATCATATAGATCGACATACGGGTCCATTTTGTCCACCTCCGGGTGGCCGTGATAGAAGGGACTCTCTGCATGGGGAAAGTAGCAAGCAGCCAGGGTGGTGCACTCGGATCCACAAGCAGCGATTATGTCTGTCGGTCTTCTGGAGGGAAATCAAATGTGCCAAGGCTACCCGGTAGTAGCAGGCAACCCCAGCGTACCCACGTCTCCCTGTACAACCATTGAACACTGAAAAATGCTGGTACCCTGGCAGATCAGGCAGCCTGTGGCCTGGGTGTTCCCATGTCTCCATGAGGAAGATGAGGTCTATGTCCACAGCTACTGAATTGAGGCTATCACCCTTCTGCCATAGGAAACCCCGACAGTTTTAGACCACCACCCGGAGGCACAATTCCTATTGAGCAGCAGCGGGAGCAGACGGAGAAGCAGAAGCGGAGGCAACAGGGGCAACATTTGGCTGAGCGGGAGCAGACCGAGCTGCAGGGGCAGATTGCGGAGGGTGAGGAGCAGAGGCAGCAGGGGTATCATTTGGCTGAGCAGGTGCAGCTGCAGCATTTGGTCAACTGCGGGCATCCCTGACCCTGGCGAACTCCCTCCTGCGTGCCTCCTGCTGCACTGGAGTAAGATCCCGGCTCACATACAGAGATGTGCCCTTCAGTAACCTACCCTGTCGCAGTATGACCTCTCGAACTCGTGCATCCACAACCGTGAACACCACTACTCGGCTGTGGCCTGGGTGCTGGACCCCACACTGGGCTGGTCACGTAACATGAACAGGTTCTGGACCAGGAAACGTCATGCGCCCAAGGATCTGTGCATGTATCTTTCGGGTGATATTCTCTCCCAGCTCTTCGGGCGCCCCGAACTACTAGGTTGTGGCTACATCGCCTGCGTTCACGGAGCTCAACGTCCGGTGGGGGCACTGGCCCACTTTGGCCTGGTGGCGGCACGCGTGATGGTGGTGCGGCAGGGCGGGGCTGCGGCTGCCGGCGTTCAGGTTGACCAGGTGACCCCGATTAACATCTTGCAGGTTCCTGGACTTGCGGCACTGGCATTAGGGATTTTTTGAGATCATAAAAGGGCCTTCTAAGAATTGCTGACTAAACTATATGAACTACCAATCAGAAAACAGAACTGGTAATCCAGTCAGCAAAACAGTTATAACTAACTCACTGGATCACATTTTCTAGCATAAATGTTGATAGAAAAGTCCAAATGAGCTATTGTTTAGTGCAATAGATAGATCTCATTGAGATCTTTCCAATCTTGGATGGTTTGCATATCTTTTAGCCCTGTAGGATAGTAAAAAATGGTAAAAATCATATTTTTTGGAGTTTTGACAATCATAAGTGGTTAAAATATGTGCAAAGCACTTAAGGTTGGAAAGATCTCAATGAGATCTATCTATTGCACTAAACGAGAGCTCATTTGGACTTTTCTATCAACAGTTATACTAGAAAATGTGATCCAGTAAGTTCGTTATAACAGCTTTGCTGACTGGACCCGTCAGGCTCTGATTTCTGATTGGTAGTTCATTTATCTTCATTTGGCTTAGTTGGCATGTTTTGAAGGCTCTTTTTTAATCTCAAAAAAACCCTAATGTGTGTCATTTGCTGCAGCTTCTGTTCTCCGAAATCTGGAGCTCAGCTCTTGCGAGGCTTGGTCCTGTCTTGCCATCTCTCGCGTGCAGTGCCGCCATTGTTCATGCGCCTCTGCCTGGAGGCCCTTGCCTTGCTGGGCAATGACAGATCGGAGCTCCTGCATTTCCCAATCCCGTGCCAAATCCTTCTCCCGAAGGGCGCTCAGTGATGCCTGGTTAACCTCCAAGGCGGCCTGCAACCTCTGTCTTGCAGCGGTAGCCTCCTCAACTTCCGACTGGAGTGTGGCCTGTGCGCGTCGTGCCATGGCGTTGGCCTCATCAACCTTGATGCGGAGCTGAGACGTGATTGCAAGTGTCTCGCGCTCCACCTGGTCCCTGTTCTGCCTGGCAGCGTCCAGGGTATCCATGCGAGCCTGCATGTCTGCGAGCACCTGCCGGTCTTGCTGCCTCTCAAAGTGCACCAATCGGATGCTATCGTCCAGCTGGTGTGCTTGGGTCTCCAACTCAGTGATCTGTTGTTTCGCTATCACCAACTGTCTGCGCAACACGTGAGATGTTGCAGACTCCATCTCCGTCTCCAGGCCCACAATGCGGGCACTATTGGCCTCAACCCCAGCTTGGATGGCGGCCCAAGGTCCTGCCAATGGAGGGGGCCCTGTGGGGCCTGGGCAGCCAATTTTCGGCTGCCTAGCCGGCCTGGCTGTGTGGGCCTTGGCCCGGGCCTCCTTCTTCATGGAGGATGTCTCTCCCTTGCCCACTGCGTCTGCACGGGGCTGCTTCCTTGGTGCGCCCTTCTTGGTTTTCCCAGGCAGGCTCGGCCTGCGAGAGGTCAGCAGGTTGTGTGGGGGTTTGCCCGAGGTGGGGTGCTGTGGCCTGTGGAAGCTCGCCTGCTAGGGGTGAGTCTGGACACTGGGCTGCTTCTGTGGCCATGACTGGGGGTATGGCACGTCAAGCAAGGTTTAGGCTATGGTAGGCGCTTGTCAGGTCCGGCAGGGCTAGGGTAAGCTTTATTGTCATTGCTGACCAATGAGGTCCTATGATAGATACATTGAAATTGGTATGAGCAAAATCTTCCAACACCAAATTTACAACAAAGACTTTACTATTTATACAAGTGGGCGACTATGTATAACAGTCACAGATTCGTTGAGGCTGTGATGAAGAAACCCAGTATTTGAAGAAAAATCACTCCCATCATGTCTATATACCTGTTGAAGATCTCATAGCTATTGGTGCTCAGCCTGTGCCATCGACTAGGTTGTTTGGTCCCTCTTTTCTTTTCTATCTTGTTTCATGTTTGTCTTATATTGTCTTTGTTGTTCTTCTTGCCAATTTTGTGCTTCTCATTCCTTTTCTTCACTTTGATTGCCTAGTGTATACCATTGGCTCTCCTTCTGATATGATCGTATGCCAAACACTCCTCCTAATATGATCTCAACTCAATCCTCTTGCTTTTGATTATGTTCTGTTAATATGCGTGCGAATTTATAGCACTTTCTACCTCTTTCTAAATCTGTTGATATCTCTTTAGTACATGCTTTTGTGAGTCGGCAAGCCACTTTCCGGCGTAGAGCGGGACCATAATGTGCATGTTAGTCAAGCAGCTCCTGAAGGTGTCTCCATGCACATGCTGCTCCTCGAGCGTGGCTGACTTCTGATTTCATGGCAAGGGTTTCACATATGTCATTCTTTGATTAGATGCAAAAAGATGCGTCTGGTTCAACAAGTCTAGCTCCTCTGCATTTCAATATTATTCTATGTGAACTTAATTTGATATTGGATGTGTTTAGAGCTAAACAAGATCAAATGGCTTCCCGAATTCAAGTTTCAATGCTAGAACTTTCCATACTATACTCTATTGGGTCAGTTAGACTACTAGGTCAGGGATATGGTCAGTGCTAGTTCTTGGTCAGCCAATGGCTCTGATACCATTGTGACGCTCCCTACTAAATATACGGCACACACCTCGTAGGAAATCCCCCATCTAGCCCTCTGGCCGCATGGGCCCTCGTCTATCCTGCACTCTAGGATGTTCCTAGTGCAGGAAGGGGACACGAAGGTGCCTTGACGCCCTTCCCCTATGAGCTTCTATAACAGCAGAAGCATAAACAATGTCGGCACTAACAACAACAATACTTCTAACTACCTCGGAGGGTAGCACATCCATACATCCATAGATACGACAAAGATATCGATATGCCATAAAACATGAGAGCTCCTACCCAGGCTCAGACTTGTGAGGAGGTAGATTGATGGCTGGGCTACAAGATAGAGCAGACGGAGGAACAATGGGGGTGGGGGGGGGGGTATAGACAATGGCTAGGGTTGCACCAAAGATGTGCACTCTTTCCCACGCTATTTGGATTATACATTGATCAGCTAAAGGACTGGCTTACTCAACATGGAGGTAGAAGAGCCTGACATGCTCATCACACCATTAGGCAAATGATATTTACAGATATTGTAGATCTTTTAACTCACACTCCTGCCAGTATGTTGCAGCATTTTGGCACATTCAATACTTTCTGTTACAACACAAAAATACAGGTCAAATTGGCCAAGACCAAGGTTCTGAATTGCTATCATCTTTTGTGCATCATAGACAAACTTGCTTCACTTATCGGGATGGAAGTAGTGTAAACACACAAAAAAGAAAAAAACCTTCAAATGGAGTTTACAACCATTGCATACTAGACACCCTATATCCAACAATGGGTGACTGCAGGTTGGAAGGTTTTCTATACCATGCAGAACAATTGCCACAAAGCAGAGCTTGATGACTAATCCTATCATGACACATGTTTTGGGTTTTGTGCAATTGATTCTTCTAATATGGAGTGGAAGTATGGGGTCTAGTGATATCACCTGCCACTTGGGACTATCCGAGCACAATATATATGTTTGATTATGCCTGATCAATTGCCTTATGTGCTTTTGTAAAGCTTGTAGTGATGACACTAACATCGTATATCCTAGAGGTTCTTGACAAGCGAGCCCAATTTGTTTTTCCATCAACACATTGACATGCATAAATGTACAGTTCATCAACAAGCTCATAACTGCTAAGGCTTTGCCTCAAAAACCCTTCGAAACACTTGTACATTAATGAGCTTGACTAATTCAAGTCAATTCAATTCTAAGCACACTTATTAAGGTGCAATAGATGCAACCTTTTAACTTTTTCTTTTTGTTTACCAGGCATTACATAGGTAGGCAATTAGGCTCCAAGCTTGAGGCATACATGTGTGCATGTTGTGTAGATCGTTTCATTTATCTGAATAAGAACATACACAACTTTGTGAAGTGCCACATGACACAATCCAAAGGCTAATGCCAAACTTTCCTTTAACATGCTATAAGTTTACATAGTACATAGTCTTGAAGAGATTGTGTTATGGAATTGAGTGATGTTTTAGAAACATCCAACTTAAAATATCCTGCCAATGCAGCAAGGATGATGACTGCAACAATATGGATGATCTTAAGCTCAAACTGAAGCATCAACTGATTAAAAATTGAAGTACCAGCTTTTAGATCTTTCTTCACCACCTCATCTGCATGAGATATTGCTCGATTAACAAACTTATGATTTAATCATAGGATAAGCATTTATCTAGTTACCATTTTTCTTGATGGGCCTGTCTGTTGGAGTATTAACTTCCTCTTTAATAGATATAACTTTCTTGGCAATGCTATCAAGGTTATTAGAAAGTTCACCCAAGTTATCTACAGTAGAATCTAGCTCTTCTTCAACAACTTTGGCTTTCTCTTGTACCTAAAAATATATCAAGGAAATATGAACATATTAAGGGTATATGTAAGATTGGATATGGAGATGCAAATTTAGATATTACCTCTTCTAGAACATCTTCAGCCTTCCTAGCATCCTTTGCAACTACTTCAGCAACATGCTGAACAGACTCTGCAATTTTCTCTACTGTCTTGGCTATTTGCTCCGCTTCAAATGCTTCATGAACTATTCTTCCTGCGTGTTCAAGAATAGAAAATAAGCTATGCACAGGGCCAAATTGGCTATTCCAGTATCTTACATTAATTCCTATGCAATAAACTAAATTTTTTTAGAATTCTAAGTACAAAGTTCTGTAACCTGTAAAAACTGGGAGGCAAATTTTTAACATTTCACATACTCAACAGAAACTTATGTAAAGAATGAAGATTAAACAGATCTAAAAAATAGCGCCTACCTTCTATCTCATTTACCAAAGCTTTCTTTCCAGTGGCAAACTTGGCGAAAGTGATGGGAAGCTTTAGAATAGTAAGCAAGATCCCCAAGATGCTGTATTTGTGAAATCTATTACTATCTACATCCACATGGGAAAATAACTCAAAATGAAAACTTTTGCTTACATGCTAAACAGAGAATTCGAAGAAGGGCTTGCACTGCAAACACAGAAAGGGGGAAAATCACTTACAAAAGAATGGCGGGTAAAATGCTTATTGACAAGAAAAAAACTGTAGGAAGAGGAGAAATACCTGCTTGCCATTAGATTTAACACACAAATAATAGATCAAATTGTAACGCCGGGGCAGAAAATATGGATCAGGAAAGCGAGAAAATATGCGTTGTGCTTGCAGGAAATGGCAATATAGATCAAATACGATCCCTGTTTGGGGAAGAAGCAAAAGTGGGAACAGAGTGGAAAGCATTTGGGCGGCTTCTTCGTTGCTGCGCTCTGGTGATGGATTGAACGCTTCAAACATTGCCCCGGCGGCAAATGCTCGTGTTTTTTTAACCTATTGCTTAATGCAAAAAAAATGTGTTCCTTGTACAAGATACGTAAAAGAATACAGTTCTTCAAAAAGATACGTAAAAGAATAATCTTTGGGGAGAGGCCTTTTCTCCCTATTCTCAACCATGGCAAGACACGTGTCATTTCCCTTGCGTCGTCATCTTTAAGATTTAACTTACCCTAAATCTGTTTTCGTCGCATCATTCTCGTCATCAGGAATCAGTGTGGGACAAACTCCAAAAACCCAACAAGTATATTTCCTGTATAATTTTTGCTAGGTGGAAGGGGCCTATGAAAATTTAGATTTCATCCGGTAAAATACAAATAAACTCATGAATTTTGACCAGAAAACTTCCTCGAATATTTTTTTTCTCAGTCGAAAATTCTAGATTTCAACAGGTAGGATGCTAGTGTTCCTAGGAACTCGGCACATACTGATCCCAGTCTGCCAACGTTTATGATTTTGCTAAAATAGTATATCGAGGGTGTTTTTATTTTATTCTATTCTATTATCAACTCTTACGGCTATTTATCAACATGTCTAAGTTATGTCCTGTAAAATCATTAAAGCCAAAATTTGCATTTTGCAAAACATCGTCAAGCAAATGGGGCGTGTGTTTAATGCAGAAGCATTGTTCAGTGTTGCTAATGTATCTAGTCGAATGTTTTTTCTAGGTTGTTTTACCTGTTAATTCTCGTCCCTACAATTTTTCTCCATTTGAAAAACCAACCTCCCCCTCGGGGCCCTTTTTCATGATCCTGTATGCTGGTTTGTGGACTTAGGGATGCCATCAATCCCCCACGATGCCAAGGACTTCATGCCTACAATATGCAATCATTCTAGAATGTCATATGCATTTATATTCTACACATATAGCACTACCATAATGGAGGCCAACTCATAACATAAATAAATTGTTATTGAAGCATAGAGGGGTATATGTTAACAAGTCAAAAGGCAGAAGAGTGCATGCCAAGTAAAAGATGTTGGCGCCATATGTATGACGTCACCATTGGATAGAACTTTACTAATCCACTTGGCTCTATGTACGTAGGAACATGTGGTCAATTCCTAAGCACGGGGAACAACTAGGACATTTGGATAGGTTGGCTTCTTATCACTATTGAATAAGGACATGTAGATATAAAGGAATGACGCTTTATTCTATTACATGATGACTCTCCTTCCTATAGGATAGAATGGAATAGAATTGAACAGAATAGAGTTTTTATCGTCCACGGAAACCAATCAGTCTATGGGACCCAAAAAGGAGGCGCAGCAAACGTATTAATGTCCGAGTTTAAAAACCCCTGCCCCGAAGGGTTTTCGGGGGAAAAACCATGACAGGAATAAGAGTGCTGTCAAACTGTACATACATCTATCATGAGGAAAAAAAATATCAGGTGAGTGCCCGAGGACTGAGCTGATTCCGGCAATCCATGACCTCTTGAAGGTATGATCCCAGCATCCGCGCCGAGGCCGTGCTCAACATCTCATACAGGGGCTGGCCAGGCTGGACCAGCTTAACATAGCATGTCCGAATTTCATCATATGCCAGACCTGAAGGGTATGGCATTTGCCTTTCATAGCTCCAACTTGGCAGCGTTGACAAAGCCTCTCCTGGCGCGGCTCCCCAATCCATCTCTCTGTCTCAATGCGGAGACGATGTGCGCCTGTGCAGATAGAGGCAATGGATCTACGTTTTTTTATGGGTCAATGGGTGCATAGGTAGCGTTGCGAGTTCCACTCTAGCATGGGGTTTATATGGCATTGCTAATGTGTCGTCTTGACCTGTTCAAGGGTGCTGGCATCCCAGAGCTTGCTGAGAAAGCATGTATCAAGGTATTATTTGAGGTTGTAGCGGTCTGCCTCTGTTTGCACTCGATGCACCTGTGCTCCCGCACATTCCATCTGGCCAACCACTGAGCTCTCTTTTCCCGCTAGCAGGCCTTTTAGGCGTTGAGGCCCCATTGCCACAGTATAAGCGAGGTTAGTGAGGCGAGTGTCGTCCATACAGACCATCTTCTGGAAGTAGATGTCTCAGTCAAGGGCCTGCCTCTAAAGAGGCAAGAAGCCTGTCTCTTGCAACAGTATTTGGTATGGAACTATGGCCTTCACCCCCAGGGCCCGTGCCAAGAAAGCTTTCTGCACCTGCTCCAAGTCATTCCAAGTGGCCAGGGAAACCACCGGGCCCAAGACCTCAACCCCATACAAAAGCATAGATTCCACTAGTACCTTGAATAGGTACTAGTGGGCCCAATCATACAGATCCGCTGTGTGGCTATTGTTCTGCATTGCGTAGAGTTCCTTTTTATCCCTTCTTATAAAGGATATAAAATTAGAAGCTAAGTCCACATTTAAAGAAAAAAGGGGTGCCAAGGCACTTCGAGTTGCCTAAATGGGTGCAAATAGAGTTATCCTGGTTTTGGTTGCTATCCTACCTCATGAGATGAAGGAGAGTAGATTTGACTGTCAAGACCACCGCATTTTCGCGAGGGCATCCACCTTTACTTGTTTCTTCCTTCTTGTCTTAGTTCTCATTCACCTTTAGATTTTAGATATGTCTAGAAGACATATGCTCTCTCATATTTGAAATGGTAGAACCACCCGAAGGGAATAGCCTTATTGGTTTCTTGCAAATAACACATATGATGCGTATGTCATCCAAGTTTGCATACCCAGCAGCATTTGCTTCAAAAAGCTCAAAACTGCATCCCCATTCTTCAGTAAACTCAGTTACCTCCTTCAAAAGGCAACGCTCAATGAAAGTCTTGCTTTCTACATTTTTCTGAACTACTTCGATTGATGCACTACAACCTCGTTTTTGAAGATTACACTCATAATTTTGTACACGTGGGTAAAAGCATGTTAGGGTGTACCACTTTTGGAACCTGCAAAAGTACATACACTAGGTACTTTAGAACTGGGTACTTTCTCATTTTTATTTTCATTAAAACTAGTGCAAAAGTCCAAAATAAAAGTCAAGGACGCATTAATATTCAAAGTTAAGAGAAAGATAATGCTACCGGAGACCAAAATATATATAAAAGTTCTAGAATATACCTTTTATTGAGATATTACACAGGTACCCAGTACCCAGTCCTGGTTACCTTTTTAGGTACTTTTTTGGTCACTAAATAATACTTTTTAAGGGACACCCTAACATGCTTTTACCCACGTGCTTTTGTACTGCAATGACTTTTGACAAAATTATATACAGTATCAGGTCGTCCTTGACCATAGGTACATTGCATTCTACACCAAGTATAAAATGTGGCCTGGCCCTCTATGTCACAAGACGTGAGCTCGCATCGGTCTTCTCTACCAATTCTCCTCGAGAACTTGGCCATCTTGTGCTCCAATTCTTTTTTCCATTTGCGTGTTTCTACTTTTGTTGCACTCTTAGCAAGTAGATGACCATTCGTACCAGTTGCATTTCAACCACTACAAACAGAATTGCCATTTACATTAGCATCTTCTGTTGCGCACTAGCACCTCTAGTGGTAACCAAGACACCAAAAGGGCGGATCCTTCAAGGAAATCGTTATCCAATGGGCCCCAACCTTTCCAAGCTTTATCCCACACCCTATAGACCATATCAATTCCTCCCCTCCTCGAGATGCTTGCCCTCAAGCATGTGGAACACACCAATGTTGCCACGAGGAATTGAACCTTGGCTCTGATACCAAATGTAACATTCCTAACCGACATGCACTTAACCAACTGGACAAAATTGTCTAGACGTTTATGAGTAGCCGCTTCTACCCATTTATGCCGGTGTCTCGGGAACGCACACCAAGATCCACTCGAGCGGTCTCCCATGGGTCTGTTACAATCTCTCCCACTAGAACTATGCTCGTCCTCGAGCATCACAGACCAAGTTATGACCTACCGTCCAACGGTATTCCGGATCATACTTGCCCCCATGGAGACTCAAACTCGAGCCCTTGCTCTGATACCAATTGTTGCGCACTAGCACCTCTAGTGGTAACCAAGACACCAAAAGGGCGGATCCTTCAATGAAGTTGTTATCCAATGGGCCCCAACCTTTCCAGGCTTTATCCCATACTCTATGGACCATATCATCTTCCCTTTGGGAGTCATTTACATTAGTATCTTCATTATCTCCTATGACCAATAGTGGTAGCTCACATGTTTCATTAGCTGGTCTGATTATATTTTTTACTGGCTCAACCTTTGCCTTTTTGCAAGATTGACATCTAAGTCTCACATGAACTTCTTGTCCCTAAAAAGTGTACTTCTCCTCTTGTTTCTATGATAATAGCAAACTTCCCTCTCCAAGGAAGAAAAAGCTATACCCTTCAAGGGATTGCAACTCATCATTTTCAATCTCCTTCGCAAATGCGCATAGATAGAACCTTCTTCAATCTTCACAAATCCAATTTTGATTGTGCAAGTAAGGTCTTCCTCTAGGAAAATGAAGACCGTTCTACGTCAAATTCATTTTGAAATTAGCAATTCCAGAAAAAATACAAGTTAAAATTAGTTATTACATTTCGAGCACATATAACTAGAGCACGTAGAACACAAGCATTTATCTAAAAAGACAACCTTACACATTGAGATGTCTATTTGTCACATTTGAGATGTCTATTTGTCAGCTCGCCTTGAATTAGATAATGTAATTCCTAGCTGCAATTCAAAGGGCAAGAATTTTTCCTGTGGCAATGCGTTTGTAAGCACATCTGCAACCTGTTTTTGACTGCTATTGTATTCAATAGAAATGTACTTCTTTGCAAGCATATCCCTGATGAAATGTACATATAATTCTATGTGTTTTGTCCTTTCTGGATTTATTGTGAGTGCAATGCAGCTGAGACTGTCACATAACAGTACAGTACAGTAGCATTTTTCTGAGCTAAATCAAATTCATTCAGTAACGTTCTGGCCCAAATTATTTCCTTAGTTGCCAAACTGGAGGCAGCATATTCTGCCTCTGCTGAAGACATGGCCATGCTTGTTTGTTTCTTATATTTCCATGCAACAACTCCTCCTTCAAGCATCAGACAGGAGTTCTGATGTAGACTTTCTATGATCAAGATCACTTGCCAATCTGCATCACAATAAGCATGTAAAATAAGATCATTATTTTTGTACAATATACCTCTTCTCGAGTTCCACTCAGACATCTTGAAGTCCTTTTTGCAACTATCCAGTGTTGTCTTCCTGGATTATTAGAGTACCTGCTCAGTAAACTCACAACAAAAGATATGTCTGGTCTTGTACAATTGCAAACATAGAGTAAACAGCCTATTAGCTTCCTATATGGCACATTTGCCATGTCAGCCATATCTTCATCAGTTTTTGAACTCATATCAGCTGACATTTTGTGTCAAGGAACTAAAGGAGTCTGCGTAGGCTTACAATCAATCATGCCAAATCTTTGTAACATTGCATTTATGTTGGATACTTGAGTCAAAAGCAACGCTTGTTTTTTTTTTTATTTCTAGAAACTTCTATTCCCAAAAACCTTTTAAGTTCCCCCAAATCAGTCATCATGAATCTACTTTTTAGTATTTCCTCGCACACACATTTAGACAATCCATATTGTTTGCAGCCATGATGCAATAATCAACATAGAGATGTACTATGCAAAAGTTTTGTCCTTGATGGAACACATAGAGATTTCCATCGCTCTGTGATTTTTAAAACTATTTATTCTCAAGTATTTGTCAATACAAAAATACCATTGGCTGGGTGACTGTCTTAACCCATACACTGCCTTCTTTAAACTCCATACCATATCATCTTGAAGTTCATAACCAGAAGCTTGTTTCATAAAGATTTTCTCTTCTAGATTTGTGTTTAAAAACGTTGTTCGTACATCCATATGGTGAACATTTAGCCATAAACCGTTGAGCCAATCAACTCATCTTGAAGCCTTTGAGCTTATGTTCTCTTTCTCCTCCGCTCCTTTGCTTTCCCATTTGGTTTTCCTCTATATTTGATAAGCCTCTTTGTTTGTCTACTTCTGGCTGCTCATGTTCTAGTTCTCTTGTGCTTTCAAAGGTTCTATTTTCATTGTTACCATCATCTACATCAGCAATAACTTTGGACTGACTTTTAAGGGCCTCTTCATATTTTTTAGTTTTGTAGACTCTATTTTCAACAAAATATACATCCATGCTCACAATTATCTGTCTCTTTGTTGGATTATACAATTTATAAGCCTACAAGATAGCAGAATATAGCCCTATTGTCCAGCTTCCCCTTCTTTCCTCTAGAATATGAACAAAGGCTTCAAATCCATATACCTTAAGCATGAGAAGTTTGGAAGTCCAGAGTGCTTTATCATGGCTCGTACTGCATTTAATATGGACACGTCCTTCCGTTCTGCAACTGTATTCTGTTGTGGAGAATAACTGCACGTAAGTTGTCTTCTAATACCATGTTCTCTGCAGTATTTATGAAATTCATCAGAAATATGTTCTTCTCCTCTGTCGCTTCTCAAGCATTTTCTAAACATATATAATCCAGTTTGATTTTTTTCGTTCACCTAAATATAAAACTTATTTTCGTCCCATCCTCAATCAACTAAATTTAATTTGTTTTGAATTCCGCCCATTCAGCCCATTCGCACACGAGAGTACTGGAATACCTTCGCCATAGCCAGATCTTCAATATGAACATGTCTCCGGCCAAAAAAAAAACGTCGCCCATCTCGAGTTTTTTGGCCCTTTCATCCTACTTTTGCTTCTTCCAAGCTCGGCTATGGTGCTCAGCTCCGACGGCCAGGCCTTGCTTGCCTTGAAAAAAGGGCATGTTCAGTGATCCGCAGGATTTTTTAACAATTGAAATGAAGCAGATATAACCCCTTTGCAGACGGAGCGGAGCGGGAATTTGAACCCAGAGTACAGATTTGAGCTTGATACAGACGCAGCTTGTGGGCGCCATTTCGCCGGATTTGGGTAGCTTGCCTTACTTGAAGCTCATATCTGCGCGAAAACCAGTTGGTCGGAGATATTCTGGCCCAAATCTTCAATGCCACAGAGATTGGGAAGCTTTTGAAGCTTGGACGTATCAGACAAAGGAGAAATAGGAGATCCCTGATGAAATTTTAGCTTTATGCAAGCATCTGATTTTCGCTTTATGCAAGCATCTGATACAAATATTTGTGCAAATTCTGGCGTCAGGCTTATAGAACAAACCTCCGGCCTGTACTGAACGCTCATGTTCTAATGCTTTCCTTCTGGTCTTCCTGTTTTGCAGCGAATCAAGCAAAACCCACACCCCAAAACTTGGACTTTTGAAGCGATTTGATCACATCCCCAAGCAAGGTATTAATCTGATTTCTGTACTGGCCACGCTGCTTCCTTTCATGTTCTTATAAGCCCTTTTAAATTATCTTCAATGTTATATTTTTCTTTTAGGATCAAGTCATGTGTCTCCAGCAGCAAGAATCCATGTCTAATAGACCAGTTCGCCATTCTTGAAGATTGAAATGAGGATATAGTCCCATTTTCTTCAGTTTATTTACTAGTTATTCCTTTTGAACAATTAATTTGCAAAAGCATGACACTCTCGATCCTTGATAAGCATAAATCCGTATAGCCTAGCAACGCATCTAGCAAGTCATTAAAATGAAGGGACGCACGTGGCTCAACATCGTCAAACTAGAAATTCTCAAAGATGAATTTATGATTGGGTTTAAGGTCATGCAGCATGAAGCTTGTGCCAAAGTTACATAAATCCCCCCATATACGAGTGAGTCAGCGAAGAGAAATGTTGTCTTTCCACCTCCACTCGATATGTTTTTTCAAATGCTTCATTTCCTTCCTTCCTTAGGGTATGGCACGAGCACTGTAAGGGATGGTTTAGGAGGTGGTCTATGGATTACCAACAGATGGTGGCACTGGCAGATTCTGATGCGCAGAATGGGCAATTGGATGCAGGCTATGCTGCCACTCTGTGGGATGCCTCTACTCTTGCAAAGCCCAAGACAGAGCACTATCACGCTCAGATTAATCCCGGCCTTGAGCATGGACCCCATCGGTACTTGAAAGCACACATCTCTGTGAAGAAACGGAGAGCTATTGCCGCCATAAGCACGGGTTCCCATTACCTCGTAATTGAGACAGTCATTTGGGGGTGAATGGCGGGCACGGGATCCCGTGGAGGAGAGGATATGTCGGTGTTGTGAGATGCACGTGATAGAGGATGAGCACCATGCCCTCCGGCGGTGCCCAAAGATATGCCCATGTCCGAAAAAGGCACACCGATCTTAGATGCTCCGACACACCGCTACATCGTTACTCGCATCACCTATGGTAGCGCGACTGGGAGCTTACATCCTGCAGATTTCGGCCGTCAGACTTGCTCTTCTGGGGCATGGTATTTGAGAGCCTACTGTTAGGGTTTTTCCTCCCAAGTGGAGGTTTTTTCATCCCGGTAGTAGGGTTCTACTGTACAGTTACATTGTTTGTTTTTGGTGTTGGGGTTTTTGGCTTTTTTGCCTGTTCTGTGCCGTCTCATAGGCCTCTGGCCTCCGTGGACGTTAAAATAAACTTCCTTCCTTCCTTCCTTCCTTTGTTTTTAAAATGTAACATTTTGCCTTTCTCGAATGATCATTAATAAATGTTATAAAGTACCTCCGACCATGTATAGTTTTAACATTTAATGGGCCGCACAAGTCAGTGTGGACAAGTTCTAATATTTCCTTCGCTCGTTTTGCTTTGTTTGGAAATGGCAACCTAGTATGCTTGCCCAGCATGCATCCTTCACAAATAAATGATTCTTGCCTGCCATTTGCAGCACTTATCAACCCCTTTTTGATTGTGTAATTTACATTATTAGCATAAGTATGACCAAGCCTTTCATGACACATCCTGAAATTTGGCAAAGCTACTGAATTTATTTCACCATCCACATGATTTACAACATTTTTAGGAAAAACAAATAATTTGCCAACACATTTTGCAAGAAATCTCAATTCATTATTGAAATACACTTTACAACAAAGTTTTTCAAAACAAACTCTGTAGCCAAGATCCACTAGTTATATTACAGAGATAAGATCTGACTACATTTGGCACACACAAAACCTTATCTAAGACTATTGGTTGGCCATTCAAATCGAACAGTTCAGGCAGACCTTTTTCTTCTACTTTTTGTAACTTCCCATCCCCCATTTGTACATACCTTGAAGTTCTGACGGTTCTTTGTTTTCACAAGTCAGGAGATGTAGCTATGGATCTCTCAGCTCCCACTATCTAGAACAAGTAAACCATCATTGTCTTTCAATGTCTTTTCAGAAATAGAAAGAGAAATGGCATTTACATCTGCATCTTTATCTATTTCTTCTTCTTCAGGAATCTCAGGCTCATTATCTTTGTTCACTGAAAGACCTACATCTTCCCCTTCTCCGTGTGCTTCCCCTTCCTCTGGTGTAACCTCCTCTTGTGGACATTCCTCTACCTCTACTATCTCCTCCTGTTTTATCTTTCACAAACCCTTTTGGATTGGAGCTGTTTATGGCAAGATATCTGAAACCTTCACCATTAAAGCATTTGCTTCCTTTGATATTTCCTTTTGATAGCTTAGGACAATTTATTTTTAGATGACCATAAGCATTATAGTAAAAACATGGCCCAACTTTACTTCCTCTGCCTTTGCCTCCTGCATACAACACCTCTGGTTGCTCACTATCTCCCTCTTCTTTTAGCACAGTTTTTTGTTCTAACTCGGTTTTAACCATCCTCTCAGCCTCATCTCTGGATTTAGCTACACTTCTTACTAAGGTATACAAATGACCGAAATTTGCAAAAGCTCTAGAAATTGACAGTATCTGGTATTTTGTTGGCATAGGCACTCCAGCTGCTTCCAAGTCCGCAACCATATTATCGAATTTTTGAAGGAACTCCTCGATGTTCTCATTTTCATGATACCTTAGCTTCCTAAGATTATTATTTAGAACATCCAATTGGGAGGAGGTTTTCTTTGCATATGTTCCAAGCATGTAGCTCCAAATCTGCTTTGGGAACAAGCCTCTTATTTTCAACAGTATGCTAGATCCCAATTTTGATGTTAGAATCCCTCTTGCTTCTAAGGTTCTCTTCCTTATAGCTTCTGCACTTGGCATATCTGTGCTAGAAGCTTCACCTACGGAGCTAGTAGTACTACTACCACTAGGAGTTGTTGGGCTGCCTGTAGCAGCAACATACGATCTTCTGGCATCACCAATAACAGTTGCACTAGAACTTCCTTCTTCTTCATTATTACTGACTATATCCCATAGTTCCTCATTTTTCAAGTCTCTTTTATTCTTTCTTTCCACACCTGGAATCCTGAACCTCCTTTGAATACATCTACTTCTGCAAAGAGAGATGCTCCAAACCTGCATAGACAACATCTACTTTTGCATAGACGACATTTTCTCAGACTATAACCTGTATAGAAAGGCTCTGATACCACATGTAATAATAGATCTAAAGTTTTATGTTTTTCTCCTCATCAACATGTAAGGCTTTCATTTTATTATTTAATAAACACAACCATTAAAACTACCATTGGAACGTCACCGTTCATTAGATATAAAATTTTTTGTTGTTCATATGGGAGCCCGCATGTAATACATCATTGTGCATCCCTTTGATCACCACTCCGACTGTCTGTGTGTTCCGGAACCAGGTCACCTCCCCATTTCGGCCATCTAACAAAATAGTATATGATCAAACTTAGCATACCTTCTATGTTTAAACAATTCGCTGTCAATGGTTTATTTGCAACTCAACCTTATGCTCCTTTGTTTTAAACCTAGTTTTCTTTACGCAGGTTAACAATCCATAACGATGACCATGTAGACATCAACATCTAAGATGTACATGAATTAATTCACTTCAAGTTTGGACCCTGAAAATCTGCCCGCTTCTCTTAAATTCTGGTCATCCCAATATTTCTTTTGACAATTTTCCGGCAAGAAAATTAAAAATTCCCGATAAAATACGCTAAAAAAAGCACTAGCTTATATTTTTTCCTTCCAAATACGAGGGGGCATTTTTAATGGTTACAGATATTGCTATTTTGGAGGCGTGGCATTGTTGAAGTTCATGTATGGTGGCATGGCCACCGGGACCACATTCCGGTGTGGACCGGTGGGGTCCCGCGACCGGCGGCAGCCGGGAGCGGGTCACCGGCCACACCGGAATGTGGGACCGGTGGCCATGCCACCACAACATGGAAATTGGGACCATTTTTTTTTTTTCTGGCGGAGGCCTAACGATGGCGGCTATGGCGGCTATGGGGCATCTTCCGGTGCTTGGGGCTATGGCGCTCAGCGGAATCGATATCAGAGTCGTCTTTCCTGAGAAAAAGCGAGCTATAGTGTTTTTTTTTTTGCTTTTTGAGTTCTTGAGTGGATCTTTTAGAAGAGTCGTCATCTACTTCTCCTTCTTTCAAAGAAATCATGTTCTGCTTGAGCTCTACACAGATGTGAAGCCGGCTATGGAGGAAACCGCTTCTTTCTAGGTTTTTTCGAGCTTCTTGACTTCTGGCTTTCTTTCTAGGTACTGTCAGCAGATTCCTTTCATTTCTTGCTTAACCCAGTGTTTTTGCTGCAGTTTTCTCGTGCTTTTTGTTCAGATCTGTAAGTCTTTTGTTTTTCATTCGACACTTTTGTCACTCCACGGCCCGAAGCCAGCTTGATCCCTCGGCCTTATAGTTATAATAGAGGGCTGTGGCCATGTAACGGGCATGCGAGAGGAGGAGCCATGCAACCATTCATGCGCTTGATCGGAAGCACAGATAAAAAGGAGCTTCATGCTCGAGGTTTCTACTTCTCTGTTTTGTCATCTGCATAGAACTTAGAAGCTCCGGCAATGGCAACGGCAATGGCAACAAAACCTGCCGATAGCAGGTATTTTGTTCTTAATCCTACTATTTCTTAGCAGATTTTTTGCCTGGAAACCAACATCCATTTATTTGTTGCTTTTTATTCTTGAAGTTTTCATCTGCTCCCAAGAAGTTTGGGGCTTCATTTTGATGAGATATGCCATGGCCAGATTTTTACCATAATAGTTTCTCGGATTTGTGGGTTCAAATCCCACAGTGGTAGTGCTCCAACCAGCAGTAGTGGTCGAACCGGTTGTAACCTGTAACTTTTGCTCTCCACGGAATTGGCTTCCCACTTTTATAGGGATATGCCACGTGGCAGCACAGAATTCATCCTCCGACAAAAAATGGGACCCAATTTCCATGTTGTAGTTGGCATTTTTATAAACAAAAGATGACGCAGGCATTTGGACAAACGCGGCCATTGCAGGCTTCCATTGCCTTCCCGTCAACGCAAGCTTGAGCTATGGCGCGCTAAAAGCTTCGCACATTAGCACTCTATTTCTCAGATCCGTCGGAAAATGGCGAGCAGGTAAGGCGCAAGCTTACTTTGTTTGGCATTTGAGCCGATTCTTTAACATTTTGCCGTTTTCAGCGACGAAAGCAAGGACGCCCCTTCTTTGCCCCGTTCCCTCTTCAACGGGTAACTCTTGCTTCGCCTCTTCTATTAACTTAAGTTACAGTTTTTGGCAACCAATTTGTCCAGAATGTGTATATTTTGCAAATGCTCTGTTTGTCCCACAGTTTTAGCATTTAATTTGTCCACTGTAAATGCTCTATTTTGTTCTATTAACTTAAGTTGCTGTTTTTGGCAATTGATTTGTTCAGAATTGTGTTTGTTCTGCAACTGCCCTTGACTGTGCCCTTGACTGTCGGAAAATATATCTATTCCTTTGGTGCTGGCTTCACCCCACAGAAAGAGAAGCAAATTGTGGACGGAATAGACGGTATGTCTTAAATTTTTTCAGGATTCTAAATAGAAACAGAAGAAACAAGTATTAAGTAGCAACATAAGGAGCAAAATGCATTGGCAAGGGATATCCTTCCTTAAATATAAGGTAGTACGCCTATCCTTTTATTTGATTCGTAGGTGTCCATCTTTATCGATTGGTAAGTTACCTTTCCCACAAAATTATAATCCACTGAAATGCTTGAAGTAGGAGCATTTTTAAAGAGACGTCCAATAAACGAGATGGTTCTCCAGACAATACAAGAATAATGAAAGAAAGAATGATGAGTCAATTACTTCAGTTATACTCTCCACTGTGATAAACAACACTCTTATGTGTTGTGTTCTAGGGCCTAAATGGTCAACATTGCCAATAAAACTTATCTTATCTATTATCTATTATTATCTATTAGTGAAACATTATTATAAGGAAGGAACTTGTATTTTGCAAAACTGACAAGAATAACAAAGGTCCCGTAGCTATTAAACATGATGTTGGTTTCATATATTGTTTCATAAGTTCTTCGACTTTTTTACTCAGATGAAATAGAGAAGGTAGCAATAGCTATTAAACATGATGTTGGTTTCATATATTGTTTCATAAGTTCTTCGACTTTTTTACTCAGATGAAATAGAGAAGGTAGCAAACGCAACAGAGGTATTGGCTAAAGGTGTAGAGTGTGTTGCAAAAGCTGTTGAACACCTAGCTGAGGTTGTAGAAAAGGACGCTGAGAAAGTCGAAGAACTTATGGAAAAGGTAAGCAAAATTTATAAAAATAATGCAAGAGTTCTACTTCAATCTGCTTTTGTTTCTTTTTCCCTTGCATTGTTTTGTTCTTGCCAACTTAAAATGGGGATTTGTCACGGAGGCAATAAAATGACAATGTGCTCTTTTGACTTTGTATTAGGTGGAAACAACCTCAAAGAATGTTAGAGAGGAGATAGATACCTCTCTTGATAAGCTTGACAGTGCTACAAGCAATGCTAAAGCGACACTTTGATATAAGTGAAAGGGATAATGTTCATTGTGTACATATTTGTATGATAGCTACAATAATATGTTACATCTTTGTATCTTCATACCAAAACAATGGTTGTTCTACGAACATTGTAATTGCTTCTAAGAGACAGTAATTGCTTCCAACCCACACCAACCCACATTGTTAACGACCAACTAATCTATGGAATAGGCATACACATTTAATGCCCAAAATTTCACCTCAATCAAGGCCAAAGGGTGCATCTAGAGAATGTAATACCACAACTTGGGACCGACCACAACTAGTCTTACATATCAATAAAGTTAACCAATGGTTATTGGTGGAACCATCATTCAAGTAAATTGGGATTATGTCTTGATTTTGGGATGCATTTTTAATTGCAAGTTTTTTTGTAACTTGATTAAATTCACTACACATTAACTTAAAATCACACACCTTAACTTAAATTCACACATCCTAACTACAAATTATAAAATCATATATCACACTGCTCATGTAGTACACAACTTTTCATAACTGTGACTGATACATATCAATGAAGAAAGCATATTTACATAGTTTTTCATTTTTCCTCCAGCATCCCCAATGATATGATAGCCTTATTCCTTACATTATGAGGTATTGTAACTCTCATATTTCTACCTGGAATAGTTTTTGGAGTCCACGAGTACGATACGAGTTTCGATGTCTAGCCAAAGATCAGGATCAAAAGGATTTCTCCTCCACCTCTTTGTCCAACAATCTGAATATCTTTCTTTATCGGTGACATTACTCAACTGATGCACTGGACACCACCATTCTACACGCACCTTATTGAAGTTAACATTACCTTCTTCTTTGCAAATATTCGAGATGGTTTATCCCAACCATACTGGATAGGTCTCTAGATCTCCTGGTTTTACTACTGCAAATTGGTGGCACTCCACGTCAGTAGAAGGTTCATAACAATCCATGCCTAGATATTTTGGCCTATTCTTCTTAGGGCCAACATAGTGTTTGTCAGATTGAGGAGGAGCATATGCCTTAGCAATGCTACTAATAGTACCATCATCTTCGTCAGCACCTGCTAATGTTTTCCACCTACTTTTAGGGAACCACCCTTCTTTCAGCTCTTCTGAGGATGTGTCTACCTCATCCAACAAGTTAATCACCTTCTTCTAATCTATCAATGCACGATTAGTCTCATCCGAATTAGTTTGCCAATGCTTGATGTAGTCATTGATGCCATCCTTAGTCAATCCCAATTGCTTCACTTCTTCAGTTGGTTTTAGAGCTTTTGGTTGACCTGGAGGTATCATAGGCTTGCCCTTCGCATCCATGTGCCAAATTTCTACCCCACCTCTCCACTTCTTCTCTGAAGATCTCATTTTTCATTGCGTGATTGGAATCCCTTCTCTCACCCAAAAAGTGAATTGAAGAGGTCTAGAATATTCGACCTTCCATGTTGAGAGCATAACCATCCACAAAACTCTTCCAATCAGGCACTTCTTCTATGAGAGATCCTACAGGAGATGGAGTAGTACATCCATGAAATATTTTCAGTAGCCTAAGAAAGTTGGTCACTGTCTGTTGTTTCAAGACATGACTATATTTTCCAAACAATGCATCCACATCCTCATGAGTATGTCCAGGCATTAGGAACCCCAAATTGACTCTTTCAAAAATACCCACAGCTGTTAAGTAGGATAGGAACGAAAACATCCTCCTGTTCTTATTTTAACCAACACAATTATCAAGTTACAAGAGGAGCTTTCTAGGCAAATCTCGAGGTTTAGCACAAGATGTTGAAGCTCCAACATGTTCATTAGGCTCATGCCTCCTAAACCTTGCCTTGCTAAACTTTTCAATACTATTAGGGTTTCCATCCAACAATGGACTATGTAGTGCCTGGCTAGCTGTAGGATCCTGGAGGTGACCATTATAACCATTCTCATAGTTTCTTAAACACCTCATGATACTCCTAGTGTGAAAATCTGGACCATCACTCCACAACTCCAAACTGAAATGCCCATAGTAGGTTTGAGGCTGCCCATGCAAGATTGCCCCAGTCATTGAAATCTGCAAAGGGTATGATCTTCCACATGACTTAGGTTCTTTAAAATTGATTTGATTATTCTGTGGTTGAAGCCTGATGTCTTTTTGCCTGCTCATATTGTAAAGCAATGAATTGTGCGACATTTTGGGTGCTTTTGGATATGAGGGAGGGTAGCCATCAATGGAGCGGTTTGGCCCCAAATGATGCAGATCTAACGGATGAGATTGAAACTATGTAGTGTTCCCCTCTTTTTCAAGTTTTTTTAATCCAAAGAATCTTTTAAGAGGGGAGGCGAAATTCCAACGAACAAGATGCATTTGAATTGGCTCATCAAGAGCTTTGAAATGATTATGCACACGCCCTATTTTGAGGTGCCCTCGAGGGATCCATTAAGGGCCAAAACGAAGCCCTATTTGAAGCCTCTTATTATATGTGATTTGGATATACTACCATTGTGGAATTTTACTAAGAATAAAATAGTTTAAATCATTCTGATTTGACAAAAAAGTTTGCCTCACATTTGTCATAGACGTCGACATCAATCTTGGCATTCTTATGGCATTCTTGCATTTGAGAATGGACATCAACCATTCTAGACAAACCATGCATTTCGAGCTTCTTAAACCGGAAACCCTTTCAATCCATTGAATTTGCTATTGGTGAAATGATTATGTGATTTTGCATCAATAATTTCTTCCATGGTAGAAATCTATGGTAGAAATCAGCTGTGTTTAGTTTCCCTTTTTAATCTTCTTTACCTTGCTGAAATGATTGTGATTTTAAATCAATAATCCAACCATCCACGATCATTTCTTCTATGGTAGAAATCAACTGTTTTTAGCTTCCTTTTTTTATCCTTCTTTACCTTGCTTCTTAATCTATCAGGACAAAGATGGATGAGGGACGAGATGGAGGAAAAAGAGTGTTTGTCCATGACATTGTGAAATGTGCGTTATGCCATTCCTGCTGCACAAAGCCACCTGGCGCGGCTCCCAAATTTCCAGTGCAGCAGGAATGGCATCTCTAATCTCTATGCCCATTCCACATAACATGAGTCCGCAGGTAATGCTACCATCACCTGGAACTGACCAGCAAACAAGTCTCTCTTTTGTTTCCACTGTTGTCCAGACAAGACCACATGCAACATGGGGATAGCTGCTGAAAGAGCCAATCATTGTTAAATTAGCTGTATGTATTGACCTACTTGTTACAAAGCCTTCTCCCATCTCAGAAACTAGGCAGGTTGACAGTTACTCCTGCCTGTGGTTTTCTAGATACTACATGGGGAAACCTTGTGTGGTTGGGGTAAATTAAAATTGCCCTTGTGAATACTACTTCAGTCAACTGCTGACAAGTCCAGTGTGAACTTTGAGAACCTGCCCAACCCAGAGGCTAATTTATGTTCTCATTATGTCAATCTGAAATCCTCAAAGCCATTTAACGATTTCAAAACTTCATTCAGTGAGAAATCACGCGGCCCTCGGCGGCTAGCTAGCAGCGACAGCTTCAGGCCGACCAATGTCAAAACCAGATGCTACCTTGCCTGTTGCCTCTGAAGATTTTTCTTCTACCCTCCCATTCCCTTCCCGTAGCATTGGATTTCCTCGTACAGCACCATTACCATTCTCCTCAAGCTGTGACGGATATGATGTTTCATCTGGATCTTCCTCATGTTCTTGCCCTCCCAAAACATCATCACCACGAAGCTTGTGCAATTGTTCCTAATATTGAAGTACAATTCGTTAGAAAACAAGAATAGAAAAATAGGACAAAATGTACAAGCCCATGTGAGACAACATACAAGGAGTGACGCATTGTCAGCTGCCAACTTGGTCCGTTCTTCAAGGAGCCGGTTGAGCTCCGTACGAAGAGACATGTTTTCAACAGTCAAAGTGTCGACCCTTTGACCCAACTCCTCACATTCAGCCTAAAATGTATAACACTTATTAGAAAATTTACAAGTGTGCCTCCTTGCTTAGAGATGAATTAAGCAGAGTCAGCGATGTACCTGTTTGCGCAAGCGTGAGCGCCTTGCTGATTCCCTGTTCGATTGTTTTCGTCTTTGGCGCTTCAACTCTCTTTCATCCTGCTGTACAAACATAGTGATCAGGAAGTTGTTGAGTGTCTACGCAAAATATGGAACTGCAATATGACGTCAAACCTGTAGCCAAAGCTCTGAGGGCACGCCTTCCCGACCACCTGGACCCATCATTGCAGGGTTGGGTGTCCCAGCAACCATAGCTTGTGATGCCATTGAATTGCGTTTACCCTTCCCTGGAACTGGTGGTGTTGGAGCCCAGTACTCCATGCCCATATGCAAATTGGTTCCTACAGGTGGTCTGCCTGGTGGCATGCCATTTGGAGGTGTTGGCACAAGCATCCCAGGTTGGACGAATGCACTTCCCATGTGGGGAGGATAAGGCTGCATGGAATTACCACCTGTAAAAGCTTCAGTTTTATTTAGTAGCCCACATAATGGAATATAATGATATCAGAAGTGTAAATTAGAAAACCTACCCTCGGTATTTGATTGATCCGCAGCCCTCTTCTGTACAAGTCCCCCAAAGGTATGATTAAAAATGTAAAGTAACTCCTTAAACTATAAACAGTTTCTCCAAAATCACCTTTTGAGTATCTTCCTCGCTCCCTTCACTTGATCCCTCACTTCCACTATCGCCACTGTCCATTCAATTTTATTGTCATACAATTTTACCACTTCTAGACAATAATGAGCAATACCTTTGTGATAGCATGCCATTTGCTGAACCTGGAGGCTTTCCACTTTCATTCCCCTTGCTTCCTGGCGCTCCTTCTTTTGACTTCTTTCCAGGGCTGTGTTCCTTCCCATCTGAAGATTTGCCTTCTTCTCCAGCCCCAGCAGCACCCTGCACAAATAGAATTAAATGCATCAAGATAAATTGGAGCAAACTACAGCCTTAATTCTGAAATCTAAACAAAATCTAACATACCGCGGCCTCAGTACCAGGTAATGGCAATGCATATTGACCATAAGGATGAGCGCCCTGTTTTGAACAAGAGAGGGCCAACTTTCACAAACAATATCTGGATGAAAAAAAGATACTGCAACCAAAACACCAAAACCATACCGGCGGTAATGAAGGGTGCCCATAGTGAGGATAAACATAGGGAGGAGTTCCGTACGGTGGCATCATAGGCTGCAAGTAAAGAAGCTGATTCAGCAGACATAAACAAAGGCACAAATTACGCAGAACATAGCAGACACCTGTCCAGCCCACATGTATGGATGGGGTTGAGGTCCAGATGCTGGAAAGTAACCAGGAGGTGGTGTAGCTCCAGCATTATAAAATGCTGCTGCCTGCAACAAGAAAGGCCCGGGAAGATTAATTATTTAAGCCCCAAATCTGGCAAAAATACACTTGTCTACAATAGTATAGAAAACAGAAAATATCACCACCTGAAAAGCAGCTGCCCATTCAGGATATGGACTAGGAGGAACAGCTTGTTCCTGCAAATTCTTATTATTAATTTCTAAGGATTAAGAGTATACTGTGGGTTAGCAAAATGGTTACAATAAAGAATTAGGTGCATCACCTGTGAGGTAGGTGTTTTAGGTGTCTTTGTTGGTGTTCCCGCTTCTCCACTCCCCATTGTTTAGGAAAATCTGTGCAATTCCAATAAAACTTAAAAAGACAATATCTTCTATGCCATATAAATCTTTTTCTTCCTACTGATATAAAACCTTGCAAAACGTAAAATAAGCAGCCAAACATGTTAGCAGACTGGATGCTGTGCAAAGGATGACTAGCCTTCACATCTAGGACTATTCAACCTACTTCCCCAAGCAGGCTAAAAGCCACAGGGTTCCCATGTGGAATAACACACGTCATAGAAAATTGCCAGTACCTGCTCTTCACTTTCTTACAGTAAGTTGCCAAAAAGTTGCAAGTTCATAAACTCCCATCATCTACTTCGTTAAAGATGAAAAAAAACACTTTTGACACTTAGGCAGACACTTGTTTATATATCGAATGTTAAAATATAAAATGCACTTCCAAAATGCAGCTTTGATCCCCTACCTTCAGCAGATCTAATTGATATTGACTAGTCAATGGAACTACAAGTTGACCAGTCAACGAGGGTAAAAAACACATTTGCAGGTGCATGCTTTGTTGCAACGGTCTAGAAAGCCAACAGAGAGACAGAAGGCCAAGCCCCTGTGGCCCTATTCCTTACATTTGCAGTAAAAAGTAAACACTAGAGCTACTGCTAACCTGCATCAGTGCATTTTGCACACTGGGATCTTCAACGAAGACGCAACAGAATCTCCAAAGTCGTTTCAATGCAAACGTAGTATACAAGGTGCTTACACTAAACTGAGCTGAGAGAGACGAGAGTTTACAGAGGTCAGCAGGGAACCGAAATGAAGACGGGGAAAAAACACCCGACAAGGCAATCTTCAGCGAGCTGAGCCTACCCAGTTGATAACAAGCTGAATCCACTTCCTAGAAAGCAGAGCAGCCTAAAATCTTACTTCCAGCCGATCAATGGCGGCAGGGGCCCAAATTTGCGAATTACAACCGACAAACCCAGAACAAAGTTTTGGAAGACAAGTGCAAAGGAAGCGTCCGAAAGTGGTATGGTAACCGAGAGCTGAAAAGGACAAGGGGCATGTAGTAGGTTGCTGGAAAGCTGAGAAAAGCGAGAAAACGAGGTTGGGATCGAAAGAGGGAAGAGAGACCGCAATGGAGAGACAGAAATCGAAGAGCAAAATTCAAGCTTAGCGCCTAGATGCCGGAGTCCCTGTGGCAGCAGATCCAGCGAGAGATCTAGAGTAGAAGCCAAGACGGCGAACGCTCCGAGCTGGAAGGCACACGCAGCAAACAACAAGGCATCTACAAAGGGACCCCATCTCCAGAAGGGTCGTTTTTCTCCGCGCGCGTACGATACGAATACGGATAAGTATATACGTATTCGTATTATGCCAGCGATCGTTAGCGATCGCCGTATATGATGAGCGTTCTACGTATGGGATACGTAGTTCGTTGCCATGACGTGGAAAGCTGAACCAAGCACATGGATTGAGCCAATAAGAACACGGCACGTATTTGATGGCAATTATGGAATATTTACATAATATTTGATCTTATGTGTAGGTCGCATCGTGGGACATGTGGGTACTTGCCACGTAAGACGCAATAGAGACGTGGCTTTTTGGTCTTGATTGGAGTGTGGGGTCCCTTGTTTTTATTTTATTTTTAATGTTTTTGAACCTTTGCTATGCTTTTCTAAGGTGGACACACTTTGTACATGTGTGACTATGATCCCCCATGGGCCTTTCGTGGCCCTTTATCGTGGCACGGCCTTGCCCATCCCTCCTTCCAACACTTCCCTGATGAGCTGGTCTAGATCACCCAAGCATCTTTCCTTCCTTCCATTCCGCATCAAACCCGCCTGTTTTTTTCTCGATGCTGGTTGTGTTGCTGATGTGCTCTGCTGATGTGCTTTGAGAGAATAGGTGAACTATATCTCCCCCCTTTTACTCATTAAATATTCTCCAAAGATCGGCTCGGATATCTCAACCTACACGGCATCTGCACCCTGCCACATGATGAGTTTTTCAACCCCCTGGAATTGGACTACACATCTGCTGGCACTTCCTGTGACCACTAGCTCAATTGTCGAACGATCTAGGCCGTCGTTCTCATGGTTGTTGGAGACACTTCAACAAATCTTCCACTCTTTCATTTTGGCATTCCAACGTATGATATTATTATTATCAATCCATAAAACAAGTTTATTTGCATTATGATGAACACAATAATTTGAAATATATCTATTAATGTAAGTGTTGGTGTCAACTTTTTCTTCATTGTCTTTGCACATGCAGTGTGCCAATGTCATTTGTACTTACACTCAATGGTAATAAATATATGTTGGACCCACGTGAAAAGCATGCACCTTGTCACCTCCAATTGTAAGGGTAGTTCATAGTATAAATTAATAATAGCTTCTAGCGAAGTTCTAATTTAGGAAGGAGTAATTTTCATGACTAAAAAATTTCGCGAAGAAATTTTCTGGCGGCCGCTGGCGGCGTGGCGGTCGCAGTGGCGAAACTGGCGAAAACGTCGGCAGGGCGTAAAAACCTCGAGGGAAATTTACAGTCATGAAAAATTCTTCAACAAAATTTTAGGGGAGCTTGAAATTTGGCGTTCCGGCGGTTGCATTGCTCTCGCGATGCTTTCAGAAATCGATAGAAGATTTCGATTTATAAAAACTTGGTGATTTGGGCCGAAATTTCAAGGTCCCTAAAATTTCGTTGAAGAAGAAATTTATTGCGGCCTATTCTTTGGTTCCAAACCTGTGAGTTTGAACCCACTATTAACGTCCAAACTTTCGCCATAGTAGTTAATAATATCGATTTGTGGAAACAATTTTATTAGTGGTCACCGCTTGCCGTGAATCCCCTTAAGATATTGAAGCCATCCATTTGTTCTATAGAAGCTATTAACTCCTACAAACAGAAGTTTTATGTGCTAGGTAACCGCTCGGTTTGAGGGATTTTCGGCAGTAAATCAGGCAGGCGGCACCACCACGAGCGGCGTTAGCCTCGAGCGGCACCGCTGCCTGCCCAGTTTACCGTCAGAAACCCCGAAAACTGGACGGCTACCAAACGTAAACTGCCGTTTTGGTGGAAATTCTGTGTTTGGCTCAAAGAGCTGATTTGTGTAGATCTGTAAAAACAGGAGATCCTGAAAGCAAGAGATCAACAAGCTTAGAAGATCTGCAAAAATAGGAGAGCTTGAAAGCAAGAGATCTATAAGTTTAAGGGATATGCAAAAACAGGGGCATCTGCAAGTCGAAGCTTCACTAACAATAGACAGCTACTGCATACCTGCGAAGAAAGCTAAAGGTTGTATCGCTGCTCTGAACGGACTAGAAGATCTTGAAATGCAAGATTTAATCGGTAGCAGGGCCCCTATTTTGCCTGGCATTTGAGACCAGCTCCACCGACTAGCCATGAGACTCCTTGCTCCCTCAGATCGCAATAGAAACGTCAGAAGAAACAGGGGCTTATTCAAAATCATTCAAGCAAAACTGAGCTTTTGCAGGAAGCAAAACCACTCAAGAACTCCACTATTCGCGGTAGCATGGCTCAAGAACTCCATTATCCGCTCAAGAACTCCATTATCGGCGGCATGGCATCAAAGTCGGCTATGGTGGAGCATGGCATGAAAGTCGGCTATGGCGGAGCATGAAAGTCGGCTATGGCGGTGCATGGCATGAAAGTCGGCTACGGCGGCATGGCATGAAAGTCGGCTATGGCAGCATGGCATGAAAGATGGCTATGGCTGGGGATGGATAGAACGGGAATGGCTCTGACAGCGTTCAAGCGGCGCTTCCTGTACATTTTAAACCCTTGGTTCCCTAAAATAAATAAATAGGAAATATTCCAGGAATTTCCACCAAACAGTGGTTTACGATCCATTTTTGTACTATTCTCTGTTTAAGGTCTACAGTAATTTGTTTCTACAGGTTTTCTCATTTCCGTTATGTGTGGAGGGTTGTAGCAATTGTTAAATAATCTTTGCAGTTTTTGCTTTGACTCATTGTTCAGTAATGTTAGCTTTGAGCACATTTGCAAAGGATTCTAAGTTCCATTTCGAAGATCCACTGTGTTTTTAACCTTGTTTCTCATTCGTATATTTTTTCCTCACCTCTTCACCTCTTTATAGGACCATTAAGGTATGCGTTGACTTAAAGTATAATATTGGCTAATGCCAGCACTATGTATATCCATAGGCATTAGAATGTACTGTAGTCTATTCTTTGAATCAAGAGTGGCGGTTTATTAAACTTCATTTGTTGGTAATTGTAAAGTTGTAATAGAGTGTATAGCAATAGAAATCGTTCCTCAAACATTGATGGATTAGCAAGGTCTTATTGGCACACTTAAACGAAATTACAGCAGTCCTCACATCTTATATTAGCTCCTTAAGATAACAGAACATTGCATGCCATAAGCCTAATATTGCATTGGCATGATGGCATCTTGCCTAATATTAGGCGAGGCTTATATTAGGCAAGACTTGCTTTATAGGCAAGTCAACAATATTAATTTTTGTATCAGGATCAAAGATTACCTTGTTCATGTAATATTGCATAAAAGACAAATAGATTGTTTAAACAAGTTAAAGAATAGAATAGAAGAAGCAGGTCTGCAATTTGTCCTCCAGATATGTTTGATTTCTCTTGTACGAAAACTTTCAATCCATCTAAAAAACGAGAAAATTGGAGGAGCAAGAAATGCTCGGCTTATCGCCCTTCACCACACATTTTTAAATAATACTTATGATATATAAGTTGATGAGATTAAGATCTAATTGCACAGGTTTCAGCTTATCTCTCACATAAATCTGCCTTTTGTAGATAGATGTTGCTATCATAGAACCAATTCCGATATTAACTACTTAGTTTAGAACCTACAAGGGCTCACAATAATATAGATATGCTGGAGCACCATACTGGTGTAACCGTAAGGTGAGCTCTGCAAAAGAAATGGGCAGTGTACAGGGGAGGCGCAGCAATTATTCTAGATCAATGGCCTTCCAATCCTTGGACTGGCTATGTCTAGATAATTTTAGAAGCATAAATTTACCACTAGCATTAGCATTATCTTATCTTATTCTTGGTAGCCTTTTAATATTTGGTTATTGTGTTTGGTGATGGGGCCTAGTCCCCAGGTTTTAGATGGGTTGTTGCCCTTGCATGTGTCGTCCCATTAATTTCAGAAAAAACTTGGTTGGGTTGAGGCTCCGAATTATTTTCGAATTCTTCATTGTTGTCTACTTCCATTTGCTGGTCGCCTACTAAATCAGCCATCATATTTATGCCAGGAGTTGGTAGGATGCTATTGTTCGCATCTGTGCTTGTGGTTATGAACTTAGTGATACCTCCATCTTTCCTTGGAGATTGATTAGCCATCAAACCATATTTGTCAACCACATTAAGCAGGAATTGCCTGTTCGGCTGTGCTAGAATCTTTTTCTTTCCTGCATAATGCTACAAGATGAGTCCGGTCTTGTTGATAAGGTCCGTGAGCTGTGCCCTTGTGGCTTGGCCTTTTTCCATCTGAGCACCTCAAAGAGCAAGATGCCATCATATTATTGCCTAATATTAGGCTTATTATTGACTTGCTTATGGCATCTTGCCTCAAAGAGCATTGGCAGACTAAGAATAACCTATTGCCATCCTTACATCTTATCATTAGCTCTTGTAAGATAATAAAATAGGCTCCATAAGCTGAGTATTGCATTGATATGATGTTCTTCTAGAGCTATAATAAGTAGAACGAAGCACTCATACTAACGTCTTAAACCATTCATGGTAGACATTGTAAATTACATGGGTAGGCACAGTTAATTTCTTTAGCTACTCGTATCCGACCAAGCTCCCACTGATCTGCAATAGTCTGTTCACATTATTGATTAGTAAATTTTTCCTACATAGAAGTACGAAACATTTTGCAGATGATGTACCTTGTTAACTCTTCAGCAAAATGGCCATTCTAGATGAGATCAGATCCTGCTAGACAATAAGCAAAGAAAGAATGAATAAATAGTCCCATCTACAGATTGTCTATGTTACAAATAGAGCCTATACTATAAGCCAAGCTGTAATACAACCAAGCTGCCTACAGTTAAGCTAATTTGATGTTGTGCATAACTTAATCTGAGCTCTAGATCTGGCTGTGCAGGAGCAAATTTTATGATTAAAGAACCAGTTGTGTATTAGACTTGAAAAGACATGCATACCAAGTAGGGAAGTGCTCTGTAAGTGAAAGATTCTTCATAAATCAGTCGGGTCCGTTCTCTGATCGCCCGAAAGGGGATTCTTCTAGCATAATGTCCTCTACAGATTTATCTATGGTCTGCTATTGCGTGAGGCGGGACTTTGCAGCTTAAATGCATGTTTATTCTTTTTTTTCTCTGGGTTCTTCTGCCGAGGATCGAATTATGGTAGGCCACCATGGCCAAGGCAAGCAGAGCTTGTATACATACTGGAATGGATCATCCCCAACTTCTGCAGGAAGTCGTGGTTTTCTTAAACATCCTCACGCTCTACTGCTTGTACTTCATATGCAACTTCTTCAAAACACTTCCTACCAGAGTTAGCATTATAATGGTAGAAAGAGGAAAAATCCCTAAACAAAATCCGCTCTTGCATGAAATCAAACATGGAGCCTTGAATACCCTGAATGTTGAACCGAACAAGAAATAGGGTCAACCTTCATTCAATAAATCGCCATCGTTAGAGCATAACACATCAATATCCGAGGAGCAAGCAGGCAGACAGAGGAGATTATCCCCAAACACCTGTTCGCCGCATTGAGATCCTGCTACAATAGTCGCCAGATGGCTAAAGCACCGCAACATCATTTTTTCTTTTCTTTTCTTCTTGCAAAAAATGTTCGGAAAAAACATGTGTTAAGCTTTAGAGCTTCACATTTCTTTCCATCTGGACGTCCTTGTTACGAATGCTCTATTCTTCATGCAAATTCATCAACTTATTAGAAAGCAAAACACCATAGGGTACTCGATTTACCACCCAACCGGACCAACTAAAAGAGATGCCATCAAGTCAAGCTACTCCGCAAGACTGTATCTGAACAAGCTCTTTCTAGCCAGCAACCACTGGTGTTACAGGATCTCCTTTTAGTGATATGATCAAGCAAGGAACAAGAGAAGATACTAGAAGGTAAGACCAGACACATCATCAACATAGGAAGACACATGATCTAGCTGTGCAGTCAGCTTAGACCCCTATGCACCTTTCTGGGCACAACTTTCAAACCGTAAGGAAATTACAGACCATCAAGCCCAATCTGGAAACTAGACTTCAAGAGCTTTCCAACGATATAAGGATCGCCAATTTCTGAGTTGTGGTCGCAGAGATATTCAAAGTTGTCCTTCTATTTATAGGTAACAACACTTTTTTTTTGTCTTTTTGCTTCTAAATAAAGGTCAAGGTTTATTTTTAGCTCTCTCTTTGATAATATCAAGGCTTAGACATATTGGATGGCTTTCTTACTTTATCATATCAATAAATATTGTTCCATGCAAGGCCACTCCCCTGAGCACCATTATTAATTATTAACCTTAAACCATATCAATTCCTCCCTTCTCGGGATTGATCGTCCTCGATCAAGAAATTATATGAAAAATTAGCATAACCAAATCCATGGCTACAACCTGCATAAAAAGTTGTCAAGTCCAGCCCTTTAGGCTAAAAATTTTCATAACCAAGTCCACGGTTACATCCCTAGTTGAGTCCACAACTAGAAAATAATCTGTCACACCCAAGTCCATAGTTGCGACCCTAGTTGAATCCACAACTAGAAAATAATCTGTCACAACCAAGTCCATGGTTGCGACCCTAGTTGAATTCACAACTAGAAAATAATCAAGTCCAGCCTCTTAGGCTAAAAGTTTTTCCTTATATACCTTAATAATGAACAATGAGACCAACATCTATGCTGCAGACATATTAGTTGTCTTAAGATTTACTATACATTACACAAAAAAAAGAACATCTTATACTTCCTCCTCAGAATTCCCCTAAGGCAAATGTAACTCAAATATACGTTTACCCGATAGCCGCGTAAAACTTATGTTGCTAATGTGCCAAATAAGAAGGTAAGAATATCTTCCAAAACAATTCCCTGCATGACAATTTCTATATCCTGCGAAAAACTCAATCTTGGCATTTGTTACGAATGCTCTATTCTTCCTGCAAATTCATCAACTTATTAGAAAGCAAAATACCACAGGGTACTCATTTTACCACCCAACCGGACCAACTAGAAGAGATATCACCAAGTCAAGCTACTCCGCAAGGCTGTATAAGAACAAACTCTTTCTAGCCACCAACCACTGGTGTTACATGAACTCCTTCTAATGATATGATCAAGCAAGGAACAAGAGAAGATATTAGAAGGTAAGGCTAGGCACATCATCAACATAGGAAGAAGCAGATCTAGTTGTGCAATCAACTTAGACCCCTATGCACCTTTCTGGGCATAACTTTCAAATCATAAGAAATCTATGGACAACCAAGCCCAATCTGGAACTACACTTCAAGGCTTTCCAACAAGGTAAGGATCGTTGATTTCTGAGTTGTGGTCGCGGAGATATCACGTCTCAAAGTTGTCCTTATATTTATAGGCAACACCACCTTTTTTTGCCTTTTTGCTTCTAAATAAAGGTCAAGGTTTATTTCTAGCTCTCTCTTTGATAATATCAAGGTTTAGACATACTGGATGGCTTTCTCACTTGATCATATCAATAAATATTGTTCCATGCAAGGCTACTCCCCCGAGCACCATTATTAGTTATTAATCTTAAACCATATCAATTCCTCCCCTTCTCGGGATTGATCGTCCTCGATCAAGAAATGATACAACCAAGTCCATGGCTACAACCTGCATAATAAAAAATTGTCAAGTCCAGCCCGTTAGGCTAAAAATTTCCAAGTCCAGCCCTTTAGGCTAAAAATTTTCGTAACCAAGTCCATGGTTACAACCCTAGTTGAGTCCACAACTAGAAAATAATTTACCACAACCAAATCCATGGTTGCAACCCTAGTTGAATCCACAACTAGAAACATCTACCACAACCAAGTCCATGGTTGCAACCCTAATTGAGTCCACAATCAGAAATATTCAAGTCCAACTATTATGCTACAGATCTCAAGATTTACTATACACTACACAAAGAAAAGAACACCTTATACTTCCTCCTTAGAATTCCCCTAAGGCAAATGTAACTCAAATATACGTTTACCCGATAGCCGCGTAAAACTTATGTTGCTAATGTGCCAAATAAGAAGGTAAGAATATCTTCCAAAACAATTCCCTGCATGACAATTTCTATATCCTGCGAAAAACTCAATCTTGGCATTTGTTACGAATGTTCTATTCTTCCTGCAAATTCATCAACTTATTAGAAAGCAAAATACCACAGGGTACTCGTTTTACCACCCAACCGGACCAACTAAAAGAGATATCACCAAGTCAAGCTACTCCGCAAGGCTGTATAAGAACAAACTCTTTCTAGCCACCAACCACTGGTGTTACATGAACTCCTTCTAATGATATGATCAAGCAAGGAACAAGAGAAGATACTAGAAGGTAAGGCTAGGCACATCATCAACATAGAAAGAGGCAGAGCTAGTTGTGCAGTCAGCTTAGACCCCTGAGCACCTTTCTGATCATATCTCTCAGATCTTAAGAAATCTATGGGCAAGTAAGCCCAATCTGGAACTAATCTTCAAGGCTTTCCAACAAGGTAAGGATCGTTGATTTCTGAGTTGTGGTCGCGGAGATATCACGTCTCAAAGTTGTCCTTATATTTATAGGCAACACCACCTTTTTTTGCCTTTTTGCTTCTAAATAAAGGTCAAGGTTTATTTCTAGCTCTCTCTTTGATAATATCAAGGTTTAGACATACTGGATGGCTTTCTCACTTGATCATATCAATAAATATTGTTCCATGCAAGGCTACTCCCCCGAGCACCATTATTAGTTATTAATCTTAAACCATATCAATTCCTCCCCTTCTCGGGATTGATCGTCCTCGATCAAGAAATGATACAACCAAGTCCATGGCTACAACCTGCATAATAAAAAATTGTCAAGTCCAGCCCGTTAGGCTAAAAATTTCCAAGTCCAGCCCTTTAGGCTAAACATTTTCGTAACCAAGTCCATGGTTACAACCCTAGTTGAGTCCACAACTAGAAAATAATTTACCACAACCAAATCCATGGTTGCAACCCTAGTTGAATCCACAACTAGAAACATCTACCACAACCAAGTCCATGGTTGCAACCCTAATTGAGTCCACAATCAGAAATATTCAAGTCCAACTATTATGCTACAGATCTCAAGATTTACTATACACTACACAAAGAAAAGAACACCTTATACTTCCTCCTTAGAATTCCCCTAAGGCAAATGTAACTCAAATATACGTTTACCCGATAGCTGCCTAAAACTTAAATTGCTAATGTGCCAAATAAGAAGGTAAGAATATCTCCCAAATAATTCCCTGCATGACAATTTCTATGTCCTGCGTAAAACTCAATCATGACATTAGAACCTGCAAACCCAACCAAATAATATGGTTCTGTACTAACATAGTCTTTCCCGTCTTGGGACCAACCTTGTTCTCCTAGGAATGTTCTTTTTCTGATCCTCCAAGGCAGGATCCGCGCATGGACAGAAAAATCTCCATACTGATCCATCACGTAGGCGTCCCTCACTTGAACAGTCATGGCATTCCCAGCCCTTTCCAGTTCTTCAAGTTAAACATCATCATTCAACTTGAACAAGAAAGATATTTTCCCCTTCCATTAGGAAGTAATAATACCAATTGTTAGTCCTTCCCTTCTCAGGAATAAACTTAGTTCCTCGAGAAGGCCTCCAAAAACCACAAATTGAACATCAACTTAATTTGTCTCAACAAAATGTTTACTAACCTCCACTAGAAGCACCAACTTCTGATCAATCTCCATTCCAGTTTGCAATCTCCAGCACCAACCAGAAGACCTGCGAACATCAGGAATAACAAACATTCTACTCACGTGGACATGAGCACCAACTCATTCCAATCTCTTGGACATGGCATCCGCTCATTCCAATCGTGGACCTGGCATACGCTCCTTCCAATCACTTGGTCAAAAGCACCAACTCTTTCCAACCAGACAAGAGGTAACCTATTTGCAATTTGCCCCTCTTGGACCTCTTGTGCTGCTTAGCCACTTAAATTTCCAACGCCTTCCATCACCCACAGCTCCGCTGGTAAAGACCGGAACTGGGCTCTGATACCAATTGTTACGAATGTTCTATTCTTCCTGCAAATTCATCAACTTATTAGAAAGCAAAATACCACAGGGTACTCGTTTTACCACCCAACCGGACCAACTAGAAGAGATATCACCAAGTCAAGCTACTCCGCAAGGCTGTATAAGAACAAACTCTTTCTAGCTACCAACCACTGGTGTTACATGAACTCCTTCTAATGATATGATCAAGCAAGGAACAAGAGAAGATATTAGAAGGTAAGGCTAGGCACATCATCAACATAGGAAGAAGCAGATCTAGTTGTGCAGTCAACTTAGACCCCTATGCACCTTTCTGGGCATAACTTTCAAATCATAAGGAATCTATGGACAACCAAGCCCAATCTGGAAACTAGACTTCAAGGGCTTTCCAACAAGGTAAGGATCGTCGATTTCTGAGTTGCTTGCGGAGATATCGTGTCTCAAAGTTGTCCTTCTATTTATAGGCAACAACACCTTTTTTTTGCCTTTTTGCTTCTAAATAAAGGTCAAGGTTTATTTCTAGCTCTCTCTTTGATAATATCAAGGTTTAGTCATACTGGATGGCTTTCTCACTTGATCATATCAATAAATATTGTTCCATGCAAGGCCACTCCCCCGAGCACCATTATTAGTTATTAATCTTAAACCATATCAGCATTAGAACCTGCAAACCCAACCAAATGGTATGGTTCTTTACTAACATAGTCTTAAATGATTTTTTTTCTTTCAGCATACCTAAATAAACATTATAGGAAGTCCTAAGGCTTGAAACGGTTTATTCCACCGTAAGTAATGGCTCAAATGCAAACATCAGGAATAACAAACATTCTATTCACCTGGACATGAGCACTAACTCATTCCATTCACTTGGACATGGCATCAACTCATTCCAACCTCTTGGATATGGCATCTGCTCATTCCAATCATGGACCTGGCAACCGCTCATTCCAATCATGGACAAGAGCACCAACTCTTTCCATCCTTAAGGCACCAATCTCAGCCAGTAGCACCAACTACTGCTCATAATTTTAGACAACAATGTAAAATTATCCGTTGAGGCACCAACCTCAACCATAAGGATGCAATAAGAAATATTTAAAGATTCTAATCATAATCCGTAAACATCAGTTTCATACCAAACAAGAGGTAACCTATTTGCAATGTCCTCCTCTTGGACCTCTTGTGCTACCTTCTTTTCACCTTTGCTCTTCTCGGCTTCAGAAGTTCTCGCTTCTTGCGCTGCCTTAAGATATCTTGTGTGCTGCTAAGCCACTCAAATTTCCAATGCTTCCATCACCCACAGCTCCGCTGGTAAAGACCGGAACTTGGCTCTGATACCAATTGTTACGAATGCTCTGTTCTTCCTGCAAATTCATCAACTTATTAGAAAGCAAAACACCATAGGGTACTCGATTTACCACCCAACCGGACCAACTAAAAGAGATGCCATCAAGTCAAGCTACTCCGCAAGACTGTATAAGAACAAGCTCTTTCTCGCGACCAACCACTAGTGTTACAGGATCTCCTTTTAGTGATATGATCAAGCAAGGAACAAGAGAAGATACTAGAAGGTAAGGCTAGACACATCATCAACATAGGAAGAAGCAGATCTAGCTGTGCAGTCAGCTTAGACCCCTATGCACCTTTCTAGGCATAACCTTCAAACCATAAGGAATAGACAAACAAGCCCAATCTAGAAACTAGACTTCAAGAGCTTTCCAACAATGTAAGGATCGCCGATTTCTGAGTTGTGGTCGCGGAGATATCACGTATCAAAGTTGTCCTTCTATTTATAGGTAACAACACATTTTTTTTGCCTTTTTGCTTCTAAATAAAGGTCAAGGTTTATTTTTAGCGCTCTCTTTGATAAAATCAAGGCTTAGACATATTGGATGACTTTCTTACTTGATCATATCAATAAATATTGTTCTATGCAAGGCCACTCCTATTAACCTTAAACCATATCAGTCCCTATCGGGCATTCTCAATTATATATGTTGTGATGAGGGAAAATAATTTCAAATATTATTTTTGATATGAATTACATAAGCTAAAGACTAATATTGACTAAATCTTATATTAATACAAAACTAGTAACGGGTGCCCGGCGTTGCCGGGCATAGATACATTCTATAATACCTTGCTAATTTGGAAGGTGGCCAGGAGAGAAAGAAATGCAAGTAAGCTGATGATGTTGAATTAGTTTGGAAATAGTAGTATTAAGATTTTAATGTTGAAAATTCTGAAAGTTGTATAGAATATAAATTTTACTTATAGTGGTGGAACATGTTTTTACTTATAGTGGTGGAACAGGTGTGCTAGGCATGGATGTCCACTATAACTGACTAAAGGTGTAACTTATTTGATACAAGGTATACGCTCGTCATAATTGACTTGGAGGGTGTCGATGGATGTTATTCAAAGGACTTCAAAATGGAACATCAGTATTAGAACACAAAACACAATAATGCAACTATGGAACTATTCTTGCAAAAGAAAGCATTTTATAGTTACAAAGATCATAACACATGAGGTATATATGCCATGACACCACTTATTAGATTGCATTTGGTTGCATGGCAAGCCTAGCATATTTTTTAGATTCTAGCAACGTATTAGACGATTCACAGATGGGAAAGGTGGCACATGTATATGACTACATTTTTTTCCCCTCATTTTGCACACGCCTCCCGCATCCGTACCCAACTTACTCCCCTAAATCTAAAGGCCGACTCACCTGCCCGTTCGAGTCCAGGGCGTCCATATAGGCACGTCTCCTGTGACCCAGGGAGTGTCAGACCCATACCCGGCCCTCTCAGTGACCGGCTATAAGCCTAGCACACTATAGGAGTCCTGTAGCCGCGCTAAGCAAGACCCCACCCCCCGATTCACCATCATGCTCGTTAATTGGTGTTGAATCACATCATAACATCCACAGCCAAGTGGGCTCTTGTGCAAAGGCCGCATTTACTGGGTTTTAAGGGTTCTAACTAGGAACATCTCTACTCCTAGACGGTCTTTAGGTCTCTACCCCCTTTTTACCCATACAACACAGGAGGAACAAAAAGAGAACATTCATATCTGATACATCCATCACAATCTCATCTAGAACATAAAATAGAGAGACTAATCATCCATCTAACAAACAAGGGTTAGTTCCTAACTAGAATTTTAAGCTAACTAAGCCTACTAACTGGTAGCTGAGCTAGATCTCCCATCTCTCAGGTTCTCCATGCTCTGCTGGTGGAATAAGCTCATCATCCTTCTCCAACTACCCCCAAATTGAATTGGAGCAAATTGGGGGTAGAAACCCCAATTTGGATGTCCCAAGTTAACAGGTCTGCCTTGCTCAATTGGTTTGGGCCAGGTGGCAATTCTAGATTGGTTATCATTAATTAATTTAATATTTTAGCCCTTTTAATATTAGGTTAAGCCCTAAATTTGAATTAGCATTTAGGGTTAGGTTTCCACCTTAATAATTAACGATCAACATAGCTAACCTTAGCTTATGAATAATTAATATGTCATGTATTTTATGCTTAAAAGGCATATAAATGCGTGGTAAAGTCACACTTACTTTGTGGAAGGGCCGTCTATCAAAGGATATTCAGCGACCTTTTTCTATCTCTAGGTTAGCCGACCACTTTAATTAGGCAATAACCATGATCTAGGACCTTAGGCGTTCAACAAGTATGCATAGTAGAATCTGAGAATAACAATAGCTCAAATATATGCAAAATTTTACACTGCAAAAGAATTGTGCAACATTAAAATGAATAGGGAGAAACTTCTATGTAATAAACTCTAGGTAATGTGCAAAGCATGCATGCATATCAAAATAATCGAGGGAATATAAAAGCTCTACTAAGGGGAGGAAAAAGCGTCAAGAAAATGTCTCTAGAAAATGGCTCTCCTAGCTTCCACGAAGCTCCTTTGCAACAAACCATAAGCGTTATATATGGCGCTACCACTGAAAATGAGTGCTTACAAAATTAGAACTTAGAAAGATTTCTTTGCTTACAATGCAATGTCAGTTTGCTCAAAGCTGGGTTAGAGGACTTAGAAGGGTTAGAATCATCCATTTTGCCAAAGATTTAGTAGTAGTTCAAAGCCAATAAATCCAAAAAGCAAAGCAAATGCAATCTGAGTTGCAAATGATGCGATTTTTAATCAACCTCTGAGATAAGGACATGATTGGCAATTTCAAACACACATACAAAGATATTCTTATTTGCTAACAAATGGTAGGCCTATATCAAATGAACTTCAAACTAAAAGTCTATTTGCCTGCATATGAAGGAAGTAAAAGTTTTAATGGATGGCTCTTTGCAATCAAAATAGAGGGACCATGGCTCCATAAACCTAAAGAAAAAGATTGCTAATATACAAAATTTCAAGCATTTTAAGATCTTACGAAATAATGTCTGCAAAAGTGGCTTACCTTTACACTAAAAGGGTTTTATACAAAGTAGAAGCTACACAACAATAGAAGCTACACAATAGGCATAAAAGTACAAAGCGTCGGCCTTCAATGCAACGACTTTTACCTTCTTGCTCTCTTGAAACTTCTCTAGGCCATGCTTGCCTAGAGTGACAATGATAGATCCTCTTTTTGCATATTATTCTCAAGGGAAAATCCACCTCCAAGTAACTTGAAACTTCTGCATCTAAGCCTTCATTGCATGCACATCAGACTCAAATTTTCCTCTGCATGCAAAGAAAATGCTAAAAAACTCTCCATTATTCATGCTTTACAGACTTTTGATGGGAATGCTTACCAGTGTAATCGGTTAAAATGGTTCTAAGAGCACCAGAAATATCAAATCCTGAAATGAAAAATGGATGCGAGAAAAATATCAAGCTTAGCATAAAGCACTAAAAATCACAAACAATTCACTATTGGCAAACCATAATTTAAACTCAGAAATATAGCAGATATGGGAGCTTTTTGTAAGTCAGCTCTTCAAATATATTTAGGCCCTTTTCACAAAACGTCTACTTTGATCTTAAATCTGATTTCCAAACATAATCCACCGGATTTCAATTTGCTTCCTCCATCTTCAAGCTCTGAAAGAGCAAAAAAACTGGATGAAACCATGCTTACCAAGATGCTCCAGTAGAACAATTGGATCTTTAGCTCATGTACTGCCTTTGAGCATTACATCATGTCTGAGAAAATGCCCCCCAAAAAAAGGCTGACCAAAAACAATACGAAAACTCGCTCACAATCTAAATTACTTGTTTGCCGAATTTTGATATTCCGTTCACAAAATTTTGCTTTTTCGCCGGATCTTGATGTCTCTGGGGGGACCCGAAAAAAGAGGACATCCACCCCAAAACATTTTAAGTAAGTAGATTTTGCTAAAACTTACGATAATGTTGATTGGGATTTCTTAGAAGTATCTTCTTGCCATGTGGAACTTCGAGGAGTCATTTACAAAGAAATGTCATGAAGCTTAGGGCGTCGGATCCTTCAAGGTATCTTGCACTTTTGGGGACGAGCCATCTAATATTTTTGTAGTTGTTTTTTACAATTGTGGCAAAAGTATTATCCTAGACTTTTATGTGGCTAGCAAAGGGATGGCATCATTCAAAGGTCGACAATGGACGATGGTTCTCAAAGAGTATGTAATCAATATGTTGATGACACTTTTTTGTTCCTAATTGCCGAGGCTAAAAATCTTTATAATGCTAAACTATTGCTAGACACATTCTCCTTAGCATAAGGTCTAGTGGGTTGGCAAAAATGTGTTGCTTTGTGGACATTGGACAGTCCCACCCCTCCCTGTATTTTGGACTATCCATGGAAAATTCTTCTGCATGGAAATACCACAAAGTTACTTGGTATCCTTGTTGGAGTTCACGTCTGTGCTTCAGATGCTTGGGATGAAATTATTAGAGGATTGAAAAAGCACTTATTTTGGTGGAATACAGCTAAACTATCCATACTCAGAAGAACCATTGTGGCTAGGCGTGTTCTTAGTAATACTCATGTGTACATGGCATCTCTTTTATTAGCCCGATTATAAGATGGAGGAGATTGTGCATATTGTCGGGGGAATTTTATTTGGGGTGGAAATGAGGTAGATGTTGTGGTCAAGGTAGTTTGGGCAAAATGCATTAAACTTAAGACATCTGGTGGTCTTGAAATGCTGGATTTTCATCTTTAGATTAAGGTGATGATATCAAAGTTTATTTGGAGGATTCTCATTGGTAAAAATGATTCTTCCGGCTTGAGGTTACTAATGCATTTGATTCAACATTGACTTCCATTTCATAAGGCCACCATTAAGCCCCTCCTTTTTAGGCTTTGCTTTATCATATACATCCGTATGCTAATGCTTCTCCATTTCTAAAGAAGTTGCTTGCTAATTGGGACACTGTTAGGACACTTTTTCATATTAATTCTGAGGCGTGTCTTCAGTTGTCTACTCCATGTTGGTGGGTTCATTTGCAAGACACTTAGTATGAGTCTGATCATCTCATGTCATGGGAAGCATTTAGAACAAAAGTCTTGTCGTATAGATGGGATAAAGTAATTTGAACTCGTATTACTACATTGTTGCCATAGGATTCCGGCTCACAAATTAAAGTAGCTGTATGGGGTTGCCATCAGGATAGCATATGAACTTGGATTTTGCTTTTCAATAAGAGACGTCCTTGCCTTGAAATAAGAAACATTAAAGAATTAGCACTCTTCTCCATAGGTGTGTACCTTTCTTCAAGAAGACTATTGTTTGCTAGCATAGACTATAATGTGCTTATCTTGCAGGATTGCTAAACCTATGGCCTTTTTTAGTAACATCGATATAGACTTCAAAAGACATGTCTAAATTTGGGGTTCTAATTAGATTAGATTAGATAGATTTTTTATGTACATGCTCAGAAATGAATGTAGTGAGAAAATCAAAGGCCTCTTGACACTAGTGTTCACATGACAGGAATAAACTTGCTCTCAGACTTAGTGAATTTGCCTATTCTAGTTAACTTAGAGACAAGACTAATGATATGAGCAAAGTTAGGAAAGTACATCCTAAGAAAACTAGTCATTCCACTAAAACTCTTGATTTGCTTCAAATTTTGAGGGGATGCTAACCTTTGGAGTGCTGCAATCTTGCCTTGAGCTATCAATCATCCATAGCATTGTCAACTGCAGAAGCTGAGTATGCCTCAACCACATTATGTGCAAAGGAACTAATCACGGGAAAGAAGATTATACTAGAGCTTGGGTTGAGCAACCCAAAATCTAGTGAGATGCTATGTGATAGCACAAAGCTGCATAGCCATGACTAAAACCCAGTAATGCATGAAAGATCAAAACATATAGAACTAGAGATGCATTTCATTAGAATCTTTTGTATGCAAAGGGTTGATTAGGTCAACTACATTATCTGAGATAAAGCAATTGCGAGATATTTTTTGACAAAGGTTTTAGCGAGGAGAAAAGATTCTTGAACTCACACAACAAATCATGTTTACAGTGCGAGATATGACATGAAGGGGAAGTGTTGAAAATATTAATCATGTCACATTATAAGAAATGTTCCAAGTTGTTGCAGTCAAAGAAATCCACAATGAAGGTTGTACACTTGTTAGTAGAAGCTACAAGATCAAAAGAATATCATTGCAAGGCTTAAGGCTTATGAAAGTTGTTGAAATGTTAATGGGTGAAACCATGGCTAAATATTGTAAAGGTTGAATAGTTAAATGTTGAAGGTTAAGTTACATTGAATATTGAGGGTGTCAAACTGAGAATATTGAATTGAAAAAGCGTCGTGGGATAATTCGATGGAGAAAAATGCTGGGAAAAGAAAGTTAATCCGGCAATGCTTAACCACCGGATTGTACTATTATAAGCTGTAGCAGAGCATTGAAGAAGTATTCGGATCCTATGATGCATAGATTCGTCTCAACCATGGTCGATTGAATTTGGTCAATCTTTGCTCTGAGGAACATGGTCAATCATACCCTTTCTGGTGACTTGCTACATTACTAAGTTGAATTTTAATGGTTTAGATAGAATTTGATATGGGACTGTGGACTTCACCTAGTGCTTTCGTACTAAAAGAGGCCTTACGGACTGCTCCAAGTCATTCAAGTAGCAAGTGATACTCTTGGGCCCCATACTTCCACCAGGTATAAAAGGGCCGGGGCTCCACTAAGACCTTGAGCAGGCGTGGTGATGGGCCCAATCTTACAACTCAGCTCTATGACTATTGTTTTGCATTGCATATAGTGCCTTCCGACTGCAGTCACTCGTGGCCAGGTATGGATGTGTCCCGTGCATAGTAGAAGAAACTCCACTCCCAAATATTTGTATGTGGATGCAACTTCCACATTTTGGCCTCGATGGCGAAGGAGGGACCCTCGGTGGCGTGAAGATGATATGAAAACCACCTTAGTCTTGGCGGGTTGCTAGCGCATATATGGTAAGCTTGGCGAGAATGTGTCGGGGGCATCGAGATATGGTTGCATGTCTGGCGGTGTATGTAAGCTAGGAGGTCCACATCATGCATATATTAAGCTGTCGATGATCCGATAGAAGGTAGACTCCATGCCCGTTATCGACAAGCCCAGCTCTCAATTGATCAATGTAAAGCCCAAACAATGTTGGGGGAGAGGGGGCATCACAGCGAACCCGAATCTTGCTATCAAATGGTTGGCTTAATGCTGCAACCGACCCGAGCATCTTCATTATAGCTTTGCCTTGCATTTTGCAAATCTAGGGGAACCCCGGAACATTGCCCGATCTTGCCCATAGTTTTTCCCGCACGGTGTCAAAGCGCCTTCACAAAATCCACAAAGCAACAATATAGATCTGCCCGGCGGTTTCTGGCTGTCTTCAATCGGGGATTATAGCGTGAAGATGTGGTCAATGGTTGAGTGCCGAGTGAATCTGCCTGGGTGAGGGGCCCGCACCCTCTCGCCTGCCCGGCCCCAGTCTGGCGCTTGCTCGAGAATCCCGGCAAACAATTTTGCAAGCCCAGCCCGACCATGATTGTTGATAATTGGGTTAGGCGATTGTGGGTCACACATATATATAGGAACAACTTCTGCTATTGGTCCTTTGCGGGAAACCTTGCGTAATGCCTTGTTGAACAAAGGCGGTCCGGCCTTGGTGCCCACTTAAACATTACGCGCATACCATCCAAGTGGGGCTTTTCCATTGGCAAGGCGGCTGCCGAAGCCTTGTTCCGCGTCGAATCGTGATTTCCAACCTTGGGCCTTCTTGCAAGGGTAATCTTTGCATGTAATTGCACCACGAGGGTCATTATAGGCATTTGCAAAGTATTGTCTCCAACTTTGCTTTCCGGGAGTGATATTTCACAGTAGAACATCTTGGCTTTCTAAGAACCCTTCGCCCGGAAGGTCACGGGATGGCGTTCGGGGAGGTAAAACATTTCCCTTTGATCTTGTGCAAATGTACCTGGCTTTCTTAGCTTTAAGGAAGATGCAGTGCTTGTCTACGTACATGGAAAAAAGCGGTACGTGACTTGGCCGAACCCAGCGTTTGTATTCTTGCACTCACGCATCAAACCATTGATTGCGTGGGAAGGTTGTGTTCACGGAAGTAAGTCGCCTTGTTGCTTATCCCAAAAGCACCTCTGCCCATGCGGTCCTAAGCACATCAGTCAACCGTCACATGCTGTTGCTCTAGTGTAGGATATTGCAAAATTTCGCCCAAGTCATCTATAAGCATCACGGGCATAAGCCTGCATGTTCATAATCAATCACATAAAGGCATGTGAGGGGAGTTGTTACAGGGGGGTTCGCTGGCTTTTGCCAAGCCAACTTCAAGTAAAATTGGTAAAATGAAGTGCAGTCGATCTCTTCATCCCTATTAGTTGTTTCCCACTTTCGAAGTTAGCGACGACATGCATATCTGCTATCAGGGCACCCGCACATAGTCCACCACACTAGATCCGCCCCTAGAAATTTTTCATGAAACAAGCACGGGATATGAGCAAGGGGAAGAGATAAGGTCTGGAAATTAAAAGAAGCGGTTTATGGCTTAAAGGCAGACTGATCTCGAAGAAATGAGTATAAATGCATGGATGCTTTTCTGGTTGAAGCAGGGATTTGTTAAGCTATTAAATGATGGGAATTTATACAAATTTGAATGTCAAGGAGGTTGGTGTATTACTTCCTTCCTTTGCCTTATATGTTGATGATAACATTATGGTAGCCAAAGGTACTAAATGTTTGTTGATGTGCAAAAGATTATTAAAAAGCAGATTTGAAATGTCGGATCTTGGAGGCCTGACCAAGTTTCTAGGAATTGAGGGTGTCAGAAATAGTGATGAAGGTACCATTATTTTAACTCAAAGGCCCGGTCGGTATGTGAAAATTCAAAATGAAAGAGTGTAATATTAGCAAAACTCTGTTGTGCCGGGATCAAACTTTCTCTTGACATGTGTTCTAAAATGATGAGGAGAAAATCTATGGAGGATTCCTTATAGATCCTTGGCGGGTTGCTTGGCCTATATTGCTAACTTGCACAAGGCGGATATTGCTCATAGTGTAAACATGCTCGGTAGATATAACAATGATCGGGGAAAAGATCATTGGATTCTTTATAAGCGTGTTTTAAGATATTTAAAAGGACACCACGGATATGGGAGTTTCATACAATTCAAAAACTTGATATTAGCTTGCTTATTGTGATCTTTGGGGCGAGGTTTGGATCAAGGAAGTCTACATCGAGGGTACCTTATGATGCTTGGAGGTCTTCTAGCTTGGAAATGCAAAAAACAATCATCCATAGCATTGTCAAGCTGAAAATTTGGTGAGTATGCCTCGACCACATTATGTACAAAGGAACTAATCTGGGAAAGGAGATTAATAATAGAGCTTGGAGTTGAGCAACCAAAATCTAGTGAGATGCTATGTGATAGCATAAGCTGCATAGCCATGACTAAAAACCCAGTAATGCATGAAAGATCAAAACATATAGAACTAGAGATGCATTTCATTAGAGATGCTGTATGCAAAGGGTTGATTTAGGTCAACTACATTATCTGAGATAAGCAGTGTGTGAGATATTTTGACAAAGGTTTTAGCGAGGAGAAAAGATTCGAACTTCGGACAACAAATCATGTTTACAGGTGCAGATATGACATGAAGGGGAAGTGTTGAAAATATTAGTCATATCACATTATAAGAAATGTTCCAAGTTGTTGCAGTCAAAGAAATCCACAATGAAGGTTGTACACTTGTTAGTAGAAGCTACAAGATCAAAAGAGTATCATTGCAAGGCTTAAGGCTTATGAAAGTTGTTGAAATGTTAATGGGTGAAACCATGGCTAAATATTGTAAAGGTTGAATAGTTAAATGTTGAAGGTTAGGTTACATTGAATATTGAGGTGTCAAACTCGAATATTGAATTTGAAAAAAAGCGTCTGTGGGATAATTGATGGAGAAAAATCTTTGGAAAAGTTAATCCGGCAATGCTTGCGGATTGTACTATTATAATTTATGTGAGCATTGAAGAAGTATTAGGATCCTATGATGCATAGATTCGTCTCAACCATGGTCGATTGAATTTGGTCAATCTTTCTCTGAACATGGTCAATCATACCTTTCTGATGACTAAGTTGAATTTTAATGGTTATAGTAAAGATATAATCTAGGGAAAGTTTATTTTCATTGAAGATCAAGGTGCAAGGAATTATTGACCATAATGTGGCTTCCTTTGCAAGGGAAGAACTTGATCTAGTTGTTGAAATTTGATATGATTACATGCCAAGATTAAATGATCTTTGAAATCTTTATTCATAAGTTGTGTTATATTTTAAGTTGTAGTCATAAGACATCTTTGCTAGGATTTTGATGAAACATTTTCTCCTTTAGTCCAAAATGAATAGTGTCCAGAATATGCTATTGGCTTTGGCAAATGCATGGGATCTAGAAGTGCATCACATGGATGTAGGAGCCCTTCTTGAATGCAAAATTAGATGAGGAAATTTTTCATGAAACAAGCACCCGGGGATATGAGCTTAAGGCAGTCTCGAGGAGAATGGTAAAATTCATCTTATCTTATCTTATCTTATCTTATCTTTCCCGGTTGAGCAGGGGGATTTTTTAAGCTATTAAATGATAGAATTTAGACAAATTTGAATGTCAAGGAGGTTGGTGTGTATTATTGCCTTATATGTTGATGATAACATTATGGTAGCCAAAGGTACTAAATGTTTGTTGATGTACAAAGATTATTAAAAGCAGATTTGAAATGTCCGGATCTTGGAGAGGCCCGACCAAGTTTTAGGAATTGAGGTGTCAAGAAATAGGGATGAAGGTACCATTATTTTTAATTCAAAAGAGTGAAGATCAGTATGCTTGAAAATTCAAAATGAAAGAGTGTAATATTAGCAAAACCTTTGTGCGGGATGCAAACTTTCTCTTGACATGTGTCCTAAAATGATGAGGAGAGAAACTATGGAGAAGATTCCTTATAGATCCTTGCCGGGTTGCTTGGCCTATATTGCTAAGCGCACAAGGCGGATATTGCTCATAGTGTAAACATGCTCATTAGATATAACAATGATCCGGGAAAAGATCATTGGATTTAGCATAGCGATGTTTTTAAGATATTTAAAGGGCACCCGGATGTTGAAGGTTAAGTTACATTGAATATTGAGGTGTCAAACTCAAATATTGAATTTGAAAAAACGTCGTGGGATAATTATGGAAAAATCTTTGGGAAAAGAAAGTTAATCCGGCAATGCTTAACAGCCGGATTGTACTATTATAAAATATGGCGAGCATTGAAGAAATATTAGGATCCTATGATGCATGATTAGCCTCAACCATGGTCGATTGAATTTGGTCAATCTTTCTGAGGGAACATGGTCAATCTATACACTCTGGGTGACTTGCTACGATTACTAGAAGTTGAATTTTTAATGGTTTATAGTAAGATGATAATCTAGGGGAAGTTTATTTTCATTGAAGATCAAGGTGCAAGGAATTATTGACCATAATGTGGCTTCCTTTGCAAGGGGAAAGAACTTGATCTAGTTGTTGAAATTTTGATATGATTACATGCTTAAGATTTAATGATCTTTGAAATCTTTATTCATAAGTGTGTTTATTTTTAAGTTTGTAGTCATAAGACATCTTTGCTAGAGTTTGGTTTCCTTAAGTTATTGCGGATCCAACACTTCTAAAAATGGACTTTCTTATCTTTGTGAAGCTTTTGGAAAGGAAATCTGTAAAGTTGGCCCGCAGTGGCGGATGTTGAAAATGGTGATGGAAATTTGAAAATTAAAGGAAATGTGATTCTTGTGCCTTCAATTTAGAGCTGACCTTGGTTTGGGACCTTGAGTTCTCCTAATGCGTATTGCTCTTCCAGGGCTGTGTTCCTTCCCCATCTGAAGATTTTGCCTCTTCTCCAGCCCCAGCAGCCCCTGCACAAATAGGAATTAAATGCACCAAGATAAATTGGAGCAAACTACAGCCTTAATTCTGAAATCTAAACAAAATCTAACATACCGCGGCCCTGCACAGGTAATGGCAATGCATATTGACCATATAAGCATTGTTTCCCTGTTTGAACAAGAGAGGGCCAACTTTCACAAAACAATATCTGGATGAAAAAGATACTGCAAACCAAAACACCAAAACCATACCGGGCGTAATGAAGGGTGCCCATAGTGAGGATAAACATAGGGAGTGAGTTCCAGACGGTGGCATCATAGGTTTAAAAGTAAAGAAGCTGATCATCCAGCAGACATAAAACAAAGGCACAAATTACGAGAACATAGCAGACACACCTGTCCAGCCCACATGTATGGATATTATATCCAGATGGAAAGTAACCAGGAGGTGTAGCTCCAGCATTATAAAATGCCGCTGCCTGCAACAAGAAAGGCCCGGAAGATTAATTATTTAAGCCCCCAATCTAAGTAAAAATACACTTGTCTACAATAGTATAGAAAAAAAACAGAAAAATATCACCACCTGAAAAAGCAGCTGCCCATTCAGGATATGACTAGGAGGAACAGCTTTGTTCCTAAAATTCTTATTATTAATTTCTAAGGATTAAGAGTATACTGTGGGTTAGCAAAATGGTTGTACAAAAAGAATTAGGTGCATCACCTGTGAGGTAGGTGTTTTTAGGTGTCTTTGCTTGGTGTTCCCGCTTCTCCACTCCCCATTGTTTAGAAAATCTGTGCAATTCAATAAAACTTAAAAAGACAATATCTTCTATGCCATATAAATCTTTTTCTTCCTACTGATATAAAAACCTTGCAAAACGTAAAAATAAGCAGCCAAACATGTTAGCAGACTGGATGTGCAAAGGATGACTAGCCTTCACATCTAGGACTATTCAACCTACTTCCCCTTAAGCAGGCTAAAAGCCACAGGGTTCCCATGTGGAATAACACACGTCATAGAAAAATTGCCAGTACCTGTTTCACTTTCTTACAGGCTGCCAAAAGTTGCAAGTTCATAAACTCCCATCATCTCTACTTCGTTAAAGATGAAAACACTTTTGACACTTAGGCAGACACTTGTTTATATATCGAATGTTAAAATATAAAATGCACTTCCAAAAATGCAGCTTTGATCCCCCTACCTTCAGCAGATCTAATTGATATTGACTAGTCAATGGAACTACAAGTTGACCAGTCAACGAGGGTGTAAAAACATTTGCAGGTGCATGCTTTGTTGCAACGGTCTAGAAAGCCAACAGAGACAGAAGGCCAAGCCCCTGTGGCCCTATTCCCTTACATTTGCAGTAAAAAAAGTAAACACTAGAGCTACTGCTAACCTGCATCAGTGCATTTTGCACACTGGGATCTTCAACGAAGACGCAACAGAATCTCCAAAGTCGTTTCAATGCAAACGTAGTATACAAGGTGCTTACACTAAACTGAGCTGAGAGAGACGAGAGTTTACAGAGGTCAGCAGGGAACCGAAATGAAGACGGGGAAAAACACCCGACAAGGCAATCTTCAGCGAGCTGAGCCTACCCAGTTGATAACAAGCTGAATCCACTTCCTAGAAAGCAGAGCAGCCTAAAATCTTACTTCCAGCCGATCAATGGCGGCAGGGGCCCAAATTTGCGAATTACAACCGACAAACCCAGAACAAAAAGTTTTGGAAGACAAGTGCAAAGGAAGCGTCCGAAAGTGGTATGGTAACCGAGAGCTGAAAAGGACAAGGGCATGTAGTAGGTTGCTGGAAAGCTGAGAAAAAGCGAGAAAAACGAGGTTGGGATCGAAAGAGGGAAGAGAGACCGCAATGGAGAGACAGAAATCGAAGAGCAAAAAATTCAAGCTTAGCGCCTAGATGCCGGAGTCCCTGTGGCAGCAGATCCAGCGAGAGATCTAGAGTAGAAGCCAAGACGGCGAACGCCCGAGCTGGAAGGCACACGCAGCAAAACAACAAGGCATCTACAAAGGGACCCCATCTCCAGAAGGGTCGTTTTTCCGCGCGGTACGATACGAATACGGATAAGTATATACGTATTCGTATATGCCAGCGATCGTTAGCGATCGCCGTATATGATGAGCGTTCTACGTATGGGATACGTAGTTCGTTGCCATGACGTGGAAAGCTGAACCAAGCACATGGATTGAGCCAATAAGAACACGGCACGTATTTGATGGCAATTATGGAATATTTACATAATATTTGATCTTATGTGTAGGTCGCATCGTGGGACATGTGGGTACTTTGCCACGTAAGACGCAATAGAGACGTGGCTTTTTGGTCTTGATTGGAGTGTGGGGTCCCTTTGTTTTTATTTTATTTTTAATGTTTTGAACCTTTGCTATGCTTTTCTAAGGTGGACACACTTTGTACATGTGTGACTATGATCCCCCATGGGCCTTTCGTGGCCCCTTTATCGTGGCACGGCCTTGCCCATCCCTCCTTCCAACACTTCCCTGATGAGCTGGTCTAGATCACCCAAGCATCTTTCCTTCCTTCCATTCCGCATCAAACCCGCCTGTTTTTCGATGCTGGTTGTGTTGCTGATGTGCTCTGCTGATGTGCTTTTGAGAGAATAGGTGAACTATATCTCCCCTTTACTCATTAAATATTCTCCAAAGATCGGCTCGGATATTCAACCTACACGGCATCTGCACCCTGCCACATGATGAGTTTTTCAACCCCTGAATTGACTACACATCTGCTGGCACTTCCTGTGACCACTAGCTCAATTGTCGAACGATCTAGGCCGTCGTTCTCATGGTTGTTGGAGACACTTCAACAAATCTTCCACTCTTTCATTTTGGCATTCCAACGTATGATATTATTATTATCAATCCATAAAACAAGTTTATTTGCATTATGATGAACACAATAATTTGAAATATATCTATTAATGTAAGTGTTGGTGTCAACTTTTTCTTCATTGTCTTTGCACATGCAGTGTGCCAATGTCATTTGTACTTACACTCAATGGTAATAAATATATGTTGGACCCACGTGAAAAGCATGCACCTTGTCACCTCCAATTGTAAGGGTAGTTCATAGTATAAATTAATAATAGCTTCTAGCGAAGTTCTAATTTAGGAAGGAGTAATTTTCATGACCAAAAATTTCATGAAGAAATTTTCTCGGGCGTCACGACGGCAGTCGCGAGTGGCGGCGCCACGAAAGGCATCGCCACGCCGCCAGGGCCGCCGAAAAATTTCGAGGGAAATTTTTTGGTCATGAAAATTCTTCAACGAAATTTTAGGGGAGCTTGAAATTTGGCGCTTCCTAAAGCAGTCACGCCAATCGATGCTCTCCAGAAAACGATAGAAGATTTCGATTTATAAAAACTTGGTGATTTTAATGAATTTCAAGGTCCCTAAAATTTCGCTGAAGAAGAAATTTATTGGCGCCATTCTTTGGTTCCAAACCCCGCGGAGTTTGAACCCACTATTAACGCCCCAAACTTTCGCCATAGTAGTTAATAATATCGATTTGTGGAAACAATTTTATTAGTGGTCACCGCTTGCCGTGAATCCCCTTAAGATATTGAAGCCATCCATTTGTTCTATAGAAGCTATTAACTCCTACAAACAGAAGTTTTATGTGCTAGGTAACCGCTTCTGGCTTGAGGGTTTTCGCAAGAAATCGTGCAAAGCGGCACCACCACGAAGGCGTAGCCTCGAAGCGGCACCGGGCCGCCTGGGCCATACCGCCGAAAACCCCCGAAACCGGATCGCTACCAAACGTGAAACCGCCGCTTTGGTGGAAATTTCGGTTTGGCTCAAAGAGCCGATTTGTGTAGATTCAGAAAACAGAGATCCCGAAAGCAAGAGATCAACAAGCTTAGAAGATCTGCAAAAATAGGAGAGCTTGAAAGCAAGAGATCTATAAGTTTAAGGGATATGCAAAAACAGGGGCATCTGCAAGTCGAAGCTTCACTAACAATAGATGCCTAATGCGATACCGCCAAGAAAGCTAAAGGTTGTATCGCCGCTCGAATCCGACTAGAAGATCTTGAAATGCAAGATTTAATTCCAGAAGCGGTGGCCCCTATTTTGCCTCGCATTTGAGACCCCCCCACCGACCAGCCATGAGACTCCTTGCTCCCTCGATCGCGAATAGAAACGCCGAAGAAACAGGGCTTATTCAAAATCATTCAAGCAAAACCGAAGCTTTTGCAGAAGCAAAACCACTCAAGAACTCCACTATTCGCCGTGCAGAAGCATGGCTCAAGAACTCCATTATCCGCCAAGAACTCCATTATCTCCGGCAAGATGGCATCAAAGTCGCTATGGTGGAGCATGGCATGAAAGTCGGCTATGGCGAGCATGAAAGTCGGGCTATGGCGGTGCATGGCATGAAAGCTCCGCTACTTGCAAGATGGCATGAAAGTCGGGCTTATGGCAAAGATGGCATGAAAGATGGCTATGGTCGGGGATGGATAGAACGGAATGGCTCGACAAATGCTCGTCTTGCCGCCTCGCACATTTTAAACCCTTGGTTCCCTAAAATAAATAAATAGGAAATATTCCAGGAATTTCCACCAAACAGTGGTTTACGATCCATTTTTGTACTATTCTCTGTTTAAGGTCTACAGTAATTTGTTTCTGGCTGTGTTTTCTCATTTCAAGTATATGTGTGGAGGGTTGTAGCAATTGTTAAATAATCTTTGCGCTTTTGCTTTGACTCATTGTTCAAGAATGTTAGCTTTGAGCACATTTGCAAAGGATTCTAAGTTCCATTTCGAAGATCCACTGTGTTTTTAACCTTGTTTCTCATTCGTATATTTTTTCCTCACCTCTTCACCTCTTTATAGGACCATTAAGGTATGCGTTGACTTAAAGTATAATATTGGCTAATGCCAGCACTATGTATATCCATAGGCATTAGAATGTACTGTAGTCTATTCTTTGAATCAAGAGTGGCGGTTTATTAAACTTCATTTGTTGGTAATTGTAAAGTTGTAATAGAGTGTATAGCAATAGAAATCGTTCCTCAAACATTGATGGATTAGCAAGGTCTTATTGGCACACTTAAACGAAATTACAGCAGTCCTCACATCTTATATTAGCTCCTTAAGATAACAGAACATTGCATGCCATAAGCCTAATATTGCATTGGCATGATGGCATCTTGCCTAATATTAGGCGAGGCTTATATTAGGCAAGACTTGCTTTATAAGCAAGTCAACAATATTAATTTTTGTATCAGGATCAAAGATTACCTTGTTCATGTAATATTGCATAAAAGACAAATAGATTGTTTAAACAAGTTAAAGAATAGAATAGAAGAAGCAGGTCTGCAATTTGTCCTCCAGATATGTTTGATTTCTCTTGTACGAAAACTTTCAATCCATCTAAAAAATGGGAAAATTGGAGGAGCAAGAAATGCTCGGCTTATTGCCCTTCACCACACATTTTTAAATAATACTTATGATATATAAGTTGATGAGATTAAGATCTAATTGCACAGGTTTCAGCTTATCTCTCACATAAATCTGCCTTTTGTAGATAGATGTTGCTATCATAGAACCAATTCCGATATTAACTACTTAGTTTAGAACCTACAAGGGCTCACAATAATATAGATATGCTGGAGCACCATACTGGTGTAACCGTAAGGTGAGCTCTGCAAAAGAAATGGGCAGTGTACAGGGGAGGCGCAGCAATTATTCTAGATCAATGGCCTTCCAATCCTTGGACTGGCTATGTCTAGATAATTTTAGAAGCATAAATTTACCACTAGCATTAGCATTATCTTATCTTATTCTTGGTAGCCTTTTAATATTTGGTTATTGTGTTTGGGTGATGGGGCCTAGTCCCCTGTGTTTTAGATGGGTTGTTGCCCTTGCATGTGTCAGCCCCATTAATTTCGTAAAAACTTGGTTGGGTTGAGGTCTCAATTATTTTCAATTCTTCATTGTTGTCTACTTCCATTTGTCGGGTCGCCTACTAAATCAGCCATCATATTTATGCCGAGTTGGTAGGATGCTATTGTTCGATCCTGTGTTTGTGGTTATGAACTTAGTGATACCTCCATCTTTCCTTGGAGATTGATTAGCCATCAAACCATATTTGTCAACCACATTAAGCGTGAATTGCCTCGCTCTACCGCGGCAGAATCTTTTTTCTTTCCCCGCATAATGCTACAAGATGAGTCCGTCTTGTTGATAAGGTCCGCGAGTCGCGGCCCTTGTGGCTTGGCCTTTTTCCATCCGGAAAGCACCTCAAAGAGCAAGATGCCATCATATTATTGCCTAAATATTAGGCTTATTATTGACTTGCTTATGGCATCTTTGCCTCAAAGAGCATTGGCACTAAGAATAACCTATTGCCATCCTTACATCTTATCATTAGCTCTTGTAAGATAATAAAATAGGCTCCATAAGTCGAAAGTATTGCATTGATATGATGTTCTTCTAGAGCTATAATAAGTAGAACTAAGCACTCATACTAACGCCTTTAAACCATTCATGGTAGACATTGTAAATTACATGGGTAGGCACGCTTAATTTTTTAGCTACTGTGATCCCACCAAGCCCCACCGACCGCAATAGTCCGCTCACATTATTGATTAGTAAATTTTTCCTACATAGAAGTACGAAACATTTTGCAGATGATGTACCTTGTTAACTCTTCAGCAAAATGGCCATTCTAGATGAGATCAGATCCTGCTAGACAATAAGCAAAGAAAGAATGAATAAATAGTCCCATCTACAGATTGTCTATGTTACAAATAGAGCCTATACTATAAGCCAAGCTGTAATACAACCAAGCTGCCTACAGTTAAGCTAATTTGATGTTGTGCATAACTTAATCTGAGCTCTAGATCTGGCTGTGCAGGAGCAAATTTTATGATTAAAAAACCAGTTGTGTATTAGACTTGAAAGACATGCATACCTGGGTAGGGAAGTGCTCAGAAGTGAAAGATTCTTCATAAATCAGTCGGGTCCGTTCTCTGATCGCCCGAAAGGGGATTCTTCTAGCATAATGTCCTCTACAGATTTATCTATGGTCTGCTATTGCGTGAGGCGGGACTTTGCAGCTTAAATGCATGTTTATTCTTTTTTTTCTCTGGGTTCTTCTGCCGAGGATCGAATTATGGTAGGCCACCATGGCCAAGGCAAGCAGAGCTTGTATACATACTGGAATGGATCATCCCCAACTTCTGCAGGAAGTCGTGGTTTTCTTAAACATCCTCACGCCCATCGCTGTACTTCATATGCAACTTCTTCAAAACACTTCCTACCAGAGTTAGCATTATAATGGTAGAAAGAGGAAAAATCCCTAAACAAAATCCGCTCTTGCATGAAATCAAACATGGAGCCTTGAATACCCTGAATGTTGAACCGAACAAGAAATAGGGTCAACCTTCATTCAATAAATCGCCATCGTTAGAGCATAACACATCAATATCCGAGGAGCAAGCAGGCAGACAGAGGAGATTATCCCCAAACACCTGTTCGCCGCATTGAGATCCTGCTACAATAGTCGCCAGATGGCTAAAGCACCGCAACATCATTTTTTCTTTTCTTTTCTTCTTGCAAAAATGTTCGAAAAAACATGTGTTAAGCTTTAGAGCTTCACATTTCTTTCCATCCGACGCCCTTGTTACTTAATGCTCTATTCTTCATGCAAATTCATCAACTTATTAGAAAGCAAAACACCATAGGGTACTCGATTTACCACCCAACCTACTCAACTAAAAGAGATGCCATCAAGTCAAGCTTACCCGCAAGATCAGATTCAACAAGCTCTTTCTAGCCAAAGAACCAATCGGTGTTACAGATCTCCTTTTAGTGATATGATCAAGCAAGGAACAAGAGAAGATACTAGAAGGTAAGACCGCATTACATCATCAACATAGAAGACACATGATCTAGCTGTGCAAATTTTAGACCCCTATGCACCTTTCGGCACAACTTTCAAAACCGCAAGGAAATTACGCACCATCAAGCCCAATCTGGAAACTAGACTTCAAGAGCTTTCCAACGATATATAAGGATCGCCAATTTCTGAGTTGTGGTCGCAGAGATATTCAAAGTTGTCCTTCTATTTATAGGTAACAACACTTTTTTTGTCTTTGCTTCTAAATAAAGGTCAAGGTTTATTTTTAGCTCTCTTTGATAATATCAAGGCTTAGACATATTGATGGCTTTCTTTACTTTTATCATATCAATAAATATTGTTCCATGCAAGGCCACTCCTGAGCACCATTATTAATTATTAACCTTAAACTATATCAATTCTCCTTTCTGATTGATCGCCCCTCGGATCAAGAAATTATATGAAAAATTAGCATAACCAAATCCATGGCTACAACCGCATAAAAGTTGTCAAGTCCAGCCTTTCTTTAGGGCTAAAAATTTTCATAACCAAGTCCACTTGCTACATCCCTAGTTGAGTCCACAACTAGAAAATAATCACACACCCAAGTCCATAGTTAAGCACCCTAGTTGAATCCACAACTAGAAATAACTGTCACAACCAAGTCCATGAGTTATGCACCCTAGTTGAATTCACAACTAGAAAATAATCAAGTCCAAAATTTCTTAGGCTAAAAAGTTTTTCCTTATATACCTTTTAATAATGAACAATGAGACCAACATCTATGTCAGCAGCATATATATTAGTTGTCTTAAGATTTACTATACATTACACAAAAAAAAAAAAAGAACATCTTATACTTCCTCCTCGACTTTCCCTAAGGCAAATGTAACTCAAATATACGCTTACCCGACAGTCACAGAAACTTATGTTGCTAATGTGCCAAATAAGAAGGTAAGAATATCTTCCAAAACAATTCCCTGCATGACAATTTCTATATCCTGCGAAAAACTCAATATTGGCATTTGTTACGAATGCTCTATTCTTCCTGCAAATTCATCAACTTATTAGAAAGCAAAATACCACAGGGTACTCATTTTACCACCCAACCGGACCAACTAGAAGAGATATCACCAAGTCAAGCTACTCCGCAAGGCTGTATAAGAACAAACTCTTTCTAGCCACCAACCACTGGTGTTACATGAACTCCTTCTAATGATATGATCAAGCAAGGAACAAGAAGATATATTAGAAGGTAAGGCTAGGCACATCATCAACATAGGAAGAAGCAGATCTAGTTGTGCAATCAACTTAGACCCCTATGCACCTTTCTGGGCATAACTTTCAAATCATAAGAAATCTATGGACAACCAAGCCCAATCTGGAACTACACTTCAAGGCTTTCCAACAAGGTAAGGATCGTTGATTTCTGAGTTGTGGTCGCGGAGATATCACGTCTCAAAGTTGTCCTTATATTTATAGGCAACACCACCTTTTTTTGCCTTTTTGCTTCTAAATAAAGGTCAAGGTTTATTTCTAGCTCTCTCTTTGATAATATCAAGGTTTAGACATACTGGATGGCTTTCTCACTTGATCATATCAATAAATATTGTTCCATGCAAGGCTACTCCCCCGAGCACCATTATTAGTTATTAATCTTAAACCATATCAATTCCTCCCTTCTCTGATTGATCGCCCTCGATCAAGAAATGATACAACCAAGTCCATGGCTACAACCCTCGCATAATAAAAATTGTCAAGTCCAGCCTCGCTAGGCTAAAAAATTCAAGTCCAGCCCTTTAGGGTAAAAAATTTTCGTAATCCAAGTCCATGGTTACAACCCTAGTTGAGTCCACAACTAGAAAATAATTTACCACAACCAAATCCATGGTTGCAACCCTAGTTGAATCCACAACTAGAAACATCTACCACAACCAAGTCCATGGTTGCAACCCTAATTGAGTCCACAATCAGAAATATTCAAGTCCAACTATTATGCTACAGATCTCAAGATTTACTATACACTACACAAAGAAAAGAACACCTTATACTTCCTCCTTAGAATTCCCCTAAGGCAAATGTAACTCAAATATACGTTTACCCGATAGCTGCCTAAAACTTAAATTGCTAATGTGCCAAATAAGAAGGTAAGAATATCTCCCAAATAATTCCCTGCATGACAATTTCTATGTCCTGCGTAAAACTCAATCATGACATTAGAACCTGCAAACCCAACCAAATAATATGGTTCTCAGACAACATAGTCTTTTCCCGCCTTGGGACCAACCTTGTTCTCCTAGGAATGTTCTTTTTCTCTCGATCCTCCAAGGCAGATCCGCCAAGCATGGACGTAAAAATCTCCATAATCGATCCATCACGTAGGCCCCTCACTTGAACAAATATGGCATTCCCAAAATTTTTTTCCAGCTTCTTCAAGTTAAACATCATCATTCAACTTGAACAAGAAAGATATTTTCCCCTTCCATTAGAAGTAATAATACCAATTGTTAGTCCTTCCCTTCTCGTGAATAAACTTAGTTCCCTCGAGAAGGCCTCCAAAACCACAAATTGAACATCAACTTAATTTGTCTCAACAAAATGTTTACTAACCTCCACTAGAAGCACCAACTTCGATCAATTCCATTCCAGCTTTGCAATCTCCAAAGACCAACCGTAAGACCTCGCGAACATCGAATAACAAACATTCTACTCACGGGACATGAGCACCAACTCATTCCAATCTCTTGACATGGCATCCGCCATTCCAATCGTGGACCTGCATACTTCCTTCCAATCACTTGGTCAAAAGCACCAACTCTTTTCCAACCGCACAAGAGGTAACCTATTTGCAATTTGCCCCTCTTGGACCTCTTTGTCGCTTAGCCACTTAAATTTCCAACGCCTTCCATCACCCACACTCACCGGTAAAGACCGAATCGGCTCGATACCAATTGTTACGAATGTTCTATTCTTCCTGCAAATTCATCAACTTATTAGAAAGCAAAATACCACAGTGGTACTCGCTTTACCACCCAACCGACCAACTAGAAGAGATATCACCAAGTCAAGCTACTCCGCTAAGGTCAGATAAGAACAAACTCTTTCTAGCTACCAACCACTGGTGTTACATGAACTCCTTCTAATGATATGATCAAGCAAGGAACAAGAGAAGATATTAGAAGGTAAGGCTAGGCACATCATCAACATAGGAAGAAGCCAGCATCTAGTTGTGCAAATAACTTAGACCCCTATGCACCTTTCGCATAACTTTCAAATCATAAGGAATCTATGGACAACCAAGCCCAATCTGAAACTAGACTTCAAGGGCTTTCCAACAAGGTAAGGATCGCCGATTTCTGAAGTTGCTTGGCGGAGATATCGCGGTCTCAAAGTTGTCCTTCTATTTATAGGCAACAACACCTTTTTTTTTTTTGCCTTTTGCTTCTAAATAAAGGTCAAGGTTTATTTCTAGCTCTCTTTTGATAATATCAAGGTTTAGTCATACCGATGGCTTTCACTTGATCATATCAATAAATATTGTTCCATGCAAGGCCACTCCCCGAAAGCACCATTATTAGTTATTAATCTTAAACCATATCAAAGATTAGAACTCCGCAAAACCCAACCAAATGGTATGGTTCTTTACTAACATAGTCTTAAATGATTTTTTTTCTTTCAAAGATACCTAAATAAACATTATAGGAAGTCCTAAGGCTTGAAACGGTTTATTCCAATCGTAAGTAATGGCTCAAAATGCAAACATCGTGAATAACAAACATTCTATTCACTGACATGAGCACTAACTCATTCCATTCACTTGACATGGCATCAACTCATTCCAACCTCTTGATATGGCATCCGCTCCATTCCAATCATGGACCTCGGCAACCGCCATTCCAATCATGGACAAGAGCACCAACTCTTTCCATCCTTAAGGCACCAATCTCAGCCAGTAGCACCAACTACTGCTCATAATTTTAGACAACAATGTAAAATTATCCGTTGAGGCACCAACCTCAACCATAAGGATGCAATAAGAAATATTTAAAGATTCTAATCATAATCCAGAAACATCGGCCATACCCAAACAAGAGGTAACCTATTTGCAATGTCCTCCCTTTTGACCTCTTGTGCTACCTTCTTTTCACCTTTGCTCTTCGCTCGGGTTCTCGCTCGCCTATGCTGCCTTAAGATATCTTGTGTGCTGCTAAGCCACTCAAATTTCCAATGCTTCCATCACCCACAAATTACCGTAAAGACCTAACTTGGCTCGATACCAATTGTTACGAATGCTCTGTTCTTCCTGCAAATTCATCAACTTATTAGAAAGCAAAACACCATAGGGTACTCGATTTACCACCCAACCGGACCAACTAAAAGAGATGCCATCAAGTCAAGCTACTCCGCAAGACTGTATAAGAACAAGCTCTTTCTCGCGACCAACCACTAGTGTTACAGGATCTCCTTTTAGTGATATGATCAAGCAAGGAACAAGAGAAGATACTAGAAGGTAAGGCTAGACACATCATCAACATAGGAAGAAGCAGATCTAGCTGTGCAGTCAGCTTAGACCCCTATGCACCTTTCTAGGCATAACCTTCAAACCATAAGGAATAGACAAACAAGCCCAATCTAGAAACTAGACTTCAAGAGCTTTCCAACAATGTAAGGATCGCCGATTTCTGAGTTGTGGTCGCGGAGATATCACGTATCAAAGTTGTCCTTCTATTTATAGGTAACAACACATTTTTTTTGCCTTTTTGCTTCTAAATAAAGGTCAAGGTTTATTTTTAGCGCTCTCTTTGATAAAATCAAGGCTTAGACATATTGGATGACTTTCTTACTTGATCATATCAATAAATATTGTTCTATGCAAGGCCACTCCTATTAACCTTAAACCATATCAGTCCCTATCGGGCATTCTCAATTATATATGTTGTGATGAGGGAAAATAATTTCAAATATTATTTTTGATATGAATTACATAAGCTAAAGACTAATATTGACTAAATCTTATATTAATACAAAACTAGTAACGGGTGCCCGGCGTTGCCGGGCATAGATACATTCTATAATACCTTGCTAATTTGGAAGGTGGCCAGGAGAGAAAGAAATGCAAGTAAGCTGATGATGTTGAATTAGTTTGGAAATAGTAGTATTAAGATTTTAATGTTGAAAATTCTGAAAGTTGTATAGAATATAAATTTTACTTATAGTGGTGGAACATGTTTTTACTTATAGTGGTGGAACAGGTGTGCTAGGCATGGATGTCCACTATAACTGACTAAAGGTGTAACTTATTTGATACAAGGTATACGCTCGTCATAATTGACTTGGAGGGTGTCGATGGATGTTATTCAAAGGACTTCAAAATGGAACATCAGTATTAGAACACAAAACACAATAATGCAACTATGGAACTATTCTTGCAAAAGAAAGCATTTTATAGTTACAAAGATCATAACACATGAGGTATATATGCCATGACACCACTTATTAGATTGCATTTGGTTGCATGGCAAGCCTAGCATATTTTTTAGATTCTAGCAACGTATTAGACGATTCACAGATGGGAAAGGTGGCACATGTATATGACTACATTTTTTTCCCCTCATTTTGCACACGCCCCCAAATCCGGCACTCCAACTTACTCCCCTAAATCTAAAGGCCGACTCACCTCGCCTGCTCGAGTCCGTATGCCCATATAGGCACGCCTCCTCGTGACCTGTGGAGTGTCGACCCATACCCTGCCCTTCTCGGTGACCGGCTATAAGCCTAGCACACTATAGGAGTCCTGTAGCCGCGCTAAGCAAGACCCCACCCCCCGATTCACCATCATGCTCGTTAATTGGTGTTGAATCACATCATAACATCCACAGCCAAGTGGGCTCTTGTGCAAAGGCCGCATTTACTGGGTTTTAAGGGTTCTAACTAGGAACATCTCTACTCCTAGACGGTCTTTAGGTCTCTACCCCCTTTTTACCCATACAACACAGGAGGAACAAAAAGAGAACATTCATATCTGATACATCCATCACAATCTCATCTAGAACATAAAATAGAGAGACTAATCATCCATCTAACAAACAAGGGTTAGTTCCTAACTAGAATTTTAAGCTAACTAAGCCTACTAACTGGTAGCTGAGCTAGATCTCCCATCTCTCAGGTTCTCCATGCTCTGCTGGTGGAATAAGCTCATCATCCTTCTCCAACTACCCCCAAATTGAATTGGAGCAAATTGGGGGTAGAAACCCCAATTTGGATGTCCCAAGTTAACAGGTCTGCCTTGCTCAATTGGTTTGGGCCAGGTGGCAATTCTAGATTGGTTATCATTAATTAATTTAATATTTTAGCCCTTTTAATATTAGGTTAAGCCCTAAATTTGAATTAGCATTTAGGGTTAGGTTTCCACCTTAATAATTAACGATCAACATAGCTAACCTTAGCTTATGAATAATTAATATGTCATGTATTTATACTTAAAAAGGCATATAAATACGTGGTAAAGTCACACTTACTTTGTGGAAGGACGTCTATCAAAAGGATATTCAACAGCCTTTTCTATCTCTAGGTTAGCCTTCGACCACTTTAATTAGGCAATAACCATGATACAGACCTTAGACGTTCAACAAGTATGCATAGTAGAATACAGAATAACAATAGCTCCAAATATATGCAAAATTTTACCTGCAAAAGAGAACTGTGCAACATTAAAATGAATAGGAGAAAACTTCTATGTAATAAACTCTAGGTAATGTGCAAAGCATGCATGCATATCCAAAATAATCGAGGGAATATAAAAGCTCTACTAAGGGGAGGAAAAAACGTCAAGAAAATGTCTCTAGAAAATGGCTCTCCTAGCTTCACGAAGCTCCACTGCAACAAACCATAAACGTTATATATGCGCGCTACCACTGAAAATGAGTGCTTACAAAAAATTAGAACTTAGAAAGATTTCACTGCTTACAATGCAATGTCGGATTTGCTCAAGCTGGGTTAGAGGACTTAGAAGGGTTAGAATCATCCATTTTGCCAAAGATTTAGTAGTAGTTCAAAGCCAATAAATCCAAAGCAAAGCAAATGCAATCTGAGTTGCAAATGATGCCAGATTTTAATCAACCTACAGATAAGGACATGATTGGCAATTTCAAACACACATACAAAGATATTCTTATTTGCTAACAAATGGTAGGCCTATATCAAATGAACTTCAAACTAAAGTCTATTTGCCTGCATATGAAGGAAGTAAAAGTTTTAATGGATGGCTCTTTGCAATCAAAATAGAGGACCATGGCTCCATAAACCTAAAGAAAAGATTGCTAATATACAAAATTTCAAGCATTTTAAGATCTTACAGGAAATAATGTCCTGCAAGAGCTGGCTTAGCCTGCACTAAAAGGGTTTTATACAAAGTAGAAGCTACACAACAATAGAAGCTACACAATAGGCGCAAAGTACAAAACGTCAGCCTTAATGCAACAGCTTTACCTTCTTGCTCTACTGAAACTTCTCTAGGCCATGCTCTGCCTAGGCTGACAATGATCGTCCTCAGATTTTGCATATTATTCTCAAGGGAAAATCCACCTCCAAGTAACTTGAAACTTCTGCATCTAAGCCTTCATTGCATGCACATCAGACTCAAATTTTCCTCTGCATGCAAAGAAAATGCTAAAAAACTCTCCATTATTCATGCTTTACAGACTTTTGATGGGAATGCTTACCAGTGTAATCGGTTAAAATGGTTCTAAGAGCACCAGAAATATCAAATCCTGAAATGAAAAATGGATGCGAGAAAAATATCAAGCTTAGCATAAAGCACTAAAAATCACAAACAATTCACTATTGGCAAACCATAATTTAAACTCAGAAATATAGCAGATATGGGAGCTTTTTGTAAGTCAGCTCTTCAAATATATTTAGGCCCTTTTCACAAAACGTCTACTTTGATCTTAAATCTGATTTCCAAACATAATCCACCGGATTTCAATTTGCTTCCTCCATCTTCAAGCTCTGAAAGAGCAAAAAAACTGGATGAAACCATGCTTACCAAGATGCTCCAGTAGAACAATTGGATCTTTAGCTCATGTACTGCCTTTGAGCATTACATCATGTCTGAGAAAATGCCCCCCAAAAAAAGCCTGACCAAAAACAATACGAAAACTCGCTCACAATCTAAATTACTTGTTTGCCGAATTTTGATATTCCGTTCACAAAATTTTGCTTTTTCGCCGGATCTTGATGTCTACAGGGGACCGAAAAAAAGAGGACATCCACCCCCAAAAACATTTTAAGTAAGTAGATTTTGCTAAAGCTTACGATAATGTTGATTGGGATTTCTTAGAGAAGTATCTTCTTGCCCCGAACTCGAGGAGTCATTTACAAGAAATGTCATGAAGCTTCAGACGTCAGCAAGGTATACTGCACTTTTCAGGACGAGCCATCTAATATTTTTGTAGTTGTTTTTACAATTGTGGCAAAAGTATTATCCTAGACTTTTATGTGGCTAGCAAGGATGGCATCATTCAAGGTCTGACAATGGACGATGGTTCTCAAGAAGTATGTAATCAATATGTTGATGACACTTTTTTGTTCCTAATTGCCGAGGCTAAAAATCTTTATAATGCTAAACTATTGCTAGACACATTCTCCTTAGCATAAGGTCTAGTGGGTTGGCAAAAATGTGTTGCTTTGTGGACATTGGACAGTCCCACCCCTCCCTGTATTTTGGACTATCCATGGAAAATTCTTCTGCATGGAAATACCACAAAGTTACTTGGTATCCTTGTTGGAGTTCACGTCTGTGCTTCAGATGCTTGGGATGAAATTATTAGAGGATTGAAAAAGCACTTATTTTGGTGGAATACAGCTAAACTATCCATACTCAGAAGAACCATTGTGGCTAGGCGTGTTCTTAGTAATACTCATGTGTACATGGCATCTCTTTTATTAGCTTCAGTATAAGATGGAGGAGATTGTGCATATTGTCAGGAATTTTATTTGGGGTGGAAATGAGGTAGATGTTGTGGTCAAGGTAGTTTGGGCAAAATGCATTAAACTTAAGACATCTGGTGGTCTTGAAATGCTGGATTTTCATCTTTAGATTAAGGTGATGATATCAAAGTTTATTTGGAGGATTCTCATTGGTAAAAATGATTCTTCCGGCTTGAGGTTACTAATGCATTTGATTCAACATTGACTTCCATTTCATAAGGCCACCATTAAGCCCCTCCGTTTTAGGCTTTGCTTTATCATATACATCCGTATGCTAATGCTTCTCCATTTCTAAAGAAGTTGCTTGCTAATTGGGACACTGTTAGGACACTTTTTCATATTAATTCGGTATGGTCTTCGCTTGTCTACTCCATGTTGGTGGGTTCATTTGCAAGACACTTAGTATGAGTCCCATCATCTCATGTCATGGGAAGCATTTAGAACAAAAGTCTTGTCGATAGATGGGATAAAGTAATTTGAACTGTGATACTACATTGTTGCCATAGGATTCCGGCTCACAAATTAAAGTAGCTGTATGGGGTTGCCATCAGGATAGCATATGAACTTGGATTTTGCTTTTCAATAAGAGACGTCCTTGCCTTGAAATAAGAAACATTAAAGAATTAGCACTCTTCTCCATAGGTGTGTACCTTTCTTCAAGAAGACTATTGTTTGCTAGCATAGACTATAATGTGCTTATCTTGCAGGATTGCTAAACCTATGGCCTTTTCAGTAACATCGATATAGACTTCAAAAGACATGTCTAAATTTGGGGTTCTAATTAGATTAGATTAGATAGATTTTTTATGTACATGCTCAGAAATGAATGTAGTGAGAAAATCAAAGGCCTCTTGACACTCTAGTGTTCACATGACAGGAATAAACTTGCTCTCAGACTTAGTGAATTTGCCTATTCTAGTTAACTTAGAGACAAGACTAATGATATGAGCAAAGTTAGGAAAGTACATCCTAAGAAAACTAGTCATTCCACTAAAACTCTTGATTTGCTTCAAATTTTGAGGGGATGCTAACCTTTGGAGTGCTGCAATCTTGCCTTGAGCTATCAATCATCCATAGCATTGTCAACTGCAGAAGCTGAGTATGCCTCAACCACATTATGTGCAAAGGAACTAATCTGGGAAAGGAGATTATACTAGAGCTTGGAGTTGAGCAACCAAAATCTAGTGAGATGCTATGTGATAGCACAAGCTGCATAGCCATGACTAAAAACCCAGTAATGCATGAAAGATCAAAACATATAGAACTAGAGATGCATTTCATTAGAGATGCTGTATGCAAAGGGTTGATTCAGGTCAACTACATTAATACAGATAAACAGGTGGCAGATATTTTGACAAAGGTTTTAGCAGAGAAAAGATTCACTGAACTCACACAACAAATCATGTTTACAGGTGCAGATATGACATGAAGGGGAAGTGTTGAAAATATTAATCATGTCACATTATAAGAAATGTTCCAAGTTGTTGCAGTCAAAGAAATCCACAATGAAGGTTGTACACTTGTTAGTAGAAGCTACAAGATCAAAAGAATATCATTGCAAGGCTTAAGGCTTATGAAAGTTGTTGAAATGTTAATGGTGAAACCATGGCTAAATATTGTAAAGGTTGAATAGTTAAATGTTGAAGGTTAAGTTACATTGAATATTCGAGGTGTCAAACTCGAATATTGAATTTGAAAGAAACGTCTGTGGGATAATTCGATGGAGAAAAATGCTGGGAAAAGAAAGTTAATCCGGCAATGCTTAACCACCGGATTGTACTATTATAAGCTGTAGCAGAGCATTGAAGAAGTATTCGGATCCTATGATGCATAGATTCGTCTCAACCATGGTCGATTGAATTTGGTCAATGCTGCTACAGGAACATGGTCAATCCTTCTGCTACAGTGACTTGCTACATTACTAGAAGTTGAATTTTAATGGTTTAGATAGAATTTGATATGGGACTGTGGACTTCACCCCTAGTGCTCGTACTAAGAAGGCCTTCTGGACCTGCTCCAAGTCATTCCAAGTAGCAAGTGATACTACTGGGCCCCATACTTCCACCCCGTATAAAAGGACAGGCTCCACTAAGACCTTGAACAGGCGTGACTGATGGGCCCAATCATACAACTCCGCTCTATGACTATTGTTTTGCATTGCATATAGTGCCTTCCAAACTGGCCACTGTGAGTCGCATGGATGTGTCCCAAAGGCATAGTAGAAGGAAACTCCACTCCCAAATATTTGTATGTGGATGCAACTTCCACATTTTGGCCTCTAGAATCAAGGAGGGGACCCTCCGACGGAAGATGATATGAAAACCACCTTAGTCTTGGCCAGTTGACGCGATATCGGGCCGCCATGCGTATCGTGTCCGTGGCATCGAGATGTCGCTGCATGTCCGCTGGTGTGTAAGTTAGAGGTCCACATCATCGCATATATTAACCGGCTCGATGATCCGATAGAGAAGGTGAGCTCCATCGCCTCAAGTATCGCCAGCCGCTCTCCAATTGATCAATGTAAAGCCCAAACAATGTTGGGGAGAGAGGGCATCCCCGACGAACCCCGACATCGCTATCAAATGGTTGGCTTGTCCGGCCGCAACCGACCGAGCATCTTTCGTGATAGCCTCGTATTAATCGCATTTTGCAAATCTACAGAACCCCAAATTGCTGCGCCTTGCCCATAGTTTTTCCCCGAGGCACGTTGTCAAACGCCTTCACAAAATCCACAAAGCAACAATATAGATCCCGACGGGCGGCTTCGGTTTTCAATCGAAGTTCGCAACGGAAGATGTGGTCAATGGTTGAGTGTCGGGTCTCAATCCTCGCCCGGGTGAGGGCCCGCGACTCCGGCCGCCTCGCCAACCCGGCCAACCGCCGCCGAGAATCCCGCCAAGCAATTTTGCAAGCACCGAACTGACCATGATTGTTCGATAACTGGGCAAAGCGGGTCACCCGCCTTATATATGGGAACAACTCGCTATTGGTCCACCGCAAATGGAAACCTTTTCTCGTAATGCCTTGTTGAACAAGGCGGCCAGCACCGTGCCCACTTAAGCAATTCGCGCCGCATACCATCCAAGTCCGGGCTTTTCCATTGGCAAGACGCCGCAAGCCTTGTTCCACGTCCGGTTCGGTGGATTTCCAAAGACTGGCCTTCTTTGCAAGGGTAATGCCGCATGTGCACCCCGAGGGTCGAGATAGTAGCCGTTGCAAGTATTGTCTCCACCGCCGGGAGTGATATTTCCCTGGGGTCAGATCGGCTTTCTAAGAACCCTTCGCCGAAGGTCCCGGGATGACGCCCGTGAGGTAAAACATTTCCCTTTGATGCGCCGCAATGTACCCGCTTTTTAGCTTTAAGGAAGATGCTGATCGCCCCGACCGCATGTGGGCGTGAAGCGTGGTTCCGTGGACTTGGCGGAGCCGGCGTTTGTATTCCTTGCACTCGCATCAAACCATTGATTACGGGAAGGTTGTGTTCCTCGAGGTCCGTCGCAGTCGCTTATCCCAAAGCACCTCTCTCTCGCCGCAGCCCTAAGCACATCACCAACCGGCCCCGCCTGTTGCTCTAGTGTAGGATATTGCAAAATTTCTGCCGTCATCTATAAGCATCTGGGCATAAGCCCCTGCATGTTCATAATCCAATCACATCTGAGGCATGTGAGGAGTTGTTGCACCGGGGGTTCGCACAACCTGCCAAGCCAACTTCAAGTAAAGTGGTAAGTGGTCTGAGTCGATCTCTTCATCCCTATTAGTTGTTCCCACTCGAAAGTGCTTGACGACATGCATATCCTGCTCAGGCACCAGCACATAGTCCACCACACTAGATCCGCCCCCCTAGAAATTTTCATGAAACAAGCACCAGGATATGAGCAAGGGGAAGATAAGGTCTGGAAATTAAAAAGAGCAGTTTATGGCTTAAGACAGACAGTCTCCCAGAGAATGGTATAAATGCATGGATGCTTTTCTGGTTGAACAGGGATTTGTTAAGCTATTAAATGATGGGAATTTATACAAATTTGAATGTCAAGGAGGTTGGTGTATTATTGCCTTATATGTTGATGATAACATTATGGTAGCCAAAGGTACTAAATGTTTGTTGATGTGCAAAAGATTATTAAAAAGCAGATTTGAAATGTCAGATCTTGGAGAACTGACCAAGTTTCTAGGAATTGAGGTGTCAAGAAATAGTGATGAAGGTACCATTATTTTAACTCAAAAGGAGCAGATCAGAGGTATGCTTGAAAAATTCAAAATGAAAGAGTGTAATATTAGCAAAACTCCTGTTGTGCCAGGATGCAAACTTTCTCTTGACATGTGTTCTAAAAATGATGAGGAGAGAAAATCTATGGAGGAGATTCCTTATAGATCCTTGACAGGTTGCTTGGCCTATATTGCTAACTGCACAAGGCCAGATATTGCTCATAGTGTAAACATGCTCAGTAGATATAACAATGATCCAGGAAAAGATCATTGGATTGCTGCCAAACGTGTTTTAAGATATTTAAAGGACACCACGGATATGGGAGTTTCATACAATTCAAAAAACTTGATATTAACTGCTTATTGTGATGCTGGCTGGGCAGGGGATTTGGATCCAAGGAAGTCTACATCAGGGTACCTTATGATGCTTGGAGGAGGTCTTCTAGCTTGGAAATGCAAAAAACAATCATCCATAGCATTGTCAACTGCAGAAGCTGAGTATGCCTCAGCCACATTATGTACAAAGGAACTAATCTGGGAAAGGAGATTAATAATAGAGCTTGGAGTTGAGCAACCAAAATCTAGTGAGATGCTATGTGATAGCACAAGCTGCATAGCCATGACTAAAAACCCAGTAATGCATGAAAGATCAAAACATATAGAACTAGAGATGCATTTCATTAGAGATGCTGTATGCAAAGGGTTGATTTAGGTCAACTACATTAATACAGATAAACAGGTGGCAGATATTTTGACAAAGGTTTTAGCAGAGAAAAGATTCACTGAACTCAGACAACAAATCATGTTTACAGGTGCAGATATGACATGAAGGGGAAGTGTTGAAAATATTAGTCATATCACATTATAAGAAATGTTCCAAGTTGTTGCAGTCAAAGAAATCCACAATGAAGGTTGTACACTTGTTAGTAGAAGCTACAAGATCAAAAGAGTATCATTGCAAGGCTTAAGGCTTATGAAAGTTGTTGAAATGTTAATGGTGAAACCATGGCTAAATATTGTAAAGGTTGAATAGTTAAATGTTGAAGGTTAGGTTACATTGAATATTCGAGGTGTCAAACTCGAATATTGAATTTGAAAGAAACGTCTGTGGGATAATTCGATGGAGAAAAATGCTGGAAAAAGAAAGTTAATCCGGCAATGCTTAACCGCCGGATTGTACTATTATAAGCTGTAGCAGAGCATTGAAGAAGTATTCGGATCCTATGATGCATAGATTCGTCTCAACCATGGTCGATTGAATTTGGTCAATGCTGCTACAGGAACATGGTCAATCCTTCTGCTACAGTGACTAGAAGTTGAATTTTAATGGTTATAGTAAGATATAATCTAGGGAAAGTTTATTTTCATTGAAGATCAAGGTGCAAGGAATTATTGACCATAATGTGGCTTCCTTTGCAAGGGAGAAGAACTTGATCTAGTTGTTGAAATTTTGATATGATTACATGCTTAAGATTAAATGATCTTTGAAATCTTTATTCATAAGTGTGTTATATTTTAAGTTGTAGTCATAAGACATCTTTGCTAAGGATTTTGATGAAACATTTTCTCCTTTAGTCAAAATGAATAGTGTCAGAATGCTATTGGCTTTGGCAAATGCATGGGATCTAGAAGTGCATCACATGGATGTAAAGACCGCCTTCTTGAATGCAAAATTAGATGAGGAAATTTTCATGAAACAAGCACCAGGATATGAGCTTAAGGCAGTCTCCCAGAGAATGGTAAAAATTCATCTTATCTTATCTTATCTTATCTTATCTTTTCTGGTTGAACAGGGATTTTTAAGCTATTAAATGATGGGAATTTAGACAAATTTGAATGTCAAGGAGGTTGGTGTATTATTGCCTTATATGTTGATGATAACATTATGGTAGCCAAAGGTACTAAATGTTTGTTGATGTGCAAAAGATTATTAAAAAGCAGATTTGAAATGTCAGATCTTGGAGAACTGACCAAGTTTTTAGGAATTGAGGTGTCAAGAAATAGGGATGAAGGTACCATTATTTTAATTCAAAAGGAGTAGATCAGAGGTATGCTTGAAAAATTCAAAATGAAAGAGTGTAATATTAGCAAAACTTCTGCTGTGCCAGGATGTAAACTTTCTCTTGACATGTGTCCTAAAAATGATGAGGAGAGAAAAGCTATGGAGAAGATTCCTTATAGATCCTTGACAGGTTGCTTGGCCTATATTGCTAACTGCACAAGGCCAGATATTGCTCATAGTGTAAACATGCTCAGTAGATATAACAATGATCCAGGAAAAGATCATTGGATTGCTGCCAAACGTGTTTTAAGATATTTAAAGGGCACCACGGATGTTGAAGGTTAAGTTACATTGAATATTCGAGGTGTCAAACTCAAATATTGAATTTGAAAGAAACGTCTGTGGGATAATTCGATGGAGAAAAATGCTGGGAAAAGAAAGTTAATCCGGCAATGCTTAACCGCCGGATTGTACTATTATAAGCTGTAGCAGAGCATTGAAGAAGTATTCGGATCCTATGATGCATAGATTCGCCTCAACCATGGTCGATTGAATTTGGTCAATGCTGCTACAGGAACATGGTCAATCCTTCTGCTACAGTGACTTGCTACAGTACTAGAAGTTGAATTTTAATGGTTATAGTAAGATATAATCTAGGGGAAGTTTATTTTCATTGAAGATCAAGGTGCAAGGAATTATTGACCATAATGTGGCTTCCTTTGCAAGGGAGAAGAACTTGATCTAGTTGTTGAAATTTTGATATGATTACATGCTTAAGATTTAATGATCTTTGAAATCTTTATTCATAAGTGTGTTATATTTTAAGTTGTAGTCATAAGACATCTTTGCTAAGGATTTGGTTTCCTTAAGTTGTCTGGATCCAACACTTCTAAAAAATGGACTTTCTTATGCTGTGAAGCTTTTGGAAGAATCTGTAAAGTTGGCCACAGTGGCAGATGTGAAAATGGTGATGGAGAATTTTGAAAATTAAGGAAATGTGATTCTTGTGCCTTCCAATTTAGAACTGCAGCACTGGTTTGGGACCTTGAGTTCTCCTAATTTTGCAGTGTATGAGATGGAGTTTGGTTGGGGCAAACCTGTTGCAGTAAGACCAGGCATTGTTGGCTATAAAGGCGTCCTGACATTCTTCGATGTGAAGCTGGAATAGATGTGTTTGTGTCATGCATTGATAAAGAACTAGCTGCACTTAGTGATGGTATGCACACTCCAAGTGTGGAAGTATAGTATACCATATGATGTACTTGGATCTTCCATAATGTAGTTCAAATCTACATGGGCATGTTCTCAAGATATGAGATTAGTTATGACAGATTGCATAATTTATCAAGGAGAGATCGTATTAGTATTCTCTTGCTTATACATCAGCAAAATGGCCAGACTATCTTCTCAAAACATATCTATTGCATGCCAATATGCATACACTCTTATTTGCAAACATAATACCTTTCTAGAATTCTAATGAGGCTTAGGAATTCATATGTACTATAAACGGCATATGTCGCTATGCTATGCTATTCTATTATATTCTATTCTATTTACGAATTCATGTATAAGTGACTTAGCAAGTGGGTGGGTGTAAAAGAGGTTATTGCATAGCAAGAGGTATATGTCTACAAGTAACTTAGCACCTTGTAGCTAAGAGACTTGGTATTTAAGGTGCATAGCATATGGTCGTATATGCCTACAAGTAATTTAGCACAGTTAGATTTGGATTTCTTCTCAGATGCATGGCTATGTCAAGTGTACTTGCAATGATCTAGGGCCATGTATTCTTCTTTTTAACATGTATTTTCATCGTATTATTTGTTGTATGGGGAGCATTTTTAAATACTTGGGTCTGAGGTGTATATGTCTGGACACTGATCTAGCATATTTGTAGGAATATGCCAGGACCCAATGGACCAAAAAACATATTAAAACATGAGCCATTAACATATTATCAATACATGGCTCTGAAAGAATGACTAATGCTTCTTTCTCTTATCATCTCCATCACATCAAGAACCCCTATTCTTGGACAAACTAATGCTAGATATACAAGAACCTCCATTCTTGGACCACGTTGATGCTAGATATGGGCTTACCTACCACCCAACACATACTCAAAATACTCAAAATGGAGAGTTTTATCGACATACCTAGTGAGAATGAGATGTTACCATCATTAAACCTCAATTAAATATACAAGAAATTTATTGCTGCGTCCAAGGCCACCGCGAACATTTCTCTCTACCGAATATGGTTAAGGTGGAACAATGCCAGTTCTAGACGTGAAAGTTGAAGTTAAACGTGAAAGTTGAAGTAACTGCAATGCTTACATCGATGCTTGGGGAATTTGAACCTCTGTATGTGGTAGGATAATCAAAAGCAGATAAAAATGTGTGATATTTTATTCCACCTTTGAAACTGTCCCAAAATCTAAAGCCATAACTACATTTTCAACTAGTCTTTATGCATCCCATCCACAACTTCTATATAATCATCAAAACATCAAATAACACCCTTGCAACCTTGGCGAGAGATGTACGAGATTGCAAAGGAAGAAGCTCGAAGGAATGGCTCACACAGACAATGTGCTTTGGCAGAGACCATGACCAATGATTGATTATTAGCTCGTATGGATGAAGCAAGAGATAGTGGACAAGTCGTTCCAGATGATGATTATGAGATTGCTATTGGATGCAATAGAAAAGTATGTAATGAAAGTATTCCTTTTCTTTCATGTAAAATTCATCAGTATATTATTGCTTTTGGAGTTAAGAATTGGAAAATATAATAGGTTTGGGAAACTTGATTTTAGTAATTATAATTTTGTTATTTAGGCACAATTTTATACATCCATGTGGGCTTATGGAGAACACTTTTATATTAGTAACGTTGATAAACATAGAGTTGCTTTTGACTCTGGAATCATGACACGCTTTGAACAAAAAAGTCAAGCAAGTAGTAGAGATCGTAACCTTATTGATGGTGAATTATGCTATGTTAGAACCAATATCCAATATTATTGAGTTAAACTATCGGGCATTTCGAGTAAGTGTCTTGAAAGCAAAGTGGTTCAAAGTTGTTTATAAAGGTCGTGGAAGAATGATAAAAATACATGCTTCTGGATTTATGGAGATTGACTCGACAAAAGTGCTAGCAGATATGGATGAGCCATTTGTATTTCCAAATCAAGTTGTGCAAGTCTTCTTTCATCAAGATTTTGACAATAATGATTGGTGGATCGTTATACATTCTCATCCTAGATCCCGTCGTGTGATTGGAATTTTTGCAACAGAAGACAACATTGAGCCAATGTCTGATGATGAGGATCGGCAATCGGAGCAAATAGCAGAAGACTTTACACCCGTAATAGAAAGGGAAGTTGATACTATTGAAGGCCATATTACACCTATATGGCATAATGAAGGTATAAATGATGCATTACCTCAAGGATCAGATGTTAATGATGACATCAATGAAGGAGATATGGATTTCATTATTCCATCTCCAATGAGATGATCTGCACGAGATGAGGTTGGAAGTGGTGGGCAACTAAGTGACGATGGCATTGGCGATGACTATATTGAAGATGAAGAAGTTCCAAGCATTGGTTCACGTTTTGGTTTGCATACAAATTTATGCTTGCGTTTGGATGATGATGAGTTGGACGACATTGAGCGTGATATTGAAGACCAATTCAATGCTTTATGACAATTTATGTTAAATATTTTGTAAACGTTTGCTCTAACTTGCTTTTCGTGCAATTTGTTCTAACTTGTGTTTCTTGCAATTTGATTTGTCATATAGGACCTAAGAACATACATGACACATATAAATATTGGATATGATGTTTCTGCAATACTTCCAATGTTATTCATACATTTAGCAGATTATCATCAAAAACCATGCCAATCTGATTGAATATTATGAAATGCTTATTTGCAAGGTTGTTTTCCTCATACTAGCTAGTGGCACTTTTGTGTCAAACTTAGCCCTTATTGCATCAAGATGTCTATGTATTTCTACTTTAAAATGCTACTACAATGATGCTTTTTTGACGCAATGACGAGACGCAAGTGTCACAACACATAACAGAGAATAAATATAAAATCCCCAATACGTTTGACGCTATAAAATGAAAGAAACATTTTACAAACGATGACAGGAAGTTATCATAAAGTATGACATAAAAGCATCACAAAAAACGACCCAAAACTTTAGAACTACTGATGTTATAATGGACACAAACCTATTGCTATGCTTGATTTAAATCATGTCACAATCTTTTCACAATACATGATGTAATTATTATTACAAATGCTAACCAAAAAGTAATAAAGACACAAATATGTGACAAAAATGACATTGCTCTTGACACAACTATATTGACACAAGTTCTGACACAATCAAATTAATTTGTGTCACTTTCAAGCTTTTGACACAAATCTGACAAACCTTAAAAGGTAGTGACGCAAGCTTTGATGCAAAAATCCTATCCTCTTGTAGTGTTGTGCTCTTTCTGTCTTCTATTTAAGAGTAAAAGGAAACAAGAATCATAGCAAGAAGATTAAGCTGCATAGCAGGGAATGAGTTGAGTAACATATTTAGTTGCTGGCCATTTTGTTGGAGGTTGTAGCTCAGAATTTTTATGCACAAATGCATAATCTATTGTCACTCAATCCATTGCTGCATCTATAAGGGTGTCAAATGTGGTGCCCATTTACATGCTGATAGTCATGGCAGAAGAATATTGTGGTTTAAGTACTTCATGGAGAACATACACTTACTGTTTTGAACTATGGCAGCTTGGAAAGTCGCTCCATGTGTGATTCAAGTCTAAATTATTTTTATAAAATGTTGCTTTTCTAACATTTTAGAGATATACTTTATTGTTTTGGACTACCCACAACTTGGAAAATTGCGTCAAGCGCGTTTTCACTTTAGTGCATTTTCTAAAACTGTTCCTTGTAAAGCCTTTTGGAGGATATTATTTTCACTGTTTTGTCGAGATAGTTAGCTTTGTTTGTCTAAAATATTATGACTTTGGTGGATCGTGGTGATCATATTCATGGTTTTTCATGCTGACCATGTTCTAATATTTACTCATTTCTATACAGGGAGTGATGATTTTCAATATGGATGTAAAAACAAAAATTGTTATTTCATGTATATCTGTTGTTATAATGCAACATGATCTGTTGTTGTTAATTTCAAATAAACAGGTCATTTTTAGCCTTATTTGAAACAAATGAAAAAATATAATGAAAATGCAACATACACTATGATTTTTTAAATAAAAAAAAAAGTTTTTAAAAAATGCTAGATGCCTTAAAGATAATGCTTATTTGGCACTATTTTGGACCAGACATAATCCTAAAATAAATGAATAATGATTGAGCGCTTATTAAAATTGTAAGTCTACTTTATATATGTTGTGATTAGTACAATTATTGTCATTACTAGAGGATTAAAAAATCCATCATGGAAAAAACCTTTTGGTACTTGTTGTTATACTAAGAATAGTTTCCATCGCCACTTGAACCACCAGGGCCTCTAGGCAGGGCCATATGGACCACCAGGGCATTCATTGCCAGCTAGAGTGCCACATATCGACGACGCATCCGATCATGATCCACCCAGGTGACCAAGCTCCCCCCTTCTTCTACTAGGTAGGCCAGCAACCCCATTTTTTGGCTTGATATAGCTGCAGCTTATGCTTTGAATGTTTGATGATGATACTGCATATGTTAATAATGGACTGGCTTCAGGCGAGGGTGGGGATGAGGTTAGAGGTAAAGATTGACTAGGAGGGGAATGCATACGTGTGGGTGGACGAAATTGGTGTCCATAAATAATAATTGGTATATGAAGAATGCTCTTGAATGGATGGGATATCTTCTAATAAATTCCTCAACTACTATACAGTGTTAAAATTTGACGGCTTTCATGCCCGTTTTTGGCTATTTTGCCCGTCAAAACGGGCAGAAATTTTTTTTTCCCTGCATATGACGGGCATCAAATAGTTAAATGCCCGTCATCGGAAAGTCAAGACAAATATTTACACGTCATTTGAAAGGCTAAAAATGTAGATTTGCCTGTCATTTTTTCTTATAGTTCATCCATATAATATATTTAATGTAATATGGTTTATGCTTGTATTTTCTACATATATCACCATAAATAAAAATACTTAGTTAGGAATGCCAATGGTTTCGGTAATGGTTACTATAATAATTAATATGCTTGCAACGTCAAATTTAACTCGGCGCCAATGCAATTTGCCAACCATTGAGTATATCCAACAAAATTGAACACTTTTTGTATTTTGCTTTATACACGGTTTTTTTTGGCGGGGAAAATTGGGAATTTGGGAAACAGCCGAGCTACTGTGCGCCGCCGAATTGAGATAAACAAACTACAGAATGGCTGGAAACTTTACTTTTGAAGTTTGCTTCAAAGGTTGATCGGCTACGATGTTTAAGTGAGAGAGAAGACTTTGTTGGGATAATTTATAGGGTTATGAAGAATAAAGGTATGATGGTGGCTTGGTCTATTTGTAGAGATGAAAATGGAAGTTTTGATAGCTGGTGGAACAGTTTTCCGGCCCTAATGAATTTATGGCAATGTTGCATGGTCATTCTTGGAAACACAACAAGTCGTGAGCGAGGTTTTTCTCGCCAAAATGCTATCAAGAGTGTTACAAGAACTCATATGAAACTAGAGACACTTGATGCAACAATGTTGGTCTCATTGTGTGATGAACCATTTGAATCTATAGATTGGCAAGCGTGTTTTAAGGATTGGTATACAACAAAAGACAGGAGATGCCACTCGTTATTTGATCCATTTATGTACTCTTTTTTGAGTTATAATGCAAGTAATACAAATGGGTATTTTTTCTATGTTTTTTGACTAAAAACTTGGATTCTGTCATTTTAAAATTTTGTCCGGCATTTTAAAGGTTGGAATTTGAGAACTTTCTGTCATGCGAAAGGCATAAAATTATTTTGCCTGTCATTAGAAAACCGTCAAATTTTAACACTGCTACTATAGCATCTGCATCATTTGTCAAATGCACCCAAAGATTGGTGAATAAACTGAATTGAATTGAATATCCACGGAAACACGAAACAAAAAAAAAAAATCAAAAGTTATCACCTAATGTTTTTAGTGTTCTTAGTATATGAAAATTACACTTTAACAAATTGGATACCCTCGTATAAAATTCCTTAACTATTATAGCATCTGCTTCACCTATAAAATGCACCCAAAGACTCGTAAGTGTTAAGGATTACAAAACACAAAAACTTCAAAGTTATCACCTGATATTTTTGGGCTTTGGTGTACGTAATTTGTGCGAAAATCATCTTCATTTGAAGCATGGCATGCAATCAGAAGTAGAGAAGAATTGATATCTCTATTGCAGAAGCGCGAATAAAACAAGAAAACAGTCCTCTTTATATATTTGATAGTGTAATTATTATATGAGTCATATGTTTCTTTCTCATATTGTTAATTCAAATCAAGAAACTGCAACAGATATGACCTACCAAGTGAATATCAATCCACTCAATGTTATGTGAGACATGCATTATATACCTTAATTCCCAAGCGCTATTGTATGGTCAATAAATGGAAAATCGTAAAATAGATCACATGACTCTATAATTACAATCCATTATTAGGCTTTGTTACGTATAGAACAACAGAATAGAGAGTAGCAATTAACTTTTAATCAAAATACACAATAACATCCTTGCTCAACAAATTCTATTTTGAAATGAAGAAAATTTATTTCTTAAAGATCTTTAAAGTAAAATCTTAAATTGTATGAATAACACATGAATTTTAACTAATTTATGTGCAAATGTGTATACAGTAAGTGGAGCTAATAACTTTATTGGATTTTTTTAAACTTAAAAAACTATTAAGAAAATTTTCCTTATCTGTTTATTGTGTATCATTTATTGGTTTGTATTTATTAACATAGTAGAAATAGTTTTGGATGAATTTGGCACTTATAAAAGTAGAAAAAAAAATTGTGGTATTATTATTTACTATATCTTTTTATCATTGTTACTTATAATAAAGTAGCTGGATCTTATCATCAAATATTGAATAATGTTTTATTAGTTTTATCTGTATAATTGATAATTTTTTATCAAACATGCATTATAAGTCTATTTTTTATTACAAACTTTATTCTTTTACATTCACTATATTTTCTTATTATGTTGTCATTTTTGTTTTGAACATTGTTAATATAAGGTATATAATATTATCCTATATAATAAAATTATAGGGTGTGTCCGTTATGAATCACGCCCTAAATCGGGCGGCTTACATTCAATGAGGCCACGTGGCAGCATCTTAAGGTTGAATTTATGCACGTCCCTTTTTTTTAGGGTTCTGGCTATGGTGACTTCTACCGGCTATGGTGGCTTCTACGGCTTGCACCCTCCCCATGCGGATGTGGCATGTAGCAATGCAAAGACTTCGATTCATCAGCCCTAACATCGCCGGTCGCCAAAGGAAATCTTGAGACTTTATTTTGGACGTTTATTCCACCATAGCTTGAACTTGGAAAACTATGATGAGAAATTAATTTATATATGGAGAAAGGTGAAAGACAAGGATACAATTTTGGATGCGGTCAGTAGCTGGCTGTTGATTTTGTGAGATGCATGGACATGCACAACCATCAGAATGGTTGTTTATTTAATTTTAGAATAGATACGTTCTTGAATTCAATTATGAGTCAATATCAGGAAAGCATTGCAGAAGTTTTCGAGCAGCTAAGATGGACGAGGAAGGGGCAAACGATTTACTTCAAAGATGATATTAGCCTTCTGCTTTCAGGGTTCTATGCCAAGATCACATTATATTTGTTTCCATTTCTATGTTCATTTCTGGGCTATCGAGATCCCTCAAAGGTTTATAGTGATGCAAAATGCTGCAAAACCTTCAAATCAATGCTTATTTTTAATTGTCATGGTATGCAGCTCCATACAAATTGCTCCTGGTTCTGATAGACAGAGGACAAGGTGGTGTCCATCAGGAGTTATGGCTTCAAAAGTAGTATATGTTTAGGTAACGAAACTTTCACACAGTTAATGGGTGCTGGTTTTGTACTCACCAAAGATGAGTTAGAAGCTCCTGCATAGCTTAAGTGTCAACTAACGGCAAAAGGCAGCTAGCTAGCCGTAAGTATTTTCAACATTCCCTCTTCAAGTATGCATAAACTGACATTTCTTTTTCGTACATATTTGATCTGTATTTGTTTTGTTGTTTGCAGGATAGAGGCACAATGGAGGGCAACACGTGGACAGAGTATTGCTATACAGCTTATGATTCTAGGTAGTGCCAAATGAGGGTAAAAATCCGCTGCAAATAGTTTCAACATTTCTAATTAATTATTTGCCATAGCACCACAGTGTATATGATATGCAGTGATTGTGTCTGCATACTGCCCTAGAAAAGGAAACCAAAAAGTAAAGGAAGTGTTGATAGCATTGTTCAACAATCAAAATATGGTTTGACATACTTTACATCTTAGCATTGAGGTGATCCAAATATGGAGAAGAACAATCAGAGTAAAATTTGAGCTTTATGGTTCATTCATCCCAGCAATTGTGATCTGTTTTACTGTCCTGGATTTGTCACGTGGATATCTCCCCATTGAGATGATTGAGATAATATAAAAATGCAAAATGATCTAAGATTGTGCCAATCTAGAATCACAGAGTTCCCTATAGGTTTGAAAAATCTTTGAAAAGTTCCTTAGCATTGTAGAACCAGGTTGTTTTGGTTGAAATCTGCATTGCAAGGTCTTCATTTGATTGATCTTTATGCTGCTGGAATGATGAAAACAATTTTCTAGATTCATAAAATTGCTTTTTGGTTCATAACTAGAATGATTTCCTTGCAGTGGCTGGTGGAGGAAGTGGTATTGTTAAGCTATGGAACACTTCATTCATCGTGCAAGATGGATGCACATTTGCACTTCCCAAGCTGGAGTCAGCAGATACGCAGCTGGAAAATTTGTATTGTCTGTAGCTTGGAGCATAGATGAAAAATAGCTTGCCTGTAATATGATGGATGGCGCAATTACTATTTTTGATGTCAATTCTGGAATTGTCGAGCAGGCGGCTTGCAACTGTATCAGAAGATAAAAGCAAATATGATTATTTGTGGACAACTGTTTGATTGTACTTAATTTATCAGGAAATGCAACCCATTATAGTTTATGATATACCATTTAATTTATCAGGAAATGCAACCCATTACAGTTTATGATATACCATTCATTATCCTACATTATTTGATGTCAAATTCTGGAATTGTCGAGCATGTGGCTTGCAACTGTATCAGAAGATAAAAGCAAATATGGTTATTTGTGAGCAGTGTTTGATAGTACTTAATTTATCAGGAAATGCAACCCATTATTTGTAGGTATACCATTCATTATTTATACAATTATGGCACACCAGTTTACTTTATAAGTAGTGTAAATGGGTAAGTTTTGCAGGATTTTGCAGCATAGCTTTTCAAATTAAGTGCCAAGATTGTAGATTAGATTTTACCAAAACAGGATGTCATTCGTAATGTTGTTTTTGGCTTTAATTTCTATCTGGCCACTTCTGGTGCGAATGAATGCCGAGACATGTTTTTGTGCTAAGAGCATTGTACAAGCATTAATAGAATTTGATTAGGCCATCCTTTTTGTTGGTAGAAGGGCTTCAAGATTTATAAAGCTAAAAATTCTTTTATAAGGTGCAAAGATCTCTGTTTGTGGCTGATTTGAGGCTTGGAGGGCATGGCCATGGTTCTGGATAAATCGATCCGCGCCATGGAAGCTAAGGGTTCCGTTGTGGCCATGGAAGCTAAGGGTTCTATTGTGGCATTACTCTGGATTAAACACCGCAAATGTGGCCATACTCTTGGATTAATGGGTGATGGTGCCAAATCCCAGATTCTTTGCAGATTGTAGACTGGCCGATGCCTCGACAATTGATATTGCCATTGGTACAACCACCAAATCATGTAATATTACCCTTGCTATTTTTCGTGTCCATGTTTGAACTGAATGTGCATTGAACAAAAGCGCACGGACTATTAGCAAAAACCTTGAACACATAAGCTTTGTCTTTGTCATGTTTGAAGTTAATGCAGAGAACTAGGGTGTATATATTGGTGTAGGCCATATTAGAAAGGGGGAAAAGCTCTGATTACAATGATTTTGGTCTGAAGAGAACATAGATGTGATAGAAATTCAAGTTACCATAAAAAGGAGAAATAACACTCTTATTTAAGCATGATAACTTGCAATAGACACTTATCGATGCAATAATGGTCGACTGCCTTTTGTTTTAACTAATTTTGGCACCTGGAACAAGACGTTCTTGAGTTTTATATCAAGAGTAGGAGGTTGTTTCGGCCAAAAACTAAGTAGGAGAATTTGAAGAATCAAAAGACAATAAGCGGTTGCAGAACAAGACAAAATTGCTCAGTTGAAATTGTAACCCCCCTGCACTTCAACAATCATCAAAATTGTTGTATAATAGGTGTACATACCTATACACTACCAAAAATGCAAAGAGGAGCAAGTGTAAAGAAGCTGTGGCTAGGATATTTGCCTCAAAGGATCAATATCTACTGCAAAAGGCAAAAAAAGGCTTCGAATGATCAAAAACGAATTGCTATAGCAGGGATCTATGAAAGTAAGGTTAGAGGAATGGGTTTTAAGAATATATGCAGCCTGCTACATGGATATGATATATGAGCAAGTCCTTATATATGTATTTTTCAAAGAGAGAAATATACTTCGTGTATTGCCTTATCCAACACGCATCTAGGGTTATATTTTTTTTCTTTGAGCTATGGCAGAGAGGCGGTGTCATAAAGGCAACAAGGCAATAGAGGCAGAATAGAGGGTTTTTTGCTCTTTGCATGAATTAAAGAATCGCCAAGATTTTTGAGTTTTTGCTTTCAGGAGTCTGAAGTTATTTCTTTTCTGTTTGTGTTGGTGATCCAGAGAACATTGGTAGAGGTACTCAAGAGCAGGACATACATCTAAAAGAAAGTTCATGCCCAGCAACGCTGGGCACCATTACTAGTTTATATATAGTAAAGTTGCCCAGCATTGCTGGGGGTAGGCTAGAAACTTGTAAATGACACAGGAGAGTTGAATATTATACTTTGCCAATACTTCACAAATGAAATCCAGTTCCTTGGAGTCATAATGTATTTGTACATTGTTCGTCTTTCTTTTGTTTGAATCCTTAGCGATTTGGTATTTTTGATGTGTAGTTATACATGACCTCAATAGATGATTTCAGTATTCTTGATGTGTAGTTGTAAATGACCTCAACAGATTTTTCAGAGCAATATATATTTGCAAAACAATAGCGAGCATGATGTGTGTCCATAAAAATTGCCGTGTTTTTTTATTTTAACTAAGGTTTGAATACAACACTGGAATGGATATGCGATGTGTGTCCATAAAAATTGCTGGGTGTTTTGATTTTAACTAAGGTTTGAATATAACACTGGAACGGATACGCCCATGACTACATTCGACATTGAAGTTAAATAAAAGCATTAAATTTAGCATTTTAGGACATTATATACAAAGTTGCTACCAAAATAAAGGGTTTTCTTAGTAGGAAATGATCAAAGAAAAAAAAAAGGTATTCATGGAGACTGATGTGTTATTAGACAGATAGTTCACATTAAAGTATGACGTTAACCCTACCCTGTAAAGGAAAGGTGGTGAAAAGCACTGTTATAATAGGCATATATGAAATAAGAGGTCCTCTTTAAAAAAACAAATTGAAGAGAATTTGAATCCTTCGTCCTTGCAGATTAATCACTGTTGTCACAATGCAAAATAGCTAGTTAAACCTGAATAGATGCATCAAGAATGGACCCCAGTCAGTGGATTACCCCCAAACAAAAAGACATAACCCGTAATATGTGTGTGTGTGTGTGTGTGTGTGTGTGTGTGTGTGTGTGTGTGTGTGTGTGTGTGTGTGTGTGTGTGTGTGTGTGTGTGTGTGTGTGTGTGTGTGTGTGTGTGTGTGTGTGTGTGTGTGTGTGTGTGTGTGTGTGTGTGTGTGTGTGTGTGTGTGTGTGTGTGTGTGTGTGTGTGTGTGTTTTTTAACTGAGATTGCTTGTACAGTTTCAGCATTCATTCTGAGCACTAGATTTGAATTGGTAAATTTCTTAACTTGGCTAAAATACAAGGCAAGATTGGTAATAACCCTGATGAGATCCATGGCATGAATTTCATGCGGCTCCATGTCTACTTGCAAATATGCACACATCTCATTTTTAATTTCCACTATAATATTCTCTATTATCTACTAGCTGGACTTCTTACAACAGCTCAAAACTGCATGGATGATTTAGCACGTTCAAATTGTATTATAAGCCTAGATAACTTTGCATTTCAATTTCCAAATCTACTAGAATCATGGACATGACATACTTTATGCTCAGTTTGAGGATTCCATTCCTGTGAAAAATGCTACATTGGTGACACCCCACCTGATATGAAATGCCATGGTAAGACATGGCAAAAACTATCAAGAACAATTGTCTAACTCTACTCTATCATGTGTAGATCAAACTCAGTTTGTCATTTTCTTTAACTCTTTTCCTCTATTCATTTCCTAGTGCTTACCAATTCAGGGGCTAAAAATCGTACTACTTTACCATTTAGCACAATCAAGTTTGAGATATAAACTTCACAATTAAAAGCCTTACAAACTTCACTTTGATATTTATCATATGCTAAACTATTCAAAATGTTAAACTGTTACAATATAGTATAGTACAATTTTGATCTCAATCTCAAATCCTATTTTAATTACTATAAACACACCAAAACTACAACTAAAAACAAAGGAAAAAACAAAAACATTTACACGTCAAAACAACTCTAATATAACTAATAATGGTGCAGGTAAAATAAAATAAAAAAGTCGCAGGTAGGGCGCAGTACTTTGCCGGAGCCAACTTTGAGAGGCCATAACTTTGGCGTTCGGAGTCAGAATTCAGTGTTCTTTACACCGTTGGAAAGCTCTTTTCGAGCCCTTTCCATTGGTATATTATATGAATGCTTTTACAGAAGATTATTGGTGCAAGTCAAGAGTCTTTCAGTTTCGGCCATATTACAGACTCTTGCCTGAAATCCTCTGAGGATTGGAGGTAGTAGCAGGGTTGATTAGGTTCAGTGGAGCAACCTGCACTATTCTCTTGGGCGGATCTCTATTTCTTAGGGGCTCTGTTGCAGCAGGGGTTTTACCGCAACAGGGCGTGGCGTAGGTTTTGGTGAAGGGGTTTTCACTTCAGATGTCTCAATGTCTGAATCTTCTATCAAGGATAATGTTCGGTGGAAGGATTTAGCACGAAAGTCTGACTTTCGGTCTATGAGTCAAATGGAGAAGGCTGGTGGGTTTCCAGAAAATTTTTGCTCTTATACTCCTTTAGGCTCAAGCCATGCAGGTGAAGTAGCAAAGATGCATATGCAGGTAAATACATCAATCGCTTTTCAATTGCAAAAAGGCATTGCAACCCTTGAAATCTTTGTTTACAAAGTGGATCGAGGAAGTAACTAAAATGACAAATGATAAAATAGTGGGCAAAACAAGTATGGAGGTACTAGCCAATGTTTCTGAAGATTTGCCATGTGCTGAGGCTTTACAGGTGGAGAAAGGAGATGCTGAGGCACCTAAAGCTACCGAAAGTAATAATGGTGGGTTTGCATATTTGCGGTCTAATCCTGTTCGCCAAGATCCTCCAAATGCTTGGAGATCAAATGACACGCTAATTAATTGAGGAGGAATGCTCATTTTAGTACTTGGGTGCGTAAAGATCTTGCTCATAATTATTAGAGTTCACGTGTGCAGGAAGCGCTTACTTTCTTGGATCAGGGTAATAAGCAGGATTTTTTTGAAGTGTTGAAAGAGAGGAAATGGGAGTTTTCGCATTCTGGTTGTGTGGAGGACTTTGTTCAAGGCATTAATGGTTCTCATTGTTGGAAACAAAGTTTGTGGCGCACCCGCTTATAGAAGTGGATCAATTGGAGCATCGAAAGTGTGTGGCTAAACTGGTGGCACATTCTGTAATTGGGTACTTTGCTGGAAATTATTTTAATTCTACTAAAATTACTGGATGGATTGGTTCTATGCTCAGAAGGATGTCTATTGCACCTTTTAATTCTTTCAAAGTGTTAGGCAATAATTTCTTTTTGCTGGGGTTTGAAGACGAAGCGCCTGTTAATAGATTGACTTCAAGAGGTGTTTTCTCAATAGGAGGCTCATGTGTCATTTTTCAGCATTATTCACCAGGCTTTTCTGCTGATAATCCTTATAAAGCAATGTTGCCTTGTTGGTTTCAAATTCATGGTTTGCCACCGGATCTATTGCTTCCAAAGTTCCGTATCTCTATTGCTAATGGTATTGGTAAGCATATATCTCATTCAATTCTCAGAGGTGCTCGTGTTTGTGTAGCATTACCAATGGATCAGAGTCTTCCTAAGGAGGTAATAGTGAAGAGTGGGAAGTTTTTCTCACGCTTTAACTTAGAGCTTTTGAATGGCAGTGAGTTAAAGTGTTGGTTTCCTTCTTTGAAGATCTTGGTTGTAGATGTGCAGAAGGAATATCCCATTGGTGATAAACAACAAAATATGGATATGTCTGCAAACCCTACAGAAGTTGCTCCAGAGAATCTGGATGAACAGAAGGTATCTGGTTCGCAAGAACGTGGAAAAGATATAGAAGCAGTTCCAATGGTGGTTGGTGAGGATGTTCATGATTCATCACCAGATGAAGAGATGGTAAAATGTTCCAATGATGAGTGTGGCAAAGTCCTAAAAAGCGTAAAAGTAAAGCAAGGGTGAAGCATAACCTGGATAACGGTGATATCATAGGGTCAGAGGCTGGTGACGATTCATCTGAGGAGGAAGATAGGCACAAGGATACTGGTGATATTAGTGAGCATAACATGGACCAGGCCTTGGTATTATATAAGCCACAGGAAACTGAGGTAAAAGTGGGAAAAGCCTCATCAAAAAAGAGGAGGAAGAAGAAATCCAAAATACCTCATGCTTAAGATCATGTCTTGGAATGTGAGAGGAGCCCGTTCATCTCCTCAAAAACGGCAGAGGTTGGCTAATTTAATTAAACACATTAATCCAGATATTTTATGTATTCAAGAGCATAAATGTGATAGAGGCAGGGTTGTTCCAATGATGAATTTGTTTGGGAAGCAAACTTCTGCTATAATAAGTACTTCAGGCAAGGCTCGGGGTGGTACAATGATAGCCTGGAGTATGGATGTTCATGTCACATTTACAGCAAAAGATAAATTTAGAAGGTGGACAGTCATTAAATGGAAGCAAGGACTTCAAGAATGTGGTATCATTAATGTATATGCATCTAATATTCCTATAAAAAGAGCAACTTTATGGGCTTCTTTACTATTCTATTCTATTCTATTCTATTTATGTAATAAAATACCAAAATGGGGAGAAAATGTGGCTTGGCTTTTAGTAGGGGATTTCAATATAGTCGAATCAGCTCAAGACAGATTAGGTGGTGGACGGATTGTAAGCGGCTTTGAACGGCAGAAGTTACTCTTTCAACATGGGTTTATGGAAGTTGATGGAGATTCATCTTTTACTTGGACTAATAATTGGGTTGGCCCAGGATTGTCACAGGCTCGTCACGATCGAATGTATGCAAATAGTGTGCTTTGTAATATATGTCCACGGTTATGGAGGCTTAATTATTTGGCACAAGCAGTCTCTGACCATATAATCCTCAAATTCTTGAAAATCGTGAACTTACTCATAGTCGACTAAAGAGAAAAACGGTATTTAAATTGAATACTAGATGGTTGCCTATGTCAAGATTTTTGCAAAAAGGTGGGGAGCGCAACGAGTTCGTGAAGAAAAAGAGACATTAAGTAAGTTATATGCTGAATTAGAGCAGCTTAAGAAAGTGGGTACGAACTCTTTTAGATTGCAACAGGTTATTGATGTTATTCGTGGTCTTGAAGTGGCCTAAATTCATTCAGCACGAGTTAAATCTGGATTAACCTGGCTGAAAGATGGAGATCATTGTAATAAGCTGTTTTTTAGAGCTTCAAAGCAGAAGAGGTATGCAACTACTATGCACTCTTTATCTCTGCCGGATGGGAGGGTAATGACAGAGCCAAATGAGATTAAGCAGTCCCTTACTCAATACTTTGAAACTTTTTTTAAGGTCAAACACTTGCCTCATGAAGATGTAATGCAGGATATTGTGCTTTCTAAGGTTCATGCAATTCTTTCACAAGAGGAATCTCAATTGTTAGAGGCCCCACTTTCCATGTCTGAATTGCGAGCCGCAACATTTGAGTTGGCTTCAGATAAATGTCCAAGTATGGATGGTATCCCTGTAGAATTTTTTAAAAGGTATTGGGAATGGACGTCAGTAAGCATTATGGAGCAGGGATAGGTTCAATACGTTGTACGTTTTATACGGAATACGTATGAATTGTATGATACGGCACATATTTGCCGTATAAAACGTAAAAAATACGGCAAAAAAAAATTCCGGCGTCGGAAGATTTTCGGCGTCTGTGAAAACAACGCGGAAAGCGTCTGCGAAAATTTTTTCGCGCGTCTGTGAAAACGATGAAAAAACTGCGTCTGACGCAACGCCAAATTTTTTTTTTTTTTTTTTCGGTCGCGCGAAAACCTTCAGATCTAGCGTGCGAAAGTATTTTCGCAGCACGCTGATAAGAAGAATTCGTCTGACGCGAAATTCAAAAAAAAAAAAAAAAATTTTTTTTTTTTTTTTTTTTTTACGGATTTAAAAAAAATTTTTTTTTTTTAGCACGCCAGCCTAACCAAGCGTGCAACCCTCCTTGCAATTCTAGCCTATCCACGTGGCTCTTCCATGTCATCAAAATCTACTGTGGCAGAAGTACAACCGTTAGATCTGTAATTTTGTAGATCAATGGCCATGAAAATTAGAAAAGCCCATTAAAATAAGCACGGAGATGGCAAGCGTTGTGGACGCTGCTTCACCTATGGTTACTTGCCCCGTTATAGTTTGCAAAATCAAGGATAATCAGAGCAGTCTTCGTTCTTAGGGTTTTAGGGTTCTGGCGTATTTGATAGCTAAGAAGCCGGAGATGGTCTGACTTGCCTATTCCTCTCCAGTATTATTTGTCAAGTCAAAAATCGAAAGGTGAATTTCGATTCATTTCACCGTAGCTTTCCGTTCCTTTTTTTCTTCTGCTGCACCTAGATTTTATGACCCAAGTTTGGAACATTCATCCGGAGGGAAAATGATTTTTTATGCCAATCTATGCTCTTACGGCCATGCCCAGATCTCCAAATTGTGTTGCAACAGCTTCCTTAAATTGCCGCACAAATTCTTCGTATGATCCAAAGTCTGCAATAATTTTTTCAAGCAACTCTCCACTTGGTTTTTTGCCACCTCCTGGCTTCATGGACTCCCAAAAAAGGTCGTGATTCCATATCTACATTTACTCTAGTATGGTTGGACGCTGCATTTGCTAGGCATAGCATTTCCAAGCCCCTTGCACATTGGATCCTTTCTGAGTGCACAAAATTGCAAGATGCTCAACTTGGCAGGCGAGTAAATTCCGTTATGCTTCATAGTGGGCTTGATTCAGTTTTGTACTTGGCTAACTGTCTTGTCTGTTTGTTTGCCTCAGGTGGAAATATTGCTGAAGCAAATTACGTATTTGACAGGAATTCAAAACCCGACCAGTATACATGGAATGCAATTTTTATTGGACATGCTAAACTTGGTAAGAGCGAAACTGTCCTTCATTTGTATTATACAATGAATACCAGGATGCAAAACCAGACAAATTTATATTTCCTAGCATACTAAGAGCATGTAGTAGTACACGTAACTTAACTCAAGCTAGGAGCATTCATAACTGTCTTATAGTCACTGGGCACCAATCTGATGTAGTGGTACATTGTACAACCAGAGGCTACGATTTTCCAGCAAAAGCATGAGAACACGATTTTTACAAGTCATCTCAGAGATTGTGTCCTCTGATGCAATGACTAGAACAATGTTCTGAATATCTAAACTGCAGATTTATGGGCAAAATTGATGCAGACATGCATTGGGCTTGGAGTCAAGCATGATGCCTTTAGCAAATGTTATGCCAAAATATCTCAATGGAGCAAATGCTTGGCATTTGAAATCTATGCTAAGAAAATTTTACTTGGCAACGATCTGTGATTGAAGCTCTCATCATTTGACATCAAATATTAGTTTGGATCTCGCTTTCTCAAAGGTGTGGAGCATCATCAACAAAATAAAAGCAACATTGAAACAATTGCAACGGCTGGATCTGTCTCAGAACTTTTTGACAGGGGTCATTTCTAGAGAGCTTGGACAGTGCAGCAGCCTTCAAGTGCTCCATACGAGCGACAATATAATGCGATTTCTGGCAGCATTCCTGTAGCAATGTGATTTTAAAGAATAGAAATAGTGTGTGCTAGTAGAATTTTTCTAGAGGATTTTTCCGTAAAATGATTCGTAAAAGTTGCATAACAATGAAATGTGCAACTTGGAAATCTCTGAACATTTATATCTAATCTGCATTTGCAATTGCAGAAGCTTAAAATGACTGTGATAGCGTCAAGAGAAAGAACCAGCATCAAATTGTAAGTAACAGCGCTCCTCTACCTTGCTTAAATTACATGCCAAAAAGCTAATGCATGTGTGGATCATGATATTGCAGCTGTCTGATTCATTCATATTCTGTGACTGCAGTTATTCTTTTGCTATTGCTATGTGAATATCTATCAGAGGACGATCATAGCCAGTAACTCTGCTAGAACTTTCGTACTTACATCCTCATAGGTGAAGCTTACTGTTTATGCCAATCTTTGTTCAATGATGAAGGTAAAGAAGGCTCGTAAGAAGAGGCATCGGAATCCTAGCAAGTTTTTGAGGGTACAAAGGTATAGTTGAAGCATATATTAAGTACAAAAAATACATTGCAGATGTCCTATGCTATGCAAAACATTAATCTGAGATGGGAATGCGGACTACTATGCTGGTACAAATGGGCAGATCTAAAGTTTGTTTCAACGGGTAGAAGGGTACTTTAGTTTGGTTTTTTGTTTTGCATCTCACTTTGTTCTTCTATGCTCTATATTCTTCTATTTTATTTCATGCATCTAAGGGCGAATCTATGAAAGCTTTAGCGCTTTCCCCTCTTGCTTTAGCAGATTTTAGAGAAAAGTGCTAGATGTGATGGATTTAAATTCCTTTAATAAATAACGAGACTTAAAGATGAAAATGTGATCAATATTTCTACTAATTCAGGTCCAGACTTCTTCTGGTGCCAACTCTGTTTAAGGTGATCTGGAGCTATTCCATTTGGCTTAAAGAGCAGTTCACTGACTGCAACATTCTGAAGGACTTCATGAGACCTTATGCAATTGGCATTTCAATATCATATGTTCATATTCCTAGGCAGAGTCTATGAACCAGTACCGATCAACCTCTACGAGCAATATATCTCAGGACACCTCCTTGAGATTGGGGAAGCTGCCATTTTTACTAGCTCGCTTTTTTTTCCATCTTGGGGAATACTTCATTGCTTTTCTAGTTTGAGAACCTTTGTCTCAAGGCTTGAAGCATATGGAACTTTTGTATTCTTCTTTCTAATTCTCAATCAGAAATTTATCTATTCTGTCATGCCTTTTTCCTATTTATAAAAATATCTAACTTAACAACAAACCATATAACTTGAAAAGTCAAGATATATCTTGAAAAGTGGATGCTTTTATTCCTAATTCTGTAACTGTAAATAGTCTCTACAGCAAAGGAAGGAGAAAGAATGTGCAATTGATTGAAACGTTGTTTCAAAGAAGAAAGTAGAATAGGCAATGGCACTTGTTTGATATGCATATTGATAGCATTTGCTGACATGAGTTGCCGCCATACCTCTTTCACCGCAAAATGAGAAGGAAGCATGTGCTATATAATGTAATGGCCCCATTGAAGTATGACACATGTGATTCCATCACAGCTAGGTTCTCTTCAAAGACTTAGAGGACTTGATTTAAGTGATAATGGACTTTCAGGCCTGATACCTCTTTCTATAGGCCAATGTAGTTCTTTGGACTTGTTCGATGCTAGCAACCAAAATCTGTCAGGAAACATTCCAGATACTTTTACAGGACTTTTGAATCTTCAAGTACTGTCCCTTGCAAATAACCGTTTAAACGGTAGTATATATATTGATCTTTCAAGAAACAACCTCACAGGAGTCATTTCTTCCGAGCTTGGAAATCTAACCTCTTTCAAGGTGTTTGATGTTGCAAATAACAAGCTGAAAGGCACTATTCCTTCTTCTCTTGGGAAAAAATTTGGTTCTAATTCATTTGAACATAATCCTCATCTATGTGGCAGACCATTGGGAAGTTGTTCTTGGAAGCATGGAGTTTATTTCAGCAGAACTACCATTGTAATTATTGCGATGGGCCTTGGAGTTCTATTTTGTATTCCTTGTTTTTTTGTTATGTTTAGAGGGCATCACCATCTACCGACTTCCATATTGCACATCGATTTCGATATTTTTCATATGTTGAACTATTCAAAATGCTAAACTGTTTAACATAATACAGTACAATTTTGATCTCAATCTCAAATCCTATTTAATTACTATAAACACACCAAAACCAAAGGTAAAGAAAAAAGAAATAACAAAAATATTTACATGTCAAAACAACTCTAACACAACTAACAATGGCGCATGTAAAATAAAACTTACGACTGCTAACGTGCAATAAGAACAACAAGAAATGCGTGGGACAAATAACAAACCTATTAACCAAGTACAAACAACACAAAGCAAAATCAAATCTCAAATGGCAATAGACATCGACAAGCACAAACCCTAAGAAAAAAACTTCCATGTCGACATCTTAGAAGAGACCAAATGCAAGAAAAAGGCAAATGAAATTTAAAGACATTATGAAAAACCTTTATAACACAACCAAAGACAAAGATGGCTACAACAACCTCATATCCTGCCCTTCCAAAACTAGGAAGTACTGGTTCCTTAAACACAGGGTTAGGCTTTCAAATGGTTTGAAAAAACGTAAAAAACAATTTAATTATCTTTTGGTATCCAATCACCTTGTCCTAATTATCCTGCGCCTTTATTTTCTGTGGCATCTGGCGTGCCTTTTTGCTAGTTTTTTTTTTGAATTTTGCGTCGCCGAAAATAGCGATGAAAGCGTCTGTGAAAAATTTTTCGCGACGCGATCTGAAAGGTTTCGCGTCGACGCCGATTTTTTTTTTTTTTTTTTTTTTGTCACAGACGGTTTTCAAGTTTCGGCGTCGCGAAAAATTTTCGCGTCACGCTTTCCGCGAAGCTTTCGACTGCCAAATTTTTTTCCTCGGCCGGCGAGGTTTTAATACGTTAAATACGTATTTTATTAAAAAATACGTATTTTTTGACTTTATACGTCAGGAATTTTAATTTTGTACGTATAGAACCTATCCCTGTTATGGAGGCCTACAAAGATTTGTGTACTTCACATCAATTTGATAGGATTTTGAATACGGGTTTGATTTCTCTTATTCCTAAAGTGAAAGAACCTGTGAGCATTCATGATTGGCGCCCAATAACTCTTCTATCTACTATCTATAAAATTATTGCAAAAGCGTATGCAGAAAGACTTAAACAGGTTTTGGGATTGAGAATAGATGCGGCTCAATCAGGCTTTCTTCCAGGTCGGCAAATTTTTTATAATATAGTGGCAGCATATGAAGGAGTTCATTGGGCCCAATGTTCAGGTCAAAATCTTCTATATTTAAAATTGGATTTTGCTAAAGCTTATGATAGTGTGAAGTGGACTTTCTTGGATGCCATGCTTTTGAAATTGGGATTTGGGTCTAGTTTCCGATCTATGGTGCAAAAAATGTTGATTTCTGCTAAGGGGGTAGTACTGTATCATGGAGAACCATTGGTGCCTTTTCCAATTGAATGTGGAATAAGGCAAGGTTGCCCTTTAGCTCCTTTTTTGTTTACTATAGTGGCAGAAGGACTTTCGCAACTATTGCATGAGGCTGAAAAGGATGGTTTGGTAAAGGAATTATTATTGGAGGAAGGTGAACAGGTTTTGGTTAATCAGTTTGCAGACGATACCTTCTTGCTAGTGGATGGTGAAGAGAATAATGTGCAGATAATCAAAAAGATTTTGGATATATTTTCAATTGCATCTGGCTGTCTCCTTAATTGGGCTAAGTGTAGTGCTTTATGGGTGGGGAAGGAAGCAGTTCCGCATTTTTATATGAGTATGCCTGGAAGGTTGTTGTACCATCTGCAAAGACAAAGCTTGTAGGAGTCCCCTTTGGTTTAGATATTGACATGAATGAAGCATGGGATGAAATTATCTTAAATTTACAAAGGCAACTGATTTGGTGGAGAGGTTCAAAGTTATCCTTGGCAGGTAGAATTCAAGTAGCTAAGTCAGTATTGAACAATACACATATTTATTTGGTTTCGGTTCTATTGGCTGCAGCTTCTAAGTTTGCAGAGATAAAAAAGATTGTAAGAGATTTTGTCTGGTGTACCGATCAAGGAGGCACTGTGAAGGTGGCATGGAAGAAATGTATGTTGTTTAAACAACAAGGAGGACTTGTTATGTTGGATCTTTCTTTACAGGGTAAGGCCTTAGCTTCTAAGCTATTGTTCAGTTTGTTGAAAGATGATTGTGCATCACCAGGTATGAAGTTACTTAAACAATCAGTAAAGAAGTGTATGGTTTTTCATAAGCGAGGTGTGAGAATTGAGCTCCCTTGGGCATTGTTATATCCATTGAAAGCTTCTTCACATGCCTCTCCAGTACTGAAAGGCTTGCTTCGGGCCTGGAAGGTAGTCCAGCAGGTGATTACATTTGACTGGGAAGCTTGTCTCCAGGCATCTTCCCCCATTCTGTGGTTGCCTTTGTATACTCATGGACAACTACACCCAGTTGTAGAATTTGTGCAAGCGCATTCCCAAGCGAGGTGGAGGAGAGCAGGTATTATTTCTATTGAACGGTGGTATTTTGGTATTGACATTGCTCCTTGGCAATGGTTTCAGGAGACATATGGGTTGTTGGATAAAGATATCAGTATATGGGCTTATGTAGCAAGTGCTCTTCCTCTAATTAAGAAGGTGGGTAACAAGAGATGCTGGAACTTTGTTCAAGGTATTAAAGAAGGCAAGAAGCTAGTAAGTTCATGCTACAGATTGCTTACTTCCTCAAATAATTTATCACCTTCTCGAAAATGGCACTTACAGACTTTGCCTTCTCAATGGCAATCCATCTGGAACCTTGTTTGGTCTAAATATAATCCTCCAAAGGTAAATGTTCTACTTTGGCAGGTGATTCATCGCTCTTTGAGAGTTAATGAGATGGTTCATCGCTTTAAGCCGGGAGTAAGCCCACTTTGCCAAATGTGTGAGCGGTGCATTGGAACATTGGAGCACTGTTTATATTTGTGTGCAGAGCTGAGTAGTCTTAGGTCCTGGCTACATTATCTTTTTGGAGTATCTTTGGATAGTCAGCACTTTCTTTTGGGTATTTATCCAAATCAGTGGACTGCTTCTAAAAGGATTGCATTTCACATGGCAAAGTCTTGGCTAATATGGAGTGTATGGAAGCGAAGGCGAAGAAAGGTCTTTTATGATAAACATATTTCTTCTCAGGTGGTGCTTCAAGAAATTCGTAAGAAGTTGTATAATTGCTTTCAGATCTCTAATTGGCCTGATCGTATTAAAATTCTAATATGGAGTGATCATCTAAAAGTGATTGATGCTTCAGGGACATTTCTTACTTCTGTAAGTACTTTGTAATATTTTGAGTGTATTACAATATAGATATATTGCCTAACGTGCAATAAGAACAACAAGAAATACGTACGACAAATAACAGACCTATCAACCAGGTACAAATAGCACAAAGCAAAACCAAATCTCAAAATGGCAGATGCCGACAAGCAGAAACCATACGAAAAAACTTCCACGTCGACCTCTTAGAAGAAACCAAATGCAAGAAAAAGGCAAATGAAATCGAAAGACATTACAGACACTTTTACAACACAACCAAAAGACGTCTACAACAACCTCATATCCTGCCCTTCCCAAAACTAGGAAATACTGGTACCTTAAACGCAGGGGCAACATCTAAACTATCCAAACAAGATATGTTATTTCTATCATGGACAATAAATTTCAATACAATTTTGCCCTAATTAAGCTTTCAAATGGTTTGAAAAAAAAAAACGTAAAAGACAATTCAAATATCTTTTGGTATCTAATTACCTTGCCCTAATTTTCCTGTGCCTTTATTTTCTATGACCTCTGGCGTGCCTTTTTGCTAGTTAGGGTTTTTTAGGGCATTAAGAATGGGCAACACTACCGTGGATTATGGATCGTGGCAGATGGTTCATTCATCTCGCAGGCATGCTTAAGGAAGACTGGCAATCCAGGAAGCATCTGTTTCAAAGTTTTGATCCAACCCATAAAAGATGGCATGGCTTGTAATTGATAGGCATTGGGATGCTGTTTGTAAGTGTTCTCATAGCAATAGCGCATTGGGAATTTAGTTTCTGTTATTATGATAGATATTTGCCGTTACTTTTTCTTAGTACTCCAGTGCAATCGCAGCTTCCAAGTTCTAATCAAATCTAATAGGTTTTTAAGATCGGAAGGCGCCAGCCAATCGGATGCTTTCAGTCAGGCAAGCATACAAGCTATGGCATCTGCAGCAAGCTATGAGGGATAAAATGCTGACTTTGGGCAGAAAGCATGCTACAATTTGTTGGCAAGAACTGACATACTTAGGGAATTTCGGTTATGCTGCCAAGAGAAAATAAATAAAAGAAGCCGCATGGCTATGACATTTTTTTTTTGAAGGACGACAATCTATTATCAAGAAATATCAAGATACATACAAGGGACCTGTGACATGGGGCTCAAAACCTAGAGAATGAGATGGTCCACTAAGCAAAACCACCCAAACACTGTACATAATCATACTCCTTGTGCCACCTTGAGGCATTTAATGGCCTCATCACAATCAACATGTTCTGCAACATCGAGCGATCATCAACAGACATCAAGTTATCATGCCACTGAATAGAACGAGGCAGGATAGCCTCCTGAGATGACATAACCGACTTCTTCCTCGCTGCCTTCTTCCAATTGACCTGTTGCCATGACTCTTTAGCGCACTGAAGATTAGGACCCCATGGCTATGACATACCTAGACAGAGGATTTCTTTCTAAAGTAAAGAAAATAATACTAACATATTGCATACATTACTCAGAACAGTGCGCAATTTGCAGTCATATCTTCTTTGCTCATACATCTGTGATCCCAAATCCAGCCTAGAAATATGATTTAACAACTCATTCAGCCTGCAGATATTCTGCAGATATCCTATAACTACATTTTCAATAGATTTGATGCTAGATATAGACATCTCAGCATTCTAGATACTGATACCAACAAGCTAGACACTAACAAGCTGTGATTTTCCAACATTTCGTTTGTTGGTATTGAAGATACCTTTTGCCATACACAAATGGTAATATGTTACAGTTGTTTGCAGATGTCGAGAATCCAAGATTCTTATTAGAGCCCTCCTTCTACAATTCGTGGGATATTCAATATTTGCTCAGTAAGCTTGCTAAACTTCATATATGATATTGGTTAAAAAAAAATAATGCCAAATGATCATGCACAGCACATACGCTCAGGCCTGCTCCAATCCTCTTCTTAAATTGCATTATTCCTTCTATATTATGCTCTGGCCTGCTTCAATCCTCTTCTTAAATTGCATTATTCCCTGTATATTGCAGGTGAATCTTACTTTCCATATGGATGGCTTGTGATTTGCAAGGTCTACAATTGATTTTGAAGCACTTGAATACATTATTTCAATGGACATATCCTTTATGCAAAGTTTGTTTCCTTTCAAAAAGGAGCAGAGAGCTCCTTGCGATGACGTAATCATATCCAATTGAAGGGGGGTATGCATTTGGTCTCTTAAAAACATACTAGCTTCATTTATTGACTGTGAGTAGGAGAGTTATAATGATCTCTATTGTTGCTATGTCTTGTTATTCAGAGATCAATGGATATCCTTGTCTTTGCTTAAACTTGATTGTGTATATTCACATATACTGACTTCACAGGAATAGCGCCAAGTGCTAATTAGCTGCAAGAAATGCCTGCATGGTATTGCTTAGGCAAAATGTCCTTTTCCAACTTGAACACACATTACTCTATTGGTATGCCAGATTGTTGGGTTCAGGGTCTAAATTGATTTAATTGGAGACAATGACCACTCGTGGTCTCTAAGCTGCACACTACTTCTTCATTTCTAGTTCCTCATTTGTCCACTAGTTCTGAATATTTTATTCCTACAAGAAATTTATCGCGGCGGCCAAGGCTGTCGCGAACATTTCTCTAGTTCCAAACCTGCTTAGCAATGAATTTGTATCAATCTGGAATGATATGGAAGGGGTTCTTGATACGTAAAAATTCTCTTATCTTACTATGATATATAGGATGCATTGACTAGTATTTATTATTGTGCTTAGTTTAACAAAACTAATAAATTTGAATCTTGATATTTAGATAATACAACTATTTTATCTCATTACATAGTTTGAAGCAATTATATGGTGCATATGATGTTTTTATAAAAAGTAAATTATACGTTTTTTACAATAACTTTACAACCTTCCCATATTATTGTCTTCACTAGTTAGAATATGGCCATACAGGTTTTATTTGGGTGCCCACACCACATTATTTACGGTATTGAGCGAATTAGCCTTTAAACAAACAATCCTTTGGGAACAAAACTATTGCTTGGGCAAAAGAATAATCAATCAATAGAGTACTGGGTGATGTTTAGGATGGGTTGAGGATTATTTCCTGGGTAAAAAAATAATCAATCGGTAAAATATGGATTGAAAATGCCTAGGTAAAAGAATAATCAAACACTAAATACAACCTAAGATACAGGAAGAGTTAAAGTATCTTCGGATATTTTAATAGGTGGGCAGACATTATGTTCCCAATAATAATTGAATTGTATTGAAGTACAGTGGATTGATAAATATGACATGATTGTTTGTGTTTTCTAGTTCATGTTTTTAAAAGCTATATGGATCATGAGGTTAACAATAATAAGGGAGGACATGTCTTACAGTTTTTAATGACTTGAAGTAACGATTTAGTAGATAGCATAGGATAAAGATGCATGAATATAACATTGACGAGAAGAACATTCATAATTTTGGTTTGTTAGTATCATACCAAGGATATTTTCCATTAATGGGCCCCTTATTGTAAAAGGCGAGGATCCCTTGCACTTAAAAAGATCTATTATATCTCTAAATTACTTGTTGATGTTATTTGTCTAAATTCTTCAAGGTGCTTAAATAAGTTATGCATGTCCAAAATAACAGAAGTTCTAGCTATATTAAGAAGCAAACTTGGCACAATCTATCATAAGATAATATAATAAGATTTTTAATGAACGTGTTATTATCTAATGGATATGATATATATATCACTGCACTAAATCTTGTAATGCATTTACCATGCCTTTTACAGTTGCATGTTTAGATCTTGTAGTGCATCTACCATGCTTTTTCCAGTTGTTGTGCATCTATCATGCTTTTTAAAGTTGCATGATGTTGTGCAAGATACAAATGCATGATGTTATATAGGACACAATGACAAAATATGTACAGTGGATTGACAAATATGACATATTGTTTTGTGTTTTCTAGTTTATGTTATATGGATCATGAGGTTAACAATAATAAGGGAGGACATGTCTTACAGTTTTTAATGACTTGAAGCACGATTTAGTAGATAGCATAGGATAAAGATGCATGAATATCATATCAACATATAGGGTATGGTTGCCTCCCATCGCGGATCGGTCCCCTGAAAGCACGATTCACCCCCTTCGCACCCATGCGACATCGCCATGTGTCATGCCGACTGGCCCTTCTACCGTGGGATGGAGGCTCGGCTTCACACGTGTGTGACTCGTTGACGTTACGTGGATGTCCCGGCCGTTATGGCCTGGTCGTTATGCGTTAGTCATGTGGCCCGTGTCGCGTGCACTGGTGCACGCGAATCGCGATGCGCTACGCTGATCGTTAGCCCGGTTGCCGGGTTGTCGTGCATCTACTCTCCATAGTTGTGTAACAGAGCTCCGCATTGCGTGAGGCCCTGCTACCCACCATCGTGTAATTGGTGTCCACAATTCTGGAACAGATGTTGACACTCATGGTTGCGTTAAGAATACTGATCATATCGATTCGAAAGTAGAATTCAATGCCCCTTGCTTGAATTCGCGCCCATTCCAGAGCACTCGATTACCGAAGTCCAATTTGAATATCAAGCTCCCGCGATGGCTCCCAACAGAATAAAAGGCAACTTCACCTTCCAAATTTCAAGCTTATCGATATCGCTTGAGGAGCACGATAATGAGATATGGTTTCCACAAGAGGTCGAGAGGGGACGATGCAAGGAAGCGGGTTATCTGCGCCAAGGAGGAAGCGTAAGCACCACAAATCAAAGTCTTTGCATCTCCCACAATGCCAAGGAGGCCAGGCAAACGAGGGCAAAGGGACTGAAGATCAAATGGCGTACATCTTGGATGAGGTAAGTGAGTATGGTATATCCGTTAGAGAGGCATCTAGAAGGTCCGAATCCTTAATCAACAATAAAGGACTGATCAGTATGGTCAGATAACTCATAAGCGCACTAGAAATCCACAAATTCTAACGACTCTACAAGAGGAAGAGTTAGTCAACTGGGCACTCTCGAGGCGGTAGCAGAAATGGGGGTCACTCTCTCTACCACAAAGAACGGGCAAAGACATGGCTATGGAGGGGGGCAACTCAGACTTTCGCGGGGTTCCTGGGAGTAAGTGGTGGAAGCTGTTCAAACAAAGGCATCCAGAGGTTGCATTAAGAAGTGCAGAGACATTAGATATTGCTCGGGCCCGTGCTATGACACAAGAAAATTTGGATAACTTCTATGCTGGTCTGAGACAAATCTATGACGAGTTCGATTTCCCGGCCTCTAGGATCTGGAATGCTGATGAGACTGGCATTCAAGCTGGGAAGGTGAAGGGCATGAAGATCATAGGTAGGAAAGGGGAGAACAGGGTAAATGAGGTTGTCATGAACAATAAGGAATGGGTAACAATCTGATATGTGTAAATGCTGAAGGGTTTAAGATACCTAATTTATACATCTTCAAAGGTACTCGGATGAGGCAAGATAACATTGCCAGATGTGAGGAAGGGGCAATTCAAGCTGTCCAGCCCTCGGCATGGATGACAACAGAATTGTTCAAGTCTTGGTTGTCACATTTGGTTGTTAGGGTTCCTGGTGGAGTATCTCCATCAAGGCCACACCTGATAATATTGGATGGCCATGGCAGCCATGTGGAACTGGAAGTTATTTTGGCAGCTAAGGAAATGGGCATACATTTTGCCCTACTTCCACCCCACACATCACATAGGTTACGACCTTTGGATGTTGCATGTTTTGCACCATTTAAGGCAGCCTTCAAAAGATTGAGATCTTCTTATATGGTTATTAAAGGGGACAGAACCGAAGAGGGAGGACATTGCAGAGCTCATTTCACAGGCCATTGAATCAGGGCTGACACCTAGCAACATCAAGGCAGGGTTTAGAGCAACTGGCATTTGGCCATTCAACTCGGACAAGATTAAGCCAGGCCAGAAAAGTGGCAGGCTTGGTAGAGTGCCCAGCAGGTTATGCAAAGTGGAGGCCAAGAAGATGCAGCCAACTTGGAGGATGAGGGGCTGGAGCAATTCAACATGGCTGACTTGCAACAGCTATGGGAGGCACCATGTCCAGAAGGTGAGCAAGGTGGCCAACAGCCAGTTGGTGTCCATGAACATGTAACTGACCATGTGGACATTGTCAGCCATGATGTGCATCCATCTCACGATGAAGTCGCACGAGAAGGGGACCGTGAGGCCATAGATGCATCCTTGAGGCCCTCACAGCAGCATGTGGTACCATTTGGTAACATGGAAGTAGCACATGCATGTGTGCAGTTCCCTACAGACGTGAGGACATCACAGGCCTGCATGCAACAGTCTCAGGCCACGAGGGCAAGGAATCGGGGTTTAATCCCAGACCTAAGTGGAAGGGTGCATCTCTAGTGATGGCTTCTGTGAGGCCTTGGCTGCTGAGAGGGCTAGAAGGGCTGAGGCTGCAAGAATAAAGAATGAGCAAGTTGCTGCCAGGAAACTTGAAACTGCAAGAAGGAAAGTGGAAAGGCAAGAGGCTGCCAAGAGAGCTCAATAGAATAGGGAAGAAAGAGAAAATAGGAAGAAGGCTGAAGCAGAATTTGAGGCCTCTACTGCTAGACTTAGAGCACTCATGTACCCCAGGGGCATTTCAAGAGTGGCTGCAGTCTTTAGTTTCCAGAGGCCAATGAGTGATGAGGTGAGAAGCAAAAGGTTAGAGGTTAGAAACAGAATGAGAATAAGGCAAGGGTTGAGTCCAATCAGGGATCCAATAGTGAAAACAACATTCACCACGGAACCTGAAGGTCAGCAGGTTAGTGGATTGACCACACCTGTTATGAGTGATCATGAAATTGCCCATGACAGTGATGAGGAAGTGCATGTCATGTGCAGCTTGGAAGATACCCACTTATGCTCGGGAGACATTCCTGGTGTGCAGGATGTCAGCATAGAAGGCTTCCTGCCTCTGGTCAGACCTGTCCGAAACTCTATTAGTACAATCAGGTCACCATTGAAGACCTGGGACTTGGTCAACAGGGAGGGTGAGTCACAGTCACACGCTGATATTGGCCCTGGGAATTCCATGAGATTGGACACACAAGGTTGGGTCAATTATGCAGCAGCACATTCTGGACCTCAGCATGACGGGGATAAAGCCATAGACAAGGCTAGGATCATTCGAGAAATGGTCGAAATAGGTGTGGACAAGGACATAATCTCTCGGGCCAGAGGAATGGATGTGGAGTTTGCAAAGACCTGGAGGGCAAATATGTCTGAAGGGTCTGTATCAACACCAAGATTCGAGGAGGGCAACTCTTTCACTAACCAGGTGCGTTTAGTATGCAGCTAGGGCTTAAAGGATTCTAGCATTTGTGATACAATACTAACTAGTTATGGTGCCCGGCGTTGCCGGGCCTAGTAACAATTTGAAGTGGTCGTTGTTTAATAGCTAGCGAGAATAAGCAATGTGGCTTGGAGGGGCAAGGGTAAATAGAGGATTTTTTAAGAGGTCATTGACATAAAGTTCATCATGTGGATTTTGTGTATGTGGTATTTCAGGTTTAAACTTGATTATATTATGTTGGACAAAGTAAAAATACTGACAATCTCAACGGCTTAACTACGTAGCTACTTGAGCATGTACTTGATATACATAGTCTTATCATTTTTGAAAGGATAGATGTTGATCATGAACACAGTCAATTGGAGGAGTGCACATGCAACATTTAGGATGTTTATAAGTGTATTTAGTAGCATCTGTAGCAACACTATGTTAAGTTTGAGGGGTATAGTTGTACAATGTATAGGTGTCCAACAATGTAAACATAAAAAGTTGTGGTCCAAGCATTTGATCTAGAATAACATGTAGTTTTTATGGGGAGAATGAAAACCAATGTACTAAACAAAAAAAACAAAGAAATGATTGCAATGCATAAAGATATATGGAGAAGCTTGATTATGTTATGTTGGATTCCATAAATGTTTATTAATTTTTTTTTCACAGATGTACGTGATAGTTGAGATATGCTTGATTATATTATGTTGGATTCCATAAATGTTTATTAGGTTGCCTTCTCCAATTTGAACATGATCATTTGATGCATTGGAACTTCTTTGAAGTTTTTAAAACGTGTCACATCAAATTAAGTGTATATGTCATATAATAGATCTATGTGTATGATGTATGCATTGAATTTGCCAGGGAGACAATTCTATTCTAAGAAATAAACGCAACTTGCATGCCTCAATTTGGACATGGCTTGTAAGGCATGTTTGATGTACTTAGTCTATCCGAGTTTGATGTTAGGGGGAAGCCCTAGCGCTAGAGCGCCTTGTTTACTTAGCTATAAGGTTTAAATGTAAGGTTGGTGAATTGATTGCCACAATGTTTAAACAACCCCATATTTATGTGACATTTCATACGGTATTGTATATTTGTATGTTTGTACATGGTCAAGCTTCTAATAATTCTATATAAAGTGTGGGCGACATTCGAGTAGTTAATGTGCAATATTTTTTTATTAGCATTTAGTCGAGGTGATTATGATAGTGCAAAAACAATAGATGGCAGCATTTGAGCTTGACTTCCTGGGGGCAGATAATTTATACAAAAGCAAAGGTCTATTTCCACCACCATCATTTATGGCCACGATGGAAAATAGGAAGTACACATTCTTCAATACATATGTGCATATCATTTATAGCCACGACGAAAAATGGAAAGTACACATTCTTCAACTTATCTATGACATAGAAGAGAAAAAACTACAAATTGTATTTTGCAAGCTCATAACATTCTAAGGTCCCTGCAATTTCTTTTATTCAAAGATTTGGCAACCTACCATAGCACATTTTGTGGAAAGTGAGATGCTTCCATGGCATTTTTACATTTGAGTGCTTGGAAAAGAACATGTTGGACATGGCTTTCTCACTTTGCCCATCTTTCTTTCATACCAGAGTATCTCATATTTTCTGCCATTATGATCACTTTTTTTTTTTTTTTTACTATGTCTGCATATGAAGTATCATCTCTGTATTAGTTCAACAATCAAGGTTTGCTAAAGCTAAACAATAAGGTACAAAAAGCTGAACAGTGGGATGCTGCCAAATCTGATGATATTTCAATTCTTATGTGAAGTGCAGATTAGTTAACATAAGGAAACAATAGGGCTAGACTGCATGCTAGAAAAAACATGGGAAAGGAAAGATCATAAAAACTAAAGTATCTTAGAGATCTACTGCTTCCTTGGGAACTTGTAGAATCTAGCAAAACTTGTTGAGTGCATATTTGATGTTGTCTTCTTGAGCTTTTTGTATTTTGGAGAGCTTATTTAGCATACATTCGAATCGAGAAGCAATAACTAATGAAGCAGTACCAATGAAGCAAGTGTCATTGTTGCTTGCTGCCCAGTATTATTTCCACTAAAGCTCAATTCTGTTTTCTACTATACACATGTTGCCCAAAAGTCAAGTGACCACCATTATCAGCCTTCAAAGTCCTAATTGGCCTTCTTTCTTTCAATTGAGTAAAAAAATGCTAGTGCTCATCCAGGTTTTCCATTTCGTCTGTGCAGAGCCATGAAGTTTGAGCAATATCCAGAACTATTAACAGGTAAATAATATTGTGGAATTGTGGAATTTCCTTCAGTAGTCATAATGCATACCTTCCACTTTTGATCACAACACGTGGACAACTTATTCAGATTATTTTTCTGAAACGTTCTATAAAATGCTCCAGGCTGGTAAAGTCCAGCCACATGGCAATCTCAGCATGCTAAAGATACTTGCAAGATTAAAACAAATGCTTCAACAAAGATACTTCAAACAAATGCAAGTTCAAAAGACAACAAAGTTCCAGCAGCAAAAATATCTCCATTTGGCCTTTAAGCTTGGGAACTACATGCTATCCAAGAACCTCTGGTTGCTTTCTCTAAGCCACAGGAAAGGTCATGCATTACAGTCCACTTCGGACCATGAGATGCTTTAAAAACCCTGATGTATGTAGTTATCAGATGGGAACAATTTATTCAGATTATTTTCCCACAACATGTGAAAACAATCAAGTATCAGAAGACATGAAAACATTTTTTCTCAGCTACGAAAACCAATCCTTTTGAACTCACATCATTTATGGTGGCATGAGCATCACTGAAGTCAACTGCATTCCCAAAATATGCTGCAATGGAGACCTTCTTAGTAATAACACCAACCTCAAAATAAATATACTGTGTTTCAACCCTTCCGGCCCAACACCTAGATCGTTGTTCTTCTACGCATGAGGAGTGAGGTCATGCCTACAGATAAATCTGCATTTGAGACTGTATTCTGCTTCAACAGAAGATATGGTTAATCCAAAACTTGAATATGTCTGGAGGTGAGAAAATACTTAAGCAAACCATTTAGAGAAACTGAAGTTGAAGTGCCGGGCACATCTGACGCTGAAGTGCAAGACTAATGCTGCAAAACTAAGATCTGACGCACAAAACTAAGTTCTAGTGCACTGTTCAAAGATAAAACTCTGTTCATGCAGAAATAGCCAAAGCTCCATGGCGAAAAGTATTTGAAAATATGGAGGTGCACTCATCACTATGAATAAAGCAGTTATCCCAAAATTCATGATGAATATTGTTGATGTAGTATCTGTCGAGTGCACAGTACACCCTATTGTTGCCATCTTGTTTGTTTGACCGAGTATAGGCTGATGTGGAGGAAGGAATATGCTGTAAGAAGTGCCTGTCAAGCAAGAGGTCCCATTGAGTTCTCTCATCAGTAGACATATTTAAATCCCTGCCAATTTTCATATCCCAGGTTGGAGTATTGTTGAAATCACCTGCCATGATCCATTTTTCACAAGTTTGAGTTGAAAGCCAATTGCTAATAGAGGGCCAGGTGGTAGCTCTGATTCTAGAGTCAGTAGAGGCATAAATGTTAATGACTCCAAAGGTAATATCATTATTTCTGAGAATAATTGATTGCCAAGTCTTACATGGGCTATTGTAGGTCAAGCTATGATTAAGGTGTTTCCAAATGATGCAAAGGCCTCCAGATGTACATGTTGCCTCAATCCAGGTCGATGAAAATCCAGGGCCAATCCAATCTGCCAGGTTTGAGCATTCAAAATTTGGGAGTCTAAGCTCCTGGAGAAGGATAATGTCAGTATCATAATTTCTTATTTGGGAGATTTCCCTTCTTCTTTTCAGTGGGCCCTTTATTCCCCTGAGATTCCAATTGAGAATCTTCATGTAGAGAAAATTGAGAAAAGGAAGCAGAAAAAGAGGGGGCTTAAAGATCCTTTCTAGATCTCAACCTAGTGTTTGCTGCAGGAGTGTTGAAAGATCTGGATACTCTTTGAGTATTCTTTTTCTTAGCCTTCTTGCTTTTAGGCTTGGCTGTATCAGCAGCTTTATGCTGACATGTGAGGAAAGAATCATCATCCCAAGAAATGTCAACATTAGGGGTGATATTTTTGAGGGCATTCTCTTTATCAGATTCAGTATCATCTGAAATTATGTCATCAGAGTTTATATGTTCAGGATTCTTAGCATAGTGATTGCATCTCCAAAACTTGGATTTACAACAATCTCTAGTAGCAGAGTTTAAAGCAATAGAGCTGGAGTTTGTAGAAGTAGCAATCAAGATATCTATTTTATTATTATTATTATTAGAATCAAATTCAAGGTTTTTAATGGAAAGATCTTACCTGGGAATATTGTGGTCAAGTTGTGTAGCATCTGCAGATCCAGTTTGTTGTGAAACTTTTGTTGTTGTCGAATGCACATTTTGGTTGAGAGGATTACTAATGAGATCATGTGGTGCTTTCTGAGTATCCTTTGCTGAAGAAATTGTTGAAACATCCTCATGTAACAAGCTTTCTTCCCAACAGGTTGATATATCTCTGACACTATAATTATCTCTGACCTTTATTCCATCTAACACTTGTACAGGGGTTTCTGATACCCTTCCTGGCATTTCAACCAATTCCTGCAGTTGTAGAGCTATCTCAGGGGAAATGGTGGCACTTTTAGGATGGAAGGAAAAAGTTTGAGTTAAATCAAGGAGGTCAGCATGCAGCAGGGGTGGTTCATGGTCAATTCCAAATGGAGGTGGGGGAGAAGTAGATATGATAGGATTTGATGGGAGAGTGGGATGAGAGTTGGCTTGAGGGATGGCATGTGAGAATATGTTGGAGTGAGAGCTTGGATCTGTTACCTGATCATCAGCAGCAGCATCAGAGATCTGTGCTAAAATAGCATATGTGTTCGAGACCTTCAGGTCATTAGTTTCTGTGACATTGTCCCCTGCAGGATCTTCAAGTTTATTTTCATCAATAGTAGCAGGACCACTGTCATAAGATCCAATTTTCCTCGAGTGATCATTTGGAAGATCTATGCTCAAGACTGGAGGAATTTGAGTTTGTGCAGATGTAGCTTGCAAATTTTTTTGTTTGAGAAGAACATTACCTTTTTCTTTAATTAATGAAACCACATTCAAACCTTCTGACTCAGGCCTTGTCATCTTGCAAGTTGAGTCAATTTTGATTTCAGTATGAAAAGCCTGTGTGCCTTTGGTTGGTAAAGGTTGGACACTGGTAGATTTCCTAGAGTCCTATAGAATGCATGATAGAGTTTTGTGCAAATCTATATTTGCTGGCAATACAGGGGCTTTGCCTTTCCTGTTTAACAAATTTCTATTGTGTTCAATATTTGCTTTGCTGATTAAAGCAATTTGAGAGGATTCAATAACTTTTTTTATAGCTTGATCATTTGGCATATTTTCTTTTCCCGTGCTGACTGATGGGAGATTTTCTTTGATGAAGATTCCTTTGTTCAAAACCTTGATTCCCATTTGTTTGTCAGGAAGTGATGAACTGTAAGTGATCTGAGATCTGGATGAACTTTCAGAGATATGTGGCACTTGTTTTCTTGCATCCTTCTGCTTTTGAATTCTCCTTGTACTGCCATTGATTCTTTTCCAATCATTGTGAGGTTTGGGAGTATGATGTAATTCCATAGATTTAACCAGATCAATTTGAGAGGTGGATAAATTATCCCTGTAGGATATAACTGCAACTCCTTGATTGGAGGGCACAGAACATATAGGCACTCTATCTGATTTTTTAGGTGCATTTGACTCCCTGTTATCATCTTGGTAAGAACATTCACTGCCAATGTGATGCCTCAAGTTGCAAATTTGGCAAAAGTTTGGAAGACCTACCCATCTAAGTTGCAGGATAGATTTTTTCCCAAAGTAATCAAGAAAGGGAAATTCAGATGGGATGTTTTTTGTGATATCAAGCTGGACATAGCACTTGGGAGGTTTGTAGGGGTAATACTCAGTAGTCAAGTAGGTGCCAATTGTGTTGAAGATAGAAGAAAAGCAGTCTTCATTCCAGTAGATAGGGCTGAGCTCACTCATAATGACAGAGGCTACATGAAATTTATTGAATTGCAATTTGGCATTCCATGAAAAGTATCACAGGTGGAAATGCCAAGTTTGAGTAAAAAATTTGAGGTCCTTGTACAGCCACATTCAACTAGAATGTAGGGATAATTCAGCCAGTAGATTGAGTTGATGACAATGCCTTTGTGGAGTCTAAGAAGGTGGTCCCAAAGTTTTTCAATTTTCATTCCAATGGAGTCTACTTTGACTATAACAGCAATTTTTGATACAGACTCAATTTTAGAGGCAACCATAGGGGAGTTCAGTTGAATACCTCTGAAGTTGAATATTGGTAGGGGGCCCGAGATTGCTGATACTCAAAATCGGAAGCCAATTGATCATCTGAGATAACTGGGAGCCTTGGTCTCAGGAACAAAGGAATTGGGACGCCATTGGCATCCAGGGTTGGCAGAGTTTGTGATCCACGTGGGTCCAAAGAAAGAGTGTCCCAATTTGGAGCAAAGTGGCTGTAGTGGTGCATTTCTGTTACCTTATGAGCCGGGTTAGAGAAATCCCCAAATTTGATAAATTTTGAAGGATCAAGGTGGAGTGTACTTAACTGAGCAAGAAGATCGTCTCTGGTAGCAGCAGAAAAGAGCATGAAGTTGTGAATAAAAGAGAGGAAAGATGAGCTTAGGGCTGACGAGTCATTCAAAGGTATATTTTTTGGGGGGAATTTCGCCATTAATGCACGAAAAAGGCTTTCAAAACAGAGAAAGGCCAAAACAGGAGCGGGGGTTATGGAAGCAGAGGAAGATCAGAGATACTAGACAAGAGAAAAATCTATCAAAGAACCAAGAAGGGTAGGACAACCATAAATTTGCCAAAATACCTTGAGAGCATTCATTGAACTGCATCAATCTGAGAAGATCTTCACCTGAATTTTTCTGTCTGTCCATTCACAATGGACTTGAAAGATTGCTGTTGCTGAGATATTTCTTTTGCCTGTGAATTCCAATACCCAAGATTCAATGATCTCGGACTCTAATTCTTCTGTGTTTGGTGTAGTAGAGTATTCTGGAACAAATAAGGAATCTGGAAAATATTGATGAAGGACAAGTGATTCCCAGAGTTTGGAATGAGTTCCAGAGAGAAAACCACACGAAATTCTTTGATCCTGCTTTAAAATTGTGAAGAATTTAGTATCCATACAAAGGTAATCGGATGAGGAATAGGATGTTTGCTAGGCCTCTACAGGGCCAGCAAGATGATGAGAGCAAATTCGGATCAAATGGGGAGTTCTCGGAGGGATTGAATCAAGAATGAGTTTGAATCAGAAAAGACAAAAGCTTCAAGAAAAATGGCGCTGGTGGATGACGTGTCCATGTGATGAAACAAATTATGTGTGTCTAGTTCCATGATGTGAAGTCTGGAATCTCTGATCAAATAATTGCACTGGAATAAGGTCAATTCTTTCTATCATTAGTTTTTGCATATTTACATAGACATCTTCCACATTCAATGCCTCTTCTAAAGTGTGACTGAGCATGTGATTAAATTGTCTCTTCTATATTTAAAGATGCAGGACATATTATGTGGGCAATTGCATCCATCAGCAATGGAAGTGGCATTTGGAAATTATAAGCCTTTTAAACAAAGGATTCTTTGAACAATTAGTTGAGGTTAATATTTGTCCTCCTTACAAAAGGATGGGCATGAGAAAATTGAAGAATAGACCTCATTTGTTTCGCAAGTGGATATAGACAATGCATTGCTCCATAAAAAACAATGTTTGCATCATCAATATTGGCATGTGGCTCCTACATGCCATCATGTGCATTTACAATCTTTAATGCTTCCACTGTATTTGGGCTTTGAGATATTTTTGCAATGCACATCATACAAATGATTTCAATAGTGCTTTTAAGAGCTTGTTAATCTGCATTTAAGTTTTCTTTCTGCATCAAAACTTTAATTACATTTTTATTATATGCGAAAGTGCATTTTTTCCTTTAGGGAATATGATTTAACACAAATTCACATGCCAAAGCTCTAATCATCTAACTTATGTTACTCTTAACGAACTTTTATACATGACAACTTTGAACTGACGCTTTGCAAAGCGCAACAGGTTGTGAAAGTGTTAAACTAGTGATAGTTTATCATTTTTGGGTTGCCCATAGGGGGGCATACCCTAGCTCATGGGCTTTTAACATATTCCAGGTATATGCTGGTATATACCTGGAATATTCAAGAAACTGCTCCATACCCGATGTTGCCGTTAATCTATCGGTCATCCCTGTTACTACGCGAGACTAGTTGCTGGTCTTCATATTGTGTAATCAGACCATCGAGACCGGCATCGCCAGATCTACCATAGCCAAATACATAGTCTAGACTTAGCTGAATCTTAGCCGGATGTGGTCCAGGATGCAGACAAGGGCAAACCAGAGCCGCTTATGAGCACCAGAATCATGCCAGTGATGTTATGCCCGAGGATAAAACCCAGTTTGGAGCCTCTCTGATTCATTTAGTTACTACTGTGCCCTCCAATACCTTGCATTTTAGCATTTTTTGCAAAGAGAATTGTAAGAGATGCAAAACCTTAAACTGAAGAGAGCATTAGCTATGAAAGAATTGTTTGAGCAGGTTTGCAAATAGCTATGATTCTGACATTTTGAATGGTTAAGAATAAGTAGACTAGAATGTTACCGCGCGGCAAAGCTTTCAAGTCAAGTTTTTATTCCAAGCAGAATGATAAGGAGCATCTTGATCACAGCATATTTTTTGCCATTAAATTAAATTTCTGTAAGCAGATCATGCATCTGATTTATGGTTTTAGTTACAAATTTTGAATTCTAATTTAGTTTATGTTCTTGATTCATCTTAGGGTACAACTAATCTAGCAGGTATAGCCATAGTCTAATCTTAGCGGAAAAGTTCCTAAGAAGAGGAGGTCAAAAGATGAGCATGAAGAGATTATGTCTTTGATTAAGCACAAACGTCTTGACTATGCAATACAAGTTTTGGAAAATTTAATGCGACATGGAAGGTAATGTGGAAGATGGAAAGATGCACGCCATCTTTTTGAGCAGATACAATCAGAAGGTAGAAAACAATCTTTGCTACTATTTCGACAACAATCCACATGATCACGTGTTCGAAAAACCCGTACGTTGCCGCTTGCCCAACAATGTTATGAAGAGATAAAACACGTTCAGATATTTCTAGATCATTCAACTACCCAGTTACATACACAATTCGATCGAGGGAGACTTGTAGACATGCTTCTAGATGAATATAGGGGATCTATAAACTGATCGTAAGAACATGGTAGGAGTCTATTTTAATTTAAATATTGAGTCGCCAGATATTGTGGGGAATTGAAGGTAGAAATTTTATTCCACACGGTTTGATTCAAGTCACTTTACCCACAGGAAACTGGAGGGCAACCCTCTGTGCGCCGCACCTTGTTAACACTAGAGTTGTCCCATGATGGACCAAAAATGGTCCATTTGCAGTGTTCACTTTAAAATTCGTATAAAATCAATGGCACAAAATCAATTCGAACCCTTCCTAAGAGTTCATATATGGCATTCATGCTTTACTAGAAAAATATCTAAAAATATATACACCTCCATTCTTGTAAGTTATGCTCTAACAAACTCAGGGGGGTCAAGTACCAAAAGGTTCATGTTTAAATAAAGTCAAACTGTTTTGACAAAAAGATTTTCAAATTTTTTGATTACCATGATATTTTTCTATATGAGATAGAGAAAAAGACACAAAAAACCACATGTCAATCCGAATTCTATGAAGAAAGATATGCCTATTCAAACATGACAGGGTTAAAACTGTTTTCTGCCTCCTCAGAACCAATTATGGTTCCCAGAAGGCAGTTGTAGTTTAAATACAACAACTTTTAGAAGAGAATGCACTTTGAGCTAATATTTGATATATAAGCAATTGACAAGCTCCTCCATTCCATAAAAATATTGGCTGGCCTTGAATTTGATATTTGAGCTTGCATTTTTTATCTCAATTTTAGGGTACTTATAATAATGATTAATATTTCCGCATATAGAGCAAAAAATACTCTATGATGTCCTCCAAAAAATCATGATATGAAAGTTCAAAACGGTATGAAACCAATGCAAAAACAAGCTCATTAAAAACGCAAAAGACATGGTCATAAGAAATCAAGAAAGGTTTCTGTACCTGAGCCCATTACTGGTTCATAGGTCCATTTAAAATAAATAACTTCCTTATGTTAATCGATCTCAAGTTGAATTTTGGGATATGAATAGTTTCTAATTTACTTGAGTAATTAAAAATGTTTGTTGAGCATAACCTTGAGATTTGGATTTATCTTTACAGCGTTAACTTCAAATATGTCTTTTATATTTATTCTAGACTTATGCCTCGAGATGTGACTTTGAAAAGTCAAACTCTCAAAATGTCCCATGTTATAAAATCAATGAAAAAAAGTTCAAAGAAAAATATGAAAATTTATGACCATAAAAAGTCAAGTTAGACTGCTATGTGCAGTTCCACTGCAGACCATTATTGGTCCACAGGACTGGAAGTTTAAAAATTAATAGAGGCAACATCTTAATCAAATTTGAACCCAACTTTGGAATAGAGATTATGTGTACAGTTCTCTATAGGATAGAATTGGTTCGTTAGACGAGCTTGCATAATTTGAGGGCAATGTTTAAGCACAAACAACTATGAATTTATTCAACAATTGAATCTACATAGACTTCCACTCACACCTTTCAAAAATTATATTATTAAATGTAAGAAACCATGGTATTATTATAGGGACAAATTGGATAGGTCTAGAAAGAGATATATGCTCTATACAATTGGTCTAGTTATGGACCATAAATGGTCCATGCTTAATTATATTCGTATCTTCCAAATTATATGCTATTTCAATACGAAAATTCAGAGTTCTATTGCAAAGAAAGGCCTACATTCATGAAAAATATAGCGTACATGAAAGATGGCCTACATGTAACATTATCCTACTAAAACTCCAATGCTTTGTAGCAGTAATAGATATACCAGTTTTATACTAGTAAGAAATAACTATGTTTCTCCATATTTTTTTCCAAGAAGGCCACACAACCTACATAGTGGACCTATGTATATGTCCTTTGTCATATTATTGAACTATTTGGAAGGCTTATTTGGAGAAATGTAGTGTGTTCTCTACAAAGATGAGAAAGACGCATCAAAGGTCATGTGGTCTAATTATTGATTCTCATAGTCAAACTTCAAGATCTTTACTTTCATTCATCAATAAACATCACTAGCTATGTAAATGCTCAATCCTTAGCCTATAATTTTGGAATTAACTCAAAATTTTAACCTCTAATGTGTTAATCCTGTGGCTGTACATCATCTTTAAATCTAGTTAATTGCATGGTTAAACCCTAATTACACTATATGCAAGTTGATAGAGTAATTTTCTATGTATATATAAGTAGAATGCATCATTCGTTACCCTCATGATACTTATAGATGGTGATTTTGGAGGATTTTAATATATAATTTTGTCCAAAATTCTGTATAAGAAATTCTCTATTAAATTTGGAAGTTGACATAACTTATGAACGCTCCAAAAAAACATGACATTGTACTTCATATAGTTAACAAGTTATGGCCACAAGAATTAAGCCAAAACTTGTAATAATAAGAGAGAAAAAATTCCTAAACTGTAAGCAGCATTTTTTAACAAAATGGGGTTTAACGGCTTCCACGGATGTTAGATGATAGCAACCAAGGCTGAAAACATACAAATCAATGTGTCCTATCATAGATAGGCAAGCACTTCCAATTTTAACAAGGTTTAGGTCTGCTTATGATAGGAAAACTCAAGAACGCAATTCTGGACTGTTGCAGAAACTGCCAAATTCTCTAAAATTTGGACAATCACTACAACATATAGGTGAGTTCATTGGTCATGAGATTCTCCAAGATCATTAAGAATCAAGTAAAGATTGATATGGCAGTGATATATTGTGAAATTAAAACTTCTATTCTCACATATAATGGTTTAAGTGGCAGTGGGTCAACTGGATCAGTTCTGGTCCATGGATCAGGAATGGTCCCCGGGACAACTCTAGTGTTAAGGTAGGGGAGAGGAACGTTGTCGAGCTTTAGACTTGGAAGATCTTTTTGAAGGACTGCAAAAAGAAATCTCAACTTTCTAATCTATCTAAATCTAAACATGAATGATTATTATAGAACAATGCTTTTAAAATATACCTATCATCGGGGCACCTATTACGGTTGTCCATCCTCTGTCAATTTTGTAAGGTATTCATTTCGGATGGAAAACTTTCCTTTGAAGCAAGCGAGCGATTTTCAGCCTTTGGTATTGAAAGCTCTGCTTTGAAGCAAGTATGTGATCAGCAATACGATGCTTAATATATAAGCAATTCCTATACGATGCTTATATAAGCAATTCTTGCCTCGCTTACATTTCCCTAGTTTTTTGTAGACCGTAGAACCAGTACCTCTGCAACCTAGGAGGTTTTGATGTTTTCATATTCTTCATGATGTTCAACGGTTGGCTCTCCAAAGGGAAGGAAGGAAGGAAGGTATTTTTATCGTCCACGGAGACCAATCGGTCTATGGGACCCAATACAAGAGCGCAGCAAGCGGATTACTACCCGGATTAAAAAACCCCCACCCCGAAGGGTTTTCGAGGGAAAAACCGTGGCAGCAATCAGCCTGCTGACAAACTGTTCCAATATATGAAATGCAAAAACACACAAATATATACACTCATGCACCAAGACCGCTAGTGCGATCATCGTGGCGGCCCGGTGAGGGCAAAGGTGAGCTTCGCCAGGATCGGTACCTCACGAATATGCGACCCGAGCACGCGTCTTGGCGGCGTGTTCATCAGCAAATGTAGGGGCAAGTCCGGCCGTATACTAAGGGAGCGTATCGGCCCGAATCGGCTGAATTTTGGGCAACTCGGAAAGTGTGAGACTCATCCTCAATGGCACCCATTTGGCAAAGATCGACAGCCAGCCTGTCTGGCGGGGCTCCCAATCCACCCGCCTGCCTCGATGCGAAGATGGTGGGCACCTGTGCGAATGGAGGCAATGAGTCTGAGTTTTTCGAGGCGGTAGGAACGCGGTGGGGATTTATGGCCCGCTAACACGGGGTTGATGTGCTCCTTGTAATGGGCGTTTTGACCTGCTCCCTAGAAGCGGGGTCCCGAGCTTGCCAAAGGAAGCAAGCGTCCAAGTACTCCCTTGTTCGTCCCGCGATGGGCCTCTGTGGTCCACTTGCGCGCACTGTGCTCTGCCTGCGTTCCATCTGGCCGAACCAGCGATCTCTCTTTACTCCTCCAACAGGCCGCGAGCGGCTGCGGGGCCCGCCCCGCAGTAAGCGGTGCGAGGCCAGAGCATCACCCATATTAACCACTTTACGAAAATAGGCGATGTGTCTATCAAAGGCTGCTGAGGCGGCAAGAATCCGATTTCTGCTTGGCCGAGAATCGATGGGGACTGGAGGTTTCACCCCAAGTGCGTGCCAAAATGCCTTACGCACTGCTCCAAGTCATTCAGTCGCCAAAGGACGGACCGGACCCCAAACCTCGACCCGTCTGAGGAGGACGAGGCCGACCCGTGCAAATGATGTGGCCCGATGGCCCCAATCATAGAGCTCTCCTGGTGACCGTTGTTCCGCATGGCATAAAGCGCTTTCCGCATCACACCCATAAGCGGATGGGCGCCTCTAACAGGCGAGGAGGGCAACTCCACCCCTAAGTACTTGTAGGAGGGGCGTGACCTCCCGCAGACCGTATCCCGACATATGTGAGTCGCGAGGAGGCGTGGGGTGGCGTGAAGAGGATATGAGAACCACCACGGTCTTGGCGGTTCACGCGCATGTCCGTGAAGCCGAGAATGTGTCTAGGGCACTCGGATGAGACTCGCATAGCTTCGGGGTGTGGGCGGAAGGTCAACGCGTCATCCCGTATAGATGGTGGCCGGATGACCTGGTGCAAAAGGCGTATGCCATCCCCATGCTCGGTAAACCCGAGGGCTCTAAGCCCGATCAATGTAGAGGCCAAAAGTGTTGGTGAGAGGGGCAGCCTGCCGGACCGATACTCTTGGTGAATGCTTGGCCGCCCGGTCGCATCCTGCCAAAACAACTCTCATATAGCCCGTATATAGCATTACGCACGCACGGCGGCAACGATTGGCCTTGATCTAGCCCCTGGCTTTCGGGGGACCAGTATCAAAAGCCTTCCACGAAGTCCACAAAGCGGCAATACAAGTCCTGGCGATGATTCCGGCTATCTTCAATCGGTTGCCCACAGCGATTAGTAAAGATATGGTCAATCGTTGAGTGGCGGGTCTAAAGCTGCTTGTGTGAGGGGCTCGCGACATCTGCGCCTCAACCCAGGTCAATCTAGCTTTGCTTCGAGAATGCCGATATGGTTTGGCAAACATTGAACCGACCATGATAAAATCCAGGTGGTTGGTAGGATAGTGTGGAGTCGCCCTTTTGTGAATGGGAACAACCACGCTTGTGGTCCATTGTCGGGAAACCTTCTGCAATGCTTTGTTGAGCAGTAGTGAGGATCGGCACCGGCGGCTACCACGCCCATTTGAGTAACTTCGGCACATACCATCGAGGTCACCACATTCCCATTAGCCGGTCGTTCGCGGGGCCCTCCACAACATCCTCCTCGCGGAGAACCAATGGGGGGCCATCACGGGGGGGGGTATGGGGCGTCTTGGCGTCCACAGTGGGTCATAGAGCCGCCTTTGCAAATCTTTATTCCCATTGCCGGGTGTGATGTCCCCTGTGTGATGTCCCCTGTAGGCTGGGCTGGCCTTCGAAGCACTCTGTGCCAAAAGGTTTGAGGATGAGTGTCCAGCAGGCCGAACATCTCCCCCTGATGCCTGGCAAGGTACCGCGCCTTTGTCTCCTTCAGATGGGCGCGGTACTGTGTGGTGGCCTGCAAGCGGGTACCTGGATCCAGGATGTGACGGAGCTAACAAAATTTAAAATGAAACGCACTAATTTGCTCAAAACGCACTTCAAAAGGAATCTTTGAAAGATTCCCTAAAATCCCCCCAAAAAGGTCCCTTTTCATGGTATATTTGTGACAAGTGTGACAATTTGAAAATTTTAGGCATCATTTTTGAGGGGGGGTGTGAACTTAGCTTCCATTCAAAATTGTTTGACATCCCTTTTTGGCCCCTTTAGTTTGGTTTGAGAAATAGTAATATTTTCAAAAACTAAACATAATAGACATTGAAAAAAACAGCAAGCACACTAAAGTGCCAAAAAGGTATTTTATTCAAAGTTTTCAAAATCAGTACAAAACTATGAACAAAACTGTAAAAAATGCAACACATTTTGACATTGCCTCATTGAAGCAAACATTTTCACATGAAAGTATGCCTCATTGAACAAACTTACACTTTGAAGCGCAAGTTGGAGTCGAAGACGCCGCTCTCTTCGTCTTATATACTTGCTCTTATTTGCTCATCCGCCTTGCTATAGACTTATGTATACCGCGAGGACAATGCGTGGACATAACGTCTTCAAAATAAATTTCTGGGTGGTATAAATTTATACCATAATAGGTAGTGCTGTGCGGATATAACATGCCAGAGAGTTCGCATGGTATAAATTTATACCGCAAGTGGACTCGAGCGGTATAAATTTATACCGCAAGAGGACTCGAGCGGTATAAATTTATACCGCGAGAGCTCTCTCGATTCACTGCGAGAGCTCCCACGGTATAAATTTATACCGAATTGCATATATATATAAAATGTTTATATATATATATATATCCTTATATATATATACAATTATATTGAGTGCCACAAATGTTGGCAGTGCCACAAATGGTGTAGAGATTGATGCCACAAATGTTGGTAGAGATTGATCTCGGCCGTCCATCTTTTGAGATGGACGGTCCAGACGGTGCCACCTCCTAACTCCCCAAGCACCCCTCTTGTTGGCGTACCAAAATTTTGGTACAGATTGATCTCGGCCGTCCATCTCTTAGATGAACGGCCCACAACAAAAGCCCCAAATAAGCCCCTTGATGCAGAGTGTGTGTAGACATTTAAATCTCGGCCGTCCATCTCAAATCTGGACGGCCCACGTTAAGCCCCCAAATTGACCCCTTTATTTGGGGCTTCTGATCTGTGACGTCGGAGTTTGCCCTCTTCCCCATTTCCTCAGGCTCTTGCCCGAAGAACTCCTCCATCTATGGCCGATTGCCGGACTTCGTGATATCCAGTTTCCCATATCTGGCTTTATTTTGGTCGTGATGTTCTTCAATCCTAAATATTCTGTTTCTGGCATTTATTTAACTTGACGCCTCATTGAATTTATTCTGTAAAAATGTATTTCTAGACAATCCTGTGCCAATTTTAATTCATGGCCACCGTTTCCTTTGTTCTAGGTGGATATCGTTGCCGTAACCGATGGAAACAGAGTATTAGGCCTAGGGGATCTCGGAGTCCAAGGGATTGGAATTCCCATAGGGAAACTTGATTTATATGTTGCTGCTGCAAGATTCAACCCTGGAAGAGTGAGTCATTGGACCTCTTTAAACCGTGAATAATCGAGCATGTGATTTTTGACAATGTGCACGCTTGCATCCAGGTTCTGCCAGTGATGATAGATGTTGGGACTAACAATCAACGGCTCCCGGATAATCCACTGTGTAAGTTACTTTGTCCATCTATGTTCAGACAATGATAAGAAATTTACTGATTTACATGTTCAGATTTAGGAGTACAAAGATGCAAGGCTTGAAGGAGAGGAATACCTTTCTCTTATTGATGAATTTATGGATGGCTGTATTCACACGTTGACCTCAGGTTCTTGTCTTGGTACATTGTTGTCATCTAAGATGTGACTTCCAAACAAAATGGGCTTTCAAGCTTCTACAACGGTCTCGCAAACAATATAGGATGTTTAATGATGATATCCAAGTATAATGTTCTTACCGTATTAGTACAAATCATTAATTCCTGAACTCAACTATCGAAACTAAAACCAAACGTTCATATTTTAGGGAACAAAGCGGGGTGTGGCACTTGCTGGTCTATTTGGAGCAATAAGAGCACGAGGAGAACCCATCTCTAATCTTGCCAATTCAAAAATCGCAATTGTTGGAGCCGGAAGGTATGAAATTGGATTTGTAGGTGGGATCATCGATCCGGAATGGCCAATAAATATTTCACCATAATGTTACGGTCGCGGGGTTAGGGATATTAAAGATGGCAAGGCAAGCGGTGAAAAGTATCTTTGGGCAATGCACTTGGATCTCATGGGCAGGCTGCCGGTATATTCGCTTGTTGATAAGATGGTAAGAAAATTATGCTTCCTACAATTATGGGGTCCTCTTGCAATCATCTTTTTGTGCCTCATTTAGGGATTGGTGACAAGAGCAAGAGAGAATTTGGACATTGAGGCAAAACCATTTGCTCGAGAAATAGAAGAAGTGAAAAATGCAGGTCTACAGGAGGGTTCTAGCCGTCTTGAAGTGGTTTGTGGCTAACTGTTCTCTCTTACTTAATCCTGGCATTTTTGAGATAATTTCTTATAATCAGGTAAAATACGTGAAGCCAGATATGTTATTGGGTCTGCATGCGAGTCGGTGGCATCTTTTCCCAAGAGGTAAGCTACATTTAAGCACACTCGTGGTCTATACGAGGTATCATCAGCCTACTCAGCCAATCCTAAGTCAGAGTTAACAAATCCTCCACCATTGACTGGTTCATACTGCCTCTTTTGTCATGATCCTGTTACAGCTTTAACATCTGCCATGTCTTGAATGTACATGATCAAAGAAGAAACGTCCCTTATATTTTTTAGTCCTGACCTGTTTGAGAGGTAGGTCCTCATTATGATCATTCAGAGGTAGTTCCTCTAGCCCAAAGACTTCGTCAGGCCTAAGGACATTGCCTGGAGATTTGGCCTTCTGCTGATACCAAAGCCAGTCCTAGAGCTTGATGGTAAAAATCTTTTTAGCAAAGCCACCCCATCTTGCTGTGTTCAAATTGACACCATGGCTACTAGCCACATCAATGAGCTTGCACTTCTTTATGATCTCAACCTTGCCAAAGACATGCAAGTCGATTCCTGCTGCAATGAGCATATCATGGATTTGCAGTTTGGTAAGTCCATTATTGAACATGTATTCACATAAAAATGCAGGGGCTAGAGAAAGTGCCCGCAGATTTGTGAGAAGTAGGGTCATATTTATAATCAAAATGCAGGGCAAAATTATGTGAGCCATGTATCCAAAATTTCATCTCTAGACCATGCAAATTGAGAAATGCATAAATGACCTGTTTATATTACAAGATATGTAACTTTGACATTGATCTAGCCATATCCGACCAGCCACGGGTTTTAAAAATGATCCTTTTCATGATTGTGCAATGTGTATGCAAAGTTAATGGAGGTGAAACAGTTCCAATGAATTATAGCGACGTGGAAGAGGGAGAGGCATTGGGAATGGGCATGGTTCGGGACGTGAGTATTTTTTTTTTAATAGTCTTACATATTAAGGAATGACTAAAATCAATGTCTCAAATTTTAGATAACTAATAAATATATACTAGCTGTTTATCACCATCGATATTGTTTGCAAGCATTGGAAGGGATGGGAATATGAAGCCGGTGACCATTGAACCATGATAGCCGCTTTTTAGACTCCTTTTGCATTTAACTTGCCTAAGCATTATCTTTTTATCCTCTCATGCATGAAGGCTCAATCTTGGTGTTTTGCTTAAGAATTTTGTGAAGCCCAGTTCGAGATCGCTCGAGTTGGTTGCGCATGGATATGGCTATCAACAATTTTGCTCCAAATTTGACTTCGTTCTTTTTTGCTCAAGTCGGGCGTGAGAATCGAGAGGGATTTAGCTACGGGCTTTGTGTCTGAGTTCTGCTTGCACCTCCTGGAGTTTACACCATCCTTGATGAATAGGTTTATAACCACCTCTCGAGGAAGACAGTTGGGGTTTTGGTAGCTGCAGTTGTGTTTATGGGTCTTAGAGTTTAGATTTACTGTCGAACGAGCATGTATTTATCTTGTGTGGATTTTTATTTGCAGGTTTTGAAAGATGGGTTGAGTTCGGTCAATATTCCTTTGCCATTGACGAAACAACAGGTACAATTTCTGCTTACAAATGCAAGGAAGCATAGCATCCATGTCTAAATAATAATTGCACAAGTAATGTTTTGAATATTGGTTTCTGCCCTTAGCAATTCACTCCCTTTGTTTTTTGAATTACGTCCAGCCATTCTCATGGTTTGGTAGCCAAGGGCAATGTATGTGAGACCTGTTATTGAGATGATAATTATGGTTTTAGCTACCTCAAGTATAGCAAAGTAAAAGCCCCTGAAATGAGGTCCTAATCATAATGCAGAAAATGTTGAGCTAATTGGGCAGATGATCCACTCAACTATAGACGTATTGAAGGACTGATGGTGATTTAGTCTTGACCTGCACTAATTGATGCCTATACAAGAACCATGTAGAAGAACTGGGTCATATGGTAAACTTCTCTAGCAGTTGTTTATGTGGCCGAATGAGGCAAAAGTCTGTGCTCCCGAGCCTTCACATTTTATATACATTACTGTTGGACATTATGAATGGTGCCTATCACATGGAGAATGAATGCTGCAAGTTATAGGGAAATCCATCATGGGTAACTCAAAGATATAGATCATGCAGGCATTCTGATAAGAATATCATAGCCATTTTTTAAAACATGGGGAACAATTTGGGCTTTCCGTTTTATACATTGCATGTCCATATTGATGTTTTGCTTTAAGGGCTCAACATTTACAGTACAAATAGAGTTTTGTGGCCAATTGAAGATCATATCCCCTGGATTCACATTTCAGGAACATTTGTAGCAGTTTAAATTTGGATGTGGACTTCAACGACTTCATAATACATGGATCGGCTGCAGGCCATGATGGATAAAAGAAAAGAAACGACTGAATGTGAATAGGTGGAAAGAAAATCAAAAGGTTTAAGATGAAAAAACATCTACATTTCAGCCTCTTATCTGTTAGTGTGATCATAGTGAAGGACCTAAGTAGCAGAAGCGTCTCTAACGTCAAAAGATTGGACAAATTTCGCAGCTGCAGATGTCAACCAAAAGCATGAAGTAGCAAAATCCACTAAAGTAGGGCTGCCGGAAACAGAATTTAAGGTCCTCGGAAAATGAGTTTCTGAGCACCTGAAACTTTCAATAAAAATACGTGTTTTTCTCAGGTTTTTTTTCTGAGATCATCCGCACGTGCGGGACACGTATTTATTCCTTTAGGTTAGCGTATTTTGTAACCTAGTTGATTATTCATGCGTTGCCTATTTGCAGGAACAGTTTGACTGCATGACTAGGTTATTTGGAGTACTGCGCAAGATTGCCGAGCAGAATGCCAAACTCAGAATTTCTGTGTTTGATTCTGTGCAGCTGTAGAGTTGTTTTATTTTGCTTGCCCAGAAGCGTGAAGAGTTACGATTTCCAGGCTATTCTTGGAGCTGGAAGTGTGATTGATTCTAAACTAAACCTTCAAGGTGCGTATCCCCTTTTCTGCTCTGCTCTAGAATAAGGGCGATCTGCATCTCTTTGATTATTTTAATGGTTCTTTCAGCCGCTTCATGTTCTTAAGTGCAGATAATGAAATTAAGAAATCACAGTAGATCTGGCAATCTTTCTATTGTAACAGCCAATAAAAAGGCAGATCTTTTTCGCTATTGTTTTGGCATCTTTTAAATGCTTAGGCATGTTGTGCTATTCGCTCTACAAAGAGTTGGACTCGGCTTTATAGGGTGGTTGGTTTCCTCATCATGTTTATGGGCTTTCAAAGCTTTAGATATCTAAATATTCTAATCAAATATCCAAAATGTTTTAGTGCCGACTCCGCAGTTGAAAGACTCGGGATGCAAAATGGATCCAGCTTTTTTGTTCGACGGATCAACTAAAGATTTTTGAAGGCTTTAAAACTTTAATATCGATAGTTGAAGGAAGCATATCTAATATAACTCTTTTTGCATTTCTTTACAGCTTAAATTTTTATCCGAGCCTCTCATTTCTTTATTTTACAGGGGTAATGCTTTGAAAAAGCAGCTTTTGAACATATGACATTTTGATGCAAGGTAATCAATGAATGACAATGCAACCACCTTTTGATAAAATACTGATCGTTCAATGCAATAACGGACCAATGGATTTGGGATTGCGGTGTTATGGAATTGGCTGGAAGACCATGAACACCGATTCTTTAAGAATGGCTAATCAGCACAATGGTAATTGGTTCAAATTGCCGATGCTTGGGTTCTTATTTCATGGTTTGAAATTTGTATCTATTCGAACATGGTAATTGGTTCAAAATTACTAGATGCTTGTCCGCACCTACATGCGCAAATATAGTACATTTTTTTCTTAATTGTTTTTCTGATTAAATGGGTGACCCTAATCATCTACGATGCGCTTTATCTATTTTTACGTTATGAAAGAAACCTTCCGTTAGATGTTGTTTTGGAAGTTCCTTTTGATGCATAAGATGCCTTTATTAGACAGCTTTTTGAGAGATGCTTATTGGTACATAACTAAGATTTCACTGCCCGAAGGGCTTAATGTAAGAAGATTTTATATTTTGAGAAGAGTGGTTCACGGGTCATAGACAGAGAGATCAAACTCCCAGTTGACTTCATCCAAGCCCAGAATTGTGTTTGATACTGTACACTCCTGATAGCTTGAACCTGGATATTACAAGTTGAGGCCTGGAAAACATGCTTCCTTTGTATATATCTAGAATACTGTGATTGACAGAGATATGAAGCCCATATGAGGGCTATCTGTTCGCATTCTGAAGTTGCTTCCTGTTATGGAGCTTGACATAAAATTTAGTGCATTAAGGGACAATATTTAGTTTGTTATACCTTAAGCTACCTCAAATTACCAGAACTTGAATATTTAGTTTGTTATACCTTAAGCTACCTCATGTAATGCCATGCATTACATGAGCTTGACTGTTTTCACCTTTTAACTTTTGTTGTTTTATGTAGAATATTTTAGAAGGTTAGATGATCTTAATCTCTATACTGTTTAATACCGTTTATGATGGTGGGTTTTGTTGCATCTTTAACTGGCAGATTAATGAAGGAGACTTCAAGTAAATTGGCCTATGCTTATCAATATGTTGGTTGTGACTCTTTCCACTTGCAACATGTTCGTCATGTTACTGGAAAGGTATCCACCTCGAGATAATCTACAAACCCAGTGAGCACATTGGACATTAATTCTAAATTTAGTACTAATTTCAGGTTTTACCCATTCAATTTAGATTTGAAGCAGAATGTTTGCAAATAGATGTGCACAGATTAGAAGGCAGAGCTTGCATAAAATGCCATCTTGCAACTGTATAGCTGGTACATGCGGGTTTACTCTAGGTACAATATTTGCCTTTGTTACGGATATGTTTTTGCTCTTCTTTCTCTCACATTTGTGTATGTTCTTTGAATTTCCTCACGTTGGTACCATTTGGCAACTCGTGGTACCATATGGCATGGTGCAGGAAGCTTTTGTACTGGTATTAGTCTGCATGTTGACTAGACTTTGTACAAATGTATCACAGGTTTAGATGCACTAACATTTCTGCATTTTATGAAATTTAAGTTATGAAATTCATCTTTCAATTTACAGGTGCTTTTGGCATTCTATTTAATTGAGGATTTACAAATGGGATTGTCAGTAAAGGCAATTGTAAGCTATGCGTTCATGTGTTTAATTTGCTTTATCTGTAAATTGAAGATGTGTGTGAAGATGTAGGTTCTTGCGATAATATATGTCTGCAGCTTTGCTGGCTCTTTATGGCGACCATGATATATGTATTTTTTTTTAATGTCGTCATTGGATTGTTAAATTTCTGTGTTTTATTTTTTGCAGGAATTGTGGTGAAACACTTATCGACTTAAAGCTTTCTTCGCTGGAGGTGCATGACTTTGGATATTGTCAGGCACTGCAATATATTATCTGCCCAGCCATCTGCAAAACTTGATATATTTCATTGTAGTTATGATTGGCTTTGGAAACGCTCTAATGCTGGTACTTATTTTCACTTCGATTCATCCATCAGAATGACAGATATGGATAGGAAAGATATCCATTTGTTTCAACCATTGTTACCTTGCAAGCATAGCAATGACAACTTTGATGAACTTGTCAACTAGAAAAGCGGGGAGCGCATTTTATGGTACAATTCAGACATTAGACGCATATTGCCTCATAGTCTTGGCTGTGACTGAATCAACGTCCCGTTGCTTCTGCACATATGGCCATGGTCATGGTCATGGTCATGGTTATGGTCGTGTAGTTGAATTACCAATGCCAACTATAAGTACAAGGTCCAAAAAGCAAGGGGGCTCGGCAAAGATAGTTTGTTTTTATTACCATGAAACAACAAGAGAGGCATGTTTATATGGTATAGGCAAAGTTGCCCGATCCATGGTTATGGTTGTGAATTAAATCTAGAGGCATGTTGTCATTCGATCTATGGTTGTCGCTCATGTACCATATGATCACATTTGAAGATTATTGTTAGTGAAAAATTGAATCAACGTGAGCAGCACACAGCGCACCAAAGTTGTCCTATGGTTATAGTATTGCAATGTTGTAACTTTCTAGGAAGAGGCGTACAATGCACCAAAATTGTCCTATAGGTCTAACTTCTGAAATGATGGGTATTGATGAGGAGTAATTAAAAAAGGGCTATAGGTCTAACTTCTGAAATGATGGATATTGATGAGGAGTAATTAAAAAAGGGCTTGATGTTTTTAAGCTACGTCCCATGAAGACAATGCAACCTAGCCTCAAGAACCTTCCCAACTCTTTTTGTAATCATGCAATGGTCCTAAAAGGCTATGCTATGCATTATACCTCCTTCCTTTTTTAGAATTCCAAGTAGGTCCTTCCTTTTCTAAAATTTTAGGTTGGTTGTAGGGGTAGTTTCAGTTTAGTGCAAGAATAATCTTAGGGCATGTTCTTTAATCTTTTGATTGCTATAATTATTTGATGAGGCTATGTTGCATATTCTAAAGGCATTGATTGTGTTGCAAGTTAAGCTTTGTTGCCACAGTGATAAACAGTGCCCCATTTTCAGATATGCAATTACCTTTTGAGTGTGCATGTCTACAAAGTACATCAATGGTAACATGCCAAAGGAGCTCTCTATGCAAAAGCAACCTCGGCTTTTTGCGAAATGCGTCAGGTTGGTCAGCGAAATTCCTACCCCAAGAAATAAATTGTTCTTTTGGTCTAATAGGTCATTGATCTTCCATGTGCCACACCTTTATCTATAATACTATCTATCTATCTATAATAGATTCCTAGAAAACCTTAAAGAATCTTATAAAATCTCTCTAAAATAGGGGTAGCCTTGATGGAATATTGGTAAACTTGAAAATCTTATAGAAACTCGGGGAATCTATTCTTGCCAACGTATGTACATTCGGCTTTGTACACTTCCTCATAGTACCCATACTTGTATATCAATCATATATATGTTCTTATGTTTGTCGCGCTTATCCGACCGTCCGTTCGAGATCCTACGGCCCACGTGGCTTTGGGACGTATCCTACGGCTCAGATGGCTTGGGGGATTCTATATATATTCTATATAGACGATCCTACAGTCCAGGTTGATTTGATCCTGATCGTCGGTTCGAGATCCTACGGCTCACGTTGCTTGGGGACACATCCTACGGCCTAGATGGCTTGGGAGTTTCTATATAGACTCTATGTAATCGATCCTACGGCCCAGGTTGCTCTTGATCCTGATCGTCGATCCGAGATCCTACGGCTCACGTTGCTTGGCACATATCTTACGGTCCACATGGCTTTGGGAATTATATGTAATAGATCCTACGGCTCATATTGCTTTTATATGGTGAGATCTTGATCGTTGATCGAGTCTAAGATCCTAAGGCTCATGTTGAATGCTCGTCCCTTAAGGAAAGGCTTCTAAAATTTTTTATGTTATTAGGGGGATTCGAACCCTGGACCTCATCCCCCCAAACCCCCCACTCTAACCACTAGACCAAGCATTAATTCCATGAATGATTTATGTTTCAAATATACTTAAGGGTAATGTTCTAATTAAGATAAAATAGAATATAACATTCTAGATAGTTCAAGAAAGTTCTAGAATGTCCTGAAGGCTCTAGAAAGTTCTAAAATCTTCTAGAATGTTCTAGGAAGTTCTAGAATATTCTAGAATGTCTTGGAATATAAGAGAATCTAGGGGGGATTTAAGAGAATCCTTCCAGAAAGTCCCAAATTGTTCTAATAAGTTCTAGAATGTAGGGGAATCTTCGAAAATGTAAGGGAATAGGAAAATACTTTCAGAAAGTTCTAGGATGTTTTGAAAGTTTCAGAATGCTCCAGAAAGTTCTAGAATGTTCTAGAAATTTCTAGAATGTAAGAGAATCCAGGAGAATTAAAGGGAATATAAGGAAATCTCATAAATTGTAAGAGAATGTAGGAAAATATTTACAAGTCTAACGGAATCTCTTAAAATCTAGTTGAATCTAAGGGAATCTTCATAATATCTAAGGGAATCTAAGAAAATCTTGATGAAATCTTAGAGTTTTTTTAAGGTTTTGCAAAGAGCCACAATAGAATGTTCTAAAATGTTTCATAATAAAGGTGTACAATATAAAAAAAAAATGTTCCAGATGCTCAGGGCAAGCGCCTGAGTCTAAAAATAGAAAGTGTTTTAGAAATGTTGCACAGATCCAAAATAGATTATTTTGGAAGGTTCTAAATGCTCATGGGTAAGCATCTCAATCAAAATAGAAAATTCTAAGAGAATCTAAGGGAATCTTCATGGATGCTAAATATAGTACATAGAATATTGAAAAATACAGAGGAATGACAAGAGAATCTCAGTAGAATCGTTGGTTACCTAGAGCACGACAGGGCCTTGCACCGTAAGAACGTGCTAAAACTGGAACAATGCACCGTAGAACGTGTTAAATTTCTTGTATATATATGTATATATATATGCAGTCCAGAGGTAAAGTATATATCGTGTAAAATCTTTTGGGGTCTTTCTTACTCGCCAAAGGGTTTGGCAACTGAAAACTACTAAAGTAACACACATAAGGGATAATTTTACACACTTTTCTTAGTTTTTTAGTCTAAAAAGTTCTAAAACGGTTCTAAAATTTCTGAGCTTGTAATGCAATGTTAGAGCATAAAGTAGTCGAATCATGTTGTTATTTCTACTTTTTTTTCTCTACATACATGCGAACTTCACTTTAGGCATCAAAAAAATTGCTACTAAAGGCAAAGAACTCCAAAATATTATGGTGACACAGGTGTTTGACTAGAAGGAAACCACGTGGTTTATCCAGAGGGGAGCGAGGAGTGGCAACCCCTCAGAAGTTTACCTATTTATTTACAAAATATTTAGGAAAGGGTAAGGCAGACGAATACTTCACTGCCAGAGAAATGTGCATGGTGCCCACTGCTACAGATGACGTAATTGTGATGAATATGCTCAACATTGCTAAGGAGATTGACTATCTCCTGAGCATCACCATGTTGTAGATTGGTATGTGCGCTCAAAAATACATCTCCCAGAATAAAAAGGAGGGCATGTAATCACATGGCTTCATTACTTCAACTTTGTATCCTCGGTATAAATTTATATTGCATCATCAACTAAAACTTCAAATTAACTACAAAATATCGTGGATGTATTGGTAATTGTAATACTATGTGATGCAAAAACAATGGTTTGTCATTCAAGAAGTTTGTTCAACTGATCCCAATGTGTTTTAAGGTCCATTAGGATGTTCACCAAAATGGTTGTGAAATAACAAATTTCCTCGCCTTCTAAAACAACTAATATAAAAATTTTCGGGGACAAGGTACAAAAAGCATCTAATTTCTTCATACCTAATTTGCCCCATAGTAAATCTTTGAATTTCATTGTAGTACTTTCCCCCCTCTACAATGGGATTTTTGTGTGTTGTGTTTTTCCTTAATACTAAGTCTTCTTAAAATGTTCTGTTTTCACGAGCAATTTTATAAATCTTTGGACTAAAGATAATAAAAAGGCCCTTTTTAGAGGGATTTCAGAATTTTATAAATTTTCAGAAGGAATCTTTCAAACGCACTTCTTAAATAAGTGCGTTTCATTTTAAACCTTGTTAGCTGGCGCTTGCATTCTTTACACTCCGCAGCAAACCACCGGTCCCTGAGCGGCGGTTTCTTGCGCGCGCCCCCCGAAAGCGACGCCGGTGTCTGCCAAAGCACATGTCCGCTGCATCCCGTAATAGCGAAGTCAACTGGTCTGTCTGCTGCTCTAGTGTGGGGGTCCGCAGAATTGCTGGCAGACAACATCTGTCAAATGAATTAAAATTCTTGCTTCAAAAAAAGGTCTCGCGACGGCTACGTTGTCTTTACCACGGTTTAGTTCCTCATGTTGTCTCTGTTCTCTAGAGATGGGATTAACAGGTACCACTTAATGTCGGGATCTTTTCTTTCAACTCTAACATCAGAAGGAGCAGAGCGACAAATGGAAGGCTTGCAAATCCAAACACCCAAACATAGGGCGCACAAGGAAAAGAGATGTGGATCCAAATCGTATTGCCAGCCACATCCAATCCCGTAGTACACATTCTTCTAATATCATTAACAAGCCACTTGCAACCAGGGTTTCTGTGCAGCACTCAACTTCTAAGAAAGGCATTTTCCCATTTTTTTGCAGGTATTTCTTTTTTTTTTTTGAAGGCATAGTTGGTGGGACTTGCACCCGCCCACATCTTCCACCCGATGGTAGCCAGTGGGTTTTGAACCCTGGCAGGGATCAACCCAATCCAAGGCCTTACAACTAGACCACCACCGCGATGGGCATTTTGAAGGTATTTCAAAGGAGCTTTATATGCAACTTTCCTTCCGTTTGTTTCCTACCTAACGGAGTTAGTTCCTCAAATTTAACATGCAACATATCTTCTGAATTCACCATATAAAAGGTTCTATTCATAGGCAATGTCGGTTTTTCCTCAGATTTGTGTTGCCACAAAGTTTTAAGTTAGCTGGGAATTTTAGCCACAGCTTGCAGTCTAGATTTCTTTTTAAGTTTTCTTCTTTTTAAGGTTTCTGGCGTAGTCCAGAACTAGCATCTGTTGTTCTTCTTTCCATTGGGATGTCCTTGGAAATTGTGACTTTGCCATCATCCATTTTGGCTAATTGATTGTACTCAGACTTGCCATTTCTCACTTTCAATTGTGCTTTGACAATCGTTGTTTTCTTTGATGATATTGTGCTTAGTTTGTAGTTAGGCACATGCAAATACAAAATGAGAATCCTCTTATTCTCCGATTTTAGATGATTACTTGTGGAATTTACTTTTAATAAATTAACTTTAAATGCTGCATTTGCTTTTTGTTACCATTTTTTTTGTTGCCAAGGACATGTATTAGAACCATGTATTAGGTCCTCAGTTGACACAGACCATGTATTGATGTTTACACATTCTCTGTAAAATTTGTTACAAAGTGATAAAATCTCTCTATCTATCTATCTATCTATCTATCTATCTATCTATCTATCTATCTATCTATCTATCTATCTATCTATCTATCTATCTATCTATCTATCTATCTATCTATCTATCTATCTATCTATCTATCTATCTATCTATCTATCTATCTATCTATCTATCTATCTATCTATCTATCTATCTTTATGACCTGGCATCTATATATACTTCTAGCAAAAGAGAAAGCTCTCATACAAATTAACTGAGGTACCATATTCTCAAAAAATCACACGAATTGGTTGGTATGATTATAGCTAGCAAAAGCAAGATTCCTGAAAGCTCTCACACAAATTAACTGAGATATGATAATGGCTTGTATATCCATGATTCTAAAAAAAATTATACAAATTTGTTGGCATGCCTAAAAATCGTAAATCTATGCACAAGAACCATGTATTAGGTCCTTAGTTGCCAAGAACCATGTAAGATTCCCAAGTGGTTGGTTCTTTTGTTTGGGCAGGGCATTTAGGAAATTTAAGGCATCATGCCTTTGTTCTTTGTTCTTTTCTGGGTTATTGGACGTTGTGTTGAACAATTTCAATCACAAAGTGCTTATACCAAACTCGACATACTAGATTATTGGAGCATTGCGTTGGACAATTTGCATCACAGAATGGTTATATCAAACCCAACGTACTAATCTTGCTAACAATTTAAAATGTTGGACACATATTGAATCATAAATTTGGATCATTTTTTGGGTCTTGCAAATTATGGCAGTCAAATCAGAAATCTCCTTTTTTAAAAAGGTAAGGGGTTGGAAAATATGCCTGGAACGCTATGCATAATGCCGCATGCAGAGTTCCCTCTCCCCCCTGCAGTTCCCTTCGGGATGCAGGTTGTCTTGAATGTTAAAATTTGAACTTGAAATTGTCTTTCAATGCAATTGATAGCATACGATTCCTCCCTTTTTTTTTTTGAAGGACGAATAAAAAGTTTATTAATCAGCAAGAATAAGTACAAAATAAATATTTCTCATCTCGTTGTGTAAGCACAAGAGGGTGCTGCAACACGAGCCTGCAACACCATATGCTTACTCCATACTAAGTAAGTAAAAGGAGATAAGGCTCTGCTTAAGAGTCTAACCACATTGAACCTGTAATGGTGTCAAATCCGATGTGACTACTGGAATCTTAGAAGCGTTTGAAGATGTATCTGGGCCTGCGACAAGACAATATTATCTTCAGCCAAATCAGCACACTGAAGTGGAGCAAAGTGACCATATGCAACAGGAGGAGCAGAATCATGTATAGCAAGTGCCGAGGAGAGCTGAGATGCAGAGGTGTTAGAACCCTTAGCTGACTTTTGAGGTTGACGAAGAGCAGGTGGATGTTCAGGTGGAGGGTGGGCACCACGACGATCAATGTCCATGTACTGCCCATAAGCCTCTTCAACTTGCTCTTGCGACCTCTGAATCTTATCCAACTTTTGCCTCTGATGATCCAGCAGTAGAGGCATGGGACCAGCGGCTAGAATAGATGTAGAGGAAGTCACGAGGGGATGGGAGACATCCATTGAAGAAGGAGTAGAGCTAGGAGCAGGATTTGTAGCAGAGGCAACTGGAGGAGCCTGCTGGTAAAACTTACAATATTGAGCAAAGAGAGGGGCCTCAGGGAACATGAGAGCCAACTCTGAGCCATTTAACAATCGTATCTTGAACGGAAAGAACATGGACCCACATTGAACAACAATTATCTGAGGCTAATCACGATGAATGGGGCATGCTACACAAATCTTAGTAATGGCATTGGTTATAGCATGTTGCAGAAGAAGTCCAATCTCACTAGCAATAGCAGAAATGAACTCAGAATCTTGAAACTCTGGAGGAAAATGGGGCACATAAGACATCTGAGTTACCTAGAAAAGAGCCAGGAACATACTGTTGATACAACAAGAAATGTTTCCACAGAGGATCAACACCTCGTTCTATGCGTTGAGCCACTGGCTCAGGAGACTCAAACATCATGAGAAAACAACATTGATCTTTGGCCACGAGCTTGACAAGATTGATACGCAGAAAGCCCTAATTTGTGTAGATGCCTAGATAACCAAGATCCCACGTGCTTCAGATCCAAGAAGGGGCCAGTGAAGTAATAAACAATACAGCATGCAACTAATTGCTCCACATGATGGCAGTGAGTCTCACCACTAATCTGCACCATGGGGACACCAAGGCGCTCAAAGGTTGACCCGCATTCCTGAACCTTATAAAAAATTTCAGCTGATGGTAACAAAGTATCCATGGAGTCCTGCTTGGCCTGCAACTGCTGAAGATAGAATGCAACTTCTTTCTTATTATTGTCCATCATGGTTGCAATGGCCTCTGAGACACGAAGTGAGATGGCTGGAGATGACACACCTTTGCATAGCCACTCAGAAAAGCGGACACCTGTAACCCTTGCCACTGTGTCAGAAGAACTCCAAGGTGTAGAGGTCGAGACATGCGGCGTGATTGAAGAAAAAGGTATCCCAGGCTTGTTCGAGGGAAGAGGGGGAAACTCCTCCTGCCTTGAGAACTCTCCAACGTGCGCTGGATGTTCTTTTTGTTCAGAAGGGCCTCCTTCATGTGGGAGACTCCCAACATGTGTTGGGGATGCAACCTGTATCACATTCTTCTAAGCAGGAGCTACTAATCTCATTTGTTCTGAAGAACTTCCAACATGTGTTGGATGTGCCTTTGGAAGTACCAACTATCCAGAAGAGCTTTCCGGGTCACCTGTACCACACTGCCTCTAGAATCATGAGACATAGGGTCAGATGCTGGAAAGCAAGCTAAGAAGAGGAGAGAGCGGAATCTGCTACTTCAGTTGAACTAGGGACACATATGCTACTGGAAGAAACAAGAGCATGAGGCAATGTCAGCGGATTGAGATGCACAGAAGCCTGCCTCTCCTGCCCCTCAGATCCAACTGCCAATGATGATACCAAACTCTTAGGAGAAGAAGGGGCACCGTCACGAGCCAGTTTGTGGGCATCTCGAACACTAATCTTTGAAGAATCTAGAGCATATTCCCTTCCACCATTACCCTGTATTACTCTGTACCCCATTAGGATTACCAGAGGAGCGCTTGGAAGGACTACGAATTGCTTTTGCCATCTCCACTAAAAGGGGGCCAAGATTTCAGAGCTCAACAGTCCCCCACAAAAGAGTAACTTCTGACAAATTTAAGCACCATCGAAAGTAGCACTCCACGAGCTTTCCAACGAGCCCAGACACACCTAAAACTGCCACCAAATGCAGGGGTTATGGCAAAAAGAAGATTGCAGCCAAACCCTAACACTGCCAATAAGGGACCAGAGCTGTCAGGCAATTTTTTGCTGCCAAAACAGTCTAATCATCATAAAGCTACATATCAATAGAAAGAGCACGCAAGGGGATTTCCAACGAGCCTAGAATCTCTCAAATTTGACATTGAAATCAAAAGTTATGTGCAAATGAACGGGGCTGAAACCTTAGGCGCCATAACCAGCGCCCTTCAGCCAACCTGCCAAAAATCAAATCTCAAATATGATAGCATCTGATTAAGCTAGATGTACTGATAGCATATGATTCTTCACTAACTCTACGAATTTTTCTCTCAATGAAGCGCCTCAAAGTTGCAGCATTGCCTCCTCTACGACTTTTTCTTTCAATCTAGCGCCTCAGAGATACGCCACTGTCCTAGGGGTGTTAGCTCTCCATATATGGATACGCCATGTGAGTTACTAGGGTCCAAAAAAACCCCTTTGTATATGAAAATTCTCTAGGAAAACCCCATATGATACGTTCTATTGTTACCAACTTTTGTCTACCCCCTATCGTATTTGTATGATATATATTTTTTAGTACCAATGATCCTTCTCGTATAAATATAAAACGCGTCTTAACATATGACATACTCCTTATCGTATAAATATTGCAAACGAATTGTGGATACAAATCATTACATTCCACGCTTAAAAATAAAATTCCCACTTGGTTTGATGCGGATCAGAAAGAACGCAGCGGCAGCCCCGCCACATTCGATCCAGTGCCCGCCAAAAGTTACCACCACGCATCTCAGCCCATCCGGCGACACACAAAGGCGCTGTACCTTGCCAAGCATCGGGGAGATGTTCGGCCTGCTGGACACTCATCCTCGAACCTTTTGGCAGAGTGCTTCAAGGCCAGCCCACCCTCTGGGGACATCACACCCGGCAAAGGGGAACAAAGATTTTGCAAGCAGCTCTATGACCCGCCGGTGGACGCAGCACGCCCATACCCCACGGATGGCCCCCCATTGGTTCTCGTGGGACGAGGATGTTGAGGAGGGCCCGCGAACGGCTAGCTAATGGGAAGGGCAAACACCTCGATGGTATGCGTGCCGAAGTTACTCAAGTGGGGCAGTGGCAGCCGCTTGTGCCGGTCCTCACTACCCCGTTCAACAGCATTGCGGAGGGTTTCCCAAACAATGGACCACAATGTGGTTGTTCCCATTCACAAGGCGGGCGACCCACACCGTCCGCCAATTAATGGACGATCATGGTCGGTTCAAGATTTGCCAAACCGTTGGTCGGCATTCTCGAAAGTTGCAGCTGACCCGCTACGGGCGGAGGCAAATGGATGTGCGAAAGCCCTCACAGGTGGGCTTCCCCCTCGCCACTCAACGATTGACCATATCTTTACGCCAAGGGCAATCGATTGAAGACAGCCGAATCATCGGCCGACTTGTATTGTTGCTTTGTGGACTTCGCAAAGGCTTTTTGATACGGGTCCCCGAAAAGCGTGGGCTAGATCAAGGCCAAATCGGGCCCCCGCCTGCAAGTGCGTAATGCCATATACAGTTGTATGAGAGTTGTTTTGGCAGATGTACGACGGGCCAAGCATTCACCAAGTAGTATCGGGTCCGGCAGGGTTGCCCCCTCTCGCCAACACTTTTTGGTTTCTACATTGATCGCTTAGAGCCCGGCTTATCGATCATGGGGGATGGCATACAGCCTTTTGCACTGTGTCATCCGCCACCTCATCTATGCGACGATGTTGGCCTGGCCCCCACACCCCAGAAGCTATGCAGCCCTCACCGATGCCCTAGACACATTTTGTCGCTACGAGACATGCGGCCAATCCGCCAAGACCGGTGGTTCTCATATCCTCTTCACGCCACCCCATGCCTCCTGCGACTCACATATCGGGGATGGCCGGGACGCCACGCCCACCTACAAGTACCTAGGGGTGGAGTTCCCCTCCTCGCTCGGGCTGGAGGCGCCTATCCGCTATGGGTGACAAGCAGCCGGAAAGCGCTTTATGCCATGCGTAACAAATGCCACCGTCACCGAGCTATATGATTGGGGCCATCAGCCACATCTGTTCCGCACCGGGTCGAGCCCGGCCCTTCCAGACGGGGTCGAGGTTTGGGGCCCTGGGTCGTCTCTTTGGCGACTTGGAATGACTTGGAGCAGGTGCGTATGGCATTTTTTTACGGCACTTGGGTGAAACCTTCAGTCCCCTATCGATTCTCACGCGTGAAATCGATTCTTGCCGCTTCGGGGCAGCCCTTTGATAGACACATCGCCTATTTTCGTAAAGTGGTTACTATGGGTGATGCTCGGCCCCGCGACCGGCTTACACCGCGGGCCATGAGTCCGCACGCTTAGGGCCTGTTGGAGGGGTAAGAGAGATCGACTGGTTCGCCAGATGGAACGCGTCGCACGAGCACAGATGCGCATACCGGGCGCAAATGGCCGATCGTGGATGACCGGGGAGTACCTAGATGCTTGTTTCCTTGGCAAGCTCGGGACCCCATTGCTCTAGAGCAGTCAAAATGGCCCATTACAAGGAGCACATCAACCCCATGTTAGCCCTGGGCCCACGCCTCTACTGCGTTCCCGGCCCAAAAAGCGCCGGACTCATTGCCTCCATTCGCGTGCCCACCATCTTCGATCGAGACGCCGCAGGTGGATTGGGGGAGCCCACCGGAGACAAAGCTCTGTCGCTTTGTCAAACGGGTGCCATTGAGGATGAGTCTCACACTTTCCGTGAGTTGCCCGGTGTTCGGGTCGGTCCGGGCGATACGCCCTTTAGTACCTACCGGACGTGCCCTTTGCATTTGCCGATGAACACACCGCCAAGATGCGTGCCACCCCGGGTCATACATCCAGAGGTAATCGGACTGCGCGAGGTCACATTTGCCCCCCCGTCACTGTCCAGTTCACGACTAGGCACTCTGGGGGTGGTGCATGATCAGATATATTGGGATGTTTCGCATTTTATATGATTAGCACAGCTTTGTCAGCAGGTTCTTTGTTGCCACGGTTTTTCCTCGAAAACCCTTCGGGCGGGGTTTTTAATCCGGCAAGAATCCGCTTGCTGCGTTTTTGTATTGGGTCCCATAGACCGATTGGTCTCCGTGGACGATAAAAGTACCTTCCTTCCTTCCTTCCTTCCTTAAGCCCCCTTTGGTTTGGGTGCATATTCACACGGGGGGTGACTTGGGGCAACGATAAGCATATATGCCCTTTATTCTTCGATCTAGACCGTACATAGAGATCCTCATTTGTGGGGTATGCCTGTACAAGTTTTGGTATACTGTATAACACAATTTTGCAAAATACTATAAGATTTGAGGCAATGTACTATATGGTGTTGATTTTGTACATGTATAATATGATTTTAGGGGCTCTCGCTACCCTACATCACCCCTCGTCTGAATATGCACCCAAACCAAAGGGGGTTTAAGGGGAAATTTTACTTTTTAAGTGTGGAATGTAATGGTTTGTATTTTACTTAAAAAAATTCTGGCCCCTTTGGGGCCTTTAACACAAATCATTACATCAGGCAAATCAATACTATAGGTTATGGAGCTTCGATTTGATGTAATGTCATTAGTTTTAAATGTCATATTTTAAGATCCAAAGAGCTTCTTGTGCAAGAGCTTGGCATTGTAATGTTTGACCAATCTATACGCATAGAACCCTTTAATGTATATGTTTTTGGCTTTTCTTCTCCTCGATGCCCCATAGCTTCCTTTGTTGGATGTTGGAGAGTAATTTGCCATCTAATTTTGGCTAAAACAACCTAATAATCATGCATTAAGCCAGCTTAGCATTCTTGTCAACCATCACGATGATAACTTCATGACATGTAAATGACATCGTCTAAATTTTATTATTATGTCATCTCTTCTTACCTTATCTCTAATATATAATTGTAATATGGACGTTAAGGGGGCAGCTTAAATGAAGTTTGTCTAAGTTTATTCTTTGTTTACGAATGCACATGTGTAAGCACCAAAAATTCTAAGAAGAATGCAGGTCTTTCTAGAAACCGCTATTACCGTTCTACGACGTCTCGGTTCTTCTAGAAGTATTGATCTAGATTCTTCTAGAAGTGTTGATCTAGAGCGTCTTGCTACTTCTGGAGAAAGTTTCTGGAGAGATCTGGTTTCTTTCTTATGTTGGTATAAAAGGAGGAGCAAACATCTGTTAGCTCAGATTAAAGTTGAGTCTTGGGTTGCAAATGATAGCAGGGATAGAAGGGAAAACACAGGAGAAATGCAAACAGGTTTCTTGCCGTGTTGTTTCTGCGGTGACCGCTCTGAAAGTTTTTCGTATGCTGTTGAGGTTGTGGCAAAAGGTTCTGGAAGGTCAAGTTTTTCCAGGCAGTTGTTTAATTACGGTCGAATCAAAGATTGTAGGTCCTATCCAGGAGGTGCTTCCTGGCGATAAATTTAGATGGTGGTGATAAACCCATAAATTTCCTTCTGATACTTCGATATTTAAATCCAGCATTCAATAAAGGGCTTCGCTCTTGGTTGGTATGTTCTAGACATTGTAGAGCATGGGGACTCACACATTGGTAATATACATGACACAAGCTCATTTCTTGGTTGAGTTCTTAGCATTCTCAGGAGATATGCCTACTTTTTGAAGCAGTTGAAGCCATCTCCAGAAACCATCTCCAGAAGTTCCTTTCTTTCCATTGACGTGCAGACTAGAATTAATTTTTGGAAAAGAAGTGTTCTGTTTTGTTGGATTATACAACCTGCCATAATTGCTTGAATCAAATCGTAGTTTTAGATGGTGATGTCTGTAAAGTTTTCCACTGCATTTGTATTAGGTCACGATTATCCAAGAAGGTGAAGAAGACGAATTGTAGTTTCTATTCAGCTGCTGCACCTGTAGAAATCATTTGTTTACGTAGTATTTTCAGGCTGTAATTTGATTTAATCTAGAGCATTCGGTCGATTACTTTGCAGGCATCATCATTGTGATCTGCATCGATTGAGCCTAAAATTTAGATATAACATACCTGAAATTTAGATATAACATAATACTTTCGTCCTGGAGCACCCGCTACAGGAAATCTGAGCTCTTGCCATATGTGATAATTCATGAAAGGTATTTCTTGTGTGTCTTCTATTCTGTTGGAATGTTGTTTCTTAGGAATCCCGCTAGAACGTTATCTTTTAGGAGCATGAATGTTATTTCTTAGGAATGCCATTTACCAGATGGGATGTAAGCTAAGCTAAAAATCTTCTGGGTTATATCATTGAAAGGAAAAAACAATACCACAGAAGCTAATTATGAAATTTGATTGGCACTTCCTTGCTATCGTTCTGCCTTCTCGGGTAAAAGCATGTTAGGGTGTACCACTTTTGGAACCCGCAAAAGTACATACACTAGGTACTTCAGAACTGGGTACTTTCTCATTTTTCTTTTTATTAAAACTAATATAAAAATCCAAAATAAAAGTCCAGAATATGTTAATATACAAAGTAAGATAATATAATGCTATCGGAGACCAAAATATATATAAAAGTTCTAAAACGTATCTTTTATTGCAATATTACATAGGTACCCAGTACCCAGTCCTGGCTACCTTTTCAGGTACTTTTTTGGTCACTAAATAATACTTTTTAAGGGACACCCTAACATGCTTTTACCCTCTCAGGTTCTGCTATCACGAAGTCGACATTTTGTTGCCTTTGCTGCTATGCATGTTTGTCTGATTCACAAGGGAGTATTACATTGTAATTGCTTACAAAATATTCTTCCTGCTGCAAAAAGTCTGTTAATATTTGTATTGCTGATACTTGCAGTTTTTCCATCTTGTTTTTCAAACGTTATCTATTGCTGGTACTTGCAGTTTTGCCTATCATTTTTCAAACGTTATCCATTTTTTCAAAGTTGCTCCTTGGGAAATCGTTTCAGAATTAGGTGAACCGTGTCTGTGTGAAATGTAAAAGAAAATTCTAGGATAGGAATGTAATTTGAGTCTTCCGTTGAGATAAGCATATGGTATTAAATATGTGTAGAAGCAATGCAATATAGAAACAGAGAAAGCAATGGAAGTGTGACATTCCAGCACAGTATACGGTCCCAGGACATATACTGTACCGCCTCGTCACGCGTACACGCCACTCCGACTGACGTGTACGCCGATGTGTAGCCCCTAGGGGGCAACTTGCTAGGTATGTGCATTTAATATTAATGTGCACATTTACCAATGTGCACATTAATGTGGGCACACCTTTCCATGTGGGCACATTTTGCCACCTAGCCATTAAAGGCAAGTGGGCCCATTTCCAATTATCCCACATGCCAAAAGGGATAATTGGAAACCCTAGCCTAACCCCCTTGTCTATTTAGATAGGAGAAACCCTAATTTGGCCATTTTCGTTCCTAGGGTTTTAGAGCTCTGTGCCAAAACCGCCTCCCAGGCTCTGTCTGAGCGAATTGCACCATTAGTTTCCCTTGATTCGAGCAGTTCAGCAGGATGGTCGAACTCAGGTCAGGAGGAGCAACTCAAGGATCAGGTATTTAGTCAATTTAATAGCCTAAACCGTCTTTTAGTCATAGAATCAGTAGGTTTAGCCTATTAAATTGCCCATAGCAGCCATCTAGATCCCTAGATACCAGACTCTAACTAAAGAACCTAACTCTATGATATAGATTAGATCTAGTTCTTTAGTTCTTCTGTGATGTATATGGATGATGTATCTCTATGAACTTGTATTGGGAAGGGGGGTAGAGACCTAAAGCTTGGTAGTAGATGCTCCTAGATTAGCCTCTCTAGCACACTGTAGATTCGGCCTGTGTACAAGAACCACACCTGGTTGTGGGTGAAGGGGCCAGACTGGCTAACAAGGAGGTTCGTGTTCTGACTCTCGAACGATCCCTCTGGTGTGTAAGGCCTACCGGGGATCATTGTGACTAGGTCTAATGGCTTACCACTGAGTGTGGGTAAGGCATGGGCTCGACACCCGTGAAGTGGTGTACACTTTCCAGTGGGTTCAGTCGAATAAGGGCAGTGGCCCTCTAGTCACCTTGAGTCAGCATGTAGATCTCTGGAGGGAGTGATCCCTACCTGCCCCATCGGAACTGGGAAGATGCAACCCAGGAATAGCCCTTTTGGCTATGCATCCGGCGGGCTACAGTCAGGTCCCAACACTCTTCAACCTACTCTGCAAAGTGTGCACAGGAGGGGCGGATGGAGTGGACAACCCTATGCCATGTTCATATGCCAGCCAAATCCATTGCCATGAATTCTGTCTGCAATGAACACTGGAGACCCAAGCCGTCAGTCCTCCCCTCGAGTCTGAGCCTTGGGTAGGACCCCTATGTATGATGTTGATCATCGTCTATGCAGATGTTGGTGCACCACCCTTCGAGGTGGATATGTGATTATGTTGTATACTGACATGTATATTTACGCTTCCGCAGCTAGGTAGGCCGTGAGGGAGACGGGGTAAAATGACCCCTTCACTCTTCCCACTGGGACTCGTTACGGGTGCAGTGATTGTGGAGGGCCCTGTATCAGTATGGAGCTGGTATGGGGGATGAACTCCTGTTTGTATACGATGAGTGCACCGTATACGAGTAGGGGACGTCACAGTGGTATCAGAGCAATGTTCTTGGTGACCAAGAGCAAAGCACTGACCATGCTCCCAGTAGTACTAACTTGATAGGATTCTCAAACCTCGAAAAATGGGAAAAAAAAATTCTCATTCTTGTAGTATATGCTAAGCTAGTAACAGAAAAAAAAAAATGAATGGAAACATAAAAAGACTAAAATTAGTGAGCCAACCTTCAAAAAGTAGGATGGTCTCACACGTCGCGCCAGGACAGATAATGAGAATCTCATTTTCGGGCTGGGCGCAACGTGTGAGACATTGAGCTTGAAACAAACTAAAAAGTCATAAATTACAGAAAAATAACTTGATAATTCTAATTTTGAGTTAAAATTAGTAGTATTGGCATGTTACATGTTTAGAAAGTATAAAATTTAGCAGCAGGCCCCACCATGTCTCACACGTCGCGCCAGGACAGAAAATGAACTTTTCATTATCGGTCTGGGCGCAACGTGTGATACCATGCTTAAATTTAGGTGTTCTAGGTGTTCCAGATGACCCAAAAAGATAGTTTGAAATTTAACCTAAAAATCGGCCGCCTATAAATAAACCTAGGCCCCCCCATTTCCGCGTCCCTCCTTCAGAAATCTGCTCTCATTTGCCAAGGCGATCTTCTGGCGCGCAGCTCGGATCAGCGAACCGTCGAATATGGCCCGGACCAAACAGACTGCTAGGAAGCCTCACCCAGGCGAATCCTCCAGTGCCCATGATCCTGCTCTCATACAGAGGATACTACAAGAACGCCTTTTCAGGCAAGGCGAATCTTCATCGAGTGAGGAGGCAGACTCGGACCAAAGCGACGGAACAGAGGTTCTAGGTGAGGAGCAGCCGGATGTCATGCACCAAATCCTCGAAGAAATCGCCGAGGAGGAAAGGAGAAGGAAAGAGGAACAAGATCGGGTGGCTGAGGAACGGGAACAGCAGAGGCAACCAACCATCGAGGAACAGCTTGAAGCTTGGACCCGTTTGATGGAGGCTGAAGAGAGAGAAGAACAGCAGCAGCCGAGGCTCGACCCAGCTGAAGAAGAGGACATCGCGGCGTTCATCAAGAAGTATGAAGCCAAAGAGCGCCGCCAAGAACGGAAGAGGAAGAGGCAAGAGGAAGAACAGAGCACAGCCAGCGAGGCAAAGAAGGCAAAGGGCAAGAAGGTGGGGAAAAGAAGAGTCGTGCAAGTTAAGCGGGGAAAAGGTGTAGTTATTAATGAACCCTCAGGCGACCAGACCCCGCCCTCCACCGACGACTCCGATGAAGATTACGTCCCCAACACCGAGGGGCAAGCTTTTCAAAACCCCGGCAGGAGCAGTAGCACCGAGCAGTAGCACCCGAAAGCAGAGCAGCCCGCAGCACCGGCCCCCACCCTACCCAACATGGGATAAGAACAAAGGCCAGCGGCCACAACGGGAGGCGTATGTGATAGATCCCGCAAAGGTCTATCAAAAGAAGATGAAGGAACACAACGCCTTCATGGCGAAGTGGGAGGCATATAACGCATACTATCAGGAGAACAAGTTACGGACTATCGAGGGCGGACGTCCGACAAAGGGCCAAACCCTAAGGCCGCCACCACAAAAGCTCAAGCCTCCCAGAGCACCAGGAAAGAAGCGGATTGGCAGGAAGCAGTCCGAGATAAGAGCTCTCAAGGAGATCCGGCACTTCCAGCGAAGTTACGGATTCTTGATTCCCCGAGCACCGTTCGCCCGCCTGGTCCGAGAAGTCATCCAGGAGTACAACACAGACATGAGGGTGACCGACGAAATGTTGCTGTGCATACAGGAGGCAGCAGAGCAGAAACTGGTGCAGCACTTTGAAGATTCGACGGCCTGCACAGTTCACGCGAAGAGAGTCACACTCATGAGGCAAGACATGCATCTTGCTAGGCACATTAAGGGAGAACGCCCTTAAACCTTTTGTTAATAACAGAAATTTTGTTAATATAAAGGATTTTTTTTTTGTTAAATAATATGTTTAATCTTGCCTAATTAGGTTAAGATATTGAATTCTGGCTTCTGTTTTGGTAAAATTGTAACTTTTGAGCAAAATTGAGACGATGTCTCACACGTCGCGCCAGGACAGAAAACGAACTTTTCATTTTTGGGCTGGGCGCAACGTGTGAGACCATGCCAAAAAATGCCCGAAACTGCTCCAAATTGACCAAATAAGGAGCCAATTCTGCCTAACTCAACGAGTCCAGTAGAATTAGACCCTTAGATCACCCAAATTGATCAAGTTTAGCCCATTTAGAGCCCATGTCTCACACGTCGCGCCAGGGCAGAAAATGAACTTTTCATTATCGGTCTGGGCGCAACGTGTGAGACCTCTCAGCATTTTCTTCACCATGCCATATCCAAATGATCTCCAGTCGTTGCAATAGGTTTATTAGTTGTTCTTAGCATACTCAAACCCTAAAAGTAGTCTTCAAATTCTCAATTGCACCTCTTAATAGATCAGAATCACCCAATCCCAATAAATTCTAGGTCATCCAAAAATTAGGGTTTTCCCCTTTTCCTATAAATAGGTCCCCCATTTCTCATTTAGCACCCTACAAGTTTGCTCTCGACTGCTTAGGCGAACTTCCAGCTCCCTGAGGCGCTTCTGCATCTATTTGCTAGTCTCTTCTTCGCTATATCAATGGCCACTGCTGACTTCAGGCGATGGTACAGCGCCAGTACCCATGCTGCCAAGGCGGATGTCAATGACATCTTCCGAGTCTTTGGGAAAGAAATAGATATCCAAGCCACTTTGAATGCTACCCCAGCATATAGACAAGTCTTAGAAGAGTTTCAAGCTAGGGTAAGACCCTCCCTACTGCAGCTCCCCCCTTGTATATTGTTCCCCGCCCATCCCTTCAAGCAGCCCTGGGTGATGTCCCGAACATCGCCAAGTACTTGACCAACAAGGCGCAGAGGCTGCCAGATTACATGGTCCTGACAGTTGACAGGACCAAGTATTTCTCCTACACCGCCGCCCTAGCTATTTTCCTATCCCACCGTGCCGAAAACCCAATGGGGGCAACCTCTATCCCTCCCATGGAGGTGGACCCCATAGCAGCCCAAGTAGAAGAGCAGATGCTTTTGCAGTACCAGCAAGAGCAAGAAGGAAGAGAAGAAGAAGAGGAGTCGGACGACGAAGAGTACACGGAGCTCGACTCAGAGGAAGAACGGCGGCAAGCAGAGGAGGAGCTGGCCAACATCGAGCGGAGCCGGCAGACCCTCAGAGTCGCTCCCCCACTTGGGCTAGGCATCACAAGCCTAGCCCCCATCATCATCAACGGAGAGGAGTATCTACTCCTCAGTGACATCCAGAATCTCCCCGAATGCAGGGAGAGGGAGCTCCGACTTGACGAGTTGCTGCACCAACTACGGCAGCAACCAGACTTGGACGACTTCATCATCCGGGGAGCCTCAGACTTCCCGCTTCAAGTGCGAGAAGCCGACACCTACACAGGGGAGTCGACTTCCGACATCCAGGCCTACAGCAACATAAGACAGGTTATGGAGGCCAGAGAACTGCCATCGGAAGAAGAGTTCCTCGCCATTCAGGAACGGATGGGGATCAGAGGCAAGACCACCAGCATCTTGATGCCGAGCCCCTCGACACCACCTCGCGCAAGAGGAGCAGGAATCGACATCAGGCGAGTCGACTCCACAATTGCAGACTACCGGGAACTGACTGAGATAGAGGTCGACGAGTACGCCGGACGGCATAGAGCTGGAGGCCAAGCAAGTGGGGAATCATCTGCGACACACAACGACAGGTCGCTGAGGTACTACCTGCCCCTGCTGCTGGATGGGAGAATAGCGGTGATACACCGCAAATTCAGCCCATGAGGTGAAGAATGAGTGTTCATGCTTATTGCACTCTCAGGCTTCGGCAGGCATGCTCGAATAGCGGCAAATGTCGACTATGCTGTCCTAGTGAAGAGAGCAATGGCACTTGACCTCTTCGACTTCGCCGTGCCCTACCGACGGCAGGGAAGATTGGCAGTAACCGCGGCCTACACCTCCGACCGCAGAGTAGAGGAGTTGGGGACGGCACTACAGGGCGGGACGTCAACCAATGTCCTTAGGAACTTGGGACGCTCCATAGGAACGGCCCAAGTTAAAAAGTTCCTCGAGGACAACCCATCTTACCGGCGATTTCAAGATTAGTAGACTCTTGATCCCGGAGATTTTTGTACTAAAATATTATATAATATAAATATAATTTCTTTCGCACTTTAAATGTTTTGTTGATGTATTTTGTTCCCCAACTATACCAACAAGCATAAATAATGCAAGAGAACAAGTAAAACTAACCGTATAGCCATGAATTACTTGTGTATGCAGCTAGAGGCCTAGGCTCAGGGGAACGACAATGCCGAGACCATATGGAAGAACAGAGTCCGCCCAGGCCACCCACAGCAAGGAACCTGTTTGAGGAATTTGGACCCATGACCCCAGAAGAGGAAATATCACAGATGAGGACGGACCTCGAGCAGATAAAGGCTTTGCTGGCCGGACAAGCAGGAGTGGGTTCGGTGGGCAACGTTCAGTTGCCGCAAGCATCAGCTCGGAAAACAGGAAGAGACAAGAAGAGGAGCAAGAGAAGGAGGTCCTCCAGCTCGGAATCCTCCGACTCAAGCTCAGACTCAGACTTCAACTCCGAGGAAGAGGAAGAGCAGGCCCAGGACCGAACAGATGGACGACAAAGGGACACAAGAGCCTCTGACTACCAGAAGAAGGTAGACTCTGCATTGGGAAATGTTTGGAAGGCCAGGAAGCTCGAGCAATTCTCAGGCGAGAACAGGTCAGGCATGGAGGCAGAGGCTTGGCTCGATGAGATGAGCGAATATGGCAACGCCTATGGTATGAAGGACAAGGATAAAGGCAGGGTGGCAACAGCCAACCTGAAAGGAGCAGCACGCATTTGGTGGAAAGGGTATGCAAAGGCCCACGGCTTGAGCAGGGATGCTTGCAGGTTCATAAAGTTTGCTAAAGCCTTCAAGCGCCACTACGTCCCAAGAGAGCATAAGTCCAGCATGATGCAGCAGTTCTACAGATTGCAGCAAGGCAACAAATCAGTCCAGAAATATACAGAGGAATTCATGAGGCTAAGGCTTTATGTGCCAAAGTTGGGTGAAAAGCATGCAGTGGAGAGCTATATTGAGGGACTGAATGAGGAGATCCGCAAGCATGTAAGGGCAATAAACCCTAAGACAGTATCAGAAGCAGAGTCCAAGGCAATAAGTTTGCAAGGAACAGGGCCTCAGAATAGCAGGCAGAGGCAGCAGTATTATCAGGACAAAGGCAAGGCAACAGGGAGTTATAGCCCTAGGGCAGCCAGCCCAGGCCCAGCTAGAGCCCCTTATGGTGGCAACCAGGGGAAGCAGCAGGAGAAGAAGCAGGTGTCCTTCAAGGACAAGCAGGAGGGGTCAAACTACTCCAAAGCAGTGCGATCCTTTTTGCAGGCTATGCCCAAGGAAAAGAGACAGGAGTGCATAGAAAAGCAGCTTTGCTTCAGGTGCTTCCAGCCAGGCCATAGGACAGCGAACTGCCCCTACGTCATGAGTGCAGCACTAGCGGAGTTGGGAGATTGGGACACTCTGTCTGACGACGACGGCGAGGCAGCCCGCGACTACATTCAGGGTGAGTGTCATATCTTTGCCGCAATAGATACAGAGCAAGCAGAGAGCCAGTATAAAGTAATTTCCACAGTAGGGAAGGCCAATGCCAAGTCCTTCATAGTCCTGATAGACTCAGGAAGTAGCCATAACTTTGCATCCCCCAGAATGGTTCAAATGTTGAAGTTGAAACCACTAAAGTCAAAGCCAAGGCCCGTTGTCTTAGCAAGTGGAGCAGTAAGGCAGACGGCAGGCAAGAGAATTAATTTCGACATCGACTTGCCAGGGATTAATATCCAGATGGGGGCAGAAGTGATGGGCATTGGCAAGTATGACCTGATCTAGGAATGGAGTATCTTGGACCAGCAGGGGCCATCATCGATTGTGGGAAGCGGAAGGTGACCTTCCCAACGCCCGACGGCAAGATCATTGAGATCACAGGTAAAGAAGTTGTTCCCATCATGCAGTGTATGTCTTCTAAACGGATGTTCAAGTGCATAAAGAGTGAGCAAGTAGCTTATATCTTCAAGCTTGAGATCCAAGAGCCTGAGCCAGAAGAAGGTAAAGAGGATAAGGGGCTCAGCAAGTTACCTAAGCAGGTAGCTAACTTGATCACGGAGTTCCATGATCTCTTTCCAGATGAGATCAAGCAGCTTCCTCCTTATAGGGGAGTCGAGTGCGAGATAGCACTCGAACCGGGAACAAAGCCGACAAGTAAGGCTCCATACAGAATGACGACGCAGGAGTTGACGGAGCTAAAGAAGCAATTGCAGGAGTTGCTCGACCTAGGCTTCATTAAACCTAGCGTCTCGATGTTTGGAGCACCTATTCTTTTTGTCAAGAAGAAGGATGGTAGTTTGAGGATGTGCATAGACTATAGGCAGTTGAACAAGCACACTATCAAGAACAAGTATGCGCTCCCCAGAGCAGATGACTTGATGGATCAACTCCAAGGTGCAAAGGTCTTCTCCAAAATCGACTTAAGGTCAGGTTATCATCAGATTCGGATAAAGGAAGAAGATATCCATAAAACCGCCTTCATAACGCGGTATGGGCATTATGAGTTTACGGTAATGCCTTTTGGCTTATCGAACGCCCCCGCGACGTTCATGAGGCTCATAAACGACATCTTCATGGAGTTCTTAGACACCTTTGTGATTATATTCTTTGACGACATTTTGGTGTATAGCAGATCCCTTGATGAGCACGTACAACACTTAAGAAGAGTGCTGGAGAAGTTGAAGAGGCACCAGTTGTACGCCAAGTTGTCGAAGTGCCACTTCACAACGGAGAAGGTGGAATACCTAGGTCATGTGATCTTAGCATAAGGAATCTCGATGGATCCCGCCAAGATTGAAGCAGTGACTCAGTGGCCGGCACCGAAGAATGTCCATGAGGTCAGAAGTTTTCTCGGGCTAGCAGGGTACTACAGGAAGTTCGTGAAGAACTTTGCTAAGATAGCGGCCTCGCTAACAGACTTAACAAGGGCGGAGAAGGTGAAAGATTGGGCAGAGCATCTGCACAAGAAAGCCCAAGCAGGGTTTGAATTGCTGAAGGAAGCTTTAACAACCGCCCCAGTCTTAACCCTGCCAGACCCAGAGAAAGATAAGCTTGTAGCCACAGATGCGAGTAAGATAGCTACAGGTGCAGTGCTCATGCAAGAAGAGCGTGTGGTGGCGTATGATTCTAGGAAGATGAACGACACCGAAATGCGCTATCCGACGCACGATCAGGAATTGCTTGCGATTGTCAGGGCATTAAGAATTTGGAGGCACTATCTTTTGGGAAGGAAGTTTCAATTGGATACAGACCATCAGAGCCTCCAGTATGTATTCACGCAACCACACCTCAACCTAAGGCAAAGAAGGTGGATGGAGTTCCTTGAGGAATATGACTTTGATATAGTCTACAAGCCAGGGAAGCTCAATGTGATAGCGGATGCACTTTCAAGGCATCCCCTGACAACTAGGGTGCATTGCAATGCAATTTCGACGATCTCCAACGACTTTGGTAAGAAGATTGAAGAGTCCTTGCCAATGGATGTGGATTTCAGGGAAGTATGGGCAAGCCTCTCTAGGGAGGCTAGAACAGATAAGGAGCGGGAAACCTTCAAACATTATAAGAAGGAGGGCAACCTGTTATACCATAAGAACAAGTTGTGCGTGCCCGAATCATCAGATGTAAGGAAATTGATCATCCATGACACGCACAACAGCCCAATAGCTGGCCATGCGGGATTTTTTGGGGTCTGGGTTCGGGAACTCCTGGAAGACAGCCCTCTGTGAGGACCCGTGGATCTAACAGAAGAGTCCGGGGGACTATGTCACGCGGGATTTGCAAGAAGAGAACAAGAAGAAGAAAACAGAACAAATGAGAGGAAAATGATAAGCTTCCTTGATATCAATGATGAACATACATGAGCTCTCGCAATAGAGAGAAAACTGGAAGGAGACAAGACTCAAAACTCATCTAGCCTTCATGTGCTAGCTCTAATCATATATATAGTACAATGGCCTTTGGCCCAATATAGACACTCTGACTGATCTCGGTGCCGACTCTTGGGAGGAGGCCTGATTTGCAGGAATGTTGGCGGTGCCTCATGAAGTGCCTAGAATCACTCTGACGCTGATGCTGACGCGGGCGGTGGCGGGCCATCACTTGTCTGAGCGGCGCCTCTTGACGGGCGCAGGCTTTGGCTGCGTGGTCTGCTGCTTGGTCTTCTGCTGAGCCTTTGATGGCTGACCCGTGGCTGACTGTGGATCCTTGAGCTTGACCTGGTCCGTCGTATGCATGAATAGTCCTGTACCAGGAGGCACAGGACTAACACTCCCCCCCACCAAACGACACTCAGAGTGAAGAAAAGGAGGAAGGGTTTCGGAGGGCGGGAAGCCATCCGTCTGAAAGTGATCCTCACGGGAATGAGGTCGGGCACCATTATGGTACTGGCCAATGAGATCCTGGCGTGTTTGAAGAGCAGGAGGAGTGGTGAGGCCAAGGGCAGGATCTGCATCAATAAGAAATCGAGATCGTACCATGTCTTCAAGGGCAGCATGGGCGTCGGAAGAAACGAACTGACATTCCATGAGGAGGCAGGTCTGGAGGCCGAAGGCACTGACACTGGCATTCGGATTGCAGTAAAAAATGGGACGCTGCCGATTTAAGGAGCTGAGCAAGATGCATTTGAGAGCAGCACAAAAACCTGCTTGAAGATGGACTGAAGGATCGGGAGAGGTGGCGGCATTCTGCAAGAAGGTGTCAAGACCATAAAGCGCATCAGCCGGGCGTTGCCAACCACGCTCATTAGCAATATAGATCCAATTCGTGGTGGTATCAAGAGTGGCACCCTCCTCCCAATGTGAGCGGCGAACAAAACGTGGATCCCACCGGAGATCCGTCGAGATCTGAGGTGGAGTCCATCCAGCATGGCCATCCATGACCTTTGTCCAAAAGGGGAGGCGCCAATCAGAAGTCAGGAACCTGGGGCGTGGAGGAACACCCAGGGAAGCATAGGGAGAAGGAACCATGCCCGTGGGCGTGGGTTGCTGAGCTTGCTCCCTGAATGCACTGACAAGAGCCGGATCAAGAGCTTGACACCAACGATCCCAAACAGAGGCAGAGAGTTGAGAGTTAACAGGAGGGCTATCCCAACCCGTGGGGACCGTCTTGCTATCCAGAAGAGCACGTAATTGATTGTAACCTGCGAGGTGCTGCATATAAACTTGTGCATAGGGAAGATCCTCGGGATGTCCCAGATACTTCCTTATCTGTTGCAGCGCTTCCGCTTGCCAGAGAGGTAAATGATGTGCAAGCTCAGGCATGTACTCCTGATGAAGAGTGTGGGTCTGAGCATGATCAGCAAGATAGGGGTTGTTATCCTGAAGCACCCATTGCAAAGTGGGGTCACCCTGAAAGTGCTGGCGTGGCCCATTCCCAAAGTTCTCCTGTGTATCACCCAGATAGAAATCATGAAAAATGTAAGCCATGGGCTGAACAAGTCTGAAGGTGATAAAGTCCGGATCGGCGCAGTGTATGAGATCAAAGACCAAAAGGGCACAGCATAAACCTTTGTCTTCAATTGAGAGTTCTGGCCAGATCCGAAGAAAATCGGCAGTGCGCAGGGGAACATCCACAGGTCCATCAGCCGCATGCCACTTTAGAAGGAAGATGTGACGTCCCCTACTCGTATACGGTGCCCTCACCGTATACAAACAGGAGTTCATCCCCCATACCAGCTCCATGCTAATATAGGGCCCTCCACATGACACTGCAACCGTGACGGGTTCCAGTGGGAAGAGTGGAAGGGTCATTGCACCCCGTCTCCCTCAGGGCCTACCTAGCTGCGGAAGCGTAAACATACATGTCAGTAGCACATACATCAACATGACCATCACGAAGGATGGTCCTCCACATATCTGCATAGACAAAGATCAGCACATCACATAGGGAATCCTACCCAAGGCTCAGACTCAAAGGGATGACTGACGGCTTGGGTCTCCAGAGTTCATTGCAGACAGAATTCATGGCAATGGATTTGGCTGGCATATGAACATGGCATAGGGTTGTCCACTCCATCCGCCCCTCCTGTGCACACTTTGCAGAGTGGGCTGAAAAGTGTCGGGACCCGACTGTAGCCCGCCGGATGCATAGCCAAAGGGGCTATTCCTGGGCTCATCTTCCTAGTTCTGATGGGGCAGGTAGGGATCACTCCCTCCAGAGATCTGCATGCTGACTCAAGGTGACTAGAGGGCCACTGCCCGTATTCGACTGAACCCACTGGAAAGTGAACACCACTTCACGGGTGTCGAGCCCATGCCTTGCCCACACGCAGTGGCAAGCCATTGGACCTAGTCACAATGATCCCCGGTAGGCTTTACACACCAGAGGGATCGTTCAAGAGTCAGGACATGAACCTCCTTCTTAGCCAGTCTGGCCCCTTCACCCACATCCCGGTGTGGCTCTTGTGCACAGGCCGAATCTACAGTGTGCTAGAGAGGCTACTCTAGGAGCATCAACTACCAAGCTTTAGGTCTCTACCCCCCTTCCCAATACAAGGAGTTCATAGAGATACACCATCCATATACTTCACAGAGAACTAAAGAACTAGATCTAATCTACAACATAGAGTTAGGTTCTTTAGTTAGAATCTGCTATCTAGAGATCTAGAGGGCTGCTATGGGCAATTTAATAGGCTAAGCCTACTGATTCAATGACTAAAATGGGGTTTAGACTATCTAATTGGCCAAATACCTGATCCTTGAGAGGCTCCTCCTGACCTGAGCTCGACCATCCTGCTGAGACGCTCGAATCAAGGGAAACTAAGGATGCAATTCTCCCAGGCAGAGTCTGGGAGGCGGTTTTGGCTGTTGAGGCAGCCAAAACAGAGTTCTAAAGCCCTAAAATCGAAAATTGGGCAAGTTAGGGTTTCCCACCCTATATAGACAAGGGGGTTGGCTAGGGTTTCCAATTATCCCCTTTTGGCATGTGGGATAATTGGAAATGGGCCCACTTGCCTTTAAGGGCTAGGTGGCCAAATGTGCACACATGGAAATGTGTGCCCACATTAATGTGTACATTGGAGAATGTGCACATTAATTGCACCTATGGGTGTGGCCCACTTAGCATGAAGTGTCCACTTGGAAATGTGTGCCCACATTAATGTGTACATTGGAAAATGTGCACATTAATAGTTGCACATATTTCTGGCGAGTTGCCCCCTAGGGCTACCCACCTGGCTACACGCTAGCGTACACGTCAGCCGGAGTGGCGTGTACGCGTGACGAGGCAGTACGGTATACGTCCTGGGGGCGTATACTGTGCTGGAACGTCACATTCTCCCCACCTTGAAATGATGCTGTCCGCAGCATCGTGGGTCTCCCCACCTTGGGATCATCGTAACCTGCAATCAACCTGATACATACGATAACTACTATAATCCCTACACATTTATTAAGATTACCTTAAGGTAATATTTTTAGGACATTATCACAACATTATATTATGAAATAACTTATCAATTCATAACATCATTAAAACAGGTTACTCAATAATTCACTTAACATGACAATTAAGTTTATCAAAATTAAAGTTAACGTCCGAGGTCTCTTCCTTCCTTGCAACACATTCCAACAAAATTTGTGTTGCAAGTCTTCGTAGCTCGACCTCCTTGCCCTCCGGAGCGCTCTATTGGCCTGCAGGTCGACACTACGTTAGTACCATTTAATTATTAATAAAATTTTGGTTATATGGTGACCACCCCACCTATCTACATGGATGCATGGCTAATCTCCCGGCGTAGGAAGAGGGTGAATCTTCCATTATGGCCGCGGAGACAGCGCCTATATGCCTATATGCCGCTCATGCCTACACCTCTAGTTGCCCAGCGTGGAGGATATCCTTCTCGCGTGGGGGGCGTGAAGGATAGATTCCTCCTATCAAAGCATATATGGGGCTAAAGGTGCTTTCCCTATCAATGCATTCCTCAATGACCTCCTTTCTCTCGAGGTCGTCTACTTCCGTGGGACAGAAGTAGACTTTCTAATCTACCTTCCACTCGCCCAAGCGGAAACGCGGTCATGCCTACATTGACATTACACCACGCCCTAGAGATCACCGTAGTGGTCCCATCATCGGTACAACGCATGCGACCCATACTAAGCATAGGTTGCATGCGTAGATTAATCTTAATTACACAAGAATTAACCTACACAAATCGACATGCCTGAGCCGATTTCTTCTGAGGTGACCTTGCCGTCCCATTGCTCCATAAACTGTGGGTACTGCTTTACTAAATTTTTCTTAAGTACCCACGTCGCGTCTTCCACTGGTAAGTGTTTCCACTTGACCAAATACTGGAGGAATTCTGATCTTCTCATTTTCTTGAAAGCTTTATCAAGAATCAATTCTGAAACTATTTCCAGCTGTTCCTCCGTCATTTCCAACAACGTTGGAGAATCCAAGACTTCGTCTGGATTTGGAGTATGCTTCTTCAACAAACTCACGTGGAAGACCTTATGAATCTTTAGGTGTGCTGGCAAGTCTAGCTTGTAGGATTGATTACCTACTCTCTTGACTATTCTGAAAGGTCCAGCCCACCTTGGAGCAAGCTTCTTGCAATTCCCGATCCTGAGCTTCGCCTACTTCACCTTGATCTTGAGCCAAACATCATCTCCAACTTTGAACTCTCTTACTGTTCGATGCTTGTCGGCGATGCTCTTCTGACGACTTCTTGCTGCTAGCAGATAACCTCGAACTTCTTCCACAAGCTGCTGCATATCGGCCAACATCTGCTGCGAAACTTCTACTTTTGACACGGGGTTGTGCCAAGTGTCTGGAGTTAGGCACTGATAGCCGTAATTGATCATAAACGGCGACATTTGGGATGATTCCTGCTTGGTGCTATTGTATGCAAACTCCACCAAGTGAATAAATTCTTCCCACATACTTTGCTTATTCCAGACATAGTTTCGTAGCATGTCCTCTAAAATCCTGTTGGTCCGCTCTGTCTGGCCATCCGTCTGAGGATGATATGCCGTGCTCATGGATAGCTTCGTCTGGATTGTCGCAAAGAGGTCTTGCCAAAAGGCGCTCATGAACTTCGGATCCCTGTCGGAGATAATCTCCCTTGGCATGCCATGAAGCCTGAAGATCTCTTTGGTGAAGAGCTTTGCTGTGTCCATAGCTGTATCTGTGGTTCTGCAAGGCACAAAATATGCCATTTTCGACAACTTGTCGACTACTACCATCAAAGCATCTTTCCCTCTTGCGGTCCTTGGGAGTCCTGTGATGAAATCCATGCTAATCACCTCCCACTTAGCGTTTGGCACCGCTAATGGCTCTAAAGCTCCTGGAATTCGAAGCTGCTCTGCCTTTGTCTGCTGACATAGCTGGCATTCCTTGATGTAGCGAGCTACCTGCTTCTTCATTCTTGGCCAATAATAGCTGCTGCGTACTTTGAAATATGTTTTCATGAATCCCGCATGGCCAGCTATTGGGCTGTTGTGCGTGTCGTGGAGGATCAATTTCCTTACACCTGATGATTCGGGTACGCACAGCTTGTTCTTATGGTATAACAGGTTGCCTTCCTTCTTAAAATGTTTAAAGGCTTCCCGCTCCTTATCTGTTCTAGCCTCCCTAGAGAGACTTGCCCATACTTCCTTGAAATCCACATCCGTTGGCAAGGACTCTTCAATCTTCTTACCAAAGTCGCTGCAGATCGTCGAAATTGCGTTGCAATGCACTCTAGTTGTCAGGGGATGTCTTGAAAGCGCATCCGCTACCACATTGAGCTTCCCTGGCTTGTAGACTATACAAAGTCGTACTCTTCAAGGAACTCCATCCACCTTCTCTGCCTCAGGTTGAGGTGTGGTTGCGTGAATACATATTGGAGGCTCTGGTGGTCTGTATCCAACTGGAACTTCCTTCCCAAAAGGTAGTGCCTCCAAATTCTTAATGCCCTGACAACCGCAAGCAATTCCTGGTCGTGCGTGGGGTAGCGCGTTTCGGCGTCGTTCATCTTCCTGGAATCATACGCTACCACACGCTCTTCCTGCATAAGCACTGCTCCTGTAGCTATCTTACTTGCGTCCGTCGCTACAAGCTTATCTTTCTCTGGGTCCGGCAGGGTTAAGACTGGGGCTGTTGTTAAAGCTTCCTTCAACACTTCAAACCCTGCTTGGGCTTTCTTGTGCCAATGCTCTGCCCAATCTTTCACTTTCTCCGCCCTCGTCAAGTCTGTTAGCGGGGCTGCTATCTTAGCAAAGTTCTTCACGAACTTCCTGTAGTACCCTGCTAGGCCGAGAAAGCTTCTGACTTCATGCACATTCTTCGGCGCCGGCCACTGAATGACGGCTTCAATCTTTGCAGGATCCGTCGAGATGCCTTCTGCTGAGATCACATGACCTAGATACTCCACCTTCTCTGTTGCGAAGTGGCACTTCGACAACTTGGCGTACAACTGGTGCCTCTTCAACTTCTCCAGCACTCTTCTCAAGTGTTGTACGTGCTCTTCAAGGGATCTGCTATACACCAAAATGTCATCAAAGAAAACAATCACAAAGGTGTCTAAGAACTCCCTGAAGATGTCGTTCATGAGCCTCATGAACGTTGCGGGGGCATTCGATAAGCCGAAGGGCATTACCGTGAACTCATAGTGCCCATACCGCGTTCTGAAGGCGGTCTTATGGATATCTTCTTCCTTTATCCTGATCTGATGATAACCTGACCTTAAGTCGATTTTGGAGAAGATCTTTGCACCTTGGAGCTGATCCATCAAGTCATCTGATCTGGGGAGCGCATATTTGTTCTTAATGGTGTGCTTGTTCAACTGCCTATAGTCTATGCACATCCTTAAACTGCCATCCTTCTTCTTAACGAAGAGAATGGGCGCTCCAAATGGCGAAACACTAGGTCTAATGAAACCTAGGTCCAGCAGCTCCTGCAACTGCTTCTTTAGCTCCGACAACTCCTGCGTTGTCATTCTATATGGAGCCTTGCTCGTTGGCTTTGTTCCCGGTTCGAGTGCTATCTCGCACTCGACTCCTCTATAAGGAGGGAGCTGCTTGATCTCATCTGGAAAGAGATCATGGAATTCCGTGATCAGCTTAGCTACTTGCTTCGGCAACTTGCTGAGCACCTTGTCTTCTTTGCTTCCTTCCGATTCCGGCTCACTAATCTCAAGCTTGAAGATGTATGCCACCTGCTCGCTCTTGATGCACTTGAACAGCCTCTTAGAAGACATGCACTGCATGATGGGAACAACTTCTTTACCTGTGATTTCGATGATCTTGCCGTCAGGCGTTGGGAAGGTCACCTTCCGCTTTCCACAGTCGATAATGGCCCCTGCTGGCCCAAGGTACTCCATTCCTATGATCAAGTCGTACTTGCCAATGCCCATTACTTCTGCCCCCATCTGGATATTAATCCCTGGCAAGTCGATGTCGAAGTTGATTCTCTTGCCTGCCGTCTGCCTTACTGCACCACTTGCTAAGACAACGGGCCTTGGCTTTGACTTTAATGGTTTCAGCTTCAACATTTGAACCATTCTGGGGGATGCAAAGTTATGGCTACTTCCTGAGTCTATCAAGACTATGAAGGACTTGGCCTTGGCCTTCCCTACTGTGGAAATTACTTTATACTGGCTCTCTGCTTGCTCTGTATCTATTGCGGCAAAGATATGGCACTCACCCTGAATGTAGTCGCGGCCTTCCTCGCCGTCGTCGTCAGACAGAGCGTCCCAATCTCCCAACTCCGCTAGAGCTGCACTCATGACGTAGGGGCAGTTTGCTGTTCTATGGCCTGGCTGGAAGCACCTGAAGCACAACTGCTTTTCTATGCACTCCTATCTCTTTTCCTTGGGCATCGCCTGCAAAAGGATCGCCTTTGCTGGAGTAGTTTGACCCTCCTCGCTTGTCCTTGAAGGACACCTCGCTTCTTCTCCTCGCCGTTTCCCCAGGTTGCCACCATATAGGCCTCTAGCCGGGGCTCGGACGGGCTGCCCCCGGGGCTATAGCTTCCTCGCCCTTGCCTTTATCCCGAAATACCGCTGCTTCGCCCACTATTCTGGGGTCCCAAACCCCGCAAGCTTATAGCCTTGGACTCGCTTCGATATTGTCTTAGGGTTTATTGCCCTCACAAGCTTATGGATCTCCTCATTCAGCCCTTCAATATAGCTTTCAACCGCGATGCTTTCTCCCAACTTTGGCACATACAAACCTTTAGCCTCATGAATTCCTCTCTCAGATATTTCGATCGATTTGTTTCCCTGTTGGAGCCTATAGAACCGGCGCATCATGCCGGACTTATGTTCCCTTGGGACGTAATGGGCGCTTTAAAGGCTTTAGCAAACTTCGAACTTACAAGCATCCCTCGCAAGCCATGTGCCTTTGCATAACCCTTCCACCAAATCCGGCGGCTCCTTTCAAGTTGGCCGCGTTGCAACTCGCCTTTGTCTTTATCTTTCATGCCATAAGCGTTGTCGTATTCAAGCTCATTTAGTCCAGCCATGCCTCTCGCTTCTAATCGGACTGTTTCTCCCCAAGAACTGCTTCAGCTTCTGGGCCTTCCATACATTGCCCGGTGGAATCTACCTTCTTCTGGTAGTCGAGGCCCCGTGTGTCTCTTTGTCGATCCATCCGAGGTGTTCCTCGCCTTCCCTCTTCGTTCCTTTGCCTTCCATCCGTTGGGGTCCCCGAAATCGCTTCTTCCTCTTCCTCTAGGCCTGAGATCCGAGTCCGAACTTGAGTCGGAAGATTCCCCGGAGGATCTCCTTCTTTGCTCCTCTTCTTGTCCTTCCTCGCTCTCCGAAGCTGATGCTTGCGGTACCGAAGCTGCTGCCCACCGAACCCACCGCCGCTTATGCTGACAAAGAAGGCCTTTTATCTCGCTTCCAGTCCGCCCCTCATCTCGATATCTCCTCCTCCGGGGTCATGGGTTCCATATCTGCAAATAGGTTCCTTGCCGGGGTGGTCTCAAGGGGTCCGCTCTTCTATAAGGTCTCGCAGCTTGTCGCTCCCCGGCTTTTTAGGCCTCTAGCTGCATACACAAGTAATTCATGGCTATATGGTTAGTTTCATTTGTTCTCTTTGCATTGTTTATGTTTGTTGGTATAATTGTGGGGCAAAATTACATCAACAAAACATTTAAAGTGCAAATGTAATTGTATTTATATATTATATAATATTTTAGTACAAAAAGTCTCCTGATCAAGAGTCTAACTAGTCTTGAAATCGCCGGTAAGACGGGTTGTCTTCAAGAAACTTCTTAACTTGGGCCGCCCCTACCGAAAGTGACCCAAGTTCCTGATGATGCTTGCCGACGAGCCTCCCCCGAAGGCTCTCACCAAATCTTCTACCCCAAGGGTCGGATGTAAGGGCCGCAGTCACGCCAATCTCGGCCTCGACGCCGATGGGGTATGGCGGTCGAAGAGGTCGAAAGTGCCATTGCCCTCTTTGACTAAGACAAAGATAGTCGACGCTTGTTGCTATTCGGCGTGCCGCCAAGCCCTCGAGAGTGCAATCGGCATGAATACTCCTTCTTCACCTCGATCAACTTGCGTGTATTACCGCTATTCTCCCATCCATCGCAGGGCCAGCAAATAGAAGCTTCTCGGCTTTGTTTAGCCTCCAGCTTGCGTGCGCCTCGGCGCCTCGCTTCTAGCCTCGATTTTTGGTCAGCTCCCCCGTAATCTTCAATTGTCGCGGCCGAGCCTCGAGGTCGACATTCCTTCTCCTCTTGCCGGGTGGTGTCGGCGATCCGGGCATTAGGATGCTCGTGGTCTTCCCACGGATCCCCATCTGTTCTTGGAGGGCGAGGAACTCCTCCTCTGTTGGCAGCTCCCGCTCGTCCATCATTTGCCTGATGCTGCTGTAGGCCTGGATATTGGAGGTCGTTTCCCCTGTGTAGGTGTCGGCTCCCTCCCCTGAAGCGGGAAGTCCGAGGCTCCCCGGACGATGAAGTCGTCCATGTCGGTCTGCCGCTGGTGGAGCAGTTCGTCCAACCTGAGCTCCCTCTCCCTGCATTCGGGAAGGTTCTGGATGTCGCTGAGGAGTAGATACTCCTCTCCGTTGATGATGATAGGGGCTAGGCTTGTGATGCCTAGCCCGAGTGGGGGAGAAACTCGATGCCCCTGCCGGGCTCTTTCCGGGTTGATCAGCTCCTCGCCTTTACGCTTGGCCGTTCTTCGCCCGAAATCGAAGCTCAGTATATTCCTTGTCGTCCAGGCCCTTCTTCTCCCTTCTCTTGCTTCTTGTTCTGTTGATCTTGTAAAAAGCATCTGCTCTTCCTCTTACCTTCTTATGGGGTCTACCTCCATCGGAGGAATAGAGGTTGCCCCCATCCAAGCGGCGCCAAGGGGATAAGAAGATGGCTAGGGCTGCGTGTAAGAGAAGTACTTGGTCCCTATTAATGTCGTGACCATGTAGTCGCAGCCTCTCGCCTTGTTAGTTAAGTACTTGGCGATGTTGGGGACATCACCCAAGGCCGCTTGAAGGGATGGGCGGAACTAAGTATCCTATGCAAGGGGGGACTTGAACAAGGGAGGGTCCTACCCCAGCTTGAAATTCGCTAGCACCGCCTATATGTCGGGGTTGCATTTAGCGTAGCTTGATGTCAATTTCTTTCAAAAGACTTGAAGATGTCGTTGACATCCGCCTCTCGGCAAAGATGGGCATCGGGCGCCGCACCATCGCCCGGTCAGCAAGGGCCATTGATCTAGCAAAGAAGGGAGTATCAAACGGATGCGTAAGCCGTCGTGGAGCTGGAAGATCGCCTAAGCAAAGGGAGAGCAAATTTGCGTGGTGGTGCTAAATGAGAAATGGGGACTTATTTATAGAATTGGGGAAAACCCTAATTTTTGGGTGAGCTAGAATTTACCGAGATTAGGCAATTCTGATCTATTAAAGGATGCAATTGCAAGTTTGAAGACTATTTCTAGGGTTTGAGCATGCTACTTAACAACTATCAACTTATTGTACAATTTGGAGATCAAAATGGTATGAGGTCTCACACGCTAGCCTGCATCGATTTTGAGAATCTCAAATCCATCCCCGGGCGCCGACGCGGTGAGACATGGGTCCCAATTGGGCTAGGCTTACTCAATTCAAGTGATCTAAGGTCAGTAATTCCACTAAACTCATCGAAATTTAGATCTCCTTTGAATTGACCCCTTTATTTGGTCGATTTGGAGTTGTTTTGGGCATTTTATAACATGGTCTCATGAAAATGTCAAGGCGCTTGTTGCATTAGATGCGGCTCTTTTCTTATTTTTGAGAATCTCAAAATTGTCATTAGGCGCTGATCTTGAGTGTGAGACATCGCCTCAATTTTGCTCAAAGTCTCCGAATAAAAACAATAATCGGATTTAACTAAAACAAAAGCTAGGGATCGATATCTTAACTTATTTAAAAAGTTGGTTTGACACTTCATTTACACAAAAATTTCTTTTATATTAACAAAACTTTACACTTCATTTACATTTGGCTTATTTACAAAATCTCAAGGGCGTTCTCCCTTGATGTGCCCCTCGCAAGATACATATCCTCGCCTCATGAGGGTAACCCTCTTCAAGCGGCACCGCAAAGCCATTGAATCTTCGAAATGCTGCACTATTTTCGCCGTTCGTCGCCTCCCAGAAAACAAACAAAGATCTCGTCACGCGCGATGTTCGTGTTATATTCTTGCATAACTTCATGGACCAAACGTTGAACGGGCGCCGGGAATCAAGAGTCCGTGAACTCTTCTCGAAGTGGCGGATCTCCTTGAGGGATCTGTCTTCTAGCTTCTTCTTCTTGCTCGCTTCTACTCAGGTGCTTTCGGGAGGCTTGGGCCCCGGGTGGCGTGGCCGTGTTCCGCCTTGGGGTAAAGCCTTCGACCGTCCTCACCCGATGCTCCCGAAGTAGGCATTGTATGCCTCCCACTTCTCCATATAGGAGTTGTGTTCCCCTAATTCTCTCGATGAACCTTTACAGGTCTATCACATACGCCCCCCATTGGGGTCGGGCTTTAACCCTATTCCGCGTCGGGGAAAGGTGGGGTTTAGCCGTCTCCGGGCCCTCCTCTGTTCTGGGCTACCTACTCTTCCACTTCCTCTACGACCGTTTTGAAGATTGCTCGGCTCTGGCTCGCACGAAGTCCTCATCCGAAGCCGCTTCGGTGGGCTGGCCCCTCTCCCTCGCTCGCTGGTGATGACGGGACCTGCTTCGCTTCCCCGAACCTTTTACCGGTTTCCTTTTTCCGCCTTTAATACGCTTTGGCCTTCCTCTTCTTGGACCCAGGCTCGTCAGTTTTCTCGACTCTTTGTCCTCACCGCTCCGTGGTAGCTCTTTGGCTTCATACTTGTAGACGGCGTGCAAAGGTCGACCTCTTCATCCGTGGTGAGTTAAATCGTTTCTTTGCTCACTCTCTTCCTTGCTCTTCCCGCGAGGTGGATCACCGACCGGGTTTCTCACTTGGCTTGTTGATTGGTCCCTTGCTCTCCGCCGCACCTCCTCTGCGGGTTGTTGTCCTCCTGGGTTGCTCACAGGCTGTTGATACCCTATCTAATCCTCTTTGCTCCGCTTCTTCCCTCCTCTTGTGCAATCTCCTCGAGGATTTGGTGCATGATATCCTACGGAGTCTCTACGAAGCTCACAGACGGTTGCTTTCGATCCGATCTGCTTCTCGCCGATTTAAGATTCGCCTTCATGGAGAAGGTTCTCGAGGGGACCCTCTCCTGGTTGAGCGGGGCGGAGGATCCGGCTTCGGCTAGAGCTTCCTTGCGTTGTTTGAGTGCGGGCCATCATTTTACGGTTGTCGATCGGGGTGGTGCCCAAAGATCGCCTTGGCACTCACGAAGTTTAAGTTCTAAGGAAGAACACGAAAATGGGAGGGGTCCTGGTCTATTTATAGGGGCCAAATTTTAGGTCAACTTTTAATTACCTTTTGGGTTGCCTAAAGCATCTAAAACATCTAATTATTAGTGTCACACGCTATGCCTCCACCCGATTTTGAGAATCTCAAAATCTGCCCCGGCGCGACGCGGTGAGACATGGTGGGGCCCACTATTAAATTAACATGTAACATGCTAATTCTACCGATTCTTAGCTTAAATTTAGAATTATCAAGTTATTTTACCGTAATTTACAACTTTTTGGTGTCAAAGTTTAATGTTCATTACGCTATGCCCACCATTTCGAAATCTCAAAATCCGCCCCGGCGCCGATGTGTGAGACCAATTCCTACTTTTTTTGATGTTGGCTCACCAATTTTAATCTTTTTACATTTTATTCATTTTAATCACATTAGCTTAGTGATAACTACAAAAATGAGAAAAAAATTTTCCCATTTTTCGAGGTTTAAGGATCCTATCAAGTTAGTGCTATCGGGAACATGGCCGCTGCTTTGCTCTTGGTCTCCAAGAACATAGCTCGATACCACCGTGGACGTCTCCCTACTGTGAGATATACGGTGTGCCCTCACCGTGATACAAACAGAGTTCATCCCCCATACCAGCTCCATGCTAATATAGGGCTCCTCCATTATGACACCGCAACCGCGGACGGGTTCCAAAGGGAAGAGTGGAAGGGTCATTGCACCCCGCCTCCTCGTGGCCTACCTAGTCGCGAAGCGTAAACATACATGTCAAGAGTACATACATCAACATCATATGACCATCAATGGCGATGGTCCTCCACATATCCGCATAGACAAAGATCAGCACATCACATAGGGAATCCTACCCAAGGCTCGACTCAAAGGGATGACCGACGGCTTGGTCTCCGTGAGTTCATTGCGCATGTAATTCATGGCAATGGATTTGGTCGGCATATGAACATGGCATAGGGTTGTCCACCCATCCGCCCCTCCCGTGCACACTTTGCGAGTGGGCTGAAAAGTGTTTGGACCCTCGATCAGAAATTCACGGATGCATAGCCAAAGGGGCTATTCCCGGCTCATCTTCCTAGTTTTGATGGGGCGTAGGGATCACTCCCTCCGTAGATCCGCATGCCGACTCAAGGTGACTAGAGGGCCACCGCCTCGTATTCGACCGAACCCACTGGAAAGTGAACACCACTTCACGGGTAAATGAGCCCATGCCTTGCCCACACGCAGCTGGCAAGCCATTGACCTAGTCACAATGATCCCTAGGCTTTACACACCGAGGGATCGCTCAAGAGTCAGGACATGAACCTCCTTCTTAGCCGGGCCTGCCCCTTCACCCACATCCCGGTGGCTCTTGTGCACAGGCCGACCCCACAAGAAGCTAGAGAGGCTACTCTAGGAGCATCAACTACCAAGCTTTTTAGTCTCTACCCCTTCCCAATACAAGGAGTTCATAGAGATACATCATCCATATATTTTCAGAGAACTAAAGAACTAGATCTAATCTACAACATAGAGTTAGGTTCTTTAGTTAGAATCGCTATCTAGAGATCTAGAGGGCTGCTATGGGCAATTTAATAGGCTAAGCCTACACCGATTCAATGACTAAAATGGGGTTTAGACTATCTAATTGGCCAAATACCCCATCCTTGAGAGGCTCCTCCTGACCTGAGCTCGACCATCCCTGGCGAGACGCCGAATCAAGGGAAACTAAGGATGCAATTCTCCCGTGCGTTCTGAGGCTGGTTTTGGTCGCTGAGGCAGCCAAAAACAGAAGTTCTAAAGCCCTAAAATCGAAAATTGGGCAAGTTAGGGTTTCCCACCCTATATAGACAAGGGGTTGGTTAGGGTTTCCACTTATCCCCTTTGGCATGTGGATAATTGGAAATGGGCCCACTTTTGCCTTTAAGGGCTAGGGTGGGCCAAATGTGCACACATGGAAATGTGCCCACATTAATGTGTACATTGGAGAATGTGCACATTAATTGCACCTGGCGGGTGTGGCCCACTTAGCATGAAGTGTCCACTTGGAAATGTGTGCCCACATTAATGTGTACATTGGAAAATGTGCACATTAATAGTTGCACATATTTCTCGGGCGAAGTTGCCCCTAGGGGCTACCCACCGGTTACACGCTTAGCGCATACGCCACCGGAGGCGGTAATGCTGCGACGAGGCGAAGACGGGATACGCCCCGGGGCGATAATCGCGGCCGAACGCCACGTAAGAGGTGTCGGGCGAAAGCAAACCACATAATCGCGATAGCGGTGAAGGAACCGGGTAGTCGAAGGCAAAGTTGCAACAATGGTGCTATTGCCGCCAAGTTTTGCTTGAGCCTCATCGCCAGATCAATAGCTTGCCGCAGCCGCTGTTCAAGGTCACGGATCCTGCTGTCCTTTTCTAGGAGAAGGCGTGATTGGTCACGGACCTGCTTCGAAGTGTTGACTGAGGAGGATTGCCCCGAGCATTGAGATTTAAGCACCTGCAATCTCCGCCATCAAGAATCTTCGCTTCGCACCTCCGTAGTTTCCATCTTGGAGAGAGATGAGCCGAGAGGTCTCAGGTGGTGGAAAGCCGAGCCGCCAAGGAGGCAATTTGAGCGCCCCGGCCTGTAAGGTGGTCAACTTGAGGCGGTAATTGTCACAAAGCTCTGAAAGTACAAGGCTTCGAAGCTTAGCAACATCTTTTTTTTTTGTCACCCGTGAGGGTGTCTTTGGACTTGTTTTGCTCCAATAAGTCCCGTAGGGCAGCATTGAGCCGAGCCGCTGATCTCGCAAGCAAGCTGGTCTGATCCTCGCACTTTTGAGATCCGTATGGGCCCGTAAGAGAGCTCCGCGTTTGTCTTGAAGTTGGGCCTCCAAAGTTGCAACTTGTGCAAAGGGCAGCCTTTGAAAGTCACTTGGACCGCATCGTAGGCCTCTAGTGCCATTTGAACCCCATTCATAAGAGCTTCTTGAGATTCTTGTAACTTGAGAACAAAGAAGCCTTGAGCATCCCGCCGACACCGATACAACAACCGACGAGGGTGCCGTGGTGGTGGAGCCGCCGCCACCCCGGTTTGTGATGTTTGTGAGACATGGTGTGAACCGGATGGTGTAGCGTAGGAGGAAACAAAGGACATGGGAGTTCGGAGTTTTGACATGACCAGGGAAGAAGGGCGAGGTGCCAACTTGGTGAGTGTGGGGGAGGGAACGCCGAGTGGAATCATGAGAATGAGGAGGTGTGGGAGGAAAGTAATGACGGATGATGGCTTGAAGGTGGCCTCCCACGTAAAACTTCCTCAATTAGAAGTGGCAAAATCTAAGACGGTCAACTTTTGGAGAAGACTCGTGAAAACATCAATTGGGGCCAATCAAGATGGTGGTTGAGTGCGAAGCGCTGAGCACGATATTATAGAAGGGCTTATTGATATGGGTGTTCTTGATAGAATACCCATGAACTTGGCGCCACGTAAACTTAACAAAAGTTTCATGAGGCTTGTCAATATTTGTCGCGATGGACATTGGCATGATAAGGAGGTGCACCAAACTCGTGACATCTAGATCCCGTGATGGCGCACCAAGATAAACAAGGGGTTTGCAAGGGAATATGGAATACCTCGAAATCAAGTGTTGAGTTAGCAAATGGTGGTGCCATCGAAATTAATCGGGTGTATCCATGCGGCCGCTGACGATATTGGCGATGAACCGCTTCAATTGGTCGATTTGGAGCCTAAGTTCCATTTGAGAGAATTCAGAAGCTTCGGGCGCTCATGACTTCACGACATTCGCCAACAAGGGCTTCCCGAAAAGTGGGCTAAGAAAGATACGCACTTTAAAGAGCCGGTTCCTCGAGCAAGAGCTTGAAGTGTAGAAAATCTTGGTGCAGCCATGGCAAAGAGACTTGCAGAAAAGAACAGTGCGATGCAAAGGCGAGGACGAAAGCCAAGAACGGAGGACGGCGGCGCAGAGGGAACGTAAAGGTTTAGGGCGCCGCATCCGAGGCTAAGAGGTATGATGAGGGCTAAAACCAGAGCCGCTGATGGTGCCAGTGTCGAAAGATGCCAAGGAGGGCATTGAGAGGCAAAATTTGGCTAAGTCCCCAACAACAAGGGAGAAGCAATGAACGGTGAAGATGAGACGGAAAGAAAGATCGAATGTGACAGTAGCCAAAGGACACATATTAATGTTTGACGGCATGAAAAGAAGCAAGGGTATTTAATGCCGGCAACCTCGGGCGGGATATCATTAAAACGAATGTGTCGAGGGTACCCTTGCTAGATATGCTGGAGAAAGGATTCTCGCTTTAGAAAGAGCCTTGCATTGCAAAACACGCTGGCAAATTTCTCGATTGGTCCACGCCGACCAGTAGTTCCTACCGGCTATATAAGACTAACCGAGTGAAGCTAAGACATTCGATGGCGCTTTGGGCATGGCAACCCGGGTTTGAACGAGGGTTGCACTATGCCCACCAACCGCCGAGTGGATTACTTGCAAATGAACTGCCTCGACTGGCGCCGCCACAATCGTGGGCTCGCAAATGGATGGCTGGTGCCCGATGGCTGAACATCCCAACCCTAATACCAACGGATGGAGGTGGTTCGCACTTTTCGCTGACCCCCCGAAAGTAACCTCTACCATATCCTCGCGATCACCTCTCCTCCCAACCCGAGTAGAGGGTTTTTTCTTCTTAGGTTGGTAGTAGATAGGCTCGAGCCCGCTTTTTGTATATAGGGCAGGCCCATAGTGGAATTAGCCGGGTCGCGGGCCCGCATTTTGTAAAAATATCCACCTTTAATATAATATGTCACCGCTTAGTCACTATCCGCTAGGTGTTTGCTTCTTGAACTCAGACTGCTTGTTGATTTTCGCCAGGGTGATGAAATGTTTTGAGGCTAAAACCATTAACCGCTAGTAATGGAGTGCCATCTAACTCAGCCGCTTGGAAAAACGGGGCTCCAAATCCACTTGAACAATTTGATAAGGGCCAAGCCAACTAAAACTTAAGTTTACCCTAAAATTTTGTACCGGAATCATAAAGAAGAACCAAATCGCTTCTTTGAATGTTTTTGTCTTCAAACGCTTGTCATGTAAAGATTTTTGCAAATCGCTGTCCATGAAGAACACTTAATATAACATCCCTTCAAAGTTCATCCAAAACCGTTCTAATTGATAGACCCTTTCTTTGGTCTGCGACAGGTGGATTATGATAGGCGGTAGCCGGAGTTGAAAGCAGTGTTGGAATGTATTCAAATGGCATGAAGCTTCGACCATAAACAATTTGAAAGAGTGTGACACGTAGCAATTTTTTGGAAACAAGTATTGTAGGTAAGAACAATAGGAAGTTTGTTTACCCGTCACATGCGTTTGTAAACGTCACAAATTTTTCTTGAAATGGTGACGAGGAAGTTTTGTTGGTGCTACCTGAGCCATTACCTTGAGGATAGTAAGGTGTGCTCTTGTGATGATGTATCAAGGATAATCCGTCAGCTCCTTGATGGTATGATTGATGAAGTGGATTTTTTCCACGATCTTGACCAGCTCAGGTAGAGGCGGTAGAATCGGCATTGATGATTTGTTGATAGAGGACCCTGATTGTGCTAGCTGCGGTGTTATGCGGAAGTGCATGAAGCTTCATACATTTGGTAGCGTAGTCAGTGAGAACCGGAATGTAGCGGGCACGGGTGTGCAGCGGGGAGGATCTATAAGGTCCCACAAAATCCATTCCCCATTTGCTGAAGGGAAGGCGTGGCGGCCGTCGAGGGAAGGCGTCACGGGCGTGAAGTGGTCCCACCCGGCCGGCAAGCGTCTGCGTCCAGGCGTGGGCGTGGCGTCTTTGAAGGCGTGGGCCAAAATACCCGGCTAGAAGGATTTTTCGTGCGATGGTGTCACCATGAAAATGACCACCACCTAGCCTTGATGAGCTTCTCGAACAATGTCACAGGCGTCATGAGGGTAGAACCTTACCCGATACGACACGTTAGTATCATTTAATTATTAATAAAATTTTGGTTATATGGTGACCACCCACCTATCTACATGGATGGTCGCCATTATCTCATTAGGAAGGGTGAATCTTCCCATTATGGCGAGCGGCGCCCTATAATACTTATATGCCGCTCATGCCTACACACCTCTAGTTGCCCGGTACGTGGAGGATATCGCCTTCTCGGCGTGATGAGAATAGATTCCTCCTATCAAAGCTTATATGGGAGGGCTAAAGAGATTTGCTTGTAATGCATTCCTGATGACCTTTCTCGGTGGAGTCACCGAGTGGGGCCAGTAGCTTTCTAATCTACCTTCCACTCATGGCGAGCGGGTCATGCTGATGACATTACACCACCCGCGCCCTAGAGATCAGAGTAGTGGTCCCCATCATCGATTACAGCATGCGAGCCCATACTAAGCATAGGTTGCATCGTAGATTAATCTTAATTACACAAGAATTAACCTACACAAATCGACATGCCCGAGCCGATTTCTTACGAGGTGACCTTGCCGTCCCATTGCTCCATAAAGCGTGGGTACTTGCTTTACTAAATTTTTCTTAAGTACCCGTCGGCGTCTTCCACTTTGGTAAGTGTTTCCACTTGACCAAATCTTTGGAGGAATTCTGATCTTCTCATTTTCTTGAAAGCTTTATCAAGAATCAATTAAAACTATTTCCGGTGTTCCTCCGTCATTTCCAACAACGTTGGAGAATCCAAGACTTCCTGCGGATTTGGAGTATGCTTCTTCAACAAACTCCGCGTGGAAGACCTTATGAATCTTTAGGTGTCTTTGGCAAGTCTAGCTTGTAGGGATTGATTACCTACTCTCTTGACTATTCTGAAAGGTCCAGCCCACCTTGGAGCAAGCTTCTTGCAATTCCGATCCTGAAGCCGCTGCTTCACCTTGATCTTGAGCCAAACATCATCTCAACTTTGAACTCTCTTCTTTGTTCGATGCTTTGTCGTGATGCTCTTCTCGACTTCTTCTTCGCTAGCATAACCTCGAACTTCTTCCACAAGGCTGCTGCATATCGGCCAACATCTCACTGCGAAACTTCTACTTTTGACCGGGGGTTGTGCCAAGTGTGCGAGTTAGGCGATATAAGCGTGGTTGATCATAAAACGGCGACATTTGGGATGATTCTGCTTGGTGCTATTGTGTATGCAAACTCCACCAAGTGAATAAATTCTTCCCACATACTTTGCTTATTCGGACATAGTTTAGCATGTCCTCTAAAATCTGTTGGTCCTCACCTCGCAGCCCATCCGTCGAGGATGATATCACGTCTTCATGGATAGCTTAAATGCGGATTGTCGCAAAGAGGTCTTGCCAAAAGGCGCTCATGAACCGGATCCTGTCGGAGATAATCTCCCTTGGCATGCCATGAAGCACGAAGATCTCTTTGGTGAAGAGCTTTCTTTGTGTCCATAGGCTGTATCGTAGTTACGCAAGGCACAAAATATGCCATTTTCGACAACTTGTGGACTACTACCATCAAAGCATCTTTCCCTCTTGCGGTCCTTGGGAGTCTGTGATGAAATCCATGCTAATCACCTCCCACTTAAGCGTTTGGCACAGCTAATGGCTCTAAAGCTCACGGAATTGAAGGCTTGCGCCTTTGTCTGGCGACATAGCGGCATTCCTTGATGTAGCGAGCTACACTTTTCTTCATTCTTGGCCAATAATAGCTGCTTTGCGTACTTTGAAATATGTTTTCATGAATCGCATGGCCACTATTGGGCTGTTGTTCAATAGCGTGTCGTGGAGGATCAATTTCCTTACACGATGATTCGAGTGCGCCGCGGCTTGTTCTTATGGTATAACGGGTTGCCTTCCTTCTTAAAATGTTTAAAAGGCTTCCCGCTCCTTATCTGTTCTAGCCTCCCTAGAGACTTGCCCATACTTCCTTGAAATCCACATCCGTTGGCAAGGACTCTTCAATCTTCTTACCAAAGTCGGCTGCAGATCGTCGAGAAATGCGTTGCAATGCACTCTAGTTGTCGGGGGATGTCTTGAAAGCGCATCGCTACCACATTGAGCTTCCACGGCTTGTAGACTATACAAAGTCGTACTCTTCAAGGAACTCCATCCACCTTCTACGCCTCGGGTTGAGGTGTGGTTGCGTGAATACATATTGGAGGCTCACGGTGAGTGCGTATCCAAGCTGGAACTTCCTTCCCAAAGGTAGTGCCTCCAAATTCTTAATGCCCCGACAACCGCAAGCAATTCACGGTGCGTGCGCGTGGGGTAGCGCGTTTTAGTGTCATTCATCTTCACGGAATCATATGCTACCACCACGCTCTTCACGCATAAAGCCTTTGCTCACAGCTATCTTACTTGCGTCCCGTCGCTACAAGCTTATCTTTCTCTCGGTCCGGCGGGGTTAAAGGCTGGGGCTGTTGTTAAAGCTTCCTTCAACACTTCAAACCACTGCTTGGGCTTTCTTGTGCCAATGCTCTGCCCAATCTTTCACTTTCTCGCCCTCGTCAAAGTCTGTTGGCGGGGCTGCTATCTTAGCAAAGTTCTTCACGAACTTCACCGTAGTACCCTGCTAGGCGAAAAACTTCGACTTCATGCACATTCTTACGAGGCCCGACCCGGAATAGCGGCTTCAATCTTTGCGAGGATTAGTGGAGATGCCTTACTTTGAGATCACATGACCTAGATACTCCACCTTCTACATTTGCGAAGTGGCGCCCGACAACTTGGCGTACAAATGGTGCCTCTTCAACTTCTCCGGCCTCTTCTCAAGTGTTGTGCGTGCTCTTCAAGGGATCTGCTATACACCAAAATGTCATCAAAGAAAACAATCACAAAGGTGTCTAAGAACTCCCACGAAGATGTATGTTCATGAGCCTCATGAGCGTTGCGGGGGCATTCGATAAGCCGAAGGGCATTACCGTGAACTCATAGTGCCCATCTGCAGCGTTACGAAGGCGGTCTTATGGATATCTTCTTCCTTTATCCTGATCGATGATAATAACGACCTTAAATCAATTTTGGAAGATCTTTTGCACCTTGGAGCTGATCCATCAAGTCATCTGATCACGGGGGCGCATATTTGTTCTTAATGGTGTGCTTGTTCAAGCGCCTATAGTCTATGCACATCCTTAAAGCGCCATCCTTCTTCTTAACGAAGAGAATGGGGAGCTCCAAATGGCGAAACACTAGGTCTAATGAAACCTAGGTCCAGCTCTGCAATTTGCTTCTTTAGTTCCGACAACTCTGCGTTGTCATTCTATATGGAGCCTTGCTTTCGTTGGCTTTGTTCGGTTCGAGTGCTATCTACTTTTCGACTCCTCTATAAGGAGGGCTGCTTGATCTCATCTGGAAAGAGATCATGGAATTCCGTGATCAGCTTAGCTACTTGCCCGGCAACTTGCTGACACCTTGTCTTCTTTGCTTCCTTCCGATTCCGGCTCACTAATCTCAAGCTTGAAGATGTATGCCACCCGCTCGCTCTTGATGCACTTGAACGACCTCTTAGAAGACATGCAGCGCATGATGGGAACAACTTCTTTACACGGTGATTTCGATGATCTTGCCGTCAGGGCGTTCGAAAGGTCACCTTCCGCTTTCCACGGTCGATAATGGCCCTGGCCCCAAGGTACTCCATTCCTATGATCAAGTCGTACTTGCCAATGCCCATTACTTCTGCCCCCATCTAGATATTAATCCACGGCAGAGTCGATGTAGAAGTTGATTCTCTTGCTGCCGATGCGCTTTGCACCACTTGCTAAGACAAGCGGGCCTTGGCTTTGACTTTAATGGTTTCGACTTCAACATTTGAACCGTTACGGGGATGCAAAGTTATGGCTACTTCACGAGTCTATCAAGACTATGAAGGACTTGGCCTTGGCCTTCCCTCTTTGTGGAAATTACCTTATCTTGGCTCTCTGCTTTTTTCTGTATCTATTGCGGCAAAGATATGGCACTCACCACAATGTAATCGCGGGCTTCTTGCCGCCGTCGTCGTCCGGGCCAGGCGTCCCAATCTCCCAACTCCGCTAGAGCTGCACTCATGGCGTAGGGGCGGTTTGCTGTTCTATGGCTTTGGCCGAAGCACACTTTCTACACTGGCTTGCTTTTCTATGCACTCCTATCTCTTTTCCTTGGGCATCGCTTTGCAAAAGGATCGCCTTTGCTTTGGAGTAGTTTGACCCCTCCCCTTGTCCTTGAAGGACACACTGCTTCTTCTCCTGCTTTGTTTCCCACAGTTTGCCACCATATAGGCCTCTAGGTTGGGCTGGTGGTGGCGCCACAGGGGCTATAGCTTCACATCGCCTTGCCTTTTATCACGGAAATCTTCTTTCGCTTACGCCCCACTATTAAGGGGGTCCCAAACCCTGCAAGCTTATAGCCTTGGACTCTGCTTCTGATACTGTCTTAGGGTTTATTGCCCTCACAAGCTTGCGGATCTCCTCATTCAGCCCTTCAATATAGCTTTCAACTGCATGCTTCTCTCCCAACTTTGGCACATACAGCCTTAGCCTCATGAATTCCTCTGTATATTTCTGGACTGATTTGTTTCCCTGTTGGAGCCTATAGAACTGCTGCATCATGCTGGACTTATGTTCCCTTGGGACGTAATGGCGCTTGAAGGCTTTAGCAAACTTCCTGAACTTACAAGCATCCCTGCTTAAGCCATGTGCCTTTGCATAACCCTTCCACCAAATCCGTGCGGCTCCTTTCAAGTTGGCTGTTGCAACTCTGCCTTTGTCTTTATCTTTCATGCCATAAGCGTTGTCGTATTCGCTCATTTTAATCCGACCATGCCTCTGCTTCTAATCGACTGTTCTCCCCGAGGCTGTTCGATTCTTGGGCCTTCCATACATTGCCGGTCGCGAAATCTACCTTCTTCTGGTAGTCGAGGCCACAGTGTCTCTTTGTCGTCCATCGGTGTTCCTCTGCCTTCCCTCTTCAGTTCCTTTGCCTTCCATCTGTTGGGTCCACGAGCACGTTCTTCCTCTTCCTCGGTCAGTCTGAGTCGAACTTGAGTCGGAAGATTCGGACTGGAGGATCTCCTTCTCTTGCTCCTCTTCTTGTCCCTTCTTGCTCTCCCAGGCTGATGCTTCTGCGGCAGGTGGCGTTGCCACCGAACCCACTGCTGCTTTGGCGGACAGCAAGGCCTTTATCGCTCGGGTCCGTCCTCATCACGGGATATCTCCTCCTCACGGGGTCATGGGTTCCATATATGCAAAATAGGTTCCTTCTTAGGGGGTGAGTGCAGGCGGGGTCACGCTCTTCTATAAGGTCTCATGGGTTGTCGTTCCCCTGGCGCTTAGGCCTCTAGCTGCATACACAAGTAATTCATGGCTATATGGTTAGTTTCATTTGTTCTCTTGCATTGTTTATGTTTGTTGGTATAATTGTGGGGCAAAATTACATCAACAAAACATTTAAAGTCTACAAATTGTATTTATATATTATATAATATTTTAGTACAAAAAGTCTCAGGGATCAAGAGTCTAACTAGTCTTGAAATCGCCGGTAAGGCCAGGTTGTCTTCAAGAAACTTCTTAACTTGGGCCGTCCCTACAGGTGACCCAAGTTCCTGATGATGCTGGCGGCGAGCCTCCTGTAAGGCTCTCACCAAATCTTCTACCTGCGATTGGGATGTAAGGGCGCGATCACCCATAATCTCGCTGGCGTCGATGGGGTATGGCCCGAAGTCGAAGAGGTCAGTGCCATTGCCCTCTTGACTAAAAGGCGGCATAGTCGGCGTTTGTTGCTATTGGCGTGCTGCCCGGCACGAGGTGCAATCGGCATGAATACTCCTTCTTCACCTGCGGGACTGAACTTGCGGTGTATTACAGCTATTCTCCCATCCATCGGCGGCGGCAAATAGAAGCTTCTCGGCTTGTTTAGCCTCGGCTCTGTCTTGCTTCCGTACTTCGTCGACCTCGATTTTGGTCGGCTCCAGTAATCTTCAATTGTCGCGGTCGAGCCTCGAGGTCGATTCCTTCTCCTCTTGCGGGGTGGTGTCGAAGGATTTCGGGCATTAGGATGCTGCGTGGTCTTCCCACGGATCCCCATCTGTTCTTGGAGGCGAGGAACTCCTCCTGCATTGGCGGCTCCTTTCGTCCATCATTTGCACGATCTTTGCTTTGTAGGCTGGATATTGGGAGGTCGTTTCCCATTGTGTGTGTCGGCCTCCCTCACTTGAAGCGGAAAGTCGAGGCTCCCCGGGGCGATGAAGTCGTCCATGTCGATTCTGCCGCAATTGGTGGTGGAAGCGATTAGTCCAACTGAGCTCCCTCTCCTGCATTGGGAAGGTTACGGATGTCGGCGAGGAGTAGATACTCCTCTCCGTTGATGATGATAGGGGCTAGGCTTGTGATGCCTAGCCGAGTGGGGGAGAAAACTTCGATGCCTGCCTCTGCTTTCGAAGTTGATCAGCTCCTGTTCTGCTTGGCGTCGTTCTTCGTCTGAGTCGAGCTCCGTATATTCCTTGTCGTCCGACCCTTCTTCTCCTTCTCTTGCTTCTTGTTCCTGTTGATACTGTAAAAGCATCTGCTCTTCCTCTTGCACTGCTATGGGGTCTACCTCCATCGGAGGAATAGAGGTTGCCCCCATCGGGTTTTCGGCGCGGTGGGATAAGAAGATGGCTAGGGCTGCGGTGTAAGAGAAGTACTTGGTCTGTTAATTTGTCGGGACCATGTAGTCAGGCAGCCTCTGCGCCTTGTTAGTTAAGTACTTGGCGATGTTGGGGACATCACCCAAGGCTGCTTGAAGGGATGGGCGGGGAACGAAGTATCCTATGCAAGGGGGGACTTGAACAAGGGAGGGTCCTACCCTAGCTTGAAATTCTGCTAGCACCTGCCTATATGCTGGGGTTGCATTTAGCGTAGCTTGGATGTCAATTTCTTTCCCAAAGACTTGGAAGATGTCGTTGACATCCGCCTCGGCAGCATGGAGCCTTGTGGCCTACCATCGCCCGAAGTCAGCAGTGGCCATTGATCTAGCAAAGAAGGGAGTATCAAACGGATGCAGAAGCGCCTCAGGGAGCTGGAAGATCGCCTAAGCAGTGGAGAGCAAATTTGCAGGGTGCTAAATGAGAAATGGGGGACTTATTTATAGAATTGGGGAAAAACCCTAATTTTTGGGTGAGCTAGAATTTACTGAGATTAGGCAATTCTGATCTATTAAAGGATGCAATTGCAAGTTTGAAGACTATTTCTAGGGTTTGAGCATGCTACGAACAACTACTGAACTTATTGTACAATTTGGAGATCAAAATGGTATGAGGTCTCACTTTTTCCCCATAAGAATCCTCCAATAGAATGAGTACTCTACATCAAATTTTTTTGAGAAAATCTTTGCGGCGTTGTTGCAAATCCATCTTTCAAGTGCGGTTATGATGTATTTCAATACAAGAGACATGGGTTTCTTATATGGGCTTAGAAAGCTTGACTCAATTCAAGTGATCTAAGGCTGTAATTCCACTAAACTCATCGTTAGTTAGGCATTAATTGACCCCTTATTTGGAATAAAATACGGAATTTCTCTTATTGGACCGGTTTAAAAAGGAGTTGTTTTGGGCATTTTTGGGCATGGTCTCACCTCGTTGTCGCCCGGCCCTTTTTGAGAATCTCAAAATCCGGTCTCACCGCGTTGCGCGGCGTGTGAGAATCTCAAAATCCGTCTCGGCGTGTGATCGTCTCAATTTTGCTCAAAACTCCGGTTTAACTAAAACAAAAAGCTAGGGATCGATATCTTAACTTATTTAAAGCGGGGGTTTGACACTTCATTTACACAAAAATTTCTTTATATTAACAAAACTTTCTGATTATTTACAAAATCTCAAAGGCGTTCTCCCTTGATGTGCACAGCAAGATACATATCTGCCTCATGAGGGTAACCCTCTTCGGCGTGCAGGTGCAAGCCATTGAATCTTGAAATCTTTGCACTATTTTAAACCGGCCGCCTCCTGTAAACACAAGCGACATCTAAATCGGTCCGCGGCGCGTATGCGTGTTATATTCTTGCATAACCGGCGGACCAAGCGTTGGAGCGGCCGGGGAATCAAAGTCCGTAACTCTTACGGAAGTGGCGGATCTCCTTGAGGGATCTGTCTTCTAGCTTCTTCTTCTTGCTCAGCTTCTTACTTTCGGTGCTTTCGGGGAGGCTTGGGCACGGGTGGCGGTGGCTTGGGTTACGCCTTGGGGTACTCAGCCGATTTGTCCTCACCCGTGCTCACGGAAGTAGGCATTGTATGCCTCCCACTTCTCCATATAGGAGTTGTGTTCCCTAATTCTCTTCTGATAGACCTTTACAGGGTCTATCACATACGCCTCCCATTGGGGTCGCGGGGCTTTAACCCTATTCCACGTCGGGAAAGGTGGGGGCTTCGCCAACTGTCCCGCCTCCTCCTGTTCTTGGGCTACCTACTCTTCCACTTCCTCTACGACCGGGGGTTTTGAAGAGCTTGCTCCGTCTGCGCCCGGCACGTAGTCCTCATCCGAGTCGTCGGTAGTGGGCGGGGTCTCCTCTCTGCCCGGCTCGTTGATGGCCCGAGGACCCACCTTCGCTTCCCGACCTTTACCAGTTTCCTTTTGCCTGCCTTTACGGCTTTGGCCTTCCTCTTCTTGGACCCGCTGGCTGTGGTCGGGTCGTCTTCTCGACTCTTTGTCCTCTGCTCCCGGCGGCGCTCTTTGGCTTCATACTTGTAGACGAAGCGTGCAAGGTCGGCCTCTTCATCTAGGGTGAGTTCCGGCGGCTGCTGCTCCTCTCTTCCTTGCTCTTCCTGCAGGTGGATCTCAGCCTGGGGTTTCTCCTGGGCTGTTGATTGGTCCGCCTGCTCTCGCTGCTCCTCCTGCGGGTTGTTGTCCTCCCGGGGTTGCTCCTGGGCTGTTGACTGCCCTATCTAATCCTGCTGCTCCCCGCTTCTTCCCTCCTCTTGTGCAATCTCCTCGAGGATTTGGTGCATGATATCCGGCCGGTCGTCCTCTACGAGCTCTGTACGGTCGCTCCGGTCTGATCCTGCTTCCTCGCTCGACGAAGATTCGCCTTCATGGAGAAGGCGTTCTCGGAGGACCCTCTGAAGGAGGCCGGAGCCGCTGGCGCTGGAGGATCCGCTTCGGCTAGGCTTCCTTGCAGTTTGTTTGGTGCGGGCCATCATTTTACGGTTTGTCGATCGAAGCTAAGCGCCAGAAGATCGCCTTGGCACTCACGAGCGAAGTTCTAAGGAAGAACACGAAAATGGGAGGGGTCTGGGTCTATTTATAGGGGCCAAATTTTAGGTCAACTTTTAATTACCTTTTTGGGTTGCCTAAAGCATCTAAAACATCTAATTAAGCAAGGTCTCACACGTTGCGCCCAGCCCGATTTTGAGAATCTCAAAATCTGTCCTGGCGCGACGTGTGAGACATGGTGGGGCCCACTATTAAATTAACATGTAACATGCTAATTCTACTGATTCTTAGCTTAAATTTAGAATTATCAAGTTATTTTACTGTAATTTACAACTTTTTGGTGTCAAAGCTGAATGTCTCACACGTTGCGCCCAGCCCGATTTCGAGAATCTCAAAATCCGTCCTGGCGCGATGTGTGAGACCACCCTACTTTTTGGATGTTGGCTCACCAATTTTTAATCTTTTTACATTTTTATTCATTTTAACTGTTACTAGCTTAGCATAACTACAAAAATGAGAAAAAATTTTCCCATTTTTCGAGGTTTAAGGATCCTATCAAGTTAGTGCTCTTTGGGAACATGGCGGTTGCTTTGCTCTTGGTCTCCAAGAACATAGCTCTGATACCAGCATGGCGTCCCCTACTCGTATATCACGGTGCCCTCACCGTATACAAACAGGAGTTCATCCCCATACCAGCTCCATGCTAATATAGGGCCCTCCACATGACACATGCAACGTGGCGGGTTCCGGTGGGAAGAGTGGAAGGGTCATTGCACCAAATCTCCCTCGGGGGCCTACCTAGGCTGGCGGCGTAAACATACATGTCGAGTAGCACATACATCAACATCATATGACCATCACGAAGGATGGTCCTCCACATATCTGCATAGACAAAGATCGGCACATCACATAGGGAATCCTACCCAAGGCTCGGACTCAAAGGGATGGCCGCGGCTTGGGTCTCGAGTTCATTGCGGGCGAAATTCATGGCAATGGATTTGGGCGGCATATGAACATGGCATAGGGTTGTCCACTCCATCCGCCCCTCCCATTGCACACTTTGCGAGTGGGCTGAAAAGTGTCGACCCGACCAGAGTTCACCGGATGCATAGCCAAAGGGGCTATTCACTGGGCTCATCTTCCTAGTTTTGATGGGGCGGTGGGGATCACTCCCTCCAGAGATCGCATCTGACTCAAGGTGACTAGAGGGCCACTGCCCGTATTGAACCGAACCCACGGAAAGTGAACACCACTTCACGGTGTGTCGAGCCCATGCCTTGCCCACAATGCGTGGCAAGCCATTGGACCTAGTCACAATGATCCCCGGTAGGCTTTACACACCCGAGGGATCGTTCAAGAGTCGACACATGAACCTCCTTCTTAGCCCGTCGGCCCCTTCACCCACATCCCGGTGTGGCTCTTGTGCCGCAGGCCGAATCTCTGTGTGCTAGAGGCTACTCTAGGAGCATCAACTACCAAGCTTTAGGTCTCTACCCCTTCCCAATACAAGGAGTTCATAGAGATACATCATCCATATACTTCCACGAGAGAACTAAAGAACTAGATCTAATCTACAACATAGAGTTAGGTTCTTTTTGTTAGAATCTGCTATCTAGAGATCTAGAGGGCTGCTATGGGCAATTTAATAGGCTAAGCCTACTGATTCAATGACTAAAATGGGGTTTAGACTATCTAATTGGCCAAATACCTGATCCTTGAGAGGCTCCTCCTGACCTGAGCTCGACCATCCTGCTGAGACGCTCGAATCAAGGGAAACTAAGGATGCAATTCTCCCGGGCCCATGCAGGGGGCGGTTTTTTAGGCTGTTGAGGCAGCCAAAACAGAGTTCTAAAGCCCTAAAATCGAAAATTGGGCAAGTTAGGGTTTCCCACCCTATATAGACAAGGGGGTTGGCTAGGGTTTCCAATTATCCCCTTTTGGCATGTGGGATAATTGGAAATGGGCCCACTTGCCTTTAAGGGCTAGGTGGCCAAATGTGCACACATGGAAATGTGTGCCCACATTAATGTGTACATTGGAGAATGTGCACATTAATTGCACCTATGGGTGTGGCCCACTTAGCATGAAGTGTCCACTTGGAAATGTGTGCCCACATTAATGTGTACATTGGAAAATGTGCACATTAATAGTTGCACATATTTCTGGCGAGTTGCCCCCTAGGGCTACCCACCTGGCTACACGCTAGCGTACACGTCAGCCGGAGTGGCGTGTACGCGTGACGAGGCAGTACGGTATACGTCCTGGGGGCGTATACTGTGCTGGAACGTCACAGAAGAGGTGTCGGCGAGCAACCACATAATCGTGATAGCAGGAAGGAACTGGGTAGTCGAAAGGCAGGTTGCGAACAATGGTGCTATTGCCGTCAAGTTTTGCTTGAGCCTCATCAGCAGACTGAATAGCTTGCTGCAGCTGTTGTTCAAGGTCACGGATCCGGTTGTCCTTTTCTAGGAGAAGGCGTGATTGGTCACGGACCTGTTTCTGAGAAGTGTTGACCTGGGAGGAGGATTGCCCCGGAGCATTGAGACGAAGCACGGCAATCTCCGCGTCATCAAGAATCTTCTGTTTCTGCACCTCTGTAAGCTGATCTTGGAGAGAGGTGAGCTGAGAGGTCTGTGTGGAAAGCTGAGCCGTCAAGGAGGCAATTTGAGCGTCCCGCTCTGTAAGGTGGTCAACTTGAGTGCGGTAATTGTCACAAAGCTCGGAGTACAAGGCTTCGAGCTTAGCAACATCTTTTTCCTTGTCACCCAGGAGGGTGTCTTTGGACTTGTTTTGCTCCAATAAGTCCTGAAGGGCAGATTGGAGCTGAGCCTGTTGATCTGCAAGTAAGCTGGTCTGATCCTGTGCACTTTTGAGATCTGTATGGGCCTGTAAGAGAGCTCCGTGCTTGTCTTGAAGTTGGGCCTCCAAAGTTGCAACTTGTGCAGTGGCAGCTTGAAAGTCACGGTGGACCGCATCAGAGGCCTCTAGTGCCGTTTGAACCCCATTCATAAGAGCTTCTTGAGATTCTTGTAACTTGAGAACAGCAGCTTGAGCATCCTGCTGATACTGATACAACAACTGACGAGGGTGCTGTGGTGGTGGAGCCTGCTGCGGCCTGGTTTGTGATGTTTGTGAGACATGGTGTGAACTGGATGGTGTAGCAGAGGAGGAAACAGTGACATGGGAGTTCGGAGTTTTGACATGACCAGGGGAAGAAGGGCGTGAGGTGCCAACTTGGTGAGTGTGGGGGAGGGAACGCTGAGTGGAATCATGAGAATGAGGAGGTGTGGGAGGAAAGTAATGACGGATGATGGCTTGAAGGTGGCCTCCCACGTAAACCCAATTAGAAGTGGCGGCTCTAAGGCGGTCAACTTCTTGGAGAAGGCGGGCAAAAACATCAATTGGGGCCAATCAAGATGGTGGTTGGAGTGCGTAGCAGTGAGCACGATATTATAGAAGGGCTTATTGATATGGGTGTTCTTGATAGAATACCCAAGGAACTTGCGCCACAGAAACTTAACAAAAGTTTCATGAGGCTTGTCAATATTTGTCAGGCGATGGACATTGGCATGATAAGGAGGTGCACCAAACTCTGTGACATCTAGATCCTGTATGGCAGACCAAGATAAACAAGGGGTTTGCAAGGGAATATGGAATACCTCGGAAATCAAGTGTTGAGTTAGCGAAATGGTGGTGCCATCGACCACTGTGGTGTATCCATGCGGGCTGTTGACGATATTGGCGATGAACTGCTTCAATTGGTCAGGATTTGGAGCCGGAAGTTCCATTTGAGAGAATTCGTAAAGCTTCTGGCGTTCTGCGACTTCACGATTCGGGCCAACAAGGGCTTCCCGGAAAGTGGGCGTCAAGAAAGATACAGACTCGAAAAGAGCCGGTTCTCTGGGAGCAGTAGCTTGAAGTGTAGAAAATCTTGGTGCAGCCATGGCAAAGACTTGCAGAAAAGAACAGTGATGCAAAGGCGGAGGACGAAAGCCAAGAACGGAGGACGAAGGCGCAGAGGAACGAAAAGGTTTAGGGCGCGCAACTGGAGGCGAAGAGGTATGATGAGGGCGAAACTGTAGCCGTTGATGGTGCCAGGTGTCGAAAGATGCCAAGGAGGGCATTGAGAGGCAAAAATTTGGCTAAGTCCCCGAACAACTGAAGGGAGAAGCAATGAACGGTGAAGATGAGACGTGAAAGAAAGATCGGATGTGACAGGTGGCCAAAGGACACATATTAATGTTTGACGGGTATGAAAAGAAGCAAGGGTATTTAATGCTGGCAACTCGAAGTGGGATATCATTAAAACGAATGTGTCAGAGGGTACCCTTGCTAGATATGCGGCGGGAGAAAGGATTCTCAGTTTAGAAAGAGCCTTGCATTGCAAACACGTTGGCAAATTTCTGATTGGTCCACGTCGACTAGTAGTTCCTCGGCTGGCTATATAAGACGAACCGGGAGTGAAGCGAAGACATTCGATGGCGCTTAGCATGGCAGCTGCTGGTTTGAACGAGGGTTGCACTATGCCCACCAACTGTCAGGAGTGGATTACTTGCAAAATGAACTGTCTGGACCTCTGGCGCTGCCACAATCGTGGCCTGCGAATGGATGGCTGGTGCTCCGGGATGGCTGAACATCCCGACCCTAATACCAACGGGATGGAGGTGGTTCTGCACCTTCGCTGGGACCCTGAGCAGAACCTCTACCATATCCTCCGCATCACCTCTGCTCCGAACCCGGAGTAGAGGGTTTTTCTTCTTAGGTTGGTAGTAGATAGGGCTCTGAGCCCGTTTTTGTATATAGGGCAGTGCCCATAGCGGAATTAGCTGGGCTGTGCCCGCATTTTGTAAAAAATATCCACCTTTAATATAATATGCCGCCTGTTTAGTCACTATCTGTTGTGTTTGCTTCTTGAACTGTATCTGTTTGTTGATTTTCGCTTTCTGTGTGATGAAATGTTTTGAGGCGAAAGCCATTAACCAGTGTAGGTAATGGAGTGCCATCTAACTCAGCCAGTTGGAAAACGCTGGGTCGAACCACTTGAACAATTTGATAAGGGCCAAGCCAACGAAACTTAAGTTTACCCGGAAAATTTTTGTACCGAGAATCATAAAGAAGAACCAAATCGCCTTCTTTGAATGTTTTTGTCTTCAAACGTTTGTCATGTAAAGATTTTTGCAACTGTTGTCCATGAAGAACACGAATATAAGCATCCCTTCGAAGTTCATCCAACTGTTCTAATTGATAGACCCTTTCTTTGAGTGCAGCAGGTGGATTATGAGCAGTAGCCAGTTGAAAACGGAGTGTTGGAAGGATGTATTCAAACGGCATGAGAGCTTCCTGACCATAAACCAATTTGAAAGGAGTGTGACCTGTAGCAATTTTGAAACAAGTATTGTAGGCCCAAAGAACAGTAGGAAGTTTTGTTTGCCGTCAAATGCGTGAAAGCGTCACAAAAATTTTCTTGAGAATGGTGACCCGGAGTTTTGTTGGTGCTTTACGCCAAACCATTACCTTGAGGATAGTAAGGGGTGCTCTTGTGATGATGTATCACGAGATAATCCGTCAGCTCCTTGATGGTATGATTGATAAAGTGGACACCACGATCACTGACCAGCTCCGTGGGGCAGCCGAATCGCGTGATGATTTGTTGATAGAGGACCCTAGTTGTGCTTTGCGCATGTTATGCGGAAGTGCGCAAGCTTCCGCCCATTTGGTAAGCGTGGTCGGTGAGAACCGAATGTGAAGGGCGCGGGTGTGCCGCGCGGGAGGATCTATGGGTCCCACAAAATCCATTCCCCATTTGCTTTGAAGGGAAGGGCGTGGCGGGCGCTGGCAAGGGAAGAGCGTCACGGGCCGTGGGTCGTCCACCCGGCCGGCAAAGCGTCCACACGCAAGGGGCGCGTGTGAGCGTCTTTGAAGAGCGTGGGCCAAAAAATACCCGCCTAGAAGGATTTTTCGCGTCGCGGGTGTCACCATGAAAATGACCACCACCTAGCCCTTGATGAGCTTCTCGAACAATATCCGAACGTCATGAGGTAGAACACGGTCGAAGGATGGTATCCTTACCCTTTTGTAGAGATGTCCCGCAACCATGGTGTAGTCATGGACCTCACCTTAGAAATTGATGTCGACGGGATTGCCGCTTGGCGAGAGAGCATCGTGTCCTCCGGTGGAAGGGCACCGTGGGGAGGTAATCGCTGAAAATCATGGAACCAATGTGGTGTTGCCATGACTAAAAAGAGTTGAGCGTCCGTGAAAGGCGCCCGAGACTCCAGCTTGAGGGATCATCCGTGGGATGCGTGAAAGATAATCGGGACCACATGAGATTTGGTCGCCTTGTGAACAATTTCAAAAGGCAAATTCTTGAGAAGAAGGACCCAACGAGCAATGCGGCCCGTGGGCGGATTTGTTGATCAAATAAAGGAGTGCTTGGTGGTCCACAAAGAACTTGATTTGATCGCCAAAAGGTAGTGACGGCGTTGGACATGAAAAATGAGACCCAAAGCTTCACGCCTGCGGGCGTAATAGTTGCGCTCGGCGAATTGAGTTTTCTCACGGGCGATCGATTTGGTTTGTCGGTGCAGCGATATCATATTCTTGAGAAAGAACAGCTCCAATAGCAAACACCGACATCGACATGAACATGAAAGGGCTTGTCCCATTGAGGAGGAATAAGAACCGGGCCCGAGTAAGCAAAAGCTTCAAATTTGAAAAGCAAAGATCCTTTGGGGGAATTCAAGCCCGTGTGGATTCATCACCCGTGAGTTTATGAATGGGATCTGCAATGGCCGCTAGTCCAGAATGAAGGTGGAGTAATAATTGACCTTACCGGGGAAAGAGCGTGTCTCCTTGATATTGGCGGTGCTTGAGCCTTGAGCACACAACCGATTTTGGCGTGATCTATGGTGATACCGCTTATTTACTTCACGTGGTGGCCTAACACCACGAGGTGACACAAAAGGTGCATTTCTCGAGATTGAGACTAATGCCGACTCATCACGTTTACGAAGACGAGTTCCAATTTATCCAAATGGTCAGCCATGGAACTGTAGGCAGAGAAGTCATCTTGAAAAATTTGTAAGAAGGGATTTTCCTTCATAAAATCATGAAAAACTGAGAGCATGATGCGTTGAAACGTTGATGGAGAGTTTGATAATCCAAAAGGAACCACCTTGTAGGCAAAAAGTGACCCACGGGGGTGGTGAAAGTAGTCTTGAGTTGATCGATTCTTTGATTGAGATCTGATTGTAGCCGAAAAACCATCCACGAAGGAGTACATCTCATGTCCAAGAAACCTCTTCCAACCCCAGTCCGCGGAAGGGAAGTGGAAAATGATCACGCCCGTGGCCTTTCGATTGAGTTTTCGTTAGTCCACCACGCACGCCGATCTTACCATTGTGTTTGAGGGCAATGACTATGGGGCTCACCCATTCGTAATGTTTGACCTCATAGATCAAACTGCAGAAGAGCGAGTTTGTCAATTTCCTACTTGACGCGATCACGGTAATTAGGGTTGAGCCGGACATCCGTTGCTAAACTGGTGTCGTGCATCGATTTGGTAGGAATGGTGAGTTCCCCAGGGCTTTTGTTGATTCCCAAGATCTCTAGCTCCGTGCTTAAAATGTGTTTGAACTTTTTGAAAAGCTTGACGCCCCTGGACGATAACGGCCTAAGATTTGCAAAGAAGGCGACAGGTGATTGTTGCCCACGCCCACGATCTCGACTTCGTGAGTCCGAATATGAGGTATCACTTCGTGTCCCGACAATATGAGCAGTGGGTTGAAGCATAACAGATGTGTGGCACTCTGCGGGTGAAAAAGAGGTTGCCGAGTTTCATCCAGCCAGGGTTGCTTCATGACAGCGTACATCAACAGAGTTGCGTGAGGTTCAAAGATCCGAAAAGTGATCAACACGTTGGATTCTATTGCAAGGAGCCGTAAGGGTCAAGCAAAGCGTACCACACGGGTCCCATCAAGAGTCATTTCTCCCCAAGGATCAAAGATATTCGGGTAGGATGACAGAGGCGCACTCGCAGTGGAGCCCGAACTTGATAAATATTCTCGAAGCCTCGAATCTGTGTCGAGAGAGAGGGTTCAGCCGTGTTCAACGTAAAATGATCTTGCCTCGCTTCCAAGTCCATGGTGGCATTGAGGTGACCATCGCTGATGACCAACCGATCCGTGGGCCCAAGAATGGATACTCTTGGGCGGAGAAAAAGGTCGGCCAACCAACATTTCATAATCACCAGGATCTTCGCCAAACCTTCCAAACTCCAAATTCCATGGGGAATCTGAGATCACCGATGTTGATGTGAAGAAGAGGCGAGGACGCCTTGAGGTCCGGGTGATATGGCCATTAGCCAACTTGATATCATATGGGGGCACCTAAAGAGTTGTTTGATGCCCATTTGTTTTGCGGTTTATCCGTGATGAGATTGATCAGCGCTACCTCCGCCTATTTGAACATGGTTGACTTTGTCGATTACCCACCGTGGCATGGACCGTGGGTGTAGAGGTAGCCACAGCCCCAACTAAAACAGTTGGGAGTGGTAACTGGTTCTTAAGAGCAGGACAGAGTTTCAAAATGGTTGCCAAGCTTAAAGGAATTTTGATCTTGGCTAGCTCCTCTTGGAGTTCCAGAGGCACATGAGAAAAAGGATCTGCTGGTTCCACGGGTGCTGGAGTGCGTGGTAATGAAGCAGCAACTTCTTTGAGTAAGTCAACCTCTGCGGCAATATTGGGATATGGCTGAGAGCGTGGAGGTTGAGATGTGGAAGGTGTATCTTGTCTTTGTTGAGCTCTGGTGGTGGCATGAACATTTGCTAGCGCGGCGCCTTGGCCGACTTGCATGAGATTCAAAATGCTTTGGCGAACTTTAGGCATGACATGTGACATGAGTTTCTCCAAGTCGGTGCAAAATGAACCTTTTTTCTTCCTCATGAGGAATGGTGTCAACCGCAAAGGCGGGCTTATGCGCCATTTGGAATAATGGTCAAGGGACGGATGCCCTCGGTGCGGCGTGAAACCAAACCAACCCAATTTGATGGCTGGACTGGAGGATTAAGAGCCTGGAAAATTTCTTCTTGGGCTTGTTGATCCATCTGAGGTTGATTTGCCGGAGCTGGCTGATAACGTGATTGCTGAGGCGCGTGAGGTGGCTTCTTGAGAACAGGACGCGGGCCTTGTTTGCCATTAGCAATCCAGAGTTGGTAAGCCGTGAGGCGGACCGATGTGGTCTGATTGGTGCCAGGAAGCTGTACCTGAACTTGTGGAAGTTGAGGGCACGCCGTGGTGGTATGACCCCATTCTTGACAGTGATAACACTGAGCTTTAGAAGGATCAAAAGGAGGACGTGTGTTGGGTCCCCGTTGTTGCTCCTGTTGCTGATAGAGTTGAGTTGGTTGCGCCTGAAGTGGTGGCTGCTGATAGTGCGATTGTTGCTGAGGTGTTGTTTGCACTTGATAAACAAGTTTGTTGCGGAACGGTGTAGGATGAGTGCGAGTGCATTCTTCCGTGGCATGATTGCACATGTTGCATCTTTTGCAATGAGGCGGGCCATGGGTTGAGTTGCATTCGTTTGCCAAATGGCCTTGGTATTTGCATATATGGCACCAGATCTGACTGCGCTGTGGATTGGCGTGTTGAGGCTGGACAGCCGACAGGTGGAATGAAAGGGAGCTCTTGAAGAGCCACGCCATGGGAGGAAACATTGACTGAGTGATTGACAAGGTCGATAGCCTGCTCCAAAGTCTTGGGACGCATGTATTCACCATGAGTCGAATAGTCGGAGGAAGTCCTTGGAGAAACCGCACCAAAATCTGCTCGTGTTGGGTACTCCTTGAGTTTCTTGGCCGAGAATGTGAAGTCGATCCATAAAATCCCCTGGCGGATCTCGTGGGCTCTTGTTGAATTTCATTGAGTTGCTTGAGATGAAGTTGATCATCATCCGTGGTCCCGTGTGAAAAAAAAGCGCTTCTCATTTCGGACCAATCTTGTTTCCAAAGGCTTTTGTTGGACATGAGCCATTGATGAGAAGAGCCACCGCAGGTGGTGGAAAAGATGTGGAATTTCAGTTGAGGTTGCGCATGACCATTTAGGACAGCTAGAGCCTCAAATTCTTCCATGTGGGCCCGAGCACTTTGGTCTAAGGGTTTGCCTTTCGTGTTGCCAAAGGTGGGATAAGTCAGCCGTGAGTCCGAAAGGTAGATGTGAAAGTGCTTGGCTGGACAGAAATGTATAGTGAGGATATTGAGGTTGAGTTGGAGGTGGTATGGTGTCCGAAGGACCACGATGAAGGGGTGACTGTGGGTTGAGGAACCAAGGTGCCTCGAGCATTGGTTTTGAGATCCGTAAGGTTGTAAACAGAAGTGCAAAGGGGAAATGTAGGGAAAGGAAATTCCCGGTAGGCTAAAAGAGACTTGTGGATATCCCCGCCACCCGGGAGATGATGGTTGTGAAGGAAAAAGGCGATGGCCCTGGAGAGTGATGGATGTAGGCATGTTCGTGGGTATGAAAGTAAGGTTGAGAAGGTTCACCGATAGGGGCTCCCCGATAGTGATGAGGTGATCGAGGTCAGTGAGCAATGCTTGCACGCTTTTGGCGGGAACCGGGACGAGACAGACACGAGGGGTGGGTGGCCGATCGGTATTCTAGACCAAGATGGCCTCCCTCAATGTTGTGACGCCCCGCAAACATACGGGCGCCCGCATTACGGCAGAAAATCCCCCATCCGCTCAACAACCGCATCGGGCCGCTCGCCTACCCCCGACTCGAGGTGACCCTTAGTGCGGGAGGGAACACGAAGGTGTCTTGCGCGCCCTTCCCCTATGGGCTCCTATAACAGCGGAAGCGATAACACGTCAGAACTAGCATAAAACATATACAACTACTACCTCGAAGGGTAGTGCATCACACATATACCAAGGCAAAGATGATAATCACGAACCATAAAACATGAGAGCTCCTACCCCGGCTCAGACTCATCGGAAGGATGACTGACTGGCTAGGCCTCAAGATAGAGCAGACCGAGTCATGGCAATGGCGAGGGCTGGCATAGAACAATAGCTAGGGTTGACCACTCCATCCGCCCCTCCTTTGCATACTTTGCAGATGGGCTAAATCAGGCTCTGGCATGACTCTAGTCTTCCGGATACGCAATCCCATGGCATCACCCATCGGGACTACTCCAGGTTGCATCTCCCTGGTCCGATGAGGCAGGAAGGGTTGCATCTCCCCTTCCCAGGGTCTAGAGGTGCCGTGGGCGGCTAGAGAATCGTGGCGACACACGATTCGTACCCGACTGAACCCCCCAAAACGAGAGCCAAGCCAACACTTGCAGCTCTCTAGAGGCAGGGCAACACCATTTCCCCAGGAGGTGTCGGACCCATGCCCGGCCCACACGAAGTGACCGGCCATAAGCCTAGCCCACTATGGGATCCCCCGAAGCCCCCACTCGGCAGGGATCCTCCCTCCACTTTCCCTCTAGCCCCGTTATGTGGTGCTGAGTCACATCATAGCCTCGATAGCCTGGTGGGCTCCTATGCACAGGCCGCAACTAATAGGAACTAAGGGATCTACTCTAGGAGCATACTACATATGGCCCTAGGTCTCTACCCCCCTTCCCAATACAAGAGGAGCAAACATGATCAACCAACATCACATAATCATCATGTCCTAAGAATGATCATAAGAAGAACATCTTAACCTAATCATACAATCTAACTAATGGTTAGGGTTCGTTGATTAGGGTTCAAGATGTTGAATATGGGTTCTAGGATGGCTCTACTCTAGATACAAGATACTAGCACACCTGGAATGCTAATTCCAGATGAGCTATCACAACTACTACCCTATGTACCTGCTCCTGATGCTCTCCCTCCAGATCCGTGTGCCTCCATGGTCTTCGACTCACGTGATGCTGCTCTTGCTCCAAGAACGAGTCTACCCTCGGCCGGGCTGCTGCACCCGGTCTATGCCACAAGAACGATGTTCAAACGGGGTTTCAACGCAGTAGGTGAGTCTCACGGGTGCTAGGGCTGGAAGAGGCCTAGGGTTAGGGTTTCAACCTATATAAGTTAGGTCCACCTAGGATGCCACGCGGGCACCAATCGGGTGAGTCCCGTGGGTGGCGGGTGCCCAATAGGTTAAGGCCACGTGGATAATGGTCTAACCTATGGTTGGCTAAGTTATGAGAATAACTTGGCCATGCCCCCTAGTGCCACAATCTATGGTATACAAGGCTATGAAGCTAGACTTGTATAGTGACGGATCCAGGAATATACGTATTTATGGCGTATATTCCCCTGGACCGTCACATTCTCCCCTTAGGACAATCTTTGTCCTCGACATTGCGCTAAGGTGACGAACCTACCTTATGCCTGCAAAACAACAACATAACACAACCTTTATTTTACTTTAGCAATCAAGTTTTTATTAGTTAAAGGTCAAAATTTAGGCTATATTTGTACTTATACAAAATTATATAGCCTTAACATCGTTATTTCTTATAATGATTCAAAATACTATTATAAGAGTTATTAGGGTTCATAATCTAAATTATGGCTCCCCCTATCTTCTCGTAACGCGCTCCTCGTTGAGGTCCTCCTTCTATTTGCCTGCAAAAGGAGCACATTACATTAGTTTAGTTAATAATTTGTGGTTTTAGGGGACCACCCCCCTTACCTCCTTGTGCCGAATTACTGGCTCAAGGTTGTCCTACTACCTTGCCCAAGATCATGGCCCTTTCGGATTTGAGCTTAGGGATCATTTAAGATGCTCCCATCATTGCCCATGATCGAAAAGCTACCTTGTACACGCATCCCCGGATCGAGTACACCCCGCATCATGCCCCGAGGGTTTCAGCTAGGGAACGTCTCACGATCCCATCATCGGCGATGATCACTTTAACCTTCATCATGACCCTCCTACGGCCCGGTGTGCGCATTCCGCGATCGTGGGCATAGAGATCATCCGATCGATGTCCCATCATCGCCCACCATGCCTCATTCCTCACTCACATGACCCTAATGGTCATGCGCACCTCTTGGTGCATGTGGCCTAGAGAATGCCCTAAAGACGTATCCCATCATCGCCCACACGATCCAAGGTTCTGGCACATGCACCCTACTAACTAGAATGCATGCGCCAGGCTTAAGGCTAACTAACAACATACTAGCTAACCACCTGGCAAGTCGGGGTCGACCAAGTCGGAGACGACTCACCCATCAAACTCCTTCATAAACTCTGGGTATTGCTTCTCCAAATCTTGCTTCAATACCCATGTCGCGTCTTCCACTGGCAAGTGCTTCCACTTAACCAAATATTGGAGGAATTGAGACCTCCTAGTCTTCTTGAATGACTTATCAAGAAGCAACTCAGGCACTATTTCTACTTGCTCCTCCGTCATTTCCAACAAGGTTGGAGTATCCAAAACCTCCTCAGGGTTAGGATTGTGCCTTTTTAATAAACTTACGTGGAAGACCTTGTGAACCTTTAGATGGGCCGGAAGATCCAACTTGTAGGCTTGAGAGCCCACTCTCTCCAAAATCTTGAACGGACCAGCCCACCTAGGGGCAAGCTTCTTACAACTCCCAATCCGAAGCTTGGCTTGCTTTACCTTGATCTTCAACCAAACGCTATCGCCTACCTTGAACTCCCTTACGGTCCTGAGATCCTGCACTTGAGTTCCTTGCTGCAAGGGTCGATCATCAATACATGTTATTAAGTTAGATAATAGTCATTTGTGCTTACAATTGAATTGTTGTTAGGTACAAAAGAAATCACATGGAAATTTCATTTATAAGTCAACATCATAGTAATACATTAATTAGTATATAGGAATACATTTAATGGACTACGTGATAATACTTAAAAGGAGTTACAATGTACTTTAATTAAGTTAACAAAACATATCTTCCATCAACGATGTCGCTTGAAGAAGTTCTTGATTTTCTTGAATCCTGAGCCCTTGCCCATATTCTGTAGGATTCTGGCCGCCGATCCTCCCTCCAATGCTCTTGCCACTTGTGGTGCTGGGAGTTCTGGTGCAGTTGCCGCCACTACTGACAAGTGCGCATCTCTGAGGTGGCCCCTTGCAAAGTCGAGGGCATGAAGGGCTACTGATCTTTTGAAGAGAATCACATGGTCCATCCCGAAATCTATCCTAGCATGCTGTCCAAACCCTGAGAGTGCTATGAGGAGCGCCACGGATTCTTCACCCCTTGGGCTGAATTCCTTGTGGAAGACTATCATCTGACCTTGGCTAAGGGCCGGAAGATAGTACCTGAGTGATTTACCCCTGTGCGGCCCCGTGGCTCCCGTACTCTTCCTTTGAGCCGCCTCGCCGAACACATCTAATGCGATCAGATCTTCGTGGTCTCTCCACATAGTCGTTGCGTTCTCCAAGTTGATGCTGCTAGATGATTCGCGCATACTCCTGGAGCGCACTGGTCGGCTGGAGCTTGGGCCTCTTCCCGGCTTGTACAACCTGCTTTGGATTTCCTGAAATTCTTCTTCTGGGATGATGGGTTCCTGCTGCTGAAACATGTACCTAATCTGTTGATACGCCTGGATGTCCGACATGGTTTCCCCTGCGTAGGAGTGTCGCTCGGCTACCTCCCGTGGAATCTCTTGGTAGGAGTAGTCGATGAAGTCACTGCCCTGCTCTTGTGCTATGAGGCTTAGAAGCTCGTCGATCCACGAGGCCCTCCTCTTGGCAAGTAGGGAAGGTTGAGGATGTCCGATTGGCGAATATGTACTCCTCGCCGCCGATAATCACCGGGGTGAGGGGCCGTGGATACCTACGGTGGCTCAAAGTCTCGCCTTAGTACTTCCCTTTGTCGAGCTATCGCCTCTCCATCCTTCTTGCCTCCCTCATCTCCCGGCTTGGGTTCTCTTCCTCCTCCTCTTAGTTAGTGGGTGCTCGATGCGCAACATAGGTGTTTCGATGTGGAGCCGTAATGTTCAGATGCTGAGGTCTCGATCTCGTGGATGCTTATCTCAATGTGCTGCCCGAGTGTCGAGGTGCCAAATCCAAAGGTTGAATTGACGGCTCCCCCGGGTTGGTTAACCGCCTATACCGCATGAACAATGTTAAGGCTGCTTGGCTTGAGAGGTACCTATGCCTATGATGCTTACGCTGTGTCATGTAGTCCGGCATGCTTCCGGGTTCTATCCCACGCTTGTTCTTGCCCCCGGATCCCCACCTATGGCTTGAGCAAGAGAATCTAGAGAAACCCATTTCCCTCCCCTAGGTGGCAAGCTAACTTCCGAGGGCAGAATTTGCTGATCATATTGGCAAATGATGTCAGTGTGATAGGGAGTTCTGGTCAAGGTGGCATGAAGATCAAAGAGATGATCGAAGACATGAAAGGCTTGCTCAGCAGGGAGTTCAGGGATATGATTAGAGTCATTGTACCATCTAATAAAGCTTGATGGCGCCATTGAGCAGAGATGGCTATGAAAAATGGCTGCTGGAATTGAGCAAAGGGCTAGAAAATCGCCACAGGAACTAAGAGCAGTTCTGATGGGGAGAAAATGACAAATGAGGGCCCTTTTTATAGACTAGGGGTGCCTCGGGTTCCGTGCACAAAGGTTCTTGATGGGAAAAACACCAAATCTATGGCCCTGGGTGTCCAAATGAGCTACCATGAAGTGCAATTCTAGCCAAAGCAAAGCAAGAAACACTACATGAGAGTTTGTTGGGTCTAATTTAGGCAAGATTGGGCGAAATCGGGTGGCGTCGCGAGAATTGGCTCTGCGTCGGGGACGCAGGGTGGTTTTTCGCGACGCGACCCGGTTTCGGGTCAATTTACTTTCTACGAGGGGTTTTAGGGAATCTAAACATCCTAACATGACTTTCCAGCATGATTCTACCCTAACTAGCAACTTTTCTTACTTAAATTGGACATTTATTATCATCAAAATGCCGAAATCGGGTGGCGTCGCGAGAAGTAGCCCTGCGTCGAGGGCGCAGACCCGATTTTCGCGACGCGACCCGGTTTCGCCAATTTGGCGGTTTTTTTGGACTAATTAAGCTAGGGTTTCTAACTAATTAATTTTTTTCTTCAACATTCCAATTTTAATGGTCAAACTAAAGTGAAATTTGAGCTATTTAGACATAATTTCATACAAGAATTAAGGTCAAACTTAATAATTACATTATTTTGAACAAAAGTGCATCCTCAAGGGTATTCCTTGCGGATGCGACGCGCCAAGTGTATGTTCTTAGGCATCAAGGTCACCCTCTTCGCGTGGATCGCGCAGAGGTTCCCTTCCTCGAACAACTGGGTGAGCTCGGCCTCTGCGGCCACTTGCAACACCCGAGTTGTGAGCGACGTCACCCTGTAGTCGGTGACGAACTCCTGCATCACCTCCCGCATGAGTCGCTCGAACGGTGCCTTCCTAATCAGAAGATTAGTGCACTGTTGAAAGTGTCTAATCTCTCGGAAGACACGGGAGTGTATCGAATTAGGCCCGTGGTGGACCTTCTTCGGCTTCTCCGGTGGTGGCGGTGGCGGCTTGGGCTGGTTCTTGGCTGGACGCCCCCCCTCCACGTACCGGTCGACGTTTTGTCGGCAATACCAATTATTATACCTCGTCCACCGACGGAGGTATTCCTGGTACGCCTTGAGGCGGCGTCTGAAGAGACGATCCTCCTTCAGGGCGAAGGATCGCTCGCCCGCCTTCTGCTTCTTGACCACCTTAGGTGGCTTGGGCCACTTTGGGTAAGGTGGTCTAGCGTCGGGGTTTGAAGGTTCCCCGGCGCGCTCGTCCCCTTCGTATTCCTCCTCTTCAACCTCCTCTTCCACCTCCTCCCGCTGCGGTTCCTCGATAACGACGGTCCGGCGAGGCCCGTCGTTTCTTCTCTTCGTTCTTCTCTCCTGTTGCCGCAGTTCCCGCTCCCGTTCCCTCTTCTTCCTTGCCGCCCTCTCTTCTGGCCACTCAGTGACCTTCTCCTTGCCCTTTTTCTTTGGCGCCGAAGGCCCCGCTTCCTCCACCTGCTGCTGGACCTGCTCTTCCACCTGTTCTTCTACCTCGGTGTCTGAGGGCCCGAAATGGCGAGACTCGCCGGTTCTTTGCATACCTGCCGACGGGGAACTGCTGCTAGGGCTCTCCTTGGCATCGTGATAAGTCTCGCCGCTGCTGCTGCTGCTGGGGGGAGGCTCCTCTTCCCCCTTCTTGGGTCGGAGGTGCTCGGGAATCCTTTTTGTGTGGCGACCTGCTGCTAAGTGCGCCATCGAGAGTGTCGGCCGCTCACCTGGCTTCCTGGCTGTCTGCTTGGTTCTTGCCATACTTAACGGTCTAGGAAACGGGTGACGATAGGCTGATCAAGAGAGATAAGGTGGAGGAAAGTTTGGAGGGAAAAATGAGGTGTCAGGGATATTTAAAGAGAAGGGTCCCTGAGAATATTCCCCTACCATAATTAGCCTATTTATTAGCCCCCCTTATTAATTATACCATATTCAGTACTTATTTAATTATTAATGTATATAATTAAACTACTTTAATTCATATTATACCTTTCATTTTCGAATTTCTCTAATAGTTTGAGGTGCTAATTATGAATTTGCGCCATTTTTCACCTGGGTCTCCGATTGGTATGATTCTTCGACCCATTTTAGGTGAAATTTGATGCAGATGCATAATTTCCACTCCAAATTTACTAGAAGATGAATTTGACTCACTCATTCCTTCGTCTAACACTTAACCTAATTCCTGACCCACTACCTAGGAGAAAAAAAAAAATCCCTTATTTTCGCGGTTCAATAGTGGAAATGTTTATTTCGCACCCCTATAGGCCTGTTAGACTACTTTCATGGTTATGATCAGTGCTAGTTCTTGGTCAACCAAGAACATTGCTCTGATACCATTGTGACGCTCCCTGCTAAACATACGGCGCCCAGCCGTACACTCGGCAGGAAATCCCCCATCCGGCTCAACAACCGCACGGGCCCTTCGTCTACCCCGCACTCTGAGGTGACCCTTAGTGCGGGAAGGGAACACGAAGGTGTCTTGCGCGCCCTTCCCCTATGGGCTCCTATAACAGCGGAAGCGATAACACGTCAGAACTAGCATAAAACATATACAACTACTACCTCGAAGGGTAGTGCATCACACATATACCAAGGCAAAGATGATAATCACGAACCATAAAACATGAGAGCTCCTACCCCGCTCGGACTCATCTAAGGATGACCGATCGGGCTAGGCCTCAAGATAGAGCGGAATCGAGTCATGGCAATGGCGAGGGGCTGGCATAGAACAATGGCTAGGGTTGACCACTCCATCCGCCCCTCCCCGTGCATACTTTGCGGATGGGCTAAATCAGGCTCGGCATGACTCTAGTCTTCCTGGATACACGCAATCCCATGGCATCACCCATCGGGACTACTCGTGTTGCATCTCCCCGGTCCGATGAGGCAGAAGGGTTGCATCTCCCCCTTCCCGTGGTCTAGAGGTGCCGTGGCGGCTAGAGAATCGTGGCGACACGATTCGGCACCCGACCGAACCCCCCAAAACAAGAGCCAAGCCAACACTTGCAGCTCTCTAGAGGCAGGGCAACACCATTGCCCCAGGAGGTGTCGGACCCATGCCCGGCCCACACGAAGTGACCGGCCATAAGCCTAGCCCACTATGGGATCCCCCGAAGCCCCCACTCGGCAGGGATCCTCCCTCCACTTTCCCTCTTTATGTGGTGCTGAGTCATATCATAGCCTCGATAGCCTGGTGGGCTCCTATGCACAGGCCGCAACTAATAGGAACTAAGGGATCTACTCTAGGAGCATACTACATATGGCCCTAGGTCTCTACCCCCCTTCCCAATACAAGAGGAGCAAACATGATCAACCAACATCACATAATCATCATGTCCTAAGAATGATCATAAGAAGAACATCTTAACCTAATCATGCAATCTAACTAATGGTTAGGGTTCGTTGATTAGGGTTCAAGATGTTGAATATGGGTTCTAGGATGGCTCTACTCTAGATACAAGATACTAGCACACCTGGAATACTAATTCCAGATGAGCTATCACAACTACTACCCTATGTACCTGCTCCTGATGCTCTCCCTCCAGATCCGTGTGCCTCTATGGTCTTCGACTCACGTGATGCTGCTCTTGCTCCAAGAACGAGTCTACCCTGCTGGGGCTGCTGCACCAGTCTATGCCACAGCAAACGATGTTCGAAACGGGGTTTCGAACGAGTAGGTGAGTCTCTGGGTGCTAGGGCTGGAAAGAGGCCTAGGGTTAGGGTTTCAGCCTATATAAGTTAGGTCCACCTAGGATGCCACGTGGCACCAATCGGGTGAGTCCTGTGTGGCGGGTGCCCAATAGGTTAAGGCCACGTGGATAATGGTCTAACCTATGGTTGGCTAAGTTATGAGAATAACTTGGCCATGCCCCCTAGTGCCACAATCTATGGTATACAAGGCTATGAAGCTAGACTTGTATAGTGACGGATCCGGGAATATACGTATTTATGGCGTATATTCCCCTGGACCGTCACAAATGTCATAAGCAGATCCATACATGTCGCCAAACGGTTTTCACGACCGATGGTGCTCCAAAGCGAGATGCCGCCTCGAGAAAGGAGTTCTTCCGGCGTGAAGTTTCTACGCACATGGCGGCGAAGAAAGTAGGATTGAATCGGACCCGGCAATGCTGGTGTTTTTTGGGGTCCGGGTTCGAACTCCCGAAGACGACCCTCGCGTGAGGACCCGTGGATCTAACAGGAGAGTCCGGGGGACTATGTCACGCGGGATTTGCAAGAAGAGAACAAGAAGAAGAAAACAGAACAAATGAGAGGAAAATGATAAGCTTCCTTGATATCAATGATGAACATACATGAGCTCTCGCAATAGAGAGAAAACTGGAAGGAGACAAGACTCAAAACTCATCTAGCCTTCATGTGCTAGCTCTAATCATATATATAGTACAATGGCCTTTGGCCCAATATAGACACTCTGACTGATCTCGGTGCCGACTCCTGGGAGGAGGCCTGATTTGCAGGAATGTTGGCGGTGCCTCATGAAGTGCCTAGAATCACTCTGACGCTGATGCTGACGCGGGCGGTGGCGGGCCATCACTTGTCTGAGCGGCGCCTCTTGACGGGCGCAGGCTTTGGCTGCGTGGTCTGCTGCTTGGTCTTCTGTTGAGCCTTTGATGGCTGACCCGTGGCTGACTGTGGATCCTTGAGCTTGACCCGGTCCATCGTATGCATGAATAGTCCTGTACCAGGAGGCACAGGACTAACAGGGATTCATGAAAACATATTTCAAAGTGCGCAACAGCTATTATTGGCCAGGAATGAAGAAGCAGGTAGCTCGCTACATCAGGGAATGTCAGCTATGTCAGCAGACGAAGGCGGAGCAGCTTCGAATTCCAGGGGCATTAGAGCCATTAACGGTGCCAAACGCTAAGTGGGAGGTGATCAGCATGGATTTCATCACAGGGCTTCCAAGGACGGTAAGAGGGAAGGATGCCTTGATGATAGTGGTCGACAAGTTGTCGAAGATGGCACATTTTGTGCCTTGCAGGACCACAGATACGGCTATGGATACAGCGAAGCTCTTCACCAAAGAGATCTTCAGGCTTCATGGCATGCCAAGGGAGATTATCTCCGACAGGGATCCGAAGTTTATGAGTGCCTTTTGGCAAGACCTCTTTGCGACCATTCAGACGAAGCTATCCATGAGCACGGCGTATCATCCTCAGACGGATGGCCAAACGGAGCGGACCAACAGGATTTTAGAAGACATGTTACGGAACTATGACTAGAATAAGCAAGGTATGTGGGAAGAATTTATTCACTTGGTGGAATTTGCCTACAATAGCACCAAGCAAGAATCATCCCAAATATCACCGTTTATGATTAATTACGGTTATCAATGCCTAACTCCAGACACTTGGCACAACCCCGTGTCAAAAGTAGAAGTTTCGCAGCAGATGTTGTCCGATATGCCAACAAGCATCACACAACCAGAGAGTTCCAAGTTGGAGATGATGTATGGCTCAAGATCGAGGTGAAGCAGGCGAAGCTCCATATTGGCAATTGCAAGAAGCTTGCTCCAAGATGGGCTGGACCTTTTAGAATAGTCAAGAGAGTAGGTAATCAATCCTGCAAGCTAGATTTGCCAGCACACCTAAAGATTCATAAGGTCTTCCACGTGAGTTTGTTGAAGAAGCACACTCCAAATCCAGACGAAGTCTTGGACACTCCAACGTTGTTGGAAATGACGGAGGAGCAGCTGGAAGTAGTTCCAGAATTGATTCTTGATAAAGCCTTCAAGAAAACAAGGAGATCAGAATTTCTCCAATATTTGGTCAAGTGGAAACACTTGCCAGTGGAAGACGCGACATGGGTACTTAAGAAAGATCTAGTAAAGCAATACCCACAGTTTATGGAGCAATGGGACGGCAAGGTCATCTCCGAAGAAATCGGCTCAGGCATGTCGAGTTGTGTAGATTAATTCTATGTATAGTTAAGATTAATCTACGCATGCAACCTATGCTAGGTATGGGTCGCATGCATTGTTACCGATGATGAGACCACTACGGTGATCTCTAGGGCGTGGTGTAATGTCAATGTAGGCATGACCGCGTTTCCGCTTGGACGAGTGGAAGGTAGATTAGAAAGTCTACTTCTGTCCCACGGAAGTAGAAGACCTCGAGAGAAAGGAGGTCATTGAGGAATGCATTGATAGGAAATGCACTTTTAGCCCCATATATGCTTTGATAGGAGGAATCTATCCTTCACGCCCCATATACGGGAAGGATATCCTTCACGCTGGGCAACTAAAGGTGTAGGCATGAGCGGCATTGTTGTCTCCACGGCCATAATGGAAGATTCACCCTCTTCCTACGCCGGGAGATTAGCCATGCATCCATGTAGATAGGTGGGGTGGTCACCATATAACCAAAATTTTATTAATAATTAAAATGGTACTAACGTAGTGTCGACCTGCAGGCCAATAAAGCGATCCGGAGGGCAAGGAGGTCGAGCTACGAAGACTTGCAACACAAATTTTGTTGGAATGTGTTGCAAGGAATGAAGAGTACCCCGAACAATAATTATAGATATGAAATGTTTAAATTTTGATAAACTTAATTGTCGTGATAAGTAAACTATTGAGTAACTTGTTTAACGATGTTACCAATTGATAAGTTATTTCATAAGATAATGACGTAATAATGTTCTGAAAATACTACCTTAAGGTAATCTTGATAAATGTGTAAGTATTATAGTAGTATATTGTATGCATCAGGTTGATTGCAGATTAGGAAGACTGGATCCAAGGTGGGGAGACCCACAATGCTGCGGACGGCATCATTTCAAGGTGGGGAGAATGTGATGTTCCAGCACAGTATACGGTCCCAGGACATATACTGTACCACCTCGTCACGCGTACACGCCACTCCGACTGACGTGTACCAGGTGGGTAGCCCCTAGGGGGCAACTTGCTAGGTATGTGCATTTAATATTAATGTGCACATTTACCAATGTGCACATTAATGTGGGCACACCTTTCCATGTGGGCACATTTTGCCACCTAGCCATTAAAGGCAAGTGGGCCCATTTCCAATTATCCCACATGCCAAAAGGGATAATTGGAAACCCTAGCCTACCCCCCTTGTCTATTTAGGTAGGAGAAACCCTAATTTGGCCATTTTCGTTCCTAGGGTTTTAGAGCTCTGTTTTGGCTGCTTCAAGGGCCAAATCCGCCTCCCAGGCTCTGTCTGAGCGAATTGCACCATTAGTTTCCCTTGATTCGAGCAGTTCAGCAGGATGGTCGAACTCAGGTCAGGAGGAGCAACTCAAGGATCAGGTATTTAGTCAATTTAATAGCCTAAACCGTCTTTTAGTCATAGAATCAGTAGGTTTAGCCTATATTAAATTGCCCATAGCAGCCATCTAGATCCCTAGATACCAGAACTCTAACTAAATAACCTAACTCTATGATATAGATTAGATCTAGTTCTTTAGTTCTTCTGTGATGTATATGGATGATGTATCTCTATGAATTCCTTGTATTGGGAAGGGGGATAGAGACCTAAAGCTTGGTAGTAGATGCTCCTAGATTAGCCTCTCTAGCACACTGTAGATTCGGCTTGTGTACAAGAACCACACCTGGTTGTGGGTGAAGGGGCCAGACTGGCTAACAAGGAGGTTCGTGTTCTGACTCTCGAACGATCCCTCTGGTGTGTAAGGCCTACCGGGGATCATTGTGACTAGGTCTAATGGCTTACCACTGAGTCTGGGTAAGGCATGGGCTCGACACCCGTGAAGTGGTGTACACTTTCCAGTGGGTTCAGTCGAATAAGGGCAGTGGCCCTCTAGTCACCTTGAGTCAGCATGTAGATCTCTGGAGGGAGTGATCCCTACCTGCCCCATCGGAACTGGGAAGATGCAACCCAGGAATAGCCCTTTTGGCTATGCATCTGGCGGGCTACAGTCAGGTCCCAACACTCTTCAACCTACTCTGCAAAGTGTGCACAGGAGGGGCGGATGGAGTGGACAACCCTATGCCATGTTCATATGCCAGCCAAATCCATTGCCATGAATTCTGTCTGCAATGAACTCTGGAGACCCAAGCCGTCAGTCCTCCCCTCGAGTCTGAGCCTTGGGTAGGACCCCTATGTATGATGCTGATCATCGTCTATGCAGATGTTGGTGCACCACCCTTCGAGGTGGATATGTGATTATGTTGTATACTGACATGTATGTTTACGCTTCCGCAGCTAGGTAGGCCCTGAGGGAGACGGGGTAAAATGACCCCTTCACTCTTCCCACTGGGACTCGTTACGGGTGAAGTGATTGTGGAGGACCCTGTATCAGCATGGAGCTGGTATGGGGGATGAACTCCTGTTTGTATACGGTGAGTGCACCGTATACGACTAGGAGCTATCACAGGAAGACAGAATGTTGGAGAATGCAATATACTAGGAGGGCATAAAGAAAATGAATAAGAGAGTGCATAAACTGTTTTAACTATGAAAGTCAGAAGCAATGCAATATAGAAGCACAGAGAAAGTAGTAGAAGACAGAATGATGGAGAATGCAGCATACTAGAAGGGCATAAAGGAAATGAATAAGAGAGTGCATAAACTGTTAATATCTTCCACTGTATATGGTCCTGATCAAAATCTGCTATAAAACATCCAATTTCTAAAATATCGAGGTATTTATGCAATTTGATTGTGAATTTAAAATCCTTCACTATTTGTCTTCTATAGAGCTCTATAGAACAATACTTCTTCAGAACAACCTGTAAATCTGTTGCCTGCAAGTAGGAATGCCTCATAGCAACTAAAACAAGTACCATACTTTGAAACTAGACATAGTTTAATGAGTGTTCTTGATGGAAAGCAGAAAATGGGTCTTCTACTACAACCTTCGAAGATTGAAGATTTAGTGTTGAAGGTAATGAGAAATGTTGAGGGCTCTGTCAACCTAGTTTTCCTGCATATTTTATCACCTCGCCTTCATCCATCCCACCTTATGAGGTGGTGGCTTATAGGCAAGTGGGTGAGGTTTTCTTCCTAATAAAAATGCTAACAAATCTTAAAACTTATTTGATCTCCAAATTCAAATAATAACTATTATCCAACAGTTCCAATCCTTTCTCTTTGCCCGAGTCACACTATTACTACTCTTAGTACTCATGTTGTATCTATATAGCAAGGTTTCGAGTGCTCATATTATATTGTTGTGCGTTTTTTCTTGACTATTTTTTCATGATGTGCCTAAATTGGTGAAATGTGTGCAAAAATGGAGAATAATATGGGTGTAATATGGAGAAAATGTAAAAAATATGAAAATATTGGGGATGAAGCATTTATGATGTATTGAAGTTGAACTTATGGACTTGAAGGTGTACAAAAGTCCTTTTCAATGGTTAAAGCATGGGGGTGAGGTGGCGCAATCCTAGGAGACATGTAAGTTATTGGAGATCTAATGGTGGAGATTGCTTAAAGATGAATGGAGGAGATTTGTTGTGTAAGTTTAAGAGGAGGGGTACGTCTCCTCATTCTCTCTCTCACTCTTGCTCTTGAAAGAAGATTATCTATTGTTGTTGTAGAGTGCATCTTCCATGGAAGAAAAAAATAAGGAAGAGGAGGATGAACCTCCAGATTATATTGATTATGATTTGGTTATGCAATTGAGGTGTATTTGATCTCTCGTTCCATTCTTCATCTGCAATTTGTGTTTAATCTATTTGCTGGTAGAGTGTGGCGCAGCCTGATGCATATATTTTGCATTCTGCTCAGCTTAGGGTTTGGTCCATTCTGGTGGATTACATAAGTGGGGGCATTACGTCACGTCTTGTAGGCCTACCAACTCGTTGGCAAGGGTCACATGATTTGATAAAGGTTGCAGTATCTCTAAAAAGGGATGGCCACCAATAGCCTGCTTGCAAGATCTTACGTGCAGTAACATCGGATACAAAATGCCCTCCATAAGGTGATTCGTGGCACGAGGCTATCACTCTCTGAACTTCATGTGGCAGTAAACAACGCCTCAATATACCATCTCTCCCTATACGGTATAAGTGTCCTGCAATTAATGTATAAGGTGCAGCCTGAAAGATGAGTCTTCGTTTATTAACATTTGTCATATCCTTGGGACACTCTCCACTCTCTAAATATTCCACGATGTTAGCATACCATTCAGGTAGGAGGGTAACTTCAAACAGGGAAGCATCAGGCATGTCATCATCTATACCTCTAATTGGATTATCTTCCATGATTCTTGATAGATGGTCCGCAGGTGCATGTGAGTGACCAGGTTTTAGCACTACCTTAAATTGGAATTCTTGCAATATTAAAAGCCAACGCGCTACTCTTCCTGTTCGGCAAGGCTTAAGGATCAGATATTTGAGTGCCTGATGATCTACATAGAATACAAACTCTTTGCCTAACAAATAGTGCCTATATTTTTGCACGGAGTAAATCATTCCCAACCCCTCTCTTTCAGTAGTGCAATAATTTTTTTCAGCATTGTTGAGTTGACGGCTAGCGTAATACACAGGATGGTCCCACCCATTCTCATCAGGTTGTGTCAAGATGCTCCCTATGGCATATGCAGATGCATCAACGTGAACATGAAAGACTTTATCCCAACAGGGCCCTCTTAGAATAGGTGCTGAAATTAAAGCTTGCTTTAATTTCTCAAAGGCAATCTGACATTCCCTTGTCCAGATATATTCATTCTCTTTTTTAAGTAATTTGGTCAATGGTAGAGCAATCTCAGCATAGTGTCTAATGAATCTTCTATGATAGCCAATATGTCCTAAGAAAGCTTGCAATTCTTTTACCTTTACTGGAGGCCTTAAGTCTGATATCACTTCAACTTTCCCAGGATCTACAGCTAAACCATCTCTACAAACAATTCTTCCCAATAACACTCCATGTGTCACCCCAAAAGTACATTTATATGGGTTTAGAGATATTCCAAATTGTCTACAACATTCAAAGCAACATCTCAATTTACTCAAGTGAGCTTGCCTAGAACCAAAAACACTAAAATCATCAAGGAATACTTCTATAAATTCTCTTAGGTAATCTTTAAAAGCTGTGGTTACTACTCGTTGAAACGTGGCAGGTGCATTGCAAAGTCCAAATGGCATTACTTTGTAAACGAAACATCCCCACTCCGTGACAAATGCAGTTTTATGGCGATCTTCTGGAGCAATGCGTACCTGATTATAGCCACTGTATCCATCAAGGAAGGAGTAACATTCATGTCCTGTGACTGTATCTAGTACAGCATCCGTTAAAGGTAAAGGGAAACCATCCTTCACTGTGGCACTGTTAAGTTTCCGGTAGTCAACACATACTCTTATTTTTTTATTCTTTTTGGGAACTATGACGATAGGTGACAGCCACTCACTTGTTTCTATAGGTTCTATGAAGCCAGCTTCTAACAAGCTATCGATCTCTTGTTTCACTTCCTTAGAGTAATTTGGATTCATACGATATGGACGTTGACGGACTGGAGTAGACCCACTAACTAAAGGAATTCTATGTACACACAACTCTGGATCTATTCCCACCATGTCACGGTATGTCCAAGCAAATACATCCCTAAATTCTTCAAAGAGCTTATGATAATGTTCTCTCTCTTCACCAACAATGGATGCACTAATTTTAATCAGGAAATCAGGAAATTGTTTGGCTGTAGATCCTGAGATCAGGAAATTGCGAACGCTGGCAGGTCGGAGGTCGGATCAGCAAGGGCAGGGGCTGGGTTCGCCTAAGCGAACCCAAAAGTTAGCCTGATTTGTGGTACTGGCTCAAGTATATTGCATTGATTTGTGTAAGGAAGCGTGTAATAAGTCCTTATTTCGTCCGGCCGAGCATTGCTCAATTAAAAGTCTGGCTGGCTATATTCCTGAATGCTCTGTTTTGCTCATGGTTTTTCATGGCTAAATTCAGTTTTACTGGTCGGTCTGTGCCAAATCGTGAGAAATTTGTTGTTGCAGCGGCAGTGGAGCTGTTTTGCTTCGTGTCTATGAGGCAACTTGGGAGGAAAAAAATGACTTGCAGGCGAGTAAGAGAAGATTGCAAGCTTAGATTCCCCAGAAGCAGCTCCACAGTTGTTCCGGCTGTTAGCTTGGCCTCGCAGGCTTGTTCTTGGAAGAAACAAAGCACCTGGAGTACTATTGCTAGCATAGATAACCAGATGGTCAGAGAATCCTATTCCTATTTCCGGCAATCCGACATCCAAGCCGCCATCTTTAACCGGATCTTCACTATGAAAACGTAATAGAGCCGGAATTTTTTTAAGAAATGCGATTTATATTGGGTATATGCGTAAATCCGGATGGAAAAAAGGGGATGCATCCGTAAATCGAGCATCAAATGTCGATCTTCCGTGCATGTATCTCCTCCGGGTTGCGTGCAAAAAATTACGCCTTTAGAAATGCGGATTTGATCTCGTTCGATTATGCGAGCATTTTAATCGCCACGCCTACGCCGATACAATTGGGCGATTTTAAGCAATTGCTCAAACAGGGTGCTTCTTCTTGCCGTGAAATTCTCTGCCATGGTTGATCTTAATTTCACAGTTCCGGCTATGAAAATCAGGTACTTTCTGTCGGAATTTAAAACCCTTTCAATCCAATTAGACAGCTGGGTCGGATTTGGACGAAACGAACTCGGATTGCAAGAATTTGCCGAAAATATTTGGGGGCACAATGGGCCGTTTGGGTTCGCTTTTTGCGAACTGGCGGGGCCTTTACGACCGCCATCCTCGCCCAGGATCCGACTGCCCATAAGCGCGCCCCCGGCTTAACCCCGGTTCGGGTTCGCTTGGGTGAACCCCGGTGGGTAAAACCACCTCGCCACGTCAACATAATCGGGTTCACTCAGGCGAATCCAGGTTCGCCGTTTTAACCCGCCGGCGGTTTGACCCAATTTCGGGAGCCAATAAAGTGGGCGATATCCATCTCTTGCATAAAACCTTATCTTCAATTTCATAATGGGATAACATAGGATTTGGTCCTCAAAAAGCTATCTTCAATAATACACAAATGCATGTTGGAGAAAAGCATGTCTTCACGTGGACTTGAACTCATGATCTAGCAGTTGATAGCCACACCATTTATCCATCATGCCATGTGCACCATCATGAGCAAAAATGTTTTGATTTTTCGTATAACCTGTATTTGATCATTCTTGATAACTTTTTTTCCTTTTCATTTCTTTTTTTCCTTGCTACGAACAGGCGGCCGGGTTTAGGGCATCGGATCTGTGCGCGGCCGGGCAGTTAGGTGTGGCAGAAGGCAGACGGAAGGGTCAGGGGATTTAGGGTATGGCAGAAAGTGAACAAAGTTATGGCAGAATGATTTATGGCCTGGGCGAATCAACCGTCTCCTCCCCTCTATTTTTGTTTTTTCAGGTTCCATCTTTAACACAGGCGGTTTTCTGGCAGAAGAATGGCGACTATGGCTGATGATTAGGGCTTCGGATTGCTTAGGCAGTGTCTTCTTGGACTATGGCAGCGTATATATCATTAGAATCAGAGCAGAAAGACTGATTTTTTTCTTTGCAGGTATTGTAAACACATATCATAGGCAGGGCTTGGTTTTAATTGAGATAGACAAGTTCTGATAGCAAAGGAACACGGTGTTTTTAAGACACAAAGAGATTTCCCATTTCAGCTTTTGCTAAGGCCAAATTATCTGGTAGACAGCAACCTTGATATAACAAAATTTAACCCCAAATTGCAATGGCAGATGGTAAATTGCAATATTCTAATTGTTCCTTTTTAGATAAATAGCACTGAAGCAGGAATCAAAGCATTTGGCATTCCATTCAATCATGCTGGCCAGGCATAGAAGAATAAAAGCCTTTTCATCCAAAATTATTTTGCAAGTACATTCAAAAACCAGATCCATACCTCGGAAATTAATCCTTGTTCTGCACAGATGAGATCTGCATCTCTATGTGACACTTTGTTTGAAGATATCATGCTGATAGAATGCTGCTATTCTCGGAATGCCCCTCACTTAACTATACTACATATATCCATCTAGCAAGGTCATCTCCATATTTTGTCATTGTGTCCTATATAACATCATGCATTTGTGTCTTGCACAACATCATGCAACTTTAAAAAGCATGGTAGATGCACTACAAGATCTGAACATGTAACTGTAAAAGGCCTGGTAAATGCATTACAAGATTTGGTGCAGTGTATGTGTATCATATCATTAGATAAGAACACGTTCATTAAAAATCTTATTATGTTATCTTATCATAGATTGTGCCAAGTTTGCTTCTTAATATAGCTAGAATTTCTGTTATTTTAGAAGTGCATAACTTATTTAAGCACCTTGAAGAATTTAGACGAATAGTGTATCATATCCATTAGATAGTAACACGTTCATTAAAAATCTTATTATGTTATCTTATGATAGATTGTGCCAAGTTTGCTTCTTAATATAGCTAGAACTTCCATTATTTTAGAAGTGCATAACTTATTTAAGCACCTTGAAGTAATTTAGAGATATAGTAGATCTTTTCAAGTGCAAGGGATCCTCGCCTTTTACAATTAGGGTATGGTTGCCATATTTCGCGCACTTAAGAGGCAAATCCTTGTAACTCCAGGTACATTTGTGCGCGCAGACGTCCGCCAGGTGTTTTGGCTACCTAATGAACTTATCTACAACATTGTAGAATAAAATTTGCTCAGATTCTCTAAGGTTAAAAAGTTATAGCGTCGTGAACCGGGGGGGTCTAGGAACCCCTATCGTTATTTCGATATCCCCATTCACAGATATACCACCGAACCCGCCTCGACAAATTTTATGGACTCGCGATGACGCCGAGTGTGTCAGCTGACACGGCACTTAACACTGTGTATGTCCGCCAGTCTCTCACGATCGAGGACCATGCATCAATGAAGGCCTTCACGCCTTCACCGTTTTCGCCATGCCCGAGGCCCCCTACGTCCTCATGGTTGCCAGCTACCGTGCCCTAGGGTAACGGATACCGTCCCCAAATTGGCCCACCTTTGCCGAATTTCCAGCCGTGATCCATAAACCCTCCTAATTCTTCAATCCAAGATTCGCCCTAATCGCTTCTAACCTCTCTCGCCTGGGCTCATAGGGAAGAATTCGGCCTTTAAGACGAAGCTTTTTGGAAATCGAACTTTGCCCAGGCCGCGCCAGACCAATCATTTCCTTTGGCCTTTAAATTTGGAGTTCATTGTCGAAGTAGAGGGCTGGAGTATTCTTAATCAGGTAACTCGAAGCGCTGCAGGTAAGTTCCAGCTTCTGTTATCTCATTCTATTATCTTGTAGATTTCTAGGATAAACTAACGATTTTTCTTGGATTAACGTATCACGCACATCCGTGAACATGGATCAATCACGCCGGATGAGTTTCCCTGGATGTGGCCCGACCTGGGACACTGCCAGGTCCGGTAGAAGGGGGGCGCCCTCGCCTGGGAAACGGCGAGTAATTGTCCCATCCCTAGCAGCTCAACTACGTCAACAACTCCGAATTTTTTCACCATTCGCAATTGCCTGTTACACCAGCAGAGGTTATCCGTGCTGTAGGATCCTCTTTGCATGTTGAGGTGTCTCCCGAAATAGTATCTCAGGTTGAAAGGGCTCGTTGTGACACTGATCTGATCCACTGCCAGATTGTGGTCACTGAAGAAGACATCGTTTTATTTCAGAGCCATGTTGGTCCTTGATTGCTTCCACTCATCTATGCAATGGCGCCACTGGACGACTTCGCCTCCCACTCTTCTCCTACTCTTTTTGGCTGATGTAACTGTAGAACTTCCCTCATGCCAATGATGATCTAGATTGTGGCCTGCGGGTCAATATTTTTTGGTGAACGGCCCATGTGCCATCTTTTGTATCAGCCCTCGGGCTTGTTTTGAAACGGAAATGAGTTACTGAATCTTTAGTATTCGTCTGAACACTTGCAAATAATGAACTTCAGTTATGGCTTAGCATGATCTGATTCAAACAGAACTTAAGACCACTGTTTGCTGTGTTATGGTAAAGACCACTGTGTTAAATAAATTTATGCTCCCTTTTATGGTAAAGACCACTGTGTTAAACAAACTTAGCAAACGTAAATATACAATGCAATGAATGTAGGGTTCATTTCATAATTAATATTGTGTTGCTGCTACATGTGTAGCTACCTTAATTGTCTATGGCATGTAGCTACCTTAATTGTCTATGGTCTCGTCACTGTCTTCAGATACCTGCCAATAGCAAATATCAATCAATCTTGTTAATTTGAGATTTTCCGGCATGGTGGAAAATATTTTTGGAATTTTTTTTTAATTGATTTCCTAAGATTTTAGGGTGTTTTGGATGCCGGAAAAAAATTCCGATAATCCAAAAATTTCAGAAAATTAATTTGCTATGATTTTGGGGCTTTGGGATTTCGTGGCTTAAGGCCCTTTTTCCACAGTAGTCGCAAAATACGACTGCCATATATCATATATGACATCATTTGTGACTCCAAGGCTAAAAGTAAGACACACAAATTGAATCTTGCTTTTCCACTGCATAGTAGTCATAAAATATGACACCACTAAAATACTAGTGGAAAACCATGAAAAAATAAGACACGTCTTATTTTTAGTTATATTTCAAATAAAACTAGGTGTCTTATTTTATGGCAGGGGAAATCCCCTGGAATAAAATAAGACTCCATTAACAATCCAAACCTATCCCGAACCTAAAAAAGACATGTATTATTTTCATAGTGGAAAAGTGAAATTTTTTTAAGAAAATAGGTGGCAAAACATCATTTGATTAAATATGTGACTTTTAGAAATAAGACTACCGTGGAAAAAGAGCCTTAGGCTATCTGTCCCCAAGATTTCTTATTCTAGCTTATCCTCGGCATGCTTGCCACAGTTGCTGAGCACATGCAGTTTTGGATGAACACATGCAGTTTTGGATGAAGATTTTATTCTTCTCATTTAGGCATTCTGGTCTGGTAATGGCATCGGGACGCACTGCCGGATACTCAGCCAAAGTCGTCGATGGTATAAAGATGCAAGCTTTGAGCCTTTGAGATTCTAGACGATCGCCTTCGATAGAGTGTTTTTGACCATAGCGTTGGAGGAACATCCAGAAAAAAAAAAAAAAAAAAAAAAAAAAAAAAAAAAACCCTGAGATATACCAGCCAGATACTCAGACATTTAAGACTCAAGATTCCTTTTGGAATAAAAATTCTTTAAACTTGCAACCCTAGATAAGCTTAGGTGCCATAACTTATCTAAGCCTTATGTAATAAATAGACTGGAGAAGAAGAGGAATAAAATGATTAATAATATAGGGACTGACAAAATCCTTCAGATTGTAAGGCTAAAACATAATGTACTACCCATATAACAGCAAATAAAGAAAATAATGAAAATAATGTTTACTCATATAACAGCAAAAAAGGTAAATTATGTGGACAAAATGTACTGAAACATTTAAGATTAACAAGTGTATACTAGAAGTATGAAGTCTGAAATATGCGTTGGACATAAAGTAGTTGCACAAGAGGTGCACAACACATAGTAAAACAGTAACCCACAATATGTAAACATGGTAATCATGGAGTATATGAAACCCATATAAGATTCAAAAAGTATTTAAGCAGCATATATCTTTGAAGCATAAACCCAAAGTGTCACATAATTGGTCTGCAGAACAAAGCTAGAATACATCATAGTTTGGTAGAATATCACCACTTATGTAGAATCAGTAGAATTTGAGCAGTCACTATGCTCATAACGAAACCAAGATACCACGTGGAGGGTTCAACCGGTTACTGCAAAAAGAGAACCGAACTATATTAGCCCCGAGAAGGGTAACAAGTTAAGCTACATGCGAAAGCAAAGGACAAAACCAAATTTTAACGCTTTTCACCATAGAAATCTTAGAAAGTAATGTATTAACAAAGAAAATAAATTTCAGATCAATAGAACAAAGACACAAAGGAAAAGCATAAATATCAAGAGACTAGGAGATCCGAACATGAACAAGAAAACCTTGGATTAAGAAGGAAAAAATTACAAAGTTTAAAGGGCTAAACTCTAGAAGGGAATGAACAATTTAGCGCACTGCACCAATTAGCAATTAGAAGGGAATAAGCAATTAGCAAACCGCGTATACTATTAAAAATCAATCATGAAATAAGCGATAATGTTTGAGGGAGCACCAAATAATCTGGGAGTCTAAACTATATAACAGAAGTTAAACGCAAACTACGCCTAAGAGATCAAGTGACCGTAAGTTCACCACCAGATAACATTACTGGAGCTAAAAAGAGAAACCTACACAGATCACCTTGAGGAGAAAATAAGGTCAGGGGATACAATAATCAACTTACAACAAAACTGAACTCAGGGAATACAACCTGGCAAAATAACCTAACAAAGATCTGTACCATATGTTATCACAAGTGAGACAATAATCCCATAAAAATACAGACAGCAGGATGATAAACTTAGATCAAACAGGAGAAAAGTAGATAATGATGTAAAACACAAGCTGGGAATATAAGCTACATCATGGAATTAAATAATTACTTCTACAAAATACTAGGTGCGCAGGTGATCAGTCACAGAATATACAAGCTCAATAGGGTTAAATATACTGTATGCAGGGAGCAGAACTTAGTGTAGAAATGCCAGCAAACATTAAGGACGCCTATAAAATAAGCTACCATGAGTGAGACCACAAATCTAGACTAAACCGAAGAATATTGAGAGCACAAACAGGCTAGACCATCTAAGAATCAAGTAGAGAACGATGTAGGAGCACCAAATCATCTGGGAAAGAAAGCCATATAACAATATTAACCAATAACTAAGTCTAAAAAACCTGGTGCATAGATGATCTGTTATAGGGTATGAAAAATCCTATAAACCAGGAATCAAAAGAAGTTGAAGCAATTAGAGAACACCACTTGCCTCAAAAGTCAACAAACACTTAAAACAAAAAAAGTCAGAAAATATGTCAACAAAAGTGAGAAAATCCCGCACAAAACACAAGGGAGACAACCTGTAACATAGTTAAGGATCAAATCAATTAGGCGTATAATATCTATAGGAACAAACGACAAACTGTGGAGTCTAAATTAAAGAGCTATACACTAACCAAGTAAAAGAGAGCAGTACCTAAATGTTCATTCACTTTAAAATATAACTAGAGTTAAATATAGAAACTTACGTAGATCAACATCGAGGAAATAAAATCGGGGGATAAAATAAATAGCTTAAGGCAAGCGAAACACTAAAGCGGGGCCAACACTAAGCTTAAAAAAACTGCAACCGTGTTCGAGATGTGTAGCCAAAGTTCTAAGTATACCGTAGACACAAACAAGGGAAATTACAATGTGAGACAAAGATGAACATAAGATTAGGAGAAACAACAAGTTAAAATTTAAAGATCCGTAACCTCAGAGTAAGGAGTATTATACACCCGGTATAAAACAAGAGCAACGTAAAGAAAGGGCTCAAAGACCTCAATAGAAGCTTTGGTGGGTTCGAGTCTTCAAAGAACATGAATAAGAGAATCCGCAGCAGCCGATTTGCTCATCCCAACCAATGATAATGGGCTTAATTAGAAAGAGGATTTTTATCGCCAGATTCATGAAAATTTTGGACAGTAATCTGCTCCCTCCATCTAGATTGGGCGAATTCCCAGTCACAAAGCTTGGTCATAGCCTTTGTGGGCTTATGATAATCAAACAGCCCTTCCTTTTTTCTCGCCAATCTTTTTTCCATCTCAGAAGCTTAAGTATAGTGGCTTTGTTTAAGCCTCCCTTTTTCCTTCCCATACACCAAAGAATAGCAAATAGATAGAGCAAATGGCAATAAGGAGAAGCGAGGAAAACTCGACCATACTAACTCGCTTAAATACATCAAGAGGAAGCTCGGCAAGGCTATCGCCAGAGGAAATCGGGCCCATTGATCTCAACCGTGAATATGCCGATTAGGTATGCCCAAGAGTCATTGGTTTAGCTCGTAATATCAAGTGCCTAAAAAGTTTCAGAAAACCCTAAAGAGGCCAAAAGCTACGAACAATTCCAAACAAAGGTAGGAAATGGAAAAATGAAAAATTAATAGATCTATGTGTTTAACAAAAGATAGCCAAGATAACATCATCAATACTTCATGGGGCAATAACTATGTATTTCTTGAACTTATATTTCAAGAAAAAAGGTCCAAACAACTGGATTTTTAGCAGAGTGTCGTCATACAAATACCAAGAAATGGAGAAATGACGACCCACAAAATGTTTACCCTATGGGGCAAAAAAACATTTCAAAAGAGTGAGCCAAACTAGAGGAATTTTAGCAGAACTGTCAGACTAGACAACCAAGGAAATACATAAAGAGTCACTGATATAAAGAAAAATCACGGTCAATTAGGAAAATAGGGACTTCCCGAACAATTGGAAATATCGTTAAAACTGAGAAATGAAGATTTAGAGTACGTTTACCCTATGGGGCAGGCAACCAAACATATTGCACACTTATTTTTAAGAGAGTGAAACAAATAGATTACTAGCAGAAATGCCAACCTAGAATATCCAAAGAATACATTAAAAAAAAAAAAAAAAAAAAAAAATACTAGCACAACTAAAGAGCATAAATACCATGTGAATATGTTGTTAAAATAATGCTCTTTTAAAACTATATTGCAAATAACTAAAGCCTCATCTCTCTTGCACACATTTTAAGGCATCTGATTCGAATGCCTATAGAATAATGTCATGTGTGACTTAACATGATCTCAAAAATTCTTTGTCTGATATATTGCAAGCAGTGAATTCGAGGAATGTCAGTTGAACATCTTCAAAGTTCCTATTATGATGAAACTTCAGTCGGTTTAACCTCCTTACCACTTTTGGGGATGATATATGGCTCGTAAAAAAATTTGTTGCCATATTGAGTGCATACGTTGTATGGTATTAAAAGAGATTTTTAAGTTTGTCCACGAAAGGGAACAACCACACAATGCAAAATTTATTACCATGTTGGCAAAAGCTAAACACTAAGCAAGTTGGTGCATGCACCTACAATTGGTAGAATAAATTGACAGTGTAGTTAAAAAAATCTATTCTATTCTATTCTTTGCATCTTGCTAACTATAGATGGCCTCTTGATAACGGGTTGCTTTTAATCGTACTGTAGCATTGTTCATTTACGAGTTATTGGAAAGGTCCGCATCTTCTAATAAATGCAAGTATTCCCAATCCAACAACTCCAATTTATTTGCTGGACCCTTATATCTCTAGCAAAAGTTAAAATGCATCATCATGCATCCTTCTTAAATGTTTGATGGAGCATATGTGCATATGAAAGTTGTGTAGCATACATGCACACATGATTCGCCTACATAGTGGGAAAGGACTCATTTATTTAGACAATACAATGATTATCTTGGCAACGTTGAAGTAACATTTTCGATTTGTCCATTCATACCTTGAATATTTTTAACTATTATCTACATAGTTAGAGCGGATACATTATTTTGTTGACAACTGCTCCTCATTTTTAATGAATGTTCTATAGTCCCATGTCCCATTGCCAGCTTAGGAAAGTGAGTTAGCAATGCTTGTATTATCTAGTATATAAATTCATTCCTTGTACTTATTCCATGTCCAAGTGTACACGTTGGAACTATAGCTAGAGCCTAGATGAGGGAAAAGTCGTAGTAGCATAAATCATGCAAGAATGATCCTTGATAAACATTTTTTTTTTTTTTGCATAGTTACATACTTGCAGTAATATTCTCTACTATCTTATGGCCAATTTGGTCTCCTTTGGCTTGTACTTACTATTATCTACATAGTGGAAAAGGACTCATTCATTTAGACAACATTGATAATGTTGGCACTGTTGAAGCAACATTTTCGATTTGTCTATTCAAACCTTGAATAGTTTTAACTATTACCTATAAAGTTAGAAATAGAATAGATTTTTTAATGTCCACAAGACCAAGAGGCCATGGGACCCATAAAATGGCCTAGTACAACCATTATTACTAGGATGAAAAAAACCCTACCTCGAAAGTTTTTCAAGGGAAAAATTCTTTTCTTATCTTAGTAATGATGATACTAGACAAGCAAGAAGAAAATATAAGTAGGTGATGACTACCGAGGTCGCAATAATTGAAGACGCTCATCCAGAACCTCAAATATATCTAATGTCAAGTCATGCACAGATGGGGCTCTGAGAAGTTGTGGAATCGTGGAATGGAATGCTAAAGTCAAATAACGGTTCCTGGCCATCTCAAAAGCAGGACATCTTAGCAGAGTATGTCTTTCATTTTCAATAACCTGTAAGTGGCAATATGCACATAATCTCGCTTCTCGTGGCAATTGCGGCCGCTCCCATCTACCTGTCTCAATCTGTAGCTTGTGGGACCCTGTGCGAATTGATGCAATAGCTACAAGCGTTTTCCTGGGCAAGGAAGCAAGCAAATAAGCTTGAGGTCCTGGTGCCAAAGTGGGATTTATATGTGCATAATAATGACCAGTTTTAACTTGGGCTAAGAAAACTGCATCCCACATCTTCTGAGAAAAAACTGCATTTTGGAGGCCTTATGAAACTCCAAGTGCTTGCAAGCACTGCCAAAGAAGCTCGCGAGGTACTGTATCAAAGGTAGAAGTAAAATCCACAAAGCATATTGTAGAAAGGATACTTTGTTTTGTTGAGAATTGCTCCTCGTTTTAAATGAATGTTATGTAGTCCCATCTCCCATTGCTAGCTTAAGAAGGCGAGTTGCTTGTATTATCTAGTATACAAATTGTTTTCTATAATTATTGCATGTCCAAGTGTGCACATTGGAACTATATCTAGAGTCTAGATGAGGGAAAAGTCTCTCCTTCCTCTCGATCACACTGCAACCCCAACACCAAGCATTGTACTCATAACCATCTCAATTAGTTGTAATTTCCCTTTCAAAAATCTATCCATCTTTATTCACCCATCCCACCAAAAGAAACGATGATCTAACTTTCCATGGCCCTTGTTTGCTAATATCAAATTTAAATTCAATACCTCCTTAAATTTAATTTCGGATTGATGAAATTGTTAATCAATCCTTAAATTGGTTTGTATTTCCTATGCTATATTCTCCTTTTTAAATAGTCTTGAATATAGTGATTTGGTCATAAGAAAAATGTAAATGATCATGCAACTAGGTAGGCTTAATCTTCCAAGTTTTTCAGGACAATATATAACGATGGTAAAAATATTTCGATAATATTTCGGGCAAAACATTGGAAGATCTTCCATCAAACAATTAAATGAGTAAGGTCACATTTGGGAAGCCAAACTCTTCAATTCAATTTCAACAAAGCAAAATGAGTATATGGAGTTGATGGGCCCATTTGGCAAAGATATCTTTTAGACTAAATCAAACCTTCTTTGACGATGCCTTAATAGCTTGGAATGGATGAGGATTTTGCTCCAGCTTTCATGCCAAATTTCCCGGCAAAGGTGTGCACTAGTAAATTTTAGTAGACCCTTTTGTGCCCTTTTGAGATTTTGTGCCTTTTTGAGACGAGTTTAGTGGTGATAGTTGATAAGCAATAGATTGGACAAGAGCAATCGTGCTATTAGCGATGTTTATTAAGTGATGCTGGGAAAGCGACTTAGTGCCTGGCTGTGCTTAAAAAATTTCCGGAATCACATGCATTGATTGTGATTTGGATAAAAAGGTTTAGAAATAGTGGAATAATTGAAGTGGGCAGGCGACTTTTACATGGCCCCAACTACGTATTATTAAAGGGCATGAAGATGTCAAAGTCCAGCGGCGACTCAAATACACACATAAGCAATTAAGCATACCGTATTGGGAATTTAAAATCAACTGGCAAAGGTCCCTGCATCACGTTATGTGGAACAGGAAGGGGGAAGCAAGAATGGCTGACCCCTTCTTGTTCCATTATACAAGTTTTGCATAGCGATTTGCTATTCTTGATATGAATGGATTGAAAATCTTCCGGAAGGCAGACCCACTTGCCTTGACGTATTAACAAAGAGAAATTTGGGTCCTCGGCAAATCGAAATTATTGAAGAATTCTTTGCTTGCATCTACGATAGCTGCTTGAATCCAGCTGTTAGTGAGGATCGATCAGAAAGAAATATAGTCAGCTTTAGTATTAAAAAGATTCAGTCAAGTGATGAGAAGGCACAGATTGAAGGTGCCATGGCCCTGTGTAGTGTTGACAGCCTCAGTTTTTAATCACCAAGCATATGCTATCTATAAAGAGACATGGAAATACTCCCTTCAAGCTAAACTCCTCCCTTCTTGACTCTGAGACTTTCTGTAATGATTTTACAGCCTTTTATAACTCTCTTCCTAGAGTTAGATCTACAAATTCTATGAGGTCCTTCTATTCTAACCTTAAGGAATCCAAGTCCTGGATTAAGAAATTGTCAAAACACCTTTATGACAGCAAGCTTGCAGGAAAAAAAGCTTATTTACAAGAAATGAAAGATGTTAGATTGAAACTTCAAGATGACCCCCTAAACATTGACCTTCACTGGCAAGAGGGGAACCTCGAAATGACCATTAAGACCATTGAAGAACTGGAAGCCAAAGGCTCTTCAATTATATGTAAGCTTAAGTACCTCTCGAAAATGGACCATGGGAACTCAAAATTTTTCTACAGGGTGGCCAAATCCAGGCTTTTAAAAAGTCAACTTTCTTCAATCAGAGATGAGAATGATAATACCTTGGATGATCAAAAAGAGATATCTAATTATTTCTGCTCCAAATATGCCAATATCGTCTCTCAACCTACTGACACCCCTATTCAAACTGCTGAAGCTAATTCATTTTCTGATATGATTAATAAAAAAGGTCTTCACAGTGACAATGTTATGCCTCATGCTCTAGAGGCCACCCCCTCTATTGAGGAAATTTTTTCAACTCTCAAAAGTCTAGCCAAAGGAAGAAGCCTTGGCCCTGATGGCTTACCACCCGAATTTTATATCAAATTCTGGGACATAATTAAAAATGACTTTATGCACATGATCAAAGGTTTCTGGAACTCGAATCACTTGCACCCTGCTCTCTCTGCTGGTCTCATTACTTTAATCCCAAAGGTTGACAATCCTCAATCTTTTTCTGATTGGAGACCTATATCTTTGACAAACTCTACGTATAAAGTCTGTGCTAAAATTATTGCAAATAGGGTAAAGTCTCACCTTCAAGATGTCATTAGCTCCAATCAATCTGCTTTCCTCCCAAATAGATTTATTCTGGATAACTATATTGCTGCCATGGAGGGTATGCACTGGAACAAACTGACCAATCAAAACTGTATCCTGTTAAAGCTAGATTTTTCAAAGGCTTTTGATACAGTCAGATGGGATTTTCTCAAATTCTCTCTTGAGAAGCTAGGATTTAGTGAGAAGGTCATTAAGCTTATTCTGGGGCTAAACTCCAGATCCCAATCTACTGTGCTTATAAATGGATCCCCTGGATATTTTTTCCCTCTGGCTCGAGGTGTCAGACAAGGGTGCCCCCTAGCCCCTTATCTATTTCTGGCTGTTGCAGAGATGCTAACTAGAGTTATCTCTCATCTCCAATCTAGTGGACATATTATTGGCCTAACTCTACCTGACAACACCACAAATCTATCAATCCTCCAATATGCAGATGATTCCTTTAGTTTCCTCAAAAATGATTTAAACATCATTCATACCTTCCTGCAGACCATTCATAACTTTGGTTCTGCCTCTGGGATCCATTTGAACAGAAATAAATGTATTATCATTGGTGAATTTGATACTGATAACATTGCAGGAATTAAATGCATGACTGCTACTGAGACAACTCAACTTCTAGGCATGCCTCTTTCTCTGAATCCTAGTCTCAAATGTCTTTGGACTCCCATTGTAGAAAGGATTAGAAAGAAACTTGGTAATTATGGCAACTGTCTTTCATTGGCAGGAAGAACTATAATTGCAAACTCAGTCATTCTGCACTTCTAGCTCCCAAATGCATTTATCAGCAGATTGAGAGAATAGTGAGGAACTTCATATGGGGCAAACATCATATGGTTAACTTGACTTCAATTACCAGAAGCAAAATTCAAGGTGGTCTTGGCTGCAAAAATCTAACTCTGCAAAGCTATGCTTTGGCAGGTAAATATATCTGGAAATCTTTGTTCATGAACAGTAATCCAGCTTCCATTTTTATCAATTATTGGCTTTCATGTAGCCACCCTAAAAGGCATGCTTCTATCACTCATAATTTGCCCTATTCAGCTTTCACAATTTTGCAAGCTGCCTCCTGTATCTCTCCTCTCATGAGAAACATGATTATTGCTTGGAATAAGGTTCATCTGACTTTTGAGCATTCTAGCCTAGAAAAAAGTCACACCAACACAAGCATTTTCTGGAACTCTAATCTTTCAAGAGATAGCTCTACTCCTCTAGCTATCAGACACAATAAGCTCTACAAGAAATGGAAAGATTATAATATTCTTACACTTGGTGATCTCTGGGATCAAAATAGATGGATTTTCTGGACTAATTTGAAGCACAAGATCAGAGGTAGTTCTTCTGACAGGATTCTCTTTAAATATATAATGCAGAAGGTCAGTACTGTCAATCCTATGGATAATCCCCTTATTAATGATTGGACTCTTCTTGGGAAACCAAATTATAGTGTCTCAAAGGTCTACAATTGCTTAAACAAGTCTCATGTGCCTTCAAAAGCAAAATTATACTGGGACTTCTCGGATGACACTGAAACTAGGCTTTTCAAAAACATTTGGCATTCTTATCTGCCCCTAAAGATCTCATACTTTGTTTGGCTTATTGCAAACAAAAGCGTGCCTAATCTGGAAATGATCTCTAGGCATTCAAACCAAACTACTCATCCTGTAAACTCAAACTGCCCCCTTGGCTGTGGTAATGTGGAAACACTTAAGCACATCTTTGGGTGTGTCAACCTTACTTCATTTTGGTTGTGGTTTGAAAATACTTTCAACATTCAATGCCCTGCTACCTTGCTAGATTTTATGATGAATGATGATGCTTTCATAAACTCTTTATGTTTTATTGCTTTGTGGAATGTATGGAAGCATAGAAACAGATGTCATTATGGAGGTAAAAACATATCTACATACTGGATAAAAACACAAGTTATTTATGACATTGAAATGGCTGCAACTAGTCAGATGCATGTAGATAAAGATTCTGTGGATAATAAATGGCATAGTACTGGTAATTTCATAGGCTCTCATCATCTGTTTAAATTAAACTGTAATGCTACTCTTACTGACATTGAATGTCTTTCTGCTAGATTACATGATGAGCCTTAGCAGAGATTTTAGTACATCAGTTGAGCCAGCTGAATATAGACTTTTCCCAGGACAGAGATTAGTTCATGACATTCAGTACACAGATGATGGCTTATGGGCAGGCCTAGTCAGGGGCATTACAGACATTGATATTCCTGATATCCCAGATCATGAAATTGATTGGGCAATAGAATTTTGCAGAGGCACCTACTTAATGGTACAGTTGTGGTGGTTTCTGGAAAGCAACAGCAGAAGGATGACAGACCAACAATTTGAGTACTACAGAGAATGCTACTACCATCACAGATGCTTGGCAGATGCACATGGCACCCTTATCACCCTGATGTCTTCAACCAATGCTGACAGATTAATTCAAGAGTTAAACTGGGGAAATGGAAACACTCTGATTTTGCAGCCAAACTTCCAGCCAAACCTCGACTACCTACACTCATATCATTTCCAACCAATTATCTCTTCAAATCCCAACCTCTGAACTGAAAATCTCATCACCTTGTCCTTGTGACCCCACCTACAACTACTTATCCTTCACTCTGGATCCTAAATCAGATCAGTACTGCAAGAGCATTAACAGGATTTACAAGTTTTTGTCTTCAGGATACTGCCTACAGCTACTTGAGAGTTGTTCAATTTTCAATCTCCTTTTGGTTCAACTCAGTTGCAGTACTACAGGTTTCGTGCCTTTCACAAGGCAGTTTACTACCTCATAATTATAAACTTTTTTGCTATGGATAGAGCACAGCATTTATTTATGTTAACTTTGCTTGCATGTTTAATTTTGAGTAGCCAACTCTATGGCTCACTCACACTACTGTACCTTTTTCTATAATTAATGAAAAAAAAACCCCCATTCTCTCTCAAAAAAAAAAAAAAAAAAAAACATAATTTGTTTCGAATTTTAGAACGGTTAAGCCTGCTTGACAAATGAGGTGATAGAAAAAATGTGCCAAACGCACTTTCAAGAGGAAGATTGAGGCAAATAAGGATCACTCGAAGATTATGGAAATAAGCAACGTTCCATATGAACTTCTTTGCATTCACTCCAAAGGCTGGGAGGATTATGCTGGCCCAAATGAAACATCAAAAATATTTAGTAACCTTACCCATTTGGGGCCAAAGTAAAGAACCTTGTCTAGGCCATGGGTAAAGAACCTTGTCTAGGCCATGGCATATACCCTCGAGCTCATCCCATTTGGAGTAAAGCAATTGAAATAATCAGAAAGCTCACTTTTAATACTCCAGACATACAGTGGCAATTTGGAAATTTGTTTGCAGTCAAAGATGGGTCTTATGAACTGGGAGGTGTGATTAATCCCTCAGATATATGGAAAATTACTAGGGATTACAGTATATGGATCAAATTCAGAGATTTTTGCATGAACTTAATGCTTATAGAGATGTAGGCAAATTTAGTAGCAATGTTGATAGGAAGAAATAAAGTGGATCAGGGCTCTTCCAAATTGCATATTTTCCCAAAACAGTGCAAGAAAATATAGAGCTTATGTAGATTCAAAGGACATGCCAAATGTCAAATAAACCAAAATGTTTTTAAATCCAAGGCCTCCTTTATTAGGAGTGTTGTGCATACCAAGGCAAAAAGAACTCAAACTCAAACTTAAATTGGAATATACCTGATTTATATCTCTCAAGAGAATGTTGTCAAGTTAATCATTATCCTTATTCCATAGAATAAGATGAAAGACTGCAGAAAATGTGTAAGCTTCAAAATCTTAAATCACAATAGCATCTGATTTCCATACAATTTCTTAGAAAGCATACAGATTTGAACATAAGAAAGCTCATGATAAGCAAACTAGACAAAAGATGTGCCTTGGACAAGAAACCATGAGCCATAATGTCTAGGACATGGAAAATTAGATCACCGTTGACAGGAACAAATCATACAATTGAAGGGACTGCCAAATCATGACCTATTTACCAGAGATTTAGTAAACATGGTCATTTTAGAACCTGGAGAGACCAGGAGCCGAACTGCTTGGATTATAGATGAGTGAATTGAAGAGTTTGCCAAGCTTCTTCTGTGTTACTCTGCCATAGAGCGCACTAGCAGCTTCAAGCATATAAGCATCTCCAAATCCCATAGATTTAAAGCCCAAGGATTTTTAGAGACGATTCTAGACTCTAAGCTCAAGTGTAGCTCCGAGTCATCCAAGACACAAGATTTAGACCATGCAAAAAGAGAAAATGGCTTGGAGCAATGGAGCAGAGCAATGAAGCAAAGATTAAAAGAAGAAATATTAATCCAATAGAGCTTACCGGTGTAAGTAAATCGTCCGCGTAATAAGGGCAAGCTAGCAACATTCAAAGATTCCAGCAAACATCTTTGTACCCGCTATCGATTGGCATATGAAAATTTTTGAATCGTGGAAAATAGTGGCTTCCAGTGTCTTTCAAAGAGCTCTGCTCTCAAATTCAGTAGAAACAGCAAAAAATGCATCAAAGAGCTCTGCTCTCAAATTCAGTAGAAACAGCAAAAAATGCATCGATTTTGCTAAACATATTGTAGATTGTAGATTTTGTGATGCCAGTTAGCCAATTTGCACAGCAGCCACAGGCAACAACATGAGCGAGGGTTTGCCCCCCTAGGGGCAACCCAAAAAGTTCTGCTAACCAAGATCTAGAATAGGAGGGGCAACCCAAAAGGCTATATTAACCAAGATCTTGAATAAGATTCGCGCGTGATCTTTCACCAACTCTAAACGGACTAAATTGTCCAAAAACAGACATGAACTTAGAAAGTACTCCACCCACGTTGATTTTTTTCTCTCACGTTTGTCCAACGAAAGACTCTAGGCTTAAAAACAGGCCAACGTTTGCGATTCCAAAGGGTAGGTGAAGCAAATTGGACACAGGGCAATTTGGAACGTTGGGTTGACTATAAAACATAAAGCAAGTTGGACACGGGACCATTTGGAACGTTGGGTTCAATATAAAGCATGAAGCAAGAGACTGGAAGAAAAAGAGAATGGAACGAGTGCTAATATTTGTGGCGCTCATACTTCTACTCGTTCCTGGTATGCTTCCCACAATACCCCCTCCTCCCAAAATCCTCCTGCTTCTTCCACTCTTCATGCTCTATCCTATCATTACCCTAGCTCTTTTGCCTTCTCCGCGCCCTCCTACCAAAATCACCGCTCTCTACTCTACTTCTGCTCATCAGGCTGAACTATGGCCTTCCACAGGATTACTCTGAACAGGAAAGGCATTTGATCAGTGGCCTTCCATAGAAATCCTGTGTGCAGGAAAAACATAATGGCCTCACCAAGAGCCCATATGCCCTTGGAAAATATGCAGGTCTCAGTTCAAATACAACACTCATTTGGAACTCTCAAATGAATAAATGGTGCCCTCTTTTAGCATCTCCAAGCGAGCATTGTCCTTATGCTCTTTGACAAAGATGCAGCAGTAAAATTGTACACCTTTTCATAAATATATTAAGGGAAAACTACCAAAATACCCTTATGAGTTTGTGTAATTACCAAAATACCCTTATGAGTTTCAAAATTACCAAAATGCCATTGTGTATAGTAGGTGTGTGGGGGCATTTTGGTAATTTTAAAACTCATAAGGGCATTTTGATAATTACATAAACTCATAGGGGTATTTTGGTAGTTTTCCCATATATTAATATGTATGTTCTATCTGTTCTTTCACTACATTTTTCCAAATCTGCCACATAGAAAATACATGAATGTAACATTATAAGAAATCTTTAAAACACACTTACACATTTTCTTTCTTTCCATATTTACTGCACAAAACATAATAGCACCTTGGATTCACTAAGTAGCAAGGATGCTATGTTTGGCTTTGGAGTGTTGCACAAGGTCCAGCATCTTTGGCTACCCTGCCTTCTCTAACATTGGCAGCTGCTGCAGACTGAGCCCTTGCAGCCAGGCTTCCTTTACCTGTTGCCTGCCCTGTTTCTGCCTCCTTTTGCTGGATCCTGCAATGTTTTCATTAATCAGTAAAACTGTGTAATCTTCCTTTCAAGATATCAATGTTGGCTTTGCGCAGGAGATCAACTCATTCGGTTATTATCTAGTCGCATTTGCTGCTTGGGTAGCTCAATACTTGCAGATATCCTCCATAACGCACTTGGGATAAAAATCTCTTCATATCAAAATAAAATATATCATCTTATACATGATTATTTGAAGCATCTCAAGCTGCAAAGACTTCAATTTCTCTTTCAAAAGCTCATTGAAAGTTTGTGAGTGTACATTATCACTTACAAATACTTAAGTTTTGAGAAATTTGTGAAATTGATAAATAATGCATATCCCACGTGCTACATGAATGTACCTTCTGGAATCTTCAAGCGAAATGGGTCTGCCTCCAATATCTTTCACCTCATCGGGGGTGCCGCCAATTCTTGCTCCACCTTCAGAGATACCACGATCTTCCCGTATTCTACCAAGCGTTTGGCATTTGGAATTACTTATGTAAAAGACAAGGAGCATAACTCGAAAAAAGGAACAAAATCAAAACATACATTAGACATAAGACAAAAGAAACACAAACATACATACACAAAATAGAATCACAGAAAAGAAAGAGCTAGAAATATACGTTTTATTTTCAGTTGAAATAGCAGGGTTAGTAGGGGACATACGATAAGTAGTACCTTCTTGCTTACTACCATCATCATCAGGGACCTGACTAACATTACTATTTTTACTCTGACCTTCCTTCAAAGCCTGCTTATCTTGCAACATCTTCCTTTCAAGGGATACATCTTCCTGGCCAGCTGAATCAGGTTTTACAGGAACCAATCTACCCTCATCTCCAGAACGCCACAAAATATCCCCTTTAGGTCCAAAATCAGGCAAATTCTTCTCATACTGCACCATAGTCACATCCTCAAACCGTTTCTCGGCGTCGGGAATTTCCCCGGCGTCGTTTTCCGGAAACCTAATTTTCCCAGCTGCGTCTGTCTTGGTCTGGCCCTTGTTTGCGGGCGGGGTGTCCTTGAAGAGCTGAACCGGCTCCACTCTGAAGAGGGGTACCATGGAAATAATTCTGCGTTGCGGTGCCTTCTGGGTGCTGCTTCAGCGCCTCCTTTATCGCCCTCTCGCTCGCCATCAATCCGATCCTCTTTGCTTCGGCATCAATAGGGTTGGTTTATTTTGCCTCCATCCATGCATTTCAGAAACGTGGTGCACTGTGCTACTTGCCATCTTTCTTGACGGTTTAGTGTCAAAGTTTGGGAACGCCCCGTAAATCTACTCCCGAGATGTGTGTCTGGGTTAACCACTGTATGTCCCAACTAACCACTACTTTGGATGCCCGAGTTTTTGTCCGAGCTAACCACTACTTTTTTGGCCAGGATAACCACGCGTGAAACTGTGTTCTGACATTCTGATCTTAGAATAGAGCTTCTAATCTGCTCTTTGAACACTGTCGAACACCATTAGAATTGCCTTGCCAGCCCTTTAAAACTTCATTCATTCAAGAGAGCAAGAGATTTGAGCACTGATCAAGGATGATCAGTGGAAAAACATGGAGAAACCCTTGGTTTTTTTAGCTTGAAACTGAGCAGCAGTGATTAATCCAGACACCTGTCCCGGTTAACCACATCCCAGAGTAGATTTACGGCCATCCCAAAGTTTGCAACGGCTCAACGTAATTATAGGGGAGGGTGCCCATAAACCGCCCACTTAAGCGAAAAAACTTTACTACGATGGGTTTTTTTTTTTAATCTCTTATTTTGAAGTAACATTATGAAATTCCAAAGTTTGGCTTTCAATTGATACTAAGCACAAGTAAGTTTCGACAAATTGGAAGAGTGCTATAAAGATTTTAAGTTGTATAGTAATTTTGACACCAATAGACCCACAAATGCCCTTCAAAGGACCACTAAATACTCACAATTGATCTTCATTAGACCACAAGTGCCCATCAATAGACCATGCATTTAGCTCTTTTTTTAATAGTTCTTAAGGTGGGCTATTAAAGGGCAAAGGTGGGCTATTAAGGGGCAAAAGTGAGCTATTAAGGGGCAAAAAGTGGGCTATTAAGGGGCAAAAAGTGGGCCATTAAAGGGGAATGGGTGAAAGAAGGGCACTCCCTTCTTTCACCCACTCCCCTCATGTGGTGGCACACTTTTTGCCCATTAATAACCCACTTTTTTACATTTTCATAGCTCACTTTTGCCCTTTCATAATCCACCTTTGCCCTTTAATAGCCCACCTTAATGGGCGACTCACATGAGCTATTTTTTTTTTCAGCGTTGAAATTAAGCTGAGTCAGCAAGGGGCAGTAGCTGAAGCATTGCCTCAGCATCGCGTCGTGCATGGAGCGAGAGCTGAAGTCTCTCAACGGGGCTGAAATTTTCAATTTCAGCACGAAGTCAGCAGATTCTCCGCTGGCCTATCATCATTTGCTCATGAGTCCCATATAAGAACTCTTAAAATGGAGCTAAATGCATGGTCTATTGATGGGCACTTGTAGTCCAATGAAGGTCAATTGTGAGTATTTAATAGTCCATTAGGGGCGTTTGGTGGTCCATTGAAGGGCATTTGTGGGTCTATTGGTGTCAAAATTACCATATAACTTAAAATCTTTATAGCAACCTTCCAATTTGTCAAACCGACTCGTGATTAGTATTAACTAGTTATGGTGCCCGGCGTTGCCGGGCTTTAGCAAATGTGGATAGTAGAAGGAAGCATGCAATTTTGCATTTGTAGGCCTCAAGACATTGTCGTAAGGATGTTTTAGTGGATTGGCCCTTGTAGACCTTATAGTTGGTCTTAGAGGGTGTCTGTAATTTGAAGAGGTTGTATTCATGGAGTTTTAATGTTTGGATGAATATATGATGAGGATTTATGTATAATAAAGGATGCAGAACATTGTAATGGCAATGAAGTTGTTAGTCTTTTGGTAGGTAATTTATGTGGGTTGAACTTCGAGTAGAAAGCACGTACCTATAAGCACCTCTCGAATAGAAAGCACGTACCTATAAGAAAGTGGTGGCTCTGGCAACCATCAACCTTTCTGGCATCATGTTCAAGATTGCAAGACAGCTAGTGGCAGAAGGAGCAAAAGAGGGGTCAGTAATTTTAGTAGAGGGGGGTTTTGTTGAAGGGAAGCTATCAGACCCTAGAATAATGGTCTTTCTTTCAACCAGCCCTCATTATAGGGGTTCGAAATCAATAATGCTCATGTGAAAGAGAGCTTGACATGTAAAGATGTAGTGTGTAAAAAATAATTGTTGTTCTCCTTGTACATTCATGTTCTTGGTCTTTTCCTTCTATTGCTCCCATTATGCAGACTTCTAGAAAGTAGTAGCACTAACCAAGGATATACTATAAGTGCATAGCTCTGCTAACATCAAAATTTGAATGTAAAGCATTCAATATTGCTTTTAGAAAGCCCTTTTTTTCTTGCATTCTAAGGTTTGAACTGGTGTGTTGAGTTGCGCTAGCATGAGAATTAATTGTGTTGCACTTGAATTTATGCATTTGTAGATGGCACAAATAAATTATGAATTTAGATATTGAAATAGCAATGGCTATTTTTGATGAAAATTTTAGTGTCCTATGAAATGTGAAGTCATGAATGGTTGAGAGAGGGATAACGGATGACGTGTGAAATAAATGTTTGTACATGAAATCAAACGTGAAAGGATAGTATCTTGAGGTCGAAGAAAACTAAGGATGCAAATTACAACAATTTTGAAAGCCATGCACCCATGCAAAATTACAAACAAATAGGTCATGTCAATTTTTCGTCATATAAGTCCAAACACAATGGAATTAGGAATACGACAAAAGAGTAGAGTGTGTGGATTCTTAATGAACCAACATTATTATTGGCTAATGCCATAGATATATTATTTTTAGAATCTTGATGTAAATCTTGCAATTTACCCTATGCTAGGATTGCAACAAAGTTTGTAAGATGGTAACCATTGTTCAAGTTTTAATTCAAGGGTAAAATTGGGCAACATTTGTGTTGTTATTATTTTTTAATGTAGTTTTAAAGGCACATGGTTTTTTCTAAAAACTTAATTGACATTGGGATGCATGCATTAACGATTAGAAAGAACAAAATGGAATCTAGAAAACCAAGCTTCATACAGTATCTTATCGCAATGCGCAGCTTAATAATGAAATCTTAGTAATGCGCTAAAATGTGGGTCATGTCCTAAGGTTTATTTATTTTAAAAGATGAAGTTGTATTGTAAGATCCGATTACTCACACACCAGAATCTGCCTGATCCACGACTCCTGCCAAGTTCATTCAGAATCCAAGTTGATTGATGCAAGTACATTTAGTTTCTTGTTCCCCTAGGATTCAAACAACATGAAGGATGCAAAACATCGAGAATTCTATAAGTGACCCCATGAAGAAATTTGTCATTGAAGTCATTGCTAACAACCAACGTGAAGGATGAAATGGAAAAACAGCGAGTATTATCTGACGCATGAACAAACTTGACTTGCTTAACAATGTTGGCATTATCTTCATGAGACAATAGATTATCAGCAGTTAGCAGTTAGGTAGTGTTTTAGAAACCTGGGTTTTAATTCCCTTACAAAAGTTCGGTTCCTTAATCTACACCGTACGTAAAGTTCCTCATTTGTGGGGTATGCAAGTACAAGATTTGCTATACTGTATAATAAGATTCGCAAAATACTATAAGATTTCAACCGGAATACTATATGGTGTTGATTTCGTACGTGCAAAATACAATTATGAGGGCTCTCGCTGCCCTACGTCACCCCCCGTGTGAATATGCACCCAAACCAAAGGGGGTTTAAGGGGGATTTTAATTTAAATGTGTTGGATCCAATGGTTATATTTATTAATGTCAATGGAAGTTATGTGTCGGTTATTATACTAAAAAAAATTTTTGGCCCTTCGGGCCATAAAAAAAAACAGACGTGAGAATATAAAAGACATTTAAAACATGTAGCAATATGTGTTATGTAATATGCAGCATTAAGAAAAAAAAGGGAATATAGTAAAATGAAACATGAGTAACTATAATATTAAAGCATAATGTAATATAATTATATATATCAAAATCCCTTGAGAGCATCATCCTTGTCATTGGAGTTGTGAGAATATTAAAATCTCTTGAAAGACCTATTTGAAAATCCCTGTGGCAAAAAGCCATAATAGTTTATGTTCCAACTCTAACCAAGTCCACAAAATAGAGGCATCATCCCAGGCTTACTAGCTTGTATGGTAGTTATAGCCTAGAGAAATGATCTACACTATGATAGAATAATAAAAACCAACAAAGAGAACCAAAACATACACAACTCTACGTTTTGCTGCATGTGCTTCAAAACAACCTGAAAATGATTATATTGGATGGAAGATACAGTGATGGCATTGCCCAAGAATAAAGGACGCATTTTCACAGACAAGGATCATCCCATATCCATCTGTTATGTTGCATTTCCAGCATAGCTACTTGCCAGCATCCAATACCATGGATGCAATAGTAAGAATAAGATTGTGAATCGTTGTTATTGGCATAGATACCGGCCTTTTTCAAGGTCTTAGAAGTAGCTTCAATATAAGTATGATTATCAAATAACATGGAATAGAGAAGGCCCGAAAAGTCAAGAAGCAAATGTATCTTGGACCCATGTGACCTGAAGCTTCAAATGTATCTTGGCTTTATGCGAACCTAGATTTTTTAGAAAAAGCAATCCTCTTAGCATTTGGAATGAAAGCAAGAATTTAACTTACAGAACCAAATACATACCCAGTTGTGGGTGTCTATGCTGCTGCAGATCCTTGTTTCATCTCAAATGATGAGGGAGAATGCCGTCAGACAAAAAATATAAAGAGCAATACAACATGGAATTCCTGAGATATGTAAGAACAGGTTGAATGAAATTGAAATAGTGGCTTGTGATGCTGCAACCCTTCAACGTGCTTAAGAATGTAAATTTATCTGGCTCAGTGCCCAGATGCTGCATTTTATCATAAAACTGAAAGGCCAAATCCAGTTCCCCAAGCTTGGCATATGGGCATCAATAATTGCAAACCATTAAAGCCTCTACACATCTGCACATGCCCAAATCTGGTTTTTTTATGCATTTCTGTATGAGGGCATATACAACTTCTCTGGAAATCGGCATTCCATGTTGTTCCAGATCTGAGTCAATGTCAATGTTGGAAATAGTGGCAAACCCCTTCGGAACAACCTGATACAGAAATGCAAAACAACCTTATTATCAATCCTTACCTCGTCATTAAAAAGCGGTTGGGCAAAAGCGATCTGTGAGCAATGACAGCCAGATGTTTTTCCCTTTCCAAGTGCCCATATCGCAAGGTTCTACAGATCCACGCTTCTACAACCTAGATATTCTGCCGTGACAAGGATGCAAGCAAGAATTGCTCCATTGTTGATAGCTTCCACCGCTCCTTCATAAGCATAGCTTCAACCGCTGCTCTGTCCTCCTGAAATCGAAGGAAATTTGGCAACCCTAGCTTCCACCGCTCCTTCATAAGCATAGCTTCAACCGCTGCTCTGTCCTCCTGAAATCGAAGGAAATTTGGCAACCCTAACCGCTTTTCGAAAAGCCCCTTTCCTACATGAACCCTAAAACAGTGGACCTCGATGCTTGCATGTCAATAGATAATATCTAATATGGAACCATTACAAAACCATAGATAAATATGCCATTTAGATATAAGAATACCGTGTGCACTCTAGATGTACTGATCGGTAGGTCTGTTGCAATACGCCCATCAAATCATATGAAAAACCATAGAAAAGAGCGTATAAAAATACAAAAAAAACCCCCTGTTATTATGCTACATATTGCATACAGGTTCCTCAGCAACTCTTGAATTCAACTTACATTATTTAAACCCAACTGGATGGTACAGAAATCATTTTACAGTTGCTGGAATAAGCTTATTATGACTTGAATCTGCTATTCCGCAACTGAGATATGGACCATCATGAAGAAGTTATCCCTCAATATAAAAATTTGCAAAGCTGCGTGAAGAATTTGATATGATTTTCTCACCTCGAAGATTCTTGCTACACTGGTAGAATGTGTTTGTCCTTCCAAATGCAAATATGCCTGGAATACATTCAGCACTATAGATTTGAAGAAGGTAACTGTTCTCTAAGAGCTAAATAACATGTGATGTTAATAAATAGAGACATAAGCAAAATAGCCGCAACAGAAATAGTGTGAACATAGCATCTAGACTGCACATATACTGATCAAACTTTATAATGAGCGTTGTGCTCCACTTTCATGTTTCTGAATTCCTTTATTATTCCTTCTACATATGCCACTGTGCCTATGCAAAGACACCATTGTGAGAAATGAAACCTTAGAGCATCTAGATGATTATCTGCTCTCAGATCAAATATCTAGCACAATAACAGGGGGTTACCCTTAGATTTTTATACGGGTTTTCACATGGTTTTTCTATGATTTCGTTGTTGTATTCGTTTAGGTGTACTAAATAGTATTTCTAGAGTGCGCCCTTTATGGGCCGTTGATTTTCGTTGGTTGGAACAATCCGAGGGTTGTTGTCTTTCTCTGCATATGTTTGCGCATGAACACTGCGCATGTGTATGCATGTGCATGTGCATGTGTGTGCATGTGTATATAGGTGCATGTGCACGTGTATGTGCATATGTATGCATGTGCATGTGTACTGTGCATGTGCAAGTGCAAGTGCATGTGTGCGCATGTGTGCATGTGCATGTGTACTTGCCCTCTTGGATTCTTGTTGCCGGAGTGGATTTTTGCTACCACGAGGTGGATTTTTTGTTCACACTTACAAAGGTATACGTTTTTTTTTAAGTTTCTTCAGTTAGCATATTGGTTTTTTCTACAAGGTATTGGTTTCCTGGTTCAATAATGTAGTGCTGCAAAATCCGCCTTTGTTCCCTTTATATGTTCTAAGATTTGCTGCAGATTCAAAAAGAGTCTAGAGTTTAGACCCTCTGTTTGCTTCCAACTCTTGGATATTCCTGGCCTGCCGGATTGTTCATAGCAGCTAGCCTTTAGCTTCAATCAACAAACGGATTCTTGTGCACACAACAGGTGAATTATTCCACGCCCTTTTCTGAATCATGCAGATCAGTCAAACGGTGGCTACAAGAATACATTTATGCTGTAGGTTTGTAACTTTAATCGAACCAGCAGGTGAATCATGCATTACCTTTACGCTAGAGATAGAGCATCCAAAATTATATGGATTGATAAACAATGGTTTCATTGTGAGCAACAACACGTGGAACGCTAACAGAGCAAGCTTGCTTCAAAACCTCTACTCTTGATCTCGTTTCACCGACCATTATAGGAAACCTACTCCACATCACCAAATTGGCTGATTCTCTTCACCTGTTAAACCAAAGTCAGGCAACCCATGAGACAGTGTCACTGATTCTTTATGAACCTCACCAATTGTTACTGTAGAGTAACGTTGATGTTCATGCAATGGTTTGTGAATAAAACATTATTGTAGAGCATATCAGTGTCAAAAGCTTTTATTTGATTCAATTTTATTTCGCTATTAAAGTTCTATTTTCTAAATTAATATCAATCTAACCAATTTCTTTCCTTTATGTTAATGCAGACTATAGAATCTCCAATCCATCAATTCCACATGACATTCCTCTAACACCTGAAGTCGACACGATGTTGATCCAAACATTATTACTATACCAGAGAACCCTATAAATGAAGATCAAGTTCAATTAGTCCCGCCACCATCAGCGCAACCACCACCTGCACATGGCGAAGACCTTATTGATGTGTTGTCATTATGGTTGGTTGGATACATCAACTTTCTTCATCCATCTCTAACCCATCCCCAAGGCCCCGAAGGGGCCAAAAATATTTGTTAGTTAGCACCATCCAACACTTTAAATTAAATTCCCCCTTAAAACCCCCTTTGGTTTTGGTGCATATTCACACGGGGGATGACTCCGGGGCAGCGAGAGCCCCTTTTATACCTCCTAAAACAGTATAATACATGCATGAAATCAACACAATTGAGTACATTGCCTCAAACCTTATAGTATTTCGCAACTCTCATTATACAGTATAAAAAAACTTGTATGAGCATACCCTACAAACGAGGATCGCTATCTACGGTCCAAATCAAAGAATAAGTCGTGAATATGCATATCCAACAGCTCTCGTTGCCCGGAGTCACCCCTCGTGTGAATATGCACCAAAACCAAAGGGGGTTTTAGGGGGGAATTTAATTTAAACAGCGAAACAGTTGAAGAATAAACAATTTATTGCAAATATAACAAAAGGGCAAAATATTAGAGTATAGTGATCCTATCTTAGCTTTAGGTGTCTGTTTTCTATATGCTTCAGCTTAATTAAAAGCTCGCTAATGGGGACATAGAAAATTACCAAATCTGTTAGATCATGTATGCACTACATGGCACAGAGAATGAGAAGTAAGTTTAAAGCACTTACAGTGTCAACTATTGAAGATATCCATTAGTTGCAATGGGACAATTGGACGCTTCCTAAAGCAAGAGTGGTTCCAAATTGTTGTTCTTGCAGAATAAACAAATGTATTAGATACCATATGACTAATAAGCAAGCTCACAAAGCACTCACGACTTTAGTTCACTAAAGATCTTAGCTGCGATCAAAGACATAAACTTAGAAGCATATATATGGGGCACATCCTTTATGGGAGCTGCATTTACAGATGCATAGACCTTTCAAATAAAACTACAGCAACTTTGCATTATTAGACATTGCTTTACAAAGCCAGAACAGAGAGACGTATGAAACAACGTATTTCAACATGAGAAAGGTTTTTTTAGCTAAACAAATTGAAGCATTCGTTTACATCACCCCCACCAGCTTGTCTTCATCAAAAGTACCAGAATGTAAAAGCACAGAATAATACACTCATGTTTGCCTTGAGTAGCCCCCTTGCACTGCTCCATAAATGCCATTCCTTGTGAATCTTAGAGGACCTTTCTATGAACAAACACGAAACTGCCAACTTGAAATAACAGACATAAAAATTTCTAATGTGGGTCATTGCAAATAACAGTGAGAATCAGATTGAGAAAACCATGAGCCTCGAACATGAGCTTGGGACAATTGCAAACATCCTAAGAATGTTATGCAGTTTGGCCCAGAGACATTAATTTGGATCAAGGATAAATGTACAGACTAAGCATGTGCTAAACTCGAAGTGAATGACACAAAGTTTGATTTGTACCTCGTAAAGAATGGGCGCCAATATGATAGGAATCGCCCTATTGCTCTTTGTTTCATTTGACACCCACCACCACACAACCACCACATACGACCATCACAAACCCACCACGCTACCACCATCACCATATCCACCAAAGGCCTCCCTGCAACAATCATTGATGCCATAGAGCAAAGTATTTCCAGTCTTTAAAAAGGATAATATAACTAATACAACACATTTTATGTGCAACTTCTAAACGATTAGATATGGCAATCAAGTAAGAAATGCTAGACGAAGACACATTCACAATCAGGTGGCAGGTAGAACAGCAAGAAGATGAAATGAGAAGATGCCATCCAGAGGTTGTGTTGATACTTATTAATCTGAGCAGAAAGCTAAGCCCATGCAAGTTTACATGTAATATAAATAAAGCATGAACAGCAGATCATGAAGAGAGAACATCAATTGAATATGAGATAGAGGTTTCACAACATGTTTCAAAGATGTAGCAACCATAGCAAGAAACAAACAGTGGCCAAATGCATATCGCCCAAAGATGCATACCGCACAAAAAATTTCCTTGACCGATCCCCTGCCATATCAAATCTGGACTAAAATGCGACAAATGCAACCAGATAGAATAGGATGCACATCATAACAGCACAACACACAGATCATCTTACAATCAAGCTTATTATGTTAATACAAAGAATATTTCAGCCAAAAATCGTTTGTATCTAAACAATCCAAGGAACAAACACAATTACCTCAAAATATCCCTCAAAACATGAAATGCAAGCTGCAATTGTTGCCTGTAAAAGGAAGTGCTAACTCTATCTATTGCCACTGCTGCCACTGTCTGCATAGTATAAGGTTTAAAATACAGAAAACACAAAGAGATAACACAATTACCCCAATCCAAGCTGCTAGAACATAAGCAGCTTACTGGATCATACATGCATTTTTTTAATACCATAATAGACCAGTAACTGCCGTAATTACTTCCTTTCCATTTCATCTACACATACAGATTGAATCCAAAAGCTTAACAGATTGCAAGAATAATCTCTTGCTGTACCACAGAATAATCAACCAAAAAAAAAAAAAACCATAATCGGAGCACCAACGAATTCATGAATCCAAATCTAAGAATGAAAAACCTAAATGTGGCTCGTCAACTAAAGATAACTTCTGAATTGCCATTAGCATGCAATACTGACGGCTCAGGAGGCAGCATGGCTCCCATTTTTCTTAGAAGCGAGATACGCAGGGTTAAAACCCTAATCTTTATTGCATGTTACAATCTGTCCAATTCAGTGTAGTGTTATTAGAGCTTGAAACTTCCAGATCAAATGTTCTTATTAGTTTGCTCCGAAGCCATATAAACCAAAATAATTCGATGATACTAACCGATAGCCAAACACAAAACTTGAAGATCCAGCTCCTGGCAAAGAAACAAACTGGGTATATGAAACTGCAGAGAATAAGAAGCTCCAGTAAGCAAGATATTTGAAATAGCGTAGAAGCAGGCAGTGAATTAGGACGGCCAGCGATTGGCTCATTCCAGATCCGTGAAGATCCAAAGGAGAAGAGACGGCCCACAGACTTCTGCTGGGGAGGACCAGAGCAAAGCTCCTCCTCTGGAAAGAACAAATGACGAACACCCAAAAAAAAAAAAATGACACTTGTGGCAGAGAACGAAATGCATAGTTCACCTGAAAGACAACGTAAGCCTTCTCATATTCTTCTAGTGGCCCGAAATATTCCAGCATGTGTAAGGAAACCACAAACGATCTATAAGACTCGATCTGCCCAAGCATCAGTTGGGAGTTTTCAAATCCATCGATCACAGCTTCCTCCTCCATTTGTATTCTTATCGTCTAAATACCTCAAAACCATATTTAAGCATCGTGCAGAGCTCCAGTCTTCATATCCGCTTCCTATCTGCTATAATCAACAATATCATCTTCGCCAGCAAGCAAATTTAAATAACAAACACAATATCTTGACGGATAATGAAAAAACCTTAATCATCTCTGTGGCCTACATGCCGAGGATAACGAATCCGCCAAATCCTCTAAAACAGGACAAATAACCCAAAATGCCAATTTCTAAATCATAGGAAGGAAGGAAGGAAGGAAGTTTATTTTAACGTCCACGGAGGCCAGAGGCCTATGAGACGGCACAGAACAGGCAAAAAAGCCAAAAACCCCAACACCAAAAACAAACAATGTAACTGTACAGTAGAACCCTACTACCGGGATGAAAAAACCCCCACTTGGGAGGAAAAACCCTAACAATAGGCTCTCAAATACCATGCCCCGAAGAGCAAGCCCGGACGCGGTAAAATCTCTGGGATGTAAGCTCCCGGTCGGCTACCATAGGTGATGCGAGTAACGATGTAGCGGTGTGTCGAGCATCTAAGATCGGTGTGCCTTTGCTTCGGACATGGGCATATCTTTGGGCACCGCCCTGAGGGCATGGTGCTCATCCTCTATCACGTGCATCTCACAACAACGACATATCCTCTCCTCCCCGGGGATCCCGTGCCGCCATTCACCCCCCCAAACTGTCTCAATTACGGGTAATGGGAACCCGTCCTTATGGCGGCAATAGCTCTCCGTTTCTTCACAGAGATGTGTGCTTTCAAGTACCGATGGGGTCCATGCTCAAGGCTGGGATTAATCTGAGCGTGATAGTGCTCTGTCTTGGGCTTTGCAAGAGTAGAGGCATCCCACAGAGTGGCAGCATAGCCCGCATCCAATTGCCCATTCTCATGCATCGAGAATCTGCGCGTGCCACCATCCATTTGGTAATCCATAGACCACCTCCTAAACCATCCCTTACGATTGCTTTCGTGCCATACCCTCTTGACCAGCAGGGGCCTGCGTTAACAACACGGCCTGTGGGGGCAAGCGATGCTCATCCATCCCATCCACCTTATGGAAGCAAGTAAGATGCCTTCGCATAGCAGAATGCTGTAAAGGCCAGAACCCCGTCTCATACAACAAAATCTGATACGGTACGGTGTCCTTCACTCCCAAGCTATATGTCAAGAAAGCTTTCTGCACCCTTTCCAACCTATCCCACGTATTTTTGCTAACTGCTGGGCCCCAAACCTCCACCCCATATAGCAAAGACCGCTCAACCAAAGCTCTAAACGGGTGTGCTCTCCTCGCCCGATCCGCAGATCTATCCGGCAACACGCTTTGTTTTTACCATATATAAAGCCTTCCAGCCTGCACTGGCTCTTCTCTCCACACACTCATCCCACAGCATGTTAGTAGTGAAATCAATTCCCAGATACTTGAAGCTCCGCACCATCTCCACTTCCTGTCCCCTGTAATAGAACTCCGGGATAGGGTGTTGCGAGGACAGGATCGCGAGAAGCTTAGTTTTGTGCAAGTTCACTGTCATTCCCGTTGCCCCACAGAACCCACTGAGGGCATCCAAATGCTGCTGCATACTGCTGGCCGTATGAGCTAGCAAAGCTACATCATCCGCATATAGTAACTGGCTCACAGAGGTCGCATCAGATAATTGCACCCCGGCTCCCCCATGGTGCTGCATCCACGTCTCCAAGCTATCAATATACAACCCAAAAAGCGTTGGAGACAACGGGCAGCCCTGCTTAACTCCCATAGTGCTAGCTACCCGCCGATCCTCATAAGGCAGTGCAGCATAAATCCCATCATAAAGCTGGTGCACCACATTCTGCAACTCCTGTGGAACTCGCAATTCTTGCAACCTCTGCCACAGTATGTCTCTGGGGACGGTATCATATGCAGTCTTAAAATCTACAAAGCAGCAATACAAGTCCTGTCGCTCATTCCGGCTTGCCTCCATCAACACTCTCAAAGTGAAGATATGGTCGGTCGTGGAGTGAGCTGGGCGAAAGCCTGCCTGGCCAATTGCCCGCACCCCTGCCTCCTCGGCCCACTTAGTAAGTTTCTTCTCCACCACCCCTGCCAGGAGCTTTGCAAACAGCGAGCTTACCATAATCATCCGGTAATTCGCCCGGCCATCCAGTATTACCCGGCTTTATGAGCAGGGAACAACCTTACTAACCATCCACTCACGGGGAGCCCCTCGCTCGAGCACGGTTAATGATCACCGTCGGGGCCCTACCACCGGATGGGCCACCCCATTTCAACAGCTTCGACTGCAGCCCCCGTAAATCCTTTGCCTTGCCATTAAGCCCGGATGCACGAGACCTTCTTTGAACATCCTCCCCGCGTGGTACTTGCCTCTCCTACGATCCGGGACCCTGGCATTAGCTCCTGGGGGGTCATATAACTCCTGCAAGCGGTGCATCCATTGCTCCACACTTACATTACCAGCCACCTGGCGCTTCTTGTATAACACCTTACGCCAAAAAGCTTTTGGCTCTGCCATGAGCATGTCAAACAAGCGCTCCTGGGTTTCTGCCATGTATCTCCCCTTCTTGGCTTTTAGGAAGAGCTTATAGTCTTGCAGGGCCTGAGGCCGCAACTGTGGATCTATGACCAAGCGCAGCTGGCTCTTTAGAGCCTTGCAATCAGCATCAAACCACGGGTTCTCAGGAAAATGCGCGGTGTCCCTCCTTGGAGGGCCCTTCACTGCAAAGGAAGCCTCAGCAGCTGCAAGCAGCGCCCTCACCAGCCATGCACACCTGTCTTGCAGTGTGTAGAAGCTATCAAACCCCTGTAACTCCCGCACCAACACAGATTCATACTGTCCCCCACGCGATGGCGTGGGATGTATGGTAACCCTCCACGCCCCCTTTGCAGTGTCTCCGCTATTGAGTGCTCCCAATTCAGCGTGACATAAAGCGGGTAGTGATCTGACAAAGCCTCCTCATCCCCTGTGCTTGTGCCAATGGAGAGGTGTGTAACCATGTCAAGTGCTGCTACCGGAGCGAGAAGGTAATCCAACACACTAGCTCCCCCTTCCTGCCTATCACTCCTGCAAGTAACACCCCCTGAGTGTGGCCATCGCTGCATACCATTACAAATTACCATGTCAAAAACCTGGCAGAGCTGGACCAGCTGCCTGCCAAATGGTCTAGCCACCATATCCTGGGAGTGCCGTGTATTCTGAATAGCGGCTGTCTCAAGCCAAAGCGGATCAGCATTATCGTCACCTTGGAAGGTCACCGACTGCAACTGCGCCGTACGAGCATTGAAATCTCCAAGCAAAAACACTTGTCCCTGCTGATTATAGCGGTCTATGTCATCATACAGTTCCCTATACGGCATCTGGACATCCGTGTCTACGCATCATGTACCTGGTAGAACTTAGAGCCTGCATGGGGAATGTAGCAGCTAGCAAGAAACAATGGGACATGACCAGGCTCTAATACCATTACCCACATGTAGCGGGTGATCTTGCATGCTAAGGCATCCCTAAAGTAGCAAGCCACTCCACCGTACCCGCGTCTGCCATGGCGCTCATTAGCAAGTGAGAAATGCTGATATCCTCGAATGTCTGGCAATCGATGCCCTTCATACTCCCATGTCTCCTGCAGGAAGACGATGTCCATGTCTGTCGCGATCCCATTCAAGCCACTGCCCTTCTGCCACGGGAAGCCCCTACAATTCCAGGAAACAATGCGAAGACACTTTCCCTATGCTGACTGCGGCTGTGGACCCATCTGAGTGCCTGAGGACGCTGCTGTGGTTGGAATAACTCGGGCAGCCTGCTCACGGGACCCTGATGGATGTGCTGCAGTGGTGGAAGGCCTCAATCCGCCCTCTCCCTGGCCTGCCTGGCCTGATGCCCCTGGACCGCTCTGCCCGTGCGACGCAACTGCTCGTCGACGAGGAGGCACATATACCTTCATCTTGCCATTAACCAAACCAGCAGCCCCTCCAGCTTGTCGAATCTCTCTTATCTTGACCAACTCTTGGCTTCTTTCCCGTTGTTGCAGTGGCGTGAGATCCACATCCAGGTATATGGACGTACCTTTCAAGCGGCGGTGTGCGTTGCAACAACAAAGATTTTGCCTCCCAATCCAAGATCGCAAACTTAACTAGCCGAGGGTCTCATGCTCGGTCCTCCGATCCCCGATTGGACTCTTGATAACCAAATCGTAATTGGAGCTTTGCAAGTACCGGGGTGGTAAGCTTACCTCGCAAATCCTCGCCTTGCTCCTCCCAAGGCAATCCCGCACAATAAGGTTGAGGCGGCGCGTGCACGGATGTCTTGCTCCTCCACGGTACCCGCCTGATTCCCCAGAGCCACCTCGGCCTCTGCGGTATGGGGGTGCTGGTGCAGATGACTGGTGCACTCGGACTCGTTGCACCTCCATTCGGAGGTCCCGTGATCTCTTTGGCCGTAAGTGGGCCATATGGTTCTCTATATGTGAGCATCTTCCCCGACATCTCACTGTCTGCCTTTGCTTCATCAAGGAATTGGAGCCTGCCCCACCGCTTCCACATCCTTTTCCTTAGCATCTATCCGGACCAGCCATGCTTGTGACTTGTACAATCTGGGCGGAGCAACCCCTTCATGTCGGCCCGTGCTTGCGCCATGTCTTCCATCCACCTTTGGTGGACCTTATCCAAGCGGTGCCCCATCTCCGCGGACTAGCTGCGTTGTTGCTTGTATCTCCCCTCTTATCCGGGTCCTCGGCCTTTTGGGCTCCCCCCGCAATCATAATCCCCAAGCCGAACTTCCACAAGGGAAATTCGCTCCTTCTGTTGGAGAAGCTGTTTCTTGAGCGCAGCCTCTGGCAGATGGTCTCGTGATGCCTCCAAGCTTGCCAGCTTAGCCTGGAGGGAATCGGCCTGTTCCTGTACAACCCTGATTGCCTCAGCCTGAGATACCTGCTCTGATGGGGACGAGGTGTCCAAATTGCGGGTTCTTTTCTTCAACGCATGCATGCTGTCAGAGGTGGCCATAGAGGGCCGGGACTGTCAGGTGGATTCCGGCGGCTAAAACAGAGAAAACACCATACAAGTCATACACCGACGGAAAAGCCCACAGACCCAATTTTTGGAATACTGAAAATTTTTTCCGGTAGCTGAAACCTTAGGAAAACAACTTAAGAAAAAAATCAAAAGTTTTCGGGACCCCGGAAAAACCAAATTTAAACAATAGGATTAAAGACTAAACTTTAAAATTTCATAATGTTATTTCAAAATAAGAGATTAAGAAAAAATAAACCCATCATAATAAAGTTTTTTTGCTTAAGTGGACGGTTTATGGACACCCTCCCTACCTCGGATTGGTTGATTCCACAGCCCTAAAAAAACATCCGATTCGGGGATCCTTCGCCTTTTCCCGACGGGCCATTCTCGCCCCACCGTTTTCCCTTCTCGGGCTTGTGTTAATTGCACCAATTAGTTGCTCGTCTCTAGCGACATTTAAATTCAGGCATCGATTCTGGAATTAACACTACAAGAGGAAGGGGGTATTAGAGTCAGTTTTAGCATCAGAAGGATATTTTTGGTGTTTTTTGAGGTGAAAACAATGTTCTGTAGTTATTAGCAGCATTTATAGTTAGATATTTCTCTGCTGCTAATTCTGACGCTATATCTGACTCTATGGATGATGCTATATCATTTTAACCAATCTAACGCTACAGCTGACGTTATAGCTGAGGTAGGAGCTGATGCACTATGAGCCGAAGGTGTTAACATTAGGTTCAAATATACATGTCATCTGACTCTAATTTTGACGTTATGTCTGACTCTAAAGATGATGCTATATCATTTTAACCAATCTAATGCTAAACCGACGTTATAATCGACGGCGTAACGGTGATGCACTATGAGTCAAAGGTGTTGGCATTAGGTTCAAGCATACACGTCATCTGACTCTAGTTCTGACCATACAATTGACGCTATGCTTGACTTTATGTTGACCTCTACTTCTGATGCTATGTCTGACACTATCATTAGTTCCAATTCTGACTCTACTAGTGACTCTAGTTCTGACCTTGCAATTGACGCTATGCTTGACTTTATGTTGACCTCTACTTTTGACGCTATGTCTGACTCTAAAGATGATGCTATATCGTTTTAATCAATCTTTTGCTATAACTGACGTTATAACTGACGTAACAACTGATGCACTATGAGTCAAAGGTATTGGCATTAGGTTCAAGCATACACGTCATCTGACTCTAGCTCTGACCATACAATTGACGCTATGCTTGCCTTTATGTTGACCTCTACTTCTGATGCTATCATTAGTTCCAATTCTGACTCTACCAGTGACTCTATTTCTGACCTTACAATTGACACTATGCTTGACTTTATGTTGACCTCTACTTCTGACGCTATGTCTGACACTATCATTAGTTTCAATTCTGACTCTATCAGTGACTCTATATTAGATGCTACTATTGACTCTATTTCTAACCCTATGTCTGATGCCACTATTGACTCATTCAGTAGTACGAACTCTACTACTCATGCTAACATATGATCTAACTCTTGTTTATACATTATGTCTAGAGTTGATGCTATCATTGACACTATGTCTAACTTTATACCATTGACTCATATCGTATGCACTCTACTTATAGTCATGCACTTTACTATTCGTTTTAATCCTTTTGAATAATCCCATATGCAAAGATACCAAAAGAGACACTTGCCATCTATTCAAATAACCATTTGTCTATACACTCTTAATATAACTACTCTTTCTCTACATTTTTCATTTTCTCAAAAGTTCTCATTTCATACATACCTATGTGGCTAGAACAAGATTGCCAAGGCTATGAATATACAATAAATTATGCATTATCATACTTGTCTCATATGATTTAAAAGTTCACTAATACATAATATTAGCAATTGTATCAAGAGTATCTCAACACAATATTCCTCAACGACAATGACATATACTAAAAAAAAATCATTGAACTAGTCTTTAGTAATGTCATATAGCAAATCCTGCTCAACTTCTTCTATTTCATCATCATCCAATTGCAAAGGGAGCCGCGATACATGTCTCTCTGTCCCATTTTCTGTGTCGTTCTCCTCATCAAAGTAGTCATCAAGTATACAATGTTCTGGGCTATGCATTGGAGACCTTACCTGAAGGCCTTGATGGTCCTCTAATCGTGAATCATGCTCGTGGTCAATGGTTTCTTCAACTGGGTCAATCAACTCCAACTCACGAGGAAGTGGAATATCAGATGATGATCCTTGGGTGTCACAATTAGAATCATTGAGGATAGGCATGGCAATAACTCTTCGAGAAGTTGGTTGTGAATGAACCACTATCTACCATTTCTTAACCCTAGAATTATCATGGAAAAATACTTGCTTCCTGACTAGAAAGGCTCGTCTAGATCTCTTAAGACATGTGAAGTGTCTACCTCATAGAATCCAGAAGGGTGTACTCGAATGGTTTGATTTCTTCCTTGGGTTTGCGTTTTGAACCATTTGGCCTTTAGCATGTTCACATGGAATGAACGAAAGTTCAAGTCCATGATTTTGGTAATAACTCCAATATAATCAACATTGCCATCAATAGGATTTATGTCCCCCGCACTACATTGACTCCTTTGAAGAAAGGAAGCCATTATTCCAGAGTCAAAAGTGACACGACCTTTATCAACTTCCTCAATACAAAAGTGTTGTCCATATGCCCACATTGAAGAATGATATCTTATCTACAAGTGAGAATAAGAAACATTAGACAAATTGGTAACAAATTGGAAAACATTGCTCGTAGTTTACAAAAACAATATATATTAGATTGATATCTCTAAAATATAAATAGGACTGAAATTTCTTTAATAGGAACATTACCTTCCTCTCACAACCTAAAGCAATGTTGAAGTCATCAATGGATATCTTCTCGCCTTTCTCCTTTGCTTTGTCCATCTCTTAGACCAACCACCAATTTGGCATTGATGAAGGTAAACCCTCTAGATGATCTGGATATCTTAATCTCCCTTATTTTCTCGTGCATATGCTTCTCTAGCCTTTTTTATTTCATCACGAGCCTTCTCATATAATTCATGCCATCGTCCAAGGCTTTCAGTATTGTTAATGACAAACCTATTGATGGCTCAATTTGTAATTTACCATGGTGGCCGTAGACTCACTCCTAGCTTGACATTTACTGTTTGCAAAATGCTCAGGAATGGAAAGTATACGTTGAGCAGTAGCTGGATCATTCCTTCCAACAGTCCTCATGTGAATGAGGGTTTGGCTACAGGGTATGTGGTTGTGGAACGGAATGGCCCTGGACGCCAGTGTTAATGGGATGATTCTGTGTCATCTGATGAGATGGATTGTAACTTTGAGGATCTCCATGATCCCTCCTTCAGCCTTGAGCTTGAAATTTCAGATCATGATGTGGATTACATCTCTATTCATATTGGGGATCACATCACAACTATTGGATGACTCCGTATATAGTTCGCTTGCTATATAACTTCAATTGTTTGTTTTGTTTTCTTTGAGCATGGTTTGTGGTGGTGACGCTTTCTTGGAGGGCATACATTTATAGAAAGAAATGGGAATTCCACGGGGGAGATGGGCCATCCTGTCGTAAGCTTGGACCCCTCCTTGATAAGCTCCACAATTGATACATCCCGTCTTGATCCTTAGGCGTATCCTCCAGAGGGTGAACATGTCTTCATTGCAGAGGAGTTCATAACAAGCATTGTGCAGGTTGGCATCGAGGCCCACAGAATTGCCACTTCACTTAGGAACTTGAGGAGGCAGATGTGACGTTCCACGTATTTATACGGTCTACTATACGGGACACGTACAAATACAAGCACGTCACTCCCTAAAGGTACGCTACCATGGGGGTATGGGAACTTAATTGCAACCTAGGGGGGTTACCTTACAAAGGATTAAATTAGCTATGCTAATTTAACACATTATTAGTAATAACCTATAACCTAGGAAATTAGGATAATTACCAATTGGGAAGGCGCCACCTGCCCCAATCGATTGGGCAGCATGGGGATTGCCAAGTTTGGATGCCAACTTGACCCCTATCCCTGGGATTGACTCACAAGATCGACCAAAAGAAGGCCGGGAGCTGAGGCGCCATCAACCACTGGCAGAGAACCGCCATACCGCCGTCCCCTCGTGAAAGCCACAATTTGAATCTTCAACCGCCAGAGATGGAGGCCCCCATGGGAATGAGTCCAGCCAGAATTCAGGTAGGTGGCTATGTGAATTCTAGATAACACTTGGTTGTGTCCGTCTTTCTCTGTTCTTTTGTAATTCAGTCATAGAAACTAACCCTTGTTTGTGCAAACAAGTTCTCTTTATATTCAATTCTGGTTCTTACTCTGAAAGGATGGATTGTTAGTTCTTTGTTTCATCTGACTCTGAAACGGGGGGATTACGGGGGGGTAGAGGCCTCTGAACCGTGTATGGTAGTATGTTCCTAGATAGCGCCCTGTAAAGTCCCATTAGATGCGGCCTGTGCACAAGAACCCACCGGGTCCTAGATGCTATGGTCTGGCTTAGCACCAGACAAGGAACACAGTGGTGACATGAGGGGTGGGGTCTTGCATGAGCATACAAGGCTCCTGAGACTCCTACAGTGGGCTAGGCCTGATAGCCGGTCACGTAGAGGGCCGGGTATGGGTCTGACACTCCCTGGGTGGGAAGGTGTGATCCGTATGGAGCACCTTGCACTTTGAGTAGATTTAGGGTGAGTAAGTCGGGTACGGATGCGGGGGTCGCTGATGCGGCACGTATTCTCTAGCTCACCCATGGAACCACCGGTGATTACGGAAGGGGACGCCCCCACCCTGCCTCATCGGACCAGGCGTCATGAACCTGGAGTAGGCTCAGAGGGTGATGCCCTGGGTCTGCGTCTCCGGAAGGCTATAGCGAAGCCATAGCATGAATTGACCCATCTGCAAAGTGTGCACAGGAGGGGCGGATGGAGTGGACAACCCTAGCCAATGTTCTATGCCAGCCAACGCCATGCCCCGTTCTGGGTCTGGCCGATCTCTTGAGGCCCAAAATTGCCACCGATCCCCGCTGAGTCTCGAGCCGGGTAGAACCCGGGGTTTGGGTGTTTTCTTAGAATTAGATGCATATTCTATGCCATTGGTATATTGGATGGATGCGCCACCCTTCGTGGTGGTTATTTATGTATATTCGTGCTGTGTGCTAACCCTTGTACTCATGCTTCCGCGACGTAGGAGTCCCATTGAAGGCGTGGGCCGAATGACCCCTTCGTGTCCTTCTTCGGGCCTCATTTCATCGATGGCCCGAACCAGACGGAGGGCCCTGCTCATGGTGAGATGATCGCCATGGGAGGGGAAAGTCCCCGTATGTATACGTCCGAGGGTCGTATATATTCTGGGAGCGTCACAGCAGATGACAGATTCGGGGATTTCTAGTGTTGCTTGGGAGCAACTTGGGGCTCCAATGTCTGTGTTGCACGCATTGAGATCACACACGAGCCTTGCTAGGGATTTGTTGACCCAGGAGATCCGCCAGCTTGATGCCGTCATCAGGCGGGCTGCAGCTGGGGATCCTATGAACTAGAGCTTTGTCTTCTTGCTATTGTTTGAAATCTTTTTATTGTGCAGTTGCACGTCGGTGGCATTTCTGCCACATGTTAATGACTTCATAAATATGTGATGTTTGTTGATCCGATGCCTTGCCTCGGAGTAGTTTTCTTGTTGCAGATTTGCAGCCATGGTTAGTAACACTTGCGGACTTTCAGTGGGCTTCGGCCCCCAGGCATAAGAGCGATCCCTTCTCTCGGGATCTCCATTATGCCTGGCTAAGCATCGACATTGCGCTGGGATTCAGTTCCCTAGGCTCACTAACAGCCTCCCTTTGTGGTCTTACATGTATTGCTCTTCGTCATGGCAAGCACTATGTATAGGATCATCAAATGCATGCCACTAACAGTTGCAACTTGAAGTGGCAGTCAGTGGCACGTGTTTGATCGTCCCGATGCATGGAATTACTGTAACTATGAGGAGGCCTGGCATTATCTTCAGATAAGATAGTTGGAGACGCCCTCTTCATGTTATCCAGATAAGCCCTGAGCATTGGATTGGAACTGCGGTTCGATTCCCCAGGCTCGTGTCATGTTGGAATCCTCTTGCTATGTTTGAGTTGTGCAGTACTAGATTGTATTAGTATGACACTGTACGTTATAGATGCTAGTATACTATCTTAACCCATGGTGTGTGATCTTCAAGCACCCTCTTTAAAATCGGGTCCACAGGGTCCAGTTTGACCCCAAAAAGACTTCAGACGGGCGAATAATGTGTGGAGAGGGAATATTCTATGAATCGTTCCACCAACCAGGGTCCATAAAAAAATAGTACACGCTTTAGCTAGAAATACCATGGTGACCATGGTAAAAAGGTTGCTCAAGGGCTGACAAGGGGGTTTTAAAGGACAAGGAAAAACAAAGACAAAGAAGTTTTGAAGTCCATTATTTTCCCTCGCTTTTCCTCCTCAACGAAGCATTAGGTCAAAACCTGTGGGCATACTTGGCGATGGCGGTAACCAGCATCGACAAGGTGAACTGGCTCTTGAAGTCAAGAAGTAAGACCCATTTATTTAATTTCTTCTTCTTTTAAATGATTTGAAACGGCTTTAAATTTGGTGACACCGCAAATATTTCTTGCAAATAGCAAGCAAGACCACTGATGATGTTCTCAGGCTTTCGTTTCCTTCGAGATCAAGCTACACTTTGAATGGTTGAGAGATGAATAAGTTGGTATTTTATCGTTTATGTTTCAACATTGTGTATGCTTAATCCTGCATTAGATAAAGGTGCACCATGATGCCAGATTTGGGGCCCGGAATTAAACTTTTCTTTTAATGGATCCTGGTTCCCAGAAATGGTAAATGCATAGGCCATAGCCATTTACATGCACCATACATTTCTGCACCATACATTTCTGCACATGCGCCCTTGTGCTTTGTGCCTCCTAGCGCCCCCTCTGCCATCCTCTTCGCCGCCAGCGCCTCACTTTTCCCCATGGCTATTACCAAGAGCGCTCCGGACCCGTCCACCATGAGCATCGTGGAGATCTACGCCATGATTGCTAAGCACATGGCTACTGACCCCAGCCTCATCGACATCTTGTTGGATGAGCTGGTCAATAGGTTTGAGAACAATGATAGGATTCCATATCCTGTCTATCACTTCTCAGAGCCATTCCTCATCCGGCTGAACCTACGCCAGCTCCCCTATACCCTTGTTGAGCAACCTGATATGGTGATGATGCTCATCAAGTTTTATCCTCCCGAGCAAGAAGGCCATACGGAGGAGGAAGATGTCAGGACGGAGGCCGACCGGATTAGGGGTTTTGCCAGGGAAGACGACCACCGGGAGATTGAGCGGTCTGACACAGCAGCCCGGGGTAGGGAGTACCGGTACCTCGGAGACGGCTTTGCCGTCATCGATGGCAGAGCCATTGAGGTTCCCCCATACCAATGGCATGAGGGTTCCAACAGTTTTGTCTGGGGAGAAATCCCCGACATCAGCATAGACTATCTGACAACTATTCAGATAGATATGGGTCTTCGGCCACAAAGGTACCACGCTGAACTTAATCGCCGTGCCGCAGCCCAACTTTTTGCTCAAATCCAAGAAGACTTAAGGAAAGCTCGGGAAGAGCGCGAGAAGTTGGAGCAAGAGGAGCGGGACCGACAAGATCAGCGGGACCAACAGGGAGGAGGTGCATCTGGGAGTGGCTCGAACCCAAAACCCACACATTCGACCGTTAAGCTCCGAAGGAAGGGAGTTGCTCATAAGGCCGGCAGTCAATACAAAGATAAGTTAAAGACTGTCGGGGCTTTTGGGAAGAAGACCAGCTCCGACCGGAGGCAGCAGAGAGTGGATAACTCCCACGGTTCTTTGGGGCTAAGGCGGTGCCAACATCGTTCCGGGGGCCCACAGCCGGAAGCCTCATCGGTTCCGACCGGTGCATCGTGGCATTGCGGGAGATCCGCCAAATTTCGAAGTCCCACGGACCTTCCGATCGGAAGCTGCTTTTTTTGAGGTGCGGGGAGATCGCCGCGGCAATTTAAGACCGATCTCCGTTTCCAGACCTTTGCAATTTTGGCGCTCCAAGAGGCTGCTGAAGCCTACTTGGTAGCACTTTTTGGTGATGCCAACCTTTGCGCTATCCACGCAAAGAGGGTCACCATAATGCCTAAGGATTTAGCCCTCGCCCGTAGGATACGGGGGGAGCAACCTTAGCCTACTTGCGGGGATCCGCATTTGTATATATTTTGTTTGTAATAATTAATAAAGAAGCTTTTATTTTGAATTAAAAGTTTAAGAGTTTCTTTTCCATGTTAAATTTAAAATAAAATGCTGACATCAGCTTTATTAAGAGGGTTTAAAAGGGGACTGTAGGGTTATTTTAAACGCTTCTTTTCCTCTCTCCTCCCTTCTAGCGCCATGGCTGCCGCCACCGACCTTGCTGCCTGGTACCTTGATGGAGAGAAATGGGATCCACAGGTTCCCTTCGACCTTCTTTGCGACCTTTGCTATGCCAGCGCGCATAGACCTCCTTGCCAACATGCAAGACATCCGGACTATGCCGGATTCCTTGACTTTTACATGGAGGAAATGCTTCCTCTGTGTATTCCTCTAGGGGATCCTCCCCACTTGTATTTGGAGCGGGAGATAGTTCGGCAGATGCTAGGCGGGGACACACATGCTTATGACGTCTTGAAGGGGAAACTCCGATGGGGTAAGCACCTACCGGTGGTCCAACATCAGGGGCAGCAGTATCTAGAAGCTACTTTTGCTCTAGCCATCCTCATGGACCAATACGTTGAGGATGAAACCTTGCCGGCAGAGAAGGGCAAGCTGCCAGAATCCTCCGAGGAGGGGGATGACGAGCATATAGGAATGGGCGACTTTGCCCGTTGGAAAGAGCTAGCAGAGGAGCTACCACCGCGCCGTGACCAATCTATAGGCTTGTCAGGGTTAGACGGCCTTCCAGTTATTTATCACCGGGCGGGAATACCTTCTCTTGGATGATATTATCCGGGCGTATCATGTGGTGGCGGATTTAGGCATAGCGCAAAGACCATGTACTTTATGAGCTTGCGGAGTATTGTATGGATGATTTCATCGACTTCACTTCTACCGAGCTTCCTCCGGAGGTGCACCAGCTGCTGCAGTTCCGTCAGGAGACCCTAGAGCCGGCAGAGACTCTATTACGTCTTCGCGACTTCGTGATGCAGGAACCAGCTTCGCAACCCGCACCAGATGCCTTCACGGCTATGGGACCTCACGTCCCAAACATTAATATGGTTGAGGTTCCCTCCGACTCAGATGATGAGGGTGAAGATTTATATCATAACCCTGCGCATAAGAAGGAGGAGCAACAGGAGCTCAAGGAGGAAGAAGTCCCCATGGACTTGGATAGGGAAGTGGCGGCATCTGAAACTCCGCAAGGGAAGGTGCTGGGTAACCACCTCACCCGTTTCTTTTTGTCGGCCTTCAAATACGGGCAGGTTCTCTTCATAGCCCGGGACTTAGGGCCAGAGGCTGAAGCTTCATGGTGGGCCCTCCGTGCACTTTCTACACTCGCCGGCCACAAGAAGCTTCCCTATCGTACGTTTACGTATGTACTCGTACGACGGGATCTTGCCCTTACGGCCTTGGGCCAGGATATTGCGCCTTGGATGGGCATGAAGCTCCTCACGGCAGCCCCATTGGCCGTTGCTTATCCACCAGAGGTTGCATCTGTTGCGGCGGCCACCGTGGACCCTGGGGTAGCTCTGCTGCGACACCGACCGCCTCCACCACCTCCTAGGGCTAAGGATAAAGAGGCAGGGCCTAGTTCCTGAACTACGGGTGTTATATAAATTTTGTTATATATATATATATACACATGTAGTTATGAGATTTTGGATTGGCAATTGCGTAGACCATATTGAAAAATGTGTACCCTATCTACTTATTAAATACAAAGCTTTCTTAATGAGTATAACTAAATTGTTTTTTTTATGACATCCTCTTCCAAAGTATTAAAGTTTAGGGTGCAGTGGAATTACAAAATGTTCTCTATTCATTCCAACTATGTTGCAGAGGAAACCATTTGGGAGTATGAGGAAAGAATCACCGACATGGTTAGGAGGGACGATCCCGGGCCGCCAGACCAGGACTACGGCCAGAGATATGGTGAATATCCAGAGTGGGAGGAAGGCTATGAAACTGAACCACCGCCACCAGGGGAACTCTATGACCCTGACAAAGGGCTGGAGATAGTTAACATCCTTAGAGATCGAGCTTTCGAGGATCTAAAGATGACCCTGTGTCGTACCTGGGACTATTGGAATATGACAAGGCACGAAGCCTTTGAGGACGCCAACGACCATCTTTGGCAACTCTTTTATGCGATGCGAAGGCTCTTTAACCTTCTGATTATCAGCCCAACATGGGAATACCAAGCGATCATTGTCCAAGCACAGGCACGCTATAAAACTTCGTCCGAACCGTATGCGGGGAGAGTACCCGCTACGCGATCCTGTACCCCTTCGCCAACCCCTAGGCTTGGTCTCTTCCGTTGTGTTTTTCGTTCTTTGTGGTTCTGTTGTGTGCCGATAGAACTTTAAAGTTCCCATTGTATCATACCTACTTTTGTCTCAATCCATGTATCAATCAACCCGTTGTTATAATCAACTTGAATGAAATACAAGTATTGTCTTCTATTTGTATATACTTTTGTTCAATTAACTTAAAAAAGGGATTGCACATTAATGTAAATCTGCTTATATATTCATGAATCACTCCTATAGACGGTGTACGTAACGCCGCTTGGCAAACACCCTCCAACGCCAGTAGGCTCACCCCTGAACAGGAATTGATGTTAATGAAAAGGCAACTCGGCGAAGTTACTGTGGCTTATGTGTTGCATACCAATCCACCGCCACATACTCGGGAGGACGGACCGGAATTACCTCCCGCGACCATTGAGTCCACACTGCACAACAGCCATCTCCTCCCGAGAGCTAGCCCCAGACTGCATTCATGCTAAGCGTCATCGAAGTTCCTCTAAGGATAGCGCCGTTTCCTCACATTCAACCACCTCTGGTTCTTCGGGGTCCTCGCTATCAGACAGTGATCATTCAAGGCGTAAGGATAAGGAATACCGAAAAACCGTTGATACAGCCATCACTAGTATATGGAAGAACCGGAAGTTGGCTCAGTTTGATGGGAAATCCAGAGGAGGCTTGAATGCGGAATCTTGGTTGGACGAAATGAAGGAATTCGGAAAGTCCTATGGAATGACAGAGAAAGATACAGGGAAGGTCGCCACCACGAACCTTACCGGGCTGCCCGTGTTTGGTGGAAGGGTTACGCCGAGCTAAACACACGGATAGGAGGTCATGCAAGTTCAGAAAAGTTTGCTAAGGCTTTTAAATCGCATTGATAACCCTCGCGCCCACAAATGCCAACAGATTCAGACCTTCTACAGGTTGGAACAGAAGGGCATGTCCGTGCAGGCCTACACTGACGAATTCATGCGTTTGAGGTTGTATGTGCCAGGAATGAATGAGAAAAGAGCAGTAGAGGGCTACATTGAAGGGTTGGCCCCATCTATTAAACGAATGGTCAAGGCTATCGATCCAAAGTCAGTAGCAGAGGCGGAAGCCAAGGCATTAAGCCTTGAGGAAGATACGCCAAGGAGCCAGTATCCGCGACCTGCTCCTTACTCGCAGCCACGGCCGTCCACACCTTACAAACCCCGATCGCCAAGTCCGGGGCCCTCTCAGCACAATTCCTATGGACGCCAGGAGAAGAAAGTTGCTTTTAGCACGCCAGATAAGCAGAACAATGCTGGCAAGGAAATTCGGGGGCTCTTACAGTCCATTCCTAAAGAGGCCAGAGAACAGCTCCGCCGGGATAAGGCATGCTACCGGTGCATGAGGCCTGGACACTTCATGCAGAATTGTCCGTACGTCACGCAGACTGCTCAACTGGCCATGGCCGACCTCGATTGGGAAGATTTAGAGTCCAATCTTCTTTGGGAAGGCGAGGCTCCCGAGTACATTCATGGTGCGTCTCATATTCTTGCCGCTATAGAAGCAGTAACGCTTGAAAGTCAGCCTTACATTATTTCTACAATAGGCCAAGTAGACATAAGCCCTTCATAATTTTGATGGACACGGGTAGTGCGCATAATTTAAACTTCTCCTAGAATGGCCTGTCTGCTACCCGGTTGGAAACATTGAGATCCCGACCCAAGCCAGTCACATTAGCTAGCGGTAAGATTAGACATACTCATGGCCGCCGTATTAACCTTAAAATGCAGCTGCCAGGTGCACCAGTTGCCTTGGGTGCCGAATTAATGGACATTGGCAAATATGATCTTATTGTGGGAATGGAGTTTTTAGCGTCCGCTAGGGCCCACATAGGCCGTGTGAGAAACGGAGGTCACCTTCAACGCCGCTAATGGAGCACGTGTGACAATAAAAGGTGATTCATTACACTCCGCTATGCAGTCAATGTCACTAAAGCAGCTAGGAAAAGCTATACGCAGGAATGAACTTCTTTGCCTCATTAGACTTGCTTCCATTGAGTCGGACTCCAAACAGCAGCAAGTAATCGACGCTTTACCATCGGACATTGCTACCCTTCTTCGGGAATTTAGCGATCTTTTTCCAGATGAGATCCACAAGCTTCCTCCTTTTAGAGGGGTGGAATGCGAGATAACTCTTGAACCGGGTACTAAGCCCACCAGCAAAGCCCCGTACCGAATGAGTCCTCCGGAGTTAGCAGAGCTTAAGAAAACTTGACTACAAGAGTTACTTGAATTTGGGATTTATTCGGCCTAGTGTTTCACCATTTGGCGCTCCTATTCTTTTTGTCAAGAAGAAAGATGGCTCCTTAAGGATGTGTATTGATTATAGGCAACCCAATAAGCATACCATCAAAAATCGCTATGCTTTGCCCAGGGCAGATGATCTTATGGACCCGGTTACAAGGAGCAAAATATTTCTCAAAGATTGATTTAGCTCGGGGTACCATCGATAAGGATTAAGGAAGAGGACATCCATAAGTCCGCTTTTACATTATATGGGCATTATGAATTCTTGTCATGCCTTTTGGATTGACCAACGCCCACACAACGTTTATGCGGTGATGAACGACATCTTCCGCCAATACTTGGATGACTTTGTTGTCATTTTCTTTGATGACATTCTCATCTATAGTAAAACCTTGCAGCAACATGAACAACATCTTGATTAGCTTTGCAAAAGCTAAAGGCGCCATCGACTCTTTGCCAAGTTCTCTAAATGCAAGTTCGCCACCCGGGGTAGACTATTTGGGCCATATTATCTCAAAGAGAAGGAATTGCTCTGAGATCCGGCTAAGATAGAAGCGATAAAGGATTGGCCCATTCCGATGTAATGTTTGAGGTCCGGAGTTTCTTGGGACTCGCGGGGTATTATCGGAAATTTGTTAAGGATTTTGCAACAATTGCCGCACCTCTTACTAATCTCACAAGACATGAGAAAGTAAAGGATTGGATGGAACATTGGAAAACAAAAGTCCAAGTCGGCTTTCAGAAACTCAAGGATGCTTTAACATCCGCACCAGTCCTTACCTTGCCTGATCCGGAAAAGGATAAATCGGTAGCCACCGATGCGAGTAAGATAGCCACCGGTGGTGTCTTGATGCAGGAAGGGAGAGTTGTTGCTTACGATTCAAAGAAGATGAACGATGCAGAGCAGCGATATCCTACCCATGATCAGGAGTTGCTAGCAGTTGTACGTGCTCTCCGTATTTGGAGACACTACCTTCTTGGTAGAAGATTTCACTTGGATACGGATCATCAGAGTCTCCGCTATCTATCCACCCAGCCAAATCTAAATCTCCGTCAGCGAAGATGGATGGAATTTCTCGAGGAATATGACTTCGAGATTGTATACAAGCCAGGAAAGCACAATGTGGTTGCGGATGCTTTGTCACGTCATCCCTTTATAACCCGCACCCATTGTAATGCCATTTCCACACTCACCAGCGAGTTTGGGAAGCAGATAGAACAGACCTTGGCCACAGATCCCGAATTCTGTAAAATTTGGGAAAGTTTGGGTAAGGAAGCCCGTACTGATAGAGAACGTGAAGCATTCCGTTCATATAAGAAGGAGGGCAATTTATTATATTACAAAGATAAGTTGTGTGTTCCAGCGACCTCAGGGGTGCGAAAGTTGATTCTCCATGACACACACAACAGCCCTATAGCAGGACATGCGGGTTTTATGAAAACTTACTTTAAGATCCGCTCCAGCTATTTTTGGCCTTCCATGAAGAAGGATATTGCTAGGTACATCAAGCGATTATCAGGTTTGTCGAAGCAAACCAAAGGCGGACAATTAAGAGTTCTGGGGAGTTGCAACCTTTGGATGTGCCCCAACGCCAAGTGGGAAGTCATAACCATGGATTTCATTGTGGGGCTTCCCGCATTACTCTCCGTGGGTATGATGCCTTAATGGTCGCGGGTCGACAAATTATCAAAGATGGCTCACTTCACGCCATGTCGCTGCAAACACACCGCCGACACACCCACGCTCTTTGCAAAGGAAATTTTCAGGTTGCACGGGATGCCAAGAGTAATTGTATCGGATAGGGATCCTAAGTTTGTCGATTGCATTCGGAAGGATTTCTTCGCCACCATCCGCACCAAGCTTGCCATGAGTACGACCTACCATCCTCGGGGATGGTCAAGCGAGCGTGTCAATCGTGATATCGAAGATATGCTAAGAAGCTATGTATGGAGTAAACTTGATCACAATGGGCGGATTATATTTACTTGGTGGAATTTGCCTACAATAATTACAAAGCAAGAGTCTTCTAGAATGTCTCCTTTCATGATAAATTATGGCTATCAATGTCTTACTCGGACACATGGCATAATCCTGTTTCTAAAGTGGAGGTCTCTCAACAACTCCTTCTAGAAATGCGAGGCCTTGGTGGAAGAAGTTCGGGGTTACTTATTGGCCGTGACGTAGTCGAGGAAGAGTCTAGCGGATAAGCACGAACCCCACTAATCTTCCAGTGGGCGAATCGGTTTGGCTTAAAATCAAAGTAAAACAAGCCAAGCTTAAAATTGGTAATCAGAAGAAGCCGGCACCCGGATGGGCTGGGGCCATTCAGGATTACCAAGCGTGTGGGAGAACAAGCATATCGCTTGGACTTGCCACCCCGCTTGAAGATCCACAAGGTCTTTCCGTGAGTCTTACGAAGCAACACACCCCTGATCCGGAGGAGGGTTTGGATACCCCTACCCTCCTAGAAATGACCTAAGAGCACACGGAAATAGTGCCCTAAGCTCTTCTTGATCGAGCTTACAAAACGACCCGGAAGGACTCAAATGTTGCAATACTTGGTCAAGTGGAAGCACTTACCGGTTGAAGATGCTACAGGGTGATGAAGATAGACCTTGAGAAGCACTATCCGGACTTCATGCGAGAATCTCAAGGCCAGTACCATCAACGATGCTATCAACCCGCTCCGTGGTAAGCTTGAAGGCTTGATTGATCGAGAATCATGTTTTAGAGGGGTAGACGATCGTATATGATAGTAATAACCGATGATGAGATCACCTTCGTGTTCTCTAGGACGTAGTGTATTTCGTTCTGGCTATAAGGGGTGCTAGATATTTTTTCCTTTTATTTCTAGGGGGTGGTCCCTGCAACCACAACTTAATCATACTATTAACCTAGGGGTATATGGTTACATGCGGGCCAATGAACAAGTCGTCACCACCTTGTATAGAGGGTTCTTGATGACCCAACTTGTCCCGTATTGGTTTTGTCTACATGTATGAATTTTGTTGTCAGAATGTTTTAAATCGGACTCCGGTCCTAAACTCCTTTGATCATAAGTTTGTATCGAGCACCCTGGTGCTTGTACTTTGATATTTTAACTTCAATGTATTACTGTCCAAATTATTATAATCTCAACGTATTAATGTTATATTCTTAACTTCAGTGCTTTACGTATATGTATTCAATTAGCTAACCCTAATCTTTGAGGGGCAACATTATTTTTAGGAGGGGAGAATGTGGCGTTCCACGTATTTATCTGGTCTACTATCTGGGACACGTACAAATACAAGCACGTCACTCCCTAAAGGTACGCTACCATGGGGGTATGGGAACTTAATTGCAACCTAGGGGGTTACCTTACAAAGGATTAAATTAGCTATGCTAATTTAACACATTATTAATAATAACCTATAACCTAGGAAATTAGGATAATTACCAATTGGGAAGGCGCCACCTGCCCCAATCGATTGGGCAGCATGGGGATTGCCAAGTTTGGATGCCAACTTGACCCCTATCCCTGGGATTGACTCCTGAAGATCGACCAAAGAAGGCCGAGCCGGCGCCATCAACCACCTGCAGAGAACCGCCATACCGATCGTCCTGTGAAGCCCGCAATTTGAATCTTCAACCGCCAGGAGATGGAGGCGCCCCATGGGAATGAGTCCAGCCAGAATTCAGGTAGGTGGCTATGTGAATTCTAGTTAACACTTGGTTGTGTCCGTCTCTTTCTGTTCTTTTGTAATTGGTCATAGAAACTAACCCTTGTTTGTGCAAACAAGTTCTCTTTATATTCAATTCTGGTTCTTACTCGAAAGGATGGATTGTTAGTTCTTTGTTTCATCGACTACGAAACGGGGGGATTACGGGGGTAGAGGCCTCGAACCGCAGTATGGTAGTATGTTCCTAGATAGCTACCTGTAAAGTCCCATTAGATGCGGCACATGCACAAGAACCCACCGGGTCCTAGATGCTATGGTGCGGCTTAGCACCGGACAAGGAACACGTGGGTGACATGAGGGGTGGGGTCTTGCATGAGCATACAAGGCTCCCGAGACTCCTACAGTGGGCTAGGCCTGATAGCCGGTCACGTAGAGGGCCGGGTATGGGTCTGACACTCCCTGGGTGGGAAGGTGTGATCCGTATGGAGCACCTTGCACTTTGAGTAGATTTAGGGTGAGTAAGTCGGTACGGGATCGCGGGGGTCGCCGATGCGGCACGTATTCTCTAGCTCACCCATGGAACCACCGTGATTCGGAAGGGGCGCCTCCCAGGCTGCCTCATCTGGACCAGGCGGCCATGAACCCGGAGTAGGCTCGAGGGTGATGCCCTGGGTCTGCGTCTCCCGAAGGCTATAGCGAAGCCATAGCATGAATTGACCCATCTGCAAAGTGTGCACAGGAGGGGCGGATGGAGTGGACAACCCTAGCCAATGTTCTATGCCAGCCAACGCCATGCCCGTGATTCTGGTCTGCTGATCTCTTGAGGCCCAAATTCGGTCGATCCCCACGGAGTCCGAGCCGTAGGGTAGAACACGGGGTTTGGGTGTTTTCTTAGAATTAGATGCATATTCTATGCCATTGGTATATTGGATGGATCGCCACCCTTCGTGGTGGTTATTTATGTATATTAGATGGCTTTGTGTGCTAACCCTTGTACTCATGCTTCCGCGACGTAGGAGTCCCATTGAAGGCGTGGGCCGAATGACCCCTTCGTGTCCTTCTTCGGGCCTCATTTCATCGATGGCCCGAACCAGACGGAGGGCCCTGCTCATGGTGAGATGATCGCCATGGGAGGGGAAAGTCCGTATGTATGTATACGTCCCCAGGGTCGATATATTACGGGAGCGTCCACAGCCGGATGACAGATTCGGGGATTTCTAGTGTTGCTTGGGAGCAACTTGGGGCTCCAATGTCTGTGTTGCACGCATTGAGATCACACACGAGCCTTGCTAGGGATTTGTTGACCCAGGAGATCCGCCAGCTTGATGCCGTCATCAGGCGGGCTGCAGCTGGGGATCCTATGAACTAGAGCTTTGTCTTCTTGCTATTGTTTGAAATCTTTTTATTGTGCGGTTTACGCGTCGGTGGCATTTCTGCCACATGTTAATGACTTCATAAATATGTGATGTTTGTTGATCCGATGCCTTGCCTCGGAGTAGTTTTCTTGTTGCAGATTTGCAGCCATGGTTAGTAACACTTGCGGACTTTCAGTGGGCTTCGGCCCCCAGGCATAAGAGCGATCCCTTCTCTCGGGATCTCCATTATGCCTGGCTAAGCATCGACATTGCGCTGGGATTCAGTTCCCTAGGCTCACTAACAGCCTCCCTTTGTGGTCTTACATGTATTGCTCTTCGTCATGGCAAGCACTATGTATAGGATCATCAAATGCATGCCACTAACAGTTGCAACTTGAAGTGGCGATCGGGCACGTGTTTGATCGTCGATGCATGGAATTCTTGTAACTATGAGGAGGCCCCGGCATTATCTTCGAGATAAGATAGTTGGAGACGCCCTCTTCATGTTATCCGGATAAGCCCGAGCATTGGATTGGAACTGGCGTTTCGATTCCCGGATTTCGTGTCATGTTGGAATCCTCTTGCTATGTTTGAGTTGTGCAGTACAAGATTGTATTAGTATGACACTGTACGTTATAGATGCTAGTATACTATCTTAACCCATGGTGTGTGATCTTCAAGCACCCTCTTTAAAATCGGGTCCACAGGGTCCAGTTTGACCCCAAAAAGACTTCAGACGGGCGAATAATGTGTGGAGAGGGAATATTCTATGAATCGTTCCACCAACCAGGGTCCATAAAAAAATAGTACACGCTTTAGCTAGAAATACCATGGTGACCATGGTAAAAAGGTTGCTCAAGGGCTGACAAGGGGGTTTTAAAGGACAAGGAAAAACAAAGACAAAGAAGTTTTGAAGTCCATTATTTTCCCTCGCTTTTCCTCCTCAACGAAGCATTAGGTCAAAACCTGTGGGCATACTTGGCGATGGCGGTAACCAGCATCGACAAGGTGAACTGGCTCTTGAAGTCAAGAAGTAAGACCCATTTATTTAATTTCTTCTTCTTTTCGACAGATTTGAAACGGCTTTAAATTTGGTGACCTGCAAATATTTCTTGCAAATAGCAAGCAAGACCACTGATGATGTTCTCAGGCTTTCGTTTCCTTCCAGATCAAGCTACACTTTGAATGGTTGAGAGATGAATAAGTTGGTATTTTATCGTTTATGTTTCAACATTGTGTATGCTTAATCCTGCATTAGATAAAGGTGCACCATGATGCCAGATTTGGGGCCCGGAATTAAACTTTTCTTTTAATGGATCCTGGTTCCCAGAAATGGTAAATGCATAGGCCATAGCCATTTACATGCACCATACATTTCTGCACAAGGCTTTGGATCGCCAAAAGGTCTTCAATCCGCTGTCTTAGAGTAGATATTTATAGTTTTGAGAGCGCTTGTAGATCATCAGGCATGCCAATTTTGTAACTCCTACAGTCATAAATGTTGCCAATTTGCATGCTTAACTTTTTTTAAATATATTTGCAGGTTACAAGTACCAAACCAGATAATTTTACAGCAAAAATTCTGAAGAAAACAGACGACTATCTATATGTGGAGTATGAGAGCCCTATATTTGGGGTAAATTCACTTAGATTTTATGTCGTGAAGTAGCCCAGTCTTCTTCTAAAAGGTCCATCTGCATTATCGTCACAGCGACCCCTAAGTAAACCATTCTATTAGCTAAATCCTAGATCACTGCATCAAAGGTTGTCTGAGTAGTCGAGTGTTTTGACAGTTTTTTTTCTTTGGAAAGCCTTCATATTGTATTGGGAATTCTGTTGCTAAAAGAGGTTGTCAATTTAGAATTGAGTGGTTGGAATGTACAATCCCTAGGAGGCAGTATTAAAGGAATGTGGCGCTGTATATTTAAGCAAGCTCAGTGAACAAACTGAGTTGCGAAGACTGGGATAAGTGCCACAGACTGCCAATCTGTGAGGCACTAACTATTCTATTGTGTAAAGGTACCACCATTCTATTATCTTTCAAATCATTTGCTACTCTTTATCTTGGAGAAGATGTGAGTCCTTCCTGTAATTTGTTTCCCGAGACAATATACATCATTGCCTACACAGTACTATACTTTGCCTATTCTGATGGTCGAAAACAATGAGTGCTTTCTTACTTAACATAAACATGTTGGTGGTTATTTTGCCATACCTGAACTTATTGCATTTGGCTGTAGTTTGTTGATGATGTTGAGTTCTGGTTTCCACCTGGAAAACGTTCTTTGGTGGAATATTGGTCTGCTTCACGATTAGGAAGATTTGGATTTGAAAACAATCGAAAGAGAATTAAAGTGAGAGATCTACTTTACATAGTATCTTCTTTTTTCTCTTTTGTAACTAGTGATTAATTTATGCCATTTTCATGTGTAGGTCTTGCGGCAAGAATTGGAGAAAAAAGGTTGGCAGTCAGTGGGCTTCTAGAAGCAGATCCTTGTATCAATTTATAACTATGAGCTGTTTGATTAGTGGCTCATAGGTATTCCATAGTTCACATAGTTTTATCTGCTGCAATTTGATGCGGGGTTTTGGATTCACACTTGATCATCAATCTTATATTGGCAGATAGAAACATACAATTGTGAAGATGGAGTGGGATACTGTAGGTGAGTGGTCATGAATTTATGCCAGTAAGAATATCAGAAGCGAATATTCAACAAATCATCACCGTTTCCCTCCAATTTACTGATTGTTCCCCAGAGGGCAATGAGAACAAGGATTTTTTCAAACCACCTCTCCAAACACAGAACTTATGGAGAAGAGCTCCATTATCTGAGAGATAATGCTTGAAATGGTTAGTAGAGCCTTGATATTTTGATGAAGTTGAAGAGAAAGAAGATGCCTTAGTGGGTTCATGGAAAAGCAACATCTACAAATGATATTTATTCTGAGCCAGAGTCTATGCCAAGGCAGCAAGGAATTACTTTCCCTAATGAGTTGCTGAACAATTTCTTCTAAGGTTCCAACTCATGTATATCAGGTGGATTCGGGGCAGTTGGGCTCCTGCATAGAGAGTTGAGTGCTTACATCTTGACCCTCTCTTCTAAAGGGGTAATATGTATCTATTCTAAGACATTAGATGCATTTCCAAGTTAGTCATTTACCTACTCTAACAAGAGGGCAGAAAGAGAAGAGTGCGAATATCAAAGTGAAGATGTTAACTGAGCATGCCTGAGCAGCGAGCAATCCGATTGTAGTTCATACAGATGATAATGGAATTTTGTGGTCGTAGAAGAAGCTTTGTATAGTAGGGAGGTTTCTAGAAGGGTGAAACTCTGAAAGTAATATCAGGGTAATGCTTGTCAATATTTCTATAGTTGAAGATGAAATATCAAATGTCTACTAAAGCTATTGTTAGGAGATGTTAGAGTTACGAAAAGAAACTAAGAATCTGTACTGGCAGGTCTGTTTGACCTTCTTTGCCTAGTTAAAGCTTTTGATGGAGATTTTGCAAGAAAAAAAGTAGGTTGTATTAGTTATTTCAAAAGTAAATTGTAAAGCTTGAAATGCTGAAAGACAATCAAATTATTGTAACTTTCATCTGGAAGAAATAGAAATGGTGATACTGTATGTTATTAATTGAGTTCTTTTGAATTTTGAATTTCTAGTTGGCAATAAAATAAAGATACGAACATGACTTTCATGTATGTGCATGGAATGACGTTATAACTAACTCAAAGATCGACTTCTATATCCTGACGTTAGAATTGACTCTAATTGTGTCATAATTGGTGACTTTTAATTCTAACGCTTCTGAAACTCTATTCGACTCTACTTCGATCCTAAAGTCGATGCTAAGGCTGTCTAAATAGTTGACTCTAATTCTAACGCTATGAATGACTCTAATTGTGACACTAATCTTGCCTCTCTAATTGTGATGGTAAAGTTGACTCTATTCTAACACTCTTTGTTGACTCTAATCTTGACTCTAATGTTGATGGTAGAGTTGTTTCTAATTCTAACACTATGGTTGACTCTAATTGTGACTCTAATGTTGATGATAGAGTTGCCTCTAATTCTAACACTATGGTTGACTTTTATTGTGACTCTAATGATGACTCTAATGCTGATGGTAGAGTTGCCTCTAATTCTAACACTATGGTTGACTGTAATTGTGACTCTATATCTGCTGCAAAACTGACTCTAAAGTCTGACGCTAATTCTGACGTTTAAACGACAGAACGTAGAGTCAGTTGTAGCGTCAGCCATAATGTCAGTTCAAGGGTTTTTTTTGGTTTTTTTCTGTCTAAGTTTATAACTAAGGTCTGACGCTAAAACTGACTCTAATACCCCCTTCCTCTTGTAGTGTAAGGAACCCGCCTCAGTATTCTGGGTTTCGAGCGCACATCTCGTTAAATCTTTGACCATCGAGATACCCTCCAGGGAGATACCGATACGTGGTAGCCGCTACGCATTCATGGCTGACCACCGTATCTTGAATGGTCAGACTATATCAGACACCAGTCAAGTATCTTTGATCACATCCCAACTATCAAACTCCCCAGCACATCTCCGCCGTCTAAGCTGATTCATTCCTCAAGGATCCATTCATGCTTTCTCAGAATATAGGATCTCTCTAGCGTGACACGCCGCAAGGAATCACCTTGTAGATCCTGTGGCGAAGTAGCGGAAGCCAATCGCAGCTGCCAATACTGGCGGCGCACCCTAGCCCTTCAATCTAATCTGAGATTTTCCAATACGCGATCCTAGAGCTGGGTAGCATCATGGCGTGACGTAGTAGTAGCCAATCACAACTGCCAAATATTGGCGGCGCATCCTAGCCCTCCTATCACGTATGCTTCAATCCGGGATCGCATGAATGCGATCCTGGAGCCAGGTATCATTAAGATTTGATCCTCCCAAACAGAATCCCTATCTCGAAATCCTGTAGTATAGCGCCGAGATTCAATCCTAGCGGTTTAAACATCGTGGGCCTATCCTCACCCTTTGTGGACTTTTGTTAAGATTCTGCACTCTGATTGATCCATATGCAAGCTGTAGCAGCATTGAAAAACTTAGTCGAAAAATACCAAAGAGGAATATCAATAGTACTTATTGCTTTCTAATAAGAGCGAAATGGCTGACAGCACCTGCTATACGGGTATTTAGATATACTCTTATATACAAAAATGGTCATCACACGGACTGAAGGGTAGTGGATTCAAACTTGTAACTTTTTAGCTGCACAAGCCACATACCTTTGCCAACTGAGCTACCTATATTCCTTGTAGATATTACCTTGCATCTTCCCCATATGTGTACCGGTCTTCAGGAGGTTGTAGAACATTCCAAAACATAGGAGCATGCGTGCCACTTGGCACGATCTCATCCATTGGAGTGGTGCAATCCTGACCTACCATTATTTTAGGTATATATAGAGGAGTCTCATTCTTGTTGAACCATTCTGGTTCAACGCTAGTCTTCAGTCTTTTAGCTCAAGTTCTTGTATTCTGCTCAGTTATATTAAGTATTTCCAGCATTTTAGCATATTCTTTGTGTATTTCTTGCATATTTGTGTATTTCCTCTAGGTTCATGTAATTTAAACTGAAATCTCTTATCAGTTCTTGCCTGCTCCGAGCCTAAATATTCCTTTGCCTATATTTGGTGTTTTTTATCTCTCTGGAGGATATTTCATCCTTGTTACAACAAGTCCAACAGCTTGTAAGTATGTTTGCAATTGCAGTTGGACAAAAAAGAGCCCAGAGAATGAATCGCATCTCATGAGTTAGCCTCTAGCTCCGAGAGGAGGCGATCAGAGTCTAAGATTAATTTGCCAAAGAAATTTGATGGCCAGGGTGATGAGCCTATAAAAGAGGCCTTATCGTAGAGAAAAAGCACTCAGCAGTTAAACAATAGAGATGAAATACAATGTCGTCTCAGTGTTTGGAGTGGTTGACATGCCGCATGAACCATCTTAATATATGGAAGATGAAAAACCGAGGCATTTCGATGGACGGATGGCTGCTGGGGGGTTGCTGATGATCCGGATCCAATGTTCGGTTATATTGACTTCGTGCTACACCTCTGCTGGGCAAAGAATGAAGGATACTTCATCCTCCGAGCGTGCACTACACCCAATCTTGAATAGGGGCAACAAGATTAGTTTAGGATTTGGGAATATGTAGATACAACTTCTTTTTTGTAAAAGACTTTTTGATATATTGAAAGCATTGTTTGTCTCAACCATCTTGTTCTTCTGTGTCTTTTGTACTATCTGAATTTGCATTCTGTGTGAAATTGTTTGAGGCGAAAGCCATTGACAAGTGATGGCAGTGGTGTGCCATCCAATTCTGCGAACTGGAATACGCTAGGGTAGGCCACCTGAAGGATTTTGTAAGGCCTAAGCTACCGAAATTTTAATTTGCCCGGATGATTTTTGTAACTAGAATCATAGAGTAGGACCAAATCACCTTGTTTAAATTGTTTTGCCTTGATCTTGTGATAACTCCAATGATTTCCTTGATTTATTACCAATAAGGAGACAAAGATAAGCATCCCTACGAATTTCATCCAGTTGTTGCAATTGATATACTCTATCCTGCAAAGCAGCGGAAGGATTATGAACTGTGGCAAGCTAAAAGCCGAGAGTAAAAGTATATATTTAAATGGCATCATAGCATTTTGTCCATAGACCAACTTGACGGAAGTTTGCCCCCGTGGCAATTTTGATAGTGGTATTGGAGTGTAAATTTATGTAGGGTCTTTTTTCATGGGCACTTTGGTCTTTTTTTATACTTGAAAAGTGAAGTACAATTGTAGTCAAGGTTTTATCTACCTAAGAAAGTTGTATTAACATATAGAACATCGATTGTGCTGCGAAGCTAATATATTGGCTTATGATTGACATCATTAAAGTTGGCAGCAGACTGCCTTAAACAAAATGGAAGTTTACCCATGAAGTTTTCCAGTATCTTCACAATGATGTATAATATGTGTTCACAAGGAGTGTACTTGGTCTTGCTTTAAAAGTCAGAATAGGTGCAAGCGTACTTTCCTTTTATTTATTTTTGGGTTGCCCCTAGGGGGGCAAACCCTTGTTTATGTGGTTTTATGGCATATCCTAGGTATATGCTAGAATATACCTAGGATATGCTGATGACTGCTCCAAACCTACTATTCGCTGTAAACTCTCGGTCACACCGCATTACGGATCCGGATGCTCCAACCGAAATAACTTGGCGAGCATCAAGATTTTCCTTTCAGAATTTATGTCCGCAGTTGCAAGGATCGGAGCAGAGGCAGTGTGTGGCATCGGTAATGTCATCTAGGGAGCTACCCGATGGGCTTCGCCATTTGGAAAACTTATTGGCATTTGGCCTTGGATTTTAGAGACCCAAATTCAGGCTCTGCATCATCAAGAACAATCATTTTTTCCCAAATATGGCTCTGAAAATTTCGTGACCCTGTATTGCTGAATCAAGCTTTTATACAGTGGATTTGATTGCACGCATTCCTGATTCAAGATTTTCCATCCAAGTTTTGCTCAAAAACCAAGACATTGATTGTATTTTTCAAGGGTTTTTTCCAAATGAGGCTTTTAGAACTCTGTCAATACATAACTTTTAGTTTGTTATAGGTATTCCGTCAATTATGTGGGATGAAATGCTACAGGATGGCTCAGATTTTCTATATTTTTTATAGCCTTAAGATTTTGGATTGGCAGCTTGCAGATTCAAGGGATGTTTATGCATTTGAGGTGGTTCTGTCAAAATTAGTCACAGGCAAAAAAACCCATCGACATGTCCATGCCCTTTCAAAAATGGAGCTAGGTTTGTCTAATTGAATTACTTTTATTCGTGCTTTACAAATGCAGTTTATGTAAAACCTAAATCCAAGGATGGGCATGTTTGCATTACATCGCATGAAGAGTGGTCGTTTGTCCCGCCGAAACGTCCCGCAAGAAAGAACCCATGTTTTCTTGCTCTACACCCGCAAAAGGAGCTTCGGGCATCTCGGACCGGAGTTGTCAATATTTTTGCTTTGGGCGGGCTCGATCATCGGATGGTAATATGGATGGACTTATTCCCATTAGGTGATTGCATTTGGTTCATAATGATTTCTTACAATTTCAGGGCTTTATTTTGTATGGAGTCTCTTTTGCCTTTACATAATGCAAAATTCGGTAGAAATGAATGCTACTATCTGCATAGAAACTTCGGATTGGTGTATTGCATTATGAGATGCAAAGGCTTTCGAAATGTTTTGATATTTAAGAACGCAAATACACCTGCGGTTAAGTGTAAGCACAAATCACGAAAACTTGGTTTTCATGTCTCCCGATTGTAGCACAATGAAAAGTCCCTACATTTCTTTAGCCCATTCTTCTATTTCCGCAAGTTAAGATAGCGGGGGGCATTTTTGTGCTTGGGTCGGAAAGATTTGTTCTTGAGCAAGACTCTGTCGGGGCTTATAAAACCAACCGGCTGTCTATCCGTCGATCAATTCCTTTGTCAGCTTTGCTTGTTATCAACATTTGAAGAAACGGCGAGAAGGCATGCAGATGATCCTTTGTTTCACTTCAGAAATTTGAAAATTTACTATTTGCAGGTTGATCTTGGAGCTGTAAGTGAGATTTTAGACCACCATTAAGGTTCGTATCTCCTTTGATTTACTTTATGTTTTGATATACTTTATGTTAATGTGTCCTATCTATCTTTTTCGATTGGCCAGATTCGTGGAATGTGTGTAGACAAATAACAATCTATTTAAAGTATGTGTGAGAATTAGATTATTTTACCTTCACATATGACTGAATTTGTATGGTTACCACTTTTAGTAGCACTAGGAGCATTGTGCATTGTTTATTATTGTTTGGTGCATAGCATTCAACTCGATGGCTATATGCTGAGGTAAGTTGCAAATAGAAGGCCTTGCAAGCTTCACTTTCAATATGTAGTCTTAGGCAGTAAATGCATAGGAGAAATGCCCTGAGCTTAAAATTTCTTAATAGAAGCTGGCTTGGCAAGCCCAGCGAATTTCTTGAGGCAACCAAGTTTCTTGAACAAAGGTTAGTCCCAAAAATTTATTTACGCGTACAATTTCGACTACTCATGCATTCGGGCAAGTGCTTCTCTAGTTCTTAAAATGTCCACTCTGGCCTTAAGCTTTGCACTTGCCTTTCTCAGAAGTGAAGAGGATGAAATGCGTTATCAGTGTGTTATTGAATGGTTAAAATTGTTGAGCTTCATATGCTAGAGCACATGAAAATGCCAAGAACAAAGCATTGTTTTATTGACGACACTAATTGGTATGAAAGAATTACAAAAATTCTCTGCATGCGTAATTTTATAGCGGTGATTTTATATCTGACATCCTATGTTTTTTAAGTTCTCTGTCATAGTTTCATGTATGCTTTTAACTGGGGAACTATGTATTCCAATATTCTTTAAGTTCTCTATGATACAAATAGAGAATTCAGGGGCTTTCAAGTGAATCATGATGGCTTTTTGCCTCACAACATTCGTTTAAAAGCTGGGATTTTATCAATTTTCGCAGTCCCTTCATTAGGATAATGTATAAAGCTAAGAAGTTTTACTGGTTTCAGGTTGTTCATTGCAAATACGCTTTCAAGATGTTCATGTTAACTGTCTAATGAATTGCTCTCCAATTAAAGTAGAGATTGTTCTTCCTAAACCATATCAACATGATTTTTTTCGTCCTTTATTTGCAGGTAGCTTCATTGGCCTGGCTGGATATTATAGTTTGGCTTGGCTATACTATGTACTCCAATCTTACTGATGTTCTTTTGTTCAGGGTATATAGTGACGATGCTGAATCATCACTATATTCTCGAAGGAAAGGTATCCAATTCATTTAATTTAGTTATTAATTTGGCTTAAACATCCTTGAATAACTGTTGATACAAATTACAATATATTTGCAGGCATCCCCTGCCATGTCATATTTGAGTTGTTCCAGCACCTTGCAATCGCAATCATGCATCATCCATCTTTGTTCAGCACATCTTGGTGGGTGTATCTTGCATCCAAATGATATTTGGCTGGAACAAATCCACGTCTTAAGGCCTGGGATACTTCAGATAGGGTAGAGTGGACCCAGTTGCAACTTTAGAAGAATATAAAATGGTAAAACTTGGATAGACTATTCAAGTTTTATTTAAAGCCTGAAATTGAATTACCATTCAAATTGTTGTGCAGAAGGCTATTTTTCGAGCATTTCGATTTTGACGTCAAAGTGCTTTTTGTTTTTCAATGGGAAATCAAGATGTACAGTAAGTGTGGCACATTTTTATAAGAAGTCTCATTTTAAGAATATGTTTTAATTGTTTATTTCTTTTTAAATAACATTGTTATTTCCCATCATTACAACTTGTGTTCCCTGTAATTTCCATGTTGTTTAGACTTTTATGATTCTATCTTAAACTTGATTGTCAATATAAGGATTGGGGATTCGTTTTTGCATAGTTAGTAGAAGGTATAATTCGAACAACAAAACTTCTACAACTTGGCATTGTGGCAATCTGTGAAAGCCTTTTTTTCACATGCATTGCAGATTTTTACCAGTCCCTCACACTCTGGAGTCCAACGTGTGGTTGCCACTCTTGGGATACGACGCTAGTTGTCGAAGCAATGTTGTTTAGAATTTAGCAATGATGTTTATAATTTTTTAAATGGTCAACAATCTGCAAGAATTTCAATATTGCACTATGCTTTTTTAATGCAAAAACAAGCTATGCAAAATGCTTTAACAATTCTAAATTGCATATCAGTTGTTGGAACTCATAGGTCGCCTAACTTGCTAGGGTTTGAGTTCCATGAGGTTTAATGGTATTCATAGGTCACCAATCTTGCTAGCCTCAACCAATCCCAAACATTACCTTTCCTACCTAGCCGCAACTTAGAACTTGATGTCTAAATTTTTGAATCTTCGAAGACTTAAAGCTGGAACTAGATACTATACGAACTGCACACACTTCGATACAAATCTTTCAATTTGCATTTAGAAATCTTTCAATTTGCATATAAGGATTTCATATATTTGTTCACATCTTGATTTTTAATAAAGTTTGAGATTGTGTGTATATATCACACTACTTTATATTTGGTGGAGATTATATTTCTAGCTATTACAAATCATACAACTCTATAGGAGTTCCTAGAAAAGATAAGAGAATCTTGACAGATTCTTATGAAATCTAGATGGTTCTTCGCGAAGAATCTTAGGAGGATCTCGTATTAAGAAAACACTAAACAATCTTCGGTAATCAAGAAGAATTATAGAACTTATGGAACCTTGGAGAGTACAACTATGATTTTAAGCAATCCATGACAATCTTCACACAATTTTTAGATCGTTCGAATTTACAGATTGAAAGGAACTTCATACAATTTTTTAAATATATCAAATTTGAAGGTTGAATAGATACCATGCAAACTGCATCGTAATCTATACGAATCTCAGTAAATTTTTGGGTTTCTAGGAAATCGAAGAGAACGATCATAAAGTCTTTGACAATTTACCGAAATATTTAAACACTGTTTTAATAAAGTTGGAGATTGTCATGTCTCTACACGTCACAAATCATACAAGTTCCATTTAGAGATAAATTTTGTATATTTCTTCAGATCTTAATATTTAATTTTCCCAAACCTAAAGCCCAAACCATATTATATCTAGGGAAATTGCTTTTCATATATTTGAAACCTTGGGAGTTCCTTATGCCATCCTAGGGGAGAATCCACGTATAATCTTAAGCAATCCAAGACAACCTTCATATAATTAATTTAAAGCTCGGAGTAGACACCATAAGAAGTGCACCCATTTGCATCCATTATCTTTTAAGTTTCACGTTGACTCGCAATGCGAGCATAAGAGAAATAGGGATCTTGAGAATAACAACCTTCATCCCAAAACTGACGAAAGGAATCTTGAAGAATCTAGAGAAAACCTAATATAGTCCTAGAGAATCTTAAGGTATCTTCATATAATTTTTAAATATATTAAATTTGAATCTCGAAATAGGACCATACAAACTACAGGGGAATCTATGGGTCCAAGACAATCTTCAGGATTCTAGGGGAAAAGAATATTAAGCAATCTACGGAAATCTTTGTGAACCTTCATAACAACTTGAAATTATCGAATTTAAGACTCGAACTAGGCATCATAAGTTTGTGCCAACTATCTTGCATCCTTTATTTCCTGGCCTTTGTGGTTATAGGAGCATTGCATATTATATATGAGATATTTTGGTTTGATTTGGACTTTGACGTAGTGCATGCTTTCTTTCCTAAATGTTGCCTCATACACACATGTCGATCAAGATCCAATGGACTTTATATGTTGTTTAAAGGTTTGAGGATAGCATATTGTCTTTGTTAGACACCCTTGACTTCATCGTCTTTGGCAGATGGCCTTTAACAGAAATAGAAATACTATGTGCATATTGATTTTTTTCCAATAGTAATACACGGTTTGTTTTGAGAGGTTGAAAAGAGCATTTTTGTCCTCAATATTGATGGGCTCTGGTCAAAGGTGGATCATACTTCTTTAATAAAATTAAAGCCAACCCTTGAGAAATTAAAAATGTATTAATGTGTATCAAAAATAAAATTCACAAGAAAGCTGTGTATTCAGTTGAAAAGCTGTCTATTTTTGCACTACTTATGCGGCTAGGCTAACTTAACACACATTGTATGTTGTGCCAAAGTGGCCTGCTAACAATCTATTCCAATGTTTCCTTAATTAGAGATAAGGTTAACGTTACATATGTGCAATTTTCTACTTATTAGAGCATAGCAATTCTCAAAGCATATAATTTGAAGTAGATTGTCTCTACATACCACGTCACTTTCATTGGGTCCCATGGGCCGATTAGTCTCCGTGAACGATAAAAAATCATTCTATTCTGTTCTTATAAATTCGGTTAAACTAAATAAGATTTCACATATTGAACATGCAATATGTTTACAACCATAATCTATCTAGAAGTTAATGCCTCGACGTTTACTTTTTCCAAAGTGAAAGATCAATGTATATTCAGTGTTCTACCTATAACTTGGTGCCTCAATGTTTACATTTGCCAAATTTGAAGCTCAATCTAAAGACCATAAAAACTGCTCACTATTCATATGGTAGGAGCAAATGCCATCAGGGAATTGTCTCCTTAATTGCAAGCTTGAACTAGATATGATATGACCTGCACAGTATTTGCACAGGCATATTGGAGACTCCAAGTAAATCTTGATAGAATCACGACGAATCTTGAAATTTGACTTTTAAAATTTCAAGATTTAAAATACGAACTGAACACACTTCCATATAACAAATTACTTAAATACTATACGAACTTTTTGTGGATTTTTTAAAAATCTTATAGTGATCTAAAGGGAATCTTGGGCAATTCAGTCCCAAACATTACATTTCTTTACTAGGCTCAACTTTAGAACTTGATGTCTTAAATGTTAAATTTTTGAAGACTCAAAGCTGGAACTAGATACTCTACGAATTGCACACTCTTCACATAAACAACAGCCAAAAGATATTATTTATCCAGAAATTTGCTAGGATGTGATGCATGCAATAGTTATCTCAACTATATGTTTGGTCAATTCGCGTGATCCTTAGCCAGAGCATCTGGTCAATTCGCGAGATCCTTAGCCAGAGCGTCTACAAGCCGATTCTGGCATTTTGTATCTCCTCCTTCATTCCATATATGATCCAAAACGTCTTCATGCAAACCCATTATTGGTCAGAATCAAGCGGTCATTTCTGTTCTGGGTAGCCGATTCGGAAACCCGCTAACCTAGGTGTTCGGGCGATAGTGGTCTGCTGTAGCTCCAGCTTCTTCCTAGGTCCTTAGCTGCACAAAGACCGTTCAACTAGCTCAGTTGCATACACAACTCAATCGAGGGGCACTTATGAACGGGCTTATACAGGAATGTAGGGGAACTGATTGTAAGGACATGGTAGCGGTCTACTTTAATTTAAATATAGATTGTGACAACATGACTTCACGGTTTAATTTAGGCTACTTCACCCTCAAGAAACTAGAGGGCAACCCGCCCGTCGCAAAGACCTTGTTTTATTTTATTTTTTTGGGGGTCGGGGGGGGGGGGGGATGGGAGTAGACCTCATTCAAAGAAGCATGCAAGTACCATGTGCACTTCAAGTCATTACCATAAAACTGGAAGAATCACTCACGAATACTTATTCTAAGGTTTGAGGTGCTTCTTGGTTTATATTTTCAAGCACCAATGGAATTGAAAAACACAAGATATGTCCTTGTTTGAATATGTTTTACCATTGAAGAAATCATCTCGAATAGCATTCCAATTTACCTAGGTCTCATCAGTCATAACACCATGAAGCTGTGCTGAAGGAAAACCTTAAGAATCCAATACTTTATTGATTTTTCTCTAGAACATTTTGGAGATTCTACATCTAATGTCTTCATCTCACATATCTTATTGTTTCTAAACTATATATCCGAGAGTAACGTCCATAGCTTTGAAGTTGACAATATAAACAAGCAAATGAAGAATCTTATTATAAGTCATGAAGGTTACAACACATAAAGTTTTTAAAGGAAATTCGAAGAAAGACATCATAGCTTTACTCTCAAGCTCGGCTATCCCATTTTAAAAAGGCATTGTCATTTCTTCATCTCTTTCATACCCCTTCATAGTGACACAACTCGCCATAGGCCAAAGCAAACATCTCCAACTCTAAAATTTTTAAATATAAGGTGCGATAAGATGAACATTAAAATAACATACTTGTTACAATTTATCGTGTAATATTAAATATATGTGCTCTACGTTCACGTAGATGTCATAATTGATCTCTTGGTTAACTTTGGGAACAAAGTCTTAACTTTTTTGGCATAACTTTGGGAAAAAAGTCTTAGTCTTGGGATCGTTGAGGGAAAATGAAATAAAAAAACACTTTTGGTGTCCCAACAAACCAAAAAGAACACACCCCCATATGGATATTGCTAATGCATAAGCTACCATCGAATGTTCTGTTATAGATAATTCCCAAAAAACAAAAGGAATATTTTGATGCCATAGAAATGTTTTGATACTATAGAAATATTTGGGTTTTGTTGGGACATCCTAAGTGTTTCGTATTGCTTGAACAGGACGAACTGGTGCTGGAGACAGAAGCAAACACAAGGTCAATCTGCTGGAGACAACCAACCAGTCGGTGCCGACTGCCATGTAGTCATTGCATTTTTTAAGGGCCTCAAAATATGCATCTGAACTGGGTCAGAGCCTACTGGCTTAGAATGCTCTACTATCCATCAACAAATCCATCGGGTTCTCCATCAACAAGTGCTTAGCAGGCAGGTCACTAATGGGTTGGCGCCGACTGGTCTAATTAACGTTAGAATGTGCTATATATACATATCATATTTATTTTACAACATGCAATGGTTTTGCGTTTTGAATAAGGGAAAACAAAAAAAGTGCTAAAGAAAATGCAAAGGTTTGGTTTATGGTTACGGAAGGCAGAGATTGAAGAACGGGAAACAGAGATTTGCTGGAGATCTTCTGGAGAGATTTGGTCGAAGGTGTTAGAGATGGCTAGTCGGCGCCGACTGACCTCAAAGAGAGTTCGCTATTTCAAATTTCTTGGTCGGTAGCGGCGACTGCATGCTTGCGGGTTAGTTTCTGTCTCAGTTTGTAAAATTTAGGACAAAAAAGGACAAAAGCAGTTTTTAAAATAAGCCAGTCGGCGCCGACTGGCATACGCAAGCACAGTTTGTTGTTTGTTTACATGCCTTTGATCATAGTTCCTCCCGATCAGTGTTTATGGGAGAAAATATCTTTATCAAAATGTTGAAATAGGGCCGACTGGGTGTTTGCTGTCATGGCCCTCTGATCAAGCTTCTCATTCTGCCTCTGCTTAATTTCTGATCAAACGTCTGGTATATGCCCTCTAGTGTCTGCCCTCTGGTTAATTTCTGATCAAGGTGTGGAATGAGCATTCCCAATTTGTGCCCTTCATCTGCATTTATAATTGCTTTTTTATTTGCTGGTTTTGTTGCACATGCATGTTCTACTGGTGGTGCTTTTTACAACATTAGAAGAGATCATTGTTTCTGAATATTCTTCTGTGCAGTGCCTATGAATTTCCAGGGAACTAGCATTTAGAACGAATCCATCAGGGATTGATCAGGCCCATTATGTATGCAACATGTTTGAAGTGTGTTTAAACTTTGTTTGTAAATGTTTGATCAGTCCATGTTTCAAGTGGTTAAGTAGAGTGTTCTAGCTTTTTCTATAATACAACTGAAAGGGTTGCTTATTCAGACCTGCATTTGATGAGAGGAGACTTCAAATTGTCTTAGAGCAGATCATGTTTTGCAAGATAATAATAAGTGCCCTAGACAGCAGCAGCAGGTGAAACCATCTCAAGCGAATTGTCTTTGTCAAACTACAGTTTTATAAGAACCTCTTTCAAAATTTGCCAAGGCTGAGAGCTTTATAAGACTTCTATATATAGACAAGTTTATTCATCTCTTTTTTGAAAGTGGAGGAACATCTAGGTGGATTGATGCAAACTTTCCACTTGCCTGTTGTTTACCTCAATATGGTAATAGGCATTGGCACCTCTTAGAACGATGTACATGTACTACAAGGCATGCTAATAATATAGAGGTATGCTATGCTGATAGGCTGGCATAGATTTCTTATTTATGATTGTTGTGTCCCTCATAAGGGATCTTTTCTCACTTCCACCATCCCTGCAGGTGAATCTAGGGATGTACTTAAGTATACTTCGCCTTTTAAAGCCAATATCATATTTACAGACTCAAGTTCCAAGTCTCCATTTGGATGTGCAGATAACAAGCAAAGCTTTTCGAAGATAATTTTGGCATTACAAGTTTTTCATAATTGAGTTTACATATAGAAATCATTACAGGTCAGAAACAGAAAATATAACCTCCGGGAGCTACCTTCTAGGATTGGACCTATATCTACTTTAAGGGCTGATACGATTGGAAAATAAGAAATTCAATACGATAGAGATTATGCCACATCATATTTTGCATGACATGGCAAACATATGTATAGGCTAGAACTGCAGCAATTCTTGTACCTTAAAGAAGGTACAAAGAATATATGTATTATATACTAATATTAATGAAAAAAATCTATATCTATTAATGTTACTCTAAAAAAAGACCAAAATGCCCAAGGAAAAAGACCCTAAGAATAAATTCTCCCGTGGTATTGTAAGCCCATAAAACAATTTGCAGTTTCTCTTGCCAATCTTGCTATGAAGCATCACAAATTTTCTTCAAAATGGTTACCAAGGTTTTGTTTGTAGTCTCTGCAATGGTATTTCCTTGTGGATAATCTGGCATGCTTTTCCTATGATGAATATGCAGACAGTCCATGAGCTCCTTGATAGTGTGATTAATAAAATGAACTCTTTGGTCACTGACAAATTCCATGGGTAATTCGAAGCACATGATGACGTGCGCGAAAAGCACATGCGCTGTTGTGGCCACAATATTATCTTGGAGTGCATAGACTTCTAGTTGGTGGCATAGCATAATCCATCAGAACAAGAATATATCGAGCACGTATATTCCGAGCAGGAGGATCTATAAGACCAATAAAATCCATACCCCATTTACCAAATGGTGTGGGCGTAGCAATGAGTGTTAAGGGAAGAGCATCACAGGCCCTGGGTTGACCTACCTTTTGATATGCATCATAAGTACGGGAGTGAGCGTGAGCGTGAGCATCTTTGAACAACGTGAGCCAAAAATATCCTTTCATGAGGATTTTGCATGTCATATTATCACCACTAAAATGACCACCATTCAAGCGGGCATTCAGGCCTTCATAGGCTTAGCAGACAATGTTCAAAAATTTCATGAGGAAGAACACTTCTACGTAAGACCATGTCCTTACCTTGTTTGTACAGATGTCTCGCAACTATGGTGTAGTCATATCACGAAGAAATTGTTATCTACGTGTGCGGAGTTTCTAAATAGAGAGCATGGCATCTTCTTGAGGAAAAGTGTATCAGAAAGGAGATATTGCTGATAATTATGAAATCAATGTGGCTTGGCCATGACCAAGAAGAGTTGAGCATCAAGACAACTATCAGAGACTCCTTCAGAATTGTGAATGTGTGCAAAATAGTCAAGAACTACTGCCTCTGGGCGTAGTTTCATTGGTCAGATACAGAAGTACTTGATGATCTACGGAAAAGTTGATCTTGCTACCCAGGAGATAGTGTCAAAAAACTTGAACACATCACTACAAGAGAATAAGAAATCTAAATCACTAGTTTCATCATTTATTTGCTTAAAATTGCACTTTTAAATTTTTTAGATTTTGATACAATAAGTGGCGGTAGCTGTTGATGAAATTGTGTTATCTATATCGTCACTTGTAATAACAACAGTTGTAGTATCATAGTTTATAGCATTGTAGTGGCATAATAGTATTATTTATAGCATCATTTATAGTTGTAGTTATAATATCATGCATTTTGTCCTTGTGGGTGCCAACTATAGAATCACATGTATTGCTATAGTTATATCATTCATAATGTCACCACGAGTGCTATAATAGTGTCAGTTATAGCATCACCTATTCTACCATAATTAAATGACTCATAATATCAACACGAGCATCATCCTTTGTATTCTAACATAATTAGTATCAGATGTAGCATTATCGGTGTCATCCTTTGTATCATCCTTTCTACCGTCATCCTTTGTATCATCCTTTCTACATAACTAGTATCAGATGTAGCGTATAATACATATGTATCAGATGCCACATATAATACCACGTGGAGGTTATGATTGTATCATTATTAACGTCAAAAATAATATCGCATATTGTTACAAGTTAGACCATGATTGTATCAAATATAATTTTACGTTTTCCACCACCTATAATACCATCTATAAGGCCAATTTTATCTTATCCCTAAACTTATAGTGTCAAATGTCAACGAGGCTTTCACCTCGAGTAATGTTTTGTACGTGATTTGCATTATTTACTAAGGCACTTGTCATTTCTATAATATTATATTGCAAATAAAAATAATAAATACAAAAAGCTTCTGATTTATAAAATAAAAAGTTTTTGTTCAAGCAAAAATTTTATATTAGAAAGATTAAGCAGGATTTAATTAATTGGAGAGAGTAACACAATTTTGAGAATTTCAAGCACATCTAATTTGCTCAAGCACAAGTACTTTCACCTAGTTCTTAAGTCCAAGATAAATGATTACGCATGATACATATATCCATATAAATTATGCATTATACTTGTACGTGTACATGATACTTGTACATGCTCAATAATGGTGCTACAATGTACACCAATAATTCACATCAATAATTTTACTTGACTATAAGAGCAGCTCCATTCGGTGGTAGAGGTCATTCATCTCCCATGGCCTATTTGCCTACTCGTCCGGAGCACATCGAGACCATTAAGTGCTCCATGAGCTACAATGATCTTGTTGGTTGCGTAATACGGGGTATTCATCTTGATCCCTACATGCAATCCAAAGCTAATGGTGCTGAGATCCATTATCTCGGGCTAACTCGTATTGTGATCCACCTTATTTGGATTCCTGAGCGCGATATCTACGAGCTGAATGGGATCACCTCAGCAGGTATTGATGATGAGTGAATCAGTGATGATGTGTGCACCTATTAAGGATATAATGATGTAAGCACTTATTAAATATATAAGCATAATGAATATTATCTGATGTATCGAACTTGAGTAACTTGTTTAATTGTCCTCGTCACCTTCAGTTGCCTCTTTAGCCAATAGTTCCTGCAGTTCTACACCTACATTTGCAGGAACTATTGTGAACAATGGCTTGGGCTCAGCTGACCAACCATAGTCTATGGTTTTAAGAGGCTGATAGCGTGGTCTGTCACCAGGATTTGGTCTCCACTTTTTATGCCAGCAATCACGATATTGCTGAGCATATGTAGTACCTTTCCTAGCAACTGGCTTTCACCAAGACACAAGAACCTCTTCATAATGTGGAAGAGCCGGGTCTTGTACAGGGTTTTGCTACATCATGCAAAAAAAACGTGGCATAATTACTACCCTTGGCTTTTAAATTTATGAATCCCCTGCAACCGTGAAAATTAGAAATTCCATGTAAACTTCCTTGCAATTCCCTTTGACGTGCCTATAATATGTGGCTTATGTGACGCTCCCCACCAAACATACGATGCCCCATCGTACATCTCGGGGGAAATCCCCCATCTAGCACACCTGCTGCATGGGCCCTCCATCTATCCCGCACCTAGGATGGCCATGGTGCGGGAAGGGACATGAAGGTGTCTTGCGCGCCCTTCCCCTAGGGGCCCCATATAACAGCGGAAGCATAAACATAAACATCAGCACTAGCAATAACAATACAATCAGCTACCTCGAAGAGTCGTATTATCTATCCATTCATAGATCCATCACAGATAATAATACATCATAAAGCAGAATAGCTCCTACCCAGGCTCAAACTCATAAGGGAGGTAGACTGACGGCTGGGCCTCAAGATAAAGCAGATCGAGATATAACAATGGCGGGGCTGGGCTATAGACAATGGTTAGGGTTGACCATACCATCCACCCCTCCTGTGCATACTTTGCAGATGGGCTAAATCGAGCTCTGGTGTGACTATAACCTGCCGAAACTTAGTCTCATGGTATCACCCACTGGGAACTTCGGATTGCATCTCTCCGGTCCGATGAGATAGGAAGGGTTGCATCTCCCCGTCCCGAGCTTTAGTGGGTCCATGGATGGCTAGAGAATTGTGGCGTCCATCATCGCCCACAATGTTGTGCTCCTCTCATATGACCCTCCGGGTCATGTGCACTCTTGGTGCGTACTGGCCTAGAGAATGCCCTTGGGGGGGATCTCATCATCACCTACACTCCCTCGAGGATGAACCATTCATGCTACCAAATTCTACTTGTTGGGGTGCGGTACATGCATAAATATTCTGACCATTTTGATCATAGAATTCTGGAATTTAATTATAACTTAAAATTTGATGAAATCAAGATAAGAATGTAGGAAGTAATTGTTTGATACTCAGTTAGCAACACATGGATGTACATTAGATCGACTATAGGAGGAAAACTTTAACTATAGAAGGTGCATGTGCAGTGAATCTGCAAGGCAGCGGTCAAACTGATGGCAGAAATGTAGCCGGGAATCATGCTTGAATTCTAAAGCTAGAAGTTTCTGTTTGATTTGCTCGGTCTGATGTTGTATATATATTGATAATACATTGGGAATATTTGAGCTATTTGCTTTGCTCAATTAGAGATTGGAATATGTTAAGTTTGTGAATATGTTAGGCATCGATCCGAGCCATCGGATCGGCATTCTGGGAAGGGATGAGCAGCTATATATGCACTATTCATTCTTGTGTTTCGTTATCGGCGTCTTCTCACAGCAGCGTCTCTTCCTTGCCCATTGCTTCCCTTGGCTCTATCCATCCTCTTTTCTTCCCTTTGAGATTGCTCTTTCTCTTTTTCCTTTTTAGATTGCTCTTCCCCTTTTCTTCCCTTTTAGATTGCTCTTCCTCTTTCCTTCCCTTATCGCTTGCTCTTTCTCATGGTTTCTTGAAAGAAAGCATGCTATGCAGAGGATTCACAACCTGAGGCATGATTTATTCTTTCTTCGCACAATTTCTTCGTGAATGCTGGTTGATTTGTGCATGTCAATTGAAGGAGTCACTTTTCTCGCATGCATCTCTAGTCCAGATTGCCTTTTTCGGATGGAACTCCTCGATTGTTTTCGTATTTTGCACAGATAGTAGACAGTTGATTTCCTCACAGGGACACCAATGGTTTGAAGGCGGCCCTTCTTTGCAGTATTTTGTTGCATGTAGTGCGGATTCGTCAGAATCGAATCAATTCATAGAGATTTGGGCAGCTCAGGCATCTGAGAAGTCTTCATCTTGCTTTGCCAGTTTTCTATGCATTTTGCAGGCGTGATTCAGTCTTCCTTAGCACAATTGCCTCGTGCATGCTGGCTGATTTATGCATGTCAATTGAAGGAGTAACATTTCTCGCATGCATCTCTGGTCCAGGTTGTTTTTTCAGATGGAATCCTTTGATTGCTTTTTGTATTTTGTACAGATAATAGACGGTTGACGTGTTAAGGTGTAGGTTTGTCATCTTATGGATGAGGGTTCGAGCCATGGTACTGTCAATCCATTTTGGTTTTAGCTTTAATTGGTTAAGTTTAATATTCCCGCTAACCCATTTTGTTTTTAGCTTTAGTTGGTTGAGTTTAATATTCCCGCTAACGTATGCTTCTTATCTTGTAGTCATCGTACAGACTTCGCTTTCGCGGGCCTCATCTCGTTTACTTATGTTGTTATCCTCTCACAATAGATAGCTTTAACTGGGCTCCTCTTGCCAACTTATATTTTTGATCCTCTCATATTAGAACAAGCTTGACCGCTGCCAATTCAATGAGTCGTGGTTTTTAACCCAATCATTTGTGCTTGCCCTCTTTATCCATTTTGGCTCTGCCTTTGACCTCAACCTCGATTTTAAACTCGATCTCCACTCAGTCCCTCTAATACTGTTGTTTTCTTTTCATTGTTGGAGTTAACTTGTTGTATTCTCTTGGGCATTTCCTTCCTTGTTGCATGGCACATATTGTCTTGCTTCAAAAATTGATTTGTATGATTTTTTGTTATTATGGTGGACCATCATTGTGCACATAGGAGATACACTGTTGTTGCTAGATTAATGGCGGTTTTATTTTTGGGACTTGTATTGTGATCAGAACACTCCATTCTTCTTCTATAGACTCATCTGTCGTTTCTTGAAGGTCTTATCTTTTTTCATCTTCTAGTTAGCAAATGAGCTCGAGATGATATGTTATTTTCATTCGGTTGCTTTGTTCAATGTTTCCACTAACACTCCCCTTGGTCTATTGCCATTACCCTAGGGATGGAACCTTTGCAACCTCCAACTCCACCGTTGCAGTTTTGCCGCTGTGTTCTTCAATGCACTTGTATCTAGAACGACTTGCTTTCCAGGGGTTCATTTTTGTCATGCAGCTATGACTCACTAACAATACATTACCGCTCCTTATCTTCACCATTAGTTTGTCAACCTGCCATATATCTATCTATAACCAGCTATTATTTCCTTAACTTACACTTATTCATTTGTAAATATTCACTTGAACCTTTTCTTTCACCGAGTCCCTTTCGTGGCTTATTCAATTTTGTCTAGATACATGCATGTGGGTATCTTTCTAATTTTTTCGAACAGTTTTTATTCTATTGATATTGGTTATTTATCTTGAAGTTTTGAACTCACTATAATTCTAGACTATGTAGGGATATATGTCCTAGGTTTTCTAAATTGGGTTTCAGATAGTTTGGAGCTTCGTTGGTTAACAGGGTCTCAAACCTATTTCCTTCCATGTATTCCAGGGTTCTTTGACAAATACTGTAGATATATTTTCAGTTGCCTTTACAAGATACATCGTCTAAGGTTACATTCCACACAATTTGTTTTTGCTCATTCTAGAATGGGGCTCGCATGGAACCAACAAACCGCCCGGACTAGACTAGGCTTCTCATTCATCTCAGCAGATTTTCTACAATGGTGGATAGTAGGTAGCCGCACACATGCGAACTACCCATGAAAAATAAAGGGAATGCCACGGTTCTATTGTGACAGCAATAGAACCGACATTCCTTGGATGGGGACGTTCTCCTTCACGTCTCCTATTTATTCAACCTCTTGTCTCATTTCTAGTCATCGGCGTTCTCTTGAGCTCCCTTTCCTGTTCTCTCTTCTTTGGCTCCTCAAGTTTCCCCCCCCGCCCCTCCCTCTTGGTCGATTTTGGTCGGTTGGTCATCTTTATTTTCTATCTATTTTTCTATATTTTCTGGGTCGCTCGCAGCTTCTGACATCCTACATGTGTCTTTTCTATATTCTTTGTAAGTGTAGATGTGTTTATGTTTCATTTCTTTTTTTTAATTGGCGGCTATAGCCTCCGGGCGGACTTATTATTCTTTCTTGGGGGCAATTTGTAACCTCCGAAGTATTTTATTTATTCATGTTTTCTCTCAGGTGTGGCATTATAGCCTCGTGGTGGCATTGTAACCTCTGAGTCAATATTTATTATTCACGTTTTCTCTCGGCGTGGTGCTGTTGCCTCCGAGATCATATTTATTGTTTTTTCTCGGCGTGGTCTTTGTAGCCTCGAGGCAAACACTAATCGGTTGTTTTTTTTTTTCGCGATGGTCATTCCGCGGATGGTTCCCCGATTGGTCGGGTTGTTGTTTCTTTCTCGGCGTGGCCGTGGAGCCTCCGAGTCTTCTTGCCTATGGCATCTAACTCATTGACGGGTTATTTTTCTTTCAGCCTTGATTCTGCAGGATTGTTTAAGGACTTGTGGTTGCCATAGTGCGTGGGGTCGTGCTTCAACTATTTCCTTGGGTTTCCTCAAAACCTAGGAAGGCGTGGTTCTTCTTCCCGATGAGGAGCAGTCATCGAGTCTTCTCACCTTTGCATCGACCAAGTGGCGGATAAAACTATCTTTTTCTTCAGTTTCATCATGCTCTCGATGATTGTCTAGTTTCAGAGCATTTAAAGTTCATTTTTCAAATTTATCTATCCCTAGTGAGGGATCCATTTGTACTCAATGTTTTACAAAGCTCAATGAGAACACCACTTCACTTCGAATATTTATCCAATTATATAAGTTGGACCCCATAAAATACAATGCTAATAGATGTTTGGCTGGTGTACCTGCCGAAAGCTTATCACCGGGATTAAAAAACCCCGCCCTTTCGAGTTTTCGAGGAAAAACCCTAGTGATAAGCCTTCGACAAGGGGCTTGGACAAACGTAAGGCAGAGAAATCGCTCCCAAAACCCACGAATGGAGAAGTCGAAACAGATGCCGCTCGCCAACCTGTACCTGCACATCACCAACACAAAAAAACGTGACAAAACAAACCTCCCAGAGTGGAGGGGCTGATCACGCGTGCCACGCGACAATAAAACAAAAACCTCTTCAAATAGAGGGGCTGGTCACGCGTGCCAGGCGACAAATACAATAAACAAAGAAGGGGGGGAGGGTGGGTTCAAAGAAAAGAGAATAAGAAACTGCGGAGAGAGAAGAGGAAGCGCCGATGAGACGTTGATGCAGAACCGCGCCTAAAATAGCGAACTTCCAACCAGAAAGGGCATGCGCCGCATGCATGCATGCTCGCCCCATTCTAGAATGGCGATCCGATGTCTCGGATCGATGGGATTCTAGAATGGGGCTCGCATGAAACCAACAAACCGCCCGAATACCAAAGGACTTCCTTAACAAAACTGGGATCGAGGACGAAGGTCACAGAATGAAGGCTAAAAGAAGAGCCAAGGCCGAGAAAGGACATGCCACAGCATGAAAGAAACGCCAAATTCGCTAAACCAAACAGGGAGAAGCTTCTCCCCTGTCTGGATTCAAAGAAAAGAGAATAAGAAACTGCTGAGAGATAAGAGGAAGCGCCGATGAGACGTTGATGCAGAACCGCGCCTAAAATAGCGAACTTCCAACCAGAAAGGGCATGCGCCGCATGCATGCATGCAAGACATGCATGCTCGCCCCATTCTAGAATGGCGATCCGATGTCTCGGATCGATGGGATTCTATTTTTCAACTAGCATTGGGATGCGATTTTGCAATAGTTATTTCTTGGATCACTTCATTCATCATGGCGGTCGTCGTCTTCTTACTCTTCCTATGTCATTTGGACTCTAACTCAATGTCTTGATGTTTCTCGTTAGCGGGGCTGATATAAAGGAAGTTCTCTGGATGTCGGCCAGTTTTTGTGTTCTTTGCGAGTCCCTTACCAGAATAGGCATCGATCCGAGCCATCGGATCGGCATTCTGGGAAGGGATGAGCAGCTCTATATGCACTATTCATTCTTGTGTTTGGTTATCGGCGTCTTCTCACAGCAGCGTCTCTTCCTTGCCCATTGCTTCCCTCCCTACCCGCCCTTTTATATATTTTTGAGTTTGTTTCATGTTCATGTTTATTTCCTTTTCGATACTAACTCCATTAATCCTCCACTCATTGAGTGTTGCTATGGTGATTATTGTTATCTATTTTTATATATTTTTGTTCAGTACTGACCACCCGTTGGGTGATGCTTTTTTCCCACCCGATGGGTGATGCAAATTATTTTTCCACCCACTGGGTGATGCTCTATATATTTTACCACCCGTTGGGTGATGCTAGATGATTTCCACCTGTTGGTGATGCTATTTTTTTCCACCTCTCGGTGATGCTTTCTATTTCTCTATATGTTTGTTTACGGTTTCTAATGTCTAATGAGTGTTTTTGTTTTTTGGGAACTATTTTCTTAGGGGTGCTCCCCTGCCATGGTTGTACATATTTTCTTAACATTTAACAGGTACTTTCTAGTCATTTCTCCCTTTTTCCAGGTTTCACACATTCTATGGTGTTGATGCACATTTGGGCTGGCTTTACCAAGTTCCTACCTTTCTCTTCAAGGCATCCTCGAGGCAGTTGGCGACCTTTTCTCATTAGGGTTTTCCTCAAAAACTCGAAAGGGCGGGGTTTTTTATCCCGATGAGAAGTTGTCGCCATTGTCCTCTCTCTTGCCTTTGCATATTTTCTTATTTCATTATGGGGTAGCTAGACATTGTTCCTATGGTCAGCTCACCATTCAGATTTTACCACACATTGTATATTGCTGTTGTGATGAATGACAAGCCTATCGGCCAGTTTTTTGTGTTCTTTGCGAGTCCCTTACAGAATGAACGCATAAGCAAAATCGTCTGTTGAGTTTAGACTGTGAATTTTAATTGCAAAGGAAGATTTAATTCTTCACCTAAATTCACACCAACATAAATCTAGCCTTAGGGTTGACAAGTTCCCGAGTTGCCAGAAGGTTCAACTCGGCAGGCTCGTCACAGTAAGGGGCTGAAACGAGCTATTACTCATAAGGTGAAGGCGAGACAGCCTACAACATTGCTAGAGGAACAAAATACAGCTAGGTTTTATAATGGTTGGACATACCCATGATGATATTGATGCACTCTTTGGTAACTACTCCACTTTAATGCGCAGGTCGGATGCACTTACTATTCCAGAGCTAATGCAACTCTTTCGAGAATGTAGCACCAAGGCACCAACACCATACCTTGTTACATAGGTTCTTGATTGGAAGTCTTTCGTGAAAGGATACATTCCTGATAAGAAGGATCGCTTGGTTGGTCATTTGGAGGCCTTATTGTTCAAGTTCTGCATGAAGGATGGGTGGCCACTAATGTATTACAAGATGAGACCAGGCCATAGAGAATGGTTGCCAGATAAGGGTATTCGGATGTGGAAAGCCGATGACAATAGTGTGCCCATGATACCGATTGGCTCTCCAAAGTCTGTGAAGCTGTATGCAAGTCTAAAGGACATAGATGCTTTAAGGTTGTCTACTGCAAAGTACATGATGCATTGGGCTAATATCTCTAGGGCTGAAGTGAACTCATGGTCCAATTCTTACATGAGTGAAGTTATTGACTACTGGTCTGATCTGATGCATGTCCTAGGGTATGTTCCCTCTGGCAATACTGAAATACGTAGCTTCTAGCCTACAACGAGGCAAGAACCATTAGCCGAGGCAGATCCAATTGTGGTTGATGAATGTAATGCTCCCCCACCTTACGTGGGACCTGCAAAGGATAAACCTAAAAATGCAGTTGAAATATTCGACGCATACCAGGATGTCCAGAAAGGCATGTTCTTGGTTGTCAGGCCAGGAGATGCGTGTCCTGCATGGGTAGCATATGCAGAAGACAGTATGGGATGTAAAGAAATATCTGGACCTCTTCAACAGGATTGCTAGCATGACTACTATCAAGGTCTATCATATTGTCATGTTTTTGAGATCTGGTCAACTACCTAATTGCTTATATAGCCAAAGTCAGGTGCAAGGTAGTTCACATGTATCCATTGGTGCTTATGAAGAGCAGGGCTGGGTAAGCAAGAAAATGGTCAAAGAGTTCTAATACTACATCACGCATGTGACCATTAACAGAAGTGAGGCTCGTGTGATTCCCTTGTAGCCTAGTTTCGAACTCAAATTGACATAGGTGAACAACGCCCCGAAAAGCACTTCCATTCCGAAACACGAAATTACAGGCAACGAAGAGCAGGATGAGAAATTGAAGAAAAAATACATGATGTATTTCATAGGCAAGCCTAAGTTTTCTTGGGCAAACATGGACAGTGACTTTGTTTTGAAAAGTCAAGCCAAGACATCTTATATTTATCACATAGTTAATGAGCTAGTTCCCATTGACGGGACTGTTCTTGATTTTTTCTCAGCGGGTACAGCCTCTAGGGTGGCTTTGATCCAGGGAAAACGTAGTGTGTCATTCGGAGATGATGCTAAGGTATGTCATTTCCTGGAGTCATTTTTTGAGACATTGGAGAAGATGGCCAGGCTGAGCCCCCATGTGGAGGAAGAAAAAAATATACAGGATGACCAAGTAAATACGGATCAGCACGATGTGAATATTACTCAACATATGGATTTGAGTAATTTGGATGACATATTGGACAAATTAGATGCCAAAGGCTATGAAGAGAGACTGGCAGAAGCTAGGGCCCTCATAGAAGGAACTAAAAAGAAATGCGAAGAGCTTGATCCAAAGTTCGAGAAGTTAAAATTACTAAACTAGCAGCTTGACACAGCAATGCCCTTCCTCACAGGAAAATCAGCCGAGAAGCGCACTTGCTCGACATTTGAATATATAGGATCTGATCAAGCACAGATTGAGGATGAGGTAAAGAACGATAACACGAAACGGTTAAAGAAGCAGTCCTGAATTTAGCCAGCTGCTACAACGTAAATTATTAGGAGGTACAGACAGTATGGGGACCGAAATGTCATCGGGCTCTGACACATCAGGAAACTGGCTGAGGCAATGGAAGTGGACATGCCTATTGTTACTGCTACACAGAAATCGTAGACTATAGCCGCAGTCCAGGCATATATCACAAGAATATCAAAGCAGCTTGGTATTGTTCTAGATTCTGTCCAAGAGACTCAGTGAAATTGCCATGACGATTGTCCTCACCTCTTTTCATAAATATGATATCTAATCATGGTTACCCGGAACCGGAACGGGAACCGGAACGACACCCCAATTTTCGGAACCGGAACTGGAACACTTCGGAACGGGAACATCCAATTTTGGAAAAAATAAATTTTGAAAATGGATTTGGTGTTCCCATGAGCTAATTAACCTATTGAACTAGTTTTCAATTTTAAAATGTCAAAGGGTGATGTATAATAATGGCCAAATGAAAATAAGGCTCTACCGTATTATATATTCTTATAAATGAACATAAAAACACCACATAGTTTAACTTTTATGACAAATATATCTTAAGCCATCATTATAAAAAAGGAATCTTCTATTATAGCAAATATATGGCATGATAGCCTCGAAACATATTCATAATAAAGTAGCTAAAACAATAGTTTTCAAAACATTAATTTCATGACAATGCTTTAACTAGTAGAACTAAAATCATTTTCAGCAGTAGCAATGAGCATATCCTCATTCTCATTATCACCGTTACCTTCTTCAGCTTCAATTTCTTCATCCTCACCATTTAGATGCATCACGCTTAAACTTGGCTCTCTTTGGCATGGGAGCTCTGTGCTCTGCTTCTTCTTCCATTTAACTAAAGAGCAATAAACAATGCACGAAAATCAATCAAAGGCTAGTTTTGCTTCAGCTCTATGAGTATGAATGAAATATTATGTGGCAGCAAATGGAACTTCAGTTTTCCCTGGCTGGCTGGCTGACTTTCAATAATGATATAGACATTTACTACCCATTCTAATGAAGAAGAAGGAAAGAAGGGGCGTTTTGCTTGCTCTCCACCTAATCTCTGGAGTCTGACTGGAACTGGAAGGGCTGCGTTGCTGCTTGCTTCTCTCCTCCTCTGCTGACTGATCGAAACCGAATCGAGTTGATCGAGCTGTTCTGTCTGTGTATCCGGCCACTCAGGCAGAAACGAAAAGAGAGGAGAAGGGCTTTTCTTGTTACGAATGAATATCAGAGGCCCAAACCTACCAAAATCGAAATTTGCAAAAGTAAAAGTGAAAAATAAGAAAAAAAAGATGAAGGAAATGGTCAAAACAAATTTTATAATTGGAAACAACGTTCCCAACTTACCGGAACGTTGTCGGAATGGCATTCCGGGTAACATACACATTTGGAACGGGAACAAATGTTCCCGGAACGTGGCATGCCCCGGAACGTGTTCGGAACCGGAACGGCGTTCGGAACGCCGTTCCCGATAACCATGTATCTAATTTCTCCATGGCCTAATAGATACATGTACTTAATTGCTAATGTAAATGATGGAAATGTAATATATTTTCCAATTTTTTCTAGCGTATCTCTATTGTTTTACCACAATCTTATGTCAATTTAATATGTTTTGTTCTTCCATAAATTGCTATGGCGATCTGTCTGTGCAATTCAGTTCATATTTAGAGGTTGAATTGCTGGTCTTGCATCGCATATTTGCTAGCATAATATGGAATCTCGCGTTAAACATTTTATTGTTTGGATTTAGCCTTCTCAGACATTGTATCTAGCTAAATGAGGACAAATAATTACATTTTTGATAAATACTACAACCTATTTCTCGAGAAAACGAAATTTCTCTAATTAATTAATTCTTGAATCATTCAAATATTCCAAAAAAATATTTCTCGAAGATCTCAGCAAAAGATCCCAATACAAATCCTTTTATCATATCCAGTCATCTCATACTTTTAATATTTACCTTGCAGTGTACTCCTTGAACATACAATATAGAGCAAAATATAAGTTCCATCCATGACTTAGAAAACTCTAAAAACTAAGATATGATGTCTGCTATAATTGCATGGAACTGTCTCAAAGCTTTAGCAAGATCTATTTAGCTTCATGAGAGCTTGTACCGCCATATCATATCGGCTCAACAGATAACAAAGCTTACACCATTTTCCAATTTGCATCCGAGCTTTATGTGCTTTATGTGCTTTATGTATAGCAAGATCAATGACATTTTGAAAATATAATAAACTCTTAAATACTCTCGTTATATGAAAATACCTTCATTTTGATATTGTTGTGTAGCATAACATATTCTTCTAGCATCGAATATAAGTTCTTTGAGCATAACTAAATATATTACCACAGCTTGCAACAATGATCGAAGTAGCTACTGGAAAATATCACTGGCTCTATAGAGCATGCCATATGTATCAGACATCTCCATATGTGTCGGACTTTTTGCTAGATTTGGTAAGCAGCATCAACACAGCACCTGGAGTCATAAACCCACCTGATACAAGCCAATCCAGGACGTTTTTTTTAGCATGGCTGCAGCGGCCAAGAACAGCCCAGCTTGCAATCAAAAAATCTTTGTATAAAGGTACAAGCTTCTGTTTTCGTTTGAACCTATTGGATCTTGATCTTAAGTCCCTGCTTTGACCATACATGGTTTTACGGCCAAGGGCATGGAAAGATATACACGTCGATTCATGCTTCCTATATTATTCACAACAAAAAACTTTTATAACCATCATTGATCTTGAGTGCCTTATAACGAAAGAAGCAAAACGCAATAAAATCATATTCTGGCTAGGGCATGGGATAGCACCGAATTTTTTAGGGTTGTGTTAAAGGCTGAAACAAATAGATAGATAGATCATTGCTTAAACAGATGATCATAAGATGTTTAGGAGCAAATCGGCTATCAGAGCATTTAAACTCAGATCATCCGACCCTCCTGCTACGACCAGCATATCTGCCATATAAGGCATCTTCAAAAACCATTTTTTTTGGTTAGAAGCACTAGTGAAAGACTGCATTATTGGCCCCAGTATCAGCTGCTGTAAAATATTGATCCCACAGGAGGGATCTCTGTACTGCTGGTTCAGGCGGCCGCTTTGGCGCCATACCTAGTTCCAAAAATTACTTAGTACCAAAAGGTATATGTATTATACATCATTAATTTGTCCACAAATATCAGGACAATTCCAACGTATTAACATTAAAATTCATATCCGTAGTAAATTTTGACAACCAAAAAGGCAACCTACTATATTCTCGTACTAACCTTACACAAATCTTAGTGCTTAGATAACTTTAATCAAGGCTGATAGCTTAGAATAGCCAAATTTCATTCTCTGTAATACACGTTTAGTTGAAATTACTATGTTTTTAGGCTAATTTTCTAGGGCGTAAAATTTTCTCCGCTATTCTTGGAGCGATGCCACTAAATCCTATTTCTCAAGCACAACATAGAGTGGGCTTTCCTTTAGAATGGTCTGGGAAGGGAAAAAAATCCGCAGCATAGAGAGGGCTTTCTTTTTCGCATAGCCATCACACAGCATAGCATAGAATGGCCTGGGAAGGGAAAACAATTCGTAGCATAGTGGCGGTTTCCCCGATTCTCATGCTGCAATCTGGAAATGACAGAACATGCTCGATTTTCAAAAGGGATTCTTGAGCACTATGTTTCTCCATCTCAGATATGCACCAGACTTCTGTCACAGGAGTTCTGCTATGGGCTATGAGCTTTGATATATGGCCTTAAATAGAATCTTTAGAAGGATTAAAGGAGACATGCGTAGTAACCCAGCCCTTGTCCAAGCTTTAATCCTTTGCTTTGTTTATTTCTTTTTGCCACAGCCATAGTTTTGTAGGCCGCCCCTTCTTTTTCCTGCTCACAGTTGCTATAGATACTTGTTCTGCTTAGACCCTTTGCTGCAACCACCATAGTTCCGACAAAACGAAGCTCAATGCCATGTGCTACAATGTGAGTGGATGTAATTTCACCAAACGTGTATTACGTCCAGTAATCTTCAGAAGGAGGCCATTACGCGTGCAAAGGACCTGACGGCTCCGCAAGCCGCTCTTGCGCAACTGCGTCTGGCAGAGCCGCCGAGCCCTTTGCACGGGTAATGGTCGCCTTTTGAAGATTGCCTGGTACATAGTTATTTTAGAGAGAAATATATAAGCACTTGGCACAAGTGAATATGATATGTAGGTGTCAAATCAATAAAAGTCGCATTTAATTAAAGTGGGTCAAATCTCGAATTTTGGGACTCGGACTGAAAATGGGACTCATGCAAAACAAAGTAAGTTGCCATTGAATCATTATTAGATAAAAAGTAGTTGCCATTGAATCTTGATAAAATAACAAGGGGAGGGGGAGGGCAAAGGGGAGGGGGGGGGAGGGGCAGGGGGGAGGGGGGGCATGGGGGAGGAGGAGGGGCGAAGGGGGGGAGAGCAAAGAGGCAAAGGGGGATAGGGGCAAGGGAGGAGGAGGGGCTAGGGGGAGAGCAAAGAGGCAAAGGGGGATAGGGGCAAAAGGGATGGGGTATATGGGTAGGGGCAAAGGGGGTGGGTTAGGGAAAGGGGTATGGGTATGGGTGGGAACATGACAAAAGAAGGGAGGGAGGAGGGGTTCCATGAAACAATTAATAAATATAATTAATTAAATAATATAATTAAATAGCTTAATAATATAATTAATTAAATTAATTACACAATAAATAATTAAACAAGAGAAGCTTTTTTTCGCCTCACGAGGCGAGAATAGATATCCATACGTCTACATTTATAGCGGGACCCAAGAAAAGAGTTTCCATGAAACTTCTAATCCCAAGGGAGGGGGATAAAGGAAGAAAAAAAAACCCAAATGCTCCAATAAAAACCCAAATGCTCCTATATAAACCCAAATGCTAACTTATTTCAAAACGCAGAGCTTAGCTTATCAACCCACCCGAAAAGACAGAGCGAAATGGCTTTGCAAGGACCTGCCCGGAAATGCCAGCCAAAGCTGTTGCTGCCATAGCTGCCAGAACGAGCTCTTCGCCAAAACCAACTCTGCCGGAGAGGCGCGCATCACCATGCGAAAATCTGCTGGCAAGAGCTCCGCTTCTAGCCCTTGGTATGGCCCAGACCGCCTCAAATATTTGGGCAGAGATAACCCGGGTGAAGCTATTACTGAACAAGCAAATATGATCTGAACAAGCAGCAGAGAAAGAAGAAATGGTGGGTTTGATTTGATGCATAGGGAAGCTCCGACCTCACCGCTGCGGAATGGGAATGCAACAGGAGCAGATCTGCTGAGAAATATATTTCGGCCTTACCCATACAAGCGGATTTACGCCTAAAATCAGATTTCGGCCTTACCCATACAGGATCCAGTTCCAGTTCCCCATTTCAGCACGAATCCTTCTTCAAGTTCCCCATTTCAGCACGGCAGATCCGGCAATATATGAGGTCGATTTGCAGAGCAGATCCGGCATATATATGAGCAATATATGAGGCAGAGCAGAGCAATATATCCGGCAGAGCAGAGCAATATATCCTTAGCCTTAAATCCGGCAGGGCTTTCCATTCTTGGGTTTGGGAAGCTCATTTCTTGAAGCGGAGAGACAGAGCTTTTTTTTTGCCTGTGTATCCTGGCTGTAAATCCCGGCGGTAAAAACAGAGCTGTAAATCCCGCTTCCGCCTGTGTGCCAGCTCCCACCTTAAGAACCCATTCCGAATGATTCAAGCTCAGCTATGGAGAATTGCACTGACGGGTATTGAAGCTCCAGCATTCCGGAAGCAGGGTGACCCAAAAGAAGAGTTCCAAAGGTATGTACCAAAGTTTAAATTTCAAGCATGGGCGGGAAAAAAAGGCGGGGTATAAAAAAAAGGCGGGGTATAGAAAAAGACGTTGAAAGAACAATTATTAAATAAATACTAATAGGTATAGAAAAAGAGTAATACGTATACGTATACAATACGTATAAATACTCATATGTATACAATACTAATACGTATAGAAATACTAATACGTATACAATACTAATATGTATAGAAAAATACTAATATGTATGCGTATACAATACATATACGTGTAAATACTAATACGTATACAATACTTACATACATCTATTTGGTTTGTATAGGTTTTCATGGTTTAATGCATAGGTTTAAATAGCTTTAATCTTTTCAACGGGTATTTGGGCATTTAATGCATAGGTCTATTTAGTTTTGAAGCATAGCGCTCAAATTGATGTTTTCACTCTGGCCCTCAGAGGGGCCTTGAAGGAGAAAGGCCCTCATTTTTTTTTTTTTTTGTTTGTTTGCATTGAGAGCCTCAGAAAGGCTCTTAAAGGGCCCTTGAGGGCCTTTCTCGACTCGCGAGTCGAGAAAGGCCCTCAAGGCCCCTTTAAGAGCCTTTCTCGACTCGCGAGTCGAGAAAAGCAGTTGACTGAAAACGCAAGACTGAGGGCCTTTCTCGACTCGCGAGTCGAGAAAGGCCCTCAAATTTTTTTTTTTTTCCAGTTTTTTCTCTGAGCTACGTTTAGACCTACGTTTTTCAATCTGAGCTACTTTTCTCGACTCGCGAGTCGAGAAAAGGCGACCAGACTTGCTTTTTTCATAAATAGCCCTTAGAATTGGTTGTTTTCTTTTATTTGTATTGTCTGTATGGTCACTTCTCTAACTTGATTTTATCTCTTCCAAAATCCGTGATCGCGAACAGAAAGGAATTATGGAAAGACCCTTTCGTTGAAGAAAGAGGACGAAAAGAGGTTGGTGACATGCATTGGGCAGGCCAGTGCGTTCAAATTTCTATTATCTTCAAGTTGCTTTCGTGGCTTAGGACACCTCGGACCTTTTTCCCAGTAGGTGGTCTGTGTGCGAAAACGATATAATAGTGGGTAAAAGCATGCTACGGTGTACCACTTTTGGAACCCTCAAAAGTACCTACACTGGGTACTTTTAAAACTGGTACTTTCTGTTTTTTCTTTCTGGTACTTTCTGTTTTTTCTTTCCATTAAAATCAATCGAAATTTTTTGAATTGAGGGTCAATAGCATGTCAATCTATAGTACTAGAGGATAACAATACTACTAATGACTAAAATAAATGAATTAACTCTCAAACTTATTGTTTATTGCGGCATTTTTGCAAGTTCCCAGTACCCAGTGTTGGGTACTTTTCTGGGTAGTTTTGTACTACCTAAATAGGTACTTTAGATGGTACACCCTAGCATGCTTTCACCCTAGTTGTGATAGCTCGACCATCATGGTCTCTTCAACCACTGTAAAATACAATGTAGTGAAATAATTTATGAATAAAAATTCAGGGCAGAGGACCACTTTGTTTACATCGAGATAGCATTTTCATTGGTTTTAGATGTGCGATTTACCTTCCCGACTCCGTATCTTAGAAAACTGGAAGAAAGCTTGGATGCACACTAAAAGACAAAAATTCGAATTATGGACAGTTTTTAGGTCGGGGTGCTCCTTTTTGTGTAAAATAACAGGGTTCCCAAAAAAAATGGGAATGGAATGAGACCCACTTTAATTAAATACGACTTATAAATACCATGGCCAAGTCCGAAAATTGGCTACCCAACTTGAACCTTGGGCTCTGCAAGAAAGGATATTTTTCTTTCTTGTTCTAATAATATCATTTTGTGTACTTTGTCAATGGGAGTTTGAAGAAGGTAGTGCCATTACAAATGATATTACAATTGTCATAAGCATTAACACTTGTATTATCATTATCATAATTACAACAAGTATTGATAGTAAGACTGATGTAAGTCATGATATTATCCATGATGCTATTATCAACACATATAGCGTCATATGCTAAAACTGATATAATATTGTCAATATGTGATACTATAGATGAAGCAATGGTCGATAATGTAACTGGCATAAGCTATAACACTTATATTGTCATTAACATTATTGGAGTAGTAAATGATGGTAAAGTTGATGCAATATATGATATTATTGATGACGTTATTAGTAACACATATATTGTCATTAGTTAGTACTGATATAATTGTTGACCAAATTTTTGACGATGTTGATGATGCTATGGATGATAGAATCTTGTCATTGGTAGTGTCATTGAATATCATTATTTATATCACTAAATACTTTTTGAAATTTTAGATGATATTAAAGTGATGAAAAATGGCTATCCTCTTGTAGTGGAACAAGAACAGGTGCCTGCGAGAGCAGAAACTTTAACTCTTGAAAAGTTGCTTCCACTTGAGAATTCTAAGCCCTAAAGGTTAAGTTTGTGGATGGATCAGTTTTGGCTGCCAAGCCCGGAATAAAAGTGGAATAATAATTGACTTTGCCGAGAAAAGAACTAGTCTTTTTGATGTTAATGGGTGCTTGAGGTTTTAGAACACAATTAATTTTCGCATGATCTCTGGTGATGCTGTGCAGGCTGACAATGTGGCCCAAAAGGATACTACAGGACTAAAACTGGTGCTGTAAGCCGAGAAGTCATCTTGAAAAACTTGTAGAAAAGCATTTTCTTTTATGTAATCATGGAAAACAGAAAGCATAATGTATTGAAATGTGGAAGGAGAATTTAGGATCCCAGAAGGCACAACTTTGTAGGCATAAATACCCCTTGAAAGTGGTTTTGAGTTGGTTTTCAAGATGAATGGAGATCTGATTATATCTTTCCATGAAGGAATACATCTTATGTCCAACCACTTCTTCCAGAACTTCATTTGTGAAAGGAAGCGAAAATTGGTCACGGTCCGTGGCCAAGTTGAGTTTCTGATAGTCTACACAGACTTGAATCTTGCCATTATGCTTGAGGCTTACCCATTCTGAATGCTTGAGTTCATAGATAAGACCGACAGCTAAAAGATTATCTATCTCTGCCTTTACTCAATAGCTAGGGTTGAGCCCATACTATCATCGCTAGATGGGGCGCAAGTCTAGTTTGGTGGGAATGGTGAATTTCTTTAACTCATTTTTGATACCATGAAAATCTTTATAGCTTCAGACAAAAATATTCTTGAATTTTCTAAAGAGGTTGAGGGTGCGACTCCTATATTGCGTGGAAAGACCGATCGATAAACGAGTTGGTTGATTTGTTCCCAAATCAACGATCTCCAATTCGGGAGTCTGAATGTGGGGGATGATATGGCAAGCAGCCATGATGAGAATGGGAGGTTCTGCACCAGCCATCTTGAAAAACAGAGGTTGTTGATCTTTATCAACATTGAGTTGATGTTAAAAGGCAGGTGTAAGTTCCTGAGGAGAGAGGTATTGGATGTCATCCTCTTCCCTTGGATACACAATTTGCACCTGATGACATGGTGCCAAGTAAGGATGGTGATCGCATTGTCGTTATCAAATTCCATGTCAGCCCAAAGATCCTCACATTCTGGGGGGACTGGACAAGCGCACTCTGGAGCCAATGCTTGCACCTGATTGTGAAGAGTGTCAGAGTCACTGTCCAATAATGCAGGACCATCGTGTTTGACCGAAATAAGTTGTCATGTTTCAAGATCCACAGTGGCATTTAGATTTCCATCGATGATGACCAATTGGTCCGTGGCCCAATAGTGAATGCTTTTGGCTTGGTGGAGGAATGGTCATCCAACCAACATTTCATAGTCACATGGATCTTCACCGTCTTTCTAAACTCCAAACTCTAAGGGAAATTTGAGATCGCCAATGTTAATGGTGAGTTGTGGAGTGACACCTTGAGGACGCGTGATATGCCCATTCTTAAATTTGATATCATAAAAGGCTCTATAGAGTTGCTTGATTCGCAATTGATTCCTTAGTTTGTTCGTGATAAGATTGATAGCACCATCACATCAATCTGTACATGGTTGATGGAGTGTAGATTGATGGAGTGATTGTCTACCATGGTGTGGACAATTGGCATGGATGTAACAAAAACAATTATAAGTGAGAGTTGTTCTGGAAGAGTAGGACATAGCTTCAAGATGGTGGCCAAGGTAAGACGGATCTTGGTGAGCAAAAGTTCTGGCAAGATTTACAAGCACAGGATCCTTCCACATGGAAAGAAAGGAGGACACTTTCTTCAAGAACTTGACTTCACCGACGATGTTGAGATATGGTTGGCAATGCAGAGTGGACCAGACTGGGTTAGCAGCCCGTTGTTGCATGCATATGGTAGCATGAACATTGGCTATCGTGCGTCCTTCAACGGCTTGCATGAATTAAAGAATGCTCTGTCTTAACTTAGGTATGACATGAGACATGCATTGTTCCAAGTCAGGATCAAAGTGAACAGATTTAGCGGAATCCTCTGGTGGAACAGCAGCAATGGCATAGCAGAGCACGTGTCCCTTAGCAAAAGAATATATAGCTGAGTGTGATGAGCTTGTTGTGAAACAAGGTCGATTGGATTTGATTGCTGGATCGAAGGATTGAGTGTGAAATAGATTTCCTCTTGAGCCTATTGGTCCAAAGGTTCTTCTACTGGAGTTTATTGAGACTTGTTGTTGTAGAGGGCATGGAGGACGATTCGAGATGGGTTGTGGGCCCTGCTTACTGTTGGCGACCCAAAGTTGATAAGCCGTGAATCGGACTGAAGTTGTTTGATTTGTACCTAGCAGCTAGACTTAAGCTTGAGAAAGTTGAGGACACATGGAAGCAGTGTGGCCCATTTCTGACACTGATAACACTGAGCTTTAGCAGGATCAAAAGGAGTTCGAGAAAATTGACCTCGGGGTTTCTGCTGTTGTGGAGCGTGGTTTGTACTTGAAATACCATCTTCTGTCAAAATGGTGTGGGATAAGTACGGGTGCATTCCTCCGTGTTATGGTTGCACATATTGCACCGTTTGCAACGAGGAGGACCATTGGAGGAATTGCATTCATTAGCAAGGTGCCACCAAATTTGATTGCGCTATGACTGAGTGGATCGTTGAGGTTGCTTGGATGTTTGAGGAACTATCACAGGCTGCATGAATGGAAGATTAGAGAGAGGAACACTACAGAATGATTAACTCGCTCGATGGCGTGTTCCAAAGACCTGGGCCTCAAATATGCAGTCATCAGTCGAATAGCTGGAGACAACACTTGAAGAAACCAGACCAGTATCTGGCTCTTGGTGGGATACTCCTTAAGTTTGTTGGCAATGATGAGAAGTCTGTCAGCAAAGTCTAGCATTGATGAGCCATTGATGTGGTGCTCCACGCAGCGTGGTAAAAAAATGTGGAATTTGATTTGGGGCTAAGAGTGTTATTGAGAACAGTTAAAGCTTTGAACTCTACCATATGTGCTTCACTCTGATCTTGAGTGGGTTTGCTTTGGTATTGCCAAAAATGGGATATGGCAATTTCAAATTGTGTTCCTAGCTGGAACAGAAGACACTATAGGATTTCAGAAATGTAGTTAGCAACATTTGAAATAGAAACTTGACCAAAATATGGTGTCGGATAAGAAAACGACGGACCAGCAGTAGTCACACGTGGTGGCATAGGGGCAATAAAGAATCCAAAGCCAGGAGATGCCGAGAAGATAGGATCCTTTTGATCCTGATTTACATCTCCTAGGTTGCCTTCTATATCTTGAACATCTCTCATGTTGTGAACATTTACCAGAGCATGAAGTGATGTTGAGGATGAAATTCATTGAAACAGACGGAGCCAAAAGAAACCTGCGGAAAGCTCATTCTAAGATGAGGTGAAGAAAGTTGGGAAGGATATGGTGATAGAGGAGGGATATAAATGTAAGTTCTCTCGGGAGTTTGAAAATACTACAAATTTTGTGCATGAGTGGGAGTGAGTTGAGGTGAGTGGAGTTGGGAACAATTCCGACATTGTATGGGAACGAGGGAGTCGGAGGGACGGAAGTAACTCTCAGCATGGGAGGAGCAGATTATGTGCGCGAGCGCAGGAGATCTCCTTCAAAGTACGAGCCGACATCTCGGAGGAGAAAGAGATGAATCGAGACCAAGTTGCAGCGACAGTGTTTGGGGTCTGGATCTGTTTCTAGATCGCCTGTGAGATAGCCCTTGATGAGGACCCACGAATCAAACAAACAAATCTTGGACAAAGAGTGTCCCGCAGGATTTTGCAAAAAACCAAGAACAAAAAGCTGAATGAGAGGGAGATACAAAAGAAACAATATAAACCAAGAAAGATCTCTTGATAAAATGATATTAACATATAAATATCTTGTCTGTATTGCAGAGACTGAAACAAGAAGAAGGCGTCTAGTCTTGTCTAACCTCTTAAGTCTACACTGAAAGAAGAACTTGGTCCAACAAGAATAGAGCAGGTTGCTTCTTTTGATCTTAAAGTAACTCGTAGAAAATCTAGTTTTGAATCAAAGACAGCTCCGCCTGATATTCAATCTACTTTAGATGTTCTGCCTGAGCAGTTGAAGTCACCTTCTACTAGCACAAATAGAAGGCTGAGACATGCAAGGGATGATGATGACTAGGGATCAGATATTACAAAGTTAGGGGATTAACGTAAGATATTGAGCCCAAGGCAATTGAGAAGCACCGGTAAAATTGGAAAAGAGAAGGTAGATGCTTCAGAGGCAAATCTTAATCATAGTGAAGTTGAATGTGGGCTAGACACTCCAGCCAGGAAGAAGCAAAAGTAGGATATGCCAAATAAGGATGATGTAATTGGCAAGAAGAAAGGGAAGGAAAGTAGCAAGAAGAAAGTGAATGAAGTTAGGATTAAGAAAAAAAAAGGAGGCCGACAGAAAAAGATTGAGAAAACTGAGAAGAAAAGTCGAAAGCGAATAAGAAAAAGCAAGCAAAGAAAAGAAAGAGAAGAATAGACCACGCGGAAAAGAAGAAGGAGGAAGAGGAGGAGATCCAATGTAGGTGATAGATGGGTTAATCGGTAAAAAAAAGAGATAGGAAGCAACAAAGGACTGGAAAAGACAAAGGACTGGAAAATAAATGTATTTATGTTTATTCTTATATGTCAACATCATGGGGGCATACCAACCTCGATCGGACATAGCTATTTTGTGGTGGGAGATATCCTTCATTGGTGTTTGCAGGTTAATGGGCTTGTTCTTAGATTTGCTCCCCACATTTTAGAACTTTACCCATTGCGTGAGCGGCAATCTGGGAGTCTCGAACATTGTGTTGTTCTATGCAACTGAGTTCGGCCAATTTGGCTGTGGTTGCTATCTCTCTTCTAGCCCAGGAGGTGCTTCTTGATATTTATCCTTCCACTTGGAACAGATTATAGCAACAGGCTTTCTACTTAGCTTCAAGTTGTTTGTTGTGATCTATTGGAAAAGGCGACAGTGGTGTCAAGGGTTTAACAATTAGTATTGTTCAAGTTCCCGCGAGGCATAAAATATATTAGTTAAGCATACATATATTCTCGGTTTGCTTCTGAGAAGAGGCGCTTGATTTTTAAAAATGTTTTGGTATACTATCTTTTGCATAGGCAGGTTGCATCATTCAGTGGATTATCTTTGTCTACTGAGATTTTATTCATGCCTTTGCAATTATGCATGTACCTCTTTGGAATATTCAATAGAGTGTCATCCTTCAAGAAACAACAAACCATTGAAAAAAATAGTTTTTGGATTCCTAGCGACTTTAATAATTTCTCAAGATTTTGAACATATAAAGTTTGCTCAATCTTGTGAACCCAAATCTGGTTCTAGATTTGTATATCCAAGCAATTCTGATGCAAACCCATCGTAATGAATTATGAATCGAAGCACGATTTATGCTCTTTTAAGCAATAATCCGGTAGTAAAAATTATTATGCGAGCATCAGCAAACTCAGGCGTGAATGGGTTCCACGACCCAGTTTGTTTATAGCATGGAATCAGCCGCTGACTTCCGTTGATTCAAGTACGATTCATGTGAACGGGCCTTAAGAAGGCTTGGACTGATTCCGCCATGCGTGGTCTATATCCTGCATGAGCTTATCTCCAGTTTATCCTCCAGCTAATCCAATTTAGGATTAGCGCTTAATTAGCCGGACTATTCACATGCAAAAAGTTTTGAACAGGTTGATTAGTTGGGAAAATTGATCAACTCTTATATCCAGCTGACAATTTTCTAGCAAAAAGCACCGCATCCATGTGAATACACTGCTGATCAAAAGGGTCAGCCCTTATCCAGCCAAAGCCTAAAAATCAACGTTCCATGTAAACCCTACATAGATATGTGCAGGCTCTGTGATAGTAGCTGTTGTTATACGTGTTGTAAATGTACTTATCTTGGTCTCGTCTCGTCTCGTCTCGTCTCGTCTTGTCTACATGTGGCTTTCATGTGTATAGCCTCATGGGCGGCAAAACTTGTTCTTTGTATTTGATGGTTTGAGTTGAATATGAATCGAAATTTCTGGTTCTAAAACTTTGATTCATAAAATCTTACAACTCTAATGTAATAAAAAAGAGAAAGCCCTAGATCAACGGTTGAGCATTGGCAGATGTTAGTTTGGGACATGAATAATGTTGTACACGTGGTAAGCACGGTGAATCAACAACCGAAAAGGAAATGCCAATTGTGTGTTTAAAAGTGCAAGTTATGGATTGGCAACTTGAAGGGTCTAGATTTAGGGGTTTCAAACTATGTTATGATTGCTTTGTTTCCATTTCTTTTATGAGTCTTCATCACGGAAAGAGAACTTTACTTGTCATGTCATATGCACCTATCATAGAACCAACACAAAAGAATTTATAAGATTGGAAGGTAGGATTTTCTCTTTCTTTGTGAAGATTGAAAAGGCCAAGCACTAAGAATTAGAGCAACTTTTAGTTTCTTTTAATACCAACCAGGAATTTATTGTAAGGCGTGAACTTTCTTTTTTCTAACCCTCATCATTCATGCTACCATATCTATTTCATCATGGACAGGAAGATGACAAAATTCACGAACCCATGTCTGTGCCGACACCCAAATTTTGGGTCCCATGATCTAAACTAGTAGCTGATGCGTATGGTTCCAGCGATTCTGGCAGGTTCTGCATGAGGCTTTGATCATGGCGATGTCTTTGTGTCATGTATAATATTCCGTTCATTCTTTTCGCAATCTCGCTCATCATGGTATATTTATTCATCAAAGAAAATTCTGGGTTGCTTGCCCTTAAAGTTGAGGACTTGTAAGTTCGTATATTGGAGGTCTTCGTATGTCAGCAATAAGATCTCTCTGCTAATTGTGTCTGTTATATAAGCCTAGGCATCCAGCATGCATTATAACTGTAGCTGATCTGTTGGAGCTTTGCATATTCTGATTCAATGCAGCTCTGACTCCAGAGTATTAGGTAGAAACTGTACTGGAATTAAGCTATGGGATCCATAAGTTTTCAGCTGAGGTTCCTCTTGCAGGCCTTGCTTTTTTTTATAAACTGCTTTGCCAAACAGTGCACCAACACAGGTTCTTCCAGTATTTCACACACCATTAGCAGCCGCTACCTTGAAATTTTAGGTAGTAAATCTGATCAATATATAGCTGCCTATAGTCAGCCCAAACTTGTATCCGGAGTTCATAAGGGCAATTCCAGTTCACCATATGGTCACGATAGCCTGGCAAGCAGAAGGGTCTTGAGGAATCTGGCTTCTGGATGTCAAGGTTTTCTTGAAGGTGCTTCGTTGCATAAGATACGACTTGCACCAGATACAGATCATGGAAGAGCTCAACAAACTAACTTGGAATATCTGCTGCTGTTGGATGTTGACAGCCTTGTTTGGAGTTTCAGAAAGAATGCTGGATTAAGCACTCCTGGTAGTCCATATGGAGGTTGGGAGGCACCGAGTTCTGAACTGAGAGGACATTTTGTTGGTGAGTTTGACTTTAGTTGACTTGAGGTACATTGTTTTGCGTTGTGGAAGGACCTGGGAAAGCCCTCATCCATCTATTCAGAATCTCATTTATGTTTGATTTTCTGTAGCAAAGGAGTATGTGTGTCTGACCTGTTGGCTTTCAATAGAAGTTATTGGACCTTATCAACAGCTGTATTGTGGTCTCATTAAACAAAGTACATCCATTTAGCATTATAAATAATATGGGAATGTGACTCTGGTTCAGTTGGAGAAATACCATCTACTTTGTCTTCAAGTTTTTCAAAAGCCTGGCAAATCTTATGCTCTCATTATGTCATTTTTTTGGGATCCTCTGAGAATTTCTTTCCGATGTAGGTCACTACTTGAGTGCAACGGCAATGATGTGGGCAAGCACCCATAATGACAGCATATTAACAAAGGCAACTAATGTGGTTACAGCATTGGCAGAATGCCAACGCCAGTTTGAAACTGGCTATCTATCAGCTTTTCCTACTGAATTTTTTAATCGGTTTGAGTTGCTTCAACCTGTATGGGCACCTTATTACACCATACATAAGGTTTTTTTTCTAAACTTGAACCTTTCCCATCAAATTAAAGGTATTGTCAGGAGGATAGAAGTGATTGGTGTTCATTGATTGCTAAAGTTACCTGCGATGTCTCCATCATAGATCGTTCACTAGTTTCGGCGTATCAAGCTAAATAAAAGGCAAAACTTGCACTAGTCACTGTGTGAGTTGGTATCTAAGAGCATTACTTATTGCAATAATGCAAATAGAAGTGCCACAAACCTGCAGCCAGTATTTGGTAGCTGATTTATTCTGGAATTAGAAAGGTTCATACGGAATCTTTTAGATTGCGATGTACATTTTGGTGGAAACCGAAGGGGGATATTTACAGACATGTTTTTATTTTCATGCATGCAGATTATGGCTGGATTATTGGATCAGTATGTTTTTGTTGGGAACAGTCAAGCACTGTACATGGTCAAGTTGATGGCTGATTACTTTTTGGCTCGGGTTGAAAACGTTATAAGGAACTACACTATAGAACGACATTGGCTGTCTCTTAATGAGGAAACAGGAGGCATGAATGACATTTTATATCGCCTGTATGCTATTACAGTAAGTTATTCTGAAGGATTTTTCTGTTTAGTTAGGACACACTTGAGAAATATGTTTAACAGGGATCCTGTTTTACCATCAGGGGAATGCTGGACATTTAAAGTTGGCACATCTGTTTGATAAACCGTGCTTTCTTGGCCCGTTAGCTGTTCAGGTACTTATAACTGGATTTCCTTGGTATTTCATATGTATCAACTCGCATATAGCAACTGTGGTTGGATTGAGCCTTACATGTGGCTCGGCCATGTTTTCTGTGCAGGATGAATCTGAGCCTAATTGAACATGACTTCTTCCAATATTATCCTTTATTTTTTATATTGAAAATAAAATAAGGATTTTGATTTGCCATGCAAACAACTTCCGAAGCCTAGTCGTTTGTGAAGATAGAAGGTTCTTTCAGCACTTACAGAAATTATTTGACCTCGACCTTCCTTTAGGGAAATTATGGAAAATAGGCTATAAATAAAGGGCACTCAAAATTATAAGTCCATGCATACGACAACTTCTAATAATGAAAAATAAATTGTATTTTTCTTCAGGTTCTATATGTCCATGATTAACTGTTTTTGAGATGGTGATACACATAGAAAGACCCTGCTGTTTTGCACAACTATATAGTTTTTCATAGCCAACCATTTAAGCATAAGTTCTGTTTCAATTATTGTCCGTTGTTACTTGAGGAATCATTATCCTTCACATGCAGAATGTTCTTTCTTGGTCACTTCATATTACAACTGATCACATCTTCGTGCATACTTTCAGGCAGATAGTCTTTCTGGATTTCACACAAATACGCACATTCCAATAATCATTGGAGCTCAGATGCGATATGAAGTTGTTAACGATGATATATATAAGGTTTGCCTTTCTACTGTGAGTAAAAAGAATATCTGTAAAGCGACCTGCATGCTACGTTTCCTGTGCTGACTTTTACATAAATTAGAGATGGATGAAATGAAAATAAAGCGAGCTCACTCCCTCTGAGGCGACCTAGAAGTTTAAATTATGAAGTTGTTAAAGATGATTATAAGGTTTGCCTTTCTACTGTGAGTAAAAAGAATATCTGTAAAGCAACCTGCATGACACGTTTCCTATGCTGGCGTTTACACAAATTAGAGATGGATGAAAGGAAAATAAAGCAAGCTTACTCCCTGTGATGCAACCTAGAAGTTCAAATTCCACAGTACTGCCTGTTGCAAGCAACCATAACATGCATGTTCTGTCCTGCTTGAGCTATGTTGCTGGTCTTGGCGACCCTCCGAAATTTAACAGGCCTTCCCTTTCCTGAAAAGCCATGAAATGAAGTTGCTTCCATCCGTATCTGGGTACCTTGACAGAGGAAGTTTAGCACTTATAAATTTATCTGTTTTTCTTTTTAACGACGGTTAAATTTAGACATAAATGAATACCTGAAATCTCCGAAGATGCCTTTTATTATGTGACTTTGATCATGTCCTCCAAAACATGCCCTCCTTCCTTGGATTATATAGAGCTTGCTACATGAACATAAATGTGCATTTTGTGACAGGATATCGCTGTAACTTTTATGGATATTGTCAATTCTACGCACAGATATGCTACAGGAGGAACTTCTGCTGGAGAGTTCTGGTATAATTTAGCTGCCCTGAGAGCACTGGTTCTGTCATTTGTTTTGGATATTTTAGTAACAGTTGAACAAAATGGCGCAGGTCTGATCCAAATCGTCTGGGCAGTACGCTTGGGACTGAAAACGAAGAGTCTTGCACCACCTATAATATGTTGAAGGTGTCCTATTCTCAAGATTACCAGTTATTAGCTTCAAATTCTCCCATCATGTAGTCCATTTTCCACGCTTTAAGTGACAATTTACGTCCTTGCATGTCAGGAAAGGATCATCACATGAAAGGTAATTGATTTGTTTGCTGATTTATGTCCAAAATCAGGTGGCGCGCAATTTATTTCGATGGACCAAGGGGATGATGTACGCTGATTATTACGAACGTGCATTGCTGAATGGAGTACTCTCTATACAAAATGTAGAAGAGCCGGGGGTTATGTTGTATATGCTTCCACTTGCACCTGGAAGCTCAAAGGGAAGGAGTTACCATGGATGGGGAACAAAATATAATTCTTTTTGGTGCTGTTATGGAACAGGTATCTTTAATAGATTTTGAGCAACAATGTTATCCTGGTAGTTTTGCTGAATAGCTGCGTACATATTAGGTATTGAATCATTCTCAAAACTAGGAGATTCAATCTACTTTCAGACAAAAGGTGGCACTCCAGAGTTGTATATAATCCAGTTTGTAACAAGCACCTTTGCTTGGGATGATGCAAATCTTCTTTTAACACAAACTGTTTCCTCATGGAGCTCATATTACCCATTGCTTAATGTCACCGTCAGCTTCAAAGCTGCTCAGGTAGACAATCCATCGGTGTTTAGCACTAGAGTTTTGCATTGCTTACTAAATGCACGATTTTTTAATGTAGGAAAATGGGGCTTGCAATACGACAAATTCTACCATATACATAAGATTACCAAATTGGGCGTGTTCTGTGGAAGCGTTAGTTGATGGGGCAAAAATTGAACTTCCAGAACCAGGTAATGTTTCTACACTCTTTAATTATTATGCTATGTTTTTTGTTATATGTTGCGATTCTATAGTAATAGGTAGTAATTTATGACCTTCACATCAATATAATGGTGTTACTTGTTACTGACATTTTTCATGTGACTTCTTGGGATAGGATTTTTTCTGAACATATTTCGCGAGTGGAAATCAGGGGATAATATACATCTTTCATTGCAAGCACAATTAAGGATCGAAAAGATTCAAGGTACTTGCTTTTATATAAGATTGGGAGGCTCAGCAAGTGGTTCTTTTGTCTAATAGCATATGTTACTGCCGTCATTAAAATTGAATGCTTGCTAGAACTGTCAATAATGTATGGAAGTCGTCTTTCACAAATTTCATGTCAGATGAAGATCTACCTGTAACTAACATCATCTGGGAACGTCCATGTCAAATTACACTTGCAATAAATTACGGGTAGATATTATGAGAGAAAATATAAGTTATGGTGATATATGCTATATTCTCAACATTTCTTGCGTAAGTATTATGGATTGATGCAACGTGGCGTGAATTGTTGGTTGACAGATGACAGACCAGAATATTCTTCACTATATGCAATCTTCTTTGGGCCGTATTTACTGGTTGGCATGAGTGATGGTGACTTTAGTCTTGGTAAAGTAAACACGGCATCTCTTGCAGATTGGATAGTTCCAGTCCATCCTTCAGCTGGTCAGCATTTGTATACATTTGGTCAGAGAAGGAAAGTAGGAACAGTAATATTGCGAGATGTAGATGGAACTGTTATGATGACACCTTGGCAGTATTCAAACAGAACAAATTGGGCTCACCATGCGACGTTTAAGATGACAACGCCAGTTAGGCATTGCATGCCAAGAGTTGCAAAAGTCAGGACGCCTTTTGATGATGAAACTTTTAATTACCTTAGGAGACGCACGTTAGCAGAAGAATTGATGTACAGAGTAATATCATTAGAATCTAGTCATCAACCTGGTAAATATATTGCCCATAACGGGCTAAATAGAAAGGTAACCTTGTTTGATCAGCCTCGATCATGTTCGCATCCAACTGCCGGGGAAGAGGACTTGAATGCAGTGTTCCAGGTGCTTCCACCATTATCACATGAAGAGAATCATGTCTCCTTTGAAGCTGCTGGGCTACCAGGTTGTTTTTTGTATGCTGAGCCTTGGAAATTGGAAGCAGCAGTAGAACTGCGTTGTAGAGAAGAGGAGGATGAGCACTTCAAGTTCGGCAGCAGCTTTTATGTGCAGGAAGGTTTGGTGGGGTATCATCCCATGAGTTTTGTAGCCCATGGGTCTAATCACACATTCTTACTTGTCCCTTTTTATGCTGTCAGGGATGAGAACTATACCGTGTACTTCCAGATGAATTAGAGTCCCCGACGCGTATTTTATATATCGTTTGTGCTCAATATATTACCTCCCAAGATCTCATTGTATATTATGATCCACAAGTATGCTATGCTGAAGGCAAAATAGGAGACCCATCAAACTCAGATTGTTAAAGCAAAAAGTAACTCGAGCTTAATCCCCTTCACCTAAAAGAAATTCACCTAAAAGAAAATGAAGCTCAATCCATGTACAAAATAAATTTTATGCTGATATCAAATGAGAGGCAAATCCATGAATGAAGCTAAGAAAAATATTTGAGACCAAAAAGGAAAATGAGGCTTAATTAATTATGTCGCATAATAAAAAATCTATGGTCGAAATTCCAGTGTTCAGCTCCATCCATGTACAAGATAAAATGATTGCTGATGTCAAAGGAGAGAAGCAAATCCATGAAGCTAAGTAAAAGATTTGAGACAGAAAAAAAAAGAGGCTTAATTGCATGTGGCTGAAATAACCATGGTACGAGTGTTACATGGGTGGAATGAAATAACCATGGTACGTTGTCCATGTTACGTGTTACACGGGGTGGAATGTAAAAGGTCATGGTTGAAATTCGAGTATTCGTCAACGAGGTGGAACGTAAAAAGTAGTATCCGTCAACGAGGTGGAACGTAAAAAGTTGTATCCGACTTGCCGAATTCGAACCAGCGACCTAAGGATATCTGAGCAACAATACAGTCCGCTCTGCCAACTGAAGCTAAAGTCAGTGGTTAACACAATTTTTTATAATGTAATATAACAACTAGATATAATGCTAGACATAACAAAAAAAAAAAAGGTCTCATGGAGTTTCCGACTTGCCGGATTCGAACCAGCGACCTAAGGATATCTGGAGTACACTACAGTCCTCCGCTCTACCAACTGAGCTAAAGTCGGTGATAATCATTTTGCATTAATAATGTATATAACGAAAATATAAGAAGAGGAGGTTAACCCTCCCCTCTCGCAGATTATGGGAAACAAACCCTCTCGGCCGGAATTTTGGAGAATATTGGGAAATCTTAATAAAATCCAGGGGAATCTTTGTAGAATCTTAAGAATCTAGGGGAATCCCTCCCTTAACCACAGGCTCGAGCAGGTTACGATGCATTTGAGAAGCCGGCCTTCTTCGTGCTTTGCCATTCAACAAAGCCTCTGCAAAGTCTTCTGAAGCTTTAAGACTAAACACTGTCTTGAAATTTCTTAAAGCTCTGTTTATTGCCGCATGTTTGTGGTATCCCTCATGCTCCCTGTTATTGTAAGTTTGATTTTGCATCCATGGGCGCTTCTGCCTAGCATAACTATTGTAATGCATAGCAAGCTCTTTTTGCTCAGTATATTCTAAGCAGGCGAGCTCTGCTGGGAGCCACTCTTCTTCAAGTATAGCCTGACTATCAGAACTACAGGGATAGCTGTCTGAATCAAACTCTCTTTGAAATTCCTCTTCCATTCTTATGCAAAATGGAACTTTATTGCTTGTGATCCTAAGGGCTCTTATGTACACTGTTTAAATGAGTCATTATGCTTAAGCATGTGAGTCGGCAGTATATAGCACCTGAATGTCTTCAATCCTATATGAATCATTTTGCAATCCCTAGCCTCTATAGAGAGTAATTTATATATTGTCAGATACATTTACCTTGAACCCGTAAGTCTGTACGCAGATCCAATCTTTTAGGCCATAAATCCTTCCTGTAAATCATAGCTTGTGACTACTGCAAGTCGTGGATCAAACTTCTCACAGGCAGCCCATCACTGTGCTACCAATATTTTGTACCCTCATATTAAAGAAGGATATTTTTTCTTTCTGGATAAACCAATGCATATCTATTACAAACCCTGCATTTCTATAGTCATATTTAACCCTATTCTTATGTTCCTAGCCTCTAACATGACTTTAGTTAGAATGCTATAGAAATTAAATTGCAGTAAAAGATTACTGTATGGAACATTTGTTATATTTTACAACTTGATCACTTCTTACTACATATTTTAATGTTTTAGTCTCTTGTTTCCATATTATTCCCGTGGAGGTCGTTACCCCATTAGTTCTATAACTATTTTTTTAGAACATTTCCTATTTAGACAAACTGAAAAAATCCTACCTCCAACCCTAGGATAAGTATGTCCCAATTTCATGTAATTGCAGGGAGGGTGGGCCCCTGTTGTTATAGCTGACGTCCATCCCTTATCCTATATAAAGTTATGCATACCCTAATTATAAAATAAGACCTAAAGTATTGAGAGATGAGATTTACCTTAAGTGTATGAAGTAATCTCTTGTATCAAAGTTGCCTTGTCAAATTTAAGTCCTGGAAAGATACCATCACATATGTATCTAATGATCTTTCTGATCATTCCACCCTCATCAAATACATTATATTTGAAGTTCCTGATCAATCCCTGTATGCCTGCAACAACCTTAGTGGGACAATAATTGACATGCATATATGGCGATATTTGGGATACAATCACATACCGTTGACTCCATTGATTATTTCAATGGGTAGATTTAAGAAATTACCCATTGACTTTGTAATCTTCCACCCTCATAGTCATTATGAAAGATGTTTTCCTCTTTGATTCCCAATGTCCTTATGTCATATATGTTACAACTATCTCCTGGTATATTAAGTGCCTCTTCTAAGAAGTCTTTGATTAAAGGGCAATTCAGGGCCATTAAATCATCAATATATCTGAATGCTTCCTTAAACATCTCAATTTCCTTGTACTTGCCCAGCTCAGCCAATTTTTTGATGAAGTTAAACTCAAACCAGACTAAGTATAGATTACACCAGCTGGGACTGCAAGAAAAGCCCATGGGTATCCCACTAATTTGCTGCCAAACTCTACTTCCCATAGCTATAAAAGCAATTGGATAGTAACCATTGATTGGCAGTAATAAACATTTCAAGTTCACCTCTCTTCCAACACTTGTCTTTAGGTTCACTTTTAAACCATTTTACCACAAAGCTATTGCTGCATCTTTTGCACCATAATTCGTTTTTATGGTGTCTGTTCTTCTGCCATTTCCATGCAGCCCTATTCACCATTTCGATGATCTTACAAATTCCACTATCCCCCTTTAATAGAATGTTCCTGCAACACTTGGTAATGTCAGCCACAAAGATTTCATGTATTCTTGGTGGTAAATTGATTATTACGTCATAAACATAACTTTGCTAGGTAAAATCACGTGGATATTGGCACTAAGCATCTTAGCAATTTCGGGCCAATTTTCCAAGATATCATTGAGCCTTGCTGTAATTAGCTGTAATTATCTGTGAAATCTCGGTGTCAATGGTATTGTGAGCATTAGTAATCCATCTATAATCTTTTTTATATGCTTTAAAAACACCAAGAAGATAGGGTAATTTATCAGACAACCTTTTGTACTTTCTTCAATTCTTCAACCTTTTGTGGTTTAATTCTTTTTTGAAAAGCCGTCTAAGCATCTTTGTTCTTGACTATTGCTAATTTAGTAGTTCTAACGTGCCCAATTTCCCTATCTAGCAGATTGGGCTTACTGCATGGGCATGGTGCCTCATTTTCCTGGGCAAATATTTTAGCTCTGTTCTGTGCCGGATCTACACCATAAGATCTGGCAAAAATATTCACACCAGATGATTGTGATACCTGTTAAGCTCTGTTCTGTGCCAAATCTACACCAAAAACTCTGGCCGGATTAAAAAGTGACAAATCTACAACAGCTAAAAAGTGATTTGAAGCTAAAAAACAGCTCCCAAACATTAGCAACATGCCAAGTGCATCTGTCACAAGCCCGTTGTGCATACTGCATATGATGCACACGAAAACTGCCCAAAAGAATGTACAGAAATAGACTCGAAAACTTATCCACTGAGGAATTACTACACGGTCCAGAGATCCAGGCGCCTTTACATATACCACTAGACAGAGTATGGTATCAAGTATAAGGGTAGCCGGGAGCTGCCAAACCGGGAATCCAGTCCCAATTGTGCTACCCTTACAATATCACAGTTGGGGAGCGCAAGATCCGGTTAGTATGATCAAAATTTGCTACGATTTCTTACCTGTGCAGCCGGTGCTGAAGCATGAAGAATGGAAATAGGATTCCTTGAAATCGGCAGGGGCGACGTGGATGCCTCAGAATGCACCACCGGAAATAGCAGCGACCCAACTGTGATATTGAGAGAGAAAAGGTGTTGTTGAGATAATCTTGCCCGGTGCAGATGTTGGTATTGGCATGCGAGAATAACACCATGTTTGCTGTCCGTAGATCGTAGAATCTGCCTTCATGGTTGTTTTAAAACTTTGGCATTGTTGAAGTGATAAATTGGGAAAATAAAACAATAACCCGACTTTAGCTCAGTTGGCAGAGCGGAGGACTGTAGTGCTTTTCAGATATCCTTAGGTCGCTGGTTCGAATCCGGCAAGTCGGAATTTTGGTCCCTTTGAAACAACTGGCCGAACCAAAGGTTGTTGGTTCGACCATGGCTAATTTTCCAATATGGCTAATTGGAGTTTCGGTGGTTCCTTTAAAAGTCTTCCTTTTGGATTCGGTGATCTCATCCTTCAGAAATTAACTTCTTCTCTGATTTAGGCCAAGCTGGAATTTTGCAAATTGGGGAACTAGATGTGGCCTGAGAGGGTATGCACAAACGAGGTTCACCCAACCACAAGGCTTGTACAAAAGTTGACACAATATCCTCAATTTACTCCTGGCGTCACAAACCATAAGAATACAAAGAACACATATGAATATGAGCATGCCAACAAACCAAGCCACCGAACTTGGAAGCCCGAGCCTATAGGATTCAAGGGATATCAAAATTTCAAGTCAACATTGGTGCAATGCAAGACCATGACATGCGATGTCCTTGACATATTTACTATATGTGCCTAAGCTATACCCTTGCTGCAGTTGCCCATACAACCTGCTCATGTTGTAGCAGCGAGCTCAATGATGAAGAGCAGAATACCAATTCAAACATGAAGAAGTCTCAAGTCTTGTTATCGTATGAATGTAAATCCAACATTTATGCACTTTGTTTTGAACAAAAATGAAATATTACCATTTCCTAATGTGCAAAGCTTACCTTAGAATCATCCCCCTCCCCCCAATAAGGAATGCAACTCAAGTTCCTTAACCATTCCTCCCATAAGGCAGGCAATGTCTCTTGCTGGAATCCATTAGCTATATTAGTTAATTTACCATAATAAACCCAACCATGACATATGATGTTCCTGACATATTTATTATATGTGCCTAAGTTATACCCTTGCCGAGGTTGCCATACAACCTGCCCATGTTGAAGTAGCGAGCTCAATTTATGATGAAGACCAGAGTAACAAAACATGCAGAAATCTCAAATCTTGTTATCATATGGATGTAAATCCAACATTTATGCACTTTGTTAAATAAAAAAGAAAGATTACCATTTTCCAATGTGCAGAGCTTATCTTAGAATCACCCCCCTATAAGGAATGCAACTCAAGTTCCTTAACCATTCCTCCATAAGGAAGGCAATGTCTCTTGCTGGAATCTATTAGCTATATTACTTGATTTTCCGTAATAAATCCATCACTATTACTCAATGCCTCATTAGCCCAACTATAGAACATATCATACCCATGTTCTAGAAGCCTCATATGACTCTCTTAGCTCAATTTCCCTTGATATCTACAACTACTATTTTATTAATCTTTAACAATTTTTGCTATAGTTTTACACCCAACAGGGAAAATGAGAAAGGAAATCAAGCAAAAGGAGCACGACATGGTTTAGCATGTTTGACATTTTTATGGACTTGTGCATAAACCAAGTTTTCACCTTCTAACTACGTTTCTAATTTTCACTTCACAAGTTCACAAGAATTATGGGTCCATAGCCTAATTATGGAAAGTTGATTGAGCACATTCCATGAACGTCTAGAATTTGTCACTCTTGAAGAAATGCGAACTCTTTGTCTATACATAGTGTGACTCTGGGCGGTCTCGAACTCAAGATCTACATGTTTTAGGACTAGTATTTATCACTAGGTCAAACGACACAACGAATGTCGCTTTACTGAATTCATATCTTCTTTTATGATTCCCATTGCCCCATGACCATTTTTGCCTAAAGTTCAGTCAAACTAATCCTTGATGCAGTCTCCATCTCCAGACCTCCATCTCCAGACCTCCATCATGAAAACTTACTTCAAGGTAAGAAGTAGCTATTTTTGGCCGGATATGAAGAAGGACATCGCCAAGTATATTTGGCAGTGTCAGTTGTATCAGTAGATGAAAGCGGAGCAATGGGGCTCTTGAACCTTTGGCGGTGCCAGATGCCAATTGGGAGATGGTAAGTATGGACTTCATCACGGGCCTTCCCCGAACAACAAGGGGCCATGATGCTTTGATGGTAGTGGTTGACAAGTTCTCTAAGATGGCACATTTACTGCAACGCAAAACCACAGATACAACCCTAAATAACAGCCTTGCTTTGCCAAGGAAATCTTTAGGCTACATGGGATGCCTAGAGGAATCATATCAGATAGAGACCCAAAGTTCATAAGTGCATTTTGGATGATACCATTGGAACGAAGCTTTGTATGAGTACGCATATCATCCCCAAACTAATGGTCAGACGAAGAGGACGAACATGATCTTGGAGGATATGTTGAGGCACTATATCTGGAACAAGCAATCCAAGTGGGAGGACTACATCTACTTGGTCGAATTTGCATATAATTGTACCAAGCAGGAATCATCTCAAATGTCCCCCTTCGTGATCAATTATGGCTATAAATGCCTCACACCAGATACTTGGCACAATCGTGTGTCAAAAGTGGAAGTGTCTCAACAGTTGTTGGCAGATATGCAGCAGCTAGACGAAGTCCGAGGTTATCTTCTTACAGCAGCCGTCAGAAATCTTGGCAGACCAGCATAGGACAGTAAGGGAGTTCAAGGTGGGTGATAATGTGTGGCTCAAGATCAAGGTCAAGCAAGCCAAGCTCAGAATTGGAAACTGCAAGAAACTTGCTCTAAGATGGGCGGGACCATTTAAGATTGTTGAGCGAGTTGGGAATCAGTCTTATAAGCTCTACTTATCCGCTCATCTGAAAGTTCACAAGGTCTTCCACGTGAGCCTACTTAAGATGCATATCCCAAATCCAGAGGAGGTTTTAGAGACACCAACCTTGTTGGAGATGACTGAGGAACAAATTGAAATAGTTCCCGAGTTGATTCTTGAAAAAGTGTTCAAGAAAACAAGAAGGTCTCAATTCCTTTGGTACTTGGTCAAATGGAAACAATTGTCGGTAGAAGACACAACGTGGGTATTAAAACAAGATTTAGAAAAAGAATACCCACAGTTTATGGGGCAGTTCGATGGCCAAGTCATCTCCGAATTGGTCGACGCTAGCCCGTCAGATAGCTTAGCTTGTATGTTTTAGTGCTTGAGTGCAGAAAGAGTATGCATTCGGGGCTAGTTAGAATGCATACGTGGAATTTTTGTAGCGTTGGCGATGAGGAGATTCCGTTGGATGTTCTCTAGGCCAGTACGCACCATGAGTGCGCATAACCAGGAGGGTTATGTGGTTTGAATACGGGATCGTGGGCGATGATGAGATCATCATTAGGATGTTCTCTATGCCACGATGCATGGCATGTGTGCATGACGTAGTGCAGTCATGCAGAAAGTAAGCGTAATCATGGGCGATGGTGATATCATCTGGGATATTTCCTAGCTCAAACCCTCAGGGGAATGATGCACCGCGGAGGTACACGATCGAGGTGATCATGTACAAGGTAGCACGCGATCATAAATGATGATAGGATCGTCTTACATGGTCCTTAAGCTCAAATCCTATGGGCCATTATCGGGTGCAAGTAATAGAGGTAACCTTGAGCTAGTAGTTCAGTTCAAGGAGGTAATTAGGAGGGTGGTCCCTTTAAACCACAACTTATTAATAAAACTAACGTAATGTGCTATTCATTGCAGGCCAGTAAAAGACGAGCATCAGGACAGAGCACATTACGAGAAGAATAGGAGTTATAAGTTTTGCACTTATTTATATACTCCCAAATTGATTCTATGATATTATATGCTAACTTTTGATGATAAACATTAGGGCTATACAATTTTGTATAAGTGTGTAAGTATAGCCTTACAAATATTGTTATAAGTAAGTGTCGAAAGTCAATCATTTCGAATAAAGTCTTATGCTTATATATTTCTTGATATTGTATCTCGTAAGGTTGATGTAGGTTCGTCACCTTACGTAATGCTGAAGACATCATTATGCTAAGGGAGGGAGAATGTGATGTTCCCCTAAAATATACGGTATACATACGTATATTTCAAGGACACATCATCATACAAGTCTACCATGGTATCCTTGTACACCTCAAGTGGGGTAGGGGAGCATGGCCAAGTTATATTACATAACTTTGCCAACCTTAGGAGTGAATCATTTTCACATGGCCCCATCCTATTGGGCAATCCGCCATACAGTCGCACCCTAGTGGAGCCACGTGGCATGACATAGCAACCCTAACTTACTTATGGCCTAACCTTAACCCTAAGCCACTTCTAGGCTCCAACTATCTGGGAACCCTGATTCGCCCAAAACTCCATTTCGGGAACCATTCGTTGCAGCATAGCACAAATCATCAACCCCAAGACCATGTTCACATCGAAAGGAGTGAGAGCTACCCCGAATCGCTTGCAAGCCATAGAGACGCCAGGAGCAGGAAGATTCTTCAAGAGCAGGTATTTGGAGTAGCTTTCTAGGTAGATCATCTAGAAGTTAGGACTCCAGATGAACTAGTATCTCGTATTTCTAGTAGAGCCCTCCGAGAACCCTCAGTTCGGATCTTGAACCCTAATCAATGAACCCTAACTGTAAGTTAGATGCATGTGATTAGGATTAGATGTTATTCTCGTTATTTATCATGGTATGTGGATATATGATGTTGGTTGATCATGTTTGCACCTCTTGTGTTGGGAAGGGGGATCGAGACCTAGCCTTGTTAAAAGATGCTTCTAGTTAGACCCTTTAGTTCCTATTATATGTGGCCTGTCTACAACAGAAACGGGTGTTTTTCGTCGGGTATAGTGTCAAACAAAGTGACGCTATATGTATTCTTAAAGATCCACTAAATGTCACGAGGTTGACGCTAAAAGTCCTATACTTTGATGTCGCATGGGCGTCACCCATTGCGTCAAGCATTGTGTCATGGCTACATAATGCAAAAATGACAAAACGACTACATTTGTGGCAATTGCATTGCATGTTTGTGTCAAGCCTATATTCAAGTTATTCAATAATTGTGTCATACTTTCTATCATATTAGTCTCGATACCATGACTACATTTGTGGCAATTGCATAGCATATTTGTGTCGAGCTTATATCCAAATTATTCAATAATTGCATCATGTTTTCTATCACATTAGTCTCGACTCAACGACTACATTTGAGCAATTACATGGCATATTTGCATCAAGCGCTTATCCATGTTATTCAATAATTGTATCATACTTTCTATCATATTTGTCTCGACTATGCAACCAAATTGTTACACCATGTTGACATCGTTTACGTCATATTTGTAAGTCTCTTGCAACATGTTTTATATCCTTTTTTTATGCAACTTATCACAAGCCTATTTTATTTTACAACATGATTGTAACATTTAGTTATATAGGTATGACAAATTTTGTAATGTTTTAACAAAATTTTGTCAAAATTTAGATCCTTTTGTGACATATATATGTCAATTTTTATGAGCATATATGATACTATTGTCAAATTTGTGTCCAAATCACAAGTCTTTTTGTGGCAATTCTACTTCCAATTTTTGTCATTTTTCTAGTTACGTCAATAGATATTTTTTTTAGACATTAGTATTTAGATGTTTTTTTTTGTGTTCATATGTGCAAAATTGGTCTGGTTTGAGTCCATGCTTGCATCATGCATATATACAAAGAAAGGAAAAATGATTTAAGTAATTGCACGAGTAATGATAAAAAGGTCAATCCCAATCAAATTACTTGACAAAGTAAAGGGGTAAAAGCATGAAAGGGTGTCTATAAATGTAGCCCTTTTTGTACATATACATATATACCGAATGCACATTTTTGGAATAACTGTCATCATGACCCGCTAGTAACTGCCATGATTAATGGCTATCCACCACTCGGAAACCGCACAATTTTCGGATTTTGAAATTCTTTACCAAATTCTTTCTTGGTTTGCCTCTCGTTCACTATCTCGCCCCTGCCTTCTCTGCTTGAATTCCGATCACGAATTCTTCATCTAGCTATGGCCCCAAAACGCCCCCAGATCAGTGCTTGCTCATCACCACAGCCCAAGCAAGAAGCCAGTGCTTCCGGCAGTGGAATCTTACCTCCAAGGAGTTTACATTTGGGTTCTGATGTGATCCAAGCCAAAGACCTCCGTGATTAACATGCAGAGGCCCACATACCCAACCTAGAGATGGTTATGAACGAGGTATGGGGTGAAGCTCCAAAAAATAGACGAGGATTCAAGGAAGGGAGAATCCAGAACGCATGGAAAGATAATTTTTTTAAATATTATGTTTTTTTTTTAATTGAAGGCTTAAGTATATATTAAAAGTATATGATAACGTACATAGTTCCAAAAAAGCTATATGATGCTTTTTGAAAAAAGAGAGACCTTTAGGAAAGGGTAGGTCGAAAACCCTGATAAGTTAAACTAACCAAAGACATAAACAGAATTATAAGTTCTGGTAGTTCCAAACAGTTTCAAGCAGTTAGAAAATTCTGGAAGGCCGGTGATCAATGCTCGCCCGAGTATCTCCTTTTCTTGGGCTCCTTTTTGGAATGGTCTTTCCTCCCCATGCCCTTGTTGGCAACAATGAACAAGCAGTAAGGGCAATTACACATATGGGCCTTCCCTGGATTGAATCTGTCTTTTTTATCCTTGGCATTACACAGAATGTATCTTCTTTCATCCAAGTAAGCGGTGCAGGCAGAGTTGCACTGACAGTTGTCCCCATGCTCGTTTGGTATTTCCACCCCAAATTGTGTTAGCCATTGCGCATTCGCATGTAGATTCATCCTTCTCCACTTCAATCTTTTGAACATGATCAGAGTGTTTCCTGCACACAAAGGCAAAATTGACATTAGATAAAGGAATTAGGATTTAGTTCTGATTCCCAAAGATTTCCAAAACCCAGTTTATATCATACTGGGCTTGCTTAATAATTGCATTGGGCCAAATGATTTCTTCCTTAAAGATCAGGGTATTCCTTCCTTTCCACATTCTCCAGAGAAGAATGTATCTCCTCCATTCCACTGGGTTCTCAAGGAAAAGAATTTCTTCAATTTGCATATTAGCCAATCCAGGAATGTTCAACTCAGTATCTGCCAGCTCCAAAATCCATTCTGCCCATAGACAATTTTTAAATAAGTGTTCTTCATCTAATTGATCCTGCATACACCTAACACATATATTAGAATCAGACATGTTTAGCCTCCATCTTTTTCTGTTTGTGGCTAAAGCTTTGTGCCATAGCTGCCACATAAAGGCCTTGATCTTTGGATGAATTGGACTCTTCCACATGAATCTTAGGTTCCTAGAAACTCTGTCTGTATCAATGTTCCATTTTCTGTGAATAGAATTCTCTTGGCCTCTATTGAGATACCTATAAGCCAAGTTTACTCTGTATCCACAGAATTCATTGATGTGCCAAAGAATATCTGTGTCATGCCAAACCCCCACTGCCAACCTTTGGGTGATACTGTTAAAAAGCTGCCTGGAGTCATCTCCTAAATTTGCAATGCTGGAATCCTGATAAATAAAATTATCAGTAATGTCCCTTATATAAATAATTCCCTTACTGGTCCATTGCTTGGCTAGAGTTGGGAAATTAGCAGCCAGACAGGTACTAGGGTCATCCAGAATGAGAGAGGGACTCCAGAAAATTGGTTGATCTTGAGAAAGACCTTCCTTCCATGTATACATACCCTTTACCTTTTGCCATGCCCTGATCCACTTTTTGATAATCAAAGGCACTGTAGTTGGGATGGTAAAGTCAAAGTAAATGCTATGGGGCAGCTGCATTTTGAGATTCCTCCAGCCGAAAGGGTGGCATTTACTGACATAATGGGAGATAAGAATGCTCACAGGGTGCTTGATTTGGTTATTACACGCTCTGTAGAAGTACTTAGCAGCTAAAGCCGTGGCCTGTTTCTCAATATTAATAACTCCCAAACCTCCCAATTTTTTGTGCTTGCAACATTCTTCCATTGAGATAGGAATCCAACACCTCCTGCTTGACCCTCCTGCAATAAACCTACCAATGATACCTTGCATTTTGGTCAGAACCTTCTTAGGGGCCACCATAATGGAGGATTGATAAACCTGAGAGGAGGAGATGACCGAATTTGCCAAAATGGCTCTCCCATTTTTAGAAAGGAATTTAGAATTAAGAGAGTCTACTTTTCTGTAAAATTTATCAATCAAGTCATCCCAAAGTTCACAAGCATTAGTTTTAATAGCATAGGGGATGCCTAAAATTTTAGTCTTAGTAGTGGGAGAGAGGTACATACAACCCAAGTTTGTAGCTGCTTGCTCACCCTCATCTTGATGCCTTGAGATGAGCTTGGTCTTGGCAGGGTTGACTCTGCATCCCGAGCACTTACCAAATTCTTCTAAAATAGTCTGAGTGTGCTGAATGGAGTGTGCTTCCAAATGGAGAAAGAGAAAAGTGTCATCTGCAAAGTGAACATTTAAGATTTCTCCTTCCTCCTGAGAGGGTAGGCTAAGCCCTTTGATTAGATGTAAATCTTTGGCTCTCTTGAAATGGCTATTCAGACCTTCCATTACAATCAGGAAGAGGAAGGGTGCAAGAGGGCATCCTTGCTTAACCCCCCTTTTAATGTCGAAGAAAGGGCTACATTCCCCATTAATGAGAACAGAAGATCTGGAATTGCTAAGAATGGCTTGAAAGACAGAGATAGCATTATCAGAGAAACCAAGCTTTTGCAATACCAAAGAAAAGGAAAGCCCAACTTACAAAGGTCAAAGGCCTTTGTAATATCCAATTTGAGGAGGCCAATTGACTGATTGGAGTCTTTGGCCCAAGAGATTCCTAAGGAAGCAAAGAAGAACATTATCAAGAATATACCCCCTCAAGTAGGCACTTTGAGTGTTGCCGATAACTTCTTCAAGGATGGGCTTGAGCCTAGCAAAAGAATGGTACCAGTAATTAACTTATAGACTACATTGGTTAAGGATATAGGTCTCAGAGTCGTAAAAGTAGCCGAGATCGATCTTTGGGATGAGGGCAATCGGACTAGTGTTGATCCCGCAAATCAATTTTTTAGTCATCAAAAATTCATTAGCAAGGGATACTATATCCATACCTAGAATTTTTTTGAAGAATTCAGCTGGGAGACCATCAGGGCCTGGAGTTTTACCATTTTCCATTCCCTGAAGTACCTTTAACATTTCCTCATAACTAAAAGGCACGAAAGACTGCCATTCATCCGACAAGAACTTTTTCTTGAATGTACACAAAATTCTCAATATCTTCCCTTCTAATATTTTCCTCACCCCCATAATCCCCGAGAAGTGAGTTCTGGCTGCGTCCTTGAGTTGCAAATCATTGTCAATACAGTTGCCTTCCCAAAGGATACCGTAGATGCGATTTCTCTTAATCCTCCCCTTAGCTTTGATGAAAAAATATTTCGAATTGCTTCTCTCATCTTCTTTGAGTTCCTTTACCTTGGCTTTAATTTTCCAAAATCTTGCAATTCTGATTTCTTCTCTTTCTATCTGAATTTTGATTTCATCTTTGTGCCGATCCGTATAGGTCCAACCGGTTCTCAAATCCACCTGAAATGAGCAAGTGTTACTTCTATGGACTTCCTTTCCCCAAACCTTGAGCCAATTCTTGATTCTTTTGAAACCCTCACCCACCAATCCATCCAAAATTTGTGTTACCATTAGGCTTTCTCTCTTGAGAAATCACCAAGCTGCAGATTAGGCATGAAATCATCAAGCTCAAGGAGATTAGTATTGAGTTTAAAAAAATTTCTTTTTCTTTGAGCAAAGTTACCACGTATACTAATGAGCCGAGGGAAATGGTCGAAATAGTATAGTTGGTTAAATTAGTGACCCTAGTGCTATTGTTCCAGAGGGTCTCACCGAGGTAAAATCTGCCGTGAAGGCAAAGAAACAAGCATCCCTATGGTCACTCCAACCGTAGGAGTGGGGGTGACTCGTTAGAGAGAGATGATGAGAGTGAAGAAGGGAATTCCAAATAGCAAATTCATTATCACGGGGGCCTAAAATTGGCACTTCTCATATAGCTATGGGTGACCATATTAAAATTTCCTGCTAGAATACATTCATCATAAGGGATCCTCTCAAGACTCCTATTAATGACTTCCCAAAGGCTGACTCTCTCCGGGGGCTGATGGTAAGCATAAACATTGATAAAAGCAATCCTCTTGTCACCAACCATCCCATGAATAATTTGCCACCTTTTGCTGTTATCATTTACCATCTGAATGTCAGCAAAGTTAAGCCTGTTGCTCCAAGCTATAGTAATTCCTGCAGAGATGTTGTTAGCTTTGAGAGACCAATGCTGAAAGTCAACAGGAAGAACATCTTTAATAATGGAATTAATGTTATCATCATAAATCTTGTGCTCTTGAAAGAAAAGAAAATCCAGATTCATGGATGAGAGGCAAACCTTCAATCACTACAAAATTAAAGCCCTGTTACGACGTCTATTACGACGTCCAGACGTCGTTTAGACGTCGATGATCGACGTCAAAACGTCGATAAACGACGTCTATTTCGACGTCGGAGCGTCGATAAACGACCTTTATGCGTCGCTATACGCGTCGCAACCGCGGCGTCTTAAAGCGACGACCTGACGTCGTTCAACGACGCCATCGCACGCGTACGCGCCACGCCACGGCGGCGCCGCCCAGGGCGCCGGCGGAAGTTCGACGTGGCGAAGCGCGTGTTTGACGCCGTTAAACGACGTCCACGCACACGCGGCGTACCACGCCTTCGGGCGCGGCGGCGTTGCCAGCGCCCCGTTGTCGACGCGGCGACCACTTAAGCAACGCCGCTTAACGACGTTGTTTACGTGGTATTAAAAAAATTTTATTTTTTTTTTATAAATTGAAAAAAATAATAATAACACATTTATTATGAATGAAGTTAATACATTTAATTTAAAGCCTATAAAATGAATTTAACCAATAAAGAAATATAAGATTTTAACGCCATTAAATGATGTCGCGCTAAATATATTAAAAAAATAAAAAATAAATGAAGCCCCAATTTTTTAGCTAAATACATTAATCAATAAATTAAGCTAAATACATTAATCAATACATTAAGCATATTGAAAATTAAATGCTTACCTGGTACAAGGTGGCAAAGTTGTTTTGCACAAACAACGCATTTGCTAGGAGTGTACATGCAAAACAATAAATTCAATGATTAGTAAAATATTAGTATAAATAAACAACTTAAAGGAAAAAAAAAAATATGGAAAATCAATGGGGAGGGGTGGTTTCAATGACGCCCCTTCTTGGATAACAATTTAACCTAAATAAAGCATTAGTATTTTATTAGCGTATTGAAAAAAACTAAATCCTTACCTGAAGAGGTGCCAACTTGTTTTGCAAGAACAACACATTTTGCTAGGAGTGTACATGCAAAACAAAAATTCAATGATTAGAAAGAAATAGTATAAAACAACTAATAAGGAAAAAATTTTGGAAAGAAGAAGGGTCTCGTCTTTTAACGACGCCTTCTTAGATGGGAAAAAATTAGAAGAAGAATGGAAGAATTCAAGAAGAAAAGGCTAAGAAGAAGAGGAGGAACCCAAAATGGGGAGGAAGAATACTAAGAAGATGAAGCGCAAGAGGAGGATTAAGAGTAAGAATTTGAATAAGAGGAGGAAGTAGTGGTATAAGAGGAGGAAGAATCAAGAAGAAGATGACAAAGGGAATGGAAGAATATGTATGGAAGAAGGATGCAAGAATGGAAGAAGAAGAATGAAGGTTGAAGGAAGAACAAACAACAAATACAAAAAGCCCTAAATCTACCCAAAACAAGTTTAGATTCAAAAACGAGTTGGTTGATCCGCACATACCTTATGAAGCTTGTCTTACACTTAGAATAGACCCCAAAGTAGATCCACGAAAAATCGCCTCAAAAAATGCTCCTCCATAAGCTTTTGCTTGCTCGAAAATAAGCGGGGGGATTGCCGCCGTTTTCGATTTAAATCCGCAGTCGCCGTTTAACGACGTTTTGACGCCGTTAAACGACGACAAAAAACGCCGTTGAACGACGCTTGTAACGACGTTTTTTTTTTTTCAAAAAAAAAAAATTTTTTTTTTTAGCACACCAGCCCTCTACCGGGCCTACACGGCCTTTCCTCAAATTCTAGCCTATCCATGTAATTTCCACCTCATCAAAATCAAAGTGGCATCAATCTACACCATTGAATCTCTAGTTTCATAAATCAAGGGTCGAGGAAATTAGAAAATGGCCAAGAAAATAGAACGGAGATAGGATGAGTCGGACATGCAAAGATGTAGTTTATCTTAAAATTTTATTTTGTTAGATTTAAAAAGGTTAGGTTTCCACCAATAGTATATGTAGGTACGTGTTCGCTTTGTTACGGCGACAACATGCGAACTATGAGAACTTATACCCTACCAACATGCGAAGATGTAGTTTATCTCAACAAGCTAGCTGACTTAGGAAGCTAGGTGACAAAAAATCAGAATTTAAGTCCGGTACTATGCATTAATTACTTAATTTACGAATGTCTTGCTCTTTACAAAAGCGGGCCTTGACTTCTAACCGCCACAACGGGAGGAGTACGGTCCAAACTCCATTCCGCTGGGTTCGCTTGCTTCATGTTCTCAATCGCATGTGATTGGCCACGCCCCAAGTGCAAAAGACCAAAACTTCGGCACCCAAAACGCCAAATCCCCGCTAGAACCGGCAACTCACTCAGGGGTTTACGCCGGAGGCTCTATGCTTGTCGATTTGACTAGGACCTTGGCGCGTCTTGACGTAGGGGGGTGTTGGCGCTTAGCACGGACCCTAAAACCACCCGAAGCGGCTTGCCCCAAAAGTCCTCTCCCGGCTGCCACGGCGACCGGACGGGCAACTTCCCTCCCGAACCGCGGATCTGTCTCTCCAATGGACTCGTAACGCCAACATTGCCCTAGGGACCAAGTTTTGTGGCGAAGCCCACCCTTCTCGAAGAAGCGCCAAACTATCTCATGTGCAACGCGACAGAAATAATTGGCCTAGGAGGTCACGGGTGAATACCGCAAATGTAGGGCGTAAGTGTTTCTTTCTTTTGCAAACCGACCGTAACTTGGTCCCTAGGATAATTTTGGCATTCCTGACGATGTGGCAAAAGTCGGATCGGCATTTGAGCCTCCGCAATGTCCTAACGACAAAACACTTTGGTTTCTACTTTATGTCGCCAGACGCGCTTGCGGTTTGATATGTTCTCCTGGACGGATGTTGGATTTTTTTGGACCTTCTGACCGTGTTCCCGGAACAAAGGATTCAATCGGCCGGATACGGAACCGATCCCGGGAGTGTGGTCTTTAGCGTATGCCCCCTTGGAGCTATTTGCCGGAAAGGCTGCCTCGGGAAGCTTTTTGGGCTCGCCTCACCCCGTTCGGACTCTCCCCTCTAATGAAGAGGCCTTGCAAGGTCCCGCCCTTGTTTGACTTGGGCAAGTGTGCCACTCACCTGCCCAACAACAAAAGCCGGGCCGTTCTAGTGCAAACTATTTGATCTCAACCATATCCAAAATTTTTGAAAGTTGGCCCCAGTATGTTGGCATATGACTTAGGAAGCTAGCTGACAAAAATCAGAATTTAAGTCCGTACTATGCATTAATTACTTAATTTACTTAATGTCTTGCTACTCGCAAAAGCGGCCCTTGACTTCTAACCGCCACAAACGGGGAGGATACAGTCCAAACTCCATTCCGTCCGTTCCCCTTGCTTCGCGTTCTCAACTGCATGTGATCGGCCATGTCCCAAGTGCAAAAGACCAAAACTTCGTCACCCAAAACGCAAAACCCCGCTAGAACCCGCAACTCATAGGGTTTACGTTTGAGGCTCTATCCTTGTCGATTTGACTAGGACCTTTGCGCCGCGTCTTGAGGTAGAGGGGTGTTGACGCCGAGCACGGACCCTAAAACCACCCGGCGGCTTTGCCCCAAAATTCCTCTCCCCAAGGCTCGGCGGGCGGACGGGCAACTTCCCCTCCGAACCGCGGATCTGCCTCTCTCGCCAATGGACTCGGAACGTCAACATTGCCCTAGGGACCAAGTTTTGTGGCGGCCCACCCCTTCGAAGAAGCGCCAAACTATCTCATGTGCAACGCACTCGTAGTCAATTGGCCTAGGAGGTCGCTTTGAATCTTTGCAATGTAGGGCGTAAGTGTTTCTTTCTTTTGCAAAACTGACCGTGTAACTTGGTCCCTAGGGTAATTTTGGCATTCGGACGATGTGGCAAAGTCGGATCGGCATTTGAGGGCCTCCGCAATGTCCTAACGACAAAACACTTTGGTTTCTACTTGTGCGCCCTTGGGGCGCCGCAGTTTGATATGTTCTCCTGACGGATGTTGGATTTTTGGACCTTCTCGGACCAGGTTCCCGGAACAAAGGATTCAACGGTGGGATCACGGAACCGGTGATCCGGAGTGTGGTCTTTAAGCGCGCTTGGCGGGCTTGTTGCGAGAAAAGGCTGCCTCGGGGAAGCTTTTGGGGCTCGCCTCACGGGGTTCTGACTCTCCCCTCTAATGAGGAGGCCTTGCACGGTCCTTGGCCTTGTTTGACTTGGGCAAGTGTGCGGCTCGCCTGCCAACAACAAGCTGCGGGACCGTTCTAGTGCAAACTATTTGATCTCAACCATATCCAAAATTTTTGAAAGTTGGCTGTATGTTGGCGATGACTTAGGAAGCTAGCTGACAAAAAATCAGAATTTAAGTCCAGACTATGCATTAATTACAATTTACGAATGTCTTGCTCTTGCGCAAAAGCGACCCTTGACTTCTAACCGCCACAACGGGAGGAGTATGTGTCCAAACTCCATTCCGTCGGTTCCGCTTGCCAGCGTTCTCAATTGCATGTGATCGGCCCGCCCCAAGTGCAAAAGACCAAACTCGGCACCCAAAACGCAAACCCGCTAGAACACGGCAACTCATAGGGTTTACGTTTGGAGGCTCTATCCTTGTCGATTTGACTAGGACCTTGCCGTCTTGAGGTAGAGGGGGGTGTTGACGCCTTGGCACCCGGACCCTAAAAACCACCCGGGCGGCTTTGCCCCAAAAATTCCTCTCCGAAGGCCCCGGCGGGGGACGGCAACTTCCCCTCTCTCCCAACCGTGATCCGGTCTCTCGCCAATGGACTCGGAACGTCAACATTGCCCTAGGGACCAAGTTTTGTGGCCGGAAGCCCACCCCTTCTCGAAGCGCCAAACTATCTCATGTGCAACGCTTTTCCGTAGTCAATTGGCCTAGGAGGTCATTTGGTGAATACCGCAATGTAGGGCGTAAGTGTTTCTTTCTTTTTAAAACCGACCGTGTAACTTGGTCCCTAGGATAATTTTGGCATTCCGGACGATGTGGCAAAGTCGGATCGGCATTTGAGCCTCGCGAATGTCCAACGACAAAACACTTTGGTTTCTACACCGCTTAAGCCCGACGCCAAGCGGTTTGATATGTTCTCCCGGACGGATGTTGGATTTTTTTGACCTTCTCGGACCAGGTTCACCGGAACAAAGGATTCAACGGCCGGATCACGGAACCGAGATCCGGGAGTGTGGTCTTTAAGCGTATGCCCCCTGGGGAGCGCCAGAAAGGCCGCCTCGGGAAGCTTTTTGGGGCTCGCCTCACGGGGTTCGGACTCTCCCCTCTAATGAAGAGGCCTTGCAAGGTCCCGGCCTTGTTTGACTTGGGCAAGTGTGCCCATTTCGGCTGCCCAACAACAGTTTCCCGGACCGTTCTAGTGCAAACTATTTGATCTCAACCATATCCAAAATTTTTGAAAGTTGGCCTGTATGTTGGCGATGACTTAGGAAGCTAGGCGACAAAAATCAGAATTTAAGTCCATTACTATGCATTAATTACAATTTACTGAATGTCTTGCTCTTTAGCAAAAGCGGCCCTTGACTTCTAACTGCCACAACGGGAGGAGTGCGAGGTCCAAACTCCATTCCGCCGGTTCCGCTTGCTTGGCGTTCTAAAGCTGCATGTGATGATCGGCCACGTCCCAAGTGCAAAAGACCAAAACTTGGCACCCAAAACGCAAACCCGCTAGAACACGGCAACTCATAGGGTTTACGTTTGGAGGCTCTATCCCGGTCAGATTTGACTAGGACCTTCGCGCCGTGGTCTTGAGGTAGAGGGGGTGTTGACCTTGAGCACGGACCCTAAAACCACTCGAAGCGGCTTGCCCCAAAATTCCTCTCCCTAAGGCCCCGGCGACGGGCCGACGCTTCCCTCTCGAACCGTGATGCGCTCTGCCAATGGACTCGTAACGTCGACATTGCCCTAGGGACCAAGTTTTGTGGCGGGGAAGCCCACCCCTTCTCGAAGAAGCGCCAAACTATCTCATGTGCAACACACTTTCGTAGTCAATTGGCCTAGGAGGTGGGCACAGTCATCTTACAATGTAGAGGGGCGTAAGTGTTTCTTTCTTTTACAAAACCGGCCGGTGTAACTTGGTCCCTAGGGTAATTTTGGCATTCCTCGACGATGTGGCGAAGTCGGATCGGCATTTCGAACCTCCGCAATGTCCGAACGACAAAACACTTTGGTTTCTACAATCGTCGCCTTGAGCGGGGCGCAGCGGTTTGATATGTTCCCGGACGGATGTTGGATTTTTGGACCTTCTCGGACCAGGTTCACGGAACAAAGGATTCAACGGGTTCCGGATATGGGAACCGAGATCCGGGAGTGTGGTCTTTAGCGTGACGCCCCGTGAGCCGCTGCGAGAAAAGGCTGCCTCGGGAAGCTTTTTGGGCTGCGCCTCCTGGTTTAGGACTCTCCCCTCTAATGAGAGGAGGCCTTGCACGGTCCTGGCCTTGTTTGACTTGGGCAAGTGTGCCCCTCATTGCCCAACAACAGTGCCCGGACCGTTCTAGTGCAAACTATTTGATCTAAACCATATCCAAAATTTTTGAAAGTTGGCCTGTATGTTGGCGATGACTTAGGAAGCTAGGTGACAAAAATCAGAATTTAAGTCCGCACTATGCATTAATTACGAATTTACGAATGTCTTGCTTCTTTAAAGGCCCTTGACTTCTAATCGCCACAACGGGAGGAGTGCAGTCCAAACTCCATTCCGCCGGTTCAAGCTTGCTTCGCGTTCTCAACTGCATGTGATGACCCACGTCCCAAGTGCAAAAGACCAAAAACTTCGGCACCCAAAACGCCAAACCACGCTAGAACACAGCAACTCATATAGGGTTTACGTTTGGAGGCTCTATCTGGTCGGATTTGACTAGGACCTTCTTATACGGTAATCTTGAGGTAGGGGGGGTGTTGGCGCCGCGAGCCGCGGACCCTAAAAACCACCCGAAGCGGCTTGCCCCAAAATTCCTCTCCAGAAGGCCACGACGGCGGGCAGGGCAACTTCCTCTCACCGGATAAATGCTCCAATGGACTTCAGGCGTCGACATTGCCATAGGGACCAAGTTTTGTGGCGAAGCCCACCTTCCTCGGCCAAACTATCTCATGTGCAACACACACTCGTAGTCAATTGGCCTAGGAGGTGGGCTGGCGAATATCTTTACAATGTAGGGCGTAAGTGTTTCTTTCTTTTGCAAAACCCGCCAGTGTAACTTGGTCCCTAGGGTAATTTTGGCATTAGGACGATGTGGCGAAAGTCGGATGAAGCATTTGGAGCCTCACGCAATGTCCGAACGACAAAACACTTTGGTTTTCTACTGCCGCCCGCCCGGGACGCCATGGGTTTGATATGTCCCCAGGCGGATGTTGGATTTTTGGACCTTCTCGGACCAGGTTCTACCGGAACAAAGGATTCAACGGCCGGATATACGAACCGAGGGAGATCAGGGAGTGTGGTCTTTAGCGTCACGCCCGGCGGGCGCCGCCGAGAAAGGCGCCTCGGGAAGCTTTTGGGGCTCGCCTCACGGGGTTGGACTCTCCCCTCTAATGAGGAGGCCTTGCACGGTCCTGGCCTTGTTTGACTTGGGCAAGTGTGCGGCTCGGCTGCCAACAACGGTTTTGCCCTGACCGTTCTAGTGCAAAACTATTTGATCTAAACCATATCAAAATTTTTGAAAGTTGGCCTCAGATGTTGGCGATGACTTAGGAAGCTAGTGACAAAAAATCAGAATTTAAGTCCGGTACTATGCATTAATTACGAATTTACGAATGTCTTGCTACTCTTTACAGCGGCCCTTGACTTCTAAGCGCCACAACGGGGGAGTACAGGTCCAAACTCCATTCCGTCGGTTCCGCTTGCTTCAGCGTTCTCAACGCATGTGATCGCCACGTCCCAAGTGCAAAAGACCAAAACTTCGGCACCCAAAACGCGAACCACTGCTGGAACCCGGCAACTCATAGGGTTTACGTTTGAGGCTCTATCCTTGTCGATTTGACTAGGACCTTCTTGTAGTGTCTTGAGGTAGGGGGTGTTGACGCCAGAGCACGGACCCTAAAACCACCCGAGGCGGCTTGCCCCAAAATCCTCTCCCCGAAGGCCACAGCGGCCGGACGGGCAACTTCCCTCCTGGAACCGTGTGATGTCTCTAATGGACTCGAACGCCGACATTGCCTTAGGGACCAAGTTTTGTGGCGAAGCCCACCCTTCTCGAAGCGGCCAAACTATCTCATGTGCAACACACTTTCGTGATCAATTGGCCTAGGAGGTGGGCTGGCGAATCTTTTGCAATGTAGGGCGTAAGTGTTTCTTTCTTTTGCAAAACTGACCGTGTAACTTGGTCCCTAGGGTAATTTTGGCATTAGGACGATGTGGGCGGTCGGATGGGGCATTTCGAACCTCCGCAATGTCCGAACGACAAAAACACTTTGGTTTCTACACCGCCGCGGGGCGGCTTGTGGTTTGATATGTTCTCCCGGATGTTGGATTTTTGGACCTTCTCGGACCAGGTTCCCCGAACAAAGGATTCAACGGTCGGATCACGAGAACCGAGATCCGGGAGTGTGGTCTTTAGCGTCGCCCCGGGGGCTGCCGAAAAAAGGCTGCCTCGGGGAAGCTTTTGGGGCTCGCCTCACGGGGTTCGGACTCTCCCCACCTCTAATGGGGAGGCCTTGCACGGTCCTGGCCTTGTTTGACTTGGGCAAGTGTGCGGCTTCGCTTTGCCCAACAACAAGTTTGCCCGGACCGTTCTAGTGCAAACTATTTGATCTAAACCATATCCAAAATTTTGAAAGTTGGCTGTATGTTGGCGATGACTTAGGAAGCTAGCCGACAAAAATCAGAATTTAAGTCCGCACTATGCATTAATTACGAATTCTGAATGTCTTGCTACTCTTTAAAAGCGGCCCTTGACTTCTAAAGCGCCACAACGGAGGAGTACAAGGTCCAAACTCCATTCGTCCGGTTCCGCTTTGCCCGGCGTTCTCAACCGGTGACATGTGATCGACCCGCGTCCCAAGTGCAAAAGACCAAAACTTCGGCACCCAAAACGCCAAACCCCGCTTTCAGAACACGGCAACTCATAGGGTTTACGTTTGGAGGAGGACTCTATCCCCGTCCGACTAGGACCTTTACGCCGTGTCTTGAGGTAGAGGGGGTGTTGGCGCGAACACTAACCCTAAAACCACCCTAAGCACTTGCCCCAAAATTCCTCTCCGAAGTCACGGGCGGGGACGGGCAACTTCCCTCTCAGGAACCGTGGATCCACTCATGCCCGATGGACTCGACGTCGACATTGCCCTAGGGACCAAGTTTTGTGGCGAAAGCCCACCCTTCTCGAAGAAGCCAAACTATCTCATGTGCAACACACTCGTAGTCAATTGGCCTAGGAGGTGGGCTGGCGAATCTTTACGCAATGTAGAGGCGTGAGTGTTTCTTTCTTTTTGCAAAACTCAGTGCCAACTTGGTCCCTAGGGTAATTTTGGCATTCGGACGATGTGGCGAAGTCGGATCGGCATTTTGAACCTCCATAATGTCCGAACGACAAAACACTTTGGTTTCTTTCTAATCGCGCCTTGGGGCGCTTCAGCGGTTTGATATGTTCCCCGGACCCGGATGTTGGATTTTTGGACCTTCGGACCAGGTTCACGAACAAAGGATTCAAATCTTGATTGGGATCGGAACCGAGATCCCCGAGTGTGGTCTTTAGCGCATCGCCCGGCGGGCGCTGCGAGAAAAAAAGGCTGCCTCGGGGAAGCTTTTGGGGCTCGCCTCCCCGGGTTCGGACTCTCCCCTCTAATGAGGAGGCCTTGCACGGTCCTCAGCCTTGTTTGACTTGGGCAAGTGTGCGGCTTCGGCTGCCCAACAACAAAGTGCCCGGACCGTTCTAGTGCAAACTATTTGATCTAAACCATATCCAAAATTTTTGAAAGTTGGCCTGTATGTTGGCGATGACTTAGGAAGCTAGGCGACAAAAAATCAATTTAAGTCCGTACTATGCATTAATTACGAATTTACGAATGTCTTGCTACTGCAAAAGCGGCCCTTGACTTCTAACTGCCACAACGGGAGGAGTACAGGTCAAACTCCATTCCGTCGGTTCCGCTTGCTTCGCGTTCTCATCGCGCATGTGATCGGCCACGTCCCAAATGCAAAAGACCAAAACTTCGGCACCCAAAACGCAAACCCTGCTAAGAACCTGGCAACTCATAGGGTTTACGTTTGGAGGCTCTATCCTTGTCGAGTTGACTAGGACCTTCTTGGCGTGTCTTGAGGTAGAGGGGGTGTTGGCGCCGTGAGCCACGGACCCTAAAACCACCTCGAAGCGGCTTGCCCCAAAATTCCTCTCAGAAGGCCACAGCGGCGACGGGCAACTTCCCCTCTCCGGAACCGTGATGTCGTCTCGCCAATGGACTCAGAACGTCGACATTGCCCTCTAGGGACCAAGTTTTGTGGCGGCCCACCCCTTCAAAGAAGCGCCAAACTATCTCATGTGCAACACACTTTCGTGAGTCAATTGGCCTAGGAGGTGGGCTGGCGAATCTTTACAATGTAGGGCGTAAGTGTTTCTTTCTTTTTTGCAAAACTGACCGGTGTAACTTGGTCCCTAGGGTAATTTTGGCATTCCGGACCCGATGTGGCGAAGTCGGATCGGCATTTGAACCCTCCCTAATGTCCGAACGACAAAACACTTTGGTTTCTACATGTCGCCCTTGGGGCCCGCTGATTTGATATGTTCCCCTGGCCGGATGTTGGATTTTTGGACCTTCTGGACCAGGTTCACGGAACAAAGGATTCAACGATTGGATCACGGGACCGGATCCGAGTGTGGTCTTTAGCGTCGCCCCCGGAGCCGCCGTGAAGGCTGCCTCGGGGAAGCTTTTGGGGCTCGCCTGGGTCTGAGGTTCGGACTCTCCCCTCTAATGAGGAGGCCTTGCACGGTCCCGGGCCTTGTTTGACTTGGGCAAGTGTGCCCGGCTTCGGCTGCTTTTGCCCAACAACAGTCAGCCGGACCGTTCTAGTGCAAACTATTTGATCTAAACCATATCCAAAATTTTTGAAAGTTGGCTGTATGTTGGCGATGACTTAGGAAGCTAGCTGACAAAAATCAGAATTTAAGTCCGTATCTATGCATTAATTACTTAATTTACGAATGTCTTGCTACCGCAAAAGCGGCCCTTGACTTCTAACCGCCACAACGGAGGAGTACAGTGTCCAAACTCCATTCCGTCAGTTCCGCTTGCCCAAGGCGTTCTAAATCTGCATGTGATGACCCACGTCCCAAGTGCAAAAGACCAAAACTTCGGCACCCAAAAGCGCAAACCACGCTAGAACCACGGCAACTCATAGGGTTTACGTTTTGGCTCTATCCCTCGGGTCGATTTGACTAGGACCGGCCGTGTCTTGAGGTAGAGGGGTGTTGGCGCTTGGCCGCGGACCCTAAAACCACCCTGGCGGCTTGCCCCAAAATTCCTCTCCAAGGCCCCGACGGACGGGCAACTTCCCCTCACGGGAACCGTGATGCTGTCTCGCCAATGGACTCGAGCGTCGACATTGCCCTAGGGACCAAGTTTTGTGGCGAAGCCCACCTTCGAAGAAGAAGCCAAACTATCTCATGTGCAACACACTCGTAGTCAATTGGCCTAGGAGGTGGTGGCGAATCTTGCAATGTAGGGGCGTAGTGTTTCTTTCTTTTTTAAACCGACCGTGTAACTTGGTCCCTAGGGTAATTTTGGCATTCCGGACGATGTGGCGAAGTCTGATCGGCATTTCGAGCCTCCGCAATGTCCGAACGACAAAACACTTTGGTTTCTACTGTCGCCCTTGCAGGGGCGCCAGCGGTTTGATATGTTCTCCGGACGGATGTTGGATTTTTTGGACCTTCTTAACCAAAGGTTCTGGAACAAAGGATTCAAATCTCGGATCACGAGGCAAGAGATCCGAGTGTGGTCTTTAGCGTCGCCCCAGGAGCCGCTGCCGAAAAGGCCAGCCTCGGGAAGCTTTTGGGGCTCGCCTCTGGGTTCTGGACTCTCCCCTCTAATGAGGAGGCCTTGCACGGTCCTGGCCTTGTTTGACTTGGGCAAGTGTGCCCGGCTTCGAACGCCTAACAACAGTCAGCCGGACGTTCTAGTGCAAACTATTTGATCTAAACCATATCCAAAATTTTTTGAAAGTTGGCCTGTATGTTGGCGATGACTTAGGAAGCTAGGCGACAAAAAAATCAAATTTAAGTCCGTACTATGCATTAATTACGAATTTGAATGTCTTTGTTACTGCCAAAAGCCCCTTGACTTCTAACGCCTAACGGAGGAGTACGGTCCAAACTCCATTCCGTCGGTTCAAAACGCCCGGCGTTCTCAAGCATGTGCATGTGATCGCCCCGTCCCAAGTGCAAAAGACCAAAACTTCGGCACCCAAAAAACGCCAAACCACTGGAACACGGCAACTCATAGGGTTTACGTTTGAGGCTCTATCCTTGTCGGTTTGACTAGGACCTTCTTGCCGTGTCTTGAGGTAGAGGGGGGTGTTGGCGCCAGAGCACGGACCCTAAAACCACCCGGAAGCGGCTTTGCCCCAAAATTCCTCTCAGAAGGCCACGGCGACCAGACGGCAACTTCCCTCTCCGGCAGATCCGCTCTACGCCAATGGACTCGAACGTCGACATTGCCCTAGGGACCAAGTTTTGTGGCCGTAAGCCCACCCCTTCGAAGAAGCGCCAAACTATCTCATGTGCAACACACTCGTAGTCAATTGGCCTAGGGAGGTGGTCACGAATACCGCAATGTAGGGCGTAAGTGTTTCTTTCTTTTGCAAAACTGATCGCGGTAACTTGGTCCCTAGGGTAATTTTGGCATTCCGGACGATGTGGCGAAGTCTGATCGGCATTTCGAGCCCTCGCAATGTCCGAACGACAAAACACTTTGGTTTCTACACCGTCGCCAGCCCGGGGCTTCAGCGGTTTGATATGTTCTCCCGGACGGATGTTGGATTTTTTGGACCTTCTCGGACCAGGTTCCCGAACAAAGGATTCAACGGCCGGATCACGGAACCGAGATCCGGAGTGTGGTCTTTAGCGCACCCCCTTGGCGCCGCTGAAAAGGCTGCCTCGGGAAGCTTTTGGGGCTCGCCTCCCGGGTTCTGGACTCTCCCCCTCTAATGAGGAGGCCTTGCACGGTCCTCGCCTTGTTTGACTTGGGCAAGTGTGCCCATTCGCTGCCCAACAACAGTGCCCGGACCGTTCTAGTGCAAACTATTTGATCTAAACCATATCCAAAATTTTTGAAAGTTGGCCTCGTATGTTGGCGATGACTTAGGAAGCTAGCTGACAAAAATCAGAATTTAAGTCCGCACTATGCATTAATTACGAATTTACTTAATGTCTTGCTACACGCAAAAGCGCCCCTTGACTTCTAACCGCCACAACGGGGAGTACAGTCCAAACTCCATTCCGCTGGTTCCGCTTTGCTTCTCGGTTCTAAATCGCATGTGATCGGCCACGCCCCAAGTGCAAAAGACCAAAACTTCGGCACCCAAAACGCAAAACCCCGCTAGAACCCCGCAACTCATAGGGGTTTACGTTTGGCTCTATCCTCGTCGATTTGACTAGGACCTTGCGCCGTCTTGAGGTAGAGGGGGTGTTGACGCCAGAGCACCTGGACCCTAAAAACCACCCGAAGCGGCTTGCCCCAAAATCCTCTCCAGAAGGCCACCCGGCGACGGACGCGCAACTTCCCCTCTCCCGGAACCGTGGATCCGGCTCTCGCCAATGGACTCGAGCGTCGACATTGCCCTAGGGACCAAGTTTTGTGGCCAGAAGCCCACCCCTTCTCGAAGAAGCCAAACTATCTCATGTGCAACACACTGTAGTCAATTGGCCTAGGAGGTGGGCTGGCGAATCTTTTACAATGTAGGGCGTAAGTGTTTCTTTCTTTTACAAAACCGACGGTGTAACTTGGTCCCTAGGGTAATTTTGGCATTCCTGGACGATGTGGCGAAGTCGGATCGGCATTTCGAACCTCCAATGTCCGAACGACAAAACACTTTGGTTTCTACATCGCCGCCGGGGCGGCGCCAGCGGTTTGATATGTTCCCCGGACGGATGTTGGATTTTTTGACCTTCTAGGACCAGGTTCCCGGAACAAAGGATTCAACGGTGGGATCACGGAACCGAGATCCCGGGAGTGTGGTCTTTAGCGTCGCCCCGGTGGCTACCGTAAAAGGCTGCCTCGGGAAGCTTTTTGGGGCTCGCCTCCTGGGGTTCTGACTCTCCCCTCTAATGAGGAGGCCTTGCACCTGTCCCCGCCTTGTTTGACTTGGGCAAGTGTGCGGCTCGGCTGCCCAACAACAAAGCTGCCCGGACCGTTCTAGTGCAAACTATTTGATCTAAACCATATCCAAAATTTTTGAAAGTTGGCCTGTATGTTGGCGATGACTTAGGAAGCTAGGGACAAAAAATCAGAATTTAAGTCCGTTACTATGCATTAATTACGAATTTACGAATGTCTTGCTACGCAAAAGCGCCCTGACTTCTAACCGCCACAACGGGAGGAGTACAGGTCCAAACTCCATTCCGCCGGTTCCCGCTTTGCTTCGCGTTCTCAATCTGCATGTGATCGGCCACGCCCCAAGTGCAAAAGACCAAAACTCGGCACCCAAAACGCAAACCCTGCTAGAACCTGGCAACTCATAGGGTTTACGTTTCGGAGGCTCTATCCTTGGTCAGATTTGACTAGGACCTTGCGCGCGGTCTTGAGGTAGAGGGGGTGTTGGCGCCGAGAGCACGGACCCTAAAACCACCCTAGGCGGCTTGCCCCAAAATTCCTCTCCCAAAGGCCACCCCGGCGACGGACGGGCAACTTCCCCTCTCCCGGGCCCGTGATCATCGCTCGCCAATGGACTCGAACGTCGACATTGCCCTAGGGACCAAGTTTTGTGGCCAGAAGCCCACCCCTTCTCGAAGAAGCGCCAAACTATCTCATGTGCAACACACTCGTAGTCAATTGGCCTAGGAGGTGGGCTGGAATCTTGCAATGTAGGGCTTAGTGTTTCTTTCTTTTGCAAACCGAGGTGTAACTTGGTCCCTAGGGTAATTTTGGCATTCCGACGATGTGGCGGTCGGATCGGCATTTCGAGCCTCTCGCAATGTCCGAACGACAAAACACTTTGGTTTCTCTACACCGCCGCCCGGGACGCTTGCGGTTTGATATGTTCCCGGACGGATGTTGGATTTTTTGGACCTTCGGACCAGGTTCCTGGAACAAAGGATTCAACGGTCGGATACGGGAACCGAGATCCGGGAGTGTGGCCTTTAGCGTACCCCCCCCCGGCGGCGGAGCGCTGCCAGGAAAGGCTGCCTCGGGAAGCTTTTTGGGGCTCGCCTCCTGGGGTTCGGACTCTCCCCTCTAATGAGGGAGGCCTTGCACCAGTCCCGGCCTTGTTTGACTTGGGCAAGTGTGCCAACTCGGTTGCCAACAACAGCTGCCCGGACCGTTCTAGTGCAAACTATTTGATCTAAACCATATCCAAAATTTTTGAAAGTTGGCCCGTATGTTGGCGATGACTTAGGAAGCTAGTGACAAAAAATCAAATTTAAGTCCGTACTATGCATTAATTACTTATTTACTTAATGTCTTGCTCTTGCAAAAGCGGCCCTTGACTTCTAACCGCCACAACGGAGGAGTACAGTCCAAACTCCATTCCGCCGGGCCCGCTTTGCTTCGTTCTCAACTGCATGTGATCGCCACGTCCCAAGTGCAAAAGACCAAAACTCGGCACCCAAAACGCAAAACCCGCTAGAACCCGCAACTCATAGGGTTTACGTTTCGAGGCTCTATCCTTGTCGATTTGACTAGGACCTTGGCGCCGTGTCTTGAGGTAGAGGGGGTGTTGACGCCGAGCACGGACCCTAAAAACCACCCGAAGCGCCTTGCCCCAAAAATTCCTCTCCCGGCCCCCGGGCGACGGACCGGCAACTTCCCTCTCGAACAGTGATCTGCGTCTGCCAATGGACTCGAACGCCGACATTGCCCTAGGGACCAAGTTTTGTGGCCAGAAGCCCCCCCTTCTCGAAGAAGCCAAACTATCTCATGTGCAACACACTCGTGAAATCAATTGGCCTAGGAGGTGGGCTGGCGAATCTTTACAATGTAGGGCGTAAGTGTTTCTTTCTTTTACAAAACCGACCGGTAACTTGGTCCCTAGGGTAATTTTGGCATTCCGTGACGATGTGGCCAGAAGTCGGATCGGCATTTGAACCTCCGCAATGTCCGAACGACAAAACACTTTGGTTTCTACACCGCCGCCCGGGGACGCCACTTTTCATGGTTTGATATGTTCTCCTGGACGGATGTTGGATTTTTGGACCTTCTCGGACCAGGTTCCCGGAACAAAGGATTCAACGGTCGGATACGGGAACCGAGATCCGGAAGTGTGGTCTTTAGCGTACACCCCGCCGGGAAGGCCGCCGGAAAGGCGCCCTCGGGGAAGCTTTTGGGGCTCGCCTCACGGGTTCGGACTCTCCCCTCTAATGAGGAGGCCTTGCAAGGTCCTGGCATTGTTTGACTTGGGCAAGTGTGCCAGCTCTACCAACAACAAAGCTGCCTGACCGTTCTAGTGCAAACTATTTGATCTAAACCTTATCCAAAATTTTTTTGAAAGTTGGCCTGTATGTTGGCGATGACTTAGGAAGCTAGGCGACAAAAAATCAGAATTTAAGTCCGTACTATGCATTAATTACGAATTCACGAATGTCTTTAAGCTTTGCGCAAAGCGGCCCTTGACTTCTAACTGCCACAACGGGAGGAGTACAGGTCCAAACTCCATTCCGTCAGTTCCCCTTGCTTCGCGTTCTCAACTGCATGTGATCGGCCACGCAGCCGGATGTGCCACGTCAGATCCACGAGACGACGTTAAACGACGTTTTGTGCACGTGTACGACACGCCGCGCTTTACCGCCTTTGGCGTGATTACCATGCCACGCAGGCCAATCCGACACGTCAGCCCTGAGAAACGTCGTTGAACGACGTCGAAACGACGTTGTCGTCGTTGAACGACGATGTCGTCGATATTCGACGACGACCCGTCGTTCTTCGACGTCGCGACGTCGTTGGACGTCGACTATCCCTTGTAGTGAATCTACCTCTTTTGATATTTGAATTGATGCCTTGGATATTCCAAGTTATGCCTTTAAGACTTATATCCATTGGAGGGGGGGAGGATCTTTCTTGGTGATCTTCTTGGAGGTCAAGAGTAGTCTTTGAAATTTTTCTTACCTCTCTTCCTTCTGTTGTTGATTGTAGACCAGGTCAGGTCCTCCAGGGTGGAAGTCTTACTATTGACTCGGAATTCAAAGTCATCCTCCTCTGAGTCTTCCTTCCTGGTTTCCTCATATTTGCACAACTTGTCAAAATCTAGGGTTGAGATACCCAGATCCATAGTCGAGATAGTTATATTAATTGGGTCAACCCTAATCACCACTTTTGAGGGGAATTGGAAGAAAATACCTTTGTCTGGAATGTACCTATCTTGAGAATCCATGATATTATGCTCAGTCTTGTCTTCCTTAATATCCCTTGTGCTGGTGTTACAAACAGTTTTGCTATCACAGTTGTCTTCCATTTTCTTACCCTTGGGCACCCAAACTTGTTTGGTCTGATTTTCTTCCTGCTTATGATTTGTCTCCTCCTGCTTCTGGATCTTGTCCTCCTTATGATGCTCTCTAGGGTGAGAACTTTTAGCCAGAGGCGTTTTGGAGTAGGAGATTTTCAACTCAAAGAGCCCCCTTTTAGGAATTTTGCAGAGGATGCAGTCTTCCCAATTAGAATAAATTTTCTTTTGAATACAGACAGAGGGGAAACTGGTCTGGAGTATGGAGACATGAATGATTTCGCCCAGACTGCTAGCTATAGCACTAAGGTGAGATGGTCCAAAGACCCATAGGTAGATCTCGCACAGAAATCCGTGTGGTGGTGGCTATCGTGGAGAAATCTCCTGGAATGAAAAGAGGGTCCCATTTCATTATATAAACTGGAGAACCTGAGATAAGGGTGATTTTCCTGGTAAGAATTATGGAAACACTCTTTTCTTCTCTGCAGATGATCTGGTAGGTCTTACTGTCCAATTTAAGGATAGATAATATTGGAACTAACAGAGTTTTGGTAATCCAATATTTAACAGTGCTAATGGAAGGACAGTTTTGAGGGAAATGAATAAGAATTCCATGATTTATATATCCGGTGTTGGTCAGATTATCCACAATCTTACCCAGTCCGAATATCCTCTTTTCCTTTAAGATTTTCTTTTTAAAGAGAAGTCATTAGCATCATTAATGTAATTGAAAGAATTGAGTAAAAGCATTCTTGTAAGAGATACCATTGGTTTTGTCGTATTTTCCCATGATTGGGACCAAGACTTCAAAGTTTGCTTGGAATTGGAAACCTTTGTCTTGTTTTTATCCGTTTCGCTCCTTGATGCCGGGTACGCTTTTGGCATTCACAATTTGGCGCAATCGATCGGATGGAAATAACCATTCTTCACGACAATCTCGCATTTGGTGGGAACTTTGAGCGGGAGTTGGTAAGTTTTATAGTCCATTTCAACTTCCTTCAAAAGAGTATCCGGGCCGAAAGAGGGTAGCCTGTTCTTGAATCCTTTTCGGAAATCTTCAATTACATGGTCATCTGCTTCCTCCCAGATTTTCACCAGTCGAAAAGAAGCTTTGGATTTCCACCCGAGATCCTCGAGTTCTTCCACCGCCCTTTTGCCGCCCGGCATCTCGTCATGGATCTCCGAAGATCTGGTTTTTCGTGCTCTGACAATCTTCTTTTGAGTGCCCTGTTTTGACTCTTATGAGTTGATAAAGAAGGTTATCCATCTCCTGTATTTTCTGAATCATTTGCCATGCCAGGTCCCGATCATTTGCTTTGCCTTCCTTATACTGGTTTTCCAATCTCTGCATTTCAAGTTTGCAAACTAAAATTTGTCCTTCCTTCTGCACACCCATGCAATCTGCCGCTGATTCCTGCAGCCGGGGATGCACAGAACACTAACATAAAGGAAGGGCTGGATGGCATTTTGATTGCAAGATGCCAATACATATTTGTTCCAATTCTGCAAGGCCCAAATGTGGCATTGGCAATACTTGTGCTTGCTGGTCCAGTGAAAAGCTCTTTTCCATTTATAACTAGCCTAAGTATACAGATCCTCTCTCCTGTCAAAGGCTATGTACCCGATGCTAAAGTGGTCCAGAAGTAAGTATGAGTTTCTGTTTTGTTTTTTATGATTTGATTATTCTCATATTGCAATTTCTTATGCTTGATTTATTCTCACATTGCAATTTTGCGGGTTTCATAAGCTTGTGATCAATAATATGATGCTCGGATCCAACAGCTTAAGCCATGGTAGGAAGAACTTTGATGCTCCTGTGTTCTGTCCTAAAATGCGAAAACTAGTACCAAACAACCCTTGCATGTACATTGTGGCTTACATGCACAAATTCATAGATGTCGTGGTTGATGCACAGCCAAGCTCCATTTTTGTAAGTAGAACATGTTATTTTCCTATTAGTTATTTATTGGTATAGTCCTCTAATACTTGTGCACCATGCAGATGACACCCAGTTGGTTCACTAATGCCTATGCCAAGTCACGGAGGGATCATCTAATGGAGGCATTAATTGTAGAAGGCGAGATGAATATATAAGCAGTTGTTCCTACACAGGGTAGATAGTCTCTTTGACTTGTTTGTAAATTACAGTTTTGTATGAGCCATGCTCCGAGCTTCTTTGTACTCAATAAGTAATGAAAAAATTAATTTATTTGTCTCACTTACACCCCGTGCAAATAACAATTGTGTAATTATCAATGTGTTTTCTCAATTGTGTAATCCAAAAATGTAATTATAAATTGTGAATCTCAAGTGTTTTCTTCTTGCCGACGGTGAATCATCTAATTAGGGAGAAAGCTCATTATCTTTGACTTAAATTACGTGTTGGGCAAGAGTGTGCACAAGAATGAAAATATTAACTCAAGATACCAACGGATCGAGAAAAGATGAGCTTCAATTTAATATAGGAAACATATTTTTTTTCTTTGCGAGCCGGGGTTAGCATCACTTTGTTAGCATTAAGTAAGAGAAGGGTTTGATGTTGCCATCTGGTCTTCACTCACTTCTAAAAATCTTCACCCAATTGTGGATCATATTTGTGATGCTTTTTCCATAAAGTCAAGTTTGTTTACGGCCGGGAAAGTGTTGGACTCTCGCCACACAAAACACCCTCTTGAACCTCAAAAGGGTTGTTTGTGAAACCATTAAACGTGGTATGGAAAGAGTACCCGAGTACTATGGACATACAGTTACGATCGACGACGAAAGATACAAATCCACTTTGAATCCTGTAGGAAGCTACATATGTCCTTTCTCTTGGACACCGATTTAGGCGGGCATGACATTGCTTGTCATGGAGCTCATTCCATGGCTTAATGGATTCAAAATGGCTGAAGATGGTATAGTTTATGTGAAAGAGCATCTAATGACTAATGCGGCCAGATAGCATATCGAGGCGGTGGAGCAGATTTTCTTTGGCAAACTATGGCAGCAACTTGGGTGCTCTATTTGCCTAAATTTAGTCAATATCTGAACAAGGAATGGAGAAACTGCCATCATGTTATTGGCCTCTCGACCGCCCATTGTTGGTACAGATTTTGACTGATGTACAAATTCAAATGTTATGAATATATGTATTAAAGTTTTTGTTCATTGCACTTGAGTACTCTGTTTTTACTGTCTTTCTTATTGGTACAATTATAAGTGTGTATACATAATTAAGTGATCTTCATTTGCTTTGTAGATAAATGGACTGAAACACAAAAGACTATTAAGAAACTAAGAGATAGAGTTCTGCTGCACCCAGAGGTAATACAAACCACATAGGGTTGGGGACCGATTATCGCCTCTATACTGCTGTTCCTGGACTTTGGGAAAAGGTTGGCCATATTGAAAATTATGAGGAACGAGCAACCATGAAATGTATATTGGCAGCAAATCACTTATTGCACAACCCTTGGGGGAAGGCACGTGTCCTGGAAGATGCAGGCCATGTAGGATAGAAAGGTTTGCCAGTGGCACGTGCTATAGAAACCGCATGGACTACTGCTTTAGAGGATATCTCTTCAGCCTCTTGGCGGGCTAGAAGACATGATGCAATAGTCATAAGATACAGGGCTCCTCCCGACATTTTGAAGCTAGGCCATGAATTATGAGCCATGCTCATTTTCAGTGTGTTGTATTTATGTCCACAATATAAATATATCAACCATTTGTACATGAAAACCATCCATTTCTTATCTTTGCCATGACCTAAACTATTTTTAATGTTTATGCAATTCAACTTTCTTATGTTCAATTCTAATCAACTTACACTTAACAAATTTTTATAATATTTACGGAATGTACAACGGATGTACATAAGATGTGCATGTGTTGTACATCTTATGTACATTGATGTACCTAATGCATTCAAGTAGTCCATGTCATGTACAATGAAAATTTATTCAGTTCTTATCTTTTATATGAACAAAGTATTACAATATTTCGAAAGTACTACACAGATCGACTTAGTCCATGTCATCTACAATTCTTTGGAAGTTGTGATAACAATGTCTCATGGACTTCATCCGCAAGCGAAATCGTGGCTTGCCCCTTCAAATTGTGTTTTACTTTTTGAATGGGATTCGAACCCCAATCACGCATTCTGCGGTACCAAAACATTCTTAGTAGGAAGCGGTTTATACTTATTGTGGTAGCCCGGGATTAGTTCATAATATTGTCCCTCAATGACACTAGTGCCGGTGAGTATTCATTTCCATAGTCATCAATTGAATCTTCTTCCAATGCATGCTTTTCCCCGGTGCACATGAGAACATAGTATGAAACACCTTCCATATTGTGCAGTCTTTGCAAAAGACACAAATACATCCGAAACTCCTACGGTGTCATCTAAACCACCTCGTCTTACGCATACAAAACATCCACATCATTTTCAGCTTCACCACGAGAGGCAATATGATCACGTGGGCTCCAAGCTTTTAGAGACCATTCTCCACAATGTTTAATGTTCTCACAATTCAACCAATTGAAGTTCTTGCAAGCATCACAAAAGCACGAGAGTGGTCTGCATAGCAAATTTGTTGGATCTGGCGGGTTTATAGTTGACACGAAATGTATCTGGCTGAGTACCGTGTAAAGTCTTGCAATTGAATGCTTGCTGCCTTTGTTCACATCTATTTTTCCAACCTCCCAAAACACCCTTTCACAATCCGATTCCTTGGCCCTTAAACTGCACAAGCCTTTGCGACTTTTTTATCACCGGCATGCCATTTTGTTTTCTCTGCTGCTCTCAAGCCACAACTTTGCTATATCAGCCTCGCCATCATGTGTGCCTTTTCCATGGCGGATCCAAAGAAATTCCATATCACTTTCGAATTTTATTTTCAACATGGTATCTACTGATTCCATACCATGCCCATCTTGATTTGAATTGAGATGCACAACCATCCTGGTTTATGTGTCCACCTCCATTATTCTTAAGCCACCCCAAATGTAATTTAAAACCATATTGCACAAAATGAGTGTCATGCTTCCCTGTCATCGAAACATAGAAATGCACTTGTTTTTTTAAGCTTACCTTCTATTTTCATCATTGAAATATGGACCAAAATACTAATTTGATCGGGATTCCAATGCTTTCGGATTGCACTTCGTCCCTGGTTTCAATGTGTAGTTCTCTGCAAAGTCAACAACGAACAACACACTATTATCCGGGTTTCTCAACACATCTTTTAAACTGTTTACTCTCAAGCCGATGTCTTTGTAAAGTTATGATCTCAGAAACTTAGCAAGCTGATTTTTCATGTTCTTAAACAAAACAGATGCTTTGTCATTACGATCAACTAATCTAAGCTTTACGGATGTACCTTTTTGGATGGGTCATTGACATATGCATATACTTGCCAGTCCACATTCTGAATTTCATCTTCCTCGTTTGGACAGATGTCTAATTTTTTCACTCCACATTCATCACATTCACCTTTGATACATTTTAGTTTATGCCATTCATCCGTCACATATTTCTCGCAAACTGTTGACCTCCACAAGATACTAACATTATCAAAAGTCTTCTTGTTTGCTTGACATACTCCATTGTTTTGTTTGGGATGCCGCATTAACCGCAGCAGCAAGTGCAATTAACATGTAGGGATCTCCTCATATCATTGAAGGCCTTTCTGTACAGATCTGCTTGCTCATGTTTGACACAACAACATGTGTTTATCTCCTTCAATTTCCTTATGCAATCAGGTTTCAGATACTCGAACTGTCGAAGGTGAATTTTGGTATCAGGATTCTGATATACAAACTGTTGATAAAGCTCAGACTGCAATAACAAAAGCATTGAAGATCATGTTAGCAAAATAATGTCGGCAACCAGATGCCAAAAGAGTATTGAACTATACTATTGTACATTTAATGTATGTTCTATGTACATAAAATGTCCATCCAACAGTTCCACTAATCTGTTACTGTACATCTAATGTACATCTAATGTACATCAGTACATCTAATGTACAGCCAACAATTTCACTGATCTGTTACTGTACATCCAATGTACATCTAATGTACATCTAATGTACATCTAATTAATGTTCCAATATTAGTACATCACATTAATGTTACAATATTAGTACAACTAATGTACATATGTATGATTTGTTTGGCTTCATTACACGAAAAGTACACTAAAATGTAAAATGATGTAATTTTGATATTCAAGTACATGTAAATGCAGCTGCATGGACATGTAAGTGTTAATGGATGTACATCTAAAAAGTACCTAATAGCACATCACTGCAAGATTTCTGCTACTATGTAAACAATGTAAAAATGTAAACAATGTAAAATGCAATACATTTCATGAAAACCATGTGTATTCATTAACAGGTCACTCGGAACAGAACTAGAATGTACAGAAGAAAGTCATGAAAGAATTTTGGAAGAAAACATAATCTCCAAAACTGAATTGATTCAATTACAAGAGCAAACCTGTGAGATATCAAGGTATTGTATTGCTTGTGTTCTCCTCTTCATGACATCTCTAACCTTTGGTGAAACTTTGGTATTATCAATCCAAAATTCACGAACCTGACATTTGATTGAATCATCGATTCTATTTGATCTTGGCATCCTTCCTGCCAAAGCCCATACATTTGCTCCACTTAATGACATTATCTTCCTTCTTGCTGCAGCTTTGGATAAATTTCTTGGCTGTATCTTTAGCAATTTTGAAGAAACATTCTTGTTTATATCTCCTTTTTTTCCAACAATCATTGATAACAGTGAATGTTTTGCAGCCAATTTATCTTTGCTATTAGCAGACTTTACTTCTTGAAGCCCATCTTTCAAGTTTCTGATCATTGATTTCATAACAATAACTTCGGAATGATTTCCAATTACAGGTTCGAAAAAAGAAAAAAGCCTGTCATCTTGCAACAAACGAGCACAAAAAACTAATCTTTGATCTGGACGAAGCGTTTGCCAGCAACTGAGGATGCAATCCACCGACCTGTCAACACGCTGCTTTATTTGTTTTGTGGCATAATACTGGCCAATGTCGGCATACTTGCGCTTAGAACCATCACTTCCATTGGAATTCTCACCCTCTATGAATAGATTGAAATTGATTTGTATTTCTTGTAGATTCAATTGGCATCTGTTTGCTTCTGGAATTCGTTCGGTGTTCGTCCTGTGAAAGGGGGGGATTTCGGAAAGGGGTGGACGGATCCATTCGAATTGGTTCGGTGGTTCAGTGGTTAACCAAGAATTTCGGGGGCACTGTCAGGGATGATCTTCAATCATTGCAAACCTGACACAAAACGACAAACTATAGTATCTTGATGTACATCTAAAATATACCCCAAAAAAGCACAAATTCGTCCTTCACGTACACCCTTTCATGCTTTTACCCAAAGAACATTACTTTAAGTCCGAATGAAAGATCATTCTACATTTGAAGTACTTTTAACATATTTGTCAAAATAAGTCCAATAGTTTTAGTTTGAAACAATTTCTATCATGCATAATTCTTATTCCAAGTAATCGTCCTTAGTAGGAGACGAACCTTTATCAGTGGGCTCATTGCACTCTTCGTCTTCGCTAACCTGTGTAAAAAAAACAAAATAAGAACTTTGTCAATTCTAAAATTGTATTTAATTTTCCATGCAAAAGAACATAAAAGATAGAATAGAAATCAAACTCCTAGTTGAAAGTACATTTTATTGGCAAATGTGAGGTATTAGTATTTCAATGCTGCTCAAGAACATTACTGGAACACATTGAAACCAATTTTGATGATATGTATGGAGACAACAAGGTATCAGCAAAAGAACCCAGATTTCATAATTAAAAGGCAAAAGGTTTCAGATTTCAGATTTTAGCAGAACCAAAAGGTATATCTGTCTCTACAATTCTGTTTATGTACACAAGCTCAACTGTTCACAAATTCCCAGGAGAATCTACCTATCTTAAGATGTTCAAATTATCTAGATATATGCCTTCTTCCCTTTTCATGGAAAAATAATCACTGAAAATAACTGTAGGCACTGGAAGCATGAATACCTTTCGTTTGACCTATTGTAGTTAAAACAACTTCATAATAAAAACTTGAATGGGAAACAGATTCCAGGCTTGGAAGCTTTTAGTGTACCCATGCATGTGTTTTGGGAAATAGCTATCCAAGTATTTGATCTTCTAAAAAGTGGTATATCCTTTATAAAGATGCCATCTGCACTCTAGCAATTAAGAATATTTGAAACAGATAGAATAGCAACCCTCTAGCTGTGCCTATCGCTATCTCCATCCTATCTTTCCAGGTCAAGGTCTTCCCTCATTTCCAAACAACCAATGATCGAGTGATCCATTTGACATAAAATCATACACCAACATTTGCTCATTATTTTCTATGCAAAAGCTTCTTGATCCCACTCCAAGCTTCTTGATATAGCCCCTTGTTGCAGCTTCCATTTCTTGACATGTAAACCTTGGAGGCAGCCCTTCAATGCCAGCTAAGGATTTGTTAATCTCACAAAAGCAACTACTATCAGCCCTATAACTGCAGCATTCGTTGTCTTTGTGTTTGATGGTAGGGCACCTGATGCTGGATTAGTATTTCTAAATATAAGAAAAATCTCTGTTTCATTGTCTGTTACAAAGCTAGCTACTATAGTATCATTCAGAATGAAGCATCCCTTCTTGAAGAATAGGAGTAAGCTTTGCAGCTAGGACAGTTATCAAGGCAAGCCCCTGCATTCTTAGTCCCATGCCGGTCCCATGCATACTCAGATAGCTCCATACGAAATTTTTCCATAGGAAGAACATATTATTTAGTCTCATAGATCCTGGCATATTATTTAGTCTCGTAGATCCTGGCCTGTATACCTTAATAAGATCTTTCCTTTTTTCTTTCTTCCAAACGCGTGATTGAATCCTCATGAGGTAAACATGAGTATTCATCATGATTTAGAACACGCATGTGACAGCCAGGTGGAGCTCTTTGAAAGAATTATCCACAAAAAGACAAGTCTACAAGGGCAATCTCTTGAATAATTGACATCCTAGATACTTAGATACCCACTTGTCACATAGCCTCAGGACTGTATTGGGGCAGTTCCGTGTCGACAGGGGCAGGGCATGCAAATAAAGAATCTATTAAAAGCTAAAATCAAAAAATCGAAAGAAGATACCATTGTCGTTTTACCCACATGAACCTCCTAGACCAGAAATGTCTCTTGATTTGTGTCCAGTATACTATGAAATAGGAGGAAGATACCAAAGTCTATTCAAGTACCCAACCACTTTGACAGCTCATGGACTTCTCAGACCAGTACTAATTTGTGTATCTATGAACCACCATAAACAGTAATGGGAAAAGGAAGTCAAAAGTGTCCGCTGGGGGCAATTAGAAATTGGCCAAAAAAGCTAAGAAAGAACAGCCCCCCAAAAGAAGAAAAGGGAAAATAGGCATGGAGCACAGGTTATTTCTAGCTGTATTTTGGTTGCAATATGTTTCATCTGTCACAGCAAGGGGGTTGCACTTATTTTTTGTAGATGTGAGGCTGGCATTCTTGGCAGTGCCATTCTCAGCTATGAGGCACTGCACTGTCCATTTCCACTACATAACCCATATGGATCACATGCAAACGGAAGCTGGCATGGATTTTTGAAGTATTGTATAGTTGTCCAAATACCAGCTAGTGTGAGATACGAGATTACCATCATTGTCTAACCTTAAGAAATTGAGCGCCGCGCTTTGGGATGGTTCAAATGTGGCGATCAACGTGGAGCTGCACTCTGATGATGATATCTAAAACTTGGACTGACTACTAGAGACATTGAATAAGACTGGTGTAATAACACTGTTTGCTGAAGCTGGAGACATTGAATCGAGATGGTATTTGGATATTAGCATAAGCTAAACAATGTTATTGGGAATCAGTTAGACTTATCTGCGGTGCAACGGTTCAGTTCTCTATATTGAAGTTGCAATATCACATTAACACATTGGCAATATCAGTTAAGGCAAAACCTGGATTTTCTTGTCCAGACTTTCTGCATTTTGCATCAGGCAAAACATATTCTAGCCATGTAAGCACACGCACTATGCTTATTAGAAGGTGCTTGGAGCTGATTTTGAAAAGGACCTATGTGGACACTGATGCACTACCATGCAGTCTAGAAGACACCCATAAATGTTCATGGGATAGGCATTGCTGCAGCAGGACAATGGAAACAACATGACAATAGAAACAATGGAGAATCTAGTGATGAGCCTGAGACATTTGACATAAACGTGATGGTAGGTAGCCTGCTATCATATATATCATATTGCCAGCAGCATATTCATCTAAATTCATGTTCATTTTGACATTACAAGGGCATTATTTAAAATTTCCCTAAAAAATGAGAATATTAACCTCCTTAAAATCAAGATAGATCGGTTGTTGGTTCTTCAAGTTTCCTTTATCCTCTTGTTTTATCTTCTTCTTGAACATAACGCCAGGGCTAGATTTCTTCGCGTAGTCACTAGCTTTATGCTACAAAGATAAATGATAGCATTAGGTCTAGCCGCTTCTAAACCGCTTGGGCTCCCGTCCGTGGGAGTGCCCGAGATGGGCAAACGGAAGGGGGGATCTCCCAGCAAGGGAGATCCAGAGGAAGAATCCATCGCTGACCTCCTGCAGATGATAAAAGACCTTAGAGATGAAGTGAAAATGTCGAATCAAACTATCAAAAATTTGCAGGAAGAGAACAAGGATCTGAAAACATGCATGTTAGCTACCTTCGGTGACCTTAAAAGAACAGGTGATTTGATGTTGCAAGCCCATCAGGAGCTTAAGGAATCATGCCTCATGCAATTCCGTGAACTCAAGCAATTGATACTTGAGAACAAAGAAGGCCAGAAAAACATCAGAGACCTGATTGAGGAATTTCAGCCAAATGATGAGGGCTATGATCGACCCTCTTCTTTTCAACATGAACAAATTGCGCACAAGATTACATACAAAATTGAACACCAAGTCTCATCGATGCTTGACCAAAGACATCTTTGAACAAGAAGACAGAGCATCCGGGCTATGAATATTATAATTTCGGGACCAATGAGCAAGAAGTAGAGAACACACTAGACACGCTTAGTGACTTCTTTACCTCAACTATGCATCCGGCTGATCCGAATATGAAGTCCCGCGAAGACTTGGGCGCAAGACGTAGGGGAAACACCGCCAATTTTGGTCGATTTACAAACATTGAGGCTCGAGAACGGGTCATGCAAAAGATAGGGCTCATCTCAAAGGACATAGGATATGGTTGAATGATGACCTCACCATCCAAAGAAACAACATGAAAGAAAGAAACTCTTGGATGAAGTGAAGAAGTTACGATTAGAAGGGAAATTTGCATATGTTGCGTGCAACAAAGTGGTGGTAACTAAATATGAAATAGGGAGACCGGACCCTCAAACTGCCGGCTTGGAACCTTCACGGCTTCAATGAGTCCAAGGTACTTTCGGAACATTGACTTCTTTAAACAATTTGATGTGCTTACTTTCACGTAAACATGGGAACATGAAGCCAATCGTTTGATTGATATCCCAAACTTTATTTTGCTTGAATCTGCCTGGAACTTATTGAATGGTAGTCAACGAGGCTGGGGTGGCATAGCATGCTTTGTGAAAAAAGACATTTTGCATAATGTCTCAATAAACCAATATATTTGGATATGCTTACAGGGGAAAATTTACATTGCCATTGCCTATTTTGCCCCGTTAGATCCCTACCCATCACGCATTTATAGTCATCCAGGATTGGATGCCAATGATCCATTCTGTGCTCTTTAAGTCCGACCTTCTTTGCTTTCAAGACAAAAGGGCCAGCATTTGTGATTGGAGACCTCAATGGAAGATTGGGGAATAGACAGGCATCTTTGTTGAGTGGCGAAGGAAATGACCTATGGCTGCTAGAACATTCAGATCCTACATATGCTTGGCCCCGGCAAACCCTTGATCTAAGATCAAATTTGATGGGAAACCATGTGATCTCCTTGTGTGAATCGCTGGACCTGATTGTATACAATGGCATTCAAACTTTTCCAAAGTCTTGTGGATACACTTGCTTCCAGCCAAACGGTAGCAGCACAGTAGACCTCTTGCTTGGAAGCCCAGAACACTTGCATTATATCAAAGACTTTGAGGTTCAAGGGATGTGTTGTGACTCAGATCATTCTCCTCTGGCACTCGGATTGAATATGCACGTAAACTGCCTTCACAGAGACTGTAATTTCAAGCAAAAACTAAAGGTAGATTACGCATTGGCAGAGACATATGAAATGACAGTTGAAAAAACTATTGAAAATGCAAGTTGGCCAGTGGACCTGATGGATGGATATGAGAAACTGAAAGAAGTCCTTCTACAGTCAGCAAATCAAGTATTTGGACATACCAAACCATTTAAGCCAGGCTATATTAATAAAAAATGGTATGACAAGGAATGCACACAGGCTAAGTCTGCTTTGAAAAATGCGCAAGACAAGGAAGGGGCAATGAAACATTATAAAAAGCTAGTCAAACGGAAGAAACGGGATTGGCTACGTGTACACCACCAAAAAACAGAGTCCGTGATTGCGATCTATCCAAGGTTATTTTGGAAGCGTCTTGCAAAGGTGGCAGAGGTCGGAAACATCACAAGAAAAGACTTATTGGGCTGGATTTCGGAATTATATCATGTCCCAGATTGCGCTAACATGACATTAGATCCCAAAAGCTCTGCATCACTATTTTCTATATCCGATCTTAAGCAAGCATTACAGGGACTCCAGAATGGCAAGGCTTTTGATGTTACAGGTCTCTCATCAGAGCTCATTAAATGGGGGGGTGATGCAACACATGAAAGACTATTGGACCTATGCAATAATTCTCTAATAAATGGAGAATTTCCTGCAGATTGGTACTTGAGCAGAGTAATTCCAATCTTTAAAGCCGGCGACAAAGATGACATACGCAATTATAGAACTATCTTGATTAGTTCTATTTTTTCAAAAATATTCGCAGCAATGCTTGAAAAAAAAGATTTCGAGTGGGCTGATGTAAATGATGTGTGCGGGCTTATGGTCAAGCGGGCTTCGGCGTGGACACTCAACACTTGACCACCTAGTGTCCCCTCGTGTCATAGCTGAAGGTGCAAAGGGCTTTGGCAACCTGGAGGTTCATGGCTTTTTATTGATCTTACTAAAGCATTTGACCAGAGTAGACAGAGGCGATTTAGAAGCCGCACTTCGAAATTATAGAAGTTCCTTAGAACTCGGACAAGCAAAGAGCATGTCTATATAGGCAAGTCCTGATAGAACTTTCCTTTCCTTTTGAGGGAGAAGAGAAGATCTTAAGCACAATTGGAGTGAAGGGGGCTGTCCCCTCGCCGCCAACATTATTTGGATTATACATTGATGAGGTAGAGAACTGGCTTGCTAGATTGGGGGGAGTTGGCGCTCAGTTGGGATGCTACCTGATCCAAGTCCTCCTATTTGCAGATGATATAGTGCTGATTTCTAAGACAGCTGAGGGACTCCAAAGACACCTAGATGTTTTACATGAGTTTTGTACTCATAAAAGAATGACCATCAACGCTTCAAAATCCAAAATAATGGTCTTGGGCACACGAGAAAAATTCAGCTTTTTGGTAGGAGGGACAGCTATTGAACAAGTATCTGATTACAAATATCTAGGTATTGAGGTCTCAGACAATTACAATTGGAAGAAGGCTGCCTCAAAGCGTGCTTCTGGGGGGCTTAGAGCATTATATAGCATGTTTCATTCATGTCGTACTAATAATTTGTGGCATTGGGAAACTAGGAGACTTCTTTATGCTGTAATGGTGAAACCCGTAGTCCTATACGGGTGCCCAGTATGACCTGGGCTATCCAAGCAAAGCTGGGCATCCATTGAAAAAGTGCTGAAGAGATATTTGATGGAAGAACTTGGAGTAAAGTCTCAAACGCCTTTTTATCATTATGCTAGCGTAGCGGGATTGCTTCCTTTAGAGATTGAAGCCCTTTGTTGTACAATCACATATATCAATCGTGTGAAAAGCTTCTCAAAAAGACCGCCTCCCCATGCAAGCTATCTTATGCTCTGAGAGCAAAGGGTGGTACTACCAAGTATGCAAGTGGGCTGAAAGTTGGCATCTTAGCGGCCCGTCATGGCCTTCTTCAAGAAAATTGAAAGAGGTAAGGGAAAAAGTCACAGAGGGTGTATTGAACTTGTTGTGGGCTGAAATATGTGACCTGTCTACTTATGTGGAGCAGCCATATTTGACATCTAACATTAGTAGACGCAGTCGAGTTATGATCTCTCAGCTACGCACTTCTTCTCATCATTTGCATGTGGAAACGAGTCGTTGGTATGGCACACCACGACATCAAAGGTACTTGTCCCGTTTACGGATCCTAAGATAGAAACTGAACCGCACACTTTCTTAGAATGCCCAGCATATGAGAGCATTAGAACCAATTTTGATATAGACTGCACAAGCTTGAAAGATCTCTGGAATGTCCCATACAATAAACTCAGCTCATACATCAAGATGGTGTGGAAAGAAAGAGCAGAAATTATGGAATTATATGACAACATGAGCACCCTTGAGGCAAGTGGTGCCTTTGAATAGTTCATAAATAAAACTCTTTTGTCGCCAGTTGGACCTGAGGGTCTTTAATGGCGTGATTAATATATTATTATTATTATTATATATTTTTCCCAAGCAGCCATCAAGAATAAATAAGAAATTACTCTCATAATAAAAAATTTCCCTAAAGGCAACATGTGAAAAACACGCATGCACAAATTTTTATCCTTGCAACTTTGTTGCCTCCATATATGTGCCATCACTTTGCACACTATAATCCCATCGATCCGAGACATCGGATCGCCATTCTAGAATGGGGCGAGCATGCATGTCTTGCATGCATGTATGCATGCATGCGGGCCCTTTCTGGTTGGGAGTTCGCTATTTTAGGCGCGGTTCTGCATCAATGTCTCATCGGCGCTTCCTCTTCTCTCTCGGCAGTACCTTATTCTCTTTTCTTTGATTCCAGGCAGGGGAGGGGCTTCTCAATTTGGCGTTTCTTTCATGCTGTGGCATGTCCTTTCTCGGCCTTGGCTCTTCTTTAGCCTTCATCCTGTGACCTTCGTCCTCGATCCCAGTTTTGTCGAGGAAGTCCTTTGGTATTCGGGCGGTTTGTTGGTTTCATGTGAGCTCCATTCTAGAATCCCATCGATCCGAGACATCGGATTGCCATTCTAGAATGGGGCGAGCATGCATGTCTTGTATGCATGCATGCAACGCATGCCCTTTCTGGTTGGGAGTTCGCTATTTTAGGCGCGGTTCTGCATCAACGTCTCATCGGCGCTTCCTCTTCTCTCGCAGTAGTACCTTATTCTCTTTTCTTTGAACCCACCCTCCCCTCCTCCCCCCCCCCTCTTAGTTTATTGTATTTGTCGCCTGGCACGCGTGACCAGCCACTCTATTTGAAGAGGTTTTTGTTTTATTGTCGCGTGGCACGCGTGATCAGCCCCTCCACTCTGGGAGGTTTGTTTTGTCACGTTTTTTTGTGTTGGTGATATGTAGGTTGGCGAACGGCATCTGTTTCGACTTCTCCATTCGTGGATTTTGGGAGCGATTTCTCTGCCTTACGTTTGTCCAAGCCCCTTGCCGAAGGCTTATCACTAGGGTTTTTCCTCGAAAACCCGAAAGGGCGGGGTTTTTTAATCCCGGTGATAAACTTTCAGCAGGTACACCAGCCAACCATCTATTAGCATTGTATTTTATGGGGTCCAAATTATATAATTGGATATTCCCTTTATTTTTCATGGGTAGTTCGCATGTGTGCGGCTACCCACTATCCACCATTGTAGAATTTAATCTGCTGAGATGAGTGAGAAGCTTAGTCTAGCGGCCGGTTTTGTATCTCTCGCGAGTCCCTTCCCAGAATCCCATCGATCCAAGCCATCGGATCGCCATTCTGGGAAGGGACGAGCGCCTATATTAGGCCTTTTCCGTTTTCGACCCAGTTATCGACGTCTTCTCACAGCAGCTCTTCTTCTCCTCTCGTGGCTTCGATGGCTCTTCGCTCCATGGCTCTCCTCTCCAGCTTCTCTTTCGGCTCCTGTCTCCATGTCCTTGCCACTGGCATCTTCCTCGCGAGTTTTCTTCTCCTTCTTTGGAAGGTACGTCTTCTTTTTTCGCTCGTAGCGTCCGACATTTCTCATCCTTACCCTTCTAGATCTCGTGTTTTCTTGTTGTTCTTGCTCGCATGGCCCGTTAATGTATTTGCATGTTCGATCCTTAGCATGATTGATCCTTGCACGATGGTTGCAGTTTCGATGGTATCATTGTTTCAGTGTTGAATTGGGTATCTCGCATTGTTGGGCTGAGGTTTTGTTTTCTCTTTGTTCTCTTAGTTGCTCTATGTTGGGTATTATGGTTCGGTTATTGGTCAACTGTCTGGTTTTCACCTTTGCCTCTCCCTGTGGCTCGGTTTTTCTCTATCTACACCATTTCCGGCCTGTGCCTGTCAGCGGATTCCACCATCGCTCCTTCTGTTCTTAGTTTCCATTCTGCCGTTTTTCCCATCAGCCGCTTTGTGTTTCTTCCAGCCTTGTCGGGGGCTTGCAATCTGGCTTGATCTTCGCCTGGCTTGCTACTTTTTCCGCCCTTTCCTCTTTCTCTGTTCTCTGCCTGCCGGTCTTACCTTTTCTCCTGAATCCGGTTCCCTTTGGCCGACTCTTACTTCTTCCCTTCTTCTTGCCGCTTTGCTTCCCCATTGGCAGCACTGATGCTTTCGACCCCTTCATGGGACAGCAGGCGCGGTTTCTGGCTTCATCGCCCATTGGCATGCAGATAGGAACCGGGTTTCCTTTCCTTCTGCTGCTGGACACATGATCCGATGGTGGCTCTGATTTGTTCTTTTTCAATTTCCACCAGTCCTTTGCTCTATTTTCGGCTTCTCTTCTTGCAGGCCCTATTTTTATCGGATTTGGGCTACCGTCCTCCTGTTGCATGCTTTTCCCTTTCTTCGGCTGCATGTGGTTCCTGGCCGTTCGTCCTCTCTTACGATTCCTCCTTGTTGCCCTTTTAATGGCTTCTACCACAGGTTTTTCATCAGGGTTTGTTCTCCGCTCTTACTTTCTTTCCGCGCCTCCGGATATTGCTATGACCACTCACCATCTTTATACATCTCATTTGGACACACTGCATCCATCGGCTCGCAATGCTTTACAGGTGGCACGGGCAGACATTGACTGGCCTGAGGAGTTTTTTCGGGCGCTTCGCCTTTATGCATCCTTTTCTCCTTCTGTACGTCGCGTTTTCCGCTCCTATCGGCTTCTCGACCCCGCTCGTGCTCGTTTTTTGGGAGACGTTATTCTTCTATGGGGGTTTTCGTCCTTGCGCCCCATTCAGATGCGCGAATTCTTTCTTATCATGACGGAGTATCCCCCGCAGTTTCTTCCTACTTATCCGGCCATTTCTTTGGGCTTGCTCGCGTAGTTGTCTTTGCCTCTGGGCGGCGGTTTGCTCGGTGCTTTGGCGTCCTCTAGCTGTTGATCCCTTTCCTGAATAATTGCGAATCCAGTATTTGTGTTATATCTTTTTATGTTGGATTCTACACGTTTTAATAATGAGATTCTATTGCCGATTCTTCGATGTTTGCTTCTTTTCTTTTTTCTATGCGGGGATTTTGTCTTACGGGGTGGTTCTTCCCTCCCACGTTTCTCTTTCGTAGGTTACTTTTTTACAAGTTGGTGGACATCTGGTTTCTATATATGTGGCATTATCCTTTGACTTTGAGGTTTTCCCATGGTTGTTGTTGGATTTTTATCCTTTGCAATTGTGTTTTTTATCGTGGATTCGATGCACCATACCATTTAACGGGTCTAATTTTTTCTTGTTTATTTTCTGGGCCCTTTTTACCTCAATTTCGTCTTGTGGTTTATGTTGTCGTTTACGTGGGATGTTGTTCTTGTTTTCACCATTTATATGCTGCAGTACCATGGTTTTATTGTCCTTTATTGCCTATAGATTTATGGCCGCCATCTGCCAGGTTGCACTTGTCTTTTTTACATTTATGCATTTTTTCATTCCCATGGTAGGTTTGCCTTACGGCCTCAATTATGTATTCTCCCTCCGACATGTATCTCTTTTGTATGTTATTTTTTACATTTTGGTTCCCATGTGGTTATCTGTGGCATTCTCTTCTGCATTTGGGTTTTCCCATGCTTGTTTGGGTTTTATCTTTTGCACTTGTGTGTGTATCTTACGTTTGATGCCCCACTAGCCAACGGTTGTATGAGTTATTCGGGTGGCATTGTCTTATGCATTTTCGGTTTCCCATAGTTGTTTGGGTTTTATCCTTTGCACTTGTTTTTTTATCTTGCATTTTGAGGCGTCGCACTCATCCACGGTTGTCTGGGTTATTCCGGTTGCCTTTCTTGTTTATGTTTTGGCCCGCATTTTACTTTATTTTCTTCTTGTGGCCTATGTTCTCGTTTCCTCGGGCTGTGCCGTTGTTTTCCTATTTTATATGTTGCATTCCCATGGTTTCATTCTTTTTATTGTCCCAAGATTTCTTCACCACAGATGCCCGGTTGCACTTTGTCTTTTTATGTCTGTGCATTTTTTCATTAACATGGGTAAGTTTTTTCCTCTTTGCCTTAATTTCCTCAGTTACTTGTCATTCTTTCTTATTCTTTATCGTGATTGTTGATTCTTTTTACAGGATTGCACTTCGTTTTTGACAACATATGTCCGATTGCACGTTGTCTTCTTCATGTCTATGCATTTTTACATTCCCATGGGTAAGTTTTTTCCTCTTTGTCTTCTTATCGCAGTTACTTACCATCTAGATATTGGCCACAGGTTCGGAGGGAATAATAGCCACATTCACGGACTTCGGTCCGTCATCTGTATTCAAATAAGCAAACTATCCACGGACATAAGTCCGTGATCTGCATTCATATCATATGTGCATTGTACGCATTGACGGGGTTTGCTTTTCATCACCTTGTTGCCGTTCTCATTGGCATGCCGGGGCGCCTCCGTAGATTCGTCATCGTGGCGACATGCTTTTCTTTTCCTTGTTTTTTGTTCTCTAATGTCCTTCCTTCTTTCAGGTCATTGAGCTAATGCTGTCCATAGCAGGCGCTTCCGGCTCTTCTCCTTCAGCTTCGCTGTCTCCACCACGGCTCGTTCGCACTGCTGGTTCTCATCGTCAACGCGAAGCTTCCCTCTCGCTTGAACCAGACTCTTCGGACCCTGGTTCCCTTTCTCCCCCTGCCTCATCGGTTTCTATCTCTTCTACTTTTTCTTTTTGGTCCCCCTCAGCCTTTGCTGCTCCTTTCTCTTCTCTTGCCGGTACCGCCCTCCTGTTTTTCCCACTCAGATGGCTCCTCTTTTCTCTTCTCTGCTGCACGCATCTTCCGCCTCGGCCCCGCCCGTTTCTTCCCCGCCAGTTTCTCCTGAATTCACCCAGTTACTACATGAGCTTCAACAGCAGCGGGCCACACTCCAGGCACTCCAGACCTCGATGACTCAGCAGTTGTCAGTTCAGACCCAACTTGAGCATCTCCAACAGGACATTCGAGAGCGGGCCGCTCGCCCTACCCCTTCTTTTGACCGTGACTCCATGCGGCATTACTACGAGTTTGCGTCTGCTATGGACACTTGGTTTCGATGGATTCATGGCCGTCTTGCTATGTTGGGGGTTGCCATTCCGGACGATGTGCTGCAGATGGTGGAAGAAGGTAAGTGTTTGGCGGATCAAGAGATGAAATTTGTTCTTATTGCTGATCAACATGGGTACGACGTCGCTTTGCACTTTAACGAGTCCCCTAGTTTGAACTTTTCTTCGGACGAGTCCAAACGCCTGCACCAGGCTAAGAAATTCGCCTAGGAGAAGCGCCTATCTCATACTCGCTTTTCGCTGTACCCTTCCTCTGCTTCTTTTTCCCCGTCTCCTTCTTCCCCTGCCAATCCCTCCGCCCTTCTTTGTACTTTTTGTGGTCGTTTTCGACACATTGCCGACAATTGTTTTCGTCGCCAGTTCCTCCATGACGCCGTCCCTCCTTTTTCTTCCCCTTATTTTGCTCAATCTGTACCTCTCAACCCCACCCCTTTGATGGTTGTTCCTCTGCCACCACAACATTCGGCTCTTCCTCCTCCTATCTTACCTCGGCCTTGGTCTTCTTGAGCCATTTTAGTTGTTCTACGCTATGTATTGTATTTACTTTTGATCATTAATAAAGAATCTTGTTTTCTAACGAGTCTCTTTTTGCAGATTGCCAACTTTTTACCTCTGCTTTACCCCACCTTCCCTTCGATCCGGTGGCTCTTGATTCCTACTATGCGACCTTGCCTGTGCGTGGGCGTCTCTTTGCATCTTTACCTTTTTGGCGCTCTATTTCTGTGCACCCTCTTGTATTGTCTTGGATCCAGTATGGTTATGCTCTTCCTTGGGCCCAGGGACCCCCATCTCAACCATATTTTTGCCCGAACCTTTCCTCTCTGTCCTCCCATATTCCTTTTGCCCGTTCTGCCATTCAAGATCTTTTGCATTCTGGTGGTGTTATGCAAGTCCCATCTTGTCCCTTTTTCTGCTCACCCCGTGGCGTTGTACCCAAGGGCGACTACAAGTTCCGCTTGATTCTCGACTTGCGCTATCTTAACTCCTTTTTGTCTGTCCCTTCTTTTCGTTACGAGTCGCTTTCCGATGCTTTGGCTGTCCTTCAACCCCAGGATTTTCTTTTTACCTTGGATCTGAAATCCGATTACCACCATGTTCCCATCTGGCCTCCTCATCACACCTTTTTGGGTTTTCAGTTTGACTCCCACTTTTTTGTCTTCACTATGCTTCCTTTTGGCCTGGCCTCTGCTCCTTTTGTCTTTACCAAATTGATACGCCCTTTAGTCCGCCATTGGCGAGCGGCCGGTATTCGTTGCACCCCTTATATGGATGATTTCCTTTTTAACACTCAGCAGGACCCTAGTTCTCTTCAACTTCGCATCATTTCTGATTTGCAATCTGCTGGTTTTCTCATTGCTTGGCCTAAGTGTCATCTGCGTTTGTCCCACCGTGCTATTTTCCTCGGTTTTCTCCTTGATCCTTCTGCCATGGTTATTTGCCTATCTTCCAAGAAATTAGCTAAGTTTTTTCACCTCTTCTCTTCGCTTCTTTCCTCTTCTCATCTTACCTCACGTCACCTCGCCAAATTCTTGGGCTTTCTCCAGTCCCTTTGCATTGTTTTCGGCTCCCTTGTCTCTGCGTTAACCTTTTTTTCTTATCGCCTTATTCAACCTTGGCACTGGGATGCTCCTATTTCTTTATCCTCTTTAGCCCGCATGGAAACTGTTTTATGGGAATCCATCGCCTCGTCTTTGGGTTTTCGCCCTATTTCCCCATCCCATCGTCCTTCTGCCGTCCTTGGTTTCGATGCCAGTTCATTTGGTTTTTGGGGGGGTGGCTCCTTCTCCCGGGACTGAACCGCGTGGATTTTGTTGGCCTTTTTTCCGAGTCGGAACTGTCTCATTCTTCCACTTGGCGCGAACTCTTCGCTTTCTATCAAGTCTTGCGCTCCGCCTTGCCTTCTCTCCATGCTCGCCTGGTCACTGTTCGGGGGGATAATTTGAACGTTGCCACCATTCTCCAAAAAGGGGGTTCTTCTTCGCCCGATATTCATTTTCTCACCTTAGAGATCTTCCTAATTTGTCTTCACTTTTCTGTCTCCTTAGATCCTGTGTGGATTCCGCGTTCCCAAAACGAGTGGGCCGATTATCTTTCTCGCCTTCCTCAATCTGCTGAGTTTACCCTTGCCCCGTGGTGTTTTCACTATATTGATTCTTTGTGGGGCCCGCATCATGTTGATCGTTTTGTCTCTCCCCTTAAACACAAGAAAAGATCCACAAACAAATAGCATAATTTCATATTGGATAGCCTGCTTGACCTTCAAAATCAAGTGCATCTTTAGTCCATACCTTGCATCCAACTGAAACCTCATGACCAAGGTAATTATAGGAATGTGCAATCTCAATTGGCTTACCCTGATAGTATATTCTTGTTTGTCGTTCCCCAAAGCATAAGATATTAGTTTTCTTCAAGTTGTCTATGAAACAAAGTTCAAATTGAAACACATTTATTTGTTCCAAACGCACTTTAAAAAGAATCTTTGAAAGATTCCCTAAAATTTCCCCAAAAAAACTCCATTTTCGAGTTCTGTTCGTGACAAGTGTGATAATTTGAATAATTTGGGTTTTTTTGAGCTATGTTCTGCCGTTTTTGTTGTTTGGTGCCGTTGACATGCTGTTCCTTATCTCCCGGCTTCCCCCTTTGTTGTCGCAGCCTTTTTCGCCTCCCTTCATCATCCTCATATGTCACCCTCCTCCATTTCTTCGGCCTCGGCAGCCATATCCTTTTTTCATCAAATTTTCAACCTTCCCTCTCCTGCCATTTTACCTTTACCCTCTTTGGCTCGTCAATCTACTTTTCGTCGGGCTCGCCCCCCTTGTACCTTTCTTCCTCTCCTGCCTCAGCATGTACGCTCTATTGTTCTCCACTTCGCGCATCCCGCGGCTTCTTTTCCCTCGCTGGCCCGCGTTGCTCTCGTCGTCCTTTCCTTTGCCGCTTTTTTGCGCATCTCGGAGGCCCTTGCCCTCAATTGGCGTGATCTTTCTTTCTCCTTGTCGCATGTTGATGTTCTTATCCACCACTCCTAACGAGACCAACTTGCCCGGGGTCATACGATTTCTTTAGCTCGCTTGCCTTCGTTCGCATGCCCCGTCACTATCCTTCAGCGCCTAATTTCTACCGGTTCTTATCATCTCCTTGATCCTCCGTCCGGCGGCCCTCTTTTTCGCTCCTCTCCTTCCTCTCTGCGTTCTTTATCCTATCCGACTGCCCGGGGGTGGTGGCGGGAGTGTCTTCTTGCTATCAGCTTAAATCCATCCCAGTATATACTCATTCTGCTCGTCGCGGCAGAGCCTCGGCAGCTGCCGCTCGCGGGGTTCCACATGATGCTGCGCGCGCTCACGGTCACTGGCGCTCCTCGTCTTCTCACTCCCGCTATGTGCTTCGCAACCCAACTCAACACCTGGAGGTTTCGCGGCGACTGGGCTTATAGTTGAGGAAGTCCTTGGGTAGTCGGCCGGTTTTGTGTCTCTCACGAGTCCCTTCCCAGAATCCCATTGATCCGAGCTATCGGATCGCCATTCTGGGAAGGGACGAGCGCCTATATTAGGCCTTTTCCGTTTTCGGCCCAGTTATTGGCGTCTTCTCACAGCAGCTCTTCTTCTCCACTCGTGGCCTTCCCTCCCTTCCCACCTTGCTACGTGGGCGCATCAGTCTTTTTCATTTGTATTTTTTTTTGTTCATGCACTCTTTGTTGCGGTTTGTTGGTTTCATGCGAGCCCCATTCTACAATCACCTTAGAGTAACATATGAAGCAAATGAACGCTTCCACACAGCCCATAATCTAGGAAGGAAGGAAAAGTGGCAGCAATTGCATGTTGACCCACATGCCACGCATGCATTTAAATCAAATGCATGCACAGATTACAAATAAATCCCATAAGCTTTATCTTTAGTTTTATCCAACAAAAACTATCTTATTGACCATGTTGATCCACAATATGTCACAATGCTTTTACTTGTCTTGATTTTTTCTTTGCCAATTTCTATTCGTGGGAATTCTCATGTAGATGGTCACCATTAAATGCATGCAAGTCTTCAATTCAATAGACTTGAAATAACATCTAGCTATTTGCAGTGTTATCTCCATTCTTTCTACAATTGAATCCTAAAGAATTTTCTTGCAAATGATCATGTAAGTTTGCTTTGCCTATAGGCCAATCAAAATGCCATATAACAAAATAAGTTAATTGTCATCATATTTCTCAATATAAACTAAAGAAAAGAAGATCCAAAGAGAATACTACTCCTCCTCCTCCTCCCTCGGGATGTAGGACATCTCTTTTTATAAGGAAAGTAGGAACCCCCTTATAAAAAGAGGGGATGCTTCGAAAAATGCAAACCCAGATTTGGATTACTTGGCCAATGCCGGAGAAAGCAATACAAATCTGCCAACTGGAATGAAACGTTTATCTATATTTTATCGATTGGAGTACTGGACAAACTTGGAAGACGTGCATTTACTGGATCCTATGCATATATTCAAGAACATTGCACACTCTATTTGGAGGCATCTAACTGGGGAATTGAGATATTAGGAGCTAGAGAGGACCTTAAGGAAAGAGGAATAAGAGATTTATGACCAACCGAGAGGGCTGGCAGAGGAACCACATGGAAAAATGGACCTTGGGTGTTAGAGAAACAACTTGCAATAGTGCATAAGAAAATACAAAAAAGTCGAACACTGACTGGATATGGTGCATCCTGATGGAGATCTTAATGGGTTGAAAACACATGATTGGCACAAATTTCTTCAGGTAATTTATTCTTCAACTTTTAATGATTGGAATTACATAGTTGCACGTGTTGAACTATTATTTGTTGTTGTAGCATATTCTTCCATGTGTCATTGGAAACTACTTAACACCGGCAATAAGGAGTATCATATACCGGTTAGGAAAATTCGTGAGATAGGTCTTTGAGATTACAAGGATGGAGAAAGAAGCTATTTTACTATTGTGTGATATTGAAAAGGAGTTTCCTACTAGCTTCTTAGATCTACAAGTATGACATTATCCTTACATCCATTTTTTTCCGTGTTGGCATTCATATATTTCGCTAACTAATGAGATGAGATGATGACATTGATGTAGATGAACCTATTGATACACATTCCAAATGAGATTAAATTAGCTGGACCTGCCCCAGCACGATGGATGTTCTTCCTCGAGCGTTACATGAAAGTGCTCAAAAGATTTGTACGCCAAATGGCTAAGCCAGAAGGGTGTATGGCCGAAAGTCATCTCATACAAGAAACACTTTAATTCTTGAATGATGTGACCATTGCATACAATCCGAAAGGCCTTAAAATGTGGGAGGAAAAAGAGGCAGATGAGATCATATTAAAAGTCTTATAAGGCAATGGTGTGGAGCAGAATCTAACTGATGAAATGTTTCGTTCTGTAAATGCCTTCATCATAACTAACACAACAAGCTTGCAACCTTGGCGAGACATGTATGAACTTGCAAAAGAAGAAGCGCGAAGGAATGGTTCACACAGACATGGTACAACAACTGAATTATGTGCTTTGGCAGACACCATGACCAATGATTGGTTATTAACTCGTATGATGAAGCAAGAGATAGTGGATAAATCGTTCCAGATGATGATTACGAGATTGCTATTGGATGCAATAGATAAGATAAGATAAGATAAGATAAGATAAGATAAGATAAGATAAGATAAGATAAGATAAGATAAGATAAGATAAGATGAATTTTTACGTCCACGGGAACCCAACGGGTTATGGGACGACACATGCAAGGGCAACAACCCATTTAAAACCTGGGGACTAGGCCCCATCACCAAACACAATAACCAAATATTAAAAGGCTACCAAGAATAAGATAAGATAATGCTAATGCTAATGCTAGTGGTAAAGTTACGCTTCTAAAATTATCTAAACATAGCCAGTCCAAGGATTAGAAGGCCATTGATCTAGAATAATTGCTACGCCTCCCCTGTATACTGCCCATTTCTTTTGCAGGCGGGCTGCCCTCACCTTGCAGAGCTCCTCCTTACGGTTACACAATTGAAGAGGGGAGAGGTCCTCATGTACTGAGAAACTAGTCCCTCTGAGATGGTTTCCATGCTGAAGAACATGTAAGCGGCTAAGAGTGTCTTGAAACCGAACCAAAAGATGGCGAGGACGATCAAGTCTTGCCGCTCCCACCCTAGTAGCGGAGACAACTCCACCAGACGACATTAGTGAAAAAATGCAAAGCAGCATCCATATCAGAAAGGGCATCATCTTCTGCCTCTGAAACCCCTATAATACGCAAGTTCAGGCTCCTAGTAACAGAAGATACTGAGGTATGAAATGAAAGTATTCCTTTTCTTTCATGAAAAATTCAACAATGTATCATTTCTTTGGAATTAAGAATTGGAAAATGTAATAAGTTTAGAAATTTTGATTTTACTAATTACACTTTTGTTATTTAGGCACAATTTCATACATCTGTGTGGGCTTACGGACAACACTTTCGTATTAGTAATGTTGATAAACATAGAGTTACTTTTGACTCTGGAATCATGGCACACTTTGAGCAAAAAAGTCAAGCGAGCAGTAGGGATCGTAACGTTATTGATGGTGAGTTATGCTATGTTAGAACCATATCCAATATCATTGAGCTAAACTATCAGACGATTTGTGTAAACGTCTTGAAAGCAAAGTGGTTCAGAGTTATTTATAAAGGTCATGGAAGAACAAAAAGTACACATGCTTCTAGATTTATGGAGATTGACTCCACGAAAGTGCTAGGGATATGGATGAGCCATTTGTTTTTCCAAATCAAGTTGAGCAAGTCTTCTTTCATCCAGATCCTGACAATAATAGTTGGTGGATTGTTATACATTCTCAGCCTAGATCTCGTCGTGTGGTTGGAAATCCTGCACCTGAAGACAACATTGAGCCAACATTTGACGATGAAGATCGGCAATCAGAGCATATAGCAGAGGAATTTACACCTGTAATAGAAAGGGAAGTTGATGTATCACACTTTGATACTATTGAAGACAATATTATACCTATATGACATCATGAAGGTACAAGTTATGCATTACCTTAAGATCTTAATGATGATATCAATGAAGGAGATACCAATCTCATTTTGCGATCTCCAATGATGATCTCTTCTCAACGAGATGAGATTGGGAGTAGTGGGCAACTAAGTGACAATGGCATTAGTGATGACTATATTGAAGATGAAAAAGTTACAAACATTGGTTCACGTTTTAATTTGCTTACAAATTTGCGCTTAGATTTGGATGATGATGAGTTGGATGACATTGAGCATGATATTGAAGACCAATTCAATGCTTTATGGAAATTTACATTGAATATTTATAAAAGTTTGCTCTAAGTTGATTTAAGTTTATATAATATTTCTAATATTATTTATACATTTATCATATTATCATTAAAACCATGCTAAAATATTTATTTGCAAGGTTGTTTCCCTCATACTGGCTAGTGGCACTTTTGTATCAAACTTAGCCCGTTTTGCGTCAAGATATCTATGTATTTTTACTTAACAATGTCACTACATTGACACTATATAGACACAATCACAAGACAGAAGTGCCACAATCTATACAAAAAATTGACATAAAATTATCGTTATATTTTATACTAATAAATGACACAAACGTTTTCCAAAAGGTGACAAGAAGCTATCACAAAATGTGACACAAATGCGTAACAAAATCGACCCAAATCTTTAGAACTAGTGATGTTATAATAGAAACAAACTTATTGCTATACTTGACTTAAATTATATCACAATCTTGTTGCAATAAATGTTGTAATCATCATTATAAAGGCTAACGAAAAAATTTCAAACTTTTGACATACATGTGCCATAAGAATGACGTTGCTATTGGCACAACTGTATTGACACAAGTTCTGACACAATCAAATTAATTTGTGTCACTTTCAAGCTTCTGACACAAATCTGACAAACCGTAGAAGGTAATGACATAGGGGATGATGCAAAAACCCTACCCTCTTGTAGTGTGCATAGAGCCCACCAGGCTATGGAAGTTATGGAGTGACTGAGCACCACAACACGAGGCCATTGGCAAGATAGAGGGGGTCCCGGTTGAGCGCGGCCACTGGAGACCAGGCGCGAGCTAGGCTTCAAGGGGGTTCACCTTTAAAAGATGTATAAATATAGTGCGCGCAAAAAAGGGTTTTTTATTCAACAAAACGTACGCATATCTATGGTTTTTGGTTTCCCACAAGTTGATACTGTGGAAAGGCAGAAAGAGAGAGGGGCTCTTAGGGAAGCAAAAAAGAAGGAGAAGGACACTGATAAAGGAAAGTGAAAGAAAAAAAAAAGGCACTGTTTTATTTTTTGTGTCTAAACTTCCTTATTCTATTGTTTTCTTAATCTGGAATCTGAAAGTTGGATCTACAGGTTGTAGAAGAGATTGTAAAAGATGGAAATTCAGAGCCAAATGATCCAATTGAAATTGTTGAAGTGGATGAAAACAATGATGAAATGAATCTTGTGAATATTTCAGAAAATGAGATTGGCATATCTGTTGAGATACCTATTGGCAAAGTTGAGGAATGTTTTGCAGATACAATGGAGCATTTTCAAGATGAGCAGGTAGAAGATCAGCCTACTCTGTCTGATAATGATTTGCAAATTGGTTGCAGCTTGGAGGAAACCCATGAATGCTATCATGGATCTGAAACTGAGAGGCCAACCAAAAGGTTGAGATCCATTAATTCTTTATACTCTCAAGATTATGTGATGTAAAAACTATATTCTTTAATTTGAATGTATCTAATTGACATTCTTTTGATTTTTGTTTACTTTTTAGATGGAATGTGGTGTGCTTCAACAACACTTGTAACATGGGTTCACATAATTCATTGTGTTGTTTTAATTTAGATTGTTACTAATGCTTGATCCATATGATGCAGGTCTGATTGTAGGTACTTGGTGTCCTTGAACACCAACAGGGGTTCAAATCCCCTGAATTATTAGTCCTTTTGCTGATTTCATTTGCTTTAGAAGTACTATTAATGACAATTTAGTTATTCATATATGGCCATGGTGTCAACTAAAAGGTAAATACCTGCACCAATAAAGGGCATCACTTGGACCAAATCTGCACCAACTTAAGGCATCATCTGAACTGAAACTAAGGGCAACTACTGCACTAAAAGTACAGCAAAGCACCCCAAGTTTGGCAATTCAATACTCTGTGCTCGGGTCAGAAAATGGTCTAAACTTGGTACCAAGAGTTAAAGCATGTTTCAGACTACAAAATGCACTTGATTTCAGCAAATTTGGACTTCTAGAAGTTTAGTTATGGTTCTACGAATGCTTAAGTGCACCAACCCTGGGCCAGCCACTCTACTATACAAAAATCTACAACGGCACCAGAAATCTATTTCTTCCTTCTGTGTTTACGTCTTGAAACTTCGGTCTCATGGTACTTACGCAAAGATCAAGATAGGGTTTTATATTGTGAGTGGTATAGATGCACAGATTTACGGCTTAGAAATTTAGATCTTGTGCTAGCAGGTCGTCGTGTCTTGTTTTGATTTAATCTTCGGCAGCAAGAGATTTTTCTATGAGACGAGGTTTTGGGTCGGCTCCAACAATAAAAGCTGTTGTGCAACTTCCATAAGCGCTCAACGAAGATCGCAGCCATAACCGCCAATATGCAGTTTAATCACTCCTAAGTATTTACAATTAATTTGACTTGTTGAATGGCTTTAAAGTAAGTCATCAATTCATCGACTTGCCTTCAAACGTGCAAAAGTAAAGCTCTAGCTGGAGAGGAATCCTTCCCGAATGTTAATTTCACTCATTGGCAATTGTCAATGATTTGCAAATATAATTTGTTTAGTTTCAAAGTCAGACCGTTATCCACGGCCTGGCCTAAAAGAATTTTGGCTGCAGCCACTCACCGATTAAAAAGGTTCTGTAGCCAATTTTAGCTCCTGACTATATACTATACAGTCCTGGAGTCTTTGAGATGAAAAGAACATGCCAACCAGCACCGGCGCCTAAGAATTTGTTATCGCAATCCTTTTGCTTAGTCCTAGATGCTGCACATGCGTTCAAGTGCTCACAAATTCATATCTCAAATACCCATTTGCTTGACTCAGAGAACCATCTTAGGACGGGACTTTTATCCCAAACGCTGATAATGCCAAGCTCCACCATGTCCTCTGAATACATCCTGCTTATGGAAGAAATATGATAAATTAACATGGCAGACTTTCTGATATGTAAAATAATGAAATTATGTTTTATCGTATGACCAACCAGCTGCAGCATAGACATTTGATAAGCATGCATACAGAGCACCATTTCCTGGATCTGCCTCATATGCATTTTGGGCCACACGAGTTGCCATGTCTACTGCATGATATATGGTGCAGGAACCTAATAAACTTGTCCAGGACATGGCGTCGGGGGGATGTATCATGTTATTGACCAAAGTCTCTGCGTGATCTACCCATCCTGTACGCCCAAGAAGATCCATCAAGCAGTTGTAATGTTCTACTGTAGGCACAACTGGATGAAACTGAGACATCATAGAGAAAATGTGGAAGCCCTCATCTACTAGAAAGTCATGAATACAAGCAAAAAGGATGCTACCATAGCTCACTACATTAGGCATTATTCCTTTAATGTGAAACATTAGAAACATGTCAAGTGCCTCTTTCCCAAGCCCATGTTGTGCATATGTTGCAATCATTACATTCATGGATACCACATCTTGTTCAGGCATTTGTTCAAAAAATTGGCATGCCTGATCAAGATGCCCATGCCTACCGTATCCAGCTATCATCGAGTTCCATGAGAATATGTCTCGCTGTGGCATTTGCTGGAAAAGATTCAACGCTTCCTTGAGGCTCCCCTGATGCATATAGGCTGCAAGCATGGCATTCCAAGAGACGACATTACGCTGAGGCATTGCTTGAAAGAGTGCAAGGCATTTACTGACCAATCCTTGTTGAGCATAGGCTGTCAGAATCGTAGTCCATGAAACTACATTCCGATAAGGCATATCCTCGAAAAGTTGCATTGCTTCATCCAATTGTCCCCTTTGAGCATATGCTGCAATCATGGCATTCCATGAGACAATATTCCGTTCGGGCATTTGTTCAAAGAGATTAGTGGCTTCTTTTATCTTTCCTAGATCTGCATATGCTGTTATCATAGTATTCCATGAGACAACATTCCTCTCAGGCATTTGGCAAAAAAGGTGCCAAGCCTCTTTTAGGAAACCCTGGCCTACAAAAGCAGAAATCATGGAATTCCATGAAATCACATTTCTGTTGGGCATTTGCTGGAAGAGTTGAAGAGCACCCTTTAGATTGCCCTGTTGTGCATATGCAGCAATCATTGCATTCCATGAAACCACATCTTTCAGAGGCATTCTTTCCCAGACCCGAAGTGCCTCTTCTATCTGGCCGTATTGGATATATGCTGCAATCATAATATTCCACGAGAAAAAGTTCTTGTTGACAATATTTTCAAACACTTCCCTTGCCTGTTCTGTTGCCCCACATTTACCATACATATGCACAAGAAAATTGCCTAAGAGAGTATGTCTTTCTAACCTATTCTTTAGAATTAAATCATGAACCCGCTTACCTTGTTCAAGGGCCTTGTCCTTTGCACATTTTCTTAATATAGCTGTAAGGTTCTGCACGTTTAAATCTTCCCTGCATAGTTCCCCTTGAATTGTAGAGAAATAGACCCGAAAACTTATCCATTGAGGAATTACTATACGTTTCAGAGATCCAGGCTCCTTTGCATATACCATAAGACAAAGCGTGGAATCAACGGCGTTGTTGAGATAATCTTGCCCGGTGCAAGTCAGAACTTGCCGTCTGAAATTAAATGACACCATGTTCAGATCGAGGAATCAGCTTGCATGAAACTTTGGAATTGTGGGATCCCATTCAAACTTTAAAAAAAAAATTGAAATAATCCTATAACCCGACTTTAGCTCAGTTGGCAGAGCGGAGGACTGTAGTGCTCTTCAGATATCCTTAGGTCGCTGGTTCGAATCCGGCAAGTCGGATTTTTTATTTTTTATAATTCTTTAAGCATAAGGAGCAATTTTAGTTCTCTTTAAATTGAGAACTTTTTTGATACGAAATACACTTATTTGAACCTTGTTTTTGTGGATTTTTAGTTTGTCCAAGAGAATCAATTTTGCTGAAGAAGTTTTCATGAATTCGGTGGAAAATCACCAACCCCTTCCTTGTCACGAACATTTGTAAAAACAAGGGAGCATGAAAATATTCCTTATAAGTACAAGAAACTTATCGCGGCGGCCGCCGCCGCGAACGTTTCTCTTCACCAACTCATCTATACGTGGTAGAACATATAGGATTTGAACCTACACTTTTTTTTTTTTTTGGCCGCGAACGTTTCTCTTCCCCGTCTTGTCTATTTTAAGCTAGAACATGCAGGATTTGAACCTGCATTTCTTCACCGTGCGTTCAGCGCCCTGCAGGATAGAAGGTTGCTGATCATAACGACTATAGATAATCATCAAACTAATGCAGAATATGCTATATATCAAACAACCTGCGTTTGATCCAGTCATAATCAAAGCTCAATTGTATGATTCGACCAACTAAAGAAAATGTTACCAAAATGATGGATTTGTGATCCTGGTTGAGTAAAGACTTTAAGAACAAAAGGTTAGATACATGTAAACACACCTGATAAGCCGATTTTTCTGAAAACAATTGCGATTGCTTTACCAATCTTATGTAAAACTAGAAGCATGTGTCCTTTATCCGATTCGCAGAACTTCAATCTCCTCCTCGAATGCGAATAAGAATTCAAGCATTGAGTAGGATGTCCGAAATGGCTTAAGCCCAAGGTGCACCCTGGGCGCCCAACTCCTCTTCCTTAGGCGGTTTACAAGGTCTACATGTATCGGCTTAGAATCAAAACATAGTTAATCCCCTTATGAGACTTTTGCACAAATTATTGCCGGGAAGCAAGCGGTGTTCAAAGAGCTGGACATAACACGGCTTGAGGCCAAACCGAGAAGCTTTGCGGTGGCTTAAACCATATCCGATCCATTAAGCTAGCACCCAAAAGCACTACATGCTTTTAGGCTGTTCACAAATGTGAACTTTGTGGGTTGCATGCCTTCCTTTGCATTTCAAAGATAACAATCGAATGCAAGAAGAGCATTCCCATGTTGTGAGCACCACGCAATCAATGCATCCCATGCCCACACGTCTTCTTTTCCATGTTTGTGAAGAATGTCATATGATTCGGTCAAGTTTCCGCGACCGGCATACATCTCAATTAGTGAACTCCCCGAGCATTGTCATGTTGAAGCTTTTCGCTTAAGATATGTTCATGAAGGCATCCGGCTTTTGTAGTTGCACCTATAGTCCCACATGCACTCAAAACACTTAGCAAAATGAATTTGTGCGGTTTTATGCATTCTTGTCGCATATCATTAACACAATCCGGTGCAAAGCCGAGCCGTTGTTTTGGTTGTATCCGGCAATCATGGTGCCCCACACACCCGATCTTGGTTTTTAATTTGTCAAATACCTTCCGTGCTTCCTCTAAGTTTCCACATTTTGTGTACATGTCCACGAGGCTGCTTTGCCCAAAACAATGTCGATTAAATCGCTTTGTACTATTAAATCATGAATACGCCTCCCTTGTGTGATGCCCATGCTTATAGATGCCTTCACAACACTAGAAAATGTGAATCTATTTGGCCTTACACCATCCTCCAAAGATGTTATCAAAAAGCAGTCTCTGACAAAAGTGCTTTCTCCATCTTTGAACGTATCCTGCAATCATTGCGGTCCATGAAACTACATCTCTAGATGGCAACTTATTAAAAACCTCGCTTGCACGATCCATGTCACCACACTTTGCATACATGTCAATGACTGTATTCCCCAAAATAAGGTCGGACTGAAGTCCATTACGAATAATGTGCTCATGGATGCACTTACCTGTTCTATAGCGGATATATGGTCACATGCTTTTAGAATGCTAAGGAACGTAATTTTATCCGGCTTGATCCCATCATGCTTTGCATTTCTTCATAACATACTAAGGTAGAAAAGCCTTCACCATCTTTGGGCGATCCCGCAACCATTGCTCCCCAAGAAATTGCATTCCGAGATGGCGGATTAAGGAACGACTTGTAAGCCTCTTCCAATTTCCCACATTTTGCATACATGTCCACAAGGCTACTTCCCAACACAATGTCCATCTGAAATCCACTTGTAAGGATCTGATCGTGGAGAAGCCTGCCATGTAGAGGAGTCAACGTTACAATACTTGCTTTAAGAACCGCAAGATAAACAAACTTATTGGTCTCAAGACTGACCAAATCATTACGTCATATAGGTGAAGAGCCCTATGACCTTCCCTTGTTTTGCATTGGCTGCAATAATCGCACTCAAAGTATCTTGAGTTGGATTTGCCAAGAGGTGAAATATTGATTTGCTTCAACTAAACTTCCACAAGTGGCAAACAAGCGTATGACTTGATCATTCAAGACATGAATTGAGGTAAGCCCACCATGAAGAATCGAAGAATCGCATACGCCTAGAAAGGCTCAAGTTTTGCACCTTTATACACTTGAAAACGACCCATAGGCATGGTCTCGGATATGGTAGTTCCTTTTTCTTTGCAGCAATGCATGTTCCAACCTCTGTTCTTCAAAATGCCTAAAGTCAAAATTTATAAGTTTCAACAAACCAATTGTGAAGAGTTGCAAACAATATCTAGAATTATATACCTGCCACTTGCCAAAGTCACCATCGACACGCAAGAAGCACCACATGTACACAATACTATGCTTCGTCCACCAAAGCATAAAAAGCACAAACCGAGGACAAATTGAACCCACATGTTTATAGAAGAATCATTTTTTGCTTTTCGATATGTAGATGCGCTTCCCGGACATGGCTAAATCATAGGGCAAAGCCGAGCTCATGGCTGCAGCCCTTGCTTTAGAATTGCATAACCCCAATAAAATGTCCAAAATGATAAAGATCGGCATCTTTGGTTAGAGCTTTACGGCTATGGCGGAGAAGAGCTCCTTCCAATTGCCTTCACCAAGATAATAAATCTTCATGAATGTTTGCTTCGCCCGAAGCAATGCGACAACAAAACCACACCATTTTCATTCCATGTAGCAGAGAAATTAGAGAGGCCAGCTCGAGAATGCGGGAAGCACGCACCTTTCCCACTCCGACTCTCCATAATCGAGCCTAGCGAGAACCCAGTCAAATCGAAGTTTCCTGTTTATTTGGACAATCAATCCATGGCAATTGAAATCTCGCCCAACATTGTTGCGGCATGTTATCGAGTTATGAGCAGTCTTGATCAAGCACGCCATAGACAGGGCGATAGTGACAATTTTGGAGCAAATTTGGAGTCTTTATATGCCAATGCCATCCCTGCTCCATGTAAGGGCATGAAGGACTAATTGTAAACTACTCTATTCTTGAGTTTATGCTCGCAACTAGGCAAAATTTGCCTTGCTTCCGGCCCAAATCATAATACCAACGAAAAAACGAGCTCCACAATTCGCGAGTTTCGGAATGGACCAATTACCCTTTCTAAGTTATTTTGCAGGAATAATATAATTTATCCTGTAATCTAAACCAGCCAAGACACACCCCGTGATTAACCGCTACTGCTGTGAATTTGCAAGAGATAGCTAAGCACCCAAGATCGGTGGATTTGGCGGTGGAGTTGTGAAACCTGTCACTGCGCTTCGACCAAAGGAAATAGATTCTTGTTTTCTTGCTCTCTTAGGTCGATGGGGCTTTAAACATGGCCACCCCGATGAAGCATGGCTCTCTGGCCCGATTTGACGACTAGAGGACGGATTTGCAAGGGTAGGAGCCCTTTACCTATTTTGGATGCGCTATAGATAGATAGATAGTATTTTAACGTCACGCCACTAGGCAGCATCCAACTGGACATGTGACCACACACCACACTACATTGCTTTGTTGGGCCCTGCCCCCAACCACTTTACATTGCGTCTGTGGGTTTTGACACCCAACAGAAGCAGAGTTGGAGAGCTGACTAAATCTTTCAGATAATCTTGCTGCGGCAAGAGACATTTGGCCGCGCATTTAGCCCAGGTCATATTCCAGCAGCCCAGGTTGCTAGAGCTTCAATGCCATAGCCAGGAGCTGCAAAATATTTGGGGCTCCAGTTCCGACATACCCCAAATCCGACTCATAGAGCAGGGGATTCGATTGCTGTCGATTTTCTTTTTAATTTTTTTCATTTTTTTTCAAGGGCACGTGTCTCTCCCAGGTTCATTGGACACGTTTCTCTCCCAGGTTTATTTTGCATCAAAGAAAATAGAAGGGGAACATGCTTTATATATGGTTTGATAGGTTGAGACTTTTTTGGATTGCCCTATTAGGGATGGATGTAGTGGGGGAGGCATATGCTCGAAATATTCTAACTAAATGATGTTGATTATGGCAGAAGAACGAATGGAAGGGTGAGATGCAGTAGCAACTAAGGACACACTTGAAAGCTGGTTTTCATGCAAGATTTTTAAACAGAGTGGCAATTAACAAACACATTTGAGTGGGAGTAGGCCTCGCATGCATGCAGAAGTTGAGTATATTCAGATCTTGAATATAGGTGTGGCATGGCACCTGTGAAAGAGTAGCGAGCTTGAGCATTGTGATTGGTGTTTCTGGTTTGAAGAGACATAGGCTGGTCTTTTGATGTAAGATGGGTAGAAGGATCTTTCTTTGAAACACGTGACATGTTTTCTTGTTATAGTGTAAGGGCCAAACCAGTATTTTTCTCTAACATGGTAGGAGTTGCAAAGCTTTTATTTTAGATGGGCAGTGTTTCAGATGGTCAACCTTAGATTCAAACATTATTGGTTTACAATGAGCAAGTTTACTACATATGCCCTTTTCACACTAGCGCGTTTTAGGAAATCAGCAATCGAGCATGTTGGGAGAGAGAGGGATGGAATTACGAGGTTGGCATGCTTTGTACAGACAGGATTGGGAGCCCAAAGTTAAAGTCATCAGGTCAGATTGCAGTGAGAAAAAACCTCAAGCAAAGGTTGACTCTCCTTTAGATTATGGTGCACATAATCATGACATAGAAGGCATGCTAGACATATGTGGCTGGCAGTAGTGCACATGGTGAGTCTACCATGACATCCTGACTTGATTATTCGTATTTTTCTTCTGGCATTGTGGATTGGTAATAGAAAATCCAACTCAAATTTTTCCTGTTCATATGAGCAACCCTTTGTGCCTTCCGTTACATAAGGCTATCATTAAGCCTCTTCTTGCCCAATCTTGCTTTGGTCATAGCAATGGGTCCAGAGCGCCTCAAAGCCTGCTGGAAGAACAAGCAAGCTCGAAGGCTCTCACGATAGAATGTATAGGCACACAGATGTGTGAAGGTACAGATAGAGAAGGACCACGATGCATCGCGGTAGTATCTTGATGCTTGCTTCCTTGGCGAGCTCTTGGATGCATATGCTCTGACGCATGTCAAGATGGCACACTATCGGCAACAAGTCAATCCCAGGCTCACAGGAGGCCCACAATACTTTTTGCGTACCCATTTGTCCGTGAAGAAGCGCAGACTGATAGCTTCCATTCACACGGATGCGCATCGCCTCTGCATTGAGACAGGCCGATGAACTCGGGAGGCATGTGAGGACATGATCACTCAATGTTGCCAACAGGGCACCATTGAGGATGAATGCCACACCTTTCAAACCTGTCCAGCATTCGATCATAGCGGGGCACGATATGTTCAGTTAGTTATACATGACCAACCTCCGTAGGCTTGTTGGGATCATACTTTCATGAGTTTATGGATACACGAACTTAGCTGTGTCCTGCAGTGCAGTATTAAATTGTCCTGTACAATTGTACGTCTACCAGCATACTTATTACTGCTAAGGTTTTTTCCTTTTTTAATCGTGATAGTAATGTGCTTGCTACTTCTCTTTGTTTGTGTCCCATAAGCCAATTGGACTTCCTGGATGATAAAAATACATTTTATTCTATTCTATTTCTTGGGCTTTGCTTTATCATCTACATCCATATCCTAATGCCTCCCCTTTCTAAAGGGGTTGCTTGCTGCTTGAGATACTGTCAGGTCCCTTTTTCATATCAATTCCGATGTGTGCCTTCAATTATCTACTCCATGCTAGTGGATTTCCTTGCATGACACTTCAAAGAATGTGCCTCCGAACATTGTAATTCATCCATCTACATCCATATCCTAATGCCTCCCCTTTCTAAAGGGGTTGCTTGCTGCTTCCCCTTTCTAAAGGGGTTGCTTGCTGCTTGAGACACTGTCAGGTCCCTTTTTCATATCAATTCCGATGTGTGCCTTCAATTATCTACTCCATGCTAGTGGATTTCCTTGCATGACACTTCAAAGAATGTGCCTCCGAACATTGTAATTCATCCAAAGACACAGTAGCAATGGATAGTAGCTGGCATAAGCACTATTGCAGCTTGGTATGAGTGTGGCCATCTGTTCTCATGGGTATCATTCAAACAAAATTGTTGTCGTAGAAATGTGTGTTCATGCGTTGTTACAGACTTCGGGTCCGCAAGTTGAAGTGGTTGCCATCAGGGTATCAAGCTAGAGCGCTTTGTTTTTTCTATTTTTATATTGCTTCTACATAGTGAAATCTTGCCTTCGTCTAATAGATAGCAGTCACTCAGTCACTCAGTCACAGTAGAAAAGTGTCTGGATATAGGTGTGGGATAAGCTGCTTCACCTTTATCATCCGCCCCATCTGCTTTTGTTGTTTCCCAATTCATTCTGATACGATTTAAAGAGTCTTAACGGCGTTAAATACTTGGAACAACAGTTATATAGATAAAGAACAGAAGAAATAGTCTTAGAGACTTATAACAGCTCTTCCCCAGAGCAAATGGCTTGGTTTCCACAACCAAATGATGGAGCATCCAGTTACCACCCAACCGGATCCAAAATCTAAGGCAATTTCCAAGGGAATTAAAGCGAAAGGAATTGATCAAGGCCTATTTTCCCTTCAGCTTTTGATCAATCCGTTCTACAACAGTTATTGGCTTAGATGGGCTCAATCACATCCGTCAAGAAAGAGAATTAGGCTCAGTCTCAGACTTCTCAGAGAAGCCAGCAATCAATGTGGACCAAGGAACCCCGCTTGCAAGATCCTCAGCTCAATCGGATGATTGCAAGTCGGATTTGGGAAACAGCGATCAGAGGCCGGCCGGGTCGCTGGAGCCGGAATTGAAGACAGAGGTTTTCTGAGTGCTAGCTCTGTGCCGACAGCCCCTATTTGTAGATTTGTTCTGGACTTTTTACCTGATAAAGGCATCAGTTCTTTTCGAAAATGTATTGGCTTAATTTGCCTTGGCCGGTTCCCAAAATAGATGTATGCTGCCATGCCATCAGAACTTCAAAAAGGTTCGACGCTATTTAATGAAAAAGGGTTCGATGCTATTTACTGATTTCCCCTGCTCCACGCTCCTTCTAATATAAGCCTATGTTTTTTTGTTGAAGAGATCCCTTTCTTCATGCAAGTATTTAAAAGCCCTTTTTTGCTGTATACTTGATTAATCTAATAACCATTGGAATTTATATGCCACATTGCCTTAGTCTTTTTGGACCACTCCCCCCTAGCCTGCTCCATATCACATTCAATACTGAGTCCAGAAGACAAAAACCTGGGATATCTAAAAGTCTACTTTCATATTCCCAAGTTTCATTATTCAATGCCATAATATCATATTTCTAAAACAATTGTATATTGCTCAATATAATGCCTTCGCATAAACCATGCATATTCCAAACAAGAAACCTGAGGGCTGCAAATTCCTATGCGCGGTACCTTATCACTAGCTTGTTATTTTTTCCCTCATCTTCTAATCTCTTTACTTCTTCCAAGAGCTCCTTGCATTCTTTTTGTTGTTTTATAGTTAGATCATCATTGAGCTAGATTTTGTCCTTTTAGATGGCTCCTATGTTGGATGATCCGTGTCTTAGCTTCAACCGTACCAAATTTCAACAGAATGATTTCGTATATTATTTGCAGCAAAACTGATGCTTCCACAGCCATAGCAATGCCAAAAATCAAGAGGCTCTGTATCTCGAAACAGAATAGGGGCAAAACAAAAGAAAAGCAGAGGCTTCGTGTCTTCTGCTTTGCCTTCCAATCTACAGAGCTTTCGATTTGCAGGCGATTCTACTCGTTAATCTACATACCAATCTACAGAGATAATCTGGGGTACAGTAGGCCACGTCGGGGAAACTACGCTACCTGAAGGTTCCTGGAAAGAACCTGGCGGTGCCGCCGCTCACCTTTGCCAAGTTCCTCCCAGGAACCTTCAGGTAGCGTAGGTTCCCCATTTAACTCCCATGTGTGCATAGGGCGGTGGCTCCACCAGTCTAAAGTTCTTGTATGTATATATGCCTACCAATAATTTTATGGCAAAATAATTAAGGAAAAATCTTGCTTACAATGAGAGTTATGCAAACATGTTAGGGCTAATTTTGCTGTGATATTTTGGCACAGAGCTTTTGGCGTTGGCACAAGAGGCTTTTTAGTCGCATTAGAGAAATAAACATTTTGGATCTTGTGCTAGCAGCAGCTAAAATGCCTCAAGCTGCTATTACATGGTCTTATTTCTTACAGCTTTGTTGCTTAAGAAGCAAACAATGGCAGCTTGTACTTTAGGATTCTTTCCTTCTCACTGTGGCCGAACTTCCTTGCAACTGCCCGCAGGTGTCGAATCCATTCGCTTTGCTATTTGTCAAGCAGTAACCGAGATTGCAGATTCCAAGAAAAACCTTCTAAGCTCGACTGGTAAAATTATCCCTGTTATTATTTTACATGACAGTCAATACTTTTTTGCTTTGAAGATGAGACTCGTTTTTACATGTGGACTTTGGTAAAACGAATTTGCAAAATAATAAACAGAAATCCTAGTTAATCATGAATCATGGATACTGTTTATGGTAACGTCAGTTGTTAGCCAACAAGATTTACAAATTACATATTGCTTAAGCTATCTCTGTACAGGGGTAACACCAGCGCTAGTTCAACCATGTCAAATGATGAGGAGATCAAGCAGAAAATTGTTATTGGCATGATCATGACTGAAATTGAAAGAAGACTTATAGAGCGGGCCAACAAGATTTACAATTTGAAAAATTTAACATGTGGCTTAAGCTGCCTGTGTACGGGATAACACAAGGAGAACGCAGCTCTAGTTCAACCATGCCAGATGATGAGGAAGATCAAGTAGAAAGTTATTATTGGCAGGATAATGACTGAAACTGAAAGAAGACGGGGTTAGACAAGAGCCCAAGCTTGAATTGAAGCAGGTAATTCTGGTTTGAAGTTCAGAAGCTTGTTTCTAAGTGATCATAAAATAGTGATAGTAATATTATTTTGCATAGATAATGAAGGGCAAGGATAGTAGATGTGAGAGACGAGATCCTCTGGTAAAGGCGCACTGACAAGCTCCCTGGAGACACAATCTCTGTTCTAACCCGGTGGCATGCTCATGCTAAATGGCAATATCCAATAGTAAGCATAAAAAACGGCAGTGGTCAAACCTTAAAAAAATTACTTTAATATTGAACGAGCACTAAATATAACTTATGCTTGTGCAGGAGACTGGACTTGAGTTGAAGCAGATTAATAACTGGTTCGTCAATTCGCAAAAGAGAAGCTTCCAAATTGTATACCAGATGTCGTTTCAAACCTCTTAACCAGCACTCATGGTTCTATTGGGCATGGCTCTATTGGGCAGCGAGGATTACATCTGGATTTTCTACATGGTAGATAGGGATAAGCTTGGTGGCTATGCCACATGTCAGTCTAATATCATTGTGGTGCTGCACTCCAGATTTGGCAAGCAGTATTTGCCAGGCAGGATGCTTAGGCAGGATATTTGGAAAGACATACTTCAGCTTGAAAATTGCATCGCACTTGTCATTGCACTTGGCTTGGCATGGCAAAAATGTGTACTTCGCAAACATTAATGCAAGAGGAAGACATTCAGTGGCCGTTACATTCTGGGCAATAACAATGGGGCAATTAGGAAAGATTTTTCTGTGTATGCTGCATCTTTTGGTTTTTTTCTAGGTTAGAAAAATGTATGATGCATTCCTTCTATTCTTATACTATATTTTAAGTACCAAATGCTCACAAGCATTTCTTATATTGCCTTTCTATTTCTGCCATCAAACGTGTTTCCCAATCTCCTAGAATAGATAACCCATGGATCTACTATATGCATTATATTTTTAAAGAAATCATCAATAACTGCAGATGTGACTTCACCTCTTGTTCTTTCAAATTTGATGTCTGCAAATTTTAGCATCTGATTTTCTACATTTGAGGTGATTTGGGCAATGAGTTGAATCTGATCACTTTTCTCTCCTTGTTGAGCTCGCAGTTCTCCTTGCTCATCCCTCAATTCAATGATCATTTCCTTCAGTTCATCCACGTTGAGCTTCAATGTTTTGATTTCTTTTCTTGCTGTCTGTAGTTCTTCTCCTGAAGCCCTAGGAGGTCATTACCATCCAAATCGCCAGGTTCTTTCTGAGACATCTGCCTTGTTTTAGCTTTTCTGCCTGATATCAGGTGAATCTAATAGGTCAACTTGCTGGTCCGTTTAAGTTTTCCATTCAGGTTTGGCGTAAAATCAAGCGCCCTAGAATAGTCGCCCCAGATATTATTATAGTTACGTGGACAGCAACATAGTAAATCCGTGCTGCAACAACTATTCAAATGTAGCAACTATTCAAAATAATGGCAGTTGTTGCAGAAGGGGCCTGAAAAAAAAATGCATTGGGTCGTCGACGACTTTTATCCCCTTAATGGTGAACACATCTGCATTTACTGCTTTGGCAACAGTCCCAAATGAATCCTGGCTCTCAAGGTTCAAATTTCTCACAATTTGAATGATCCTATTCTCTTTTTCTCCCTTATTTGCATCCAGAAAAAAAAATCATTGGAACTATAGAAACTAGCAACACTTACCTTAATTCCTCTGTTGTTGTTTTGAGAGCTCCAAATTTGTCGTTGTTGTTCAAAGAGGTTCCTTTGAAGATATGGTTTATGCATTCTAATTCTATATGGCCAAGTCAAACTTCTTACTTTGGGCTCTGGCTTTAGAGGTAATTGGACTAGGAAACGAGCTTGGGAAGCTGAAGCTTTTGCAGAATTTTCTGTTGCATACTCTGCAGATCCATTTTCCAAAGAAATATCATATGATAGATATCATACATTTAGTTAACATTGCATAAGAACTTGAGGACATGGGTTAAATTTCAAAAGGGAAGATTGTAATGGGCCTGGCTACTCAATGGTCTAGTATTTATATGCATATACATGTATGTAAGCATACGTATAAAGACACATGGCATGATAAATTTATACAAGCAAGACCTATAGCTTTGGAGAAGAGCCCTTTGAAGGAAGCCTTGAGTTGCTGAGGAGGCTAGATTGCACTAGGAGGATTGTCATATCCGTTGAGGAGCTTAGAGACTGCATCAAACATCTTTTTTAAGTGGTAAATCCTCCTAATTCAACTGAGATTTGTATATGTTGCCATGATTAGATTTAGATATGCTTTCATAAGGGCTTCATAGCTATGTATATTTGAGAAGGTGTGGAATAACTAGATTGCTTGCAATTAGATGTGCTACAATCAGATTGTAACATGTCAGATTATAGTTGCACAAGGATAAAAGACCAGCGCTCTGGAATCAATCGTTGGGTTTCCACGCTTGTGACATAACTTTGGAATCATCTCAAGGAAGGCTCGGGAAAATCTCCTACAACTGCTTCTTTAGCTCTGTTAGCTCTAAGGTACTCATCCTATAAGAAGCCTTACTAGTAGGCTTAGCATCTTGTGCTAGAGTGATATCACATTCCATGCCTCTATATAGCGGTAGCTCATGGATTTCATCCGAAAAGATACCATAAAATTTCTTAATTAGCCTAGCAACTGCCCTAGGCAATTGCTTCAAGTTTAAGTCTTTCTGATGCTTCTAGTCTGGCTCAACAATCTCTAGACTAAGGATGTATTCAACCTCATCCTCATCATGCATTTATGCAACTGCTTCAAAAACATGCATTGTATTACAGAAAGAATTTCCTTACTTTTGACCACAAAGCGGTTGCCATCAAATGCCATGCTCGAAATCTCATGCTTATCGCAGTCAATCATTACTTTTGTTGGCTTCAGAAACTCCATGCTAACTATAAGATCATACTTACTAATGTCCATTACTTCCGCACCCATGGTCAAGTTGGTTTCATTTAGACCTATGTCCAAGTTGACCCTTCTTTCCTTAATATGGCGAATAGCTCCACTTGCCATGTTCACCGGTCTTGGCTTCAATTTAAGGGTCTTAGACTTCAATAAAGTTGTCAATCTAGGAGATGCAAAGTTGTGCGAATAGCTTGTATCTATAAGGACTACATAGGGCTTATCATCTGTTATCCCCTCTGCTGAAATGACTGTAGACTGACTTCCAACATTATCGATCTCAATTGCTGCACAAATTTTACACTCACCATCAACATAGTCGCGTGCCTCCTCCTCCTCATCATCGTCCTCGTCCCGCTCTGTGGGAAATTTCCAGCCTATGAGTTTTGCCAAAGGCACTTGCATGATGAATGGGTAGTTGTGTGTGCGTTATCCTGGCTGGAAGCATCTAAAGTATAGCTTCTTCCTGATGCATTCTTCGCTCTTCTCCTTAGGGATGCTGTCCAAGAAATGTTTAACTGATCTTCCCACGGATGAACATGGTGCCCTGTTAGTCCTTGGATGAAAATTTCATGTCTCCTCTGCCTTGTGACTGCTAGTTCGCCGGTTGGGTAGCTTGCTGCTTCGGGGTGTAAGACCCCGTTGCCTTTCCTTTGTTGTAGGACTACTTTTGTGTTGGTGTGTGGGGTACTTATTCTAGGCTCAATGCTTTATCCTCTGCCTCCCCTATTGTCCTCGGGTTAATGGCTCGGACAAGCCTTTTGATATTGTTGTTCAGGCCTTTGTTGTACCCATCCACTGCTTGTCTTTCCATTATCCTTGGTACATTCAGTCTTAGCCTCATGAACTCTTCTGTGTACTTAGACACTGACAAGTACCTTTGATCAAGTCGGTAGAACACATTTGCCTACTTAAATGGGATCGGGGTTTGAAAATTCTGAACCTGCAGTTGCTCCTTTTCAGCTTATTGCTCCTTTTCAGCTTATTGGAATTTGCATAACCCTTCCACCATATAAGGTTTGCAGTTGCCACTTTGTCAATATCCTTGTCCTTCATACCAGAAGGGTTCCCAAATTCTTCCATCTCATCAAGCCATGCCTCGGCTTCCATAATGGAGCTGTCTTTTCCCGAAAATTGTCCCAACTTCTGGTAGTCCTCTGCTTTGCGGTTACTCTGCTTTTCCTGAGAGCTATCTGACTCACTCTCTGAGCTGCTATATGATCCACTATCTTTATTACCTGAATTGGAGCTTGAAGGGCTAGGGCTTCTCCTGTGCCTCCTCTTCCTTTTCTTGTTTTCCGGTGCCCTTGGTGTTGCTTCAAGTTCAGGCTGGTCTATCAATGCCTCCTCTTGAAGAGGTGGTGGTGGAGGTGAGATTGGCCCACACTTTGCTCCTACCCAAAGCTTCACGTAACAAGAATTTCATTCTAGTTTCAATTCTGCTGTATACTGACGACATAGTTTTAAGCATGAATTCGAAAAGAACATTGTCTAATGCCTGTTGCTTGCCCTGATCCTGATTGTCACAATCTCCGAGGCCTCCGAAACCCTGTTATTTAACCCTGTTATTTAACGCCGAAAGCTGAGATTGCAATTGCCTATATACTAAGCAATCCACATCTCGAGGAAAATCGACTGCCAAGTACCCAAAACTTTAATTCTTCTGTCTTACAAAAACTCTAGATTTGCTTATGCCCATCCGACTTCTGCATGCTTCACAGCGAACTGGCTGTGCAAATGGAAGCTCAGCAGTTTTTTACACTTTTACGTTCTTACTCGTCCATGTTCTTACTCGTCCATATTCAATCGTGGCCCTCAAATGAGCTTGTCCCGAAATCTCCACCTTCCAAGTGAAATGTGCAGGGAATTTCCCATTTTGACCCAGGGTTTGCCCTTCGGCCAACCAAAAAATCAACAATACATAAAAAACGACTACTTGCAAATTTATTTGCAAGGTTTGAAGAATTCTTTAGCACATTGCCTGTTGCTGACAATTTGTAATACATTTAGTGTTCAAATAAGTCTCTGCTCAATTCCATCCCCTGCAAAAATATTTGTTGCCCAGTGCTGGATTATTTATGGTAACATGTAAATTATTGCTTTATTCATCCCTCAAGAGATTCTCCTGCAGATCATCTGTAATAAAAAAAAAGCCAAAAAAGCCCAAATGGCAGAGTAGAGCACTGGACAGTCTAATATGATTAAAATACATGTTTGAACTTTTTATTAGGCAATAGCCCGTAATAGGACTGCTTTCTCTTGACAAACCAAGCAAATCAAGCCCTCTTTTACCTCCCCCAGTTAGAGCTTCAGTCATTACTTAACTCGAAGGAGGTAACTAAAGAATCAATATGGTGGAGGCTTTAGTCCTGGCTCTTCATTCGCCGCAGATTCCTGATCCATGATTCTAATCCTTTGTTCAGTCAGTTGTTGGCTCACAAACTTGCCCTATTTTGAAGTTCATAGGCCAACTCGGATACTGCCAAGCCATATAATATGGATGTATTATAACGCAGCAGAACACGAAAATTATGACAAACAAGATAGGCTGGCCCACTTGGGCCATCAGGTGCTACCTGCATGACATGACGCCATCATAGTAAGTTTCGATGCAGCGTAAATAAATTTACCTGCAACTCTTAACATACCAGGCTTGCCTCTACATTGGGGGGAAGACATGTTCCACTTTCTGGCACTAGTTGATGATTCTCGAGCCAATCCTGCACAGTCTTCTTCACAGACATACCAAGCAAAGAAGTATCCATGGAGGATGGTACAGACACCTAAAACACTAATTGAATCAGCACAGACCATTAGACAGAATTTCCATGCTACACGCAAAGGAGCACCACCTTCTGCGCTAGGGGCCCGTTTACTTCCCAACCATGCTTTAGCAGATAATTAGCAACAGATGCAAATGTGTCGCCATGAGAATTCCATATATCTGCAAGGGATAGTTAACCTCCTCACATGAAGGGCCGATAATCTATAGCCTAGAAGTACTTAATCTGTACCTTTCCAGCCGTCCTTGTCATAATCCACTGCATATGTTCGATAGCTTGAAGGCATGAACTGGCACTGTCCCATTGCCCCAGCCCAAGAACCTTTAAGTCTTTGCAAACTTGGAGGAGCTTCTTGCTGATCTAGAATGAAGAGGGCATGAAACAGCTCCTCCTTGAAATATCTGGCACGCCCTGGCTAGAAAGCCAAGTGACTTATTTGTTAAATGTAATAAGACCATATTCAAACCATACACATATAAATATGCATGTACGTATGCTAGATGCTTCATGCTTCGTGTGCAATAACTTTCCATCAGAAAGGATGATATTGCTGACAATTCAAATTTAGTGTGCAATGCAAAGCTTTGCTCAAGACACCCCTACAAACTTCAGATTCTAATACCAGACAGAAGACACTGAAGTTTATCGGTTCTTATCTCACAATCGAGTTATGTAAAAAGAAGAAAAAGCTAACCTTACCTGGATAGATGAATATGCAAGTGTGACAAGGGCTTGAATAACGTCAGAGGATCCGGTAAAACCCCCATAGCTGCAGCCAATAGACAGATAATGGCATCAAGCGACAGTACTGATGAAGACAAAAATCACTTCAAGATAGTATCATAAAATTTATATTTGTTAATATGTTCATGCTTGACGATGCCAAAAACAAACAGAACCTATCTAAATAACAAATTGATAAGACATAAAAATACTACTACATTTTACCATGTTCATAAAATAAAAATCCCGACTCTAAGCGTTATAAGGACACTAAATACCTGGTTTCGATACCCCATATTGCTGCTATGATATTCGCTGGAATTCCATATTCCAAAGAGACGTCCTCAAGAAGTTTTTGTTTATCTAAGAATTCAACAGTCCCTTTTGATATTCTATATTCACTGACCATTCTGCCATTTCAAAAGCATAAGAACAAATATGAAAATTTAAACACCTCCACAAATAATGTCTAAGAGACTGACTTAAGATTTTTGTATTGGTAGAATTTAGGCTCTTAAGTCCAATGCATCAGAATCTGTAATCATTCATCATTGATTTGGCGATACACTAATTCTGAGTTAGAGTTTTGACGTCTGTCAAGAGGATGCAGGTGTGATTTGAATGGTCATTCTGTACATCCCATCCTACACTGTAATATCATGTATGCATTCAGACCTCGTTATCCTTTTGAAAAGAAAGATAGATGTTAGATCTTCATCTCATGCAAACTGGGTAAGGTATGTGAAACGTTTTTATATGCTTATTGAACAGGTGTAAGAATTTGGAGGAATAAATATCAAAAGGAATGTGGATGCCACATTTTATCAGCGTTGGATGTGATCCAAGCATTTTACTTTTATAGAACTACTATAGTCACGTTACCACTCTGGCATTTAAACATGCCTCCCAAAAGCAGGTTGGTTGCTATGTTCCTACTTGAACATGGTCCATTATGCTAGATCGAAAACGAGCCATCAATTCAGGGTGATATTTGTTCATCTCACTCAGAAGACACACGAGGCAATTGATATCTGGATGTGAAGCAGAAAAGATTTCAAAAAACAATGAAGTATAAAGTTGCTCCAGCCTCTATAGCACGTCATACTAGATTGTACTATTCCTAAAATTACATCACTCCTTTTTAAGTAATCATAATGACTAAAAAAGAGAAAGAAAACCTGGCCAAATATTCTTTTGCTGTAAGCTTGAACTCAGGCTGATTCCTATCCAAATCTATGATCGTCTCTGATAATTTGATATCTTTGAGAGCCACTTGCACTGTCGTTCTCCTTAAGCCTTTATTGGCCGCTTCTTTCCTTATTTCCTCCATCCAGGCTTCAAATTTCGAATCCTTTGGCATATCAGAAATGCTTTTATCTGACGCTGTTGTAACTGGCTGTGTGTTTTGCTGCACAAAAGCCAGTAGTAACCAGACTTGATTAACATCAAATGCTTAGGAAATTAGAAGCTTGAATCATAATGAAGAAAATTGGCAGCCATACACTTATAGGCATTTGGGTGCTGTTTTATACATTTTACAAGAGAGACTTGGAAAGAATAAGGTGAAAAAGAATTTAATACTTTATTACAAACCCCAAGTCATGGAAGAGACTACGTAAGTTGCATCATCATCGATAATTTTCAATATCCGGCATGTCCTACTAATAACCTTCTAAAACTTTTCAATACCTGTGTACTCGAGGAATCGGAAGCCACAGCAGCATTTACGAAAAATTTACTTATGCCCTTGAGGTGCAAATAAGACATAGCCACATTCTCTTTGTTCGTGTCAGAAATTGCTAGCTTCCTATTTGAAAAACTAGCACCTGATCCTGGAGCAGAGATACAAATACCGATTCAGCTTAAAAAAATAAATGTTTCAGATTCTTTTATATCCTATATTGTCCATGTATGCGCTACACAATGACCAAAAGAAAATTCAAGGCATGCCAAACCAGCGAAAAGTTGTACTTGACAGAGCAATCCATCTAGCATCTTGTAACTGGTATTCAGAGGCACGAGCAGCTGATATGGAAATACAACCCGCCAGCAAGAAGCTGATTACGTTTATAATAAACCGACCCAAATGATTCCACCGCTTGAAAATTTCCTCTAAATGCATGTCTTGCACTGGGGAAGGCAATGAAATTGGAAAATGAGATTGAATCCTCCAAGGCTCTATAGAATGTGAAAGAGAAAAATGGTGAAAGTGCGAAACTGCTCCATTCCAGGGCATTAACCGGGGACAGGAAACCAGGCAATGATCAAGTCGGAGTAAGAAAGTCTGGCGATCAGACTTTGGTATTTGCTTTGCAAAAGGAGTTGCAAAATGAGCTGCAGAAACAAGCAACATAATGGGTCACAACGGAGCTCGAAGGAACTTGGTGGTCGATATAGGTGCCCGGTATCACCGTGGGTCGAAAATATTCGAACACCATTATTTTTCCCCCCGTATGTAGACACTTTCCTTTGAAAGATGGATGGATGACTGATGGAAGAAAAAGCAGTCCAAGAAAAGAAGCATTTCTGCCAATTTGCTGATGGAAGAAAAAGCACTCGAACAGAAAAGAAAAGCATCCCCAAGGATTTTGTTCCTGGGACCAAGGGGATTTCCATACAATACTAAACGGAGGGGCTTTCGGTGGTGGTCAATGTTGAGAAAGGGAGATGATATTTATTTTCTTTGGAATCTCGAAGATTTTGTATAAAGAAATATAGTAAACAAGATATTTGTTGAACAAGATAGAAGATGTCGGCGGACTTAATCTTACATAGTTCATCATATGAAGACCTGAGGCTAAGAAGTCAATGCCTAGTCACTACGAGACTTTTCCAAAATCCAAAGCAGCCACAATTGGGAACTATCTGGTTGAGAGTCTTGAGTCAAGGGAGATGTATATTATATAATACAAGAAATTTATTGCAGCGACCCTTACCCAGCGGCCCTTACCCAGCCCCGTGCCTCGTTCACCTAGTGGAAGTTGCCTTTCCCCCTGGCTGCCAGTGGTACTCGAATCTGGATTCTATATGAACCAATGGATCATGAGAAATCGTTACTATTAGCCATTACTTTATTTCTTTCCACTCTTTTCTTTTTATATCCCTCTCCTTGTTTTAAGTGACTTATAAAATGGCACTAAGCCTCTGCTTGCAACCCGGATGACCATGCATGATTCTCCACCTCGTTCTTCGACTTTGGATGACCTCCGAAGAATACTTCCTCAAGAGGGAGAATCAGAATCATGAGGGAGGAAAACACTCTTCTTATGCGTTTCGCTCCACGCCGGATGAAAAGGAGAGTTCATTGAGGAGAAGAGAAGTCATTCTCCCACCTTTTTCTTGCAGCTCTGCGACATTGTTTTTGGACAAAAACATTCTGATACCCTCATATGTCAACTAGATAATAGCTTGAAAAACTATGGGAAGCAATCAGATATCCGAGCAGCCAGTGTTGTGGTGTAAGCACGCATTATACCAAAGTCTCACAAACTATACCAAAGTCCCACTCAAAAGAGTATAAATGACTCTAGGGTTTTGGTCAAAGGCGACTCTGACCGCGCTTTTGATTGTGTCTAGATTCTGGTAGCATCAAAATGCGCGTGGTGTGTCTCCTTCAAGTTTAGGTTCTGGTTCTAAGTCTTCAAGTTACATTCTCTCTCTAGACTCAAGGCCAAGGGCTCGAATAGCCCACCTTCCAACTCCTTCCCATTCCAAAAGAATTCTAGCAATAACCGGAATCGAACTCCCTCCCCCCCTCCCCCCCCCAAAAAACACCCCCCATGCCAACCACTAAGGGTGGGCATTCTTTATGCTTTCTTTTTAATCTTTGAATCCCTAAATACTCCTTGTGCGCTTTCAATTCGCTTCTTGACCTTGCGGACTCCAATCAACAATGGCCACTTATGTACCCCCCTACCCAAACCCCCACCTGGATGGAGACATCCCTCAAGCCATAGCCCAAACCCTGGCCCAGGCCCCGACTAATGCCCACGCATGCCCCCAAGCTACCGATCTCAGACAGGACGAGCCCGCCCAGGAGAATCAAATGGATGGTCCCCCACGAAAATGGCTCTGACCAGACGGCAAGAACAAGGGAGAGGCCACTTCCATGAGGAGAGAGGCACGGGCAAAGGCCCAATCAGCAAGATCGACCCGAGAGGAGATTCAGACCCGATGGCAGACCAGCCACAGACGACGGCCTTGAAAAAACTAGAGACAGTTAACAGGACCCGAATTGCAGACCTGGTAGAAGAGATCCAGTCCCCGGTGCCCCATGTTCTTAAAAGACAACTGGTAGCAGAGAGGCAGCGGATTGCAAAGATGGAGACCTGTACACAACTGGAATATGGCATCCATTTGGCACACTTCGAAAGACTGCGGGCTCATGTGGACTCCCTCTCCACCACCATAGAGACATGGCACAAGATAGGCAGCGTGCTGATTAGAAGACAAGGGCAACCATCTCCCCCCTCCAATCAGAAGCCGCGGAGGCTGCCACCACCACGTGAAGCATGCAGACTGCCTTTGGAGCGAGTCAGTTGGAGTTGAGAGCGCTTCAGAGGAAGGCCGAGGCACGAGACCAGGAGCTGCAGGAGCTTTGGGCAACCGTCGTCCAGCAAGGCAAGGGCCTTCATGCGGAAGCCCATGAACAATTGCGGCAATGCACACATGAATTGGCAAGGCAGCAACAATTCCAGCAGGAGCTGAGCTCCCGACTATAGAGAGCAGAGGCCACAGTACGGGACATGACAGATCCACATACCCGACAGCCTGCAAGACGCCAACCAGAGCGGTCCACCGCTGCATCACCAAGCTGTCCCATGCCACCATCACCCCACCACAGGCCACAACCCATGCCCGGCACATCACAAACAGCGAATGCCACAACAGCCACTACGAGCCCGACCACCTTAGAGTTCAAGGAGCGGAGACGCAGGAGCCACAATGTGGTGGTGCGCGGCTTGACAGAGGAGGCAGGAGAGCCCCTCATCAACTGACTCCAGACACAGATCCTGGCCCGAATGACATTCCACACGCCCGTACACATTGTAAGGGCGACACGCTATGGGCCCCAACGCCCTAACCGTCCCCGGGTAATTACTTTCACAGTTAGGGACGCGCAAGAGCGAGCAGCCATCCTGCACCAAGGCAGGCAGTTGAAGGGGACCGCACTGTACGTGGACCGGGATCTGACTTTGGCACAGCAGAAGAACCACAGACATGAGTTGGAGAAAGTCAAGAGTGTTCGCAAGCAGGGAGGGGCAGCAAGGCTGGTCCGGGGAAGGATGCATATCTTCAGGCCACCAAATGCTGATGCAAGCACCTCAAACTCTTGAGGCCCTTCTGCCGTGACCCCAGCTGCACATCCTGCTACAATGGCCTCAGCTGCCACTGCCAACATGCCACATGCTGCCTCCACCTCCACCATCCTTTGTGCTGCCACCGCCAAACTTATTGCTGCAGCTCCTGCCAGCAAATAGGGATTGTGCCTGCGCATGGTCTTTTAGAATTGTCGGGCTTTCCATGGCAGAAGGGAGATAGTTGCAACTTAGTTGCCACCGATATGGACCTCATCTTCCTCATGGAAACATGGAGGCATGTTGGACATAGACTACCCGACTTGCCAGGATACCATCTCTACTTCGTCTTCAATGAATGCACAGGAAAGCGGGAGCACGGAGGAGTCGCCTGCTACTACTGGACAGCCCTAGCACAGTCAGTTTTCCTGTGCAAGACAGACAAACATAACAGGTACCTATGGGTGCGCGTGCAGTATTGCAGTGTTAGCCCTCTCTTTGTGGCGGCCTGCTACTTACCACATGCCGAGAGCAACTTCTTTCAGAACCATCCGGTGTGGATAAGTTGGAGCCCTATGTCGATCTATATGATGACATACAGCAGCACAAGCAGGAGGGTAGGGTCATGCTCATTGGAGACTTCAATGCCCGCACTGGCATGGAACAGCCGATGAGATTTGACCTTCTGACAGATGATGTGTTGCAACTGAGCGCTTCAGAAGGAGCTTGGCCAGGGGCATCAGCCGACATTCAGGTCTCGCGCTATGGGAGGCAGTTGTTGCTGCTTTGCAGTATCTTTGACCTAGTGATTTGCAATGAACTAGCACATTGGCCGTCCTCCAGCCAGCACACTTGCAGGCAGGAAAACCAAAGTGGGTCCAGTGTGGTAGACTATGTTTTGGTGGCTGAGCAGGACATGCATCTCGTCAAATATTTTCGAGTGGGAACAGCTGGTAGGGATGAGGAGGTGGACTCAGGCCACCTGTCGCCCACTCGACTTGCAGCTGACTTGGCAGATTGCTCCAGATGCATGTCCAACACCTCCTCGTATGCCCCAGCTCAGACTGGACTATGAGCGCGCTCCTACTTACTCCCAGATGCCTATGGAGAATCTGGCAAGCATCTCACAATGCTCAATGCTAGAGCAGCAAGTAGGCAGGCTTATTGGCGTCCTCAGGGCTGCTGCAGGGAGGTGTTTTGGAAGAAGTCGCCCCCGGCAAACCTCGAGAGCTACGGCCTTTCTGCGTAACCAGTGGTTCGATGCCGAGTGCAAAGAACGCAAATGTTGGCTCTGCCAAGTCAAAGGCCCTGCTCTACACTCGGATGCAGTCAAGCAATACCGCACTTTCCTTATGGCTAGAAAGGCCAGGTACATTGCGGCCCATCAACAGGAAATGTTCTTCCTCCTGGAACGTCATCCCAGGAACTTCTGGCGAAGAGTGCTCGGGAGGCCAGTGCCGCCCACAGGAAACATCACTCCAGACCAGTGGGGGCAATACCTACAATAGCTCTACAACCTTACGGGTGCACGGGCGGCATTACCCCCCTAGCAGGACCCAGTATTAGAAATTACAGAGGCAGAGGTAGCGCAGAGGTTGCAACGTCTAGCTAATAGAAAAGCACCAGACCTTGATGGCATGCAGGCAGAGTTACTCAAATGGGCAAGACCATCCATGGCATCGGTAGCAACTGACATGTTCAACAAGGCATTGGAGGAAGGCTTTCTACTGCAATGGACGACTAGCAGGGATGTCCCAATCTACAAGGCAGGAGACCCACATTGCCCAGCCAATTACTGGACCATCGTGATCAGCTCAATGTTTGCAAAGCTCCTCGCCGGGATCCTCGAGCGGCAGTTGACATGATGGGCAGAGGCAACAGAAGTGCGAGCACTCATACAAGCAAGATTCAGGCCGAGGCACTCAACCATAGATCATATCTTCACACTGCGGACTCTGGTTGAGGACAGCAGGAACCATCGGCAAGATCTGTATTGCTGCTTCGTAGACTTCGCCAAGGCTTTTGCACTGTGCCTCGGGAAAAGCTATGGGCAAGATTGCAGCAGCTAGACATCCCTGCTGAACTGCAGAACGCGGTGTACAGGTTATATGAGACATGCACTGGTCGGCTGCAACCAGCGGGCCAACCATTCGAGAGCAGTATCGGGGTCCGCTAGGGATGCCCTCTCTCTCCCACACCATTTGGCATGTATATTGATCAGCTGGAGAGATGGCTCGCTGATAATGGAGGCACTGGGGTTCGCCTCCTATACCAGATCATCAGGCAGTTGATCTATGCTTGCGATGTGGATCTCCTAGCATACACTCAGGCAGACATGCAACACCATCTCGATGCCTTGGACACATTTTGCCAGGTGACTGACATACGCGTCAACTTAGCCAAAACCAAGGTAGTTCTGGTATCGTCCGCACGCCAGCCAAGGCCTCCAATCCTCACTTATCGTGGCCAAAATGTTGAAGTGGTGTCCGCTTACAAATATTTGGGGGTGGAGTTCCCGTCGGCCATGAACTGGGACAATTCCATTCGCCCGATTAGGTGATGTGGCTAAGATTAGCTGGATCTGATCATATCAAATCAGGCATAGACTTTAAATTCTTGCTGAGATTATGGGTACATGTGGCATGTAGCTGGAAGGGGTATCTATTGATGCGATGATTCTTCTCGGCTGGAGCAATCTGTTGCTTCTCTGTCCCGTACTCTTTGATTATGCAGTTTCTTGCACCTGGCTTATTTATATGGACGATTGATCTTCTCTGTAAGAACTTTAAAAACAGCCACAAATCATCCATCGATGGAGAAGCTCTGATTTCATGTATCCTTTTTTACCCATGCAGATGTGAGTTTTTGCAAGAAAAGTATTTATTTTTGCCGGATTTTGTGTGCCCGAGGTTGCATCTAGAGAAAATCATCCTCAAACGGAGGTTGCATCTGAAGCAAAATCTAGCTAGAGGTTGCATCTTGTCCGATGCCTGTACTCTAATGAATTGGGAGAAGATGACAAAAAATCGTCGACATGCTTCTTCCAGCCATCCAAGTCTAAATTACATGCATCCATTCTTCCCTTAATTTTTTGGGCGCCTCATTTTCTACATGCAGAAGGCAAGACCCAGGCTTCAGGATTCCAACACCAAGTAGTTGTTCCAACGTTTCCAGTTCGTTGGGTAACTTAACTCCACTTTCACTAGGCATTCCATCTCGTAATCAGGTCTCCAGGTACAGAGTTCAGATCATTCTTGCATTCTTTGATCCAGTCAGTACATCCATCCATTTTATGCTTTATGACTGTTTTTCTTTGTTGGTATTTGCTTCAAACCCATAGCTTCCAGAGTTTTTCAACGATTTGCTTGGTTTTCCCAATCGATTTGGCTTCGACACCTCCATTTTGCAGCTTTCTATTGCCTCCTTTTCAGGCTTGCTTTTTCGACTTGCATTTGTCTGCATCTGTCATCTGCTCCCATGATGTTTCTAGTATCTTCTAGCAGTGGATCCATTTCTTTATCCTTTTCAAATTTTCGGGTTAGCTAGCCCACAACAGATCGATTTCCTCTGCATTCAAAATTAGTCTACAACTATCTAGCCATGTCACATTGCTTAGATCCCTCTCTCTGAAGCCCTGCAGAATTGCTGAACCTTTTTGGCTTTTTCCATTCCATGCTGGCTGTTCAACGAATGTAGCCTACTCTTGGGCTCGAGTTTTTTACAGTTCTTTTATTATCTTTTAATTTAGATTTGTTATAATCATAGTTACTCATAGGTAAGCATTTATAGCAAGATTATGTCCTTTGCAATGTCATTTGTCTTTCATGTTCTAGATTCATGTTCGAGTCTCGATTCATACGAACAAATGTTTTTTCTACTTCTTTTGCTTTTTTTCTATTGCAAAACCACACGCCTATTGATCATAGTTCTACTTCCTAGCACATGACCTAGCACACTTTTATATACATGGAGAAAAAAATTCTTTTTATTTTGCCATAACAAATGTCTATTGGTCATGGTCTCCTTTCTAGCGTGTTGCTCTAGAAATTTTTTATATATAAGTTGCCGTAGGAAATTTTCGTATATAGGTTCAAGTTTTGGTTCATGCCCTAAACTCTTTTTTGCCATAACACTGATTTTTGGGTTTTCTAGTTCTATTCTCTGCCATTTATATGTCAGCTGGCTGTGCCCTGCGGTTTATATCTATCATGCATTCGTATATAAGCTACCCATCTCGTTTTTTCTGTTATGATTCATATGTATCTCAAGTTGTCAAGGGATTTTATGGTCCTGCATAGATGTTCGTACGTTGCATTGGTTTTCAAGTCATACATTCTTCACACTAAGGTCGGAGGAGCTATATTGAGATCGTATTTATAGATGATGTGTTCCTTGAGGTGATTCATGTTGGCTTTGCATTATTATCATACATCATTTGGAGTTTTTTGCTTGGCTTTACCTAGACATAAAGTGCATGGAGTTTTTTGTTTATACTATTAGAACTACATTGAATTTTTGGACTACAGGTTGTAGTTTTGTCTGAACATTCATATCGTTAAACCATCTATTCATTTCTTGGTCTGGGGAGCATCGTTTTCTTGCACCATATCTCACCAGTTTGACATTGCATTTGACCTTGTCCACAGGTTCTGTCACTTTAGCTTATTCTGTGACAGTTGCATGTAGAGCATTGTTAGACCTTCTTTATTACCCCAATGTCATTGTATTGTCAATTTCATTTGGCATTTACCTTACATTTGTTATTTATTATTGCAAACAATAGGTTCCACCCTAGTTTTCCTAGCAAGATGTTGTTTTCCGTTAGTGGATTTTAATTTGCCATTTCCCTCACTTTGTCAGATAGCTAACCTCATTGCCCTTGTTGTCAGTTATGGCTTATGGACATTCATTGACCGCCTCTCTCTCTCTCTCTCTCTCTCTCTCTCTCTCTCTCTCTCTCTCTCTCTCTCTCTCTCTCTCTCTCTCTCTCTCTCTCTCTCTCTCTCTCTCTCTCTCTCTCTCTCTCTCTCTCTCTCTCTCTCTCTCTCTCTCTTGCTTGACCCACATGCAAAATTTTTTTTTATCTCGTGCTATCTGGGAGAGATAATTTTTATACCGTGATAGCGAGAGATAAAGAGAGATTATAATCTCTCGTTGCTTAACTAGCCCGTTAGGGGCAAAAAAAAAACCCATACATTGGCCTACCGGGATTTTGGTTTTGGAGCCCCTTGTTTTTTTTTTTCATCACTTTGGATCCCCCGTTAGCGCAGGGAGAGGCGCCATGGCGCATTTCATCCTGCTGGGGAGATCCTCTGTTAAGCCTTGGGGAGAGCGTGATGGAGCTTTGGAGAGCTTGACGGAGCTTGGAGCTAAAAAGTCAAGCTAAAATTGATGGAGCTTGAGCTTTGGGGTTTGGTATTTGGAGCCCTGCTATGGCGTAATTGTAGAAGAAGAGTAGAAGCCCACTTATTTACGTAAGAATCCCATTTATTTGAGGCATTTCCTCCTAATTCTTCCTTTGCGGAATAGGCAATTTGTTTCATGCGCTTGGTTAAATAGAGGTTCCACGTACCCAAAAATCCGTTTAGTTGTGAATACTTGCTGAATGAACATATAGATTTTAAGGTAAGATATTCAACATGCCATCAGGCTTCAGGATTACTTCGCATCTATAAAGATTTACAAGGAAATGTCTACGAAATCGCCTCTCTAAAATAAAATCAAAAGCCATTTCGAAGATGAAGAAATTGGTTCTGTATTTTCATATTAAAGTTTTTTTCCCTGTTAATTCTTACAGTGGCAGCTTGGGGTTTCGGATTCCCAGCTTTCATGCTTGTCAGCATTTCTGAAGCATGTTTTCTGTAACCAACAATTTTTTCAGAACCACGATTGTTCCAGTTGTGGAAGCAAAGTTATAACAGAAAAGAAACAAGCACAAAAGAAACTCTGTAACAAGCTCAAAACTTTAGCTCTTAACTCCTACTAGATTCAAGAAAAAAAATGATGCAGGATATGGAAATACGGAAGCAAGCTTCGGATATGGAGCGCCCGCAAGCTTCGATATGGAGATGATGATTACAGCCAGAAGCCGCTGCCGAGGATTGGCTGATTCGGGCTGTAGATGGATCGCCTTCTAGAAGCTTTGCCTGAGGATTGAAGAGAGTTCACGCAAAAACAGGGGTTTCACAATTGCGGCAGGGTTTTCGGGCACCCAAAAAATTTAACCGGCAACTATGCTAAATACTTGAAAAATATATGGGAATGCCCCTAACTATAGTTCTGGGCAAATTGTCTCTCAAGGGAGAGCCAAATTTTTGACTCTCCCTTCATCTCTCGCCATCTCCCATCTCTCCCCATCTCAAATTGTCTCTCCCGCCCGCATGTGGCTCTCTCTCTCTCTCTCTCTCTCTCTCTCTCTCTCTCTCTCTCTCTCTCTCTCTCTCTCTCTCTCTCTCTCTCTCTCTCTCTCTCTCTCTCTCTCTCTCTCTCTCTCTCTCTCTCTCTCTCTCTCTCTCTCTCTCTCTCTCTCTCTCTCTGGGCTCTATCTATCTCTCTCTATATATATATATATATATATATATATATATATATCTCTCTCTCTTTGACGCTAGGGTTTCTACTGTTGTAACCCCGAGAAAGTGCCATAGCTCTCATACTCTGTCGGATTGCAACGAGAAAGGGCTCGCTGGAAAGCTTATTTCGAGCTCTTTCCAACGGCATATGACAGCCCAGAATTGGCGCTTCCTGACTGTATACAGGACAGCGGTAGTAGGACAAATGGCAAAAAGAAACTTCAGATGGGATCCGCGTAAACAAAAAGAGGGAACCGAGGATGCCGGATCGCCATCGACTCAAAAATGGAACAGGGGAGCCGGAAGTATCAAGAAAAACAGGGGAACCTGGTTTTTCCTCCACAGATCGAAGCCCGTGAGAAAACCGACCCGCCCCGTGAGGGTACAAAGTGACCAAGCAAGATCTGTTAGATGCCATTAATGATGAGGGCAGCCATGGAATTCTCAACTCGCCTATGAAGACATCAATGGAGGCCTCTATCCAAAACATGGTAAGTGATTTGAAATCTTTCTTGTTAGCTCATGTGCAAGGTATGGAGAAATGTCAAGACAATATGATAATGGAATTAGAGCAGTTCAAGAAGGGAATTAAAGCGGAATTTGAAGCTTTCAAGCAAGAGGTTTTGAGGAAGATAGTGATTGCGAAGATGATGTAGAAGAGCAGAAGAAAAGGACATCTCTCGGAATCCAAAAGCAATTATCGCCTTTTATAGAAGAGCAAGAAAGGAGAGAAAAAGCATTGAACATCCGCTTGATTGGCATACCGAATGACCGCAGAAAAGACCAAAGACATTGTTCAAAGCTTTTGTGAAAATGAATCTGGCGGTGATAGATTCGGGCATTACAGATGCATTTCGGATTGGCAAGCAACCCGATAGGGATCGTCACATTATTGTCAAATTCAGATCAAAGGAAGACAAGATCAATATACTGAAAAAGAAGACCATGCTCAAGGGAAAGAAGATCTGGATCAATGATGATCTTACTAAGAACCAGTTTCAAGAGTACAAGGAACAAAAAGCGGATCCTCAAGGAAGCAAGGCAAGCGGGAAAAAAGCGTCATCGGGCGACGGGAAGGTCATGGTGGAAAATCCAAAAATGCATAGGTATTTGAGACCACTAGGATAATGTGTTGGAACATAAATTCTATTAGTCAGTATAAAATAGATGTAGTAGATGATCTATTTTCAAATGTAGATGTTTTGTTCTTCTTAGAAACTTGTGAAAATGAAGAAAAAGGTTTACCGCACATACATGGGTTTACACTGTTGCACTCCTTTACAACAATAAAGGCTGGCCCTAAAAGGACATGGCGGGATTGCATGCTATGTAAGGTCGCATGAAACACCTGGTCAAAATAGTGAATGAAAGAGGATCATTGCAAAGATATCCGGGTGGAGTTACAAGGCCGTAAAGGTAAGATCTTTGTGGCGGATGTTACTTTCCACCGAGAGAATCACCGCTTTATGACTTTCGGACCACGGATCGGGATGACCCATTTTTTAGCTTAGAACAGGATGTGCTTTCATTGCTTGCCGATGGTGATGTTCTCTTATTAGAGATTTCAACGAGATTGCTACCAAAAAAGCGACTATCGCTAGCATGGAAGGGGATCCCGTGATGGGTTGAGATGCTTGATGATAAGGAAGTATCCCAGGAAGGATGGAGTAGAACTACGGCAGATAGAATAAGATGGCCTACACCCCAAGGCAACCATGTGCTTAATATGTGCAGCGGGCTTGATTTATTGGTTTATAATGGCACACGGAGGTTTCTGTGTATTGTAAATGCACATGCAGAAATGCAAGTGTTGTTGATCTCGTTCTTGCTACGTCCCAATTTGCAGAACAGGTGTTACATATGTCTATAGGGGAAGAGATGGAAAAGATCTCAGATCATACACCGATAACAGTTGTGTTAAGCACCAAGAATTACACATGCCACCAGGCACGTTGTGTCTCTAAGCCTCGCATACGTATGAAATATCATAAAGTGGAAAGCTATATGAAGAAGTGTGAGGCAAGAGCCTCCACAACAAATTGGGCCAGCGACACTGATAAATTAAGTGACAAGATTGCAGAGTTAGTTCTAGATGTTGCCACTGATTGTTTTGTCTCACGCAGAAAGATGAAGGGGTTGCCATGCAATAGTTGGTTTGATGCGTCTTGTAGAGCAAAAAGAGAGGCATTTAAGCAGGCAAGGGGGGAAGATAGACAGAGATTAAAGAAAGAATATTTTGCACTCACGAAATCAAAAAAGAAAAAATATGTGTATCAGAGACAGCAGGAGCTGATCCGTGACACTATAGCAGATCCCAAAAAATTCTGGAATGAGATTAAGCCTAAGATGAAGCAGGAGACCCACCTGGAAACCATGGCTTTAGTAAGCCAAGTGCGTAAGCTGTATCACATGCCAGAGGCCGATGTCGGTAATATTGACTTACAGGATGTAGGCTGGTGCTTTGATTTGGAAGACTTAGAAGAAGGGTTAAGTCATCTTGCCAACGGGAAAGCGGCTGATTCAATTGGGCTGGTAGCTGAAATGTTCAAATGGGCAGGTAACTCAATACATGTTGCATTGTTGTCATTTATTTAACAATGTTTTGCGCAAAGGGTTTCCTCGCACTTGGCAGCTGAACAGAGTTATCCCCTTGTATAAAGCTGGAGATGAGAATGATCCTGGAAATTACCGAATGATTCTGGTTAGTAGTTTATATGCCAAATTATTTGCTGCTATGCTGAATTGTAAATTGAGCACACAGGCTGAAAAACATAATGTTAGAGCCACCGACAAAGTGGGCTTTAGACCAAAAAAGATCTGCGTAGCTTGATCATCCGGGTTACTTTTATGAGCTATGGTTGATTCGGTTAAGGGTAAGAAAAACCCCTTTATGCTCTTTTTTGTTGATTATGCTAAGGCATTTGACACGGTATCTCGTAGTAATTTATGGGAGAGAATGGAGGCCCTAGGGGTATCAATTGAGCTTAGACATGCAAAGAAGATACTTTATGATAAAGTTTTTGGTACAGCTATCATCCCCCTACATTGAGCAATGCGCTGGATGTGGTAGAAAGTAATATTGAGTGAAGCAAGGGTGCCCATTGTCGCCCCACACTATTTGGCCTATTCATAGACCAACCGCAGGCTTGGATGTCCTAATATGGCGGGAGGGGACCCCATTGTTTAGATGCATGGTTCTGTTGCTCTTATATGCCGATGATGTTGTTCTTCTTTTCCGCTCGATGGAAGGCATGCGTAAGCATTTAGATGCTACCGCACATTTCGTGGAATGTAAAAAGTATGAGGGTAAATATGTCAAAGACTAAGATGATGGTATTTGGGACAAATAAAGTAGATCATCTTAAATTCCTCTATCATGGAGAACCCGTGGAAATTGTCACCTCATATAAGTATCTAGGGATACATGTGGACAAGGGGCATAAATTTGGAACTCTGGCATTGATCATACAAAGAAATGGAGGCCTGAAAGCACTATATAGCATGCACAGTAAAAGTGGAAAAAGCAGAAATATGGGACTTTAGCCCGAAGCGCACATTATATCGAGTGCTCGGCCCAAACAGGTTTTGCTCTATGGGTGTGAAGTATGGGGGGGGATTATCTCAGAAATCCTCGGAAAAAGGTTGAGAAAGTGCGTAAGAAGTTCTTGAGAACAGAATTGGGCACTAAAGCTCAAACTCCATATGATATGTTTGCTTGTAGAGTGTGGCATGATGCCACTAGAGGTCAAGCCCTATGCGAACGCTTACATATCTCTCTAAGTTGCTATTTGATATGCCGTAAGATAGCTTACCAAGGCTAGCATTAGAAGAAACAAGAGACAAGGGATGGTACTTTCGGATATTAGGGAATGGATGAGGAAGTGGGGGATGGACATTCATGGTATACGTGAGAATAAGGGCAATCTAAGAGAGTGGGTGCATGAGCACCTCATTAGAAGAAGCTGGAGAGTCCCGGAGACAAAAAAACATTTCTATAGACAGTATATAAATCCCACTCTCCAAGAGGCCAAATACCTCAAGGAAGGTGTGTCTTTTGGCCAGACATGGATGATAAGCAGGATGCGGCTTAGCTCCCATAGGCTTGGGGTTGAGGTAGGACGTTGGAGTAATATTCCCCATGAATTGAGATTTTGCAAAGTATGCAATATGGGAGAAGTAGAAGATGAATTACATGTCATCGTAAGGTGCCCGTCATACTCAGGGATTCGAGATAAGTACAAAGATCCATTCAAACTCTTTGCTTGGAATTCTTTGATATGCCCGACATCACATTGGGAAATACTTGAAGGAAATATTGATACAGAGAGAACAGTTAATGAGTATTAAAGATTGTAATGTTATACATGATGAGAGATGGGAAGAGTCTAATGCATTCTTGTCAGAAGATGCATTAGAGGATATCTTTTATAACGTTGAATATGTACATTGATCGTCTCATAGACCTGGTGGTCTACAGACGTAAGAAATACAACATTTCATTTCATTTCATTTCTCTCTCTCTCTCTCTCTCTCTCTCTCTCTCTCTCTCTCTCTCTCTCTCTCTCTCTCTCTCTCTCTCTCTCTCTCTCTCTCTCTCTCTCTCTCTCTCTCTCTCTAGGTGCTCAAGGCCTAGGTGGTGAGCTTTTAAAATGGGCAGGTAACAGCATGCATACTGGAATTGCCAAACTGCTTAATGCAGCCCTACGGCAAGGATTTCCAGCAGATTGGCAGACAAATCGTGTGGTCCCTATTTTGAAAGGAGGAGACCCCTCTGACGCAAATAACTACCGCACTTTGATGGTCAGCAGTCTCTTCTCCAAGTTATTTGCCTCTATTATGGAGAAGAAAATCAGTCAGTGGGCGGAGAAAGAGAATGCACGATCGGATGTGCAAGCAGGTTTCAGAGCAGGAAGGTCTACCCTCGACCATTTGATCACGCTAAAGACGATCATGGACTCTGTTAAAGGTAAGAAGAAGCCAGTCTATATTCTCTTTGTTGATTTTAGGAAAGCATTTGATAAGGTGCCTCGAGATAAGTTGTGGGCAAGAATGGAACAATTGCAGGTACCTGTAGACTTGAGAGAAGCCGTCAGAACTCTATATGAAAAGGTACTAGTTCAACTATCATTTCCTCTTTCTCTTGGTGTGAATAATAAGATTTCAAGTAATATCGGGGTAAAACAGGGATGCCCGTTATCTCCCACCTTATTTGGCTTGTTTATTGATAGTTTAGATACGTGGCTTTCTGATAATGGTGGTGATGGTACAGACTTGCATGGCTATGCTGTTAGGCTCTTGTTATATGCTGATGATGTGGTGATTTTTTCCCGTTCACAAGTAAACATGCAGAGGCATCTGGATGCATTAGCACAGTTTTGTGCTCACACGGATATGCAGGTGAACCTAGAGAAAACAAAAATCATGACAGTTGGCATACTTAAACAGGAAGAGTGTTTTCAGTACAATGGGATCATGGTCCAGGTATGTGATTCATATAAGTATCTTGGCTTGACTATTCACAGGAATCACAGATGGAATGCATGCATAGCCCAACGAGTGGAAGGTGGGCTAAAGGCACTATATTCTTTGCAGAGTCTTAGCAGAAAAATACATCTATGGTCATGGGATTTGAAGATTACGCTCTTCTTTGTTTTAGTGCAAACTGTTGTCCTTTATGGATGTGAAGCATGGGGACCAAGCCTGCCCAAGGGTCTTTGGGAAGACATTGAGCAAATACTTCAAAAATTCCTGAGGCAAGAGTTAGGAGTTAAAATGCAAACCCCATTCCCTATGCTACTAGCGGAATGTGGGCTTATGCCAATGGAAGGGGAAGCTATAGTAAGATGCATTAGGTATGTGAGAAAGCTGAAACAGCATGATGACACATGGGTTGTATACCGAGCTATGCAAGCTAGTATTGAACAAGGATGGTATTTTGATACCAAACAATGGTTGGGTAAATGGAATATATCCTTAGATGAAGCCCTCATATATGATGGGGACATCAGACACTGGGTAAAACATAAAGTGATGGCCAAACTATGGATGAACCCACAGCCGAAGATGAGCATGTATGAGCGTCAGATGAATCCAAGTTTGAGACAGGCTAAACACCTCCAGGAAAACATCTCGGTAGGAAAGAGACATGCGATCAGCCGGATGAGATTGAGCTCTCATAGACTTGGGATCGAAACAGGACGTTGGGGGAAGATTCCAAGAGATAGACGAACATGTAAGGCTTGTGGTAGCATGGACGTGGAAGATGAGCATCATGTGTTAATAAAGTGCCCTGCTTATATAGGGGTCAGAGATAGATATGGTATATCTGTAAATGACTTAACTCAATTATTTGACTTAGACTCTCATGTGGTGGGATCCTTTATTATCGAGGTTCTACAACATAGAGATGGATATGTAAAACAGTTACAGGTATTGTTAGATGATGAGAGTAGTGATGATTGGGATGAGAGCACTGAGGAAGCCCCTGATGTGGACTTCCCAGATGACTTATTGTAAACTGTTATACTATTTCATTTCTCTCTCTCTCTCTCTCTCTCTCTCTCTCTCTCTCTCTCTCTCTCTCTCTCTCTCTCTCTCTCTCTCTCTCTCTCTCTCTCTCTCTCTCTCTCTCTCTCTCTCTCTCTCTCTCTCTCTCTCTCTCTCTCTCTCTCTCTCTCTCTCTCTCTCTCTCTCTCTCTCTCTCTGATTTTCATTCCACCTCAATTTATATTATCTATCTATTATTGGAGTTTCGCTACCTGGCTTTATCTCTATATGGTCTCTCTCTCTCTGATTTTTCATTCCACCTCGATTTATATTATTTATCTATCATTGGAGTTTCACTACCTGGCTCTATCTCTATATGGTCTCTCTCTCTGATTTTCATTCCACCTCAATTTATATTATCTATCTATCATTGGAGTTTCGCTACCTAGCTTTATCTCTATATGGAGCATAATTGTCTGTAGGATTTTTGGTGCCACCATTGCTTAAAGTCACTAAGCTAGGTTTTTTTTTTTTTTTTTTTTTGTTCCTACAAAGAATGTCGTCCCTTCGGTTGGGGGTTATAGGTTTTGAATTTCCTTTATTGTATGGCTGCTACCTTGTTCAATTGTTGACTTCTCTTGTCACACCTTTGTATGTTGGTTATGGTTGGGGTTGTCGAATTTGCATCTAAGCTGAGCTTTGTGGTTAATTTTATATGGAGCCTCTCTGGATTTGCATAGATTCGGAATAGTTAGCTCGGTTTAGGGGTTGGTTGCTCTCCTTTATTCGGGCCTCGCATTATATCACAACTAGAAAAAGTGCCCAGCGTTGCTGGGCTTTTGTCAGGTTTAAACTAAATAATTAATATAAAAAAAGGTTGATGACGTTGGGTATTATGTTCTTCAAGCAATGGTTTCCTGGGTTTTTAACGCAATAATGTTATTTTCATAAGATGTCATATGTCCTTGTTCAAGTATTCAACGATATTGCATAGTACCTACCTGTCCGTGGTTAGGAAAGAGGTGTGTCATTTCAACAAACTCCTATTTCAACAAACTCCTATAACACCTTAACTGAGATGCATGCCCCACTTGTCTTCTGGCAGCATGGCATTGTCCACATAAGCATAAGATTTTCCAAAGGCTACGTAGGAAGCCGTCAAAGTATTCACTTACAAGACCTTTTTCGTTAAGATTACTGCAATATCCATACCTAGTGGCTTGGCTATGGTGTATGGAAAGTGGGTAATAGTCTCTGCTTTTACGAACATTCATGGACCACCAACATGGAAAAATTTCACTCATTCATTTGAATTGTAATGGCAAAGATGGTCCCATGTGGGAAACATCATGGACAGTTTGCTTTATATTAATAATTTGCAATCCATAACCCCAAGAGGTGGCTTTTTAACAGCTTTATTTCCATATGCAACTTCCATCTATACAATCTCCTTTTATCAGTCTTCAACATAGTTGAACAAAGCTGGAGATAAATAACTTATTACCAGATAATACTGGCAGGGACATGCACAACCTTAAATAGACGTACTAATACTTGAGTTGATGCTATTTTCCACCGTGCTACAATATAAACAACTTTTACGCTCCATCGAATAGCTTGGGCAAAACTTATTTTACAACAAATCTTTATCACTTGTTTAACACTTAATTATGACGAACATGATTTTAATCAGCCAGCACCTTCTTACGTGAGAAGAACCTGCTAACGCCTGAATGAGAATGCTTCTGGGAATGTTCTATCATTTTCTTTAGTTTCGTTCTTGGAGAAGATAGAAGTGATCTTTCATTTTCATCCTGCAGCATTTCTTGTGCAAAATGTGATCCATTATAATGGTTTGCATTTTCGCCATGATTGACAATATTCACCAGATCTGGGCCAGACCAGATGTCTGAACTCCAGTACATTTTCTGTGTCTGAACATGCTCACCTATAGCTCTGGAGTGGCTAAAATTGAAATTTGAGGTCTGGCTATGGATCTTAGTAAGGAAAGCCAAATCATCGGATTGCACATCGTCGCCATGCAAAAATGAATTCCTGGACTTTCCATGTGATACAGGGGACATATCTAAAGAATTTGGACATGCATTTTTAGATACTCCAAGATGCTGAAGCTGCTTGCCTAGAGCCATAATTGAGTTTTGACATTCAGACAACTTCTTTGCAGCAACTGCAATTTCCTTTTCCTGCATTTTAAAAGTAAACAGAGACTGTGAGAAAGAAAAGAGATTGAGCCATAGCTAAATACGTTGAAAAATTAGGTTTACCTTTGTTGGTCTAGCGACATCCTCATGCTCTCTTGTTTTTACCTGCATGTTGGAAGCAATTACCCATGTTCAAGTAGTTTCTTTGTAGCCTAAAAAAGACGAAAATGAAGAACAGCCATAGCACATAGACAAACACATAAAGTAACATTAATAGTTAGATTTCATCCATAAGGGCATTTCCAAGTGGAACATCCAATGCAAGTTTCATGCCTCTGATCTGAGGATGTGCAAGCCATCCTTCTATAAGAGAATCTATACAGGCACATCCATCAAGAACACCCACAAATGTAACCTGATTTGGTTTCTTGCCTTCAGATTGCATTGTCTGGAACGTTTCTAAGGCCTCCTTCCCTTGCCCATGCTGAGCATATGCAGCAATCATAGTTGTCCACATTATAACATCTCTGCCAAGCATTTGATTTAACACCTTCTGGGCTTCATCTATGTTCCCTGTTTTCGGCAGTCTTCAAAGTAGCATTTGGACTAAATTTTCTTCTAAGTATCTGAGAATGGATGAACTTGCCAGAGGCTAACGATGACGAGGAAGAAAATTACCAGACAGATCCCTAAACCAAATAAAAAAAAAAAAAATCACTTCTGTCAATATACAGAGTGAAAAGTCTATTATAGGTTAAACCTTAAAATGATAATGTCCCGTGTTCTGAAATTAGCATCTAAACCTAGAGACTGGAAAAGAACTTTATGGGAAGAAATGGAACTTACAATTCTAAAAGGAACCTGCATCTTGTAAGCTATGGTTAATGCCCTCCAATGCCCTCCAGTTTCATGCTTCGCAGCCTGAGAGTTTGCAACGGTTCAAGGTCTCCAATGATTGCCGAAATAGTCGTGAATGAGCCTGCCCGGTAGTGGCTAATAGCCTCTACTTTTACGAACATTCATGGACCACCAACATGGAAAAATTTCACTCATTCATTTGAATTGTGATGGCAAAGCCCAGGACCATGGTTCCATGTGGAAAACATCATGGACAGTTTGCTTTATATTAATAATTTGCAATCCATAACCCCAGGTGGCTTTTTAACAACTTTATTTCCATCTGCAACTTCCATGTATACAATCTCCTTTTATTAGTCTTCAACATAGTTGAACAAAGCTGGAGATAATAACTTTTACCAGATAATACTGGCAGGGCACATGCACAGCCTTAAACAGACGTACTAATACTTGAGTTAAGGAAATGCAAAAATTGATGGATCATTTATAATTTATGAACTAACCCGCAATGCTTCTGCAGATGTCTCGCTGCCAAAAACTCCACCATTTCAAAAACTCCGTGAAACCCTGTGAATAACAACAGAGAAATCCATACAATCATTTCCTTTTACAACTAAGAAAAACTTTGAAATCAAATTCATACCCTCAGCTCTTGCCCCTGAGTGATTTGAGATCATTTGATAGCGATACACATGTTAAGATGGGTCTGATTGCAGATTAATATGAGAAAACATCGTTTCTTCATAATGAACAGACTCTGAACCCATTATGCAAACCTGGAGCCGTCACATTCTGCCAATATCATTGATTATAGCCAAATGTGTAATATGGATAGAAAAAATGGATATGCATAGATTTGTAATGTGTAACTTACTATAAAAACCCAAATATGCCATAAACATGCTTACTCGTGACAGATGCAGATGCATATTCACTTGTCATTCGCATCTTCAAGAAACTGCATTTATCATCATTATATTTACCTGTCATTCCCTATTACAAGCAACAAATTAAACTTTTATTCCAGCAACATCCCTCAGAAATGATGCTCGTGCTGGTTGAATCAAGACTCTCCCACCTTGACAAACTTTCTTATTTGGTTGCCTATGGCTGTTGAAAGGTGTGATAGATCGGAAGTATGTCAGAGTATTCTCAGTGGAGATGCCCTCATTATGGACCCTGATTGCTCCATTACTTCAAAATCAATTCGTCCACCTCTCCTTGTCAACCTCATGCATAGCAACGGAGATGGAGAAAAACTCAATTTACTTTTATGAGAATATGACGGACAATTGGCCATGGTTTCTTGCAATACATGGTCACACATTTTGACAGTCCTATATATTAAACCAGGTCTGTGAAAAGAAAATGTGCTACATGTCTAATAAGAGTTCAACCAAACATTAGCGCAAGTACAACTGACTGCAGCATCGGTGCCATAAGCTGTTCGACCTTGTGATTGACATGTTTTCCAAGCTTAAGAAAGAGAAGGATATGGTTAGCTAAGCAGAAGTTGTAGTCTGCTTTTGTTCAAGGGAGAGTATTGGCAATCAAAGTCATGGCATCTGCAAAACGTGATGGCCTCATCTTGACAAATCCAATACTTGCAGCAAGAGATTCATCATTGAACATCCTAGAAACGCGATGATATTATCTTGAAGCCAGAGATTTGTCACTAAATATGCTAAACCATTTCACAAAAGTAAAGAGTTATGCGGCAATATCCTTGAGCAGAAACCTCAATTCAAAACTCGATCCTTCCCAAATACCCCTCACATTGTTTAATAGATTGAACAACTACCACATGTGATGCCAAGATGCCCTTAGAAAGTAGAGATTAAAAAACAAAGTAGAAATACTGAAAACCTATATGCGAGCATTCAGAAATAAGTGAAAGGGAGTCCCTGTCTTCAAGGATTTCAGAAATACCTGTTGCATGCAAAACTCAAAACGTGGATCATATAGTCTTTAGTCCGGCTTGTGCAAAACCCACGGAACTCCTCTTGAAGATGGGGATGCCCAAAGACGTTTTCTTGAAGGCCAGCCTGTATGATATGCAAACAACAGAAGTATTTATTGTCTGTAGACAATGAATGCCTGACTGTACCGAATAAAATAGAATATCGTAAATCCATAGAGCCCTCTTGCAGAAATGCTATATCTTTCAGATTGAATGAAAAGGAGCCCGACAGCACTTCGCCATCTCTAATGAACGTAAGAGGCAAACATAGCTCATGATTCTTTTTAGTTTTAGGGAAAATTGTTCACGATTGTTTCGACAAAATAATAACTAACTATTAAATGGCCCAGAATGAAAGTTGTGAAACAAAACAAAATGAAGGGACAAGATCGCGCACAAACTATCCTAAAACGGCTTTATTATTATATATAGATATAGATATAGATTGTCTATAAAATCCATTGTATATGTTTTTTGGATTTTCACATCTGTATGGTGTACTTTTCATATTATGCATTCTTCATAAAGGGCGAGTGAGCCATATTGAAATTGTATCTCTAGACATTTTGTTTTCTAGGAGGTGTTACATTTGTTGATGCGTATTTGATCCTGATCGGCTGCTACATTTGTTCAGCTATATGTTGCCATTATTTATTCGCCTTCCATATGGTTGATGTTGATTCTATCCAAATTCCCATATATACATGTTTTGACCTGTCAATTTCTGCATCCAGACTTGAGTTTGGTTTTGTCATGTGCAATCTTCGCCCTCAGTGCACATCGTCATTATATGCCATTTGATTTAGACACATGTCACCTCTATTTTTCTTCTTTCCCATGCCTTTGCTTTTTCAGACATTGGTTTCCCCGACCTTGGCTCTCTTAACCTCCACCTCTCTATATCGTTGGCCCTAACCTCCCTTTGCCTTCATTCCGACGCTTTCAAGCCTCTTCTTTCAGCATAGCTACCTTCCCTTTTTCTAGACTTGAACCTCTCTTTTCGCGATCCTATCTTAGTATGGTGCGTATTCTGCTCGTCTCGGTGGGGCGTCTACGTGACCTATGATTCTGCACAATATTTTTTGGTTTTTCATCACCTAGGTTTCTAACCTTACCTTCGCTTTGGACCCTGGGGTTATTTCTTGTTGCATTTGGCATTCATCTTTTCTCTCGCTACGTGATTCGCGACTCAACTCAACACTTGGACGTTTCTCAGCGGCTTGCCTTCTAGCTAAGGAAGTTCTTTGGTAGTCGGCCGTTTTATGTTCTTTGCGAGTCCTTACCAGAATAGCATCGATCCGAGCCCCCGGATCGCCATTCTGGGCAGGGACGAGGCATTCCGAGGCCGGTTATCGGTGTCGTCTCATAGCAGCACTTCTCTCATTGCCCATTGCTTCCCTCTCTTCCCGCCCTGATTTGCTTGTGTGCTTGTTTATTGTTTTTCGCATGTGTTTCTGTTCATGCATACCTTATTATTGTCCACCCCGGGTGTTGCTATAATCATATTTTTACACCTGCATGCTGCTGCCTTGTTCTCCACCTGTGGGTGATGCTATTTATTTCCACCCTGAGGGTGAAGCAAATTTCCTTTTTATCATGTTCTTTCTTCCACCCACTGGGTGATGCTTTTTCTCTCCACCCTCCGGGTGATGCTATCTTCTCTTCTGCCATGTATTATTGATTTTCTCCTCATTTCTAGCCACTCGCATCAGTTTTTTGGGTGCTTGTTGTTGTGCAGCTTGCCGCTTCGCTGTCATGCACGTTCTTGTTCTCCTTAACTGTTAATGGAAGCCTTCTATGTGTTTCATTTCTTTGCAGATATTATGTCATCTCGCATGTTCACTTCTCTTGCATACGCCATCACCCCACTTCCTTCGATTCTCCAGGCAACCATCCAAGGTTGTTGGCGACCATTTCTCATTAGGGTTTTCCTCGAAAACCCGAAAGGGCGGGGTTTTTCATCCCGATGAGAAGTTGTCGCCGCTACCCTTCTATACTGCCTATGCACACTCTCTTCTCATGGGTAGCTCGACATTGTTCCTATGGTCAGCTCCCCATCTATATTATTCAAACATTGTATACTGCTGCTGTGATGAATGACAAGCCTACCTAGGCTGGTTTTGTGTTCCTTGCGAGTCCCTTACCAGAATCAAAATTAGACTTGTATACTTTGTCCTGCTCACATGTTGTTATTGTATGTTTCATGGTGTAATTGGTTATCATGTTAGTTTTACATAGTAATATCTAGCATAATAACATGGGTTATTTTTATTTTTATATGCTTTTTAGCATGGTTTTCATATGATTTGGCGATCGTATTACACGAGCTGTACTAATTAGCGCTTCTAGAATGCGCATTGTATTTTATTATCAAAAAATTCATGTGTAATGGTCTACTCCCTTCACTTTCCTATTTCGTTTCCTCAGGTATGGAAAGCTCAAGCATTTTTGTATTACGATTTTGAAATTTTTTAAGGATGCTTCTGTGATCTTTGTTTGGGATTGGCTTCCATGATTTTTGTGTGATAGCTTCCAGGAAAAACACCAGGTATTTGCAGAGTCGAATTTATTATGGCATGCACACAACTTCATGAATTTGCAGGGCCGAACTTGGTTTGCTAGAGTTACCTTCTTTTGTTTCGGAAAGGGGCCAAAAGGATTGGGGCCATTATGCAAGATGTTTAACTGGCACCAGTGCAGAAGCTTGCCTCTGGCTATGCTCCTGTCTGCAAGATACCGGATAGCTGGAGTCTGATCTGTGGATCCAGAAGGAAACATGAACTCTTGGGGTTTTGATTTCCTGTGTTGTTTAGCAAGTAATTAAATGCAGCGGATTTGCTTTTGGGTACTTTTAGAGCTTGAAAATTTTGGTTTTAGGTTTCTAGCAGCAAGGGTTCTTCGCATTTTCAAGCAGTTGAAGAGCAGCTTCCTTGGTTTAGAGCTTGAAGACAGTCTTGGATGTTGATTATTAAGTAAATTGGGTACTAGAAAAAACGTGTCTGTGGTGTGAAGCCATGGCAAAAAAGACTTTTATAGGTATTTTTTAGTTATTTATGACCTATAAGAGCACCCAGATATTACATTTTGTTCTTAGATTTGCTCATGCATTTTGTTTGCTTTTCCTCTTCCACCTTGCACCTTGCACTAGCTTTGATCCAACAGCATAATCGGATGTGTTTATTCATGGCATGATTTGTGTCTGAATTTTATATTGAAGTAATAAGGAGGCTATGGCAGTCCAACATGATGTTATTTGATCCAACATGTGATTGTCATTTCATCTATTCAAGGTTCAGGTGCAGGATGCCATGATAGTTTGACATAGATAGACAAATGCACTTATTTTCTAGCCACTTTTTTCCCCTTTGGATTAATTTAAGAGTTAAAGGAAGCGTCTGAGGAATTGGCTCAGGGCTTGTGTTCTAAACTTCTGTGACCATTGAAGGTACATTTCTTTTTTAAAATATATTGTGCCACTATCTTAACTCGAGGATTTGCATATATTTTGTAGCAACACAACAAAGCAGCATCTCTTGGGAAGATATAATGATCTTATTCGATATCCTGTTCTTCCATAATCACATCATGAAACACGAATTCAAGTTTGATCCATTTCATCAGTTTGACAACCTGTGGAAGCATTGTCTCCAGAGAGGGATGCACTTTCTTGAGGCAACCACAGATGGATAGACTGATGCTTAAAAATGCAAATATAATCATAGAATAAAGGTCTAACATGATTTGTTGAAATCATCCTGGCATTTCTTTACTTTAAATAATGGTGATGCATACCTCTGTTCCTATTGTTGTCTTATTCTATTTACGTCGTCATGTTACATGTTATTGCGCTATATACAGCTCTTTTGTTTTTGTAAAGGGCCCCCAAGAGGCCAAACAAAAAATTAGTTAACACAAACAATTACATTCAACAGTTTTAAATTAACCCCCAAAAAAAAATCCCCTTCAATTTGGGTGCATATTCATATGGGGGTGACGTAAAGTTCCTCGTTTGTGGGGTATGCAAGTACAAAATTTGCTATACTGTATAATAAGATTCGCAAAATACTATAAGATTTCAAGCGGAATACTATATGGTGTTGATTTCGTACGTGCAAAATACAATTATGAGGGCTCTCGCTGCCCTACGTCACCCCCCGTGTGAATATGCACCCAAACCAAAGGGGGTTTAAGGGGGATTTTAATTTAAATGTGTTGGACCCAATGGTTATGTTAATTAATGTCAATGGTAGTTATGTGTTGGTTGTTAATGTCAATGGTTGTTATGTGTTGGGGGATTTAATTTTTATATATTGGATGTTAATGGTTTGTGTTGCAAAAAAATTTTTTTGGCCCCTTCGGGGCCTTAGGGACGTCCCCCCCCCGTGTGACAAAAATTTTAGAATTCAAACCAGAAAAAACTAGAATTCATTTGAGGCTTTCATCACCTGTAGCTTTTGAATTTGATCACAATAAAACAAATAGAACATAAGTAAAAGTTATTCTGAAAGTCCATAAAGTTTACAACACAAAGAAAACCCTCTGTTATTATGCTACATATTGTTACTTCCACTACAACTATTTCTCTTTCACAATGACACCATTGTTTATCAATCCATATGATTTTGGATGCTCCATCTCTAGCTTAAAGGTAATGCATGATTCACCTTACGGTTCGATTAAAGTTCCAAACCTACAATATAAATGTATTCTTGTGGCCACTGTTTGACTGATCTGCGTGACATGGAAAAGGGCGTGGAATAATCCGCATGTTGTGTGCATAAGAATCCGTTTGTTGATTGAAGCTAAAGGCTGGCTGCTATGAACAATCCTAAGCCGAAATATCCAAGAGTTGAAAGCAAACAGAGGGCCTAAACTTGAATCTGCAAAGAAATCATCTAAAGGAAACAAAAGGGGTTTTTGCAAACTACATTGTAGAATCAGGAAACCAATACCTTGTAAAAAAAAAACATTATGCTAATCAAGAAACATTAAAAACAAATACCTTTGTAAGTGTGAGCAAAAAATCCATCTCATGGTAGTAAAATCCACTCCGGCAATAAGAATCCAAGAGGGCAAGTACACATGCACACACATGCACACATGCACATGCACTTGCACTTGCACATGCATATGAACATGCACATGCACACACATGCACATGCATGTGCACATGCACACACATGCACATGCATGTGCACATGCACACACATGCACATGCATGTGCACATGCACATGCACACACTTGCATAGTGTTCATGCACAAACACATGCAGAGAAAGACAACAACCCTCGGATTTTTCCAACCAACGAAAATCAACGGCCCATAAAGGGTGCACTCTAGAAATACTATTTAGTACACCTCAACGAATACAACAACGAAATCATAGAAAAACCATATGAAAAAGCGTATAAAAATCTAAAAGTAACCCCCTGTTATTATGCTACATATTACAAGTATGGAATCAACACCATTTAGTACATTGCCTCAAACCTTATAGTATTTTGCAAGTCTCGCTATACAGCATAACAAAACTTGTACACATACCCCACAAACGAGGATCGCTATCTACGGTCCAAATCTGGGCATAAGTCGTGAATATGCCCATCCAACAACTCTCGTTGCCCCGAGTCACCCCCGTGTGAATATGCACCCAAACCAAAGGGGGTTTTAGGGGGATTTTAATTTAAAAGTGTTGAATGTAATAGTTTGTGTAATGGTTTAAAGTCTTCAGTTTAAACTTAAATGAACTAGAACTTAGACGGAAGCATAATATTTTTTTTTTTTTTTTGAGGGTAAGAATTTTTTGATTAATATAAAAATGGTACATGACCTTCTTGTGGCTCCACAATAGGCCAGATAGGAAGTATACAATGTTCTTGGTCACCAGATAGAAAGAGTTGTCACAAAAAATACATGCAGCCATCAAACTGAAAAACTGCCCTAAGATCAAGTCCATGTACTATGCTCAAGGTTCTCAACCTCTTCTTCATCCCTGTAAAATGATATGCTCCTCAGCCTTTTAGTTCTTCCAGTACTAGAGGGCGTGGCCTTCTTCCCAGCTCTTGTAGGTACTATGGAAGGTAATAGCACTTGTAGAGTGCAATCAAAAAATTATTCCTCAAGATCCTGAAGAATGCTACCGAAGGAATACCTAGAAGAATAAGATATGACTACAAGTCGTTCAGGATAGTATGAGAACGCCTGAAGATCTGCCTTCTTCTCCTACTAGCAGTACTATAGAGGCTGACTTGCTCTTCCAGAGATGTACTCCGCTACCAAGAAGCCCAACCCGCAAGATTTTAAGCAGAAGTAGCACTGTGCTAGGCAAGATTGCCAACTGTCTTCCCACTAGCAAGGTACTATAGGCCTTTCTCCAAGAGCTCCCTCCAATACTAGAGCAACCCGCTACTCCACTAGTATATCTGCCTCAACCTCTTCTCTACAATAAAGGTACTATAGACTAGGCTACTCTTTCCATGTAGAGCTTCAAGGCAAAGAAACATATATTTAACAGTTTTGAATACTACGGGAGAAAGCCAATCACAGTTCTCATGGAAATTTCCCAGAGAAGCCTCCAGCCAAATGCTGCAGCCCCACAGATCCATGGCTGCCCCGACATGACAAATAGGAGTTGCAGTGAACAAAATATCTATTTCAATAATATCTGCCTCCTGAAGCACACCCCGAAAGATTTGAAGACATTACCATTTAAACAGTATATGAGTTGTAGCTACAAGAGACACAGGTCTCCCGTCCTGTATTTCTTGCTTTACCAATCTGCCATGTACAGATCACCATGTCATCCTCTCTAGCTGGGATAGAGAAGGGGAAAAAAAGCCATAGGTGATACCAAGCAAGCAACACAGAAGAACAAAAATAAGCCATTCTATGTCCTCCTCTGCCATGGAGACATGCTGCAGTGAGTGCAGACATAACCACAGTGAGTGCGGCCTTCAGGTTGCAGTGAGTGCAACAGGAAATTAAGCCAACACCAAACAGGATAGAATGAATGACATATCCAGATCTGAAAAATCAAGCTAAGTAGCATCTATGTGCTCTAGCATCAGCCAAGAACAGGAGCTGACTACTAGTCTAGTTCTGCCTAAACACAGAAACGCAAATGACAAATGCTTAAAGTCCCCTACCAGATCAAGTGCAGACGCTAAGAGAGGGAGTTGGAAGTAGCGGCCATACCCCATCCTATCCTCTGCTGCAATCGTCACAGTAGAAATGGAAAAAGAGACCTCTGGCTTCTGCCAAAGCTTCTGGAAGAGAGCAGAAGCAGCAAGGCTGCTCTTCCAGCAATCGGACCTGCACAATATTGAAGGCTATGGTCGGGCGGCCGCCGCCGCCGCCCTAGTTAGGGCGCTCCGTCATTTCCAAGAATGCTCGAATCTCTCAGCATAATATTTCAAGCACATTTATTTTGTCCAATACTTATTAGTTATTGGATGAAAAATGCAGAGGATAAAAGTTAAATCCAATCAATCTATTATTTTATGCCAGTTATTGAATGAAAAATAATTTTACGAAGGATAAAATTAAATCAAATCATCTTCTTGGTCTATGTGGGTATCACAATCCTATTTATATGAGCAAAATAGAATGATTCTCACATTGCATATCAATGGAACTAGGTCTTTTACTTTTCTTTGTAGGAGGATCATAATCCTAGTGGTACCACAATTCACGTGGTATAGATGGCTCTCACGACAATCCCATATATTGAAGGTCTTCAATTTAAATCCGAGTGAAACCAATTTGAGAGCATTCAAAAAAAAAGAAAAAAAAAAGGAAAAAAAAATCCAATACAAAACAAGTTCCACATGCCCTAATCCCCTTTTTGGATGTGCTCAAGCTATGTATTTTTAAAGACCCTCAGTGTATTAGCCTTGCACAATGACCAACGACACCACAAAATAAAGTACAAAAATAACATTGTTCATTTATGTAGACCAATAGATCAATGTGTTTTATAGCAACTACAGTAGCAGAAGTTGTTGATTTACTTTTAAATAGTCACTATTGGTATTGGTTTCATAGCATAATTGATTATATCACGTTTCATGGTGTAGTTGATTATATCACATTAGCCACTAAAGGTCTCTAGTTCGAGTTTGGATGAGATTATAATTTTCAAGCACGTGTTTTTCTCCATACTTCTATACTTGTCAGTTATCCTCAAAACATAGGCCTATTGTCAGATCAGTTAAATAGTCATAGTGGGTAAAATATGAAGCTAAAAAAATGAGATCGATGGTTCAAAAATATTGTATACATTGCATAGATATTGGAACGGAAACGTTTTCATTGTGCGAGCCTTTTCCATGATCGGAACGACTCAAAATGTGAGTTTGGCTTCTCCAACTATAGTAATGAACTTTACAGACATCATAAAATACTTAAAATAACTTCATAGATGTTTTTGTGATTAGGCTAAGTTTAACAAAATATGGGTTTTATTAAAAATTAACAAAACTTACATAATAATTTATACAATTACCATCTGGCAACAAAATGGTACCGTTACAATAGCTCATCTCAAATTCTTCTTCTTCTGAAACTTCTTGTAGCAGAATAGACAAAAAAAATCAGACCCAAGAGTAAATCACCTAGGCCAGCTGCTACCAATATGTTGATGCTGGCTGGAATGCTAAATCCAGTTATTACAACAGTTGTATTCATGCAAGAAAAGGCTCTTAGATCCAACTGGAGAAAAAAGCAAGATTGCTTTGAATATGCAAAATAATAAGAGAACTAGTTTTGAAGTTTTGTCGATCACTGTAAAAGCTTCTAGCAACTAGAAAAGGGATGTCATTAATGGTTGGAATGTGCATGCATTAGCCTTGCATCTTTGCACATGAATCTCGCAATTAGAACAGATTCGTAGCTTGAGTTCAAACCTGGCAATAAAATATATGAAGGAAACACAAAATTATGAAGGAAGCCATAATTAAGCGAGATCCCTTATATTTATGAATTCACATTTAATAACAAGGCTTGAACAAAATTTATTGGCATTTTCATAGATAACAAAAAATAGGGGCACTGACAAATATGCAAAAATACAAGGGCATATTTAAAAATTTCCCAATATTAAATAATATGCTTGAAACTTCTTGGATGTTTGGAGGTTTCTTACCAACCTAGAAGAATAATGGACTTCATTGTGGCATAAGACAAACTTTAAACAATAAAGAACTATTCAAGGCGGTTTTGTACATAATAACCATTTCAATATATCTCTCTTTACTTGCACTTGTTGACATTCCCACTAAATAGGATTGCAATCTTGAAGTCTAAACATGTAATGTTCTTAAATATGGGCACATGGTACAATCCTAATAACATAGACAACTAAACAAAGATAACTTACGTGTTTGGACTAATTTCAAAAAATCATTAGAGTTGGCAACATCATGGTGCCTCATCCTTACAGCCTAGCAATGACCATTGATGATTGGTGTGCATGCAATTACTTGTTGACATTCCACTAAATCATATTGCAACATTGAAGTCCAACCATGTAATGTTCTTAAATATGGGCACGTGGTACAATCCCACTACCATAGACAAATAAACGAAGATAACTTAAGTATTTCTTTTAGGCTGATTAACTCATGTTTGGGCTAATTACAGAAAATCATTGGAGTTGCTAACATCGTGGTGCTCTCATAGTATCCTTACCGCCTTTACAGCCTAGCGATGACATTTGATGTTTGTTGTGCATGCAATGTTATTACTATATATAGCATGTTATTCACAATCCTTTTCCCATCATTGACTATGGAACATCAAACTCTATTCTTCTTCTTCTCATTGTTGCAATTGCTTGTTACACTTAATTGGGCTATAGCTCAATCTGTTTGTCAAATGTTAGCACCATCTCCTCAACTCACTCCTTTTGTGGATCCTCTTCCTTTGCCGACCATTATAGATGTCACAATGGGACCACGACACCACTCATCATGGGCGTTTACAAGCTTAACCAAGTAATCAAAAGACTTTTATGCCTCATTCTACGCGCAATAGCTAGATGTTTTAACACCAACAGATTGTTGATGCATGTGTGCAGAAATTGCATAGGGATCTTCTAGCCACAACATTGTATGGTTATGGAACATCGGCAACCACTGCAACATATCAAGGTCCAACCATTGTGACAATGAGAAATGTACCTATTAAAGTAACATGGCAAAACAACATCCTAGATGCTGCACATCTCCTGACAGTAGACCAGAGTATAAATGTGGCTAGTCTAGCGAGCGGGGTTCCAATAGTGACCCATCTACATGGAGAAGAAGTCGGTCCGCAAATGCGTGGTTCACAGCGGGAGGTCAAACGGGTCCAACATATACGGGCTCCACGTATGACTACCCAAATGGCCAGTTTCCCACGTTGCTATGGTACCACGATCACACTATGGGGCTGACTAGGCTTAATGTATATGCTGGTCTGGCAGGCCTCTACGTACTCAAAGCCAAGGAGGAGCAACAACGTAGCAATTTACCATCTCCGTTCTCACCATTCCACGTGCCTCTGGTTATTCAGGACCGCCAATTCTATGCAAACGGCTCTCTTAATTTTCCGACGATCGGGAAAAACCCGGCAATTCTTACCCTGGCAGACCTTCTACCAATACACGCAGACATATCCTCGAGCTTTTGGATCCTCTGGGTAATTCCATTTCCACAAAACTGAATAACATGAGCTTTGCGGACTCCCAAGCTCGGCAGCACCGAAATATGGGAACTCATAAACCTTACCCCTGATGCTCACCCCATTCACCTTCATCTTGTACGTTTTCGTATGCAAAATCAACAGCCTTTTGATGTGGCCAAATATAATAGCAATGCTTGCACTTTGAATACCCAGTTCCCTGACCCTACTAGCATTGGGTGGAAAGATACCATTGTGGCTTGGCCAGGTTTTGTGACCAGACTCCTCATCACATTTACAGCACAAGGTTATTTGGCATTCCCATTTGATCCTACTCTTACACCTAGCTATGTTTGGCATTGTCATATAGTTGATCATGAAGACAATGATATGATGCGTCCTCTTGTTGTGGTTCCTTAAGCAGTTTCATTATCTTGGGAAGAATAAATCATCAATTATATAAACCCCCATTGTGATGTATTGTTTTAAACTATTTGGAACTAGTTATGGTGCCCATGGTTGCCGGGCTTTATTAAGAACTGTAAGAGCCTATTATTTAGTTCAATTCAATTATTAATCAACTAGGGCTTTGGGTGGTAAGTGTAATCTGTGTTGAAATTTATGGTGGTACAACAATCAATAGTTTGCATGTTTGATGCTTTGGAGGGTAAACCTAAAAGTGTGTAACAATGAGGAATGTGAACACCAAATACTTACATCTGAGGGATCTCATTGACATATTTTTAAATTTTAAATTATAATTTTGGGGGAGGGGCAATATCATTAGTTGTTTGGCATTGTTTGGTAACTTCCGTATAAAGCTACATTCATTTGTTTAGGACTTGTTTTGTTTGTTTAGAACTTGTCCAGGTCATGTTTATGTTCCAAATCCGTATAAAGCTACATTCATTTGTTTAGGACTTGTTTTGTTTGTTTAGAACTTGTCCAGGTCAATGCGGAACCATGCAGCATGTAATGGAGCTTCTAGTATCCTAGTGACCTATGCAATCAACATCTACAAAGAAGATTAATCTTAGCGCGTATCTAACTTCTGCTCCTTTTAATTCCACAATTCTATGCAGGGAAGCTCTCCTTGATTGCTTGATATTTGAGAATCATGAATTGTGTTACTTTACTCTGACCTTTGCAAAGGGACTACTTACCAAAGAGTGCCATCATATCAAGGTGTTACAGGTTGAGAAACATTGACTAAGAATCACGCAATTCAAAATCATCTACTTCTAAATCATTAATGTTGCAGGTTGGCTGGTTTGAAAAGCTGGTTTGCTTCAAAACGCACTCCAACTCTTTATGGTTGCATTCATTATGTTTTATGGCCCTCCCTTCCACTAGCTGAAAATCTATCCATTCATACTATATCTTTATCATCTGCTAACATGTGGGCCAATGCTGGACACTTCACAAATGCTTGCTACCTTCAAAGAATTTATTTATTTTGAATATCAAGATCTAAGAAAGACGAACTACTTAATGCTGCATTTTAACACATAGACCACTTCATCCTGCAAAGCAGAGGTGCTTTCAGCATGGGCTTATGGTATAAGTGATACGAGGAAGAGTGACTCAACCACCTTAAATGTAACCACGCATTGCATTTAAAATTAATTGACTACCTACTCAATGGTTCCAATATAGTGTAGAAACAGATTTGGAAAGAACCCAATATCAGAATGCCTGCAGGGCTGTGGAATGTAGGAGATGCTTATTGTTGGCTTCATCCAGTGGAGAAGCCTACCAGTGGAGTCTGTCCATTCTGTCTTAAGGATCGATTGCTTGCGCATATTGCAGAAACTGAGCAACAACGTTCATCTGCACAGGTGCTTCCTAATCTGAATTCTTTGAATTGTGAAATAGACATAGAAATTACTGCTAGGAAGCAAAGGCAGGATCATATGCAAAGACATGATCAGGGACCAGAATCCCATCAACATATCACTTTATCAAGGTGCAAATCAACAGGGAAAGATACAAAGCCGTTTCCTAATCCTTATTCCAAGCTAAATTTAATTCAGCTTCCACATTCTAGCAGGAATAGTAACACCAAAAGGAAATCTTGGATATCAGCTCTGGTCGGCGGATTTAAGGGAAAAGATAAGGCGAAAGAAGAAACAAGGCATAAATCTTCGCCATTATGTTCTTCAGCTACTTGTAGGGCACCGGAATTCAGATTTGCAAGGAATGAAATATTGGAAGATCATGAAGCACAGAAAAAAGAAAGCAGGGTTACCTATGAGACGATTTCATCTCTAATATTTGAGAATGTGAATCCGCCGGGACGGGTTGTGCCATCTTCGCCAAACCGCTGCTGGTTCCATGATGAGAAGGATTTGGGTGAGATTTCCCTACGCCGGAGCAAAAGCGAGGGATTAGGGCACATCAGAAACTGGAAAATGTGCATAGCCTAAACCCTAAGAAAATTCTATGTATTTCGTATCAACAAGTTCTAAGTTCAGAGGAAGATCATTTTTCTTCCTAAAAGATCATGTGGATCCTTCGTGTAACAATTTTTCCTATCTACTGTATAAAAAAATATTTCCTTCCCTTAAAAAAAGAAGGAAAGATGATCATTTCTTTCTAACATGTCCTCTTCATGTTTAACCTAGTCGCATGATATCTGTTGCTTAATTTAATGCAATTCCTCCACAATTCCTCATTTAATGCAATTCCTCCACAATTCCTCAGTATGTTTAATGCCTAATATGTTTAATGCGGCCTCATACCCTCTAACTAACAACCTGATGTGTCTACCATCTTGAATTAAAAGAGGTTCCACATTTACAACCCATTTTTGAATAGAAGGTAACGAGTCATTACTCAAACAAAGTGTTGTCGCACAATGGATCGCCCTAGCTACTATAAGGTTTATTCATTTTGAATATTTTTTTGGAGATTGTGTTGTGATTAGTTGTGTCTTGTGTGTTGGCTTTTGAGCAAGTGAGAAGAATGCAAGAAATTTACCGTGATGGCCAAGCTCGCCACGAACATTTCTTCTTCCTAATCCCTGTGTTCAGAAAAGTGAGTACTGACTCACTCACGAGTTTCAATTCTATCTACTAGTAATGGATGCATGCTAGTCTGAGAACATGCAAGCCTTTACCTGCATAAAGGAGTAAACGAAGAGAATCGTTAAAATTTTCCTTTACCTACTCGTATATAAATCTATAGATTGGGCAAAAAATGTTGTCGTTCGTTTTCTTATCCTTGTCACATTGATAATAAGAATTGTACCTTGTGCTACAAATGCATTCAAGAAGCATATGCAATAATAGTAATGCTTTCAATAAATGGCAAGTGTATGCAAGGTAATTACTACATACATTTGTTGTTGGGTGCCAGGCTCCAATTGGATAGCATGGGTCATCTTGCATCAGTACTTCATTGTTATGCAATTACTTCCTTAGGCGAGGTTCATTCCTTATATATACTTTGTTAAAGCATTATTTCACTTTTGTTGTAGAACCTTATGGAAAAGGTATGAGAGGATCATTTTGATATTTGGAAAATATTGAGACATTCAGTCCTCATAAAGGTAAATTTTAGAATGATTTAATTCGTAATAGAAATTAAGAAGATGCTATGAGAAGAGATGCCCTCCTGAACCATGTGGATGCTATGTGATGTTTATGGGTCTCCACCATAAGTTCTAATGCAATGAGACGTCGCAAAGAATCATGAAAATTGGAATGTTTTCCACCTCATTACATCCATAGTTATAATGCTACCAAATATTCAGGCCCTTCATGAAAAGACTAAACCTTTCATTGAGATTTGTTGCTTATTTTTTAAGTAACGGTCAAATGGGTTCATGCATCAACCCTTGCAAAGTCCTGAAATATTGGCCAAAGATTGCACCCACAAGGTCAAAGCCCATTGAGTGTGGCAACCTATCTTGAATGGATGAGGATATAATTACCCTGGTTTCGGGGATCCCGGGGCTGGCAATACCGTCCTCTAGAATCCCCACCCTTTCTCGATGGAATCCGTTGCCGAACCCTCGTTTCGGATTCTGACACAACCCAGGTACCTTCCAGACCATCTGCGCCATCCAGTCCCCATCAAATCTCAGTCGTTCGTGGAGATCCATCATCCAAGATCACCATCGAAGATCCCACCCCCTCTCGGTTGGATGGTTCTCCCCTCCTCTGGGATCCCGGGGCATGGCAGTTGCGATTCTGTCCTCTGGAATCACCATCGGAAATCCCCTCCCCCAGGATCCCCTGGCTTGGGCTGATAACCTCCACGGGGATCATTAGTGGTTATCCCCTCTTCCAGGATCCTCGGTTGCGGCAGTTGTAATCTCGCTCTCCGGGATCAGCGTCGGAGACTTCCTTCCACGAGATCCCTGTCCCAGGCTGATAACCTCCCACGGGATCGGCTGTCGTTATCCCCTCCTCTGAGATCCCAAGCGACGGCCCCATTATCCGCTACCACGATCCGTCCTCGGGGATCCCATGTCAGCAGCTACATCAGCAGCCACATCCTCTGGGATCCCACAGCTCTGGTGTTATGGCCCACCCTCCGAAATCCCCATGTTGTCATACCTCATACCTGATCTGGATCATACAATGTTTTTTCCATGATCTGGGATTCCATAAAGTATGGAGGTGATTCCTGGAGATGGAATCACCTCAGTGAATAGATGGCGAGGATACAGCGTGGACCCATCAGACGATCACCTTTGAAAGTGCCAGCCCATCCACGATCCAACTAGCAGGATTCGACACATGCATTGGGGGAGACCAGCCTCCGGAATATTACAGATTTCTCATTTCGTCCTGCTGCATGTCGGAACTGCGCCATTGACAATCTGTAGGAAAAAATTGCGCAGATATGCAATGCATGCATCTTCCTCATTTTATTTTTTATTTTTTAGCTTCAATCTGAGCTCCCTTTTGCAGTTGAAGGCTAAAATACAGTTGGAGTCACCACCCAATGGTTCTATGGCCATAGCAATGTCCAATGGTTTCCCGAGGAGCATCAGATTCCTACTCTTCAAGGAGGTGGATACATGCTAGTTTGGACCTGCTACATCCCTATCAACCGTGTTCAAGACTTCATTAATGGAGGACAACATAACTGTGGGGCATCTTGCAGTTTTTTACTTGAGGAGTTCTGTTCCCGAAAGAGTATTAACTAGATCAAGAACGAACTTATACGACATTGAGGAGGTATGCTCACTTCATTGATTTGATTATAATGTTTGTGGTAGGAATCATTGTAGTAGGGCTCAAGAGCTTGGATTAAGCATTGTTGTTATCTTGGATTTAGCATTAGTACATATGTTGTACGGACTAACTTGTTGGAAGTCGTATTTAATTAAAGTGGGACTCATTCCATTCCCACTTTTTTTGGGAACCCTGTTAATTTACACAAAAAGAAGCATCCCGACCCGAAAACTGGCCATAATTGGAATTTTTGTCTATTAGTGTGCATCCAAGCTTTTCTTCCAGTTTTCTTGGATAGCGTGTCGAGAACAAGAACAATGCAACGCAAACATAGGAATTTCATTACAGCTTGAAACCAAAGTTCTAATTGAAAAAGATTCTTAGTTGAACATTTTGGCTCTATTTTCTTAGGTGGGTAGACAATAGATCACAAATTCCAACAAAAATTAAGTAAATTGTTTACGTAATCTGTGACGCTCCCAGTATATATACGACCCTCGGACGTATACATACGGGGACTTTCCCCTCCCATGGCAATCATCTCACCATGAGCAGGGCCCTCCGTCTATTTCGGTCCATCTATGAAATGAGGCCCGAAAGAAGGACACGAAGGGTCATTCATTCGCCCACGCCGATTGGGACTCCTACGTCGCGGAAGCATGAATACAAGGGTTAGCACACGCGGCATGAATATACATAAATAACCACCACGAAGGGTGGCGATCCATCTAATATACCAACGGCATAGAATATGCATCTAATCCTACTGAAAACACCCGGTTCTACCCCTCGCCTCGGACTCCGTGAGGATCGATGACGGTTGGGCCTCAAGGGATCGGCCAGGCCCAGTCTTGGCATGGCGTTGGGCGGCATAGAACATTGGCTAGGGTTGTCCACTCCATCCGCCCCTCCCATGCACACTTTGCGGATGGGTCAATTCATGCTATGGCTTTGCTATAGCCTTCCTGAGACGCAAACTCGGGGGCATCACCCTCCGAGCCTACTCGGGTTCATGGCGCCCTGGTCCGATGAGGCAGGTCGGGGGCGCCCCTTCCGGAATCCTGCAGGTGGTTCCATGGGTGAGCTAGAGAATACGTGCGCGCATCGGCAACCCCCCGCATCCGTGCAGAGCTTACTCACCCTAAATCTACTCAAAGTGCATGGTGCTCCATCACGGATCACACCTCTACACCCGTGGAGTGTCGGACCCATACCCGCCCCTCAACGTGGCCAGGCTATCGGGCCCTAGCCCATTTGTAGGAGTCTCGGGAGCCTTGTATGCTCATGCAAGACCCCACCCCTCATGTCACTGTGTTCCTTGTGCGGTGCTAAGCCGACCATAGCATCTAGGACCCGATGGGTTCTTGTGCACAAGCCGCAACTAATGGGGTATGCAGGCGCCTATCTAGGAGCATACTACAATACAGTTGCCTGAGGCCTCTACCCCCGTAATCCCCCGTTTGAGTAGTCGATTAAACAAAGAGCTAACAATCCATCCTTCGGAGTAGAAACCGAATTGAATATAAAGAGAACTTGTTTGTACAATCAAGGGTTAGTTTCTATGATTGATTCACAAAGAGAACAGAGAGAGACGGACACAACCAAATGTTAACTAGAATTCACATAGCCACCTACCACCAATTACGGCCGGACTCGCTTCCATGGGGCCTCCATCTTCCGGGAGTTGAGAATTCAGTTTGTTACTTCACAGGGGGGGCTGCTATGGTGATCTTCTGCAAGTGTCTGATGGCGCCCAGCTCCTGGCCTTCCTTGGTCGATCTTCAGGAGTCAATCCCAGGGATAGGGGTCAAGTTGGCATCCAAACTTGGCAATCCCCATGCTACCCAATCGATTGGGGCAGGTGGCGCCTTCCCAAATGGTAATTAGCCTAATTTCCTAGGTTATAGGTTATTATTATTAATGTGTTAAATTAGCATAGCTAATTTAATCCTTTTTAAGGTAACCCCCTAGGTTGCAATTAAGTTCCCATACCCCCATGGTAGCGTACCTTTAGGGAGTGACGTGCTTGTATTTGTACGTGTCCCGTATAAATACGTGGAACGTCACATTCTCCCCTCCTTAAAAATAATGTTGTCCTCAGCATTGGGGTTAGCTAATTAAATACATATACGTAAAGCACTGAATTAGAAAATGAAGTTAAGAATATAACATTAATACGTTGAGATTATAGTAATTCGGACAGTAATACATTGAAGTTAAAATATCAAAGTACAAGCACCAAGGTGCCCGATACAAACTTATGATCAAGGGAGTTTAGGACCGAAGTCCCATTTAAAACATTCTGACAGCAAAAATCACACATGTAGACAAAACCAATACGGGAAAAGTTGGGTCATCAGCAACCCTCTATACAAGGCAGGTGACGGCTTGTTCACTGGCCGCCAGGAGCGGGGTTGATAGCATCGTTGATGGTGCGGCCTTGAGATTCCCGCATGAAGTCCGGATAGTGCTTCTCAAGGTCTATCTTCATCACCCAGGTAGCATCTTCAACTGGTAAGTGCTTCCACTTGACCAAGTATTGCAACATTTGAGTCCTTCCGTCTGCTTTGTGGCTTCGATCAAGAAGAGCTTCGGCACTATCTCCACCGCTCTTGGTCATTTCTAGGAGGGTAGGGGTATCCAAAACCTCCTCTCGATCGTGGGTGTGTTGCTTCGTAAGACTCACGTGAAAAGACCTTGTGGATTTTCAAGCCGGGTGGCAAGTCCAAGCGATATGCCTCGTTCTCCTATAATGCTCAAGAATCCCGAACGGCCCATATCCGGGTGCCAACTTCTTCGCTGATTACCAATTTTAAGCTTGGCTTGTTTTACTTTGATCTTAAGCCAAACCGATTCGCCCACTGAAGAGTCGGGGTTGGTGCTTATCCGCTAGACTCTTCCGACGATTGCGTCGCGGCCAATAAGTAACCCCAACTTCTTCCACCAAGGCCCCGCATTTCTAGAAGGAGTTGTTGCGAGACCTCCACTTTAGAAACGAGGATTATGCCAATGGTCCGGGAGTAAGACATTGATAGCCATAATTTATCATGAAGGAGACATTCTAGAAGACTCGGTGCTTTTATCGTTGTAGGCTTAATTCTACCAAGTAAATATAATCCACCCATTGTGACCGTTTACTCCATACATAGTTTCTTAGCATATCTTCGATAATAATGATTGACACGTTACGCTTTGACCATCCGTCTGAGGATGGTAGGTCTGTACTCATGGCAAGCTTGGTCTGGATGGTGGCGAAGAAATCCTTCCGTAATGCAATCGACAAACTTAGGATCCCTATCCCATACAATTACTCTCGGCATCCCGCAACCCGAAAATTTCCTTTGCAAAGAGCAAGGCGATGTCGGCGGTGTCCGTGGTGCGACATGGCGTGAAGTGAGCCATCTTTGATAGTTTGTCGACCACGCGACCATTAAGGCATCATACCCACGAGAGTAATGCGGAAGCCCCACAATGAAATCCATGGTTATGACTTCCCACTTGGCGTTGGGCACATCCAAAGGTTGCAACTCCCCGGAACTCTTAATTGCTCAGCCTTGGTTTGCTGACAAACCTGACACTGTTTGATGTACCTAGCAATATCCTTCTTCATGGAAGGCCAAAAATAGCTGGAGCGGATCTTAAAGTAAGTTTTCATAAAACCCGCATGTCCTGCTATAGGGCTGTTGTGTGTGTCATGGAGAATCGCTTTCGCACCCACTCAAGTCATTTGGAACACACAACTTATCTTTGTAATATAATAAATTGCCCTCCTTCTTATATGAACGGAATGCTTCACGTTCTCTATCGGTACGGGCTTCCTTACCCAAACTTTCCCAAATATTACAGAATTCGGGATCTGTGGCCAAGGTCTGTTCTATTTGCTTCCCAAACTCGCTGGTGAGTGTGGAAATGGCATTACAATGGGTGCGGGTTATGAAGGGATGACGTGACAAAGCATCCGCAACCACATTGTGCTTCCCTGGTTTATATACAATCTCGAAGTCATATTCCTCGAGGAATTCCATCCATCTGGGGCCGAGATTCAGATTTATTGGGTGGATAAATAGCGGAGACTCGATGATCCGGTATCCAAATGAAATCTTCTACCAAGAAGGTAGTGTCTCCAAATACGGAGAGCACGAACAACCGCCACAATTCACGGTCATGGGTAGGATATCGCCGCTGCCGCATCGCTTCATCTTCTTTGAATCGTAAAGCAACAACTCTCCCCTCCTGCATTAGAACTCCACCAAGAGCTATCTTACTAGCGTGGGTGGCTACTTGATTTATCCTTTTCGTGGATCGGGCAAGGTAAGGACTGGTGCAGATGTTAAGGCATCCTTGAGCTTCTGAAAGCCGACTTGGACTTTTGTTTTCCAATGTTCCATCCAATCCTTTACTTTCTCATGCCTTGTGAGATTAGTAAGAGGTGCGGCAATTGTTGCAAAATCCTTAACAAATTTCCGATAATATCCCGCGAGTCCCAAGAAACTCCGGACCTCTGAAACATTAGCTGGAATGGGCCAATCCTTTACTGCTTCTATCTTAGCCGGGTCTCAGAAGCAATTCCTTCACTGAGATAATATGCCCCAAATAGTCTACCCCTGAGTGGCGAACTTGCATTTAGAGAACTTGGCAAAGAGTCGATGGCTTTTTAGCTTTTGCAAAGCTAATCGAAGATGTTGTTCATGTTGCTGCAAGGTTTTACTATAGATGAGAATGTCATCAAAGAAAATGACAACAAAGTCATCCAAGTATTGGCGGAAGATGTCATTCATCAACCGCATAAACGTTGCAGGGGCGTTGGTCAATCCAAAAGGCATGACAGTGAATTCATAATGCCCATATCTGGTACGAAAAGCAGACTTATGGATGTCCTCTTCCTTAATCCTTATCTGATGGTACCCGGAGCGCAAATCAATCTTTGAGAAATATTTTGCTCCTTGTAACTGGTCCATAAGATCATCTGCCCTAGGCAAAGCATAGCGATTCTTGATGGTATGGTTATTGAGTTGCCTATAATCAATACACATCCTTAAGGAGCCATCTTTCTTCTTGACAAAAAGAATAGGAGCGCCAAATGGTGAAACACCTTGGGCGAATAAACCCCAAATTCAAGAACTCTTGTAGTCTGTTTCTTAAGCTCTGCTAACTCCTGGAGGACTCATTGATGCACGGGCTTTGCTGGTAGGCTTAGTACCTGGTTCAAGAGTTATCTCACATTCCACCCCTCTGAAAGGAGGAAGCTTGTGGATCTCATCTGGAAAAAGATCGCTAAATTCTCGAAGAAGGTTAGCAATGTCCGATGGTAAGGCGTCGATTACTTGCTGCTGTTTGGAGTCCGACTCAATGGAAGCAAGTTTAATGAGGCAAAGGAGTTCATTCCTGCGTATAGCTTTTCCTAGCTGCTTTATTGACATTGGATCGCATAGCGAGTGTAATGAATCACCTTTTATTGTCACACGTGCTCCATTAGCGGCGTTGAAGGTGACCTCCCCGCTTTCTCACGGTCTATGTGGGCCCCAGCGGGACGCTAAAAACTCCATTCCCACAATAAGATCATATTTGCCAATGTCCATTAACTTCGGCACCCAAGGCAACCGTGCACCCGGCAACCGTGATTTTAAAGGTTAATACTGGCCATGAGTGTGTCCGATCTTACCGCTAGCTAATGTGGACCGGCTTAGGCCTGGATCTCAACGTTTCCAAATTGCGAAGCACTGGACCATTCTAGGAGAAGCAAAATTATGCGCATTACTACCCGTGTCCATCAAAATTATGAAGGGCTTACTTGCCTACTTGGCCTATTGTAGAAATAATGTAGGTGACTTTCAAGCGTTACTTTGTTTCTATAGCGGCAAGAATATGAGACGCACCATGAATGTACTTTCGGGAGCCTCGTCCTCCGCAGGCAAGATTGGACTCAAATCTTCCCAATCCAGGTCGGCCATGGCGGTTGAGCGTCTGCGTGGCGATACGGACAATTACGCATGAAGTGTCGGGCCTCATGCACCGTAGCATGCCTTATCCCGGGCTGGAGCTGTTCTCAGCCTCTTTAGGAATGGACTGTAAGAGGCCTCGAATTTCCTTACCAGCATTGTTACGCTTATCCGGGCGTGCTAAAAGCAACTTTCTTCTCTGGCGTCCATAAGAATTGTCTTTGAGAGGGCCCCGACTTGGCTTAACGGGGTTTGTGGGGTGTGGGCGGTCGTGGCTCACGAGTAAGGAGCGGTCGCGGATCTTCGGCTCCTTGGCGTGTCTTCCTCAAGGCTTAATGCCTTAGCTTCTTCGCCTCTTTTCGCGACTTTGGGTCGATGGCCTTGACCATTCGTTTAATGGATGGGGCCAACCCTTCAATGTAGCCCTCTCTTTGCTCTTTTTCTCATTCATTCACGCACGCATAAACCTCAAACGCATGAATTAGTCGCTGTAGGCCTGCGGACATGCCCTTCTTCCAACCCGTAGAAGGTCCGAATGCTGGGCATTTGTGCGCCAGGCACGTAATGCGATTTAAAAGCCTTAGCAAACTTCACGAACTTGCATGCGCTCCTATCCGGTGTTTAGCTCGGCGTAACCCTTCCACCAAATACGGCTGAGCTCCGTAAGGTTCGTGGTGGCGACCTTCCCTCGTATCTTTCTCCGCCATTCCATAGGACTTCCCTTTAATTCCTTCATTTTAGGTCCAACCAAGATTCCGCATTCAAGCCTCCTCTGGATTTCCCATCAAACCGAGCCAACTTCCTGTTCTTCCATATACTAGTGATAGTTTGTATCAACGGTTTTTCGGGTATTCCTTATCCTTCGCCTTGAATGGTCACTGCCCCGATAGCGAGGACCCCAAGAACCCGAAGTGGTTGAATGTGAGGAAGCGGCGCTATCCTTAGAGGAACCGATGGCGCTTAGTATGAGTCCTCCTTTATGCAGTGCACGGGCTAGCTCGGGAGGAGATGGTTGTTGTGCGTGGGGCTCAATGGTCGCGAGAGGTAATTCCGGTCCGTCCTCCCCGAGTATGTGGCGGTGGATTGGTATGCAACACATAAGCCCGTAACTTCGCCGAGTTGCCTTTTCATTAACATCAATTCCTGCTCGGGGTGAGCCTCTTGGCGTTGGAGGGTGTTTGCCAAGCATTTACGCATTACCGCCTATAGGAATCATTTATGAAAATATAAGCAGATTTACATTAATGTACAATCCCTTTTTAAGTTAATCGAGACAAAAGTATATACAAACAGAAAACAATATTTGTATTTCATTCAAGTTGAGTACAACAACGGGTTGATTGATACATGGATTGAGACAAAAGTAGGTATGATACAATGGGAACTTGTAAAGTTCTACTTGCACACAGCGTAACCACAACAACGAAAACATAACGGAAGAGACCAAGCCTAGGGGTTGGCGAAGGGGTACAGGATCGCGTGAAGCGTACTCTCCGCATGACTTCGGACGAGTTTATAGCGTGCCCAGGCTTGGACAATGATTGCTTGGTACTCCCATGTTGGGCTGATAATCAGAAGGTTAAAGAGCCTTCGCATTGCATAAAAGAGTTGCCAAAGATGGTCGTTGGCGTCCTCGAAGGCTTCGTGCCTGGTCATATTCCAAAGTCCCGTGCGACCACGGGGGTCATCTTCAGATCCTCGAAAGCTCGATCCCTGAGGATGTTAACTATCTCCAGCCCTTTGTCAGGGTCGTAGAGTTCCCCTGGTGGCGGTGGTTCGGTTTCATAGCCCTCCTCCCACTCTGGGTATTCACCATATCTCTGGCCATAGTCCTGGTCTGGCGGCCCGGGATCGTCCCTCCTAACCATATCGGTGATTCTCTCCTCATATTCCCAAATGGTTTCCTCTGCAATATAGTTGGAATAAATAGAGAACATTTTTTTGTAATTCCATTATTTTCTAAAGTTTTAATACTTTTGAAGAGGATGTCATATAAAAAAAAACACACAATCCAATAATACTCCTCAAGAGAACTTTGTATTTAATAAGTAAATAAGGTACACCATTTGTCAATATGGTCCATTCAATTGCCAATCGAAAATCCCAGAACAACATAGATATATATATAAGAAAAACTAGCAAAACATATATATATATACATTTCTCATAGCAAAAGTATACTAGGAACTAGGCCCTGCCTCTTGATCCTTAGCCCTAGGAGGTGGTGGAGGTGGTGGAGGTGTCGCGAAAGTAACCCGGGGTCTACCGTGGCAGCCGCAATAGCATGCAACCTCTCGGTGGATAGGCAACGGCCAATGGGGCTGCCGTGAGGGAGCTTCATGCCCATCCAAGGCGCAATGTCCCCGACCCAAGGCCGCCGAGGGCAAGATCTCGTCGTCTGAGTACATGCGTGAACGCATCGATAGGGAAGCTTCTTGTGGCCGGCCGGTGTAGAGTGCACGGAGGCCCCACCATGAAGCTTCACCTCTGGCGCCAGATCTCGGGCTATGAAGAGGACTTGTCCGTGTTTGAAGGTCGACAAAAAGAAACGTAAGATGGTTACCCAAAGACTTTCCCCTTGGCGGTCGCAGATCTTTGCCACTTCTTTATCCAGTCCATGGGGACTTCTTCCTCCTTGAGCTCCCCGTTGCTCCTCCTTCTTGTGCTGTGGTTATGGTATAAATCTTCACCCTCATCATCCGAAGCCTGAGGGAACCTCAACCATATTAATGTTTGGGACGTGAGGTCCCATAGCCGCTAAGGCATCCGGTGCGGGGTTGCTTGCCGGTTCCGTGCATCACGAAATCCTAAGACGTAGTAGAGTCTCCGCCGGCTCTAGAGTCTCCTCGACGGAACCGGCAGTGGTGCACCTCCCGGGGAAGCTCGGTAGAAGTGAAGTCGATGAAATCATCCATACAATACTCCGCAAGCTCGTAAAAGTACATGGTCTTTGCGCTTGCGTCTAAATCCGGCCACCACGTGATACGTCCAGATAATATCATCCAAGAGAAGGTATTCCTGCCCCTGGTGATAAATAACTGGAAGGCCGTCTAACCCTGACAAGCCTATAGATTGGTCACGGCGCGGTGGTAGCTCCTCTGCTAGCTCTTTCCAACGGGCAAAGTCGCCCATTCCTATATGCTCGCTATCCCCCTCCTCGAGGATTCCGCAGCTTTGCCCTTCTCTGCCGGCAAGGTTTCATCCTCAACGTATTGGTCCATGAGGATGGCTAGAGCGAAAAGTAGCTTCCAGATCTCGCTGCCCCGATCTTTGGACCACCGGTAGGTGTTTACCCCATCGGAGTTTCCCCTTCAAGACGTCATAAGCATGTGTGTCCCCGCCTAGCATCTGCCGAACTATCTCCCGCTCCAAATACAAGTGGGGAGGATCCCCCAGAGGAATCTGAGAGGAAGCATTTCCTCCATGTAAAAGTCAAGGAATCCGCGTAATCCGGATGCCGCCGCAAGATATTGGCAAGGAGATCTATCGCGCTGGCATAGCAAAGGTCATGCTTGTGTCGAAGGGAACCTCGTGGATCCCATTTCTCTCCATCAAGGTACCAGGCAAACAAGGTCGTGGCGGCAGCCATGGCTAGAAGGGAGGAGAGAGAAAAAGAAGCGTTTAAAATAACCTTACAGTCCCCTTTTTAAACCCTTTTATTAAAGCCGACGTCGGATTTTATTTTAAATTTAACATAAAAACATTAAACTTTTAATTCAAAATAAAAGCCTCTTTATTAATTATCACAAAAAATATGTACAAATGCGGATCCCCGCGAATAGGCTAAGGTTGCTCCCCCGTATCCCACGGGCGAGGGCTAAATCCTTAGGCATTATGGTGACCCTCTTTGCGTGGATAGCGCAAGGTTGGCATCACCAAAAAAGTGCTACCAAGTAGGCCCGGTGACCTCTTGAGCGCCAAAAATACAAAGGTCCGAAACGGAGATCGGTCTTAAATTGCCGCGGCGATCTCCCCGCACCACCCTCTCCTAAAAGGTAGCTTCCCTCGGAAGGTCCGTGGACTTAAAATTTGGCGGATCTCCCCGCAATGCCACGGTACATCGGTCGGAACCGATGAGGCTTCACAGGCCCGGCCCCGACGATGTTGGCACCGTCTTTAGCCCCAGCAACTGGCCGGAGTTATCCACTCTCTGCCTCCGGCCGAGCTGGTCTTCTTCCCAAAGCCCCGGCAGCCCTTAACTTATCCTTGTATTATTTGCCGCCTTATGGGCAACTCCTTCCTCCTCCGAGCTTAACGGGCCGGATCGCTCGGTTTTGGGTTCGAGCCACTCCCGGATGCACCTCCTCCCTGTTGGTCCCGCTGATCTTGTCGGTCCCCGCTCATCTTGCTCCAACTTCCGGCGCTCTTCCCCGAAGCTCTCCTTAGGTCTTCTTGGATCTGAGCAAAAGTCGGGCTGGCGGCACGGCGATTAAGTTCACCATGGTACCGTTGTGGCCCAGAGACCCATATCTATCCAATAGTTGTCGATATAGTCTATGCTAATGTCGGGATTTCTCCCCGGACAAAGGCTGTTGGAACCCTCATGCCGGTGGTATGGGGAACCTCAATGGTTTCGCCATCAATGACCCAAAAGCCCAGAATCCCAGGTACTCCCTACCCCGCCAAGCTCGTGGTCACCGGCTCAATCTCCCGTGGGTCGCCCTCCCCGGCAAAACCCCTAATACGGTTAGGCCTCGCCCCGACATCTTCCTCCTCCGTATGGCCTTCCCCGTTGGGAGGATAAAATTTGATGAGCATCATCACCATATCGTTTGCTCAACAAGGGTATATGGGGTCGGCGTGGAGTTCAAATAGGATGAGGAATGGCTCTAAGAAGTGATAGACGTGGTATGGAATCCTATCGTTGTTCTCAAACCTATTGACCAGCTCATCCAACAAGATGTCGATGAGGGCTGGGTCAGTAGCCATGTGCTTAGCAATCATGGCGTAAATCTCCACGATGCTCATGGTGGACGGATCCGGAGCGCTCTTGGTAATAGCCATAGCGGGTAGTGCGGCGCTGGCGGCGAAGGGGATGGCAAAGGGGGCGCTAAGATGCACAAAGCACAAGGGCGCAGGATCAAGGTCCGGTCTGGTGGCGATGGCGGAGGGCGGCTCAGGCGGTTGGAGGCACGGAAGCAAAAGCAAATGACAGGAAATGGTTTGCTAAACGGCCAATTAACTTTTAAAATTTCAAAATTTTTTTCTTATTAACTTCAAAATTTTATTATTAAAAAAAATTATACGGCGGAAATACGCGCCACATACGGTCGGGCGCCGATGGCATTATACGGGCTTCTGCCTCGACTGGGTGTCGTCGAAATGCAAGCGGCGCCCGAGTTGACCTGGCGGGCCCGCGTTGACTCGAGTCTGACGGGTCGGGCGCCGACAGCATTTCGGGCGCTTCGATCTTGACTGCAAAGTGACAAAAGGCAAGCGGCGCCCGAGTTCATTTTTGGGCCTGCCCTTGACCATTTTTCGCCTAGAGTTGACTGTTCTAGGGTAATTCAAGTACGCCCGATCCAATGGAACCATCATCTTCGTCATTTGAGCTACCCATTGACACCTGTTAGGCCTCCAATCTTGGCCCCTCCACTTCAAAGCTACAATTTCTTAACTTAACCTAACACCAAGCCAAACAACAAAGAGAACTAACGACACATTGACTTAGCCTCCTCCTAACTACCGTACCCGAAGTTAGTGTTTGGCGGTGCTATGATTTCGAAAACGAAATCACGGCTCTGACACCAACGTGGCAGCTCGGATATATATCGACCCTCGGACGTATACATACGGGGACTTTCCCCTCCCATGGCAATCATCTCACCATGAGCAGGGCCCTCCGTCTATTTCGGTCCATCTATGAAATGAGGCCCGAAAGAAGGACACGTTCTGGGGTCATTCGCCCACGCCTTCGGGACTCCTACGTCAGCGGAAGCATGAATACAAGGGTTAGCACACGCGGCATGAATATACATAAATAACCACCACGAAGGGTGGCGATCCATCTAATATACCAACGGCATAGAATATGCATCTAATCCTACGAAAACACCTTAACCGGGTTCTACCCCGGCTCGGACTCCCCGTGAGGATCGGTGACCAGTTGGGCCTCAAGGGATCAGCGGCCAGAAGTCTTGGCATGGCGTTAATGGCATAGAACATTGGCTAGGGTTGTCCACTCCATCCGCCCCTCCCCATTGCACACTTTGCGATGGGTCAATTCATGCTATGGCTTTGCTATAGCCTTCCTGAGACGCAAAACTCGGGGCATCACCCTCTGAGCCTACTCCAGGTTCATGGCGCTGGTCCGATGAGGCAGGTTGGGAGGCGTCCCCTTCCGGAATCCGCAGTGGGTTCCATGGGTGAGCTAGAGAATACGTGCATCAGCGACCCCAGCATCCGTGCATCTCGACTTACTCACCCTAAATCTACTCAAAGTGCATGGTGCTCCATAGGGATCACACCTCTACACCCGTGGAGTGTCGGACCCATACCCGGCCCTCAACGTGGCCAGGCTATCGCCTAGCCCATGTAGGAGTCTCGGGGAGCCTTGTATGCTCATGCAAGACCCCACCCCTCATGTCACCACTGTGTTCCTTGTCCGGTGCTAAGCCGGACCATAGCATCTAGGACCCGATGGGTTCTTGTGCACAGCCGCAACTAATGGGCTGTATGCATGCGCTATCTAGGAGCATACTACAATACACCGCCTCAGAGGCCTCTACCCCCTGTAATCCCCGTTTGAGTCGATTAATCAAAGAGCTAACAATCCATCCTTTGGAGTAGAAACCCAGATTGAATATAAAGAGAACTTGTTTGTACAATCAAGGGTTAGTTTCTATGATTGATTCACAAAGAGAAACAGAGAGAGAGCGGACACAACCAAATGTTAACTAGAATTCACATAGCCACCTACCGAATTCGGCCGGACTCGTTTCCATGGGGCCTCCATCTTAAGGGAGTTGAGAATTCAGTCAAGTACTTCCACGAGGGGCGACTGTTATGGTGATCTTACGCAAGTGTCCGATGGCCCAGCTCACCGGCCTTCCTTGGTCGATCTTCGAGTCAATCCCAGGATAGGGGTCAAGTTGGCATCCAAACTTGGCAATCCCCATGCTACCCAATCGATTGGGGCAGGTGGCGCCTTCCCAAATGGTAATTAGCCTAATTTCCTAGGTTATAGGTTATTATTATTAATGTGTTAAATTAGCATAGCTAATTTAATCCTTTTTAAGGTAACCCCCTAGGTTGCAATTAAGTTCCCATACCCCCATGGTAGCGTACCTTTAGGGAGTGACGTGCTTGTATTTGTACGTGTCCCGTATAGTAGACCGTATAAATACGTGGAACGTCACATAATCACCCAAAAATACTAGTTTTGAGATACCTTATATTTATAAATGGGCTCATTACAATATATATTACAGTGGGTGAAGAGACCATAGTGGTGGTATGGGCACAATGATTACATCCTCTTCACACATGAACCACCTAGTGCAAAGGGCGCGTGGAGCTCTCTCCTAGTCACGGAGCAACTTACAGACGATAGAAATTTGTATGAGGAGTTCCTTTATGGGCCATACGCGCTTGTATGTCCAACTGATATCACCACCCTCTTCTCGGCAGCTTTCTTCAATGAACCGATCTTTTCATTGCTCCCAAGCATGTACTATCCGGTCGAGATAAGGACCCAAGAGACAAAATCAAATTAGTCAAGTGATGCTACATGCAAAAAAATAAAATAAAACACAGTTCTTAGGGCCATTTTTGGAAAATACGAGGGCATGAGAAAGGCAAACTCGAGAGGGAAAACACAGGTCGAGAAGGCCTTTCTCGACTTCCTTGAGTCGAAAAGGCAGCTCAAAGAAAACTAAAGTTTTAGGGTCGGGAGGTCTTTCTTCACCAGCGAGTCGAAAGGCAAAAAGGCAAGGGAATATATATTAATTACGAAATGGAAAAGGCAAAAAAGCCAAAAACGCAGTTTTAGGGTCGAAGGTATCAAATTTCAAAGTTTAAAAAACGAAGTTTTAGGGTTATATAGCCTTTCACTGTCGCGAAAGGAAAGGCAAAGTTTAAAAACGCAAGTTTTAGGGTCGAGAAAATGGGCAGCTCAAAGCCAAAAACGCAGTTTTAGGGTCGAGGTCCTTCTCACTACGAGTCGGTGAAAGGCGCTCAAAGCCGTAAACGTAGGTTTTAGGGATTGATGGCTTTCACTCAGCGAATGAAAAGGCACCAAAGCCGTAAACGCAGTTTTAGGGTCGTCAAGGCCTTCACTCATGAAGTTGAGAAAGGCAGCTCAAAGCGAAAAATGCAAGTTTGAGCTCAGAGTTTAAAAAAGGGCAATTTCAAAGCTCAGAGTCCGAGAAGGTCGAAAATGAATAACCTTCAAACATCCTATGTATTTTCTATGAAAAAATACCCTCCCCATAAATTTCCTACGTATTTTCCATGAAAAATAGACCCTCCCATGTATTATCTAATGGACACATATCTAATGGACCCTCCCCCTTTCTAATGGACCATACCATATAGCTATATGAAGAGGGGACCATTGGGCTCATGTTTAGCTATGTAAAGAGTAATGCCTAATGCACATGTAAATAGCAACATATGCACCTATGAGAGTCTATTAGACCTATGCATTAAATCTATTAATATGCATTAGACCTATATATTAATATGTACTTGTCCCCATTTTGTGTCTTGAACCTTCAAAATGGGTTAAACAAGGTGTAAATTATATCATGATCTTCGCAAAGTTAAATTTTTACCTTAGAATAAGAATATATGCCTAGAAAACGTGCACCATGGCAACATAATGTTTAACGTATGAACATAGTAGCACACACATGAAAAGAGGAAATTAGGGACACGTCAAAATATAATCCTATATTATTAGCATTTATTTTACACTTTCTTTTTCAACGTATTATTTTACCCTTTTTTTTCTAATACCCCGCCTTTTTTTCCCGCCCATGCTTGAATTTTAAAATCATTTATTTTACACTTTCTTTTTCAACGTATTATTTTACCCCTTTTTTTCTAATACCCCGCCTTTTTTTCCCGCCCATGCTTGAATTTTAAACTTTGGTACATACCTTTGAGACAGAAGTTCCTTTGTACCACTTGGAAGAAGCTCCCCAACGCCATAGCTCCCACCGACTTGCTAATCAATTTCGGCTTGGCCGATTTGCCCATTCAAGCCAGAGGATCCATCGTTTGCTCCACGAAGGGCATGTTCCTTACATTGTCTGTGTTCACAAGTCGATCCAGCAAACCAGAGCAGCTTAAATCATCAAGAAAAAAAACAGCCCAACTGCTTGTTAGATCTTCCGAATGGAAAGGAAAAGACTATAAGGTCTAAGAGCGCAACAATCAAGGCATTTCCATTCTGTGTCTTAGAATCCGAGACTGCGAGACCCCTGATCCGCTGAAGCGCCCACAGATGCATGGAAACCCCTGAAATCCGTTTCCCATTCTTTATCGGATCTACATTCTTCTGTGCGAAACGCCGTCTAAGAAACCCTGTTGGCCGCCGATGAAGAATGCAGATTATTCATTATTCTGTGCAGAGCAGAACCCTGCGATGTTGCTCTGCAGGCCGCCGTCTAAGAAACCCGCTGCCATACAGGGAAATGGGGGAAACTAGTGAATGGGGGAAATGGGAAATCCTGTGATTTGGCGGCCGTCTCTTCTTTTTCCGGAGGTCGACAAAATCGCCGTCGAAAAAGGGAGTTTTATTTATGAAAATCGATTGCCTCCTATTCCAATCTCTGCGTTATTCTGTGGCACAATATGCTGAGCGATGGAATAGTACTTATCAAGATCATGATCATGCTTCATTAACTACGCATCTGGATGTCAATAGATGGCTATGGCGAAGTCTGGTAAATCGCACAGGTAATGCAAGTTTTAGATATGAACTAGGTCACCAAACGGCGACATGGCCGCCTGTAACAATAGGAATTTGCCATATCTTTGCTAAAGAATCCGGATTTGTGGATCTAGGGTTTTCGGCATACTACAGAGTCGCTAGTAGCAGGAACATTCTAGAAATAAGGCTATGGTGCCGATTTTTCATGGCAGAGCGTGTCGGTTACTGATAACAGCATACTTGGTGATGTCTAAGATGCTCTAAATGCTGGGCTGTAGCATCTCCGGATTTCATAGCCAATCAAAAAAGAAAATACAAGTTACTTGGCAGAAAAATTTCAATTCAACTCGGTGCGCAGGAGTTTCAGCCACAATATAAACTGATGTGCTTGACGTTACAGATTGGGTGTAATCCAGCTTGCAGAGCTCAAATCCAAATAAATTGGGCCTCTAAGCTTCCTCTGGATGCGCAAATCCGGGTGCCGGATTAAGAGAAACAACGCCGGATTAAGGCATTCCTGTTGTGCAATGTGGAAAGAACTGCTTAGAGTCTTGGATGCAGGCATCCAGATCCTTCAGGAATATAGGCTTGATTGCATCTGAAGTGATCTTTTCTGGCTAACCAGTGCCGGTTGCTTGAAGGAAAGCAAAAATCGAAGATTGGTGGGGGAAAAAAATCGATGGGCAAGGGGCAAGTTGGGCGCCCGATCCTCATATTCTCGTATTCCCTTCTTCCATGGTTCGTTATGGGTTTGTTTTTAGCTTGGGGAGCACAGAAGGGAAGAAGGGAGGAATTATGCTCATTCTCGCCTCGTGAGGCGAGAAAAAACTTCTCACCATTCTCTAAATTGTTTAATTATTCATTATTCATTATCTAATTAATAATTAGTTAATTAATTATATTATTTAAGCTATTTAATTAATCTTTTTATTTTTTCGAATGGTTGTTTAGATATGAACCCCCTCCCTCCTACCCTTTTTCCCCTTGCTCTTCCCCTTTGCCCCTCCTCCTCTTCCCCATGCCCTTTGCCCCTCCTCCTCTTCCCTTTGCCCTTCCCCTCCTCCCCTTCCCCAAGAGATCCTACCCCTCTCCCTCCCTTTGCCCTTCCCTTCCTCCCCTTTGCCCTTTCCCTCCCTCCCTCCCTCCCTCCTTCCTGTCTCCCCTCTTCTTTCTCCACCACCCCCCTTTATTTTCTCGGATTGTCGTGTGTAAATGTTATTCTTATTTTATCAAGAAAAAATCTAATAATGATTCCATGGCAACTTACTTTTTTTGCATGAGTCCCATTTTCAGTCCGAGTCCCAAAATTCGAGATTTGACCCACTTTAATTAAATGCGACTTTTGGGCATAATTCAGATATTGGTGCACATATGGACCTCAAGACAAGACAATAAATAGTCATGTGGTTGAGGATTACGTGCACCTGGCAGGCATAGGAAAAGGGTTGAGAGGGGAGAGGGCGTATGTAGAGGCTGCCAGTGTCATTTCACGGTTAGACAACTCTGTCTTCTTCCAGATTGCTCTAATGTGACTTATTATGGATTTGATCATATGCATCTCCAAGGTGTGCCCTGCCACGATAAGCTCATTGACCCAGAGAAAGGAATCAAATTCAAGTTGGCACCTTGGATCTCCCAAGAAATGAAGGAATGGGTTATTTAAAAGCTTGTGCGTTGGCACACCACCACGTATTGTCATGAATATGCAGGAGGAGAGGTGGAGATTGAAACTTGATGTGCATGGAAGGGAAAGTGTAAATAGGGATGACGCGCTCAAAATCAAGGATATTTACAATATTGAGAAGCACGTGGTTCGTAAGACCTTCCTATCATCATCAACATGTGGGTGCAACAGCATCAAGAATCTGTGTTCCTCTATCAATAAGGGGACTTGTTTCAATTGGAGTTATGACTCCAATTCAAAGAGAGAATATGTTGAGGTTTGATAAGCATAGAGCAATCTGCATGGACTCGACTTTCAAAGCTAATGACAAGAGGTATTCCTTCTTCGACAGTTATTGTAGATCTTACTTCTAACTTGATCTCATTTGATGTCACTTGTGTACAGATTCTACCTTTTCACACTTATTACATTCGATGGCCATTGCAACGGCTTGCCATTGGCCTATGCTCTGACTAGTTCTCAAAAGACTAGACCTATAACAATATGGCAACAAGCTCTAACGGATAACTTGAGAATGATTCTAATTGGCATCCTTCTTGCAGCATTATTGATGATGCTCATGCTGAGATCAAGCCCGTGAAGATTGTAAGTTGCTCTTCCTTCCATCTTCCTTCCATCTTCTTTTGGACTAACCTTGTGTGCTTGTATAGGTTTTCCAAAGTGTGGCCGCCCAAATTTGCATTTGGCACGTGAGAAGAGCATGGATTAAGTGGCTATGCAAGAATGTAAGCAACAAGGTGGCAAGGAATGAAACGCTCAAATAACTTGGGAATATTATGTACAAGACAGAGGGTCCAAAAGGAGACAATGGCAAGGAGTACAGGGAGGCAGTTAGAAAAGAGGCCATCAAGAAACTAGAAGAGTTGGTAAAGAAGTATCCTCAGTATCCAAAATTGGCGGCCTACGTGGATAAAGAGTGGACTAAGAACATTTGTCAGTGGGTTTTGGCTACAAGAATGTACCCACATTCTAACCAGGAGACTAATGCGGCCATAGAGACATGGCATGGTGCTCTAAAGATGCGCCTAGGCACATGTAAGCATGCATTTAGAGGGAGGAGAAATAATTGGCTGCTCTACATTCTCACAAATAATGTGGAGACACATATGGCATATATTAGGTAATGTTTTTTCACAATACTATTGTTTTCCTACTAAAGTTGTGCATTAGGCCTTGAGCTTCTATTCATGGTGTGTTTCAGATCCTTGAAGGAACATTGGTTTGTAGTGAACACCACTCAGGAACAAATCCTAGAGTGCCTATACGAGGTGCTCGCAATATTTGTGATGAACAAGTTACTTTCACCAACTTTGAGGAAGGTGAGGCAAGAAGTGCAAAGTGAGCGTACTCTTGGCCTAGACTCATACTTCGTGAATGGGGCACACAAAAACTGGACATGCTGTGATTGTCCTTCGGGAGCCAAGGGAACTTGGAGAAGACTAGAGTCTTCTTGGGAGCAACCATTAAGAGAGTGGTGTCTAGGGCTGAAAAAGACCCTAACCTCCTAGTTGCAAGTGATTCTTTGATGAGGCAACCCGAATGAGGCTTGAGAAGATGGATGATGTTGGTGACACTAACAGGAACATAACATGTTTGCCTCGGCTGACCATTGAAGAGAGTTGTGGCACTAGCTTGGCAAGGCTCAGGTCTTTGATAGAGCTCGAGAAAAGGAAAGACAAGGAACCAAAGAAAATTTGGAAGAAAGTCGAGATGGAGGCATTATGTGAGTTGAATGACTAGGATTGCACTTGATAGAGGTTCATGTTGATTAGATGAATGTTGGCTGGCATGAATGTTTTGAGGTAATGTAGACTTGTCCTTATGTCAACTTTAAACACATATCTATATCAAATTGTGCTATTTGGGCCTTTTGTATTACTGTCCAAGTACTACTGTTAAGTCAAGTTGGGACCATTGAAGACTTGCATGTAGTTTTCTTGAGGGAAGTTGAGACCATAGAAAATTAACTTTGTAACTTGTTAGACTTGTTAAGACTTGTTAAGACAAGTCGGGACATTTTATGAGCGAGCATGGGATCCCAGAGGAGGGGATCCCCAATAACCATGTTGTGATCCCGGAGGAGGGGATCCCCACAAACACGTGGTGATTCCAGGGGAGGGGAACTCCAAAACACAAACACGTGGTGATTTGGTGATTTCAAAGTAGGGGATCCCCCCACAAACACATGGGGGAGGGGAACCTCGAAATACATGTTGTGATCCCGTAGGAGAACATCCCCTCCAAATATTCTAGACATCGGGGGGATCCCATCCAGAAAAGGAAGACCATTGGAAAATATAAGCAAATATAAGACCATTGGAAAATAGGAATTATGATTGCAAAAATACACCATCAGAATATAAGATGACAAAGCTTTGATCGTTTCTTGAATTATCCCAAAAGTTGTGATCACAACAAGTATTATCACAAAACTTGTGATCAGAACAAGTATGATTCATCTTCAAGGTTCTATTTGCACACAAGGAGTCAGTTTCAAAAAGTTCACAAGGTTCAGAGGCAAATCAAGAGCAAATCACATGCCATTCAGCACAAGCGGGTCAGTGGACGGGTAAATTGGTCAGGACCTTCAGGCAAGTAGAATGTGGATTTTCCTGCAAGTAGGCCACTCAAATTTTGCAGCATGATCAGGAAATACTCCCTTGTTTTTCTATCTCCTCCTTCTGAAACCATTCCCCATCTATGACGATCTGAAAGAAAACACGAGGGTGATGGATAATTCTGAAATAAATGGTCTATGGTTTCAGGAATTATTATTTTTTATATCCATATCAAATCCCCCTGGAACCCCCTATTATTTTGCTACATATTGTAGATCAGCATGGGCAAAAATTTATCATTGAGGATGATGTCATTGAAGGTAATTACTATGAGAAGCTGCACAATTCAAAAAATGGCTACAAATATTGTCACGAGAATAAAGCCCATTGTGTTCATGGAGCAAGTTGCAGGAATTAAAATCCATATGTCTGCTGTCAAACATAGTATCAAAGGTTGTGATACCGTTTATATACTCTTTTTGAAGAAGAAAAAGAAAGAAGAATTGATAACCTCCTCGGTCTTCTATAAAGGATTCCTGATGATGTAATTAACAATTTGATTGTATTCTATAAATTGTACTTTTATGAAGCTCGCATGGCACTTGATTTCTGCATTGTTTCTGTCTTCATTTGATACAATGATCAGATTTCTCTACATTTAATCATCTGCATTGTTACAAAGTTGGTTGCAGAGAAACAAGTATCAAAGGATGGCACTGGTTACTTTGCATTGCTTTGTCTGGTCCTTCAGGTTATTAAGATGTTGGTTTTATATGCAGGTTATTTGTGCAATAGCTTGCTACTGCAAATGTCAGGTGATGTATTATGGAAGCATGGAAGTGCAGACTTAGTCCATGGAAGATAAGCCGACTTAGTCTCTTTCGTTATTGTGTTTGCATGCAATGGTTTGTAGTATAGTGCGAGATTCTGCATAAACTAAGTTTAGATAGTGCTAGGTTTCGCAGGATAGTGCTAAGTTTTGCAGCATAGTGCTAAGTTCTGTAGTATAGTTCTAAGTTTTAAATATTGATATGAGTATGATATTGTGTTGGTCTACGATTGTTCATTGCATATTGTGTGGCATATTGTTGTACTGAGATTACTTCAACATTTGTTTCCATTTGAATGAGATTCACAAATCGCAGATTGAATTCAAACAATTTTATTGCTTAATATTAATTATTCCAAGTTGCAAACCTAATGCAAATAGTGTCATTGCTTAATATGAACACATAGTGCATGTTCTATTCCCAAAACAATTATTTGCATATGCTCGCTAATTCATAATTACTTGCCAAAGAACAAGGGTAAAATGTTCTTATTCCATATACTCTATGCTCGCTAATTCATAATTACTTGCCAAAGAACAAGGGTAAAATGTTCTTATTCCATATACTCTTTAACGCTTCACTCCAACCACCTAAAAAACTGTAGCCTAAAAAGAAATATATTGCAACGGGCAAGATTGACAATGCATATGCACCACTTTACAGTAACCCCCTACATTTTTCAAGGTATCTACTTTGCATCTATATTCACAAAAAGACGAGTCATTGCAAGTTCAAATGAGGGACCATATCTATGCTCATGATCTATATTCTATTCTACTCTATTGTGTTATATACTCTAACCACCTAGTTTCTAGGTGCACCACGTGTCCAATGTGCAAAGTTACTCGATACGTAGCAAATTATTCAATTCTTAACACCGCTTTGAACCCTCAGTCTTTGCAACAAATGTTTAAAATAGAGGTTAATGGTGTGTTGATCTTTTGCTTTTTATTATTGACCTCGAAAATGATTATTTCTCTATAGTCCTAAACTCTCCTAATGCTTATGATGTCATATGTAGACGTTTTTCTTCTATTTTTCATGCCATTGCCAAAGGATTAAGATTTCATTTAGTGGTCTGTCACATCTATACCCATTATTATTGAACTTTTTTCAGTTCAATTGTTTTGGACGGCAACCCATAGTGTGACAACACATTGGTATACTATTCCATTTTGAGCGCAACATTTTATACCAATCCTTTTCCTTTGCATGTTTCCGAATAGGATATTATACATGTAGTGCTTTTACAATATTGTATCTAGTTTAATTATACAAGAAACTTATCGCGGCCTTACGGCCGCCGCGAACGTTTCTCTTCCCCAACTCGTGTATGCATGCTAGAACAATGAAGTTTAGAACCCATATTGCATGATGGATTTAAAGGTATTGCGTGCTAGAACAATGAAGTTTAGAACCCATATTGCATGATGGAGTATGGGCTCTGCTATGGCAATCAACTAGGCCTCCGTTTTGGGGCCTACAAATCAGGCCCATGGGCCTTACAAATCATGGCAGAGAGACAACAAATCCGAGTAGTGAGCTCTGTTTGAAGACACATCAAAGAATTAGTTGTTGTGCTGGAGTATATGCGCACGCAGCCAAAAGGCGTGCAGCATGAAGGCGAATCTACAGGTTCAGAACTTGCAGACTTGGCCTCTGATGCAACAAATGTTGAAGCCCATCCGGCACTCCCTAGATAAGATGCACAAAAACAGAAGTAAACATTTGAATCGTTTTTCTCTGAGCAATAAATTTAAACCATAACTAGATTAGATCGACGACAAACAAAAAGACTTTAACGTTGAAGCTCACCTCAAGAAGAGCATAAAGATCAGTTACAACTGGTGCATCAGTGCCCATCCACAAGTAATGGATGGACATTTGCCATCTGGGTTTCTAAAAGGTTTCTAAAATATAGGCATATACCCATTCACAATTTTCTTCTTCAACATGGATATTCGTTATTCGGCGCTGAGGATGCATGCTCTATGCTCTGAATATAAGCTAGAAAGTGTAACCATGCCCTGCATAAATCAAGAGGTTCAAAAGCTACATATCTAGCCAATAACCTGCACACGCGGAAAACTTTTAGCCTTTCTGGAATGTCTAAATTCAAATCTAAATGTCTAAATTGAAATGTCTAAATCTAAATCTAAAATTGAAATGTCTAAATCTAAATTGAAATGTCTAAATGTCTAAATTCTAAATTCTAGCCTTACTACATCTGCCACACAGGTCGCTTTTGGCAAAATACTATCGCTCTTGCAACCTACAATTGCCTGGACAAAGGAGTAAACCATGGCAATTGCATTCAAAGTAGATATTCCGCCGTATTTGTATTTCACAGTCACGGTATAGCCAATGCCACTACTGGTCACGCCACCACTGGAAGCAGACACCGGGAGATAACAGAGACTATGAATGCTAAAGCCGTCAAACTGGACACAAAGCCCAAAATTCGCAACATCAGATTCAACACACTTGTGCTATTCTTTGCAGAGGCTCCATATGTAGGAGGAGTTTGCTCAATTCCAATGGTTTTTTCCATTGCTTTGAACTAAGAATCAATGCCTATGCCTTTGAACTAAAGTTACTACATTTATTCATTCCTCATCTTGACGTTTTTCTTTGTTCATTCCCGATTAATATCCTATCATTAATATAGTTGAATTCAGTCTTTGGCTACACCTGGCGGCTCTGAGAACACGGTTTTTGTGGATAGAAGAAGTTGTAGAAGAAGGATCATTTTTTTTCTCATATAGCGGCTACTAAGGCTATACGGCAGCACAAAGCGGCAATGGGTTTAGTCGTCGTCATAAACCTCTGTAGTGGCACATCACTCTATCAAGAGCTCTAGATCGAGGGATCTTTCTTAGGAACCGGTGTTTTGTATCGGTCTCATATGGAGATGGATCTTTCCACGATGGGGGAGTTTTCAATAGAAATGCTTGTTTTGGATCAAGCTCACGTGCCGAGTGTTGCCATAGCTTGTGGGCATAATAATCAAGGGCTTTTACCGGGTCTGGCCGTCTTCTTGGCCTTAGCAAAGGCAAGCTTTCTAAGCGGCTCTGTTTTCACGGCTCCAAGTGAAAACACCGACCCACCGGCGCGTGAAAACCACTAGCACATCCATTGAAGAACTTCGGTACGCAAATCAAAAGATTTAGGGGCGATCACAAATACCTCTGCTTAGGAGTTTCTATGGCTCCTTGCAAAATCAAGCTTCTTATCTCTTTTGTAGCCTTACCAGATCAAAGCCACTATATCTGTCATATTGAAGCCCTTTGAGGCAAATAATTGAATAAGCCGATCCTCATTGTTGGAAGAGGCGATTTCCCTACTCTCGAAGCTTGGGAAATTTTGCCATCTCTGCGCCCTTTTTTTTACTTCCTAGCGAGGCCATCCAATCTCTTGAAAAAATCATTTGCTTTCGAATCTGTTGCTAAAAATTGAGAGGGCGAATTGGGTTTATATATCAACCGGGCCCACAAAATCAGTGGTAATCGAGCGAGCAAATCTGCGCAAGAAACTACGCCAGACACCTTTGGGCCTCCACCGCATCTTTTGCCTTGTTTCTTCGCATCAAATCCATCTCCGTGTGACAGATTAATATCTGCATCCTTTTACGCCTTATTATTTGCCGTTGAAGCCACGAGAACCCGACCCATCGCATCCCCGCACAACATAAATCCAACAAACTCAATTTGAGATAACCCATAGCTCAATCTGAAAAAATGATCAAAAAAATAACTCCGCTTCATCAAAATCCCAAGAATAAAAACATTGAATCGGACCAGGACCCAGTTCCATGCAAATAAAGATCACTTTGCTTCCAAGCACCGCCATGGCCGCTACTTGTGTGTGAGAGTGAATCTCACGAATGGGGGCAGGAAGTGGAGAGCGAGAAGGAGATTGGGCGGAGGAGATTGATTCAAATCGAGATAAGAACAAAAACGTGGCATCCCTAGTTTTTTTTTTTTTTTTTCAATTTGAAAATGCAATGGGTGCATACGTGTCAGAGCCAGGGCTGCGCTCAGCCCAGAAAAATTACCTCTTATTTTTTTAAGAACAAAAAATGATACTGCTTTATATATGGAATGATATATACTGCTTTTATAATATCACCCGTTGTATTTGATAGTCCCACTTCCCTATGCTCCCTTAGTATGACGTGTCCTTTCTTCCAAAATTTTTTTTCACCGTTCTGCGTGGCTTCTTGAAATATATGTATCTCTTGATTTATGCTAAGCTATTTGGTTAAGTATTCGTTGATCCGATAATGCCATAGTCATCTATTGCCAGCTTATCTTTCACCAATTTTCTTATTTTCTGTGACTTCTTCGAGTAATCTTTGTTTCTTCTCCCCCGATCCTCCATAAAAAAGGAAACTAGTTGTGTTCATTTTAAAATCTGTAAGTGTTTTCTTATTTCTGTGATGCAATTGCTATATGATCAGCATATCCATTATCATGTGACGGATCCTCTTGGTGTTAGCTCAGCTATATGCATTCAATCTCTTCCTTGATAAACATAGCACCCTTCTCATTTTAATACGCATACCAGCATCTATGGCCCATGGTTCTTACATCAGTGGTCCTTGGTCCTTGCAGATATAAGAAAAGTTACAATGGTCAGGAAAATTACAATGGTGTTACAATGGGAAGCAGAGATTTAAACATACCAAGAATGGCAACCAAATCCCAGAGATTTGTCCTAATAGCTTTTACAATAGCATGGTATTTGATAGAATGGGGAACATCCTTTATTCTATCCAATCACAACACCAATTAATTGCCCAATTTAAGCATGTTTCCAGGTGTTGGTATCTTGTATTTTGTTACCAGGTGCATAGTTTCCAGGTTAAACTCTTATTCTTTCTGTTTACAAATTCCTTGTTCAAATTATCAACATCAATGAAGTGTTCCCCATGTTTCAGTAAGCCAAACAGGAGGGCCTCTGGAAACACATTTAACCCATAAACATTCCATGTTGTTGTTGCTACTTCGAATCAAAGGCTTGAAATACCAGAAATCTAATCATAATTCGGCTGTCTTTCTACATTAGTATCAACAATAATGATACAGCTGCAACCAACAGCAAAACTTCTATGAAAAAAACAGGAGCACATCTGCAGATTTCACCACCATTCTATTTATATTTGCAAATTTCACCACTATTCTATGTGTTACATATGATACAGGTAATATCAAAATGCTACTTATGCATCTATTAAAACTAGAGCAGCCCAATTTAGAGTGAAGCTCTTGAACTCTCTATTTGTTTTTCTGGATTGGAAACTTGGTTGAATAAATATTGAATGCGGCACATATTGAGCATTTGAGAGGGATCAGCTTGCATGTTGGGATACCCTTGCAGTTTTATTTTCTCAAACAGGTAGCGTCTCTCTGCTTCTGCCTCATTGAACCTTAGCTTAAGATACCTGCTTGCATATTCTTCTTCAACCTTTTCTGATTTTGCTTGTGCAATGCGTTGCAGCTCGTCTGCCTCCTGACGAGCTTGGTCCGCCCGTGATTGAAACATATTTGCTTCTGCTTGCTTTAGCTTAATGATCACTTCAAGCTCATCTATTTGCCGCTTTTTCCGTTGTTTGTCACATTGTAGCTCTGCCGCTTCTCTCTTTTTATCAGTAAGTTCCCTATCGCTTGTCTCAAATGATGATCGAGCCCTTTTTAAATCAAGAAATCTCTCTTTTGTAACAGAATCCATTCGAATGATAGTTTCCTTGACAACCTCTGCAATGCGGTTACATGCTTCTTCAGGCTCAAGTAACCTACGATCCTCGCCTGATAATTCCTCATGATGGTCTGTTTCAATTTCTGTTGCATAAGGACATAAAGCATCAGCAAAGACAGAAACTCATTCAGAAAGGTTCAACAACAAACAAGATAAATGGCACGCCAGGAGTACAAACAGGCCAACCATAATAGAATAGCATCTTAGCATTGTAGTAAGATGAGCTCATTCAATTCCTGAGTTATAGATAAAACAAGCATGCCAAAGGTTCTTGACATAGATACCCATAACTTTAACTTTACAAACAAAATGGAAACAGGCATTGACTGTACTTAGTTCACTGGAAAGAGTACTGGAAAGAGTAAGGGCCTAACCTTGAAACAATGCTTGTATTTCCTTGCTTACAAAGGTTACGTCACCAGTATTCCTCAACTTTTCAATAAGTTCTTCCGTTTTCCGGTAAACCATTCTTCCATTAGCATCTTCACTGCCATGGAAAATGCGGCGCACACAATCAAGTTCCTTTGCAAGGGTACTGTTATCCCATTCAGATGCACATGATTTAAAGACATCCTTCACCCAACCTATGAGCTCTGATGGCCTCCCACATGCTCTGCACCTAAACATCACCTCCAAGTTTTTGCCATCTTTCATTGGGCTAGGACCCATACAAATCTGCCCAACTCGGATTGCGCAATCAGTATGAGTCCAATGAGAGCAGAAATCACAACCAATCCACCTGCAACTGTTGACATCAAAGTCGAACTTGCGACAAATAACACACATGCAGGCATTGCAAAAGCCTTTCTTGGTGGCACAAATTTCACATCTGCAATCATCCACAGGCAAATTACTCTGGCAAGCAATATTCCGACACCGGGTATTGAAAAATATCTCCACAAGAACTGACTGTGTAATACTGATATCTGGATGTAGAAATGCCTGGATACCTGTTTTGATAGCCACCAGGATTTCTAACTGAGAATGATGAGCTTTCACCAATGCCTCTGGATTAAGGTCTCTTCTACTATGCAAAAGTTTCTGGAGGATAGCAAACTCTTCCCTTTGTCTAATACCCCCTGTTCCTGCAAGCATGTCACGAAGTTCGGCCTTCAGATCCTCCAAATACTCCTCGGGTTGACCCCACAATCTATTAGCTATAGATTCTAAACTTTGGCTAACAACATCTCGAAGCTGAACCCTGTCCATGCTTACAACTCTATGCACAACAGCTTGTTCAGGTTCTTCTTTTGCTGCTTTATTCTCCATAGTTGTGGCAAGGTTGTGGTGAAACTTGTTTTTTCCTTGATGCTGCCCAGGATTTGAAGTCTTCACAACAGCAGATGTTTCTCTAGAACTACCACTTTCTGATGGGGAATCCCCTGCACCAGAGAAATTTTCGTGCCCGGAAGAAGCCGCATCCAAAGATGCCCGAGAACTGGACAGGTTACTTCGACGAAGTTGTGGATGATTTGAGGGGATAAGAGATGCACCTGTTAAACCAAACTGTTGGCGCTCTAAGGGCTGAATCTGCCCATCAGTGTAAGACCAAGAACGCCTCATATTTTAATCCCAGTCTCAGATCTCAAGCACAGAACACGAAAATGTCTTCCCGAGAAGAAAAGTATGTAGAAATCAAGGAGGAAAAGCTTATTTAATTCAACAACTGATGCATCTGCGGTCCAATGAGTTCATACCTGGAAACCTGCGGAACCGTATGATGCCAGACGTTATGTATGCTTCAAAGACTTTTATTTTCAATCGAGCCAAAGCGTAAAAAAGGGGGAGCCATAGCCACGAAGGGTAAGCTCCGGCGGGAGGGGGTAAGATCGGACGGTGTTGATTCCAGATTTCGACGGATAAGATTGCTGGACATTTCAAGCCGGAATGTGGATAGGTGATGACTACCTACCGCCCCATTTCTTTTGGTCCTCCAAAGTCAGCCACCTGAAACATATTGTCAAATAAGTACTACTAAGACACAAGAAACAAAGGACCATTTCGAAATAAAAAATGTCTAGTCTAGTCTACATACTTTAATTGCACCAGTTTACGTTTCTTTACTTTGGGTTTGGGTCTAAGCGTTCTAGAAGGTTTTTGAAGGAGATATACCACCATTCTCCACTAAAGAAACAAACATGTGGCAAGCACAAAGAGTCCTTTTTTGGGTTGCATATGGTACAAGACCTAAAAAGTACTATCTATCTACATATTGGATATGCCATTTGAATCGTCAAGCTGCTGGAATTTTGTATGAATGGATAAGATTGTTGTGTCTGTTCCACATTACTTGTGTTATGCAAGAGGTCGCTCGTGATTGCCTTGTTTCTTGGCGTGAGGGTGTGTGAGAGCAATTCTTTGCAACATAATCAAGCACAAATTGTCTTCTAGCCATGGCACCCCTGTGATGGATTGGATAACAACCTCTACACATGCTGTTATGGGCCAGGAAACGGCCATGGCCATACCCAGCACGCGCAGCGTGCAGTACGGCAGAGGCCATTCCTGGCCCATAACGGCCTATGTAGAGGCTGTTATCAGCCTTAACATCCTAGAAATAGGTTTTATTCCAGTGACAACAATGTTATGGTGATGACAAGCTGTTATGGTGATAACACTTTCATCCAGCCTGTTATGGCCCATACATGCTCTCTTCCCCCTTGAATCAACGTCTCAGATTCATTCCTAGAATGAAAATCTCGGGACAAGCCGTTAAGGTTTTATCTTCTTCTGCAATGCCCAAGTCAATCTCATAATTTTCTTTAGCACCAAAAACTCTGAATTATATCTATCTGCTTGATGAGGGTGCATACTCATTGCGAGGGGTGTCTTTGGGCATCAAGAGCTTTTCGATGGCATATTCAGGAGTAGTGCCTTAGTTTGGGTCATAGATAGTAATCTTTGTATGGAGTATCCTCAAACAAGTTGGGGTATATCTTATAACGATATTAGTGAGATAATTTAAGACAAATGCACTTAATGGTAGACTTGAAGGGAGGAAGAAAAGGTCAAGGTCGACTGCCTCGATTGCCTCCATAGATAGGAGAATTATTCCAATCTTACCCAGTAGTATGGGAAGACACTGAAGCTCCTTGACATTGAAGATGTTCATTTTGCTTTCAAAGATGTGAATTAACAAAGGAGAGAGTAAATAATTCCGTTGGAAGTTCTTTGCCTTCGCAGTGCTGGCTACTCCAGTGGTTCTTGAAGAAAGGAATTTTCCTCCCTTGCAAGGCGCTGCGAGTAAGGGAGCAGAAGTTAATGGGAATTTGCATCCAACAGGTACAGATTCCAGTCATAATGTAGTTCCTCAGCCTCAGGCAAATAATAGTGCTTGGAAATCATCTGATTCGGTTACAAAAGTTTCATATCAAAGATTTAGTGATTGGCTTTGTAAGGATAATATATCTAGTGCATCTAGAAAGGCAAAGGTAGCAGCTGCTTTACAGGTATTGTCTGAAGGAAGTAAGGATGAGTTGTCAACAATCTTGGACACATTAAGCGCCCGACAGATTCAACTTCAATAACAATTGCCTTCAGATGATATATTTTACCAGTCTGATTGTCAAAATATGGTTCAAGCTTCCAGTATTCCTCTGGTTGAGGTGGACCATCAAGCTCATATTAAGTGTGCTAAGAACTTATCTTCCTGTGCAGTTCTTGGGTATTTTACTGGTGGCTATTTAGATTTTTCACGATTTCGTGTTTGGTTATCTCGGCTTCTGAGGCGCCTTCAACTTCCTCCTTTTCAGTCCATCAAGTTATTGGCAAAAAACTTTGTTCTCATTATGTTTGAAAGCAGTGATGCAGTGGACTCTTTGGTATCAAGAAGAATTGATCCACTTGGTGGGGAATATATAATGTACCAGTCCTGGCTTTACACCAGATACAGTTCGTGCATTAAAGATGCCTTGCTGGTTCTCGTTACCTAATCTTCCTCCTGATCTAATGGCTCATCAATTTCTAGTTGCAATTGCAACGGGACTTGAGGTTCATATCTCACACTCCATCATGAATGGTCCAAGGATTTGTGTTTCTATGCCTGTAGACTCGCCTTTACCAGATTGTGTAGTTGTGAAGAGCGGGTCTTGGTATAAGAAGTTGGATCTTAAGCTTCTGAATGGTCCAGAATTAGCCTGTTTGTTTCCTGATAAGGAGGCTTTTGCTATCGTCGAGGTACTCGTGCGTCTCAGGCATTTGTTCAACATTCTTCTCAGGTTCAAGCTCCTATTGTTATTTCTTCATCTATTCATGATCAACCTTTGCCAGTTGCTTTGCATTCCTCGGCTATGGAAGGTGCTCTACGTACAGTTCCAATGGTGTCGTCCTTAGCACCGTCAGCTGCAGCTATAGTTCCTACCACTCTTCCTGTTGTTGCTTCTGCTTCTCATGCTTCTGAGGTTGTTATGGCTGATGGTCCTAATCTTCAGTGGGCTAATGAGTCATGGCAACAGGTCAATTGGAAGAAGGCAGCGAGGAAGAAGTCTGTTATGTCATCTCACGAGGCTATCCTGCCTCGTACTATCCAGTGGCATGATAACTTGATGTCTGTTGATGATCATCTCGATGTTGCAGAATATGTTAATTGTGATGAGGCCATTAAACGCCTCAAGGTGGTACAAGGAGTATGATTATGTATTGTGTATGGGTGGTTTTGCTTAGTGGACTATCTCGTCCTCTAGGTTTTGAGTCCCATATCACAGGTCCCTTGTATGTATCTTGATGTTCCTTGATCGATAGACTGTCGTCCTTCCAAAAAAAAAGGGAGAGAGTAATTTATTAACATCATTTGCCATTTGAACTGAAGAAATGAGTAGTCTAAAATAGCAATTAATCTCACTTTATGGGAAATGATGCAAAATCTAGATGTCTACAACTACATTTCCTGTAGCAACCTTTGCAAGTGTGCATATAGTCGAGCTTCAATACAACAACCCGAGTACTATTCAATGGCAGAAATTGAGATCAAATAGTGCATGCCAGCAAGATGGTACGACATAGATGGACACTTGATTGTGTTCTTCATGTTGTTAGCCTCGTATCCTATTCCAATTATCAAGTAGCGAAAAAGTCATGTGCCAGTACTATAGGTACCGGGAATGGGAACGAGAATTTGGACCTAAAATTTGGAATGGGAACGTCCAACATTTTAATTTTTAAAATTTGAAAATGATTTTTGAGATCCTTTTGCATATCTATTGTTTAAATTTAGTTTTCCCGGCAGCTGTAAAACTTTTTGAATTTTTTTTTTCAGGTTAAGTTTTAAGGTCGTGGAGGGTTTGGTCGCCATAAAAGTTTGTCGTTCTCCAAAAATTGGGCATCTGCAATGGTTCTATCTTCATTTTCTATAAAACATTGCGGTGAGCCCATGTTATTGAGAAAGAGACCAACATTTGGTACTCTTAGCAGTTCTAATGCTTCAGGTTCTTGCATTACAAAGGTAAGCTCCTTGGTATCAACAAATATGCACTGATGTTTTCTAGGCACTGGCTTTTTATCTGGAGCATTACCATTGACTCTATTGTTGTTATCTCTAATATTAGGAAGCGCAGCACCTACTTTTAGCAACCTGCACTCACCAATTTGAATCTGTACTAAATAATGATGCATGCTCCCATGCTGTAAATGCATTTCAAAGAATGCAAGATAGCTCTTAGAGTAGATTGGGCTAGAAGATAGCTCTTGAAAATGATGATTTAGTGTTAAATCTATGGCTAGCCTTGAGCATATATGATGCAAAATATATATTGTTGCCTGTAAAATACACATCGATGCCTGCATAATTTGCTGGTCTGGTATAAACCCTCAAGTGTACTATTATGCTGGTCTGGTGTAAACCCTCAAGTGCATTGTTCCTTGCATCAATTAAGGTGCATCCTTGAATTGCAGAATTGATAGTTCATACAATGGACATAATCCGTGAGTTTCCACTTGAATTTGATGCTATATCTTTTACGTTGTGTCATACTTTTGATGCTTTTTGGAATACAGTTCTGTGGTACTTTATATTCATGGTTTCATCTCATGGTTTTCCATTACATAGGCAGTATGCAAGCAACAAGAGAAGTTGCAATGGACCTAGGATTTTGAGGTATGTTGTGGAATTTATATTACTAAGGGATGCAAGGGAATAATAAAATTAGAATATTATACATGCAGAGTTAATATGTTGTATATGCAGAGATTATATGGACAAAATACTGGTGATTAATAAATGCATGGGATGGTGGAATATTTTGGAAGGCGTTGGATTGCAGCTGGATTGCTGAAGGAGCAGGTGTGAGCAGTACTCTGGGAGCGTGTTGGAGTTGCAGAAGAAGCAAACGGGATTTCCAGGTGGGGATCAAGCTTACACCTGGGGTTTTCTAGTGTTAGCAATGTTATGCTTGATTTAACGGTGATTGCTTCTAAAACTTAGCATGGATTTAGAACTGAGTTGTAAATGCGTGGACATAGACAAGCATGCCTGATTGTATATGGAGATTATTGTGGAATTGCATATCTGAATCTTGAATAAACTATAACAGATTGAATAAACTTTATCAAGCTGATCACCTAAACCCATGATAGAAGAAGCTAGGCAGCTTCGGGTAGCTAGATCTTCTGCAGAATGGATAAAGATCATGTTATTTCGGCAGAAATTAGTTAATATGGCATACATCTTCTTGCATGCTACTGGCAAAACGGCATAGTCTTGTTGATCTGACATGCTTGAAAAGCATGTAAACTGCCCTGAAATGGGCCGATTTGCACTTAAGGGAGGCCGATTTGAGCAAAGAATGTGGAATCAAGGAGCATCAGGTAAGATCTGGCAGCACAAGAACCATTTTCTGTCAGGCAAAAACTAATGTAGAACCACCGGATTCGGGCCACAATCAGTTTGATTTGGCCTAGAAATCCTGTAGAAGCTAGAATCTGCTGGATCAGCTTACGAAGGGTAAGCTCCAGCGGAAGGGGGTAAGATCAGACGGTGTTGATTCCAGATTTCGACGGATAAGATTGTTGGACATTTTAAGCCGGAATGTGGATAGGTGATGACTACCTACCGCCCCATTTCTTTTGGTCCTCCAAAGTCAGCCACCTGAAACATATTGTCAAATAAGTACTACTAAGACACAAGAAACAAAGGACCATTTCGAAATAAAAAATGTCTACCAGTTTACGTTTCTTTGCTTTGGGTTTGGGTGTAAGCGTTCTAGAAGGAGAAATGCCTGCTATTTTTTAAGGAGATATACCACCATTCTCCACTAAAGGAACAAACATGTGGCAAGCGCAAAGAGTCCTTTTTTGGGTTGCATATGGTACAAGACCTAAAAAGTACTATCTATCTATCTATTGGATAAATGTCCTATTGGATATGCCATTTTTTTTTATTTTTTTTTTGAAGGAACGGAACTGCTTTTTTATTCATATGATAGGAAGAATTACATCAATGATCCCACATGGATCTTATAGGAAGTATTTCTGCACATATATGAAAAGTACAAAGTATAATGTTTCAACTTTCATAGAGGACTACTACAGGAGAAGCCTCAACATCTTCATCCTCCATGAACTGAAACTTATTGGATTGAGCAGCAATAAAACTAAAGAGATATCAGATAGAGGTCACTGAACCTTTCAGTATCCTCTGCATCAAAACGAAAGGGTCACCCTGTAAAGGGTGTCTTCCACTTTCATTATCCATCAAGGAGCCCATACATCCTCAACTATGTAGATCAAGGAGCCCATACATCCTCGAGCATATACAGAAGACATCGTGAAACAACCACCATCACTTCTACCTGTATATAACTTTGGAAATGGGATAGGTGGACAAGCCCTATCACCAAGCTGCATTACTCTTACCATGACACTAAAAATATGATAAAGAAAAGTATAGATCAGTGTTAGGAGAGCAGCCTGCCACTCTGCTCATAGAAGCTGCCACTGCTTCTTGAATTCTAGTTTCTCGTATCATAAGCAAGCAATGATGCTGCATTGTCGGGGTAAGCCTTCAATCTAAAACTGGCTAGACAAAGCATATGCCCAGCCGCCAGACTCCTCCCTTTAAAGCCCGGTGCAAGATGTATAGATATCAGCAAAAACCCTAGCTCGGCAATCCAATCCAGTCTAATCCATTCAACCTACTTGCATTACATACTAAAGAAGACCAAAACTGCATAAGTACCTGATCTTTATCTGAACCATAAATTTAGCGTTTCCGCAAGCAGAAAATGGTAAGAGTAAACCAGAACATTCTAAAACACTTCAAGATTGTATTTCTTTAGATAAGCTTATCCAGAAAGAACAAGAACTTAACCTGCTTCGATTTGCATCAATTCAGCCTATATTTTTCAATCAATCCCAGGTCGACCCTGCCGTAGAAAAATCCTTTACCAGGGAAGGGCCTACAAAGCTTATCCCCCAATTTGGATCCATCAACAGCTGCAAGGAAGATATGAACTAATACAGCAAAAAGGAAACAAGATTGAAGATGCGCCTACAGGTTACATCTCAAGAAAACCTGGAAAAAACTTGTGAAGGACCAATCTCAAAGCAAGAGAATGTCTTGGCCTGGCCACCATCCCCAAGAATCTCCTCTCCATGCTTCGCTGCTGATCCGAAGGCAAGGAGAAGCAGTGGTAGCCTCTCCCGCCAACGCCCTAGCCGCTGCCGCTTTGCCGCTTCATTTTCTGTCTTGTAGATAATTGCCGATATGCCATTTGAATGGTCAAGATACTGGAATTTTGTATGAATTGCTAAGATTGTTGTGTCTCTTCCATATTACTTGTGTTATGCAAGAGGTCGCTCGTGATTGCCATGTTTCTTGGCGTGAGGGTGTGTGAGAGCAATTCTTTGCAACATAATCAAGCACAAATTGGCTTCTAGCCATGGCACCCTGTGATGGGTTGGATAATAACATCTACACAAGCCATTATGGGCCAGGAAACGGCCAAGGCCGTACCCAGCACATGCAGCGTGCAGTATGACTGAGGCCATTTCCTGGCCCATAACGTCCTGTGTAGAGGCTGTTATCATGCCTTAACACCCTAGCCAGAGAGTTTTATTCCGGGAACAACATTGTTGTGGTGATAACAAATCTGTTATGGCGATAACACTTTTATCCACCCTCCTACGGCCCATACATGCCCTCTTCTCCCTTAAATCAACGTCTCAGATTCATTCCTAGAATGAAAATCTCGGGACAGGCTGTTAAGGTTTTATCTTCTTCTGCAATGCCCAAGTCGGACTCATAATTTTCTTTAGCACCAAAAACTCTGAAGTATATCTATCTGCTTGATGAGGGTGTATACTTATTACGAGGGGTGTCTTCGGGCATCGAGAGTTGGAGTATATCTTATAACGATATTAGTGAGATAATTTAAAATAAATGCACTTAATGGTAGCCTTGAAGGGAGGAAAAAAAGGTCAAGGTTGATTGCCTCGACTGCCTCCATAGATAGGAGAATTATTCCAATCTTACCCCCTAGTATAGAAGGACACTGAAGCTTTTTGACATTGAAGATGTTCATTTGTTGCTTTCAATGATGTGAATCAACAAAGAAGAGAGTAATTTATTAACATCATTTGCCATTTGAACTGAAGAAATGAGTAGCCTAAAATAGCAATTAATCTCACCTTATGGGGAAATGGTGCAAAATCTAGATGTCTATAACTACATTTCCTGTAGCAACTGTTGCAGCTGTGCATATATTCGAGCTTCAATACAACAACCCGAGTACTATTCAATGGCATAAATTGAGACCAAATAGTGCATGCAGCAAGATGGTATGACATAGATGGACACTTGGTTGTCTTCATGTTGTTTGTCTCGTATCCTATTCCAATTATCAAGTAGCGAAAAAGTCATGTGCCAGTACTATAACTAACGGGAACGGGAACGGGAACGGGAATTTGGACCTAAAATTTGGAATGAGAATTGGTATAGATTGGAACGGGAATAGACAACATTTTAATTTTTTAAATTTGAAAATGATTTTCGAGTTCCTTTCGCATATCTATTGTTTAAATTTGGTTTTTCCGGCAGTTGTAAAACTTTTTAGATTTTTTTCCAGGTTAAGTTTCTAAGGTCATTGCTTTGGTCGCCGGTAAAAGTTTGTCGTTCTCCAAAAATCGGGCATCTGCAATGCTTCTATCTTCATTTTTCTATAGAACATTGCTGTGAGCCCATGATATTGAGGAAGAGACCAACATTTGATACCCATAGCAGTTCTAAGCTTCAGATTTGATACCCATAGCAGTTCTAATGCTTCAGGTTCTTGCATTACAGAGGTAAGCTCCTTGGTGTCAATAAATATATGCACTGATGTTTTCTAGGCACTGGCTTTTTATCTGGAGCATTACCATTTGACTCTATTGTTGTTATCTCTAATATTAAAAAGCGCATCATCTACTTTTAGCAACCTGCACTCACTAATTTGAATCTGTACTTCTTAATCTTAGTGATGCATGCTCCCATGCTGAAGATAGCTCTTAGAGTAGATGGGGTTAAAAGATAGCTCTTGAAGATGATGATTTAGTGTTAAATCTATTGCCAACCTTGAGCATATATGATGCAAAACACATATTGTTGCCTGCAAAACACATATTGTTGCCTGCATAATTTGTTGGTCTAGTATAATCCCTCAAGTGCATTGTTATGCTGGTCTGGTGTAAACCCTCAAGTGCATTGTTCCTTGCATCAATTAAGGTGCATCCTTGGATTGCAAAATTGACAGTTCATACGAGGGATATAATCCATGAGTTTCCATTTGAATCTGATGCTATATCTTTTATGTTTTGTCATGCTTTTGATGTTTTTTGGAATACAGTTCTGTGGTACTTTATATTCGTGGTTTCATCTCATTGTCTTCCATTACATAGGCAGTATGCAAGCAACAAGAGAAGTTTTTGCCATGTTGTATTTTTTTGACAGATCAAGCCATTATCTTGGTAGCTTTCGCCGTTGTCTGTCAAAAGTGCCATGCTCAAAAGTATTCCTTTTTTTCTAATGTACACTAAGAAACATGATACAAGACTGATGCTTCCATTCTTGCTTCAAACACTTTTCTATAAAATGATGCTTCTTACATTTGTTGCATTTTCTATATCTGTATTTTGCATTTCATGTTCATAATGCAATGAACTTCAGGTTCTTATCTAGACATACAAAATTTTAGTTGCAGCACAATAGAACATCAAGGTAAACACTGCAAACGCCCTCTGTAAATTGTGTTTTTTAGGGCAATGTAGCAATGTTACAAAGTCCATCCTGCCCTACAAGTAGTCTACTTTTCATTCTAAAAGGTCTAGATTCCTATTTATCTGAATATTGTTGCAGGATGCAGGATACTATACTATGCCCTGATTTTTGCATGCCAGTGTAACTTAAGGTAGATGAGAGAATTTACAGAATTTCTTCACCAACGTGTCTCCTATATCAAAGACTTTGTTGCGTGAAGAGGTAAGGGTTTTAAGCATGTTCATCATGCCCAGCATAGAGTTTTCCATAATCTGCATTTGACTTGGTGGTTTTAAGCCACCTCAGTTTTACGTGTTGGATGCATGCCAGTGCAAGGCAGACAAGAGGTTGGCAAGGGTCTCATCCATTTGTTTCCTTTTCCATCATGGGATCTCTACCCTTTTGTTTTTGTAGGCAGACAAGAGGTTGGCAAGGGTCTCATCCATTTGTTTCCTTTTCCATCATTGGATCTCTACCCTTTTGTATTGGCAAGACCTATTATCATGGCCCATTATTATGTTGCATACACATCTCACCCGTCTACAGAAAAAGCAAGACCCATCTACAAAAAAATTTGTATTGGAAAGACCTATTACGATGGCCCGTTATTATGCTGCATCATCTCACCCGTCTACAAAAAAGATGGCCCATTATTATATTGCATACCCATCTCACCCATCTACAAAAAAAGCAGAGTCAACAATGAGGCAAGTTTCACCTGCAGTGTGTGCAAATCAACTTATTTGTTGGCCACCATGAGAAAATTATGAGAATATATGACTGTTAAGAGCTGATTTTAGATTGGCAGCTTTAAGAAGGCAAGAATATTGTGACCAGTTATTGAAGATCCCAAAGGTAGGGTGTCGGCTTGGAGATCCTCAAAGGTAGAGGGTCGGCTCAAATCTCTTAAGCGAATTTATTCTTGCCTATCTTCGTATTTTAACATATGTAAGATATAAATTTGCATGTTATTTATGCTGCTATCACATTTTCTTGGTACATATTTGCAACGCCAAACAAAGTACCAATCAAAGCGTGCTCGAGTCACTTGTATTCAGCTAAGATCCCAAGAAACTGTCGCAACAATATGTAGTCTTGATATGTGCCTTACTATTGACTATGGTTTCTTCTTTCCATGTAATTAATGTACACATGTCAAAATATTTGGAATCCCATTTACATAATAGGCACTGTTCAAAAAGCATGGAATCTCATCTGCACAAATGCAATGTCTTTTACACTTATTGTATGTCCAAGTATTCATCAAATAACTACACTGATTTGTATCAAATATACAAGTGTAAATATCCATCTCTCTCTCTCTCTCTCTCTCTCTCTCTCTCTCTCTCTCTCTCTCTCTCTCTCTCTCTCTCTCTCTCTCTCTCTCTCTCTCTCTCTCTCTCTCTCTCTCTCTCTCTCTCTCTCTCTCTCTCTCTCTCTCTCTCTCTCTCTCTCTCTCTCTCAAGCTTAGATATGGAATTAGCGAGAATCGGCTTAGCTCCCATCGGCTTGGGGTGGAGATTGGTCGATGGAATGATATCCCTCATGAAATTAGACACTGTAAAATGTGTGATTTGCAGGTGGTTGAAGATGAACATCAGTGCTTATAGGTTGCCCATCTTATAGACATATACGAGGTAAGTATGGCATTAATGTATCCACTTTAGTAGATTTTTTTGATCTACCTGGGCATGATACAGGCAAATTTATAAGGGAGGTTCTGGATAGGAGAGAACATGTTTTAAATGTTTTAAATAAAACTAATACTATGAGTGAAGAAGAGGATGGAGAGTCCACTGCATTCATGTCTGAGGATGCATTGGATGAATTTTTTTATAATTTTGAATGTAGCCATTGAACGTCTCATTTCATTTCTCTCTCTCTCTCTCTCTCTCTCTCTCTCTCTCTCTCTCTCTCTCTCTCTCTCTCTCTCTCTCTCTCTCTCTCTCTCTCTCTCTCTCTCTCTCTCTCTCTCTCTCTCTCTCTCTCTCGATGGCGATGGCGATGGCGGCTGCTAAACCTAAAACCGAAAAATCCAAATGCGCAAAAATGGTCATTTACTGTGAGGTCTGCCGCTTCCCGTGGTTATAGATCTTTGGGAAGACAGGAACGGATGTGAAGGATACAGGTAAGCTTACAGAAAACATCTCTGCCACAGATTCGGACAAAAGGGCGAGGTTTTCTAGCAGGAATACATTAAAAAAAGACTCCGTTGCATGCAAATCCGGGCCCAGCCCTGCGAAAACAGAGGTCTCGATCTGATGCATCAGACGATTCTGATTCTGTCTCAAACGGCTCTGCAGAAGGGATCTCTGTAGCTACCATGAAAAGCATTCTCAATGACTTCAAGGTATCGTTTATGGAAGAGTTCACCAGGAACATCCTTCAGGATGTGCTCAAAGAAATGAAGGCGACTATGGCTGCCCAGCTACACTTGGAATTGGAGAAGATAAAAGCTGAAACCAGGAAAGACATAGAGCAGATAAAAGTGGAACTGGAACAGCTTAAAAAACAAGACATGATAGCAGGAACAGATCTGCATGCCTCTGTTGACGAACTACATGACCAGTTATTAGTAGCAAAAGAAGAAATCAATGGATTGAAGATGCAATCTGAAGCAGGGACATCCGAGCCAATGATAGCTGAACTAAATATCAAACTTGAGCAGTATATTGAAAGCCAGGAAAGAAAACAACGAGCTCTAAACCTGCGGATAGTCGGACTGCCTGAATCCGAAAATGAAGATACAAAAGCAAAAGTTGAAAAACTATTCAGTGAGGATTTGGGAGTTACCAATGCTGGTGTAACTGAAGCATTCCAGATGGGTAGAAAGGATACAGGAACCCGCCACATTCTAGTAAAATTTTGTAATCGACAAAACCGCTTTGAGATCTTGAAAAACAGTTATAAACTAAAGGGGAAATATGTTTGGATCAATGAAGATCTCGCAAAAGACCAAATGCGAGAAAAACAAGAAGAAATAGTGAAGTTCAAGGAAGCTAAGCAGAATAAACAGAAGGTTCATTGGGTTAAAGGAAAGGCGGTTATAGATGCATAGGGGTGCGCAGGGGGCCTCAGACTTGTAATCTGGAATATAAATAGATTGACGGAAGCCAAGATTACAAGTATGGAGGAGATATTGCAAGGTACTGATATGATTTGCTTTGTTGAAACAAAGGAGCATGAATTGTATGATTTACCGCAAATAGATGGCTTTGAAAAAATCTATTCTGTGAGGAACAACCGTTTCAAACAGGGTGACAATGGTAACGGTGGAGTTGCATGTTATGTCAGGTATGCTTTCTGTCATTTGGTTCAGGGTGTAAAAAAGGATACAAACAATCAATACATCTGGCTAGAAATTCAGGGAATAAATACATTATTCTATTTAGCAGTCTGTTATTATGCTCCAAGGCATAAGGGCATCTATCAGCATAGTGAGGCCTCAAGTGAGGATTTATATTTTGAACTAGAGCAAGACATAATGCAGTTTCAAGAGAGAGGAGAAGTCATTCTATCTGGAGACTTTAACAGCAGAACGGGGAAGAAACAGTCTACTACCTATATAGGGGGGCATAACCCATTATGGTTGGATGCTATGGAAGATGATGAATTAAAAAGAGAAGGATGGTATAGAGAATCCAATGATGTGATAGTCACCAGATCTGGACGCCAACTTCTTCATCTCTGCTGCAGTACAGGGTTGCTAATATGCAATGGTATTAGTAAGTTCCCTTCTACCTCTCAATGCACCTGTAGAACCAAGAGTGTTGTAGATTATGTGATTACATCAAGTGAAACAATAGACCATCTTCTGGATTTTACAGTTATGGATGAACAGTTGGAATCTGACCATGTCCCTCTTGTTGTCAAATTACCCATTGCAATAAACAACACCGCATAGGCTCCAGATGATACCCAGGGGGTAAGGATAATTTTAAATCCAAATAAGGCTGATTCTTGCACTGCGACTCGCATGAAACCAACAACATCCCGGATAGATAGGCTTTTCATTCATCTCAGCAGTTTTTTCTACAATGGTATAGGGTGGGTAGCTGCATATCGCAGGCTACCCAAAAAATGAAAAAACATAGGGAATATCCAGTTATAACACCTGGACCCCAAATAAAATTGTGTGCTACAGATGTTGGCTAGTGTACCTGCCGAGAGCTTATCGCCGGGATTAAAAAACCCCGCCCTTTCAGGTTTTCGAGGAAAAACCCTAGCGATAAAATCTCGGCAAGGGGCTTGGACAACGCAGGGCTGCTAAACGTTCCCACAAAAAAACCCACGCTCCACAGAGTAGACCTGCACATCACCAACAGAAAAACCAATAGAGAAAAAAACCTCGAAAAGCGAGGGGCTGGTCACGCGTGCCACGCGACAAAAAACAACATTTACACCTCGAAAAAGTGAGGGGTTGGTCACGCGCGCCACGCGACAATTAAAACAATTATGAACATACAAATAACAATTTTAAGGGGGAAGGGTGGGAGCCATGGATACTGGCTGAGATGAGAAAGCGCCCGATGAAACGTCGATGAAGAACTCTGCAATAAGTAGCGATCCCCAATCTAATGAACGGCCTAAAAATGCATGCGATGCATGCATGCGACGCATGCCATGCATGCATGCTCGTCTCCTGCAAGAATACCGATTCGCTACGCGAATCGATGACATTCTTGCACTGCGACTCGCATGAAACCAACAACATCCCGATACCAGAGAACTTCAAATACTAGATCCGAGGAGAAAGGTTGAAGATTGTCCTATCTTGACACAAAGGGCAAAGATAGAAAAGGTTAGAAAGGATAGGAATGGCCAAGAAAGAGTAGCTCATGCAAGAAGAAGCCCCTCCTCCACATGAGATCAAAGAATAGAAGCCATGGATACTGCTGAGAGATGAGAAAGCGCCGATGAAACGTCGATGAAGAACTCTGCAATAAGTAGCGATCCCCAATCTAATGAACGGCCTAAAAATGCATGCGATGCATGCATGCGACGCATGCCATGCATGCATGCTCGTCTCCTGCAAGAATACCGATTCGCTACGCGAATCGATGACATTACTATAGACAGATAGTGGAAGAATTGATGGAAACCACAACATGGACTGACGTGGCCAGCGAAATCAGTAAAAAGTTGCACAAGATTCTAGCCAAAGCAACAATCAGATGTTTTACATCTCAGCGGGTACAAAAAGGTATGAAATGTAATTCATGGTTTGATTCTGAATGTAAACTTGCAAAAAGAAATTTCCGGCATGGCACGCGGGAAATGCGTGACCTATACAAAAAAGATTATCACAGAATTGTCAGGAAGAAGAAGAGGAAGTTTATAAGAGATCGACAAGTAGTACTTGTTGATCAATATTTCACTGAGCCAAAGCTATTCTGGAACAGGCTGAAAAGCACGAAAAAACAAGCAGTCCCCCTCTCGGCAACCGAGCTATGGGAACAGGTGAAAAAACTCTATCATGTTGAAGGGATTCCAAATGAAATGAAACTTGCATCAAAGCTAATAATGACTTGTGATGATGTGGCTGAAGGCATAGAACGCCTTGCAAATGGCAAAGCTAGAGATGTGCAAGGGCTATGTGCCGAGCACTTGAAATGGGCAGGAGATACGCTACACAACAGGATTGCTATTATGTTTAATGCAGCTATGGTGCAGGGGTTCCCCGAAGAATGGCAGCTAAACAGAGTTGTTCCAATTCACAAGAGTGGCACAAAAACAGATGCTAATAATTACAGGACACTCATGGTGAGTAGCCTATTTTCTAAACTATTTGCTACAATTCTAGAAATAAAGATTAGCAGGTGGGCTGAAAATGAAAAGGTGAGGGCTGAAACACAAGCTGGGTTCAGGAGTAACAGGTCTACAATGGACCATATACTAGTGCTGAAAACCATCATGGACTCGGTGAAAGGTACAAAAAAACCTATATATGCATTATTTGTTGATTTTAAAAAAGCATTTGATAAAGTGCCAAGAAGAATGCTATGGGAAAGAATGGACAAGCTAAATGTGCCTAGAGACTTACAGGATGCAGTACGTATACTATATGAAAAGGTGTTAGTGCAGCTATCTATGCCTCTTGCCCTGGAGATTCCAGATTGTGTGGACAGTAATGTGGGTGTGAAGCAGGGATGCCCGATGTCCCCAACTTTGTTTGGGCTATTCATCGATGGGTTAGAAGATTGGCTCAGATGCCATGGAGAATGGGGAACAATCCTAAATGGATATGTTATACAGCTGCTCATGTATGTAGATGACGTGGTCATCTTTGCCCGCACGCAAGAACATTTGCAGCAACACTTGGACTCTCTGGCTGGCTTTTGTGAAGTGAACAGCATGGAGGTTAATCTGGAAAAAACCAAGATCATGACGGTTGGGGCACTCAAGCAAGACTATAATTTCAAATACAAAGGGGAACCGTTGGAGACATGTGAATCATACAAGTATTTGGGTTTGATCATAAGCAGGAATCACAGATGGAACACCTGTGTAACACAAAGAGTTGAAGGAGGGCTGAAATCCCTATATGCAATGCAAAGTATGTGCAGAAGGGTCTCACTATGGAATTGGCAACTAAAAAGCAGATTATTCCAGTCCTTGGTGCAGAGTGTGGTTTTATATGGCTGTGAGATATGGGGACCGGGACTACCTAAATGTTTATAGGAAGATGTAGAGCAAATATTGAAGAAATTTCTTGCGACTGGAACTAGGTGTGAAGGTGCAAACGCCATACCAAATGATGCTGGCTGAGTGTGGCCTAATGCCTCTTGAGGGCGAAGCAATACTCCAATGCATCCGATATCTTAAGAAGGTCAGGAGAGCAGATAATACAAGGTTAATACATCATGCTCTCTGCAAGCAAGTGAACAGAAAGGGTGGCACTCAGATGTGAAGAACTGGCTAAGAAGATTGGAGATTAACTGGGAGGATGCAGTTCTATATGATGGAGACCTCAGACAGTGGGTACATGGCAAGGTCAAGCGAAAGCTGTGGCAGAACCCGCTGACCAAAATGCTGCTCTACAAACAAAAAATGAACCCAGAGCTATGTGTTGCAAAACACATGCATGAAGATATATCAATTAAGAAGAGACATGCAATCAGTAGGATACGCCTGAGCTCTCACCGTCTCGGGGTTGAGGTAGGAAGATGGGGATCCATCCCGCGAGAGAGACGAGAGTGCAAGGTATGTAGTGGTGAGGATATTGAGGATGAGACACATGTTTTGTTGTGGTGCCCTGCATATACGATGATACGTGACCGCTATGGGATAGAGGCGAAAGACCTTGCTACGTTCTTCCAACTCCAGGGAGATAAGGTAGGATCATATTTGATTGAAATGATGCTTTACAGAGAGACTTGTGTACGCAATGTAAATATTTTCTAGGAGGAAAATGAAGATGAGAGTGAGAGTGAGGAGTTAGATGAGGAAACTGAAACTCATCAACTCTTTTATGCAGATATGTAAAAATGCCGTCTTATAGGCCTTAGAGGCCTCCACAGACGTAATACAACTTTCTTTCTTTCTTTTCTCTCTCTCTCTCTCTCTCTCTCCGGCCACATGCTCCAATATTTATTATCTCTCGTGCTATACGGCGAGATATAATTTTTATACCGTATAGCATGAGAGGTAAGGAGAGACAATAATCTCTCGATGCTTTTTAAGGCCGTTAAAGGGGGAAAAAAAAAAGAAGAAGATGAAATTTTCGTACCTAAATTTTTTCCGGGATCCTTTTTTTCCTTTTCGATTTGCTTACAGCAGCGACGAACTGGCTTACCCGGACATGGCGATGAACTGGCTATGGCAGATGACTACTCAGTGGCTATGGCAGGCGATTATATACAGAAAAACCGCTCTTAGATCTGAGGGTTCTTAGGTTTTAGTTGGTCTCGTTGTTCTGAAAGAAATAAGCAATGAAAAAATGCTTTGCCCTTTTCCCTGTTTGTTTACAGTTGTATTCATGCAGATTTCATGCGGATTGTTGCGGATTCATGCAGTTCAAGCCGTATTCATGCGGATTGTTGGATTAATGCCATGTTTTCATCGGCTTTAGCCAAAGCAATCAAATAAATACAAACCCTCTGTCGCATTCAAACCCTTTGAAGCTTTATTCCAGTTTTAAACCATGTTTGATCCCTGTTGAAGCCCATAATAATCATGTATGCAGAAGCTCTGGTGTTTTCAGAAGTTTTATTTGTGGAAATCCTGTTGTTTGAAGAAGCATGTTGACGGGAAGTGCTAATAACAGGGTACGGGCTGTTCCAAAGCAAGCTGTGGTCATTCAATGTATTCTTCATAGGAAAACCGCTGCCCTTACTTGAAGCTTTTTGTATTTCTAATTACAAGAATTCTTCTTCTGTCAGTCCAAAGAATACCTCTGGAAAATAGCTTAATCTGCAGAAGAAAAACAGGAAAAAGCCATGTTTCTGAAGCGCGATTCATTAAAAGCCATTGCTTTGTAAGAAGCCTGATTCATTTGAAGCCCCTGTGTACACAAACCTCATCCAATTCTTCCTACACCAGTACGAAATGAGACGGACGCCAGCAAGGAGACGGACGCCATGATACTTGATTTGTGGCAGACGCCATAGCTGCTACGACAAGCAACAAACCATAAAACTTTTCTGGTAAACAACAAAAAAAATTCAGAGCCGGAAAAAAACATTTGTGGAGACCTTCCCTTAACAGCCAACAATAATGAAAATGTCCCTAACAACAGTTAGGGGCAAATTGTCTCTCAGGGGGAGAGTCCAAAATTTGTCTCTCCCCCTATCTCTCGTCATCTCTCATTTTATCTCTCGGCTCGCAACAACAGTTAGGGGCAAATTGTCTCTCAGGGGGAGAGTCCAAAATTTGTCTCTCCCCCTATCTCTCGTCATCTCTCATTTTATCTCTCGGCTCGCATGTGGCCAACGCATCTCTCTCTCTCTCTCTCTCTCTCTCTCTCTCTCTCTCTCTCTCTCTCTCTCTCTCTCTCTCTCTCTCTCTCTCTCTCTCTCTCTCTCCCTCTCCCAACCGAGCAATGTAGTGTGGTGTGTGGTCACATATCCAGTTGGATGCTGCCTAGTGGCGTGACGTTAAAATACTCTCTCTCTCTCTCTCCCTCCCTCCCTCCCTCCCTCCCTCCCTCCCTCCCTCTCCCAATGAGTCATTGAGGGCAAGTTTTCAACAAATCCGACAGGAGGTTGACCTTGTTAAATCTGAAATTAGCAGCTTACAAGAAGCCCAAGCCGAGGCTGAAGAAACAGGTCATGATGCGAAGATTTCTGAACGGAAGCATATTTTTGAGGAATATGTAGAGGCACAGGAGCAGAAGCAACGTGCCTTGAACATTCGAATTGTGGGATTGCCAGAGCAGGAGAAGAAAAACACAAAGAAAAGAGTCATGAAATATCTGAAGCCGTTATTTCAGGGGCCTTTCGGATAGGTAAGAAGAAATACAAGACAAGGGATCTTACAGAGAACAAATGCTGGAGAAAAAACAGGAACTGGCAAAGTTTAAGGAGGCAAAACAGAATAATCAGAAAGTGAAATGGTTCACGGGCAAAGCAATAATCTAATAGTAGTCACGGGAGGCCTTCAAATCGCAATTTGGAACATCAACAGGTTGACTATTGACAAGGTAATTAGTGTGCAAAAAATAATAAATAATGTGGATGTTATTTGTTCTACTGAGACAAAAGAACATGATATGTATGTACTTCCGGATATTGAGGGTTTTGACATGATTTATTCAGTAAATAACAAAAGATTAAAGGAAAGAGATATGGGAAATGGTGATAATGGACTATCAGGAACAAGGTAATGTGATCTTGATAATGTTTTACTTAGAAATGTTTTACTTGAAAAACCATCCAAAACAGATTTTCTACAATGGCGGATAGTGGGCACACATGCGAACTACCCACGAAGAAAAATAAAGGGAATGTCCAATTATACAACTTGGACCCCATAAATGATAAGCCTTCGGCAAGGGGCTTGGACAAACGTAAGGCTGAGAATTCGCTCCCAAAATCCACGAATGGAGAAGTCGAAGCTGCTGCCGCTTGCCAACCTATACCTGCACATCACCAATACTAGAACAAATGTGACAAAACAAACCTCCCAAAGTGGAGGGGCTGATCACGCGTGCCGCGCGACAATAAAACAAAAACCTCTTCAAATAGAGGGGCTGGTCACACGTGTCAGACGACAAATACATTAAACAATTAAGGGGGGAGGGGGAGGGTGAGTTTCAAAGAATAGAGAATAAGGTACTGCTGATAGAGAAGAGGAAGCATCGATCTGTTGTATATTTCAATAGTCACAAACACCAACTATTATAATTTAAGACCAAAACGACACTATACACATCTTATCGGATTGAGCCGGATCTGAACTTGCCGGTCCCCCTTGCTGCTGCAATCACCTGCTGTCACACTCTAGTGTTGTTCCGATCTCACCCTTTAATGCCTCCGACACTAGCTAGGTCTTTGTCTTTTTGTTCTAAATTTGTGTACATACCTGTCACTGATGTATTCGACCTCATAAACTTTCCTTAGAGGTCCAAACATATCTTCTGACCATTACAATGCTTGTTTCCCTTCTATTTGACCTTTAACTTAACAATTCTATATCATGAACACCATTTCATCCCCCTTTCATGATATATTCTGAGCAACTGAGCATCTTCTTGAGCGTGTAAAACCTGTTTTCAGGCAATGCCTTTGTTAAAATATCTGCTAACTGTAAATCTGTACGCACATAAACAACCTGTAACTGTTTCTTCTCTACAACATCTCTTATAAAATGCATTTGGATTTCAATATGTTTGCATCTTTCATGCATTACGGGATTCTTGCACATTGCAATACAGCTTGCATTATCTGAATAAATAATTGGAATTTGAGTTTGATGAATACCAATTTCTGTCAGCAACCTTGAACACCAGATGACCTCTTTAGCAGCTAGTACAGTAGCTGCGTACTCCGCTTCAGCTGTAGATAAGGCTATAGAAGTTTGTTTTTTGCATTTCCAAGATACCGGAGCTCCACCTAATAAAAGGATAAAACCTGAAGTGGACTTTCTTTGGTCCAGATCTCCCGCCCAGTCTGAATCACAGTATGTTTTTAGCTGCAAATCCTTCGAAACAAATATTATACCTGTGTTCATAGTGCCCTTTAAGTATCTGACAACTCTTTTTGCTGCTATCCAGTGCGTCTTGCCTGGATTGTTGTTGTATCTGCTGAGCATATTGACCGCAAAGCTTATGTCAGGCCTTGTACAATTGGCTAAATAATAGAGGCATCCAACTAACTCCTCATAGGGTACTCCGTCCATTTTCCTTTTCTCATCTTCTGTTTTAGGACATTCGTCAGCAGATAATTTTTGACCAGCCACCATAGGTGTGCTTACTTTATTACATGAGGCCATATTAAATCTCTGTAGTATGGCTTCAATGTACTTTGTTTGTGTAAGTGCAAGCTTACCTTCTTCTCTATTCCTTTTTACTTCGATTCCCAAAAATTTCTTCAATTCGCCAAGGTCGGTCATCTTAAATCTTTCCTTTAAAACCTGTTTGCACTGATTTAAAATTTCCAGATTAGTGGCAACCATAATACAATCATCTACGTACAAAGCAATTATACAATAGTGGTCTTTATGCTTTAATATGTACAAATTGCCATCATTCTTGAGTTTTTCAAGTCCTTCTTTTCTTAAATATGAATCTATGCAGATGTACCATTGTCTCGGAGATTGCCTCAAACCATAAACTGCTCGATTCAATTTCCAAACTTTATTTTCACCCTGCTCAAATCCTGGAGCTTGTTTCATGAAGATCTCTTCATCTAATTTTGCATTTAAAAACGCGGTACTCACATCCATGTGATGAGTTTCTAAGTTTTTTGCATTTGCTAGTGCCAATAGCATTCGGATACTAGTCATTTTAACAATCGACGAGAATGTTTCTCCAAAATCCAATCCCTTCTTTTGAGAAAAACCTTGTGCTACGAGTCTCGCCTTATACTTTGGGCTAACGCCATCAGCTGCCAGTTTAATTTTGTATATCCATTTGTTACCAACAATATTTTTATTGTTTGGTACATTGACAATATCAAACGTCCCTGTTCTTTCAAAAGAACTTATCTCATCTTCCATGGCGCTTATCCATTTTGCTGAATCCTTCGAATTCATTGCCTCATGGAAGGAATTGGGCACGTTGACTTCCATAGCCATTAGTACTTCAACATCAGTTTGAGAATCAAGAGTTGTATCTCTTAGTCTTAAGCTTCTGCCATGAACTGTTCTGCCAAGTGGAGAACCTTCTTTCTCCAATAATTGTTCTGTTTCCTGTTGCAATATTTGTGCCTGACTGCGTTTTGTTGATTTCTTCTGTGCATCTGCAGCATGATCATCCTTTTGCAATGACTGTTCTATGTTCTCTGTATCAGTGTACTCTGTATTAGTAGCATGACGTTCTTCATGCTGCTCCTGCTGCTGCACATCATCATCATCTAAGACATCATGCATTATTTTAGCATTCTCTTTGTTATTATGGCTGTCTTTATGACATGTAACATCATCAGTCGGTATCTCTTTAATACCTTTGTCTGCTTTTTTTTCTACAGGGATTACATTGGTCTTAACTCTATACAACACCTCTTCATTAAATACAACATCTCGGTTTATGATCACTGTTCTTCTTTGCGGATCAGACAACCTGTAAGCTTTTGAATTAGAATCATACCCAACTAAGTATGTGATCCAAGCCTTATTATCAAGTTTTTTTCTAAGATCATCTGGAATATGTGCAAAAGCTAGACATCCAAATACTCTTAAATTATCAAACATTGGAGACTTACCATACCAAGGCATGTCTGGCGCTTGACCACCAATGCTAACCGAAGGTAATTTGTTCTGAATGTATATTGCAGTTCTGGCAGCTTCCTCCCAAAGATAATTAGGCAACCCTGTATGCTTCAGCATTGTTGCAGATGTTTAATTTTCTCTTTCCAAACTTGAAACCCAGGTCCTTCTGTAAATACCTCTATGTTATTTAGCAAGCTAGCTCCCATTCTAGACGCCATATTGTCTGGCTCTGGCTCTGATACCACTGTTGTATATTTCAATAGTCACAAACACCAACTATTATAATTTAAGACCAAAACGACACTATACACATCTTATCGGATTGAGCCGGATCTGAACTTGCCGGTCCCCCTTGCTGCCGCAATCACCTGCTGTCACACTCTAGTGTTGTTCCGATCTCACCCTTTAATGCCTCCGACACTAGCTAGGTCTTTGTCTTTTTGTTCTAAATTTGTCTACATACCTGTCACTGATGTATTCGACCTCATAAACTTTCCTTAGAGGTCCAAACATATCTTCTGACCATTACAATGCTTGTTTCCCTTCTATTTGACCTTTAACTTAACAATTCTATATCATGAACACCATTTCACGATCTAGACATTGATGAAGAACCTCGCCTAATATAGCGATCTCTCAACCAGAGAAGGCATGCACCGCATACATGCATGCAAGACATGCATGCTCGCCCCCTCTAGAATTTCGATCCGAGGGCTCGAATATGTAGCATTATAACAGGGGTTTTTTTTTGTGATTTTATACGTTTTTTGGCATGGTTTTCATATGATTTCATGGGCATATTGCACGAGGCATACTAATCAGTACATCTAGAGTGCACCAAGTTTTTGCATGCAATTTGTGCAATTTTTGTTTCATCCTCCTCAATGGTTAAGATCAGAGGGTTTACAAAGAAAGCCCTCTTTTAATTCAAAAAGATCCAAGGGTTTATAATCAAAGCCCTTTTCTCATTTAGTGTGCTTGTGTTTGAGCATCCCATGCAGTCCCCTTTGCTCTTACACTCGGGTGCTTGTTTTGGACCAGGATTGCCATCTGCTGTTTCAGCGGTTATTCTTCAAGGATACTACCCGCAGGAGGGGTTTCATCTTCAGGAGCTTTTCAGGGGCTGCATTGTTATTTCAAAGTGGTGTTTTTGATGTAAAACAAGCACAAATTGATGAAAAAGGTCATGGCAAAGAGGTAGCAACAGTGATCTTGTTAGGGTGGCTTGATCCAAACAGAAGCATCTCAAGAAATATGCAGATTGGTACAATGCCAGAGGAATCAATGCTGTTACTTTTGTGCTTCCTATGAGCGACCGCGTAAACAGGTTGATTGGCTGTTTTTGGGAGGTCGCAGGGTCTCCTGGAGTCGGATTTGGAAAAATCAGGGTTTTCTTCCACTGAATCATCTGTAATAGCTTTATTTTATGATGTTCGTGTGCATAACTGGTCGAAATTGAGAAGCGGCTTGTCTGTTATGCTTGGTTAATGGATTAGGTCGGATTCTCTAATAAGCTTTTGGGAATAAAACCAAGAACTGCCGGATTTAGGCTAAATTTAGGTTGCATGTGATTAATTTATCTGTTGATGCAGCAGTTTGTGGTTGCCGTTCTTCTGAAGCCGAAGACCATACGGGAGCAAACAAGGCAAATAAAAAGAGTGGAAGAAGCTTTACGCATTGCTGAGGTATATAATTGTTTGACCTGGTTATTCATTTCTCTAATCACAGGTTCTTGGGCTATAACTTTCTACTTCTTCTATTCAGTCTGTGATGCTTCAGGCAGAAGCGGAAGCTGCTGCTAAAGCGCAAGAGTTGTTTAAGCCTTAAACTTTAAGGTGGTAAACTTGTGTCCTTCTATTTTTCTCGTCTTAACAAAAGCGGTTAAAATCGTAAGAAAAGGCAATAACATATTTTCTGTCACAGGCCTATAATGCCTGGTTACCACCTTGGGCAGTGAGTCGGGCAGCACAGTGGCAAGTAAGCTTGTATTTTTTGTTCTTGGCTTTGTTCTATTCTTACTAAGTCATTGTGGGATCACTTGACTGAATTTGGTTCTTAAACAGTTAATTAATTTATATGCTTCTTTCCTATTGAAGGCGCCAATTCCTATCATCAAGGATCAACTGGTGAATCTCTGGGATTTTAAGCCTTGAACAAATTTTACTCAACATTCAGTTAATGGCATCCATGCATTTGGTAGTTGCTCCATTGACAACACTGAAACTTTGCTATATCTACCGATGAATGCATCATTCTGGGGCAGAGGAATGAATTTGTTCAAAGTTCTTTTCTCACTTTGGTTTTTAACTGTTTTATGTCCAGCTGCATTGAAGATTGCCTCATATCTGCCATTTCCATATGCGGCATTAAGTGTTTTCCTCTTTATACATGCACCAGTCCGGGACTTCATCTACGATTTTGTGGCAGACAATCAATATCATTGGTTTGGACGGACAGAGAAATGCATAGTTCCATCAGATGAGGTGCTTGATAAATTCATTGACAAGGAGGAGATGCTAGAACAAAGGCTTAAGAAAGAGCAGGAGCATTGCCAAGGCTTTGGTTGCTTATTATCAGAAGTATATCGACGAGCAGTCCAAGAAGGAAATAACGGAAAGCTTGCAGCAATATGATCGAACTTGGAGAAAAAACAACGAGGATTTAACTGTTTGTTCATTATTAATAAATTCTATTATTACATGCTACCTCATGTATTAATATTAATATTAATATTGGTATTGGTATTGGTATTGGTATTGGTGAGGCTATGATATACCATCCATCATTAGAGTATTAGGTAATGTCTATATCTACACCCCTACACCATCCTTAAGGCCCCGAAGGGGCCAAAAAAAATTTTAGTTAACACAAACCATTAACACACAACTAACATTATTAACACAAACCATTGTTTTTACACATTTAAATTAAAATCCCCCTTAAACCCCCTTTGGTTTGGGTGCATATTCACACGGAGGGTTACGTAGGGCAGCGAGAGCCTCAAAAATTTACAATACGTGTACAAAATTAACACCATTAAGTACATTCTCTCAAACCTTATAGTAATTTGCAAACCTTAATATACAGTATACAAAAATTTGTACATGCATACCCCACAAATAAGGATCGCTATGTACGGTCCAGATCTTGGAATGGGGCTCGCATGAAAACGACAAAAACCTCCCGAATAGAAGAGAACTTCCTCATCAAAATGGGATCGAGCAATCCAAGCAGGGAGAAGCCCCTCCCCTGCATGGTTTCAAAGAATAGAGAATAAAGTACTGCTGAGAGAGAAGAGGAAGTGCCGATGAGATGTTGATGAAGAACCTCACCTAATATAGCGATCTCCCAACCAGAGAAGGCATGCACCGCATGCATGCATGCAAGACATGCATGCTCGCCCCCTCTAGAATTTCGATTCGAGGGCTCGTATCGATGGGATTACTTGAATCATAATTAGAACACTATCATTTGTGTAAACACATTTATTCCCTATACACTATGATAGAAGGGCCTAAACATATTTATTCATTATGTATTCCTCCTTTGTGAATTGAGCTTTTTTTTATTTCTCACAGTGTATAATGTATCACCTACCAAGTAGCATTGTATGTAACCAAATAACATGGTATGTGGAGTCGTTGAAGTAACATGGTGTTTGTTCTTTATAGTTGACATGAGAGTTTCACTTGAATAGAATGGAATAAAGCTCATTTTAATGTACGAATGCAAGTTTAAGCTGTTTAATTAATCTAGCTAAAATTAACTATGGAGAATCGTATGTAACTTTGATTGTTGTGGAACACCTTAGCTAGGTTCTTTTGTATGTTTAAAGCATAAGTTGCAGCCAATGACATGAAACATATGTTGAAATGATATAGATCAACTAACATGCTAATGCTTGGGTATGCTCATCTAATCACAAATACAACTACTTGTTTATGTGCCCAAAACTACACTCCACTTCAAGTAGCCATCCTCATCTATAGCGTTGTTGCTTTGCAATGGACATTGTAATTGCAAATAGACTGTGGATATAATGTGTGTAGGATTCAATTTTCGCTCCAATAATAAATTTTTACATAAATCGTAGAATATGATGTCGGAAGGTATAGCTTAAGAATGTATTTTCATTATTTTCCAAAGTCCAAGATAAGATCTGAGTAAAAAATGGAAGGATTGTGATTATCATTGGCCTCCTATATAATTGGTTGGGAGGATATGCAAGTCTATAACCCCTCCTAAATCAGTAGGTGATGCATGATAGATTGAATAAATTAAAAATGCACTCTCTGATATAGAAGGCATGTGATTGTCAAACTTTAATGTAGACTGTAACAATAAGAGATAAGTGAAGTGAAGTAAAGAGAAGTGAAGTGTATTATGTCTTTGGGAGGCCGCACATGCCTATAATAGAAACGATAAAACCAATTACATATCATAAAAGATTAGATGAGTCTCCATATCCTCATCTAACTTATCACTCTCACTCTCACTCTCACATATTTTGTGTGAGAGAGAGAGGGGAAGGGGGGAGAGAGAGAGAGAGAGAGAGAGAGAGAGAGAGAGAGAGAGAGAGAGAGAGAGAGAGAGAGAGAGAGAGAGAGAGAGAGAGAGAGAGAGAGAGAGAGAGAGAGAGAGAGAGAGAGAGAGAGAGAGAGAGAGCACCTTAGCAAAAGCTAAACCCATTGAAGCCAAACCTTAAATAAATAAATGTAAGACAATGTAACAAATGTGACCGTAAGGTATAGAAAAAACTAACTATATGACATTCAGACAGAGAGAACGATTCTACTTCCTTCTGAAAAGGCAAACTCTGTCGTCCAAATACATCAAAGGTCAAGGCCTTTGCTGTTACTGCATCCATAGAAAGCAAACAAATGAAGTTAGTTGCAATCCGTATTACAGGTGTCGTAGCAAAGAACCAGTTGTAACATCACAAATAAATCCATGTAAATAAACCAGACTACAGTTTAGTTTTAAAGAAAACTTCATTATATCCATGGAGCAATTCAATGGTGGCAAAGCCATAACCTGTGATTTTTATCAGCAGACATAGACTCAATAGTTGAGTTAGTGACTAAAGGGAAATTAGCTTTGTGTACAAACCATAGAATCAAAGGCAGAAACTTTACTACTTGGGTTCAAGGACAAGAGAAGTGTAAAGGGATTAAGTAACTATTGAGGTATTGGTAAGTCCAATAGAAGTAGGAAAAGAATGAGAATGAGAATGAGAATGAGAATGAGAATGAGAATGAGAATGAGAATGAGAATGAGAATGAGAATGAGAATGAGAATGAGAATGAGAATGAGAATGAGAATGAGAATTGCGGATCCTCTATAATAAGGTACTTGTACAATTATCACAACCATTTTCTTTGGATATCCAGGACCATACAGAAAGCAATGTAGGGGTAAAACAGGGCTGCCCATTGTCTCCCATATTATTTGGCCTGTTTATTGATAGTTTGGAGGATTGGCTGCATGATAACTATCCAGGAGGAGCTGAAATACATGGATATGTGGTCCAGTTGTTAATGTATGTGGATGATCCAAGGAACATATGCAAACACATTTTAATGGCTTGGCTGATTTTTGTGATCGAACAGGCATCCCATAGGCCAATTGGTCTCCATGGACGATAAAAAATCATTCTCTTTCTCATTCTACTGCATCTCGAAGTTCATGTGGGACATTGAGATTCTCCAACCTATCCCATAATTGGGTTCCTAGGTACTTTATCAAAGGCTTTCTATACGCCTGCTGCTCTCTCTTTGTACTTGGAACCCATAGGCCAGTTGGTCTCCGTGGACGATAAAATCATATTCTATTCTATTCTATTCTATTCTTAAAGTCAATGAAGGCCATATAAACTGGTTTTCTGGACTCTTTGACACAGTCAAATATGTTTTTCAGCACCAATAAATGATCTAAAGTGGATCTTCCCATTCTGAAACCTGCCTGTGTCTCTGTGCTTGTGATTAAATTCTGCTCTCTTTTTGTTTGGGTCCCATAGGCCAATTAGTCTTTGTGGATGATAAAAAATCTATTTTATTCTATTAGCTGATCTATGCTGACGATGTGGACCTCCTACCACACACTTGGGCAGACATGCAATGCCATCTCGATGCCCTGGACACATTTTTCCAGGTGACTGATATGCGCGTCAACTTAGCCAAAACCAAGGTTGTTCTGGTATCGTCCGCACGCCAGCCAACGCCTCCAATCCTCACTTATCGTGGCCAATATGTTGAAGTGGTGTCCGCTTACAAATATTTGGGGGTGAAGTTCCCGTCGGCCATGAGCTGGGACAATTCCATCCGGCTGCGAGCTATAGCAGGTTGGAAGGCACTCTATGCAACGGAGAACAATAGCCACAAGGCAGAGTTGTATGATTGGGCCCAGCAAAGGAATTGTTGCCATTTTTTAATAAATTGTCTTTTCTTACATCTTACAATACTCCTATAATGCTGTTTGCAGGCATGGTTGTGACTCGCTTCACTCTTTTTCCATTTATCTTTGGCTGCCCGGCATTCGTGATCAAAAGAACATGCTAAGTAGATTTTAGGGCATTCATCAACACAATTAAAAAGACTAATGATTGAAATAGAGGTCATCATTGTTACGCACTAACCTCTTAGTGCTAAACAACACATCAAAAGGGGGGTTTTTTCATGGAAATGTTATCCAATGGACGTCAAACTTTCTAAGAATTTATCCCATACCACATAGACCATATCAATTTCTCCTCTTCTTCAAGATGCTTGCCCTCAAGCATATGTAACAGACCCATGACTGGTCCATCATTGCATATATGCTCTACATTTCATAGGGAACAAGATATATCTGGCTTGGTTGATGTTTCAACCCTAGCCACGAGTACTACCTACCATTGGTTCAATCTTCTTTATTAAAATGGGAGAGTGTTGGTTTCTGTGCCGGAACGCCGCATGTGCAGACGCATGCGGCGTTCCCTCTCGCCCCTGCGGAACTATTTTGGTCGTCTGCGTCTTTCGCCTCTCTTACCTTACCTGTTGAAACTTTGAGCGGGAAGAGAGCGGAACAGGGCAACGATGGCGTTCTCTATTTCTTTCCGGATGATTTTAGGAAATTCAAATTCCACTAGATTTCTTTCTTTGGCTTCCGGTTACTTCCACAACAAGTTTGGCGATAGCGATGGATCTGCCTCCGCCAGTGCTTGTTCCAAGCGCAAGTGTGGAGCTCTCATTCATCTTCGGCCAGGTTTTTGCTTCTCCAAAAATGCCATTTGTTTCTTGGGTGAGCACTTCTCTTCTTGGAGCTAGGGGCCAGTAGTTTCTTTCTCAAGCTATTTCCTCATCAGAGTTATTCTTTAGCTATTTCGTTGCAAAGAGATCTGCCCTTGAAACGTTTTTTCCTACTTCTTTCAGCTCTTTGGCTTTGGGAACAGGTGGAGCAGGTCTGAAGGGCTCAATTTCTCTATATTGTGCTCCATTGAGGTAAAAAATTTTGTTCTCTTATGTTATCTGATGTAACATTTGTAGGGCAAACTTGCCACCATTTCAGTTGGAATTACATTGTTTCTTCTTCATGGTGATTCTTCACTCTGATGCCCTTATGCTTTTATTTAAGTTGGAGGTTAAACTGGATTTCTCACTTTTGATAAATATTTTGCAGTTTTTGGAGAGATACTTCTATTAATATTTTGCAAGTTTTTGGGAGGAGATGTACATTATCATGAAATGATTTACAATTGCGTTGCTACTTTGATTTTTGATCCCAAAACTGAGGTATTTTCGTAAGCTGCACTTTTTGCTTCCTATGATCTTTTTTTTCACAATTTAGTTGCATGCCAGACGGAGCCGGATTTTGATCTTGACATCAAGGATGATGTTCAGGAAGAGTGTTTAAAATTTGGACTCATTAAGCACATATTTGTTGACAAGTAAGTTACTTTTGAATATTGTTTACTTACAACTATTTGAGTCACTGACATAAGCACATTGCAGAAATAGTGAAGGACATGTATATCTTCGTTTTGATTCAGCAATTGCAGCCACTAAAGCACAGCAAGCCCTACATGGTCGATGGTTTGCAGGAAAAATGATCACTGCAACATTTATGGTATATTCATCAAACCTGTTTGCTCTTTGTGGTTGCCAGTTCCTGTTATATCTCACTCTCTATTACTTTCCAGACTATTTCTGCTTATGAGGAAAAATTTCCCGAGAGTGGTTGACGGATTCGTTCTGCTGTTTCTATGGCCATCAAACCGTGCTGGGTCATCAAACTCTAACATGCGACATGTAGGTAGATGATAGAAAGGTTGATTCTCTAAATGTTATCATCCTGGAATGTGGATGTTTAAAGGATGCACAGGCAGTTTTTGATAGAATCCCAATACAGGACATTGTATCTTGGAATTCTGTGCTTGCAGCCAATGGCCAATATGGACATGGCAAGGAAAGTCTTCAACTTTTAGATCAAATGTATCTTGAGGGATTAGCAGCTGATGAACTCACTACGTGCAGCATTATTGCTGCCTGCAGTCATTCGGGCCTGCTTAATGAGGGATGCCACTTCTTTTCCTGTTGCAGTCAAACTTTGTCATCCGATTTTGAGAGCCACCCGATTTAGGCTAAAAGATTATGTAGGCTAAAAGAGCCACCCGATTTTGCATCTTCATAATAAACTTTTATCTTTCTGATATAACATACATAGAAGAGACGTTATGCCGCAAACAGTCTGGTATATTGGTCATCATTTTTCTTGCACTGTTCTATTCTGCCTATGGTAAATCCTCCTAATAGTGGCAGATTAGGATTGTCTTTGAGTCTTATTACGATTTTATCCATTGTGGTGAAGCTGAATTTATAGTGGCAGATTAGGATTATCTTTGGGTCTTATTTTGATCCATTATGGATTTTCTCCAGCTTGAAGAGGCAGAGTACAGGGCCTAAGTCCGGATGATAAATGTAAAGGTGAGACTCTTTCATGCGTTTCGAGCATGATCATGAGGGACTGGGGCATTTTTTCTGCTAATCAGCCCTGCCTTTGTTATAATGCTGATACGGATTTAAAATGTTAACAAGGGGTATCATGTTCATGGGAGAAATATCTGCATTTTCTTTTCTTGATATCTTAAGTTGCGTTTCTCAAAGGCTCCATGTTTTCTTATTATATGATTTTGTATTGCTCCTTTTGAGTTATAGAGGAGAGCAATTTAAGTTAAAGAAAATTGAGTTCATGGTAATCCATTCTCCACATTGTGCATGTCTAGAAGCTTCGTGTAAGGAATGCTTGATGTTCTGTTCGTAGGATGAATAGATAAGGAAAAATGTGAAGGATACATACAGTTTCTATGGTGTGATGTAGGGCAATTCAATTTCAGTCAGCACATTAGGATCTCATTTCTTTCCAGCCAGCACAAGACTCAAATGAGAAATATTGTGGATAGCCTTGCAATCTGGATTGGATAAGAATGGAGCAATGTAGACCAAGCTATGGAGGTACCACTTCACTCTTCTCTTCGTTTTTGTTCTTTCATCCAATACAAGACAACATGCAAATACAATGACCTCTGAAATTAGTTTTTTCTTTATGTTTATAGATAGAATATACACTATTTTTCTGCAGCACATTGAGCAACTGGACTTTTATATTGAGAATCATGGCATTGCTTATGATATATCATCTGGAATAGCAAGGTATAGTATTATTTCTTATGCATGTTACAAAACCTTTTGCACTTTTCAAAATTTTAAATTGATCTAGAAATCCTTGCTTGCAAAGTTGTTCCTGTAGCACAAAAGGGTAATTTTCCATTGGGAGCAGTTTATTGCAACGTTTCAGCTTTTCTTTTGTCCAGCATGCTTGAGATGCTCAACACTAGCAAGCTTACTAGAAGCAGGTGAGCAGACATGTATGAGGCTGATAAGGGGATCGAATGCTGCTTTAGACGATAAAATATAAAGCATGTGAAGTGTGCTTTAACCTCTAAGCAGTCTTCAAAAGCGCTTTTCTTTGGCCACAACCAAGAAAGATCTAGCGAAGACATTTATATCCAATGGCATTGATCAAGAGTGGTGACTTTCTTTCTGTATTTTGAGCATATAATTTCTTTCGTTCTTCTTAGAACTTAAAAGTTCTATATAGGTACGACACCATGATTGTGTTTAGTTGTATGCATTTAACTATGTATACATTTGATTATTTAACTATGTAGAAAGTAGCAGTCACGTTTGAACCTTTGGTGGAACTTTCTAGGGTTCAAATCCCTTAGATGGAGCTACAATCGAACAATTACATCAGAGTGTGAGTTAAGAAAAGGCTGGAAGAGATGGGATGTTTTTGGAAGGATGACGTGATTCAAGTGATCAGTCCAAGCCACACATAACCTTTTAGATCCGTGCATCTATTAAATCATTCCCCCTAGGCATTTTCCCTTTAATCGTGATGATAATTAACAATGATTTCATTTGGAAACATATCAACCTCAATCCATAATAACTCAAAGGTCCCAAGTACCCATAATTTGAGTTCCACAACTCCATCCATACCTCGATATCTACACAGATAAACATACCCAGCACACATCATATGCTTCTATGTACACAAATAGACATACTCAACATACATCTTCTCACATGACCACTACAATAGATGTATCTAAAATGTTAATAGTTTTTTCTTACACTCCAATTGCAATTGTTATACTTAAACACACATCTTTTGCACCACATGCCCACTACAATTAGATGTGTCCACAATGCTAATAGTTTTTCTTACACTCCAGCTGCACTTGTGTTTATTACACATTGAATATGCTATCCAGGACATGACAAACACCAAGTAATGCCAACTCTATGTAATCCATGCACTCCATTATCTACCCATTATATTCCATTCTATGCATTCCTCTATTCCTATGCAATTCATGGTTAATGCCTGACCTCTCTAAATCGTTGATACTCCATTACTTTTATGGATACTCACATTTATAACTCATTACATCTATCCATTTCACGCATCCAAGACATGCCCGGGGATCAGGATAATCTTACCCTGGATTGAGGGATCCCGGAGGTGTGATCCCGGAGGATGGCATCCCGGGAGGATGTGTGATCCCGGAGGACGGGATCCCCCTTACTGCGCAGTAACTGCACAAAAACTGAACCCTTATAGGGAAAATCAGGGAAGTTTTTGTGTGGCTTTTTCTTGCTCGATTCTCCTCCAAATCGAGTGGCGCCTGTGCTAAGGTGGTCGGAATCAGTGGGAGGATAGGATCAGGTATCAGCAGAGGAGGAAGGAGGGCGAGCGCCGCAGCGATGGCGCTGCCCCAATCTTGCCAAAAAATGGCCTACGAACTGCGCAGTAGCCTTTAACTGTGCAGTTAACGGCGGGATCCCGTCCTCCGGGATCACACGTCCTCCCGGGATGCCCTTCTCCGGGATCACACCTCCAGGATCCCTCAATCCAGGGTAAGACTATCCTGAGCCCATGCGCGGCATCGCCGGGCACACGTTTCTAGTACTTCTTATTTTGTGAACGGCTCCGTTAAGGGAAGAATATATATCTAGTAATTGGTAGCCAAATTGAAAAGTGGAGCGTGGAGAGTGGAGCAAGGGTGTGCATGGGAGGTGGAGAATGACCCAAAGTATGTATTATATTACGATCATAAGACCAACATTCCTCCACGTAGATTAGACATAATATCTATTGATCGACCTAAGATATGATCCTGCAATGAAAAGCCACATTAAAATCCCAAATTCAGATCTCTGGGATAAGGAAGGATAGATAGATAAAAAGGAGAACCTCTCAACGTTGATGAGGGGTCGTAAGAGGCACATGGAAGAAAAGGTTGAAACAAATTGCGTTACATTTGGACATAAACATTTGAATGGTCTTTGTTTAAAGTAGACCTACGTTTATAGTAGTAACGGTCTCTCATGGCCATTTCCTACAGGTGGGAGGCGGCGAAGAACAACGGATAAGGTGGCGATGACATGGGATTGATGACGTGTTCGCATGGATGTCATTGTGATAGGTGGGAGTAGATACACATGCATTTCAAAAATGCTTTCATTGGTGCATTTGTGTGCACTATGTTATCAACATTACGGGAGTTGAACATTGATCAATGACATATTTAACAAAACCAAAATAAGAATTTTCCGTGACACCATTAGGTTTTGTCTCATGGAAGCGAGGCAATTTCTTATCCCATTATCAGCCATCCAAAACTTAAAGTGCAAGATATGCCACGTCAGCTGATAAGCGATACAGGGCTTACACGTGGCCACATGTTTCCCAACAATATCCAAATCCTTTTTAATCTTCACACCCAATCGGAGCTTGCCACGCCAGCCCTTTAAATTCAGACCAACTTGTCTCCGGTGAGAGCTCAAAATGGGATGCGCAGCAGCTTGGCTATGGCGATCTCGGCCGCTTCTGCCGGATTGTCTCCCCCAGATATGAAAACCCAATTCTTTCCTTCTGCTTTTTCAAGTCGCACTTGTTTCTCCAATGCCTTGTTGCACAGCCTTTCCACCCCCACAACTTCCGGAATCGGAATTTCAAGAGCTTTGCAGAAGCACCAGCCCTTTCCAAGCCTTCAAAAGAGTTGGGACCCATTTTGCTTGCAATGTGATTTCACATTAAAGAGGCCGCAGATTTTGAAGCTAGGAAAGCCTTTTACAGTTGCTTGTGTGCTTGGGGAAGATGCAGCAGAGCAACAGATGCAGAATTGTAAGGATAGATTCAAGGAGCATAGTATATTGTTTTCTAATTTGGTAGCGAAGAAGGAAAGACCTTATTTTGTGAACAGGGAATGGAGTTCTAAGGACATTGGATATGTTTCCTTCCTGGGAGGCATGCATTTGCTTTGCCTTCTAGCGCCATTTACCTTCTCTTGGGGTGCATTTAGTTGCTTTCTGCTCTTGTATGCGATTACAGGATTGTTGGGCATTACGCTTTCATATCATAGAAACCTTTCACACAAAAGCTTCAAACTTCCGAAATGGTTGGAGTACACATTTGCCTATTGCGGGGCTCAAGCAATGCAGGTGCTTTGTTAAACTAGATTGTGATTCTTTTTGTTAGTGCTATCAGTTTCTAGTTATTCCAAAATTAACCAAGCCAATCTGACAGTATAACCTAAACAAATTTGGTTGTCAATTCAACTGCAAAATTGATAAATTTAAGAACATAGTTGAAAATAGAATTGAACTTCTTTAGGTCCATACAGATTTTCTTCTTTAGGTCCATGGCCTTCCATACAAACTCAGGTATCTATGGCTTTTAATATTGCATAGTTTTAATCACTAGTAACACTGTAAGAAACGGCCCTGTGACAGTAGTGAAGTTCTTTTCTGGCATTCTATATTAGGTACAAATGATACTATTCCAGGTTCCTGATCTTTTAACCCTGTTTTTCTCTAACACACACTGTAAGAAGGAACCTGTGATCGTCATTCAAGTAAATAGTATACTTTAATGATGTTCCGTGCTGTTGCTGGTTTTCTGTCCAAGGACTTTATGTTTGGTTCATTTTCAAATTGCACATGTCTAAATCATCTATTATGTCAGGGAGACCCAATAGAATGGGTGAGTGCTCATCGGTACCACCACCAGTACTGTGACACAGCTTTGGATCCACACACCCCACTAGAAGGCTTTTGGCACAGCCATATGGGCTGGCTACTTGATGACAAGGCTACAAGCGATCGGGTAATTGTGATGTGTTTCACCAATGCTTCTTTCTTACGTTAAATATTTCAAGTCTCTGGATTCTCTTTCCATGTGCTACGCTTCTTTCTGATTGTTGTCATGGTTATCACAGGTTGGGGCTAGAAACAATATAAGTGACATGGCGACAGATCCATTCTACAAGTTTATTCAGAGAACATATCTTCTGCATCCTATTCTGTTGGGTGTGGCACTGTATTCAATAGGAGGATTTCCATATATTATATGGGGAATGGTGCGTTGTTTTGCTCAATCCATTAAACATTGAAGTCCTTTGCACTGACATACCTTTTTATAGGCAGTGCGGGCTGTGTGGGTCTACCACATAACTTGGGCAGTAAATTCTGCTGCACATGTATGGGGGACGCAAGAGTGGAATACTGGCGATTTATCTAGAAATAACTGGTAAGTTTGTGGATTATAATGCCACAAGAGTCTCATGGATGGCACATAAAAAAAAAGGGGTTAACTGGCACATCATTTGGAATAGGAGACATTTAAATTTTCTTATCTAGGAAAACCATAAGATTTGACCATGTGATGCAGGTGGGTGGCTTTGCTTGCTTTTGGGGAAGGATGGCACAACAACCATCATGCATTTGAGTATTCTGCAAGACATGGTTTAGAGTGGTGGCAGCTTGATCCAACATGGTATATGATATGCTTATTACAGGCCATTGGTCTTGCAACAAAAGTAAAGTTGCCCTCTAAGGAGCATAAACTTCGTCTTGCATTTGACCACACTTAATTGTTACATTCACTATTCACCGCATTCTGATCTATTCAGATTTTGTTCTGATTCTCTAATTCTTTGTTAAAATGAAATAATTGGCTTCCAATTTGATGTTGGAGTCTATAAAATCACAATCTAAAATGGAAATAGATGGTGCACACTTGTTCACAGTTTCATCAGATATTATTTAGTCCATGCTTTAAAGTAAAATTGATGTTTAAAAGTGCAACAGATTTTGGTGGCTCATGTAGCTGCCATTTCTTTTCTCATTATTGTGACTTCTGAGCATCTTGAGGTCATTGTCTTTGGTAACAAGTGACTTCAGACATAGAACGCAAAACTATGCATTCTAGAAGCTGTGTTTTGTCAAGTGCTTTTGACAGATTGGGCCCCTAGCTTCTGCACCATATGATGCTTGCCAAACTATGAAATGCTGATTGTGGAGCTATGAAGAGATTGATCCGACCAAGATTAATTGAAGAAACAGTGCCCATGCTTTCCCTTTGCGCTGAAGTTCCAATGTAGGGAACAAAGGTATGCCATCGAATGACTAATTCCATGAAGTCGGACATGCAATAGAATGATAATTTTCATAGCCGCCAATTAAGATCAAGAGCATAACAGCCTCTCCATTGTTCAGTAGGTGAATTAATTTTTTTGCTGGCTAGAGCTCTGAGCATCTGGAATGATTTAGGGTATAATAATAATACACTTACAAGATATGGCAATTTCCCACAGTATCTACTGCTAGTATGGCAATGAGTAGTAAGTCCTTGTGGTATAAATTTTGGGCAAAGAACTTAATGAACAAAGAACTTAATAAAAAATTGGTGGTTGCTTCAAACCTCTGCTAAAATCACTCTAAACTGCAGCCATTCAGTTCGAATTACACGGAATCGCTCCAAATCTGAAAATGTAACTTTTTACAAGTCGATAGAGCTCGATAGAGCCCTAAATGAATGGTCACTATACCAAGCAATGGCAGCGAGGTCGAGTTTTTAAGAATCTGAACCGAACGCAAAAACGCAGGTCAGAAGTTCGGATTTTGCTTCAATACGAATTCCTGCAACGTGGAAATGAACAAGCAGTAGGTGAAAAAATAAGAATACGACGTGGCATCATGGCCTGGACCATTAGCTGAGTGGTCCTCGAGATGTGCTTTTTGGGTTGCCCGTAGGGGGCAACCCTCTTGTTGGAGGGTGGAGTGACAGTTTGAAGGCTTGGATTTGTTTTGAGGATAATATGCCCCGGAATATCCTATGTAAGCGGATGCGATGGGTTGGGCTTTGTTAGGGTTTTCGTGAGGCCCAGTGACAGTTAGACGGTGAGGATTCGCCTGCGATGTGCCTGATCCATGGCACGAATGCTTCCTTTTCTTTCGTTCCGGCCGATCCATGGCTTTGATCCAAATGTGCAAATGTGGAGATGATTGGTTCGAATTGCGTCATATGCTTAATCTTGCTGCAGCGGATCGCCGGCGCCATGACAAAGAGAAAAGCAGACGACGAAATTAAGCCAAATTCGGGACTCTGCTAAGGCGAAAGAAGCTCTATTTCCGAATCGGCCTCCCCCGTCGGAAAGGCCGTTAAGATTTACCGTGGCAAGAATTGGGAAAAACGGTACTACGAGGCCCTTGAAGTCAGTGGCAATCTCTATATTGTTGTAAGTATTGGTATTGAAGCTTTTCCGGCCATGGCAGATATGCACAATTTGCCCTAAAGCCGGTTCCGGAAATGGGTCCAGAACATGGCATTTTGCATGACCAGTTTTTAGTTTATTCAAGAGGATACAGTCTTGCTTCAACCGGAAGAAGGCGAAAGACCGTTTGTTGCAATTACCAAGATATTTTCTTCTGCTTGGTCCGGAATTTGGTTTATGCATGGTATCATTTTCGTGTTTGGTTTTAGGAAATCAAAGCTCCAACTAATGGGCTTGTCGCATTGACGGTCCAGTGGTTTTATCGCCCTGAGGAAGCAGGGGAACCTTGTCGCCATATCGACGAACCAAAGGTGCTTTATAGTCTCCATTTAGACGAAGTACCTGCTCTGTCTTTACTTCAGAAATGCGCGGTCCATTACTTGCCACCGGATATAGAGCTCCCAGATGCATTAGAACGCCATTGTTATATAATACGGAGGTTTTATGACTGCAAGAAGAATCAGGTTTGGAATTTAACAAATTGTTTGGTGCATCCAAGCTTAAGCGGCTCTCAGAGAAAAGAGATAGCAGGGTTGCTTAATAAGACATATTCTTCGTTGCCACTTCTCCAACGTTGGGTTTTGGGAGCTGAGCAGGATTCCAGCTCTAAAGGGAAGGGGATTGTACATTGCCAAAGCTTGAAAGGTTTGTACACAGCAAGTTCACCCAAAAAATTAAAGCGCTCAAAAAAATCTGATTCGCCTGTGTCTGATTGAGTAAACTGCGGGGTGACTCTAGTATCAGGCTGAGAACGGCCCATGAAGCCTCGCCTCCAAGGGTGCAGAACCTGTGTATCGTCCCAAAACTAAAAAAATATGTTGCAACATCCTCGAGCTGATGGTCTCTACCTCAAGAGATAACCTTCAACTAGATGGTAATGATGGAATAGGTTCCGTATAATTTGCTGTTGCAGTAGATATGAAATCTGTCTCATTAGCAGGTTCAGGTAAAGAAGTAAGATAATGAAATGTAGCAGATTCTGGCACAATAGATATAACAGGTGCGGGTACAGTAGGTAAAGATTTTGGTATAGCGGGTCCTGATACAGTTTGCATAACAATGGAATTTGCTGGATGATTGGAGGATAACTGAGAAGCTCTCTCTATTTCAAACAAGTTTACAGATTGTCATAGTCTATAAGCTTGACGTTTAAGTAGACTGCATCTTCAACAAAAGTCATACTTTTAGAGGCAAATATTAGATCATAACTGGATCATAGAACCTTCAGGTCTCCATGTTATGATACTATGGTATGCTATGAAAATAACTTTGAGAGCACGATCTGAAAGTTTACCTCTTTGTTGAAATTTTTTGCATCAACATGTAAAGAGTCACGTCCTAACATGTAGAACAATGAGCATCATTTTAAAAGTTGCCATGGTTCAGAAATTATATGGTAGCATGTATTTATATAGGTTTGTTCATAGCATCTTTTGTTTGAGTTGTTGTATACCAAAACATGGTATCTTGTTCAAATTTCAGGGCCCGTTTGTGATAGAGGGCTTACACTCGGGGATTTAATTAGTGTACTGTACTGATCTTCATCAGAATGTCACTTACCCATTTTATCTGTTGCTTTCTTTGCAGACAGACCATGGTATAGACAATATTCACAAGGTATCATTCCGGTTATGTGCTCTCTGTCTTCAATTTCACAAGACTTATCATATTCTTTTTGTCTTTGGACAGGTTAATTTGGATATTATAAAAACAAACTCTCTCTGCCATCTTGCTTTTGCTGTAAAGAAAGTGATAATGAATAAGCATTTCAAGTTGTTGATTAAGCAAGTTCAATGCCTATCAAATTATGTATGTTTTTTAATTCTACTCGATCATATCCTCACACTTTTGAAAGGCTGGGGTTTTTTGGTGGTTGGATGGGGGGGGAGGGGGCACACAATTATAATACAATAGTTTTTCTTGTCATACACATTTCCACATCACAAATTAATTATTAAATACAAGTGAAAGGCGTATCAGAGTAAACTGCGGGGTGACTCTAGTATCAGGCTGAGAACGACCCATGAAGCCTCGCCACCAAGGGTGCAGAAGCTATGTATCGTCCCAAAACTAAAATAATATGTTGCAACATCCTGGAGCTGATGGTCTCTATCTCAAGAGATAATTTTCAACTAGATGCAGCTTGACAAGATCTCAACGTCAAGTCCTCACTAGTGAGCTTTATTAGCACCCACTCACTCATGTTGAGTGATAAATGCTTGTGGCCTCGATTTTTGCTTAGTCTCTTCGAAGCATTGTGAGCAAACCAAGCTAGGCTAGCAGTATGCTAAAATATTGTCAAAAGTATCTAATAACAACTCAATACATAAAGAGTTAATAAATAAGATCAAAATCGAAATTGCATAAGACCATAATGAGCTAAAATCCTAAGCCAATAACTATAGTATAAGTAACTTAATTTTATCTTACGACATAATTAGAATGACCTCATGACGTGCAAAAAGAATAATGCAAAAAGAATAGTTCAAGCCCCGTCCCTAGATTTTATCTTACAACATAAGTAGAATGACCTTATGATATGCAAAAAGAATAATGCAAAGAATAAGAATAAGAATAGTTTTTTATCGTCCACTAAAGAGAATAGTTCAAACCCTGTCCCTAGCCAAATTTGAACCTTCAACATTAGCTTTGTAGGTAAGCATCCTAACCAATACACTATAGATTCATATATAAAATTAATTGCCTATATATTTAACAACCACTAGACTATAGATTCATATATAAAATTAAATAAGTTCGCCTATATATTAATGTCGTTTCTGTTTCTAAATCCCTTATGAAAGGGTGACGACGCATCACTCGATTGGGCCACCAAGAGCCATACTGGTTTGACACAGGCAGCGACTGGATGGCCTGCCCCGCCCATCAAAATGATCTTTTAGAGGGATGCAAAACGACTGGTGATAAGCCTATTGGGGTTTTCAACCCTTGGGCTCTTAGGGGACTTGGAGCAATATATAAGAATAGAAGATTCCCAAGTCAGGTCATTGCTTTTTGATGCAGGAACGTTTGGATTGGTTTTATCTTGGATTTCAGGCACCATTCTGTGTCAGGGGCTCTGAAACACCATGGAGAAATTAGGATGAGGGAAGATACCAGGAATCTGTTTGAGCCCATATGTCCTATTGGAACGCATCATTATAGCATTAGGAAATATGTTAGCAGTTTTCCATTTACAGAAGTAGTTAAAATAGGAGTTAAGATCGGTGACATGTTAAAAGAACCGTTGTATTCTCTATAAAGGTTCGAATTGAGAAGGAAAAGATACGCTTTTGGAATTTCTTGCTTCTTTATGGTATTAGAGTCGGTTCTCTGAATCAAAGCTTAGATCAAAAAGGCTGATTCTGGAAAGAGGGATCACCATGCACCATGTCTGAGGAACGATCAATTGAAAAGCTCACAGCTGCAAATTCCTATGTCTGGTTTATCAAAACCAGGGGAATCCTGGCAGAGAAGGGACTTTGGGGAGTATGCTCGGGAGAGGAGACTGCTCCAGTTCTAAAGAAAGAGGACAACAGGTCTAAGGAGGAAATGGCCAAGTGGGTGCAGCTTAACTAGAAGGCCAAGAATAGGATTATGAAGCATGTGAATGATGGACAAATTTCTTTTTGTCCCTTGTTGGCCATCTTTCAACCTTTGACCTCGATCCCGTTTTGATAAGGAAGTTCTCTTTTTGTCGGGAGCTTTTGCCTACGTGAATCCAATCCCATAGGTTTATGCCATACCTTTTATACACAATATTATTTGGCACAAAAACGTCCAAAGTAATTGCGCATGCATCAATGGCTCCTCCAAAGGGCAACCCATTGATGCGTTAGCATCTTGTTCCTTTATGGCGGGCAACCAGTACTTTGAGATTCTCACAAAAGAACTAGGAAGAAACTCGAAGGAGGCGGCCTTGCCAAAGTAGAAGCTCCCCCAATCTCAAGCATCATATATAAATTTCTCTCCACCATCGCCAACCTCTTTTGCGCCTTCAGCCTGCCCGAGCGGATGCAATGATGGATGGCGTTGGAGCAGCGGCAGTGAAGGATGGCGCCCCTGTGTGTGCCTGAGTGGATGTCCGCCTGCGCGCATACCTGGGGGTGCTGGCGCCTTGGCGCAGGGCTGGTGGATGGGTGAGGAGGCACCTCCGATGGGCGATTTCCCTGAGCGGTTTTTCTGAGCGCCGCCTTCCCTGCGTGTCTGGGCGACTGGCGTTGGGGGCGTCTGTTTTCCAGCACCCAGTTGTGAAGAGGTTACAGTTCGGAGTTGCTTGCTGAAGTTTTGCCTGCTGGAGGTATGACGGTATGCTTGTTGCTTGTGCAACAGCATGGATTTTTGGATCGGTGCGCAGCCATAGTCATCCTGGCAACGGTTTTTTCCCAGGTGGTTTTTAATCCGGGTCATGATGGCTGTGTTCTAGCTCACGTTGTGCTTTGGTTTAAGGGCTTCGGCCCATGTTCTTGTTTGGACTTTGGTCCCGGACTTCGGTCCCTTATGTACTTGGTCCCATAACCCGATTGGGTTCCGTGGACGTTAAAAATTTTTCCTTCCTTCCTTCCTTCCTGTTACAAATTTAGTCTGTTTCTTGCCTCAATTTTCCTCTTCCGCAATGTTATTTTCATTTTAACAAATTCTCAAAGTGTCTATCTTTGAATGGGCCGTCATTTCCTGCATTTTTACCAAGGAGATTGTAGGTTTTCTTTGAGGGCAACCTTTTGTTGCATAAGTAGCTTATTTTTTAACCTTGGGTACTATATCTACAAGTACCCATCGCCATACATGACCTAAAAAATGCCTCGTGTCTAAGGGGAATGCAAAACCCCTCTTTTTTGGGTTGCCCGTAGGGGGGCAAACCCTTGCTTATGTGGGTTTTCAGTATATTCTAAGCATATGCTGGATATTCTTAGAATATGCTGGAAACTGCTCCAAACTGGCTCTTACCTATAAACTGGCGGACGGCTCTGTTGGTGGTCCAGCCCAGTCGCCTGTGTTCGAACCGGCAAACCAGTAAACAGTGGCGCAATACAAGATACGCCTGTGGCAGACTTCTAGATTTGTGGCAGACTTCTAAATTTTTCTTGAATCGGGCTTGAACTTGGTGGATGTATAAGATCCTAGTGCGAGCGCCTTGAAGCTAAGCTTCGGAATATGATGAGCTCTGTAATCAGGCGCAGAAGCCATGTTTGCAGATTTAGGGCATTTCAGTGCATTTTCAAAATAGGTATATGGTTATATGGTTCAACAATGCTTCCATAAGAACTATCTTCTTATATGCATCTCATTATCGCTTCATGTTTTGCAGCTTGCCTTCATTGTGGTTGAATCTGAGGCTGGACCACAAACTCAGCGTCACAGTGAGCAAGCACGAGGTGTTTGCTTGGAGTTGTTGGACAAAGAATCCTAGATTGTAATATCTATGTCCATAGACTTAGACATCACTCAGTTAAAGCGATATGATGACATTCTAGGCATGAAATGGTTGTAGCATGTTGAGCCACAAATTCTCTGACCAACACATACCTTGGTTTTCAATTTACAGTCAAGTGAAGTAGTTAGGGTTCAAGGTTTACCACATGTAGAGCCTAGTAAGCTCATGTCAGCCACTCAGGCTAAAAAAGTTTTCAAAGTTAATACAAATGTTCTTTCTTTGATGTACTTGAGAAAAGATGATTTGATTATCAAATCGTGTAACTCGTTGGTGATTAACACCGGAGTAAACTCTGAGGTAGACCAAAGACTAAAAGATCTTTTGCATACCTTCAGGGATGTCTTTCCAGAAGAGTTACCTGAGGGACCACCACCCTCGCAGGGTGTCGAGCATGAAGTTGAGCTTGAACCTGGGGTCAAGCCCATGGCACATGCTCCCTACCGATTAAGTCCTCTAGAACTTGAAAAAGTTAAAAAACAAGTGAAAGAATTGTTAAGCAAAGGTTTTGTACGACCAAGTAAACCACCTTTTGCGAGTACCCTGTTGCTCGTTAAGAAAAAAGACGGTACTATGCGGATGTGCATTGATTACTAGGCACTTAACAAAGCAATGTAAAGGATCGATATCCTTTACCTCGAGTCGATGATATTCTGGATCATCTTGGGGGTGCCAATTGGTTCACCAAGATAGACCTCCGAAGTGGAAATCATCAGATTAAGATTCGGGAAGGGGACGAACCTAAAACTGCATTCAGAACTCATCAAAGACATTAGGAGTTTCTAGTTATGCCTTTTGGGCTTACAAATGCTCCTGCAACATTTATGCGATTAATGAATCAGGTATTCTCTGAGCATTTGGACAAGTTTGTAGAGGTCTTTCTAGATGATATTCTCATCTACTCCCAAACTATTGAGGAACATTTTGCTCATTTGGAGCAAGTACTTCGAATTTTACAAGAGCACAAACTCTATGCCAAGATCTCCAAATGCGATTTCTTTAGACAACAGGTGGCCTATTTGGGGCAATTCTTTCTGGCGGAGGTGTGTCACCCGATCCCGCCAAGATACAAGTAGTACAGCAATGGCTCCCACCAGAGAACGTTTCAGAGTTACGAAGTTTCCTGGGGTAGCAACGTACTACCGTAAATTTGTACCCAAATTCTCTAAAGTTGTTGCTCCTCTCACTGATCTTTTGAAAAAAGATCACGATTTTGTGTGGGGGAGAGAGCAGCAAGAGGCATTTCGGCGCATTAAGGACTTGCTAATAAGCAGTCCTGTGTTAAAAGTGCCGGATTTGAATCAAGCATTCGAGGTCTATACTGACGCTTGCGGGCAAGCGTTAGGGGCAGCATTGATGCAGCAGGGTCACGTGATGGCTTATGAAAGTCGGAAACTAAGTCCTGGAGAAAGGAACTACGCAAGCTATGAGTAAGAATTGCTAGCCATTGTGCATGCATTAAAGACGTGGAGGCACTACTTGTGTAGTGGGACGAGCCAAGAGCCGTGCAAGTTTATCGTCTATACCGACCATAAACCATTGAGGTTCTTGCAAAGTCAAGCTGAGATTAGCCCGAGACAGGCTAGGTGGCTAGACTTCTTCCATAAGTTCCATTTCTCCATTGAGCATACACCTGGCAAAAATAATCCAGTTGCCGATGCGCTTTCAAGGGTTAAGCATATAAATACCTTAACAACTTTGGCAAGTGATCTTATACAAAGGATCAAGGATGCATATCCGGAGAATCAGCAAGATCCGGCGATGGCCAAGCTCGGGGAGCTGTGGGCTGAGCAAGAGGGTTTGCATTTTTATAAGGGAAGGATTTATATTCCTTTAAGTAGGGACCTTAGGGAGACAATTCTACGTGAGCACCATGACACTCCACAAGCTGGGCATGGAGGTGAATGGAAGACGTATGAATTGGTAAAGAGGTTCTACTACTGGCCAGAGTTGCAAGATCAAGTCAAGGACTTGGTAAATCACTTGGTGTGTCAAGCGGTGAAGGCGGATCATGGAAAAACTCCGGGATTGTTACAGCCCCTTTCTATACCAAATGAACGATGGGAAAGCGTGAGTATGGACTTTATAGTCGCATTACCTAGAATTGTTAGGCAACATACTCAAATTTTGTAGCAGTGGATCGACTAACCAAGTATACTAAGTTTATAGCATTAAAAGGGGAGGCTATGGGACATGACGTAGCAGTTGCCTATATGCAACACATATTCCCAACCTTCGGACTTCCCTTGTCCATTGTAAGTGATCGGGACACTAAGTTCACAGGTCACTTCTGGAGAGATCTCATGAAAGGATTGAGGATCCGATTATACATGAGTAGTGGAAATCATCCACAGAGGGACGGGCAAACTGAGTGCATATAAACATGATCTTAGAGGATATGTTGCTATGCGGATGACTCCCTTTGTGGCTATGATGGGTCGAAATCCAAGGACTTATTCACGTGTACATAAGTACCTCCGGACTGAAGTTGCAGTACACATGCTTCATGATATGGATGCAATCCTGCGACAATGCAAGCAAGCTTTGCGAAAAGCTCAAGATAGGGCACGAATGTCTGCTAACCAGCATAGACGTGATATCTCTTATGCGGAAGGTGATTATATCTTCCTACGTGTTGTTTATCCTTCGGCACAAAGAATGAACACTTTATGGCCTTTAACTAAAGGTCGGGTGCCCAAACTTACTCCGCGGTATGCTGGACCTTTTAGGATTACTAAAAGGATCGGGGAAACAGTGTACGAGTTGAACTTACCACAGAAAGTAGGGATCCATCCTGTGTTTCATGTAAGTCAGCTAAAAAGGGCTATACTGGATACCGCTAATGTGGTTAGTCCGCAAAGTATACCGATCGTCTTAAACTCCTCTGTGATGCCAGAATGTCTTTTGGATAAAAGAGTTCGGCAGCTGCGCAATAAAGATGTGGTAGAACATTTGTTTCAGTGGCAGGACCAGTCTCCTGAGGATGCCACCTGGGAGACGGAGGAATTTGTGCAGCAGTTCCCTCATCTAAAGGATCAACCTTGAGGGCAAGGTCCAAAAGGAGGGGGAGGAATGTTACAGGTGCTCCCAAGGGCATAGCCGGAATCGGGCCCTTGACGGACGTCCATGAGCACGGGGGTACTGTTGGTCGCAATTGCCGGGCAGTTGTGATTTGATAGGCCATGTTGACTGTAATCAGTCTATGGTGATGGAATGCAGGATAAGTGGTAATAATTGCTAGCGACAGATAATAGATCGATAGGGGCACTAATATTAGGAAATACTAGTGCGAAAGGAGCTTGCGGGGTTTGTAGAGGCAAAAGATCTATATGGATGCATGGTTAGCATTGTTATATTATTGTTAATGGAACTAGTATGGGCACTAGGGGCCAAATGCATTAATATAAAAGGATGCAAGTTAGCTATGGTTGAAAATGTCTATTAAATGGATATGTGGCATCAAGTGGGTGGTTGGGTTGTAAAACCTGATATAGAACAAGGTCAAACGAATTCGTATCAGACCAAAAGGGGATCCGGCTGCCAGATCTGTTAGCCGTGTTATAGAGATGGGATTTGGATCGAATCAAGGGCTAGGCTGGCCGGTTTTGACCATAGTAGACTGCTACTGAACTCCAGTGGCCGGATTATAAAGCCTGGAGATGGAATTGGATGAACTAACGGAATTGGGTATGAAGCTAAGAGGAGCCGATTCTGCTGCCAGAGTAATCCATTTGGATCAAGACTTGGACCTTGAGGTCGTTACAGCAGTCTGAGGTTGTTGGTGTGGCTTTGAGCAGATTAGATCTGCCAAGGGTCAGATTGGGCCTTTGGACAGCCAGCTGGTATTCACCCAGGGAGAAACCACTGGTGGAATCCGATTGCTGAGTAAGCTCCACATAAGAGCAGACCAAAACGGATCAGTGAGGGGGATCTGGAATCCAAGGTTTGGGTGGAACTGATCGGCGTGTCTCACGCGGGCACGGTTTTCTCAAGAAAATTTTTTGTCGTAACAGTCAAATTATTCTCCATTTAGCTGTTGCTACAAACGCGATTGCAGAAAATAAACAAGAGCGCTTTAGGGTATTTTACAAGAAAATCTCACAAGCATTATAACATATGGGATTTTTTCTGTTGTGCTTTTTGATATCGCATGATGGCAATTTGCACTTGAACTTTTGCCTTCAATTCCTTTTACTTAATACTAATCTGAACATTCCATCTTTGTAATAGCAACATGTCATTTCACAGATAGGAATTGTATCGATGCTATCACATGGTTCCCTGCTCATGCATGGACTCGACATATCACTCTTGAGGAGCAAGCCGACGTGTCAAAATCTTGATAGGTATTCCTGTGAGTTTTCTTTTGAGAAGTATCAGAATGAAGATGTCACTTTGTCTATGAGTACAAAGCTGGGTCCCTGTATTTTGACCTTGAGCATGTTCTATTTGTTTTGTTATTTCTGTGTTATACATTTTTGTCTTACTTATTGAATGGCTCTCGGTAGCAAGTACAAATATTTCCACAGCTGTGAGTGCCATTTGCATTACATCTAGTACAACATAATTAAGTATTAAGTGACATTATTTTGTCCGCTGCTATATTGTTTGAGCTTCGACAGATACTCAATTTGGATATTATTTTAACTAGTATGGCTATTGCTATATATACCAGCCATTGCTGAGGCTTTTTTTCCATGATTGATTCTTGAAATGTATTTCTTGTTCAATTTCTAAAAGCTAAACAATGTAAGATCATCAAATTGATGACATTCTGAATTCAAATTGTAGATAAAACGTGTTTTTCTAGACTCTGATTAATTGCAACATGCAATGTGCATAAGCCTTAGAGATTTTAAAATTGGATGAAGCCTTTTGAAATTTCCTTTACACTACAGTTTTAAAATTTCCTCGCCTTTTAAAAAACTTCCTTTGTAATGCAGTGGAAACTTATGAAGCCATCAAACACTTTTCAAATTGCCTTTGCATTTAGGAATAGTGCAATTGAAGGAAATGAAAGCATTGGATCATGGCTATCATCTTAGGAGCTTGTCCATTTTGTGCCTTTAGGAAAAGCTTACCATTCTAACACACTTGCAACAAATACTAGGGATATATAATCCAACATTCCATCGTATTTGTGGCAAGCTAATAAGTATAATTTATCAATGGCAATACAACCATTTGTGACGAAAATAACTTGTTATGATGTTGGGTGGATTCTTTTGCAGTTATTTAGGGGAAAGATAAAACCTCCATAAAATAAAGTGATTCCATCAGTATCCTCTACTTCCTTCCCAAGGCCTTCAATCTTCTCAATTTAGTTCTTGGTAGCAGGGCCAATGGTATAAGATCAGCTATGGCATTCTGATCTACCTCAAAGAATAGGCTAAAACCTGAGTATGCCGATTTGCAAACAACTCATTCCTTCAGATGGCAGGTTCTTGTTTATTTCTAGAGTTTCTTATTTATTTCCAAGGTTTCTAGGCAAAGAGGATCCAGAATGCCTTGAATGATGGTGGTTAGAAAAAGCTGGAATTTATGGTTCCAACTGAAGGCATTTATAACATTAGGGCGGATTTGGGGTCTGAAAATGGCCTCCTATCAGCCAGTCCACGTCATATTTCCGCTCCTTTTTTCCCATGCCACCTAGGATATCAACATCTCATCATTACAGATTTACTTGGAATATTCTCCCGGAATAAGGGGGATCGCGCATTCATGGCGCCATATGTATTTAATTTTGTTGGTTGTCAGACAGACGGTGATGCAACACGTGTCTCTTGGTTTGTCAGATACCAAGCGTCATTGTCACCGATTCTTGTGCTATTTTCATTTAGAGCCCATGGCCATACAAGCTTCCCCCTTCCACATTTCAAAATTTGAATGTGTAGGTTGAAGCTTTGTATCGAACTTTCATTTCGAGGCTTTGCGTCGCTACTTTTATGGGTGGTTCACATGGAGAAGTTTAGGCCCTCCGCTGAGTTCTGACGGAGTCAGCACTCTGATTAAAAAATTCAACGCTGCATCAGCTATGCAAGTTAGATCTTGCGAGGGCTGATTTTCCAAAACAGGGGCTGATTTTTTTTGCCTCATTAAGTTCGCCAGGTTTTAAGCCGGTAACCCATGATTCATTCCATGTGAACCCACATTAACCGGGATCTTTACTTCATCCCAATACAGGCTTCCCGCCCCTTACAATTCGAAATTTGAATTTGCTTAATGTATAAAAGCATGGATTGTAGGAGAATGGACTTTTCGATTTCCATATGCACGCGTTGCAAATGTCAAAAACGAGGTTAGTAATGCGGACGTTCGCTCACACGGGCGAATTGTGCTTGGGCATACAAATTGTACATCTTCATTTTCGCCGTCGCGATCCATGCAAGATGGAAGCTCCAAATGATGTGTGGATAAGGATCCATCTGACTCACGAATATGCTCCAGTCTTCAATCGCAAAAAAGGAGGTCTAAAAAATAAGAACTTAGACCTCGACATGTTGCGCCTTGCAGGCTCAAAAAGTGTCGACATCCCGGGCGGATGGCGCTTTATATCCATTGGATCCGTTGAGTGGCAAGAAATCGTCATTTCGGACGTTTCAAGTTTAGTCCGATTTTGTGGTGACGGTAACTCGGGCCTCCTGGGATATTGTGAGAGATTGAGAGAGGATGAAGGCATTCGAATCGAATACGCCTCCTTGAGATGAGCTGCTTCCGATAAGGAAGGGGAAATGTCCGTGAAGATGCTAATAAATGACATTATACTTTGCAATGTGAAGGGTTTATACATTCTTGAAGTATAAAGGTTATGGTGTTTGTGTTTAGATACCTCTAATACAAGAAGTCTTTGACTATTGTTCACAATAGATTCCTTTAAAAATCTATTGCTATTTAAATTATAACAAAAATGAGTCTTGAAACTCTTTAAGTAGTAGAAGAACTCTTTGACTAGTTATCCATTTGATGACCATTTTTTAAGAAAATATGGTATGTGACATTCTTATATGCAAACATTCATAAAATTTATGAACATTGAAGGTCAAAGCCATCCTTGTTTAAAGAGGATCATATGATGCGAAATCTTCATGCGCAGAAGTAATTGCATATAAGAAATTCGCCTGGTGTGATCCTTGCGTAAAAAAAGTAAATAGAAACACAAATATTGAACTTACAACTTAGCGTAAACAAATAGTATTTTAATAAACCAACACTTTACATACTAACACTTTACACTTTAAATAAGATATTTCTTTCTTTCATTTTACTTGAAAGCTATTTTTTTTCAAGATGGATCACACCAAGCGAATAATACATATGCAAAAAAAAAGGGACACACTAAATTCGCATGGTGTGATCCACTTTCTTATTTGTTGTCAAATTAAAATTAAACACAAGTACTCATTCCTATTTGTATCTAAAATGCTTGAAGGATCACACCAAGCGAATAGTACATATGCAACAAAAATGGAACACACTAAATTAGCGATCGTGATCCACTTTCTTATTTGTTGTCAAATTAAAATTAAACACAAGTACCCCTTCTAATTTAATGCTTTACCACCCCAAGTGCATAAAGTTATTAGTCCTTTTCAAGTACCCCTTCTCATTTAATGCTTTACCACCCCAAGTGCATAAAGTTATTAGTCCTTTTCAAACAAAGACATCTTTTTTTTTTAGAAGGATCACATCAAGGGTACATATGCAAAAAAAATAGAACACAATCATTTCGCATGGTGTGATACGCTTTCTTGCTTGTTGTCAAATTAAACCTTAAACACAAGTACCCCTTCCTATTTGCATCTAAAATACTTTACCAACTCTAGTAGTACATAAAGTTATTAGCCTTTCTCAAAAAGCAAACACTTTATCAATAAATGAGCACGTCACATATCCACACTTAACTTCAAATAAGACACATATATATTTCTTTTATTAAAAGATAATCAAAGTAATTTTACTATAGGAAGTCATCTTTTTCCAAAAAGATCACACCAAAGCTTAATTTTGTATAAGCTAAAAGGTTGGAATATACTAAATTCGCATGGTGTGATCCACTTTCTTGTTTGTTGTCAATAGATAATAACACCAAGTCCCTCATCAATAGTCTCCCATTTGCATATAAAATATGTATCATTCCAAGTTATATTATGTTTTATGAACTAAACTTTTTCAAAGAGGGTCTCAAAGCAAAATACAAACACTTAATCAATAAGCCAACACTTTACCAACAACCAAAGCTTTATTAAATAAGATTTTTATGTTATTTTATCAAACCTAACAATGTTTCCATATGTGACACTTTGAGTTAACTGATCCAAAGGCTCATGAAAGCGACATTTTATACAATATATCTTTGGAGCTTTTGTGTCGCGGCATTAGTAAACACCTCTAATGGAGCAAATATTTTGTAACTCATTTTTTCAACAACCCTGGATGCACGTCTTATCAAACATTTCTTCATTGCAAGGACACCATTCTCATAAGGCTTGCACAATTCGCTTAAAAGAGGTCATGGGACGACTTTCAAGCTCGGCTCCCACAACTTTACAACGTAAAACTAGATGCCCATTGCCCTGAATGTATATCTTGGAAAAGCATGTCTCTTATGTCCATATTTTAGACAACAACGATGCTAGTAATGCTTTTCCCTAGTCTCAAATCCCCACATCCGATAAATATAGCCCAAAGAAAAAATATTTGATTCAAAGGAGTGAATATAAATCAAGAAGAGGGAAGAAAAAGAAGCAAGGATCACATGACGCCAAATCTCACTACACATTTACAAAGTGCATATGCATTTTCGCATGGTGTGATCCATGTATTATTGAGGGTGCAAATTTGCAAATATCCTCCTCTTCAAATCCCTTCCCCCTCCCTTCCCTTTTTTTTGCAATATACTATCCATAGCATTTATTTTGAACCCTATAGTTCTACCTATTCATTGCGTATGAATGTCGCCTCCTACGATGTAACTCCATAGTCACCCTTCGTTATGGATAGCATTCTCACCCACGAGCCTATGGATAGATATCCTTCCACCGCCGATCGATCGGGGTCGTTGAATTGTAAGAATGAATGGCGTGGAGCAATACGATGAATGGGAAGAGCCGAAAAAGTAGGAAAACTTCGAATGAAAATTTGGGTAGTAAAACATGGCATGTAACGTGACGCTTGCTTGTCCGCACATCGCCTCGCCATTGTTGTTGCTTAACTCTATGCTCGCCCCATAAAAAACACGTATACACTATTGGAGACTTGGATTCCAAATGAAGAGCGGCGGCGAGAGGATGCAATGAAGGGCGCTTAATGTGAACAATGGAAATCTTGGTGCCAAAATTTGATAAGATGGTTGGTGCATGTGGGCATGTGCACGCGAGGGCGGAAAAGTAGCCATTATTTTGGTCCGCGATACGATTTTCGAAAAATGCGGGCCATTAATGTGGTTGCAATGAATGCACAAACATGTCCTATGAAATTTCGCCATGTGGATGCCAAGTAAGTCTGCTCCTCTTTCTACTTGCCAACTAATACTGACTTTGGAAAAAAATGCGCAAACATCATTGGTCGCGAGAAACATGACGTGGAATTCTGGCATCCAAGATATGGGCCATTTTGAGACCCCAAATCCGCCCTAATGGTTCATCTCATAAGTTAAGTAGATAGATGTCTCATTCTACAGCGGGAAAAAAGTAAAATCACAAGCAGATAATTTATCAGAAATGCTGTATTATCAAATCCGAGAAACATTAAAAGCATCTTCAACACTTTTGTGAGTTTGTCACTGCAAAAACATATTCTGGGAGAAGATCATAGGAATGAGGGTCTTGGCGGATGGCGCTATGATGGCTGCCATGTAGGGTCTCGACGCGATTTTCTTCATAACTTCTGGCTCGAGTGTCAGATTCAGGTGTTTTTTAGTGCGTTGGAAAGCTAGAGATATTTCGGCTATCATGGCAAACCCTAGTTTGCCAGGCTTCCGGAACACGTTCATGAGCCAAGAAAGTGGTAGGTGGTGCTCCTGCTTTTTCTTTTGTGCATGATATGAATTCTCCTTTGCCGCTTCCTAATCCTTTTGCTTTTGACCCTTCTCTTGTTAGTACAAGCCTGCAACACTTTCCCCCTCTTTCTAAATCTGCACCTTTGTCTACTTCTCAAGTAGAGACCACAGTAAATACTTCTACTGTTGCTTCTGCTTCTTTTTTGTCTATTTCTGCTGGGCGTGTGTCTGCTCCTTCGGGTTCTTCTGGTGTTTCTGCTGCATTGAATATTATGTTACAGAATAACAAGAAAGAATTGAGCTCGTATCTAAATGAGTTACAAGCACAAGATGACCATATGGATGTTCAGCTACCTCCTGAGGGTGTATTCTATGAGGCACAGCAGTGTTCAAATGATTTTACACAGGCTGGCCTACCAGTTATCGAAATTGATCATGATGCTCATTTGCAGTGTGTTCAGAACCTCATGTCTCATGCAGTTGTTTGCCATTTCACTGGACAGTTTCTGGATCTCAAGAGGGTTGGAGTCTGGCTAAAACATCACCTTCAGAGACTGGGTCTCCCTCATTATGCGTCTCTAAAAGTTTTGGATAAAGATAATAATTTCTTCCTGGTCATGTTTGACTCTTCACTTGCAGTTGACAGGTTTGTGGAGCATGGTATTGATCCTCTTTGGGGACATTATCTTCTATATCAGGTTTATTCTCTTGGATTCTTGCCAAGTAAGTCTGGTGCATTGCGCATGCCTTGTTGGATTGCCTTAGAGGATTTTCCACTAGAACTGCAAGTGTCTGATTTTATGATTGCTATTGCTAATAGATCGGGTATGCATCTTGCCCATTCTATTGTTAATGGTCCTGGAATTTGTGTATCTCTTCCTACTTGTATTTCTATTCCTCAGTCGGTAGTGGTCAAAAGTGGCCCACTTTTTTCCAAGTACGAACTACATTTGCTTAATGGACCTGAGCTTGCCAAGATATTTTTCAATATTGAGGTTTTCGCTACTTACAGGTCTAGGCATACTTTTGTCTCTATCTTCCCAAACTGCTCCTATCCCATGTCACATAGCATCCACTTCACTTGAATGTTGTGTTGTATCATCTTCTTCCTCATCTGCCTCTGCATTAGTTAGTCCGCCAGTATTACTAGCCCTTGTGCCTTTTTCTCTAGCTATTTCTGCACCATCATCTTCCTCTAGTGCATCTCTGTCTCAGTTTATATCAGTAGACCCTCTTAATGAGGATCAACACTCTCGTCTTCAGGACATTGCTCACAAGCAAGAATTATTGCCCGGGGGTTTCACCTAGGCATATGGGGATACCACATCTGCGTGCAAGGGGTCAACAAAAAACCCATGTATACGACTTTTTGGAGGTGGAAAACCCCTACATACGTAAATAGGAAAAGCCAGTTTCCAAGCCCCCTTCCGTAGATGTACTTTCGAACTATCCTAATTTTTACATACCCCTACCCGATCTTGTACTTGAGTTTGTGCTTGTGCGCCTTATGTAGAGAATAAATAGTATTTAGAGAAAGAAAAAAATTTCACAATGTTTCCCTAGTTCATCAATCCCATGCATGCGACATTACAAGGTTACTTCTAAGGAGCCCTTGTTTATGTGTTCTTATGAACAAGTATTTAGGAGCCCTTATAAGGACAATATCGGGACAATACATGCTAAGGACAATACATCATGGTAAGAACAATACCTCAACAATACATGGTAAGGACAACACATCATAATAAGAATAATACATGGTAAGGACAACTAGTAAACGTGTGCCCGGCGTTGCCGGGCATATGTAAAGGCATATGTTTGAATGGCCTTCAAATTAACACTAATCCTATAGAGTTGGTACACTTCGAGACTCTTATAGGACTCACGCCAAAGATATTTTGGTTCAGACATGAAAAATTATTTTACTAATATTGGGCATATTTAAGGGTATATGTTTGTATGGCCTTCGAATATGTTTGTATGGCCTTCGAATTAAGTCTCAAAAATTTGAAGCCTAAAAATCACACAAAATAAACTTTGAATATCTGTACCCAGTTACACGTTGAGCTCATACATGCATGAGCCACATTGTTTTTCACACATTGAGCTCACACATGCATGAGCCACATTGTTTTTGTGGCCCATTTTTGTCAAACACTGCATGAGTAACAATACAATGTGTGTCAACTTATAAGTTGCTAATGTCGTTAGATAACATGCATAAAGCATTTTGCAAAAGTATGCATAATTATAAATGTAAATGCATTAAAAGTTCTGTTTAATTAATGCAAGTATCTTTGAAGCACCAAGAGCTTTTCTAGAATTCATTGACCATTTAAGTTTTTTTTTTTTTTTTTAAAAGGGCATTTAATTTTATCTATTTACCGCATATTTGAGTTTGATAAACATAGCCTTTGAGACTTCTGTAATGATTTGCAGCACATTGATGTTAATGAGCAAAATTTATTTGAAGGGTCGCCTCAATAGACTCAATATTTATGCCTATCCATATGTCTACAGAAGTCATTGTATTCCATTTGCATGAAGGCATGAAATGCCACCACACTATGGCATAAGTAATGAGAAAATAATAATGTTCAGTGCAGATTTATAACCTTTGGAAAGATAGACGCAAGCCTTGCAAAGCTCTTCGATGTCTTAGCGTTATGCTGGCACAAATCTGGCATTGAAAAGACGTCAAAGATATCACCTGGTATTTCATCCAGAAACAAAAGCTTGCATCTGCATTAGTGGAAGTAGTAAAAGTACTAATTACATCTGCAAATCTTGAATAGCAATGAATATCATGGTTCAAATCTTCAAAAATTCACATTCTTATATCTTTATCGAAAAGTAGCACAGATAATTTACATTTGCATGCTGCAGAAGTGAAGCTTCCCTTCAATATTTACTAAAAGAGATGTGTTTCCTTATATTCTGATACAACAAACGTTATTCTCGGAGATGTTATTATGACAAACAAAAAAGACCGTTTAGTAATCCAAACCAAATAGAGATCCAGATGCAAAGCATTACCTCTACTTTTCCAATAGCACCAATATCAGACGCATCAAATCATGAAAAGGGAATAGAGCATTAGAATTTTGCTGATTCGTCCATGAAAAACTTTAAGCTTGATAAAAAAAATAGCAATGGGAAGGTTGAGGTAAAATAAAAACCACGAAAATCTCAGTTACCTGAGATAAATAGCAGCCAGAAGGCTTTTCCCTTCGAACATCCAAAGCCATCCTGCAAAAGCCTGCACAAAAAAAACGTCCATAAATAAGCATAAAACATAAGCAGCGAAGATAAGCTTTGGGAAAAAGCATAAACCAATGCTTTAAGAAGGCACACATTGGCTGTTCTAAAGCAAGATTTACCCTGAAGCCAAGATTCGACTCCACGTTCAGCCAACAGGAAGACTTCATCAAACCGTTGCTTTGCTATAGTCGAGTGGTTCGCTATAGGATCTGATTCGCTTCCATGCAGGAGCTGAAGTGGTTACCATGGTCGAATCTGGAGTTAAGCCTGATTTGGAAGAGAGCCAAAATTCTTAGCAGTTTTGCAGCAGGTGCTACTGAAACCTGTCGCAGAATATCCAAACAAAAATAAGAGAAAGCAAATCCGTCCATTATTTTCACACCTAGTATGAGTAAAGTAAGCAAGAAAAAGAGGATTCCAAGCTATTCTAACCCGTTATTTCCTGCTGCCGAAGTCCATATATGTCCAGATGAAGCAAGAACAGTGGAATACAAAAGCTCACTAAGAGGAGGAGAATACAATAGAAAAGGGCTCTAGCCATGGCTGCTCTCCACTGCAAAAAAATTTAGATGGTGTATGCCATGCTGCCGAAAATGATACCTTAAAGAAAGACATGTAACTTCAGACTTGCTCAAGCTTCAGCCATAGAGTCGGATTTGCTTGCAAGATGCGCCACAATGCGCTTCAAGAATCTATGCTGCATTTCAAACTAAGAACCATAAAAACCAAGAACCCTAAGCCTAAGAACCCAAAAAACAAAGGCCGGTGAGGTATGTCTGGGCCTTGGTTTAGATGGCAGATGAGAAGATTTAGAACAGGAGCCGGAGGCCTAACGTATGAGACGGATTGGCGCTTCCCGGCCTTCCCGCCCAACTCCCCCTTCTCGACCACCTACCGGAAGAATGGGGCCAAGCCGTATGAGTGACCAGTCCATATACGGACGTTTCAAGTTTGAAAAAACCCCTATCCAGTCACGCACTTGGGTCATACGTGTACAAAAAGGTGAAACCCCCGGGAATTATTGGAAGAAGGATGGTCTACTCCACGCCTGCAGAAGCTTGCACGTCGCAAAAATATCTCAGCTCCTCAATCTGCAATCTGTGTTAGTTCACGCAGTAAATATCTGATGCGATTGTTACAGTGGATGTCTCTGATTCAGTAACAATGAGACACCAGGGAGCAGATCAATTTGCTGTTAATGATTCTATGGATGTGGAAGTTCGACCTGGTTAAAGTAACTTTTCTAAAAATATGATTATATATTATTCTTCTCTTTGTAGGAGAGGAAAATAGTGTGAATTGCATTATATTGTCATGCTTAGATGGATGGCCCTGCTCAGTTGGATCTAATTGTCCACTGGGTTTTTTATTCCTGTCTTTGCAGTTATTCCACCAAAACAAATGCTTACGTAACCCTTCAATGATAATATCCCAAGCATCAGAGGTAGAAATATGAATACCCACAGGTATACCAAGAAGTTTAGTAGCCTTCCCATGAGGAAGCACCTTCCAAGGAAAATTCGCAACACAAGAAGGCACAACCCCATCAAGCGTCCATAATGCAGAACACTTTGGCCACCCAACAAGAACTCCAGATGCTGAAGAGAAAGTATCAAGAAGAAGCTTTGCATTCTGAAGATTGTCTGCGTCAGCAACAAGAAAGAGGAACGTGTCATCAGCATACTGGTTACAAATTTCCTGTGAACCATCCTCCATACTCAACCCCTGCACTATCCCATCCTGCATGGCCTTAGCAAATAGCTGTGAGAGGACCTCAGCTACTATTGTGAACAAAAGTGGAGCTAATGGGCAGCCTTGGCGAACACCTCGCCCAACCGAAAAAAGCGATTGGAGGGTTCCCCTGAAACAACACGATCGTGCGAGATATGGAGCTTCATAACATCACTGGTGAATCACCAAAAAGCCCAATGTTAAGAGGCTTTTTCCAAAAATTCCCAATCTACACTTGTCATATGGTTTGGCAAAATCTAACTTAAGATAGACTATCTGTGACCTTTCAATCCGCCCAATACATACCCTCATAAGCGGCAGACAACATTGTCTAAAAATGCTCCTCCTTGGCAAGAATCCAGATTGAGTAGGAGAGATTGATACAAGACACTACGCACTTTGTCTCGCAAGGGCCTTCGCAAATATTTTATACACGGAAGATAATAATGTGATAGGGCGCCAGTCAGATATTGTCTTGACTCTTTACACTTGGGAATAAGAGAAATACAGCCGGTAATGATCTTATCCAAACTTCCGAACCTACGAAACTCACGTAAAGCATTGTAAAGATCGCAAACCCAACCAATCCCAATATTCCCCAAAAAATTCCACCGGAAACCATCCAAAGCCGGGGCACTTGTCCTTCTTTAAAAGAGAAGCCGCGAATGTAAGTCATTGATGGTGATCTCGACTCTAGGTGTGCACGCTTTTGCTCCCACGACACAATGGGTGGACCTTCGACAAGACAAATGATTGCATATCCTCCCCGAAAGGGCAACTGATGCCTGGAAAAAAATGAGGAAAAGTGGTCGTGAAGATACTGCTTTAATTGAACCGGATCAGAACACTCTGAACCATCAGGCAAAATAAGGGAGTTAATAGATGCCATCATACGCCTTCTCTTAGCGGCCCGAAAAAAGAAGTGAGAGCACCTATCACCAGATCTAAACCATTCTAGTCCAGCCTTTATCCTGGCTTGATTCACATGAGCCGTCTCAATGGCTTTAATCTCTGTCAAGATTTCTTTCTCTCTAATACCAGAAGAAGGGGCACGAGCACGGCATCTCTCAGAACTCCCCGATACAACCCGTTAATTAAGCCTCTAGTCCGAACCACATTGCATGACCCCACTGCTTTGCAAAGGATTTAACAGCCTTGAGAGCAGCAACAATACCAGCCATGCCACCACTACGAGAGAATTCATGAGACCATGCATTCCGACAACCTGCAATGAATTCACTATCCTTCAGATGTTTAGTATTGAGCTTGAAATAAGTTTTTGTAGCTCTTCGCCGTAGAGGTTGTCCCAGAGAACCATTGTGGATTATGATCCGAGAGCGGCACTATCCAACAGTTAGTTCTCTCGAATCAAGAAAATCAGCAGCCATCGTGATTATAATAGCCACGATCATGTCGGGCGAGGTTCTACCATTGCCCGTCCATCCATTGCACCATGTGAAGGAATGATCACCCTCGATCTCCACAAGGCCACAATCATGCAGCAGGCGTTGCCATTGCTCCCCGCTCAAATCCCTGAACCACAGCGGATCCCCCCGCCACACACAATGCGCCTCAATCTCAACCATATTGAAATCTCCAATGAGCAACCATGCCACATTATTGCCTAGCCCGAGAACTTTGCTTTCTTAAGAGAGGCCCACAAAGCTCCCCTTTGACGCGGATAATTGTGAGCATAAACATTCACTAAACCACATTCTTGCCCCTGCTCTTTCCACTTAACAATTATCCAACGACCAAACCTGTCCACTTGAGTGAAAGTGACATTCAAAGAGGGCTTCCATGCAGTAAGAACGCCTGCTTTAGCAGAATCAGCATCCGCCACAAGCACATTATAATCACGCCCCAAACAAAATTCTCATTGTCTCGATGGCACATTATAATCACGCCCCAAACAAAATTCTCATTGTCTCGATGGGCATGGTATGATTCTGGCCAGTTAGCGACATGGCAAATCTTTCAAACAAAATTCTCATTGTCTCGATGGGACAGACCTATTTGGCAAAAGGTTGCTAGTACTCTGCCATTAGTTGCTCCAGAGGCTATTGAAGGGTGCATGTGGGTTTCCCACCAGAGTATTCATGAGCATAGGCTTGTGAATTCTATGTATAGGCTGCTTGTCAATAGTGATATCCTTCCGCCATCCACTAGGTGGTCCCTTCAGCTTTCACCTCCTAGTTGGAGACGTATGTGGACTTGGGCTTGGGATAAACTACTTCATCCTAAGGTGGCTGTGCTTTGGTGGCAGATTCTTCACAGATGTCCTCGTGTGAACGTGCTTGTCCACAAATTTGATCCTCGTGTGTCAGCACTCTGCCCACTGTGCAAGCAAAGGGATGAGACCATTGAGCATTGTTTCTTTTTATGTGTTCATCTCCAGCCTGTTTGGTCTTGGCTGCTTTCTCTTTTTCATGTGACATTGACAAGTCAGCAAGTGCTTCTGGCTGTCTATCCGGATACTTGGAATAAGTTGCGGAGCCAAGCATTTCATTTAGCATCAGGATGGTTGTTATGGTCCATCTGGAAGCGCAGAAGACTGTCTATCTTTCAGGGTTTGGATGCAGTTGTCCTCCAAGACGCACAAGCTAGAATTGTTAAGGCTTACTATTGCTCTTCGCTTGCTCCTGCCAAGCGACAGTTGATATTTGAGTCCTATTTGAGTGTGTTGTCTTATGCATAGGCTGGTGGTTCTACTCAGTGGATCATGATTATCCTCGGAGACTTTATTCCCGCCTCTGCATTTGTATTTTGCTTTTTGGCTTGGAGTTTCAATAAAGTTTGTCGTCCTTCAAAAAAAAAAAAAATCTTGTCCTTTGCATCTATATGCTTTTAGGAAATGCATTTACATGATCTCCTGCTTAATGTGGATGGTACATGGTGAAGTTCTTCGATTTATTTATGGAAGACACCAATCAAACAAACGAAGGAGTAAATTTAAAACTAATAGAATATCATGGGTTCAATTTCCATAACATGTAATATTGCTATATGACATTTCATATGATCATTCATCATATTAGTATGGTTATAGTTTGTTCGCAATACGTTTTTAAGGCTCGTGGTTTGGCTAGGCCGCGAAGTCAAAAAGATTTCCACACAACACAAACCATTAGCCCTTATACATAATTAAATCCCCCAAAAAAAAAAAAAAAAAAAAGAAAAGAAAAGAAAAAGACCCTTTTGTTTGGGCGTATGTTCACACGAGGGGTAACGCAGGCAACGAGAGTCGTTGGATAGGCATATTCAAGAATTATACTTTATTATCCATGGAATAGATTACCAAATGTGATTAGTTGAAGCATCCTGCTCTATTGGTCTACTAAATGACCTGATCATATTTACTTCTTTTTCTAGTATATATAGTTGCATTTGAAGTGCAACTATTTGCTTTAGCCTAGATATACATAAATTATGCAACCACTTTCCTACCTATATGAGCTAGTGGGTCCATTATTTGTACCTTCTCATCGCTTAGTCCACAACATTATAGGTGAGCTCACAAAACTCCAAGAGACTTGATGAAGAACCTTCCAAAATGTATGGCATAGCTTGATTATATATACAAGAAACTTATCGCGGCGGCCAAGGCCGCCGCGAACGTTTCTCTTCTTCACCCCCTTGCTAAAGGTTTACTTGGCCAGACGGGAAGAATTAATGGTTCACTTGGCTATGCCCACTCTTCTATAAGTTAAGCCATGAATTGTTGCTGAGAAATAAAGCAACAAATTATCCTAAATAGCCACAAACATACTAAAGAAAACACCACCATTGCCAAATGAATTTCCAAAGAAATGGCTTCATATCAAGGAATGGCACATAAAGTATGCTACGAATGAAATGTGAATTTGTTCACTCTATAGTTACATGGCCTGATTTAATTCTCCAAGAGATACAAATTACATGCGATCTCATTTCCTTTATTAAGAACCCATACTAAGGTTAGTTGTCATGAGCACCACCTCTTTCTGCGACCAGTAAGCTTGGCCTTTCATAGAGGACCTTATTGCATACCACCTCTTTTTGCAGCCATTAAACTTGGCCTTTCATAGAGGACCTTATCACGTACAATGTTCTCACGAAGAAATTATCGATAAGTCTACATGAAGATGCAAATGAAAACTGAAACTTTTGAACAAAATACTGTGTACTTATTTTAGGAACATCACTAGAAAGCAACACGTTGACAGTTCATCGAGTATGAAACTTTCAATGACATGAAGATGAACTAAAAATGCATAAAGAGAAAACAAAGCAAAAATCCTATTTCCCAATAGGTTTTGCATGGCAGCAATGCATGATGCTTTTTCAATTACTTGAGAAACAATATCTCAAAGTGCTTATGAAGAATGTTATGCTTTTTCTAACAAAGGCTATTCTATTCTACAAAGTTTCAATTAAAAAATAACTGGATTGCATTGTTGCAAGGTGCACCTAGATGCTATTTGCTGCCAATTGCAGGCCTTTAATGGCCATTTTAATATAATAGAATAAAGATAAATCAATGTTGTAATGTTAATATTAGGAAAGGAATATTCATGGCAAATTTAGAACGTTAAATAGGTGGTAGGTTGGTAGAAAACTTATTCAGCCTACATTTTGTTGCCTCAAAATCATGATGATATGCAACCTTGAACTAGCTGCTCTCTGCCTGCAAACCATGACTTAAAGGGATCCCATTCTATGCATAACCAAACTCTCTAGAAAATCAATATATAGTTCGTGTTTAAATCCTCTGGCAAGGACAAACCAGAATGATTGATGTCACCTGCATCCATTGTGAGCAAAGGCCCTGCACAGAATGATTGATGTCACCTGCATCCATTGTGAGCAAAGGCCCTGCACATCCGCATCGGACAGCAAAAGGAGAAAGCAAAGTAAGCGAAGGTCAAGAATGCAAGAAACATCTAAATGCAACTTGCCCTGTTGCCAAGAAAGCTGCAATAAATTGATTATGCTGAAACCTGCTCTAAATAAACATGCCGCCAAAAATGCTGAAACCCTCTAAAGCCCTGTTTCTTCGAGGCCTTCAACTCCTGGCAGAGCAATAGCTGTTGTCACCAAGAATGACATAGAAAAGAAAGCCGATTTTACAGCATTTCAACACATTTCATTCTCTGTTTTATCACAGAAAGGGGCAGGTGAAAGGCCTCGATGTTTATCTTAAACATAAGTTTTCAATTTTAAAAATTTCCGGTTGGGAAAATAATTGTAGGGAGCTTCCGATTGGAATTTATAAATTCCGAACGATCTAGAAAGTGTTGGGAAATTTTCCTCACGGGGACAAAAAGTTTCCCCAACACCGATGCTCAAGACCTAGTGGCATGATTTTTTTGTCACGATGGGTTGTCTCCAAGATCTGAACATGGCAATTTTATGGCTATATCTTGTACACGCGATGTAGAGATGACCCGGTTTCAAAAGCTCCATGGTCAAGGGCATCTCCAAAAATCTTCCTTTGCTCATACTTTTTTTAGCCCGATTCTAGCTCAAGACCTCTGCATGTGCTTTACGCATCTTGTAAAGATGCCATCATATAATACATCAAACTAAATGCCAAACTCTATCTCGGTTGATTATAAAGAATATATGGTCACTTCAATGATAGTATAATACCTATAAGACAAATCTCCCTCCATTACTTCAAATGGAAAAACTTCGATGAACCGGAGATGGAAGAAGACATACCGGATCCCCCGGTTTTAAGGAGCCCCATCCTTGAACCTGTTCAACAAAGCAATGTGGAGGATGGGAAGGAAATTGGGATATAACATTGATATAGTATTCAATGCCCCGTCATTATCATGCCGCCTTCATCATCCATGATATTATTATCTTGCCAATATGGTAATTGCTCGGTTCTACATTTCAAGATAATGCTAACCATGTTGCATGTGGGGTGCAACATCGAGGGATGCTTCCAAAAGCTCATTTGCAATGCTCGATAAAATGAAATTGGATGAAAACTTGAATAGTTGAAGGAATCGTCTTCCCAAGTCCCGAATCGCAAAGAGACGGACTGCATTAGAATTTACAATGAACTGTTACATATTAAAGGAACTAAGGATTTGGCGGAAGAATGCCCCCCGACCTTATATAATAAGTGTTGGGATGTGTTTTTAAATGATTATTTACATGTAATGGTTGCTTGTAAAAACTCAAATCGCGAGAATCCAAATTCCTTTTAGCAAATGGTCCATCCTGTCACCGCTATTTGTTTTGGCAAGACCAAAATGCCGATTTGTGCGGGACAAATTGTAATGGTCGAAAAACAAAAGTCTGTAATATTTTTTTTTCGGCGGTATATCTAGCCATTCATAAATGATGACCCCCACACGGCATAGTTGCGGTAGGGCACACACTTTTCGTAGCACGCCCATCCTCCGGCCTGCAAAGAAAAAAAAACAGGTTTGAAAAAAAATTGAAACATTCGTTTGAAATACTGGGGCGCCACAAAGCCATCTTTAACTTATCTTTTCATTCAATATAGCAATTCTCGGTTTAATGTCAAGAGTTGGAAAAGGAGTGATCTTTGGAACTTCGGTAACTTACCTTATCCCATCCATGTATACTCTGTAGTAAATACCGTTAAGAGCTCCAGAGATTGATGTTATACTTAGAATCCGATCTGCGATGTGTTGTTATGCCCAGAAAATGCCTAAATTTGAACGAAGATAACAAAACCGACTTTATTCATATAGAAGCTCAAATATGTCTTTGAATCACTTGTTTGCATACCTTGTGCGCTAGCATTTGTTGAAGGACAGGGAGCAACCTCAGGCCCCTCAAGAATGCCCTCACGAGATGAGCAGGGGTGATTCTCCCCCCATTCAGCTAGCAGCCTATTGCGGACCTTCGTAAGTTGGCGTGAAGAGTATTGAGAATTAGAACTACTTAAGGAAAAATTTATGATTGCGATAAAAATACACCGCTTCATATGTCCTCCCGAACCTTGCATGGCGAACAAATGACCGCTCCTCTCCATAATCCACAGTCCCTCTCGGATAATAAAACAACTCTCTTGCTCTGTGAAGAAAGCCCCTCAAACATATGAATAAAGATAGAGGCTTACGGAAATCTGCCCCTAGAGAGCGGTTTTCCTAAACCTTCTTTGAAACTAATTATAGTTGAGGTTTAGAAAAGAAACCGGTCATGAATACTTGTGAGGGAGCCAAGGTCGGGCACAAAAACCCTCTCTTCCTTCTTTTTCTGCTCCCCAAAATACGAGATGCCGCCTAACTTCACATTTATAAGAAAATTAGAGTTCCAATATTACAATCGAAGACTGCAAGATTGGAACAAAGACAAATTGAGAATAGGCCATACCCTGCCGAACCCAAATATGCCATGAAGCAACACAATGGGTGTTCTATCGAACTTTGCAAGAAACTTCCATTACATTTTGATTTGTTCATAATCTCATCCATTTAGCGAATAAATCTCGGTTTCACAGAGTTTGCGGCTATTTCGAGTCTTGATTCAACAATTGGCACAACTTTGGAGCTCTGATTACGGCTTTTCGGTCAAGAATCCCGCTATATATGCGTAAAAGATGGCTAGGCTCTCGTGTGAGAAGCGCCATATGCCGATGAATTATCGAATCCGATAATCAACTCTGTGAAATCCAAGGCGGTCCATATTAATCGGGCATCTCAGCTCTTTTTAAAGGTAATTTGTCGCAATCCAAGGCGACCTTCCGAAAAATGGCGACTCTCGCGTTATGTGCGGAACAAAATATTTTTACCCCGTTTATTGTGATTCCATCGCAAAAAATTCCATCCCGTGGAATCACCGGGCGGAGACCCATTATCCGTACGAGCCCCCCGTTATCCGTGCCGAGCGAGGTCGGCTTTGTCATTTATACCTTCCGCCGAATCACAACTTTGCTATTCCGCCCGGATGGAATCACCAATTCTGATTCTTGAGATGGAATCACCGCTCATGTATTCCACCACCACGGAATCACAACCGTATTATTTATTCCGAGATGGAATCACAATCGTGTTATTCGCCCACGGAATCACAACCATGCTATTCCGCTAGATGGAATCCGCGAGCGTCGATTCGTGAGATGGAATCACCACTTACGTATCCCGCCAGACAGAATCACAACATTGCTATTCCGCCAGATGGAATCACAACCATGCGATTCTGCCCGGTGGAATCACAACCATGCGATTCTGCCCGGTGGAATCACTCCTCCGTGATTCCACAAGATGGAATCACTCCTCCGTGATTCTGCAAGATGGAATCACTCCTCCGTTAAGCGAGCTTTAAGCGAAGCCTATGTTTACTTGAAGATCATGAATGAAATTAACACTGAACCATTAGAAATACACAAGCTAGGCTACTTCATTTTATATGTGCATGCCCATTATGATGCTCTGCCAGAACATTTCTGGTTGGCGATTTGAACCCCTTGCACTGCCCAGAACATTTCTGGTTGGGGATTTGAACCCCTTGCCATTATCGGCAATGCCATAGGGCTGCTTCAAACAAGAACAAGAAACAACAAACAAAAAAACAAGAACAAAAAACGTACTAAAAAGGAATAGAAACCCATTTCTCTAGATTCAACATAAACAGAAATTCAAACACGGATTTGTGCAGTATGAACCAGTAGTAGCTGAGGAATTAACAGCAAAAGCATGGAAAACAATGCTGCAGGTGCCAATACTTTCTCAAGCAATTCATGTGATAGCACCTCTTACTCTGTATGGCATGGAAAGGATGAATGATTTGATTGCAGCTTTTAAGCAGCACAGTTTTCCGCTGGCCTCCTATATGCCCATGATGCCTGTGCAGAAGCTTGAGAGTCTTGTTTCTGCCCATCAGGCCTGATGCCTATGCTGCAAGCGATCTTTTTTCCCTTACAAACTTGAGGGAATCTCCCCTGTTGACTTCGATGCCATCCCACTACACATACCAAAACCTTAGCTTCCATGATACGCTGGAGAAACACATCGCCATAGCTGCGCTTCAACTTGAAGATTCGGAGCCTCTCATACTCATAACAGAAAAATCTCCAACAGAAAAATCTTGAAGCAGAAGAGAAGGAAGAACGCCACCTCTTTTCAGCCATATCTATACTGCCGGATCTGCACAAGAAAATAACGAGAACAAGAAAAAAAGAAGATCCCCTGAAACCGGAACAGAACCAAAAGCTTAAAAAACCCGCATAAACCCTGCTGAAGCCATGCCGGATTTGCAGAACCCGCCCTTTTTGCCGGATTAATGCAGAATATGGGCTATGGCCGAATAGGGGCTATGCCAAAGATGCTGCGCTATGCCAAAGATGCTGAAGAATGCCGAAGATGCTGATGTGAATGCTGCTGCCGAAATGAGCTGCCGAAATGCTCAAGAATGTTGAAGATGCAAGGAATAACAGGAGTTCAGTGCCGTCCTACAGCAGAACAGCGACACAGAAAGAAAGACAACAGAACAAAAAACTTCTCGTTGGCTTAAAAAAACCTGCATAAACCCTGCTGAAACCATGCCGGATTTGCATCAACAAGAACAAGAAAAAAGGAAGATAGCCTGTTCAATCGCCATCGCCGGAGCAAGCGGCCAAAGCCAGCACTAGCTGAAACACTCCCACAAGAATAAAGAATAGGACGTAAAAAATTTGAATTTTTACTAGAATATTCTGGATGGTGATTCCGTCGCATGGAATAACAGAGCGGTGATTCCGTCCCGCGGTATTTGGCAGACGTGATTCCGTCGGAAGGTATAAAATGGACGGCCAGGATGGACCCTACGCACGGATGGTACGGGATCCATCGGAAGGTACACGGCGTTGTCGAGTCTGCGAATAACGGGGCCTCCGGAGCGGATCCCGTTCGGGAGGGTCTGCGGATTCAGCGGGAGGGAATATCTTGCGATGGAATCACAATAACCGGGGTAAAATATTTTCACGCATTATGTAGGTAGAATGTTTAGGTCTTGCACGCCGGATTCAGACCATCGAGCCTTTTTCCATAGAAGCTACATCATTTCGAGACTATGCCCCGCTCGAGCTACACAAAACCCAAAAAGGCCAAATGCATTACAAATGAAGAATAAGAAGCACGAAGAAGCTATGGCCGGAACTGGGCCGGAAGCAATGGCCGGATTGCTTGCAGAGGAAGAAAGGTACGTCCACTCCCCCTTTCGAAAATCGTGTCTCTCCCGTGTTTTTCTCGGATCACGTGTAAGCCCCAAACTTATTGCCAGGGAAAAAATATTACAATCAAACAGAAATTGTAACTGCCTTATATATGTTGAGAAATATCTTTAGATAAAGTGTTCAAAATTATTGGTACTCATTAAGTCAATATGAATATGAACGGGTCATGTTAATGTTGGGAGCATAAGTCATTCTATGTTTGTTATCAGAAACCTTGCCTCACACAACCACTAACGCTGTGACATAGAACCAAACTATTTTGTAAGTTCGGCCAACCATCTTCGTCTCATCTAACAACAAAACGAGCCTATAAATGTGGCATCTAAGGGGGACTAAAGCTCAAACAACAATGGACTCTATGAAGACCCTTGTTGCTCTTCTTTTGCTTTGCCCCTCAGTCCTAGCCACCTACAAGCCTCTCTTGGTTCTACTTTCATCCGATGGATTTTGGTATGGATACCAAGGGAAGGTCTCCACACCGAACATCGATAGAATCAAGGCACAAGGTATAGAGGCTACTCAAGGGCTAATTCCAGTTTTTCCAACCATGACCTTTCCCAATCATCAGTCCATTGCAACTGGACTTTATCCCTCATGGCATGGGATAGTTGCTAATGCATTTCGAGATGCTGAAGGTAATGCTTTTAAGAGCAAGGATCTAGATCCCAAATGGTGGTTAGGAGAACCAATCTGGCAAACAGTTGTCAGTCATGGTCTAAAAGGAGCCACTATCTCTTGGCCTGGTTCTCAAGTTCAAAAAAATGGTTGGACCTGCCCATCACAACTATGTGTCGCATTTAATGATTCTATTACTTCAGAACAACGTGTAGATTATCTATTGACTCTTATTGACTTGCCACTCTCAGATAGACCTGATTTTGTTGCTCTTCATTTCCAAGAGCCCGACAAAACAGGACATCAAGTAGGCCCTGCTGGTACTGAAACTCTCTCTAGTGTTGCATATGTTGATCAAGCCATTGGGCGCCTTTTGGATGGTCTTGAAGCTAGAAATCTAGTTGAATACACTACCCTCATTGTGGTTAGTGATCATGGAATGGTGGCTACTGATGAATCAAAAACTTTATATTTAGAGGATTTAGCTCCTTGGGGGATAAATATTACTTCAGATTGGGTTGATCACAAGAGTCCTCTTCTCACCATCAGACCCCCATCTAGCTTCAATATCAAGGACGTCTTTGATAGTATGACATCTGCACTTGATAGTGGACATGTCCAAAATGGGGCCCATCTGAAAGTTTACTTGAAGGAAGACATCCCCCAAAGGTTGTACTTTTCTAATAATGATAGAATTGCTCCAATTGTTGGAATAGCTGAAGAAGGTTACAAGGTGGAACTGACTAGGAATGATGCCAAGGCTATTCTAGGGACACATGGGTATGACAATGCATATTCTTCTATGCGGGGTATATTTATAGCTCAAGGGCCTCGATTCAAAAAGAACACCAAGGTGGATTCCTTTATGAATGTTGAAATTTACAATCTTATGATGTCTATCCTTGGGATCCAAGGTGCCCCCAATAATGGGACTGTGGGCTTTGTCCAGTCTATCCTCCTCTAGTTTTTTCTCCTAGTTTGTGGCCCTAGTCCATGAGGAGCAATGGCTTTAGTATGATATTGATGTTACTATTCTACATATATATTTGCAATGTTTTCTATTCTATTTACTCTAAAATGAAGCGTAAAAAATTGCAAGATCTGAGTATTTGATTAATTTATCTAGGCAAAATTTCGTTCTAAACTTGCATAGTCAATATGTTAATTGTTTGGAATCAATTGTGGTGTTTGTTCCACGAAAGACCTTTGCCATTAACATTAATATTTTTATAAAGGTAAAGAAGTTTCAACCTACGTCATGTCATTTTATCACGGCACAAGCATAAGATGTTTAAACAAACCATCACCTTCGCCTTCATACTTAATAGACAATTATTGTAAAAAAACTTGGTGGATGAAGCAACAATTATTAATGCCATCTTGTAGGGAAATTGCATTTTTAATGGCATTTTGGATGCCGTTCTGGCACCACAAGAGGAGCTATGCGACCAGTAGTGGCATGGAGTGGGTCTCATGTATAAAATAGAAGTTGGAGAGGCATTTCTACTCGAACATAGAGAAGTCCCTCCCTCCCCCAGGGACGAGATAAATTTCATCATCAATCAGGAAAAATGTATAATAAGTTGAGAGACATGTTTTTTTTTTTTTTTTTTTTTTTTTTTTTTTTTTTTTTTTTTTTTTGAGGAAACGGCAGAATTTATATTACTATATGGGAAAAGTTACATAGTCATACATACAAAAAACCATAGTAGGCAAACAAGCCCCACCATGGAAAAAGATGGCTAAAAGTAGCCACCAATATCCTTTAAGGGAAGGATGCCCAATTAAAAAAAGACCACTTTTTAACAATAGTTCAGAAAAGACAATTATAGTCTTATGATCTAGTCAACAGTCTTATTATCCATTCAACAGACAGATTTCATAAAATATCTGGCACACCATCAAGAGTGATTATAGCGAAGGCCTCCTCTGTGTGGATGAACATCAGATCATCCAGTTCATGGGTCCATAGCCTGTTGAATCCAGAAGGTACATGATCCAGGAATCCCGAGCATCTTCATGGATCTTAAGTTTGGCTTGGAAATATGGCTTTATCTCCGGATTGAACCTCCAAAGATCCTCATCCTCCACCAGACGGTTGAATGTAATGCAACTGATGACCTATGTTTTAAGCCAGAATAAAGCATCTATGGTCTCCATAGCTGATAAAGGGACAGTGGCGGGGTCCACCTCACGGGCGTGTCCTCCATCATGATGCCTCCTCAGCAAGAGCTCTGTCAACCAAAGAATCCATATCATTAAAAAGCAGAAAGGAAAAATTGAAAGAAACCATTAAAGGTTCCCAAGGAATCCCATATAGTTCAAGCCCTGTTTTGCCTTGTGAGCCATGGCAGCTTCAGCTAGATGGACCTAAAAAGAAGCTTTGAGTTTATTTAAGTTTGGGGGGCCGACCCTGTAATGGCTACCTCATTTCTGTGTTTCCATATAGCCCAACAAGTTAGAGCCCGAATGGTACCCATAAAGGGAGAGCTTTGATTTAGGTAGTGCAGCAAAGAGGCCTCATCAGAGGGGATTTGTTGCACCAAGGGCTGGATCCACTGCCAGAAAAAGGCTAACCAAGAGCAGATAAAGACATGTGAACTTGTTTCCCTTGAACCACAGCCCATCGGGCATAAGTCTGAAATTTGATTGTTAAATTGAGCCCTGAAGCCATTTGTTTTGAGGCTTTTGTTCAGCAATAGCCACCTGAAAAACCCAATTTTATTAGCACATTGTAGTAAGTTGAGAGACATGTTTAAAACTCAAGGGAAGAAGAAAAACCCTTTGTTCAAGACTATTTGTACATCTCAGAATTTCATTTAATTGAATATCCTCTAACTCATCCATGATTGCTAAAGGGCGCTTCTGCCTTCTGAGCATAACCCCATGCTCTAACAAACACCATGCCTCCAACTATCATCATCTCAATTACAATCTTAAGAATCTGTAGTGATTGTGATGACTGAAGTACAAAAGAAGATGTCATAGGTGGAGTCACAAGGCTTCCTCTGGCTTTGCAAGCTTAAATATGATGAGCGTAATTATATCTCAAAATACAAGGCTCGATTAGTAGTCCGGGTTGCTCCCAAAAGGCCGGAGTTGATTTTCAAGAGACGTATGCTCCTATGGCACGATTCTCCTCTATCTAAGCTGTTGGCAGTCGCCATGAACCTGGATATCCAACAGATGGATGTTAAGTCTGCTTTCCTGCACGGCAAGCTAGATGAGGAGGTCTATTTAAAGCAGCCAGAAGGGTATGTTTCTCCAGGATTTGAAGCACAAGTTTGCAAACTTAAGAAAGCCATATATGGCTTGAAACAATCCCCATGCCTTTGGTATAAAACCATACATGCATTCTTCACCAGTCAGGGATTCACACGAAGCCAGGCCGATTGGAATGTGTATACAAAGCACCTGGGTTCATTTGTCATCTATGTCGTACTTTATGTAGATAACTTGATTCTAGCATCTAACTCTTCAATGCTGATGAGGCAAACTAAAGCATCTCGGTCAGCACAGTTCCACAACAGACTTGGGTCCCCTCAAGTATTTCCTTGGGATATAGGTGGTATATGATCCCATGAGCAAAACTGTTACCATTCATCAAGCAAAGGCCATTGACTCTCTTCTGCAAAAATGCACCATGACACATGCATGAGAGGTAAGCACTCCCTCTGTTTCTTCTAATTTGAGACTTGTTGCTACTTCCCCAGGAGGAGAAACACATCCATACATGTTTGGCTTGTCCTACATAAGTGTGATAGGCTCTCTGATGCACCTTATAGTGTGCACGAGGCCAGATATAGCAGAAAATGTCATTACCATAAGTCAATTTATGGAACATCCAGCTCCCTCACATTGGCATGCCGTTAAAAGAATTCTGCGCTATTTACAATCCACCTCTTGCATGGGGATTACTTATAGATCCACACGCCATGGGGAGATGGCTCTTGAAGGTTTGGTTGATGCTGACTATGCCGAGGATGCCACTGCACATAAGTCTATAACTGGAAACTGTTTTAGGCTACAAGGGAGGGGGGAGGGGGGGTCATTAGCTGGAGTAGCAGGAAATGAAGATCAACTGCAACTAGCACCTGTGAAGCAGAATATATGGCCATATGTGCAGCTACAAAAGAAGCCATTTGGCTTAGAAGACTATTATCAGACCTTGGCATTGCTCAAAAAGAGGGCCACATTGATCCTGAATGAAAACCGAGTTGTTGTTAGTTTGGCTAAGAATCCATGCAACTTCACGAATGCCAAACACATTGAGGTACAATTTCATTTTACTAGAAAAAAGGTGGAAGAAGGAGAAATCATGATCAAGCATCTAGGAACTCACATGATGACAACAGATGTATTCACTAAACCACTTCCTAGAGAAAGGTTTGTTCAATGCCTTGAAGAAACGGGAATGACCAGAGCTTGAAGCATGACTGAATTAATATGAAAGCAGGGCAAATTTCAGTTCAGCAATTTGTTTTGCAGTTTTGAAATAGTAGAAGTAGGGCAGTGTCAACCTTAAGGGGGAGCAGTACTGAATAACAGGTTTGTTCAGCAAATTTCATGTTCAGCAATTTGTATTCCCAGTTTGTTTTGGGTAGGAGAAGTAGGACAGTGTCAACCTTGAGGGGGAGTGTTGGAATACAAGGTTTGACATCTGTTACCAATTTGTGTCGATCATTGTCCCTAGAGTTTAGGTTTTGTGGTTGGACGATTGCCGAAGTTTGTGGAGCAACCGCAGAAGCCTAAAATCAGTTGCTTCTATTTTGATGAGTTCTATTTTAGAACTACAATGTTGTATAAGGATTCTCTACTTCTTAATCAAAGATCGGCTTCTCTCGGACATTGTTTCCGCTTTATTTCAAGAAGAGGATTTTTAAATCAGGGAGTCCGATCTGTGGCCGAACCTGGCTTACCGAACTTGCCAGAACTGCACCAAACCTGCCACCAAATAAAGGTGAAAAAAAAAAAAAAGGATGGCTTTGAATTTGCTCGAGCAAATCAGACAGATTTGTTTAAACGAATCAGCTTGACTCCTATCATCAGTTTCAGTGCACTTTACCTTAAGCTCCTTCTGTTTCTAGTTTCAGCAATTCTTTTAAAGTCGTTGCAAGGAAAACAGTCTAGCTCTTATTATCCCTTGGTTTGGGTCTGTTAGAGAGGTTTTGGAAGGTTTCCTAGTGGTCTAAATATTGTGAACCAATGTTCATTTTCTACATTCATAGGTCACAAGCAAGTATCGAGGTTTAAAATTTAACTTATAAATGCATATTGCAGGCAACCCATAGTGCAAAAGCTCCTTGTTTTATGTTTTGTATATATCAATCATCTTTGCAACCATTTCTAGTATTTGAATGCTTTACTGAATAGTTTAAAAGGTTGATGGCCTCCTCAGCATGTTTGTGGGTTTTCCTCACATTCTCTGTCTTAAACTAAAACGAAAACTCAAAGTGAGAGATTGTTTTAAGTGTATAAAAATGAAAATCTAAAGCAAAAGAGGAGACTGTTAGCACACCCATGGGGTTTTTCATTATTTGATAAATACGGACCAGACCTCAAAGGTCTAAAGAATAACTCTCCTTAATAAGTTTCACGAAGATTTTCCATGCGGGTTGAAAGCTTAAAGTGAAGGGAGCTTCAATTGAGGGTTATGTTCTCATCTACTTCAGAGTAATAAACACAATGTTCACAATCATAAACAGCAACCACCATAGACGTTTGCAATCTATTTGTTAACAGACTTGCTTACATATAAAAAGATAGTCTCAGATTTTTTATAGCTCACAAAAGTTGCATCATCAAAATTGCATTTCACACGTAGAAACTATAGGGCTTAGTTTCTAGTCATGATCATAATAATAAGTTAAGACTATAACAAGCTTTCATTGGCTCCTTTGAGCTGGCCTTTCTAAGGCTACAATCACTTCTGCTCATTGCAGAAGATTCTGTTCCCCCATTTTTATCTAGTAATTGTATTACACACTAATCATTCTAAATGCCAAAAGATCTGACGAGCATAAAGAACATCCTACCCACTGAAAAATTGTAGATGATGTCATGCTTCTTTTCTTTGGGCTTCAGTTGACAGCTTCATAAGAAGTATCATTCGATTGCATGTCCTGGACGTCGATGATGATGACAACTTTACAGAAACAGTCATTCTGATGGCATGCCTTTGATCCCTATATTCCATGTCATATTTGGCAAAATCTTAAGCAACAAATCACATGTCTCAGGATGGAACTTTCGTGCAAAGAGAAAGCATGGACGCCGAACACCATTCCATATGCAGGGTACAAAACTGACCACTTTCTGCTTCACACAGTCAAAGTGAGGATTATTTTATTATTGTCACAAGACAAGATATTGGTTATTAAGTGATTGGTGCATCTCAAAAGATCAACTGACAAATGCATAACTCCTTCAACTAACAAACATTATCAGCAAAGTTTTGGAGGCTTAATTTAAGAATATGCCAGTTTCCCTCTCTTCTAAAAATACATTTTACCATGCTGTAACTTTTTCTATGATGGTGGTCGCATCATGGATGGACAACGTCTGAAAGTAAACATGGATGACATTACAAGAGAACATTATACCTGAGCATTACTTGTCACATGCTCATATTCATCAATCATCTGCAAGACATCAAACAGGTTAGTATTGAAGAAAAAGGAGAACACCAAAAGAATCTGCAGTCCTAACAACCTGAAGCTTTCTCAAGCTTGCAATACTTATGTCCTTCTGTTCATAAGTTTTGGGGTGCCACTTCCGTTCTGACCAATCCACATAAGTAACAGTCCAATTTGACAGACCACCTGGGTCCATGATCTGCCACAAATATAATGTGTTCCTATCAATCAAGGAGATCAGCTAATAGTATACCTATGTATCAAATATACATGTAAAAACGTTTGCACGTAGTGTTCATCTGGATAACAATTGCGATTCTGGTCTCCAGCCTGTTGAAACAGAAAAGTAAGTTACAGCCCCAGAATTGAAAAAATTGCTAACAAATTCTCTGCTTAGAATTACCTTACAGAACAATTTGAATTTCCTATAATAAACATGATCTGCCACAAGCAGCAAAGCATGTGGTCGAGTTACTGCAAACCACTGTAGGAGTTGAGAGTAAGAAGTAATACCAGGAATTTTTGAATGCATCAACTTAGGATCACAAGTTGCTTAGATTTTGAGACACACCTGGGCTCCTTTACGCCAGTCATTAATTTGCACCTGAGGTAGCATGTAGTCAAGGTATCTACCTCTTCCATGTGGACCCGGATCATCAAAACTGAGAATGAATGATGCCAATTATGTAGACAGTTGAATAATGAGGAACACTTCTTTTATGATGCAAGGTTAAAGAGCTAACATATGCAACACTCACCTGTCAACAAAACTGAAAGATGAATTCATAAGGTACTTGTAGGTGTAATCAAAATTAAATAGCGGAACACACCTGCAAAATGAGATTAAAATTAGATGGGGGACAATAGGAATATGCTTCCATGTCAAGCGTGGGATCTGTCACATACGTATCAGACAGTAACACAAAAAATCCATTGGATGGATCGAGCAGGGCTCGAGTGAGTAGCCTTCTCTCCGCATCTACCATGTTCATATTCCCCCAGCTTACCTGCAAACATTGTGTCGGTTGGGGTTATCATTAAATGGTGGTAAAGCACCCAAACAACAGAAGGCCAAAACAAATATGGCAAATACACTAAGGGGAAAGGGTTGTTTCATATATATATGTATCAGTTACTTTGCTCAACTTCAAAGACATTGCAATATCTTATAGAATGGGCAAAGAAGAGTATTACCTTTTGACTTCTGATAATCCGATTTTGGAACACCTTTGTCTTGTAAATGACTTCCTCAGTAACGCTGTCCGAAGCATGCACATAAATAGAGTACAGCCCTTCATATCCCTGACCATGGAGTTGAAAGTGCGCACATTTTGTGTCAATTCTACAAGCACGTCCATAGCTCTTGCCCTTCTTTCAACAACTGCACAAGTTCCCAACGTCCAGACTTAGGGCAGACTGGCCTGGGCATTGCATGCACTGCAGGCTTTGACCCAAGGCATGTTCCCAGGAAACCCACCTAATCACGCACCTAAAAGGGTTCTCTGTTGCTAAGTCTAATTCATTAATTCTCCAATTCTTGTGACAGCTCAGTAAAGTTTTGCTATAATCTCTAAAAGAATTTGTCAAGGAAACTATCAAGCAGCTAAGATGTGGTGGAAACAGGCATTGCCCAACACGCCCTTCCAGCTAGAAACCATTTCACAAAAGTAAGGTTTCCAAATTGGGATAGCCAAGATACAGTTAAATAAAAAAGGTAATATAAGCTAACCTACAGAGGGTCTCACGCATTGCCCCTAAACTAACAAGAGAACGGACATTGGCCTTGTCCTTAAAAGTAAGACGAAACTGACATGCATTTTCACATATAGACGAAAGTGACATGCATTTTCACATATAGAATCTATGTATTACCTTGAAAAACTGCTCCCATAGCAGCTCAAATGGCAGAGGACCTTTAGTTAAGAACATAAATGCCACCTTCTTCACCATACTTGCATTCGTATCTCTTTTATCAAATATAAGCTCCCTGGCCAACACATATTCCGATATCTCATCATCCGATTTCAGCAGCCAAGGATCCGAAGGACTTAAAAGCACATTACTATCCTTTTTACACATTCCACTGCCAAAAACCTCACAAGGAGTAATATGTCTGGGGGTGTAATGGTAAGCAATAATAGCTCCCAACATAGACAATCCAACCATAAGAATCAGACCAAAAGCGCAGAGCACTTTTCTCATAGACAACCTAATGCTCACGGAGCCCTTTTGCACGCTTATGTTCTTCATGAGTTCTTGCCCAAACTACCAAGTTGATGGGTTCTTCAAACAGAAAGCTCAGATACATCACAGGGGAAAATCAGACCATAGAAACTGCAGGAAGTGCATAAAATGAGCGTGTGGTAGGGAATAAACATGACGCTAAAAAAACAGAAAAAATAAGAGAGGTAAAAGCCGGAGGCTCACGATACCGCACATGGGGTCTCTGTCCGACATACTGAAACAAGTACAGTGTCCATCCAAGGAGCGGTTCCAGTCGCCACCAGATTGTTCGGACCCTAGCTGGAGCCATCTCAGCTGTTGGAAGACTGATGGTCCGGATCTGCTGACAATTAATTACCCTATCCAACTTATATTTATTTCCCAGCACTGGTGACAAACCCTTGTAGCCCACCAGGAAGAAACTATTAAAAAACTGCAATTGGTATTTTAGTTGAACTCTTGTGGCCTATGTTCTAGAACATTTTTCAGCGATCCCTTGTGGAGGCCCTTGCCTTGCTGGACGATGGCTGCCCGCAGCTCCTGCAATTCGCAATCTCGAGCAGCGAAGTTTTGCTCGAGGTTCTGCAAGCGAGTGTCTGGCACAATGTTCTGTTCCGGCGAGGGCACTTCCCTTGTCTCGACCCTATTCTGAAGGGCCCTCATCTGTGACTGGCTTTCTTGAAAGGCAGCCTGGATGGCTCGCATCATGGTGGCATCCTCCTCAACTTCTGATTGAAGGCGTGAGACAGTTGTCATCGTCTCCTGCTCAGCACGCTACTTTTCCTGTGTCATGGCTTCTATGGTGGTGTAGCGGGAGTCTACGCGAGCCCGCAGATCAGCAGGACCCTGCTTCTCCTATTGCCTCTCAAAGTGCACTATGCGAAGGCCTTCCGGCTGCTGTGTGTGATTCCCCAACTCTGTAACCTGCTGCTTCTTTGCTACCAACTGTCTTTTGAGCATCCGAGGTACCGAGTTCTGCACCTCTTCTGTCATGCAATTCGGGTCCTGTTATTCTCAATTCCTGCCACCAATTGCTTCAAGGCCTCAATCGGCACCTGGTTTGCCGTCGGGTCTGAGCGGCAATCAGCCCCCTCTCGGGTTGATCTTGTTGATTGAGCCTTCTCCCGTGCCTTCTTCCGCATGGAAGAGGTATGTCCCTTGTCCTTGCCATCTACTTTGGGTCATTTTCGTGGTGGCCCAACCACTTGCTCCTCCCAGGAGAGCTCGTCATGCGAGGGGACATCAGACTGTCGGTGTTCCTGGGCATGAGGCCGGGTCAAGGGGGGTTACAAAAGTGGCCATGGTTGTTTGGGGTGCGGGGGACGAGGTCCAAGCAAGAATTAGGGCAAAGCAGAGGCGTTGCTCTGAGGAGGTTTTGAATGCTTAGAATCCAATTTGGGGACTCAAAAACCTCATGTGCGCAACAATCTGGGAGCTGGAGGCAAAACCCCAGTGAGAGAAAGGGCAAGAGAGAAGTGTTGCTATGAGGAGATTTTGGACACTTAGAATTCAATTTGGGGACTTAAAAAGCTCGTGTGCGCAACAATCTGGAAGCTAGAGGCAAAACCCTAGTGAGAGAAAGGGCAAGATAGAAGTATTGCTCTGAGGAGGTTTTGAACGCTCAGAATCCAATTTGGGACTCAAAAATCCCATGTGCACGACAATCTGGGAGCTGGGGACAAAACCCTAGTGACAAAAAGGCAGGCGCTAGTGAGAGAAAGGAGGCAAAACCCTAGTGAGAAAAAGGCATGCACTCTGCTTTGACTCTTCGTGGTGGTGGGAGCCATGGGGCCTCACCTTAAAACAAGGAACTTTGCTCTAAACTCCTCCCATTTCAGGTACCAAAGTGGAACAAGAAAAGGGTGGAAAGAAAAGAAGCGAAAAAGGGCATGGGAAAAGAAAAAGCAAAAAGAAAAAGGGACGGGAAAAGGGGGACAGAGAACCTGGAAAAAAGGGCACGAGAAAGAGGGAAAGAGGAAAAGGGAAAATGGAAGGGAGAAAAGGTACGGAAAAAAGGGGAAGATGAAAAGGATGAAGAAATGGGAAAAAGGAAGCGAAAAAAACATGGAAAAAAAGGAAGCAAAAAAGGGCATGGGAAAAAGGGGAAAAGGGAAAGGGAAAAAAGGTATAGGAAAAGGGAAAGGGGAAGGGAAACGAAAGACGAGAATGGAAGGGAAAAGGGAAAGGGTGAAAAGGGAAGGAAAAGGGGAAAAAAGAAGATGATAGGAGAGAAGGAAAGGGAAAAAGGGAAGGGAAAGGATGGGGAGAAGGGAAGGGAAACATGAGCAACTGCAGCAGTGTATGAATGAACTGACAAGACAACGGCGAGCCCAGCAGAGGCTAAGCTCCCCGGTCCAGAATGGAGAGGCCAAAGCACAGGCCACTGCAGTCCCACACGCCACCTGTCCAAGAGCGAAGATATAGGAGCCACAATCTGATGGTGCGCGGCCTAGAAGAGGAAGCAGGAGAGAACCTCATCCACTGGCTTCAGACGCAGATCCTTGCTTGGATGACATTCCATACGTCCATATACATTGTTAGAGTAAGCCGCCATGTGATCCCAGGGACCTGAACGCCCCCGGATAGCCATATTCACGGTCAGGGATGCACAAGAGCAAGCAGCCATCCTGCATTAGGGAAGGCAGCTGCAGGGGATCGCCCTGTATATTGATTGAGACCTGACTCCTGCACAACAAGAAGACCATAGGCACGAGTTAGACAAGGTCAAGGATGTCCATAGATAGGGAGAAGCTGCAGGACTAATTCGAGACAAGCTACAAATCTTCCGGCCACCAAACACTATTGCGAGTGTGCAAACCCTCAGCACCCTGATACTGGAACCCCAACCCATGCCACTGTTACACCCACCATAAGCGCACGCCCTGCCCCCATTGCCTCGCTTGCCACTACATGTATGCCGCATGCAGCCACCGCCCCCGCACTGGCTGCTGTCTGCACACCGCATGTTGCCTCCACCTCTACCACCCTCCTTGTGCAGTCTCCACTTAATTTGCAGCTGCAGCTTCTAACAACAAGTAGGGATTGTGCCTCTGCATGCTCTCCTAGAATTGTCGGGGCTTCATATGGCAGAAGGGAGATGGCCTCAATGTCGATATGGACTTTATCTTCCTCATGGAAACGTGGGAGCATTCAGGACACAGGTTACCCAACTTGCCAGGATATCAGCGCTACACTATCTTCAATGCGTGCACTAGAAAGAGGGGACACGAGGGGTCGCCTGCTACTATCAGACAGCTTTGGCACAGTCAATCTCCATGTGCAAGACAGACAAGCACAACCAAACATGTGGGTGCGTGTGCAGCACTGCAGTGGCAGTCCTCTCTTCATGGCAACCTGCTACTTGCCACATGCCGAGAGCACCTTATGCCACATCCACTCGAATGTGAATAGGTTGGACCCCTATGTCGATCTATATGATGATATTCAGCAACAGAGGCAGTTGGGTAGAGTCATGCTTGTTGGAGACTTCAATGTGTGCACTGGCACGGAACAACCCATGAGATTTAATCCCTTGCCTGGCGATGTGTTGCAACGGTGCCCCTCAAAAGGAGCTTGGCCACGAGTATCAGATGACAATCGGGTCACACGTTATGGTAGGCAGTTGTTGCTGTTGTGCAGTATCTTTGATCTCTTAATTTACAATGGAGTGGCACAGTGGCCATCCTCTCGTAAAGCACACTTGCAGGCAGGAGAGCCAGGGGGGGGATCTAGTGTGATGTATTATGTGTTGGTGGTGGAATAGGATATGCATGTTATCAAGCACTTCCGAGTGGGAACAAATAATAGGAATGAGGAGGCGGACTTGGACCACCTACCACTTTACTTGCAACTAGCTTGACAGGTTCTCTTAACCTCCTATGTAGTAACCCCTCGCGTGCCGCAGTGGCGATTGAACTATGAACACGTAAGGACTTATGCCCAGATGCCAACAGATGACTTGGCAGGCATTTTGCGATCCCCTACACTAAACCAACAAGCAGACAGTCTGATTGACTTCCTCGGGGCTGCTATGGCAAGATGCTTCGGGAGAAGCCATCCCTGACAGACCACAAGAGCCACGACCTTCCCGCCCCTTCCTTCATAACCATTGGTTTGATACGGAGTGCAAGGAATACAAATGTTGGCTCTGCCAGATCACAGACCCTGCTCTGCGCCTACACGCAGTCAGATAATACCGCCTTTTCCTAGGCTTTCTACCCCTTCAACGGGCTGCATTGGAACGCCATATTGTTTACTTCCAAAAGGTGGTCGCTATGGCTGATATACGCTTGCCCCACCTTGCTTTGGCCACGGTGATGGGTCCCCAACGCCTGAAATCCTGCTGGAAAGACAAGCAAGCTCAGTGGTTCTCACGCTGGGGTGTGCAGGCAAACAGATGCGTCCAGGTCAGGACAAAGAAAGATCGCAAGGCACTTAAGCTGTACCTAGATGCTACTTTCCTTCGCAAGCTCTGGGATGCAGATGCTCTGACGCACTTTAAGCTGGCACACTATCAGCAACAAGTCAATCCTAGGCTCACAAGAGGCCCACACCAGTACTTGTACACCCAGCTGCCCATGAAGAAGCGCAGACTTATAGCTTCCATTCGCACAGATGCACATCGCCTCCGCATTGAAACAGGGCGTTGGGCTCGGGAAGCACGAGAGCAAAGGCTTTACCAGTGCTGCCACTAGGGCGCCATTGAGGATGAATGTCATGCCCTCCAGGTCTGCCCAGCATTTGCCCATATCCGAGAGCGATATGTTCGATTACTAGTGCCTGGCCAGCCGTTGCATCAGTTATTGGCTACGGCGTCAGTGGATTTGTTGGGGTCATACCTCCAGGAGGTTATGGATGCACGGACTCATTTGTGTCCTACGGGACGGTTTTGAACTGTCCCATACAATTGTACAGCGTGCCAGCATACTTATTACTGCTAAGGTTTTTCCCTCGAAAACCCTTCGGGGCGGCGAGGGGAGAGGGGGGGGTAATCCTGTCAGTAATACGCTTGCTGCTCTTTTTTTTGTTTGGGTCCCATAGGCCAATTGGTCTCCGTGGACGTTAAAATCTATTCTATTCTATTCTATTCTTAAGGCTAAAAAAGCCAGATACATCGCGGCCCATCATCTGGAAATGTTCTTTCTCCTAGACCATCATCCTAGGGCCTTCTGGTGAAGGGTGCTCAAAAAGCCCATACAACCTACAGGGAACATCACTTCCGAACATTTGAAGACAATACATGCCGCAGTTTTATGATCCTTATAGAGCACAGGCAATGGTACCCCCACAGCACGGCCCAATGTTGAACATCACAAATGCAAATGTAGACCAGGGCCTACAACATCTAGCCAATGGAAAAGCGCCAGACCTGGGTGGTATGCGGGCAGAGTTGCTCAAGTGCGCAGGACCATTCATAGTACTAGTGCTGATTGCCATGCTCAACAAGGCTATAGGATGATCCCCCCACACACCACGATATATAAGCTAGCCAATTGTTCCCATATACAAGGCAGGTGATATGCACTGGCCAGCCAATTACCGAACAATCATGGTGAGCTGGTATTTGAAAAACTACTTGCCAGCATTCTAGAACAGCAATTGACGTCTTGGACAGAGGCAGCAGACATGGGGGCCCTCATATAGGCAGTATTCAGGTCTTGACACTCAACCATTGATCACATCTTCACCCTGCGGACCTGGTTGAAGATAGCAGAAACTAACGGCGAGACCTGTGTTGCTACCTTATGGATTTCGCAAAGGCTTTTGACATGGTGCTTTGGGAAAAGCTGTGGGCAAGATTGCAAGACGTAGGGGTCCCTGCAGAATGGCAAAATGCACTATATAGGTTGTAAGAAACATGTTAGTCAGGCCAGTTGCATCTGACAAGCCAGCTGTTTGAGAGCAGTATCGGGGTCCGTCAAGGCTGCCCTCTTTCTCCTACATTGTTTGGATTGTACATTGATCAGTTGGAGAGCTAGCTTGCTGAAAATGAGAGCGACGGAACTTGCCTCTTGCACCAGATTGCTAGGCAATTAATATAGATAGATAGATAGATAGATAGATAGATAGATAGATAGATAGATAGATAGATAGATAGATAGATAGATAGATAGATAGATAGATAGATAGATAGATAGATAGATAGATAGATAGATAGATAGATAGATAGATAGATAGATAGTATTTTTAATATATGCTAATGATGTGGACCTCCTTGTTTACACTCCGGCAGACATGCAATGCCATCTCGATGCTCTGGACACATTCTAGCGTGCGATTTCCATGCGAGTCAACCTGACCAAGACTAAGGTAGTTCTCATATCATCCTCACGTTAGCCACAGTCTCTCTCCTTCAGTTACCGGGGGCAAAATGTGGAAGTGGCATCCAGCTACAGGTATTTGGGAGTGGAGTTCCCCTCTAATATGCAGTGGGATCTTCCATCCAGCTATGAGCGGCAACGGGCTGGAAGGCGCTATATGCCATGCAGAACAACAATCATAGAGTAGAGTTATATGATTGGGCATATCAGTCGCACATGTTCAGGGTCTTGGTGGGGTCTGTCCTTTTATATGGGATCGAAATCTAGGGCCCCATGGTGTCTCTTGCTACCCGAAATATTGGAGCAAGTATAGAAAGCCTTCGTGGCTTGAGCACTGGGAGTGAAGTCTGCGGTCCCATACTGCAGAGAGACAGATTTCTTACCCCTCCAGAAGGCATCTCTGGATCACAATGCGTCAAGGCCTATTGCAAGGAAAAGCGAGCTTAGTAGTTCACCAGATAGAATGTGCAGGAGCACAGGTGTATACAGGTGCAAACAGAGGCAGATCACCACAGCTTGACACAATCCCTTGATGCATGCTTCCTCAACAAGCTCTGGAATGCCGACACGTGCACCCTTGAACAGGTCAAGACAACATATTACCAGCGCCATATGAATCCCTCGTTGGAACAAGGCCTGTAACACTACCTGCCTATCCATCTGCCTATGAAAAGGCACAGACTCAGTGCCTCGATCCACACAAGTGCATACTGTCGTCGAAGACAGGGAGATGGATTGGAGAACCAAGACAGGACAGGCTATGTCGATGCTATCAAATGGGAGCCGTTGGAGATGAATGCATACCCTACAGGGATGTCTGGCGTATGACTAGATCGGGCGTGCTATGCTGAGTTGGTCAGGCCTAGCCAGCCGCTCCACGTGATACTGAGCGTGGCTTCAGTCCAGTCACTGGGATCATATCTCCAGGAGATGGGGATCTGCGGGACCAACTATGTCCCCGAACACTCGCATGATTTGAATATGTCTTGTTTCATATATATACTTGTATAGTTTGACAGCATTCTTATTACTGCCACAATTTTTCCCTTGAAAACCTTTCGGGGTAGGGGATTTTTAACCAAGGTAATAATGAGTCTGTTGCACTCTCTTTTGGGTCTCATAGGACGATTGGTCTCTATGGACGACAAAAAACCAATTCTATTCTATTCTCAAACATTAATAAAAAAATTTAAGTGTTTCAAGTACTATATGGAGAAGCTGAATAGACGATATATATTCCACTTGATCCTCGTCAAAGACTAGGGTATTCTTCCTTTTCCACATTGTTCAGATTGTTTAGGACCTAGCAATATGAACGCCTTCTTCATGGTGCTCGGTTCCAATGGGAGAATTCCCAGCAGCAATTCCTTGGTCCCAAACTGCATGCCCATACTACACGCATGTCTTCATTTTCCACCAAACAATGCTATATAGACTCATCTTCAACGTCACACATGGGACAAAGTGGGCTGACATCATTGTCCCATTTTGAAACTAGTCAGTTAACTCTAATCATGTGAATCACTTGCTAAAAAAAAGCATCACTACAAGAGAAAGGTATTCATATCGTCAGGTATTACGTCAAAATTGTTGTCACAAATGGGATCTTTTAAACTCCATATATTGTCATATCTTTGTCAATATGCGGACATACCCATTTGCCACCTTGTTGCCGGAGCATCAACTATTATGACAAGATTGTGGCATATTTAGTTGAAATTTTAAGGCTCAATTTTTTCTACTTTGCATCAACTAGTGAGTCAACGTTGTGTCAAAATAGCATCAATCTAGTATCAAAAGAAACAACAAAGTTTATGACAAAAATATAGACAATTACCTACAAATACAACAAAAATAATCTCTCAAAATTGCATGTATTTATCTAGTGAATAAAATTCATTTTTTTTTAAGTTGCAAGAAAGTAAGGTGATTTTACTTCATAATGGTAAAGTTTTAATAAATGCTCATGGCAAAAATGACATGCTGAAAGAAATAAGTTCTAAAAATGATCACGTAGGCAATATTTTAATTATCTCCATCTCCACGGTTCTCTTCGTGTTGTGGACCGTCACAGGTGCCTTCACCAACGTCATTCTTCTCTTGGCTACATTCTCCATTGTTCTCCTTTTAGCCACATTCATAAATACATAATATCAAAATTTCTCAAATCTAGAGACAAGGAAATTAATGTGTGTACTGCATGCATGTCTGGCCTATCTACAATCTCCCTCAAAATACACATTCATAAATACATAACATCAGATTTCTCAAATCTAGAGACAAGGAAATTAATATGTGTACTGCATGTCTAGCCTGTTACAATCTCCCTACACTTCCATTACAAATAGAAGAAAACCAAGTTCTTTGAGAAGAAAATGGCTAGTCAGGAATGAACTTGTTTTACCTCTTCCTTGTCACATTCACTATCAATATAGCACACCTTTGACTGCAAAATACCATAACGCTGTGAATATTCTGAAATATGATACCAATTGCTATTAATTTAAATAGTCCTATGCAAAGCTAGGTGACATAACTATTTGCATTCTTGCATTGAACTAACTATATTTAAGTTGCAATTTTATAACAAACACTTACGGTCTTAATTTCAGTCCCTTACTTTGACTTTGCTTTGAAAATTATCCCCGGGCTTTTGCCCTTAATATAATCGAGAGCTTTATATTGAAATAAAGAAATAGAGAAATTCAGAAACCTGCTCAGCAAAGTAACACTCTCTTTTCTTGCTTTATCCTCAACCAAAATCATAGCAAACAATTGAAACATAATTGAGATGACTGTAACATGCCCATTGCTGTAACAGCCCTTGCAAACATGTTCTTTAATGCTCTAGAAAGCATTACTAATGAAACACAATAATTTACAATGAAGGATAGCACAAAAATTTCTAAAACATAGATTTCTAGAACAATTTCTAAAACATTGTTAGCAATATACCAAATGTAGGAGCACAACAGTTCATAAAACATAGATTCTTACTCAAGATGACTGACTAGTCAGTATCAAAGCGCAAAGTTTATGACAAAAATATAGCCAATTACCTACAAATACAACAAAGATAATCTCTCAAAATTGCACGTATTTATAGTGAATAAAATTCCCCCCTTTTTTTAAGTTGCGAGAAAGTAAGGTGCTTTATTTACTTCATAATGATAAAGTTTTAACAAATGCTTATGGCAAAAATGACATGCTGAAAGAAATAAGTTCTAAAAATTATCACGAAGGCATTTAATTATCTCCATCTCCACGGTCCTCTTCGTATTGTGGACTGCCATAGGTGCCTTCACCAACACCATTCTTCTCTTGGCTGCATTCTCCATTGTTCTCATGTCTGGACAGCTGTCTGGCCTGTCTACAATCTCCCTTAAAATACACATTAAAAAATGACTAGTCAGGAATCCAAGTTCTTTGAGAAGAAAATGACTAGTCAGGAATAAACTTGCTATTTTATCCCTTCCTTGTCAGATTCACTATCAACATAGCACACCTTTCACTGCAAAATATCATAACACTGTGAATATTCCCAAATATGATATCAATGGCTATTAATTTAAATAGTTCTATGTAAAGCTAGCTGACATAACTATTTGCATTCTTGTATTGAAGTAACTATATTTAAGTTGCAATTTTATAACAAACACTTACAATCTTAATTTCATTCCTTTTCTTTGACTTTGCCTTGAAGATTATCAGAAAGCATTACTAATGAAACGCAATAATTTACAACGAAGAATAGCACAAAAATTTCTAAAACATAGATTTCTTGAACAATTTGTAAATCATTGTTAGCAATATTGTCGAGCCCCGCTCGCAACCCGAGGAAATGGTAGCGCTGTGAAAGAGACACCAAGAGAACTAGAACGAAAAATCAAACTTTATTGCACTTGCTTTGGTTGCTAAAACCCCAACCGTGGTTCACATATTTATACCCCAACTACCCCTTCGCCACATCATCGCCACGTCATCGCCATGTCATCGCACCCCTTGAATTTCGTATGCCACCTAGGCGGATCGCCAACATGGCGCCTACTGCATCACTACTGCATCATTCACCCTGCCACGTCATCAATTCTTGCCACTGGTCATGCCACGTCACCAGGCAAAAAATATACGATTTTATGGTCCTTCAATCCTTTGGCAAAAAGTCTTCAAATGGAATTGAACCCGACACCCATCCATTAGGTTTTGAAGTAATTATTCCTTTATTCTTTAAGAGCTTTCATTTTTCCTGAATTTTGTTCTCTTTCCTTCTCTGTTCTTCACGGCAGTCAGAGATCGGCCTTCTGGAACAGATTTCTCCATTGATTTAATCAAATCCGGCCACTTCTTCTTCAGTTTTCTCTGATGCCAGAGTCTTCAGCCCGTTTTCTTCAGAATCAAAGCCCTGGCTCCAATTTTTTGCATTGCCATGGCGGATTTAGACCCAATTTCGGCCTGCTTCAGGGTCGTTTTGTGTTGATCCAAGCATTTCCACGCTTTCAAATTCTTTGTCAAGCAATTTCGGCCTGTTGCAGGCCCGATCTGGATTCCTGGCTTATCTACAGGCAAATCCGACCGCTACAAAGGCTGGAACATGGTCTTAAACTCAGAGTCTCGGAATGGCTTTGGCGCCAGCAGTTTGCAGATGTAGATCGATCAGGAACTCAAGCCTTCAGAAATTCGGAACAACCTCCAGATCTGGCGGTTTGCCTAAATCGGATCGGCCTGTACGGGGTCGCGTCCGCCTGATTGGCTCGTCCAAGAAAATTCTTGGTCGTCCATCTTTTCCCTTTTTGTTACAATTGTTTAGTTATTGTCTTCTCAATCGTTTTTTCCTTTATAACTTTTTCTTCCAATGGTTACCCTTGTAATTCCATGGTCTTGCAATACTTCCCATATGTCCCATTGTCTTTTGTCCCATGGTTGATCTTTCCTGGCGCTTGTCACAATTCTCTTTGTCAATAGTGCATGGTTTTTCCATATAATCCGTGTTCTTGCTTGGCAATAATATTTCCAGGGTCCAAATTCCCCATGGTTCCCGACTTCATTATTTCTTTCTTTTGTATTTCTTTTTTCTTCCTTCTTGCCTGGCTCGTTTTGGCCACGGCAATCTTCTCTTCTCTCATAGGCTCCCTGGCTCTATGGTTTTTCCCAAGGGTTTTTCCCTTTTCTCTCTCGTGACTTGACCTCTATTCCAAGGCCTTTATCCTCGTCACTTCCATCTTACCTCCATAGGTATTTTTCGTCTATGGGGTTCTTCATGACAACCTGGTTGCCATATCATTCTTCTCCCATGTTTTCATGGGTAATCTTTCACGTAGTACATCCCTTGCACTACTTTTGCTCTATTTCCATATTTGCCTAGTTTTTCCTTCAAAGCTAGCACTTTGCCAAGGTAAAATGCTTGTTTAGGAGTGTTTTGCAATTTTCTACCCTCATTTGGCAGACGACAATTTTATAACAAACACTTACAATCTTAATTTCATTCCTTTTCTTTGACTTTGCCTTGAAGATTATCAGAAAGCATTACTAATGAAACGCAATAATTTACAACGAAGAATAGCACAAAAATTTCTAAAACATAGATTTCTTGAACAATTTGTAAATCATTGTTAGCAATATACCAAATGTAGGAGCACAACAATTCCTAAAACATAGATTCTTACTCAAGATGACTGACCTTTTTTCGGGACAAAGCCTTTTGCTTTTGAATCATATCATCTGTTGGCATTGAGCCCCAATCTTGTAACATATTTTCAATGTAAAAGAGAGTTAGCGTCATCAAAGAATAGAATAGAATTTTTATCGTCCACGGAGACCAATGGCCTATGGGACCCAAACAGGAGGCGCAACAAGCGTATTACTGTCCGGGTTAAAAAAAACCCCTCCCTACCCATAAAGGGGTTTGGGGGAAAAACCGTGATAGGAATAGGTTTGCTGTCAAACTGTACAAATACAAATGCAAATATAGACAGAAATATGTACATATATCAGGTAAGTGCACGAGGGCTGAGCTGATCTCGGCGATCCATGACCTCTTGAATGTATGAGCCCAACCTCCGTACCGAGCTCGTGCTTAGCATCTCATGCAGGGGCTGACCAGGACAGACAAGCTCAGCATAACGTATCCGAATGTCATCATATGCCAGACAGCTCTGAAGGGTGTGGCATTCGTCTTCCATGGCTCCAACCTGACAGCGTTGACAAAGCCTCTCCTGACGCAACTCCCCAATCCATCTCCTTGTCTCAATCTGGAGATGGTGTGCACCTGTGCGGATAAAGGCGATGGATCTGTGCTTTTTCATGGGTAGATGAGTGCGTAGGTAGCATTACGGGCCCCACTCCAACATGGGATTGATGTGGTGTCGATAGTGTGCCGTCTTGACCTGTTCAAGGGTGCTGGCATCCCATAGCTTACTGAGGAAGCATGCATCAAGATACTGTCTGAGACTGTGGTGATCTGTCTCCGTTTGCACTTGGATGCACCTGTGCTCCTACACATTCCATCTGGCCAGCCACTGAGCTCTCTTTTCCCGCCAGCAGGCTGAGGCCCCATTGCCACAGTGTAAGCGAGGTTAGGGAGACGAGTATCGTCCATGCTGACCACCTTCTGGGAGTATACGATGTGTCTGTCAAGGGCCCGTCTTTGAAGAGGCGAGTAACCTGTTTCCTGCAACAGTATCTGGTATGGGATTGTGGACTTCACCCCCAGGGCCCGTGCCAAGAAAGTTTTCCGCACCTGCTCCAAGTCAGTGGCGAGGGAAATTACCGAGCCCCAGACCTCGACCCCATACAAAGACACAGGTTCTACTAGCACCTTGAATAGGTGCGATTGGTGGGCCCAATCATACAGCTCTGCCTTGTGGCTATTGTTCTCCATTGCATAGAGTGTCTTCCAACCTGCTGCGGCTCACAGTTGGATGGAATTGTCCCAGTTCATGGCCGATGGGAATTCCACCCCCAAATATTTGTAAGCGGACACCACTTCAAAGTTTTGGCCACGATAAGTGAGGATTGGAGGCCTTGGCTGGCATGCGGACGATACTAGAACCACCTTGGTTTTGGCTAAGTTGACACGCATGTCAGTCATCTGGCAAAATGTGTCCAAAGCATCGAGATGGCATTGCATGTCTGCTTGAGTGTGTGTTAGAAGGTCCACATCATCAGCATAGATCAGCTGCCTGATGATCTGGTGTAGGAGGTGAGCCCCAGTGCCTCCATTATTCAGCGAGCCATCTCTCCAGCTGATCAATATATAGGCCAAATAGTGTGGGAGAGAGAGGGCATCCCTGGCGGACCCCGATACTGCTCTCGAATGGTTGGCCCACTGTTTGCAGGCGGCCAGCGCATATCTCATATAACCTGTACACCACGTTCTGCAGTTCGGCAGGGACGTGTAGCTGCTGCAACCTCGCCCACAGCTTTTCCCGAGGCACAGTGTCAAAAGCCTTGGCAAAGTCTATGAAGCAGCAATACAGATCTTGCCGACGGTTCCTGCTATCCTCCACCAAAATCCGCGGCGTGAAGATATGATCTATGGTTGAGTGCCTCGGCCTGAATCCTGCCTGTGTGAGTGCCCCCACTCCTGTTGCCTCTGTCCATCCTGTCAATTGCCGCTCGAGAATCCCGACAAGGAGCTTTGCAAACACTGAGTTGATCATGATGGTCTGATAATTGGTCGGGCAATGCGGGTCTCCTGCCTTGTAGATTGGGACAACCTTGCTAGTGGTCCATTACGGGGAAAAACCTTCTCGTAATGCCTTGTTAAACATGTCGGTCAGTACCGTGCCATGGATGGTCCTACCCGCTTGAGTAACTCTGCCTGCATGCCATCAAGGTCTGGTGCTTTTCCATTGGCTAGACGTTGTAGCCCCTCTGCAACCTCCGCCTCTGTGATTTCCAGTACTGGGCCCTGCTGGGGGATAATGCCGCCCGTGCACCCTCAGGGTTGTAGAGCTGCTGTAGGTATTGCCCCCACTAGTCTGGAGTGATGCTTCCTGTGGGCGGCACTGGCCTCCTGAGCACTCTCCGCCAAAATGTCCGGGGATAACGTTCCAGGAGGAAGAATGTTTCTTGTTGACGGGCCGCCATGTACCTGGCCTTTTTAGCCTTAAGGAAAATGCAGTATTGCTCTATTGCATCCGAGCATAGAGCAGGGTTGTGACTTGGCGGAGTCAGCGTTTGCGTTCTTTGCACTCGGCATCGAACCACTGGTTACGCGAAAAGGCCGTAGCTTTGGAGGTTTGCCAGGGGCGACTTCTCCCAAAACAGCTCTCTGCAGCAGCTCCGAGGACGTCAGCTACAAATAGAGCGGCAGGTGGCCTGAGTCCACCTCCTTATCCCTACCAGCTGTTCCCACTCGAAAACCATGTCCTGCTCGACCACCAAAACATAGTCTACCATGCTAGACCCACCTCCCTGGTTCTTCTGCCTGCAAGTGTGCTGGCTGGAGGACGACCACTGTGCTAGTCCATTGCAAATCACAAGGTCAAAGATACTGCAAAGCAGCAACAACTGCCTCCCATAGCGCGAGACCTGAATGTCAGCTGATGCCCGTGGCCAAGCTCCTGCTGAAGGGCTCAGCTGCAACACATCATTTGCAAGAGGGTCAAATCTCATTGACTGTTCCGTGCCAGTGCGAGCATTGAAGTCTCCAACGAGCACGACCCTACCCTTTTTCTTGTGCTGCTGTATGTCATCGTATAGATCGACATAGGGCTCCAGACTATCCACACTCGGGTGATTGTGATAGAATTTGCTTTTGGCATGTGGGAAGTAGCAGGCCGCCACAAAAAGAGGGCTACCACTGCAATTCTGCACGCGCACCCACAGGTACCTGTTATGTTTGTCCATCTTGCACATGAAAACTGACCGTGCCAGGGCTGTCCGATAGTAGCAGGCGACCCCTCCGTGCCACCACTTTCCTGTGCATTCATTGAAGATGGAGTAGGGATGGTATCCTGGCAAGTCGGGTAGTCTGTGTCCAGCATGTTCCCATGTTTCCATGAGGAAAATGAGGTCTAATTTGGCAGCAGCCGAGTTGAGACTGTCTTCCTTCTGCCATGGGAAGCCCCAACAATTCCAAGAGACCATGCGCAGACACAATCCCTATTTGCTGGCAGGAGCTGCAACAGTAGGTTTGGCGATGGCAGCACAAGAGATGGTGGTGGAGGCAGCATGTGGCCTGTCGGCAGTGGCAGGTGAGGCTATTATAGCAGGATGTGCAGCTGGGGTCGCGACAGAAGGGCCTTGAGAGTTTGAGGTGTTTGCATCAGCATTTGGTGGCCTGAAGATCTGCATCCTTCCCCAGACTAGCCCTGCTGCGCCTCCCTGTTTGTGGACACTTTTGACTTTCTCCAACTCATGCCTGCGGTCCTCCTGTTGTGCCGGAGTCAGATCCCGGTCCACGTACAAGGCAGTCCCCTTCAACTGCCTGCCTTGGCGCAGAATGGATGCTCGCTCTTGCGCATCCCTGACTGTGAAGATGACTACCCGAGGACGTCAAGGCGCTGGGCCCCATGGCGTGTCGCCCTAACAATGTGTACGGGCGTGTGGAATGTCATCCGGGCCAGGATCAGTATCTGGAGTCAGTTGATGAGGTGCTCTCCTGCCTCCTCTGTCAAGCAGTGCACCACCACATTGTGACTCATGCGTCTCCGCTCCTGCAACTTTGAGGTGGTCGGGTTCGTGGTGGCTGCTGTAGCATTCGCTATTTGCGATGTGTGGGCCGTGGGTTGTGGCCTGTGCTGGGGTAGTGGTGGCACAGGGCAGCTTGGTGATGCAGCAGTGGACTGCCCTGGTTGGCATCTTGCAGGCTGCCGGGTATGTGGGTCTGTCATGTCCCGTGCTATGGCCTCTGCTCTCTGTAGTCGGGAGCTCAGCTCCTGCTGGAATTGCTGCTGCCTTGCTAATTCTTGTGTGCATCGCCGCAATTGTTCATGGGCTTCTGCATGAAGGCCCTTGCCTTGCTGGACAACGGCTGCTCGAAGCTCCTGCAACTCCTGGTCTCATGTGTCAGCTTTCCTCTGAAATGCTCGCAACTCTAACTGACTCGCTTCACAGACAGTCTGCACGCTTCGAATAGTGGTGGTGGCCTCCTTGACCTCTAATTGGAGGCGGGAGATGGTTGTCCTCGTCTCCTGATCAGCACACTGCCTATCTTGTGCCATGGTCTGTATGATGGTGGAGAGGGAGTCCACACGAGCCCGCAAGTCAACAAGATCTTGCTTCTGTTGTTGTCTTTCGAAGTGTGCTAAACGGATGCCGTCTTCTAGTTGTTGTGTACGGGTCTCCATCTTTGCAATCCGCTGTCTATCTGCTGCCAGTTGTCTTTTGAGAACATGGGGCGCCGAGGCCTGGATCTCTTCTGCCAGGTCTGCAATTCGGGTCCTATTCCACGTGATTCCTGCCCAGTTTTTTCAAGGTCGTCATCTGTGCATGATCTGCCATCGGGTCTGAACAAGAATCAGTCTCCTCTTGGGTCGATCTTGCTGACTGGGCCTTGGCCTCTCCCTTATTCTTGTCGTCTGGTCGGAGCCGTTTTCGTGGGGGACCATCCGCTTGATTCTCCTGGGCAGGCTCGTCCTGTCTGAGATCGGTAACTTGGGGGCATGCATGGACAACAGTTGGGGGTTGGGCCTGGGCCTGGGTTTGGGCTGTGGCTAAAGGGGTGTCTCCATCCAGGTGGGGATTTGGGTAGGGGGGTACATAAGTGGCCATTCTGGGCTGGAGTCTGCAAGGTCAAGAAGCGAGTTAAAAGCGCACGAGGAGTACTTAGAGATTCAATGATTAAAAAAAAAGCATAAAGAATGCCTGCCCTTAGTGGTTGGCATGGGGGGGTTGGACCCGGGGAGGAGTTCAACCCTATGGGTGGAGGGTTCGATTTCCCTTATTGCCGGAATTCTTTTGGAGTTGGAAGGTGGGCTATTCAATCTCTTGGCCTCGAGTCTAGAGAGAGAATATAACCTGAGGACTTAGAATCTAGAGAGAGAATGTAACCTGAGGACTCAAGGGCGCGGCCAGAGTCGCCTTTGACCAAAACCAGAGAGAGGGAGGGATGGAGGGAGGGGGAGGGAGAGAGAGAGAGAGAGAGAGAGAGAGAGAGAGGAGCTAAATTACCCCAGGGAGAGGAAAAATGTGCAAGGACAATGACTAGAAGGCCCAAAGGTAACAAATTGTACTAGCAGAGAGGATGGAACAGGGAAGAAAGGATTGTGCAACAACTGTGAGATCCAATTCTAGAGGGAGAAAGTGTGCTAGAGAGAGAATGCAAGGAGCAAGGCGCAAGGCACTAGAGAGAGAAGGCAAGGAGCAAATATGTATGACATATAATGGCTTAATTCTCTATGAAATTAAAGGCTAAAGAAGGATTTGCAGTCGAAATGAGTGCTTAATTAAAGCAGACATAAAATGCACACAAGACATTATATCCTTTACAGAATTGCAAATGAGAGAAAGAATGCTAAACTTATTTATTCCCTTGTTTCTTATGCCTACTCTAGAGCAGAATCTAGCTTCAAGACTCTAGAGGACTCATTCTTAATTCTGGTAAAGCACCTGCATCTCCAAAATTGCCTAGTGGGTTTGATAAACCCTCCATATCTATAAGTTGTTTTAATTTTGACAGAGCCAAAATTGGCAACCTGAAATCCCATGTTCCTAACAGCTTCACTTCATTTGAGATTATATGCAGCCATATAATGTAACTTATTGAACAATAAGTTTATATAATCCTAACTTGTAATAACTTGTATAACTTAACTTGTATAATAATCCTAAGATTATAAATTCTAAGGATATAAACAATCCTTACAAATGCCTAGTTCCTCAGGGTAAGTAAGTTTGCTGTTTTTTGGTGGACTCAAAATGTAGAGCATTTTATGTTGGTGTGTCATCAGGACAAGAAGGTCTTCCTACAGAACAATGTTGCAGTTTCTAAGGAAGCTTATGTTGCCTGGAACAATAAATGTATATTCAAGAGCAGCAACCTTGGGTAATAGCCCATGGATTGATATAATCAAAGGCCTAGTCTCTATAGCTACGGGGAACCTTTACAAGGTTCCACCCGAAATTCAAGCATACGGCGATGTTATTGCCAACATGAGTACCAACAACTCTTGATCCATATCTTCCTTATAACTTTCATGTGGACTCAATTCTTGCACTCTATCTTGATATGGGAAGAAAAAAAATCGTCGAAAAGGTTAGGGGAAACATGATGTATAGTCTATATTTATGTGGTCATTATTATTGAGTTAAATTTTGCTTAGGAGATAAAACGATTTCCACTTTTCTAGGCTAAATAATATTGATCAAGATTTGCCTAGCTTTCTATAACTAAAAATTCAAGTTGGAATAAATTCGCCAACATAACTAATCTCGAAAACCTAAGATTCGCCTACCATTCTATATGCAAATTTGGCCTTAAGGGCAAACCTAGTGGAGCCTATAGCCAAGAAGGGCCTTCCCTATGCACAAAGGTATATCAACTGCTGGAATAAGAAGTAAAGACCAAACTCTAAAGATCAACCACGGTACCAACATGTGAAGACAAACGATTATGGCTGGTCCATTTAGAGTAAACCATTAACAGTAATGATCTCTGTTACTGTAGAGATCCAGTTACAAAAGTTACTGGCCAAGGAATCAAATGAGTTTGATGAAAATACTTGAGGTCAAGCCTTTTAGCTATGCTCAAAATTCTTAAAATTGTAAGCAACCAAAAACAAGGGAGCCAAGAACAAGGCATGTATAGCCATAAGAAAGAACATTCTATTCCTTAAATATAATATGTATTATTATTTTTATCAGATCTTTGAAGGGAAAATGTCTCTTAGAAGACGTTTTCATTTCAAGGAAATCAAATAAATCAGAAGGCATATTCATAGTATTTTAAGCTTCACTTGGCCCACTTGATCTTTTCAATCTTAACCCAATACCCATTGGTATATTATTAACTAATGGTAGCACATGTCCGAGCATGTACTCAATCTCCATTTTCACAATGACAACTTCCATTCGATCCAAGTGCATGATTGTTATTATTACCTATCGTGTAACTAGCCCATTTTCCAGCATAAGGTATTTAAAAAGCCAGTCAAGCATTATGTGCTTACCAAATAGCAAGTCATAAGTGACAAAATAGCTCAATTAGAGAAATAAAACACACGATTTAAATTTTAATAATGTGTTCTCGTCTTGGTTTTAAAAATTCCCCAAGTTTATATTATTAATTTTATATTAGCAAGGAGGATCACCAGGATTCTTCAACAAAGTAATGTGTTCCATATAGGTAATTAGGTAAATTTCAAGTTTTGTGTCACACGTTCACACAACTACTACATACATGCATGTCAGGCAAAGGCTCATGAATTAGAAATGCACATTATATCATTAGCAGCAGACTTGTGAATGATAGTAGCATTGTACAATGAATGCTTAGTAAAACTAACTGAGATGCTATCCATTACTAGCAAATCGATTGCATTATTGTGGTTTCAAGCTTATTTCTTGACTTGCTTTTGTTTCTTGTAGATGTTACCAACACGAAAGAGATCGTGATCAAATTCTCCTTTACTTTCAAAGGTTGTATGCAGTTTATATTGATCTGTAGCTTTCACATACTCGTTAATTTCTCATATACAAGTTGTTGAAGAAAATCGTGCTACAGAAAAGGAGTGTGGAACTTGATTCTGGAATTGAACTATTGTATGCGCCTAAGGGTGCATGAATCTTTAATGGGGTCAAAATATTGGAATAGATTACTACTTATCGTGTGTAGAATACACCTTTTGAGTAATGCAGCTAAACTAACATTGTGTCGTATCAACCAATCTGACTTAATCAATATGCATAAATGTGGCGATTTTTCTAGTAGTTTTTTAAATCCTAGATGATTCACTCGGCATAGTCTAAACAGGTGCACCTTAGACTACCACCTGTCGATCCTATGGCCTAAACTGTATGTTGGAGCCTCTGGGCACCTCTCGTTTCGCTTATACTCATTTATGATCGGGGGCGCCTATGATTTTGAGATGTCAAATACGAGTTTGCCTAAGGTTTTGATGGTATATCAAGCCTCTATTCGGCTTCACTTAAGGTTTTAGAATATAAAATGCGGGAGCTCGAACCTCTACCAAAATAACTCAATGTCCTAATAAGACTACTTTAACCAATCTAACCAGTGAGCTAACATGAGTAATTTTTATCTTAAATCTATGTTTGTTTTATAACAACCCATTGAATTGTTTTAAGGATATGGTCTATGGTTTCAAGAATTTTATCCACATCAAATCCCCTTGGAACCCCCTGTTATTTTGCTCTATATTGCTGCTGCTAAGTGCCCCATACAAACAATAAAATATAAAAGTCAAATACGTTCGAATGTACATAATATATTGATCGTATTTTATGTTATCTTATCTTATCTAATTTCTAAATAGAAGGATATTTTTTGAAACAAGGATGGCTGTCATTTGTGAATAGCAAAAACAACAATATCTTCAATAGTTGATTAACATGACGTCTCCTATGATCCACACATATATGTCATAGTGCCAATTTTATACCCATCAACTACATCTGCGCGTAGATCTTGTATTTTTATTTTTCTTTAATGCCATACGTTCCTATTATGTCGTAAAGTCGGAATCGTGTCCCAATTTTTTAATACTTTGGGGCATATACTTGGGTTACTAGTTTGGGTTTGTTTGTTTGTGCTGGGCGTTAATATATGTTTGATATTCTGAAAAATAGGGTTGCAATTTTTTTTATTTTTATTTTTTTTAATGTTGTGCACATGGCCGTGCCCGATTTCTTGAGCCATTTTGTATGGCTGCTTTCTTTTGTAGGATCTGGCCTTGTATTATAGGTATGGAAAGTGACGGCAGCAGAGCATATCGATATGGAGGCGATGGTAGCAACGTCTATGGCATAACACTGGCTATGGCGTTGTGGTATGTCTCAGAGAATCAGCTAAAATATGAGTAGGTCGATTTGCAGGCATCAATGCAGCTTTCTTTCCTTCACAAAGCAAGTTCATGTTTATTACCAGGATTACTTTCTTTCATTTGCTGACACTTTGCTTACTTCTGCTGTCTCTTGCTTTGGTACACGCGCTTCAAGTGTTGCTTAGGCTAGTAGGAAATCCTTTCATAGAAATGTATGGTTCGATGCAGACTGCAAGTTACTTTGCGAATGATCATTGAGCCAGATACACGTCATAATGCTATTAAGAATTATAAATCTGTGTTGAAATGTAAGAAGGCACGTTTTCTTGCTGAGCATCTGAAGCAGATGTTTGAATTGCTACTATGTGAGCCTTGGATCTTCTAGCGCAAAATATTATATCGACCACATCCTACTCTTGCACGTATTCGTATGCAGCAATGGGATGAGTGATTGGTCCAATTATATGATCATCCTGGGATTCTTAATTCTGTACCTTCTTTGGTAGGTAATATTCTTCAATTCACAGAGAAGGAAGTCAAAGAAGGTCTGCGACATCTATCCAACGGCAAGTCTCCAGATCTTCAAGGTTTACAAACAAAATTGCTCAAATGATCATGTTCCACTATTGCTTCCAATCATTGCTCTTTTAATCAAGCTTTGCAAGAAGGATTGCCAGAAACTTGGGCTACCAGTAAGGTCGTACCAATTCACAAACCAAGGTGATAAGAATGACCCTTCCAATTATCGCATGATCACGGTCAGTTCCATATTTTCTAAGCTCCTAACCAGTATTACTGAGAAGCAGTTGACATCATGGGCTGAACATACTGGTGTACGTGTTGTAGGACGATCAGGCTTTCGTCCAGGCCATTCTACGATAGACCACATTTTCACATTGCATATGCTTATTGAATATAGTCGTAGCTTGAAACAAGATCTCTATATATGCTTTGTGGATTTTACTTATGCCTTTGCTATAATACCTCGTGAGCTTCTTTGGCAACGCTTGCAAGCACTTGGGGTTTCACTAGACCTTCAAAAAGCAATTTATCGGCTCTATGAAAGGGTCTTTGCTAAGTTTCTAGCATTGGGTACCCATAAGCAATATTGGAGTACATCAAGGTTTCTCTCTATCTCCTATACTCTTTGGCTTGTACATTGATCAATTGGAAGAATGGCTTGATCACTATGGTAACGGAGGCCCATACTTAACACACTATATCATTGGGCAACTTATATATGCTGATGATATTTTGCTTATGGTACATACCGCTGCTAGTATGCAACAACATTTACATGCTCTGTACAGTTTTGTGAGAACAAGGCTTGTGTTTTAATCTCCAGAAGACCAAGCTTTTGATAGTTCAGTCTTCTTGGCATACTGTTCCAACTTTGCACTATGATAGCTCACAACAAAAGCCCTTTTTTTGTGCGTGTGGTGCATAATGTGCACCATTTCTGAGCCATTGATTTTAGCCTTTTTTTTTTCAATAGTCAACAACCAATGGCTCACAACAAAAGCCCTTTTTTTGTGCGTGTGGTGCATAATGGGCATATGAAGGGCCATTGATTTTAGCCTTTTTTTTCAATGGCTCACGACAAAAGCCCTTTTTTTTGTGTGTGTGTGGTGCATAATGGGCACATGAAGGGCTTGAAGGGCGCATGTAGTGCAGTTTCCCCGCCGGCAACACATTTCTTATTATAACTTTTGATCCAGAGCTCTGTTTGAGATGATTTTTATTGCGTTGGAAAGCTCTCTCCGAGATTTTTTTGATAGTGTATGATATGGATATATTTGGTTAAGTTATCTATGCTAAAACAGCAATTTTTTGGCCGGGTTTGGTAGGCTTTCACATCCTACCAGCTGATTAATACAGGATTGCGCTATTGGATATTGTTTTATGGCTCATTCCGAATGAAGCTTGCAAAAAATTACCATGCATTTTTAGATTTTGAGGCAGTTATTAAGCAAATTCCAAGGCTTCTAGATCCTTGTGCTAACAAGCGGAAAAGTTTCCCACTTTGGTTTCTCACCACAAGAATCCATGGAGACCAAAGGTTGCTGTTAAATTCCAGTTGAAAAATGTTTGTGTATGGGTGTTGCAAACTTTATGACCTTCAGAATAATGGGATCAATCTGCTCTATCCTTATGGTAACTTTTACTTATGTTCTATTTGTTTTATTGGCAAATTCAAAAGCTACGATGAAAGCCTCAAATGAATTCTAGTTTTTTTCTGGTTTGAATTCTAAATTTTTTGTCACACGGGGGAGGGGAGAGGGACAAATTTTTTTTTTTTTTGCAACACAAACCATTAACATCCAACATATAAAAATTAAATCCCCTAACACATAACAACCAACACATAACAACCATTGACATTAACAACCAACACATAACTACCATTGACATTAATTAACACAACCATTGGATCCAACACATTTAAATTAAAATCCCCCTTAAACCCCCTTTGGTTTGGGTGCATGCAGCGAGAGCCCTCATAATTGTATTTTGCACGTACGAAATCAACACCATATAGTATTTCGCTTGAAATCTTATAGTATTTTGCGAATCTTGTTATACAGTATAGCAAATTTTGTACTTGCATATCCCACAAACAAGGAACTTTACGTACGGTGTAGATTATACCCCCCCATGTGAATATGCACCCAAACCAATGGGGGTTTAAGGGGGATTTTAATTTAAATGTGTTGGATCCAATGGTTGTGTTAATTAATGTCAATGGTAGTTATGTGTTGGTTGTTAATGTCAATGGTTGTTATGTGTTGGTTGTTATAGTGTCTCTTGAAAAGCCAATCCCATCTGTGATCTTCATATCACCCATTGAGCATTAGATATGAGGCTGAGCATTATCATGGCAGGCCCTAGTGAACCATATGGTGTGTATGATGCTGGCCGGTGTGGCTATATAGCCTTAACTTGTCAGATGATGTCGTGCTTCAGTGGCATGCAATTTAAGACAGTCTCGACTAGGAGGATGGGGTGTGCGAGGCCGACTGGGCCTCCTCAGCCGTAATGGATTGGACATCAAGGAGTAGAGGTTGGAATAATCTCTTCTAAGACTATCCTCAAGCTAGAACTTGTCAAGGCCAATGCCAGCAAGCTCCATGCACTATGGGTGTGTTTCCATGAGCTTCTTCTGGACCCGACTTGGCCTAGTCACATGCGCCCAAGTCAGGACATTTTTTGTGGCATGTTTTCATGAAACAAAGTTCACGACTCTGATGAATAACCTGCAACAACCAAATTTACCGAAGAACAGGCCGATGGAAGAACAGGGAGAGAGTCTAATGTCAGTGGTGTAGCTTGTCTCACTGGCAGCAGCCTGGCCAGGGTCGTCCAGGAGGGTAGCCCCTCCCCCCCGAAAGCCCAGAGCGATTCTTGGCTACATAGACGCCAAGATCAGGTCAGGCAGAGCATGGGAACGGATTTTGGTGCGCCCTGGCTTCCAAGTCCAGGGCATTTTTGGGATCATGGAAACAGGCTCTATGAGGCAAAAATTTTGGCTTGGAGACAACTTGCCTCCAAGCCAAAAGTCTTGCCTCCATTTTTACATGTTTGATCATATCCTCAAAGGACTTAAGAATGAGGTGAACATAATTTGAACCCTAGCCTATGGCATCTAATTTGACAACCTTTACAAAAAATTTATTGCGGCGGCCGCTGCGAACATTTCATTTGTCAAACTCATCACAAATGACGTTTTGTATAAAGTCAGCAGGATATCAGTTTTGGACCCGTGAAAGTGATTGTGGACATGTGAAAGTGAACTAAATGTAAGCTTGGAGAAGAACAGCCTCCATATTTTCTAGAACATTCAAAATCAATGTGAAAAAAAAATATATTACTAACGAATATGTTCTTAGAAAGTGATTCAGTGTGTAATAATAATAATAATAATAATAATAATAATAATAATAATAATAATAGTAGTAGTAGTAGTAATAATAATAGTTTTGCAAGTTTTTAGCAAATATTAGATACACTAAATGAGACGATATATGAGCATTGTTTAAATCATGAGCATTGTCTAAAATTGTCTATATTATTGTCATGTTCTAAAATTGTAGAATGCTTTCCTCTGATTTCCTCTGGGGAGAGGTAGAGCTCTTTCCCCAAAACCGCCAAGAGATGGATATTTCCACATATACCCAGAATAAAAGGGTATTTTGTAAAGGCATTTTCTAGATTTTCTCATTATTGCCCTTGTATATAACACTTTATTTGGTTGTCTCTCTTTTGCCAATGCTGTAATAAAAAAGCAGATGCAAAAAAGCACAACACTCTCAGTAATTATTCACCACAAATATATTCAAATTAGTAAAGAAAAGTACATAGTTTGATAGAACTATTACAGTTCTAGACTAAGCTGTGGCTAAAATTTGCAGCTAGCTTAAAGATTTGTGGTTACAGAATTTGACAAAGAAACCATTGCATATGAATAGAATCTTTTGCATCATGAATTTAAAAGATATGTTGCATGCATCTCCAAAAACTCTACATGTACAGAGCAAAGAGCAAACTTACCCGAACTAAATAGAACCTAAGGAAGTTTGCCTTGGAGGAGAATAGAACCCCTTAACTTGGCTGTATTACATTCTCCTGCCAGAAATGGAATAAAAACTAAATCATTTTACAATCAATCTCAGTTTTGCGTAAATAGAGCAAAATTGGTGTTGAGCATATTTCATGATGTTGATTTGTAAGAAGAGGTGCCAAGCTCATCTACGGTTTTCTATTACTTGGATTAAGCTACATATTAAATATGACATTGAGCTCTGTGCTACTGCACATAGGAGAACTTTTGCTGACAATTATGACAGGTCCTGGGATCAAATTGGTGAATTTGTGGGGTATTATAAATTATTCATCTCAACACTTTCATTTACAAATACTAATTAAGTTCCTTTTCATAGGATACATGGAGTTGTGCAGAGGGCCTTACACGAACAGATACTTTGTCTCCAAGGATGGAGAGTCTCTGAGAAATGAAGTTGATAGATATGGGGTGGAGAGATTGCATGAACATCAGGTCTGCTATCCCCCTACTAATCGATGGTCGATCACCGGCAAAGGAGAAAAGATGAAGAGGTCAAGAAAACAGCTGAAAGGGTTTGGGCAGGAATATTTTCAAGAGAAGTTATGCAAATGGTCTTCATGTTCAGGTTCATTGAGAAGTACAATCAAAATTTCACTGAAAGGCAGTTTCTAAGATATAGAGAATTATACTACACTCACGAGATGCTTGCGATAGTTATGGTACACTTATACTTTGCTTATGGTACGGTCCAGATTACTGATTGATCGAGATGAGCTATGGCATGCACCTTCCTATATTCTTGGCACTACCTCAAATTTCACATACCGTTTCAATCTGCTCTTCTTCTCCAATGATCCACATGACACAAAAATTCCTACTATCCCTTCCACTGCTATCATATCAGAAATTGACAGCATTGGCTCCTTTTGAATGCAGTAACTTCTTTTGTGAATGCAGGTCAATTAGTACTTTTAGCAAAAGGATTGGCATGAAGAATTCGTGGAGAACTTTTTTCAAGACTCTTTTTGGGATTCTTACACCGGAAAACTTTGACATTTGTCTTCAACTATCACATATCTGGAAACTATTGAAGATCTTCTACATCAGATGCCACATTCTGTTGGAGTTAAGTTGCTGCCTACTCTTAACATCATATCCACAGGATTTTCGGAACTACTTCTGCTACAGAAACTTGTTTATATAATTTCCTATTCATCAGTTCACTTTTTCTATGGTTAAGTCTTCATGGGACTTAACTATATTTTGTATGTTTTTCCTTAATTAATGAAAAAATCATCTCGTACCTTCAAAAAAAAAAAAAAAAATCTACGAGTTCAAAGTGCAAAATTTATCTGATGAAGAAAGTACTAAATTCTGGGAAGGGACTCGCAAGAGACACAAAACCGGCCGATTGTTAGCAATATGTAGCATAATAACATGGGGTTTTCTTTGTGTTTTTGTACGCTTTTCACTAAGGTTTTCCTATGATTTCGTGATGTATTCAAATGGATGTACTAATGCGTACATCTAGAGTGCACCATTTCTGAGCCATTGATTTTAGCCTTTTTTTTTTTTCCAATGGTCAACAACCAATGGTCACAACAAAAGCCCTTTTTTTTGTGCGTGTGGTGCATAATGGTCAACAACCAATGGTTCACAACAAAAGCCCTCTTTTTGTGTGTGTGGTGCATAATGGGCACATCAAGGGCTTGAAGGGCGCATGTAGTGCAGTTTCCCCGCCGGCAACACATTTCTTATCATAACTTTTGATCCAGAGATCTGTTTGAGATGATTTTTATTGCGTTGGAAAGCTCTCTCCGAGATCTTTTTGATAGTGTATGATATGGATATGTTTGGTTAAGTTATCTATGCTAAAAAAGCAATTTTTAGGCCGGGTTTGGTAGGCTTTCACATCCTACCAGCTGATTAATACAGGATTGCGCTATTGGATATTGTTCCGAATGAAGCTTGCAAAAAATTACCATGCATTTTTAGATTTTGAGGCAGTTATTAAGCAAATTCCAAGGCTTCTAGATCCTTGTGCTAACAAGCAAAAAAGTTTTCCACTTTGGTTTCTCACCACAAGAATCCATGGAGGCCAAACACTGCTGTTAAATTCCAGTTGAAAAATGTTTGTGTATGGGTGTTGCAAACTTTATGACTTTCAGAATAATGGGATCAATCCGCTCTATCTTTATGGTAACTTTTACTCATGTTCTATTTGTTTTATTGTGATCAAATTCAAAAGCTACAGGTGATGAAAGCCTCAAATGAATTCTAGTTTTTTTCTGGTTTGAATTCTAAATTTTTTGTCACACCGGGGGGGGGGGCGTCCCTAAGGTCCCGAAGGGGCCAAAAATTTGTTTTTGAAACACAAACCATTAACATCAAACATATAAAAATTAAATCCCCCAACACATAACAACCAACACATAACAACCATTGATATTAACAACCAATACATAACTACCATTGACATTAATTAACACAACCATTGGGTCTAACACATTTAAATTAAAATCCCCCTTAAACCCCCTTTGGTTTGGGTGCATATTCACACGGGGGGTGACTACGGGCAACGAGAGCTGTTGGATAGGCATATTCACCCCTTATTCCTTAATCTACACCGTACGTAAAGTTCCTCGTTTGTGGGGTATGCAAGTACAAAATTTGCTATACTGTATAACAAGATTCGCAAAATACTATAAGATTTCAAGCAGAATACTATATGGTGTTGATTTTGTACGTGCAAAATACAATTATGAGGGCTCTCGCTGCCCTACGTCACCCTCCGTGTGAATATGCACCCAAACCAAAGGGGGTTTAAGGGGGATTTTAATTTAAATGTGTTGGACCCAATGGTTGTGTTAATTAATGTCAATGGTAGTTATGTGTTGGTTGTTAATGTCAATGGTTGTTACGTGTTGGTTGTTATGTATTGGGGGATTTAATTTTTATATGTTGGATGTTAATGGTTTGTGTTGGTTTGTTGTTATGTGTAATCTGCCCAAGGTTGTAAGAACAATAGTTATAGAACAATTCGCATGCATCACAATTTGTGGAAAAGCTATACCTCGGTAAGCTATACCATACAAACGCCCAATTGAGGAAGAAGATAAGCCAAAACAGACAGAAAAACGATGAAGCCGATGGTGCATGCAGCTCCAACCCTACTCCCTGCCTGTGCATGTCCAGCCAGCCGGGCCAAGATCCACTGATATGGGCGCGAATTCGCAAATCCCAATCTGCAAGACGTTCCAAAAACAAAAGCATGAAAAGGACAAGGAAGACACGGAGTGATTTGATGGAGATTGGCAGATCCTATCTGGAACAGGCCAGCAAAGGCGATGTAAAAACTAGCCAGAAAAGGATAGTGGTAAAGGGGAAGATGACAGAGGATGAAGAGGAGCAAGATGATGAGGAGAGGAAGCAACGAAAATGGAAGAAGAGTTGTTGTGAGAAGACGCCGATAACCGGTCCCAAAGGGGGAGTGGCCTTATATAGTAGCTCGTCCCTTCCCAGAATGGCGATCCGAGGGCTCGGATCGATGCGATTAACCTAGCAGAAACAATGTAAATCTCTCACCTTGTTATAGCAGACCAAACCAAGCGGCCAGAGACTGTCTAGCCGCCCAAAATATCAGAGCATGGATCAGAATCAACACAAGGGTTTCAGAATCAGCATCAAGGGTTTCACAAAATGCCCGTAGGGAATTTCAGACACCACCGAACTCCTAGACTTAAAAATAGGACGTGGCAGAGCGGATCAAACGCGAGAAACAGAGCTGGAAAGATACCAAAAATCCAGGCTTGGAAAAAAGGCTGCGGCCAGGCGGATCAGCAAGCTGGGAGTACATGCTAAGATAAAACACGAAAACAGGGAAGCTCCGATTGCCATAACCATAGATTTTTGATATGAATATGTGCCGATATTTCTCAGATGCCTTTGCGCCCAGATGGCAGCCCTTGGCCTTGGAATTGCTTCAAGGTATGCAAAAATTTCTTGCTTCAGATAATTCACGACCTCTAATTCTTGTTTTTGTTTGGGGGATCTTGAAATATTTTTGGTAATCCGGTTCTCAATTGAGAGTTATATGTGGACTGATTACTTCTGTTGAGAATCTCACTTCTTTTCCTGAATGGGTAAGACATTTAGAAGAGCCAATTCTGCTTGCCTCTCTGAAAGAAGAGTAAATAAAATTCCCAAAGATTCAGCATAAGGCAAAAGCTGTGTCTAGATTGTTCTTTTGACTGAGTAATTATATCGGCAAATTATTTTATTCATGGAGCAAACTTGTTGAACCATTGGGACCCGAACCATTTTCCACATTGCACAACGAACATGGGTCAACAATACGAGTATGGCTTGGCCCTACCACTCTTTTTTGCTTCAGTCAAAGACCACAAGATGGTTAGGGACTTGTTGCACGTAACGAGCAACCGTAATCAAGTTTCACACAAAGCACTTGATCTTGTTTTTGAAAGGCATAACCTTTTTAATGCATCTTTCTCACAGAACATGCTGCCCTTTAGTTTGAAAATGCATGATTTGGTGGTACAAGATCTGCTAAACGTGCTACAGATTGATATGCAACTTTTTGCTGCGATTTCTAGCTCTTCTTTGGTTTATATTCAGAAGACCTTATTGTTCAAAGGCAAATGTTATAGATATGTTATAATCTATATCTCTCAGGCTACTAATTCTAGTATGTGTCGTTTTATTTTAAGAAAATGGATTTAGTTTGAGGACAGTCTTATTTAACATGTGGTGCCATACGTCTGGTGAATTCATTATTCTTTCTCGTACCCTGAATATTAAGACATGAGGCATATCAAATGCAGTCACCCAAGTATTTAGTGATAAGCTTAAAACTTCTACGCTTAATGGCTTTTTTGTTGTGAGACTAATGTAGAAACTATTGCAGGCAGTGGGAAAGACGTTCACACTTTCTTAAACTTAGATATGCAGCTCATGTCAAAGTTGTCTTCATTGTCAACAAGGTTCTTGAAGGATAGTGAGCACTGGAAAACTGCATCTCCGGAAGGCATAAATTGCAAGTCACTTTCACAGTCTGTTGCAATTGCATTATTTGGAACAGGCTATTTTGGAAAAGATTTTAAAAATTGGCAACACATGAGTTAAAAAAGTTTTTTCTTTTGGGCAGCAACACGTGTTTAACAAGCGTTTGCCTCAGTCCATAACTCGGTCTGCCTTTGTCTCCCGATGTCCAAGCAAGGTACAGGTACGTGAACTTTGGATTGTATGCACCGAGACAAATGTTGTACCTTTTGCTGTACCAAAACATGTGAATATGCAATTTTCTAATTCTTGATTTATATAGAACTAAACCTAAAAAGCTTCAAATTCTTGGTTTATTAGAACTAAACGCAATAGCAAAACAATTGGAATTTGAGACATCCAAAGGTTTGTTATTCTTCTTTTACGGGTCTAAAACTTGCATCAATAGCAAAATAGTTGAGTCTGTGACATCCAAAGATATGTTATCCTTTTACTATGAAGTGGTAAACCCAAATTATTGGAACATATTGTCTAAGCCTATCGGAATGCATGCAATTTTTTTCTCTATAAACCATGATAACCATAGTAGAGACTCTATTGTAAGTCTATGATTGTAACTAGGGAACAATTATGACACTCAATTGAACATATGTATGATTGTACCATGAATTACCTTTTTGGCTCCTTATGGCAAATTCCTCTATATTTATCCCTCACTCTCAATATTAGCAAAATTGATCCATTTATTGCCACATTCGGCAAAACCTTCGTTTAAAATACTAGTAGATATTATAAACAAAAAAATACATGAAATGGAATGTTATGACCACTACATTCATGTTCTCTGCATGTGATTGTAGTGCTATTTGTAATGCAATGAACCATTGGAACATTGTAAGACAACATTATAAGCAACATAACTACTTAAATGGTAAGAGCCATGGATTAAAAGCCAGCAATGTGGGCGAAATTTGAAAGAGATAGGCCAAAAAGTTATAAACTTCTTGCCCAACATTGAAAGTAAATAGACCAAAAAGTCATAAAGTTCTTGCCATGCAAATTTTGCTATCTGTCAAATGCTCCTCGTTTCCTAATGTTTGATCCATAGCTCTTTAAGTCTTTTGTTGCACCCATTCAACCTATTGAATATCCCTTATCCATGACTTTTTAGTATCATTATTTAACATTTTATAATCTCTTACTTCAAGCAATATAAAAAGCAACTCAACCTATAATTTTGGAATTTTAATCTCATATACCCATGCAGAAGCCATAATAACCGTCCTAAGGTCGTGTGAGAAGGGTGTTGCTTTCCTTTTAATAGACATGTTCCCTTCTATCCCACCTCAAATAAATATTCAATGGAGTAACTTGGTAGAGGCATATTCTTGATGTATATGGCTATCAATAAATGATTTTCCATTGCAGGCATAGATAGGTATGGTTAGAGGGTTGTTCTTCATTTATACATAGATAGGTATGGTTAGAGAGCTATTCTTCATTTATACGATAGCCAATGAATGATTCTCCGTGACATTTATAATGTTGCTAACCCAAAATTACTGTAGATGTGGCAGATAATCGTGTTCTCCAAGAAGCTCAAGGTTACATTGTAAAGTCGTATCATTGTTCTTCACTTGCCCCTCGCAAGAGGCGATTGATTTTTGAGGAGTTTTTGGATGTGCACTCTTATGCTTAGGCAAGTTGCTTCACTCGGTGGGTCTCCGCTTATCCGCTGAGATTTTATTCCCGTCTCTGCATTTATACTTGTATTTGACTCTTTGATTGAATAAAGTCTGACGTCCTTCAACAAAAAATTACTGTAGATGTCTTAAGTAACAAAGCAAAATAAAATATAGGAACATCATCATAACCCAACATGAGCAACCCAAGACATGCATACACTTAGCAAATCATTATGCATAAGGAGTTGTTTGAAGCTCAACCCATGACGCAACACAACCTTCAAAGCCTAGAAGCTGACAACCCAAACATTTCAATTCTACCAATGCAACGCAAACATGCACTTGTTAGTTTTGTCGCTCAGATATGCAAACATGATATGCATTTGTTACTTCTATTTTATGCAGTTCACCTGAATAAGGATTGGTTTAAAAGCCACAAATGGACAATGTTTTCCATGATGATCTTTGCGAATGAGAAGGAATGTTGCTTGACAAAATCCTGTTCAGAGCAGAAGCTGAACTCCTCTTCCCAATCAATCACGCATAGTCGTAGAGCCTGGAATACCAACCTAGATCAAAGTAACTACTCTTTCCCTGCCCTAACCTTTACCCCAACCCTGCATTACCGCTAGTTTTTTTTTATTTTATAGGACACGTGGCATGCTCACATCTTTTCTGGGACGGAAATATTAGCTTTCAAACAAAATGAAACGGGCTTATATATATTATGGTAAGTAAAGTAGTAAATCTCTTGAATTTACTCTTGAGTTAGGAAGGGGCCCAAGTTTCAATACGTAGCTCCTTTCTCCTTAAAGAAAACATATAAGCTAAGGGGATCTTCATTTATGCACGCTAAGATGCTCTATCTCTTGGATCTTATGCACATGTGTTTTAGAGTATACCTTTATATGAGATTTATATATGCGGCGTGTTTCATATCCAATGGCTTTTCTCAATTGAAGGACGTCTCTATCTATTTAAATATTGCTAATGTCCAAGGGATAGTTGAAGTTCAACTCGTTGTATAAACAAAAACAAATAAAAAATAGGATTGCGAAGGAAAAAGGAAAAGGAAAGGATCAAATAGACTTACGACTTACAAAATAGAAATAGGATCGTCTATATTCCCTGGGGATCATTCCTATAGCAACATGTGGCACTAGCCAATATGGCGGAATCGTTCCACGTGATTGACGGCACAGGTTAGGTTAGGGTTCTTCAGATCTTCCACACCCAGTTCTTCACGATTCTTCAAGCTCTGTCGCCGCCAGTGCTTCATGCAGGGCTTAGATTATAGGGCTCGTTCTTTACAGATAAATCGCAGGGTTAATCGCAGGTGCTTCCTCCATTCTCAGTTTTGCAGGTGACCCGCTCCCGGCTAACGCTGGTTGCGGGACCCCACCTGCAAAACCGAGAATGGAGTCCCAACCTCCATTCCCCTATACAAAGAGAATGATCCCATCTCCAATAATTCAAGATAAATACGACACCACACACGATGTGGATTAAAGAAAGTACCAAGCATCCTAGAACAAAAGACAACTTATTTGTTGCATGGGCGTACTCCAATCGGCAAAGATCCGACACAACTTCTTTTATCAGATATCAAGTTGCACCATAACATGCTATGGATGAAGTGTTCTAATTGAAAGACATATATTGCTAAAGTGTGGATTCAGAGGTAAACGATACACTTTGATCCAACAATGGTAAATGTTACATTATCCTTTGAAAAAAGGAGATGTGTCGGCGGAAAGTACAATGGGAAAAATTAGCAAGAACATGGAACCATAGAGTGTCCACTGCTACTTGATGGCGAAACATGACATATATTGAATTGCTATACAGTATTTGCTGACATAAAACATGCCATGTTGAGGACCAAGTGGTGCTAGTTGGAATGCTGAATAATGGACTATAAAATAGAGTCCAGACCATCAAGTGGTGCATTTAGAAATGTGAACAAAGGAATATAAGAATAGCCTCCAAACAAGATTTGATAAATTGTAACACAAAACACATAAGGTCAAGTTTGTACCACACGTGGGCATACATTTGGGGAGCAGATTTTGTTAGAAGACTCTTAATTTATGATTAAACTAAAAAAAATCTAAATTATTACGCTTGGATGGAATACCTGCAGGCCACCTGGTGCTATGATCTTATGTAAAGCATTGCGAGGCTCAAAGCTGCATTGCTTTGAAGGCCTTGTGGGCTACTGCCTAAAGGATTTAGGCAAGCTTCATTTTCAGGCACACATGCATAACGTCACTGCTGAACAGGTGGATGCTGGCAAGGAGCTTTACGCTCTTTATGGCGCAGGGGAGGTGAAGCACCTGACGGTGCTTCACAATGGCAATCTCATGGACAAGGCGCTCCATTATGTGTCTTATCACTGTGGAAGATTCAGGACTGCCTCGCTTGTGCATACGGTCAAAGCTATGATTCCAGGCGACAAGTTCGGGGCTTTCGCCCGGTTAATTGGGTGCTACCTAATAATTCGTATGCCTCGCTTGAGAGTTCAAAGCGACTGGCGGATTATGTTAGACCAAGCGGTTGCCTTACAAGGATGTTCGAATGGCATTATTTGGGTCGCGGCCGGGAATAGTACGGTTGGTGGCGGGTTGGAAAGAGGCGAAAGCGTCGTGGGATGAGGCTGGGGAATTTGATGATGTAGAAGGGGTCTTTGAGAGAAGCGGCGGTCGATCTTAGAAGTTCATTCTGCGGAACTTCACGGAGTGCGGCCGTCGCCTCGGGGAGCCCGCACACCCATTTGCGATTTCATTCCATTAGATTTGCATGACAATGACTTTGATGTAAACGATGTGGTTGTAATTATGCGTATACCGTTACTACGTGCTCTTGATGGGTGACTTGCGGCTTGGTTTGTAACGGTGACAATAGGATAGAAAAAAGGAAGCCGCGATCTCTGAGCTTATAGTCATTAAGCGATGACTCGAGGAGCTCAATGCAATGCAGTCTGCGGTTATTAATGCGGAGTTGAGAGTGGACATCTTTGTTGGAGTTGATGGTCGCACATTTCTTTGAGGAACTAAGGGATCTTTGGCGATTGGGCGTGTGTCTTCGCGGTGAACAACTGCGCTTTGCAGCAAAAATACACTTGAACAAATTGATGCCCGTTGCATCTTTGCACATCGGCCGATGAGAGATGGCGTTTGATACTAGCATTCTTAAGCTCGCATCTCAATGCATTAATAAATTAGCCTACTTATTAGAGAGTTAAAGTGATCTTGGAAGCCACTGGCGGCGCCATGATAGAGCCGCATTGGCGGTCACTTAGCGGTGGTGATGGCGCCATGCTTAGATGCATTGGGCATTTATGCAATTTGTTTGTTGGTTCTATCACGGAATCTTGCCTTGGCGGTTGTATATATTTTCATGTTGAATTTGTTTGTAATATAAAGTTACGATGGAATAGAGTTCTTGGACCTTTGAAATATATTAGAATATTTGCACCATTGCATTTGTCTTTTGATTGTGTGTTGCCAAAAGCGTGGACCATTGATTGGAGGAATATCATGGTATATTCACGTGATCAATGGCTCAAAACAAAAAGATATGATATATAGAGTGATATATGAGGTGATGTATGTGCAAATATTCAATATTTTTCAAAGGTCCAAGAACTCTATTCCATCGTAACTTTATATTACAAAATCTTGAAAATATATATAAACCGCCAAGGCAAGATTCCCAATAGAACCAACAAACACCGTAGACAATGCCCAATGCATCTAAGCATGGCGGCCATCACCACCGCTGGGTGACCCGCCAATGCGGTGCCTATCATGGACCATTGGCTTCAAGATCACGCAACTCTCTAATAAGTAGGCCGCGACACGGATTGAGATGCGAGCGAAGAATGCTAGTATCAAACGCCATCTCTACTGGGCAGCGATGTGCAGCATGCAACGCGGCATCAATTTGTTCAAGTGTACTTGCCAGTGCAAAGCGCAGGTTGTTCACTGCAAGACACACGCCTCGATGTTTCCAAAGAGATCCCTTAGTTCCTCAAAGAAATGCGCCATCAACCTCCAAACAAAGATGTCCACTCTCAACTCGGCATATAACCGCACTCGCATGCATTGAGCCTCCCGTAGTCATCGCTAATGACTATAAATATATCACTCTATATATCACTCTTGTCTGGAGCCATTGATCACAGGAATATACCATGATATTCCTCCAATCAATGGTCCACGTTTTTTGGCACACACAATCAAAAGACAAATGCAATGGTGCAAATATTCGAATATATTTCAAAGGTCCAAGAACTCTATTCCATCAGAACTTTATATTACAAACAGTCCAACATGAAAATATATACAACTGCCAAGGCAGTATCTGCATAGAACCAACAAACAGCTGTACAATGCCCAATGCATCTAAGCATGGCGGCCATCACCACCGCGTGACCTGCCAATGCGGTGCCTATCATGGCGCTGCCTCAGGGCTTCAAGATCACGCAACTCTCTAATAAGTAGGCCCGCGACCGCAGTTGAGATGCGGCGAAGAATGCTAGTATCAAACGCCATCTCTTCGGCAAATGATGTGCGGCGTGCAACGCGGCATCAATTTGTTCAAGTGTACTTGCGATTACCAAAGCGCGGTTGTTCATCGCAAGACACACGCCTCATTGCGTTTTCAACATCCCTTAGTTCCTCGGCAAATGTCGCGACCATCAACTCCAACAGCATGTCCACTCTCAACTCCAGACACAACTGCAGACTCCTGTACAGATTGAGCCTCCTCAGAGTCATCGCTAATGACTATAAGCTCTGCATTTCGTGCTCTTCCTTGCTCTATCCTATTGTCACCTGTTACAAACCAAGCCGCAAGTCAGCCATCAAGAGCACGAGTAACGTGCATACAGACAATTACAACCACATCAAGCGACATCAAAGTCATTGTCATGCAAATCTAATGGAATGAAATCTGCAAATGGGTGTCTGCGGGCTCACGAGGCGGCGGCGCACTCCGCCTGCGTAAAATGAACTTCGTCGGCACTTCTTTGCCTCTCTCCGGCCTTTGCCTTCTACATCATCAAATTACTGCGGTCTCATCCCACGAGGCAGCTTTAAGCCTCTTTCAACCCGCTCCAGCTGGTACTATTCCTGGCTGCGACCCAAATAATGCCATTCGAACATCCTTGTAAGTGCAGCGCTGCGGGTCTAACATAATCCGCCAGGCTGCTTGAACTCTCTCAAGCGAGGCATACGCGGAATTATTAGGTAGCACCCACGAACTGGCGAGCCTGAACTTGCCTGTCTGAATCATAGCTTTGACCGTATGCACAAGCGAGGCAGTCCTGAATCTTCCACAGTGATAAGACACATAATGGAGCGCCTTGTCCATGAGATTGCCATTGTGAAGCACCGTCAGGTGCTTCACCTCCCCTGCGCCATAAAGAGCGTAAAGCTCCTTGCCAGCATCCACCTGTTCAGCAGTGACGTTATGCATGTGTGCCTGAAAATGAAGCTTGCCTAAATCCTTTAGGCAGTAGCCCACAAGGCCTTCAAAGCAATGCAGCTTTGAGCCTCGCAATGCTTTACATAAGATCATAGCACCAAAATGGCTGCGGTATTCCATCCAAGAAAATTTTTAATCCTCACATTGAGGTGGCGGGTGTTTTTCGCATTGGGCGCGCATGGCGGCTGAATGTGAAGGTGGTCCAAAGATGAACCACGTTCCAAAGCCACCACCCCCGATTGCAATTCTCCCCGGGGAATAGGATCATTCGATCGTAGAGTCGCGATGGGCACGTCACACCCTCCAAAGACAATTGTGACGGGGCGTGTCTAAGTGGAATGGAAGATCAACCGCTTCTTCTCCCGTCCACCACCTATATCGGGGCCAACATGCTCCTCTATCAGCGAGGCGCTCACGCTACCTCTCCCTCTCCCTCTTCCCCTTCCTCGGCCTCTGCATTTATTACCTCTACTTCCTCTCTTTGTATTACGTGGCTCATCCTCACGAAACATCATCGGTAGGGAACAGTGACCACCAATAGATTCACTAATGCAAGGGAGGCAATGCGCCCTACCACCTAAGCCTACGCCTTTGCCACCACGCCCCCCCCTACCACCTCTTCCATCGCGGATCGTCTCACATCGAGAACCCTTTGCCCCATTCCTGTCTTCAAACACCGGCAAAAACCTCAATAGGGCGGGTTGTTGGGCTTCCACAAAAGCGACTTCACGCCCTCAATCACAACACGACACCGGTTTTACGGGCCCCAATTCTATCTGCACAAAGGCTGGAGGATTCACTTCCACATCCACCTCCCCAATACGGCACTGGGTACAAAGTGCGCAAAAAGAGTCCATCTTTCTCTTTGCATCACGCCCATGTCACTTCTGCGTTTTCTCATGCCTCCCCATCTTCTCTCCTTGCTGGCACCTCTGGAGGCCGGCCGTTGTGCATCAAAGAATGGAAAACACGAGCAACCCGTCTTCTTGCTGCTGGGACACGCAAGCCCCACTCTCTATAAGCGCCCTCCAGAAAGGGGTTTAAAACCCTCACTTTCAATCTTCGCTGATTCCTCGGATACATACTCTTTTTACGCCACGAAAGCCAGCAACCTCCTGCAAAAACACCGCAGCAAATTAGTCCGCGAAGGGGCCTCACCCATAGCCTCCATCACGATTTGCGGATGCACACACTCTCTTATGCACTTGCGCCACCCACACTCCACTCGCACAAATTAAACTTTCACTCACACCAACCTGCGAGGCCGCTCGGATCCTCCGCCTCCAAAACGCATGCGTGGTGGGTCCGGACTTCCCATTTTTACATGCACCCTACTTTTAGAATGTCACATGCCCGAAATCCTAACCTTTACATACCCCCAAAAAAACCACACTTTGCTTCAACACCCAAAAAAAGAAACTTCCTCCCAAGCAGCTCTCATGTGGCAAAATTTGGCAAAATATACCGTTTTGCATACAATACTATACAAGAATCATAGCCAAAACCATTGCCAGAATACACCAACCCAATACGAAACTCAAAACGGCACATATAATTACGAAAATAATTCAATAGATTTCTACTGGCTGTTTATAAGAAATAAGAAATAATTTGCAGCCTTAGAAGATCCACATAGGACTGCCAATCTGCCATGTTGGCCTTTTGAAGACGACCATAAAAATATCTTCAAAGCAAATTCTCGAACAACGACTTAGCTGTGGATCCAGAGCTTCTGAAACGGGCTGGCGCCGGATTAGGGCTTCGGATTCAAGCTCCAACTTAGAGATAATGGCTTTTATTTGAACCATTAAATTCCCCATCTCAAATCTTGTGTAGTTTCAATCTTCTGACACAGTCGAAGGAGTCTCTCCGTGAAGAATAATAGTAAGACTTGGCACACTTGCAGTTTTCTCATGAAACCATTAATGAATCATGCATTTAATCGGGTAGTTAGAGCTAGTAGTACTCATTCAGACACAAGAAAGTGATTGTGTAGGATATAATTTTATGCTTGTCTCTCATTTCCTCTTTACCAAATCTTTATTTGCTTTAAACTGCCCAAAATAAGGCATTTTGCATTGATGCAGCCTATCAGCCCATTGGGCATATTTGGGAGATGGGCAAAGGAATCGGGTCCCCAACACATGAGCAAATGTTTTGGAAATCCTTCCCAGGGAACGACTATGTTGAAAAGTGCATGTTCATTGCTAGCTGAGCATGTAGCCTTTTGTTCAGCTGGTTTGTCCTCTAGATTGAATGATACTGATTCATTCTACTAAGGTGGACTGTCTAGAGTTCATTGGAAGGGCCCTAATGGGGTCCTGTCTATCTTGCGACGAGTATGAATCAAAAAGGGAAAGAAAGAGGGCAGCTAAAGAGGCCCTTGCAGCTGAAACATTGCATGACCAGAGGCTGGCATTAATTGCAGGTAGATTGAGTTCAAATGGCTCTTCTAGCTCAGCTTGTCTCTTCACACAACAAGGTCGCAAAGGAGTCAACCAGGATGCAATGTTGGCTTGGGAGGTAACTGCATATTATTTCATTTTGGGGGCATTTTGTTACTTTGTCTGTAATTAAAACATATGTGGTTTGGACATGAACAAAGATCTAGGATGGTCATATACTAAGTAGTTCATGTACAGGAATTTGGTTCAAAGAAAGACACCACCTTCTGTGGAGTGTTTGATGGACATGGACCATATGGGCACCTGGTAGCTCGTAGGGTACGAGACTCACTACCTTCAAAGCTAATTCTGCACTGGGAAGAGATGATAAATGCAAGAGAAGAGGAGAAGGATGAAAGTGCCTTTGATTCAGTGGACATGTGGACAGATATACATCTCAAAGCATATAAACTTATGGACAAGGAGCTTAGGGTCCACCCATCTATTGACAGCTTTTGCAGTGGGACTACAGCAGTGACTGTTCTAAAACAGGTAATCATCTGAAAAAATTCCAAACTCCCCAACTTGATGCAAATGGAAGTTGGACCCTTCAACAAAATTATGTAACAGAAATATCTCCTTTCAGGATAAGGACATTGTGATTGGAAATGTTGGGGACTCGAGAGCTATTTTAGGAACGAAGGCTGCTGATGGTTCGGTCCGGGCAGTCCAATTGACAGTTGATCTGAAACCTAATCTGCCTCGTAAGTTCGAGCCTTATTCACTTGCACATGGGAACATGACACCTGTAAGGCTTCATGCATTCCTGTGAGAAGTGGACCTGTAACATCTTAGATCCTTCTGAAGATTCAAGAATGTTAATTTACGTTGAATATATCCTTCAATATTTCTTTAAAATCAAGAATGCTTATATATATGTACTTCCATGGCGCCCACTAGGCAAAAATATAGCTAGCCAAGATTTGCATTAGATCAGTACGGGCTTGCCCTGATCAGGGATCTATATGTGACAAATGTTCTTTGTCAGCGTATGCATGCATCTAAGCAATAAGTATAAAGTCTACATAGGAACCTTGTAAGTAGTTTTGGGGTGGTGCTTGTCTTATTTGCCTGGGAAATTAGCATACTAATTATGGTTGCCTTGTTTATGTGACATGCTCTTGCACTTTGAAGAGGAGGCTGAAAGAATCAGGCAATGCAAAGGACGAGTATTTGCCTTGCATGATGAACCTGAGGTGCACCGTGTATGGCTGCCACATGATAATTCTCCTGGCCTGGCAATGGCTAGAGCATTTGGAGATTTTTGCTTAAAGGATTTTGGAGTCATTGCGGTCCCTGAGATATCCTACCACCATGTTTCAGATCTGGACCAATTCATTGTTCTTGCCACTGACGGGGTAAGCTATCTCGATTATATCATTTTTCAGCCGATCACACTTTGTTAATGTTGTTTTAACAGGTCTGGGATGTCCTGAGCAATGATGAGGTTGTAAACATTATTGATTCTGCTCCTACAAGAACTACTTCAGCCAGATCATTAATAGAATCTGCTGTTCGTGCTTGGAGATTGAAATATCCAACATCAAAAATGGATGATTGTGCAGTTGTCTGCTTGTATTTGGACACAGGACTATCTTCCCAAGAACAGATACAGGGTGGCTGTCTTGTTGATAATAGAGACTATGCTGCTAATCTCCCTCCTGATGGAGGGAAATTGAAGCTGGCCAGTGTAGAAGTACAAAAGGTTAGTGACAACCTGATTGTGGAAGAAGCAGATGAGGTTGCAGCTTCAAAGAGTGCTGAACATAAGAAAACATCAAACCGCCGTCTGAAGGAATACCTCAGCACAGATGAGAGTGAATGGTCTGCACTAGAAGGTGTAACAAGGGTCAATACATTGCTTACTCTTCCCAGGTTTCTAGCTGGTGACAAAAGGGCAGGTGATACAAAGAAAAGGCCATAATCATAATTGCATTTTCTCGTTCTACAATGAATATCTATTTTAGATGAGTATGGAGGGCTGAAATCAATCAATTCTTGCACTGTAAAATATAATTTTGATTACGATTTTTACATCATTGTGATTGGCATGGTATAAGAAAGAGATAAGGTAATTTTGTGTTAAGAATCGTGCACACATTCTAACTACATTTGAGCACGTGCTTGTGTTATTTGTTATGAGACAACATAATTGAGGACTAGCTGTGAAATTAGTGTTTCATCGACATTGATATGGGAACATAATGGTCCATTTAGATGAAGGAAAGTAAGGCAATTAATGAATTTGTATGAATGAATCATCATCAATTCACTGAATCTTATTACAGATGCCTAACAATTAATAAGAGATTGGTCCCACAAAATATAGCTTCGGAACTAGCATTTCCATGGCCATGGCGATGACAACTTCGTTGCAGCTCTTACCTTCTCCTTTTAAAAATGGCCATTTTCGGCAGCCTTCTCGTCGGCCTTTCACCATAGTTGCACCGTTGGCCATGGCGCCACCATCTTCGTCGTTTCCTTTCCAGCTTTCCGATGGTCAAGTTCGTGACTTTCATCAACTACCGTCTGGTCTGGGCATGGAGGTGATAAGACAGCAAAGAAAAATGGTGGGTATTGAGAAGCCGGCTTTGGTGTTTGTACACGGCAGTTATCATGCTGCTTGGTGTTGGGCAGTGCATTGGCTGCCTTTCTTCTCGATGCAGGGGCACGATTCCTTTGCTATAAGCCTTGTGGGCCAGGTCAGTTTTTCTTTCAAAAATCTTATGCCTTCTGCTGGCATTACTATCTACTGATCTATAGAATGCAGGGGGAGAGTGGTGTGCCAAAGGACCGAAAACCCAATACTCTTGAGGTAATGTAGTTGTTTTAACTTTTTTCGTGTATTCCTAGCTTTGTGTTTAGAAATGCTTTTAAAGCTCTTATGCTGCTACAAATTCTCTTAAACTTTTGCTTTACCTGTATTTCATATTAAATTTTGATTTCTTGAAGCAGCCTCATAATGTAGAAAATGCTTATTTGTGTGGTTGGTTTGCGTTCCACAGTAGCTCCATGCAAGAGATGTTGCAGATTTTATTGGGACCACAGTACAGAAACCTGTAGTATTGGTTGGTCATTCATTTGGTGGGCTGGTCGTGCAGTTTTACTTATCACGTCTATTTGCGAGTCCCACGAAGGAGTCCATTAAAGATGGGAACGGTATCACGTGTCATGCATTCTTTAAACCTTCATGGTTTGTCTGACTAAAATATCATCCTGGAATTCAAATTCGAGTTGACTTGTTGAAATACAAGCAGCTCCATCTTCCGCCCTCCGTATGTTAGCAATATGTTTTCTTCATGGGAGCAATATGGCTTTTAATACGTAAACCATGTTCTAAACTCCAAACAACGGCAAAATTAAGCACTAGCTGCAGGATAGAAGGGGAAAAGCCTATCTTCCGTTGGCAAATGCTAAATATGTATCATTTCTTTTTGAGGAATTTAGAAATTACTATTCAAATTCGCTATAGAGGATGCACAAGATGAATGACTTTTAGAAGAGGAAGCTACCTTATGGAAATTGCATTTATGGGAAACTCCAGTGTGTAGATATCTGCTGCTTTAAAATAAGACTTGCAGTTATAAATATGCTAAATGTGTATCATTCCTTTTCGAAATTTAGAAATTATTACTTTTAAAAGAGGAAGCTACCTTTATGGAAATTACATTTCTGAAAACTTTTGAGGAAACAGTGTTCAGCTATATGCTGCTTTAAAATAAGGCTTGCAGTTATAACGCATCTTGTCAATGAAAAGAGCTTTGGACAAGTCAGAAATAAGTTTAAGATGAGCAAAATTATTGTTTGCCTTTGTAGGGCTGTGTTTACCCAGGACAATTTAGCCACTTGATTTTACTGGTGCAGGATGGCAGGAGTCGTATCCCAACTTAGCAGGTGCAATTTTAGCTTGCTCAGTTCCTCCAACAGGAAACAGGTGCTTTTGACCCTGGCCTAGTATTCTACAAGTGTACATACTCTTAAGTGATGTTATGGTCTTGAGTGCAGAGATCTGATTAAACGGTTTATGAGATCAAAACCGCTAGCATCTATAAAGGTATGAATATATCTGAATATGTATGCCAGTAGTAACTGACTAGATTTTTTAAATTTGTAGTTATTTTAGTGCATAGTGAATGGTTTTGTGATCATAGGAGCAACGATACCTGAGCTATATAGTACATGTTTCTTGTTTTTTCTAAGCGCTGTTCTAAGGACATGGTTTTTCTAAGGACATCTAAATTGTTTGAGGAGATAGGCTTCTGTATGCGTAATATCCCACCTTTTCAATACAATTTAAGGTCTGAATTTTATTCAGCAAGAAGTTAGTCAGCTTATACGCCATGATTTAGAGTGGCCATGATTTAGTATCAGATACATGAGTAAATCTCATCAAAGATCTGCCTGTTAAAAAAGAAATTCTATAAGGATAGCTTTCTAAATATTTCAGCAGATGGTTTCATCACAAGGCCTGGATATTTGGATATTGACCTGCCGATTTAAGTGAGATACTCTATAGGGCAATTTAGAGTGTCATCTCACCAGCTGGAGATTGAGGTTGGTAGGGCAAAAAATAGGCTACTTTTCATTTTGCTGCCCCCCTCTGACGTGGCATGCATCTCAGCCCTTGATGTTCAGATTGTATGGTCTGGATTTGTGCCATGTTAGGAGAGGGGACTGTAAAACGGAACTGTCCTGAAAAATATTAGTCGGGAAAATCGGAAATGCCCAATGTGTGATCTAAACATGGTTGAATCAGAAGAACATTTCATTTTTACCTGCCCAACCTACGACACTATTAGAGGCAGATACCATTGTCTTTTTAGAGACCCCACATCTCAATGGCAGCTGGTGGAATATTATGATCAGAAATGTTTCTCTCACTTTGTGTATGAACTATCCCTAGAAAGGAGAAACATACTAAAAAAAGAATCCAATGGGCTTAAAGCAAACAGAAATAACCAATTTCTTTTCATCTGAGTCAAATGATGATAAGATGATGGTGGAGGCATCACATAAAAGGAAGTATCTTGACCCTAAGGATGTGATTTTGGCACTGTCTAAGAAGATAAAGTGATCGGCAGTTGCAAAACATAAGAGGCCTTTCCAGAAGAGGCTGAGCATCAAGCATCAATGCAAGTCAAAAAAGGGTATTATGAATTACTTTGCGGCTGTCACAGGAACGAATAGGCGACTCCCATCAAACCCTACCTGAGCAAATTTTTACTACTGTTAGATTAGTATTTTTTATATACTTAGAAAACAGGAGGGCTTTCCGAGGTCTTAAATATTGTACATGTTATGATCTCATAGACCCTTTGGGTCTTGTAGACGTTAATAAATCTTTCCTTCTTTTTTTCTTTCTAAACCCGGGTTCCAAACTGTGGCTAACATTTCATAAGTAGTGCTGACAGTCCTTTTCCAAATGCACTGTTTTATCAGATGACATTGAGTTTGGCTGCCAGAGCTTTTGCTTTTAGCAGGTCACTCTGTCGGGAAACCTTTTTTTCTACTGATCTGGATGATTCTGCACTTGAAAGGTTTTCTCTCCTTCAACTATAGGATCCTCTTTCTTTGCAGGTATATTATCCTGTTCTTGTACCTGCAGGTATCAGGCATTGATGTCTAAGAGTTCCAGCATCCCTCTATTTGATCTCAACGAACTAAATGGCTCTTTGCCAGTTCCTCCCCCTGCATATGGAGCTCCACCTGTCCTCGTTGTTGGTGCAGAGAAAGACTTTATACTGGTTTGTCTCAAAATTCAATTGCCCAAGCTTTTCGTGAGAGCTTTGTTTTTAATTTTTTTCTGTGTTGTTAGGATTTGGAAGCTTTGCAAGATACAGCTGTTGCCTATGATACAACGCCAATAATACTACCTGGTATTGCACATGACATCATGTTGGACACAAGATGGGAGGAGGCTGCCCTTATGCTGTTAATGTGGATTGATAACATGCTACTGAAGAAAGGGAATCTCAGTTATGGCAGTTTTGTTAAATCACAATAAGGAATCCATTTTGTAGCATTCATTGTCTTGCCTCATGAATATTAAGTTTAAAAAGTCGTCAGACAAAAGAGAAAGCCACGAAGTATGATTGTCAGACATCTTACTATTCCAGCTTTGAGAATTCCTCAATATTTGAGCAATAAAAACGAATCTTCAAGTCTTTAAAACAAAATGTGCAGATGTATGATGTTGCGGTTTAAATAGTATCACTAGCTAGGTTACCTATTTTAATCTAACCCCCAGAAAACAAGAAATCCTACAAAGCCCTTGAAAACAAAAAATTTAGAACTTGTGGTTTATATGGAAGAAGATAGATAAATAGATAGATAGATGGTACTTTGTGGTTTGTGACGTCCAGGGCAGCGTGCACCAAATTCCTAGGAAGTTAAGCAGACTACCCGATTGAAAATTGATATTTCCGGTAAAAAGAAAATTTTGCAATACCGATTGAAAATTGATATTTTTGGTAAAAGGAAATTTTGCAGGAAGTAGTTGCGGTGAGAAAATAATGTATGTAGGGAAATTACCGGAAGTAAAAATATTTTCATTCGAATCTTCGACAGGATATATAATTTGTTGGAAATTATTTTTCCCCTTGAGCTTTATATATTTCTTTTAGTAACTTTTTTTTTGTTGTTTTTAATAGGTTTATGTTTTCGTGTTTTTTATGGTTTTTGTTTTTTGGTGTGTTATGGAAGATGTTTTTTTTGGTTTGGAAAAAAATAAAAAATTAAAAAACATTGGCAACTTTAGAAATAATATACATAAACTATATCACAAATCTCATAACACACCAAAACAAAAAATTTCAATTTTTTTTTCATCGATACAGTTACAAAAAACAACTGGAAACAATCCAGCTCTAGGTTGATGATATCGATTTGATTTTTTATCATTTTAATTGCCCTTTTCCAGATCTTTTGACCAACTCATGCTCCCAATACATATGGATTTCGTCTGTTTGCTGCCCACACCACATGCAGGGGAAATAGCTCATATTATCACTGAAATTTCTCCACATCATACTTTCATTGCCTATCAGCCACATGTGATTCTTTATCTTCGCATGCATACTACTTTTTCAAAATTTTGAAAGATAATTTTCCCTTGTTTTATAAACAACCCCATTCTTTCCATGTAACAGTTAAGACAAAATTCATACAAATCTGGTGGAGAATTATGGTTAGAAGCCAGAAGAACAGTTTTATGTTGCCAGTACAGCCTCAATAATATATAAGGAAGATATATCCCATGACACAACAAACAAGGTGAAGACAATTGTTCCCTAAAGTACACATGTATTTGACAATCCAACTGAAAAGTGAGAAGTCTTTAGCAAGTGATTACCCAATGATCACTTGCTGGCCGGGGCAAAGTATTAGCAAAATTTTCACTCTGAAAACTACATTTACATATCATGATTTTTTTTTTTTTTTGAAGGACGACAAGCTTTATTCACCAATCAAGGATTATAACCCTAGCAGAAAAACTGATCCAACTGAGCACAACCACCTGTCTATGCATAAGAATGAATGTGAAGGTAAGTATACCAAATTAGTACTTTCTTCTCTTGATCAAGAGACTAGCAATTATAATAACCTCCTCTTCTAGATCGACTATAAAAGCCAGCCACATGCAAGATGAAAAGCTCGTTTCCGTAGTTTGTGCCATGCATCAGGGTAGATAGCGAGCAAAATTTGCTAGCCAAATAGGATTAACAACCAAGGCCATGCCTGCTGAATTTGCTCACACAAGGAAAAACAATGCTCAATACTCTCAATCCTTTGCTTACATAAAGGACAGAGCTCTGAAATTCGATTATCACCAGCCTCTTGACTCTGAGGCATCTACAGATCACTTGCTACCACAAAACTGCCGCTCTGGGATGAAGCAACTTGTCCTATACCCATGTCCAAACACTTTTCCATTGTAGCTGAGGGACCTAAAGATGCCATCTATTAGACAGAGGCAAGATTTTTTTTATTTTTTTTTCTAGCTTGATCAACCAACTCGTAAGCATTAACTAATTCACCAAAAATATCAAAAAGTCATTTCTTCAAGCACAATCCATTTTTCAAGCACTAACGACATCATTAAAACTTAAACAAGCCACTATACAGTCTAGAAATTGACGACATATTACGTGGATATTGCTTGCAATCGCGACTTGTTAGAGTGCTAGTAGTGCAACTGGCATCTTGCTTATTGGAGCTGCTACTGTCACCTTTGATAGCATTTAGACCAACTATTAGTACATTTGAAGATGTCTTTAATCAAGTCCCATAGTCCTTCAAATCCAACTTTCCATACTTGAAGTCCTATACCACTGTTAAAAGCTTCAACTTAGGCCAACAAAATCTCTCCAGAATGTGTGGTCATTTTAATTGTGGCTATGATTCCTTAGGATATTCTTTGTTTTTCAACTAAATTCTCCCCTTTTTTTTTGAAATTTTGCAAGCGTATATGAAAAGAGGAAGGCATCCCTATCATCAAAAGAAAATCTAGAGACCAGATACACGTCATATAATCTAGTTGAAACTATTTGCTTTAGAATGAAAAGAACGCTCTTGGAGGTTATGGCCTCCTTTTTCAAAGCATCTAGTAGATGAAGGTCCTTATAATATGAAATGTCAACTTTTTAAGTCTTAATCAGTCCATATAGAAGATGATTGACAGTTGAGCCCATGTGCATGTGGACTGAATATCATCAAGCAACACAAGCAGTGCTCAATAGACTCAAGTCTAGACTTGCATATTAGGCATTACGAATCCCCTCTAAGGCTAATTATTGATCTGCATTTATTCCTTACAAAACATCAACTTGTCTATGTTTTAGGCGTCGAAATATTTTTACCCCGGTTATTGTGATTCCATTGCAAGATATTCCTTGCCGCGAGAATCCGCGACCCAGAAAGCGGGGTCCGTTACAGCGACCAAATAACCGTACAATCGACAACGCCCGCGTCGCGACCCGCGCATCCCGGTAGTCGGTCGGTAGGGTCTATCACGGCGTCGGTTTCGAAACCTTCCGGCGGAATCACCACGGGTAGAAACCGTCGGATAGAATCACAACTCTTATATTCCACTAGAAGGAATCACGACCTTAGGATACCACGCCGGAATCACTAAATCCACGATTCCACTAGAAGGAATCACCACGGCGTGATTACGCTGGATGGAATCACCACATAGAGATTCACGGGGATGGAATCCGCGATTTTTGATTCCCCATTCGACGAGAATCACAACAAGTAGGATCCGCACCCGGAATCACAAATTCGATTCCAACGAAGGAATCCGCGTCAGCGATTACGCAAGATGGAATCACGATACGTGATAATCAACTCCGGTGGAATCCGCGACATGAAGATTCCGGGGCGGAATCCACGATTTTTGATTTTCCATTCGGCGGAATCATTTGCAAATGGGTGGCGCATCCCGGCCTTTCGATTTGTCGTGGCGCATCGACCGCTTTCGATTTGTCGTGGATATTTTGGCTATTTTAATTATGTCCTAGGGATATTTTTGAATTACGGCGACTCATAATTATCACAGGTACCGTACCACGACAATGTCATGCTTGAAGCCGACTCGCGTATCATCGTCCTCCACGTCAAGCCCTTGCATGAAGCTGCGCCCATCCGAAGGAATCACCGCGAAATTTCCCTTTCTATCTTTGAAACATTACGTTTTCTCGCGAGTTGGATTCGTGGCGCCCCCCCACTACGCTGGCGTCAACATCGATTTCTCACACGGCTCCGTTCGGCTCCGTTCTTCCGGCCCCCGTTCACCGCTAAGCGTCTGTTCTTGTGTTTTTGTCGCTTCAATCCGTTTCGGATGGCGCCGAGTCTTGAAACCTCGCCGCGAGAACTTCGAGTTGAATCCGATGCAAATTAGGCTTTTGTGTTCCACAATGAACAATCCCTTGCAAGAAGAGCCTCTTGATTGGTGGACTCCCCTCCGGTAAGGCTTTTGCGATTCGAGTTTTTTAGGACAGTTGCGGTAGCGGTGTGGAGCATAGCCAGTTCTCCGGATTACGTTAGTGCTAAGCTCATTGCTCAAGCTTCTGCGTATTTTCCCAAATATTTGGGGGTTGCGGATGCCGAAAATGTCGTTCGGTGCCTCAAGAGGATGTTGATTGCAAAGATCACGAGGAAGCCGGCATAAGTCTGGCTGGATTTATCGCGGCGATGCCATGGAAAACGCTCCCTTCGGAAGAATCCCTTAAACATGGCGAAAATTCCCAACCGGAAATTGATCGCGGGTGATGGTGGATTGAATACGCCAATTCGACAAGCTGTGATCGAAGTTACTCCAAGAAGTGGGATTTGGAAATCCACGAGGTTAGCCAAGCACAACATGATGCGGGGATTACAAGCCGCCAGCCGTGGTTCGGGGAAGGAAACCCAATGCCCCCGAAGTTAGCGAAGAAGAGGGATTTTCAATTGGTGCAAACAGCGGCGGAGTGTAGATGAGGATTACCTGTGGCAACACAATCTGAGACGGATTTTGGCAAGGGCGGTAGCGCAGGCGAAGCCATGGCGGCGAGAACAAATAGAGCATGGGATTCTCAAAGCGGCAAACAAAAGGTCATCATCGTGCCAGTGGAGATAAAGGCGGATGGTGGAGGAGAGTTTGGAGGAAACGAAGAGGGCAGCAATAAAAATAACATTGCTAGAAGGTTCAATGTTCTTTGTTGAAGAGTTGAGGGCCGACATGTCTTTGGCTAGAGAGCGAGAACAGTCGGCCGAGATGATTTCGGTATGGAAGTTTGCCTAAGCGGGGGAATTTCCATCCCCCTCCCAAAAGAACATGCAAGCTCCGGTCCCGTCGTGAGGGCTTCCGAAAATACCGGGGAAAAAGAGGGGTGCAAATAAAAAACGAAAGATTGCATAGCTCCTAATCACATTGTTTTTGAGGCGTCCGGCTACATTCGAGTCTGGCGATGCTATTCAAACAGCGGGTCTTCCCGACCCTCTCGTCGTCGGAAGAAGGGAGGGACAATTATTGAGATTCCCATGATGCATAGGCCCCGGAGGCCACATTTTTTGATTACATTTTTGCTTACCAAAGCAGGGCCTTGTTTCCAGGAATTGGACCTGTAATTTTACATTCAAGTATCCACTAACAATCTGCAGCACAGCAATTCGAGTAGGGAAAAAATCGGCAGCATCTGAATTTCGGATCTATGCCAATTTTGCCCAGGTTTTCATGACAGTGCCCGGTGTAGAAGACGATGTGGACTGCAGAATCAACGAGGAATGCGTTGGTGCCTATCTTCTGTAAGTTCAAAGCTGATTTTTCGTTTGGTTTGACAATATCATTCAGCGGCAGAATGCCCTTCCACGAGCCTTAATTCATGCCATCCCCAAAATAAGAGGTGCCCGGCATGTTTTCATCCATCCCGCGGCCTTCGGCCTCTTCTTGCAAAACTCTTTGGAGGGTCAGTCAGGTGCCTATGAAATTTTCAGTAATCTAATCCCACCCAAACCTTTTAGCAGGCAGAATTGGCGGATGCAAAATGTCGGTTTCTACTACTTCCCGATTATGGCAGGTATACAATTAGATTTCGAGTTAACAGGTAGGCCATTGGATTTCATAAACTTGTTTTGCGGCAACCAACGGAGCTGTTTATATTGGTATCCAACGAAGAGGCAAGCGGAGGCTTCAAACCCGTGCCACCCGTGGTGTTTGCATCGGATTCAATGGCGCCCATGTACTCCAACTTAAGATCTTTAGCGACCATGTAAGATCAATTTTACGACTATGAGATCGAATTTGCCTTCCACGATTGCTATGTTTGCTTCGGTTTCATAGCGGACATTATGAAGAGATGGAATTTTGAATCCACAAGCCTTCACAATGCCCCTGTGTCCCCTTGAATGTGCCCCGGGAGAGAACACCGAGGATTGTGGGATATACACAATTTGTTTTGTGAAGAGGTTCTTCTTTGGACATTTGCAACTTCGAAAAGATCATTACGTGAGTGTTATGTATGCAATTTTTACTTAATTTCGTGATGTTTCATTCTAAACTTAAAAACTTGCGGTCATTGACACATCCAAATGGTTTGGGCGGAGGAAATCGACATGACAAGGTCGACATTTGCTTGTCATGCTACTGAAGTTATCTGCGTCCGACAAAGGAAAAGCACATTTCATCTACCCCCAGGGAGATTGGACCGAGGAGGGTGGCTTGGTTACCCGTCGAGGAAAAAATGGCCCATGATTTCAACCTTGCTGTTAATGCGGAGAAACGAAAATTCCCAGCTTTTGCTGGTTTTAATTCCACACCAGCGTATATGATCGATGAAGTTTTTGAATCTGAATTTGAAAGATTTTGGGCCGGGAACTTTTTGAATTTGAATTTGAGTTGCATGCTCGATTCCTCTGCGGAATCACACCGCGGTGATTCCAAACCGTGGAATCACCTCCATGGTGCGTCCATTCCAGAATCTGCTTTGTCGTGATTCAACTCAGTGGAATCACTTTCGTATGTTATTCCATGCAGGTGGAATCACATTTACGCTATTCTTTCGTGGGAATCACAAGGCCGTGGTTTTGCGACGAATCATCATTGCTTTCGAGTCGGTGGCGTGGGCGGCGTCGTAATAAATGCCAAGCCGCCGCCATCTATTGCCCTCACTACTAGGATTTGTGCGGTGGAAGCGGCGTTCCGCGAATGCCGGGGGTGCCACGTTGGCCCCTACAGCGGCCGGCCAATTTAGTCCTTCACCTTTGCATGGATTAGGTGCCAAAGCTGAAGTGGCCAGCGGCGTCGGCGAATGTCGAGCGCCGTTGGCCCCTAGGCCCGGCAACAAATTTAGCCAGAGTCGGTGATTCCGTCGGGCGAATTTCGAACCCCGACGGACAAGCTTACGGGCTTCCAATTCAATCATATGTTTTGGTTTTGGTGCTTAGCTCCGGCTCGGCGCCTCGATCCGATTGTTAGGCGCCATATCCTTTGCGATAGTTCTGTGTGGTTTCACGTGGTTGGTAAGGAATTTACGCTTCTTTCACGTGGTTGGTGAGGAATTTCTTTATGCGCTCTTACGCTGCTCTAACATCGATTCTGCGGCTTCTAGGAATGGCGGATTGTCCACCAATTGTTATAGAGGGGCGGGTTTCTCATGATTGATCTTAGTTTCTTGGATAATTTCCACAGTACTGCGGGCTCGAGAGCTGCGGGATCGCCTTCGAAGTCGATCATTTGCAAGAGGTCCCGGTTTTAAAGTTAAGCCATCACCGAGGCAAGAGGGCTGCGATTAGCGTGAGGGTGCCTTTGAGGAAATCAATGGCTCGAAAATTGAGTTAAAGTATCTAGGGGTTCGAAATTCTGGTCGGGGAAGAATGTGGCGGTGATTGGCCCAAGAATTTGTTTGCATTTCTTCATTCAAGCGGTAAGCCCTCGCATCGCGGATGTCGAGTCCATCGAAGGCTTCCAAGGGCGCGTTTGAGTTCGATGAACCGGAAGATGGCGACTTACGTGTTTCCCGTTTACTGCTTTGCAAAGACCCATCAACCGGTCGAACTAAGCTGGACCAGCGTGAAGGTAAGCCATCTGCGCCTCTTGCTTCACGATTTTTCTTTTTTTGCTGGATGTAACTAATTGCATGTTTGATCCAGAGGAAGCGTTCCCACACCTCCACTGGCTAGCTGCTGATAACGAATGAAGCAGACACTGTCTTCTTTCTGGCAGTTTCCTTTTGAGCATCGATACATGTCTGAGAATCACTGTCTGTTAAACCCTGGTGTTTCTTTTTTTGGTTGAACCTATGTTTAAACCCCGTCTCGCATTTAACTGCTTCTTTTTTTTTGGTCGCGGCGGCTTATTTATAAATATGAATCGAGATTATGGCTGTTCAATGTGCAAGTGTTAGTACCTCCAGTATCATGCTTCCATGTTTCTGGCTGTGATTCCATACGCAGGATTTAACGTGATTCCATACGCATTTATACGTTTAGTATTTTATACAGATAGTATTCAAATGTATACTCCTTTGCAGATTTATACAGAGTATTTCTACACATGGTATTTATACCGCGTAGTATTTATACTTACGGTATTTTCTACACATGGTATTTATCGTTTAGTATTTTATACTGAGATAGTATTCAAATGTATACTCCTTTGCTTGATTTATCTGAGTATTTCTACACATGGTATTTATACACGTATTTATACTTACGGTATTTTTTCTACACATGGTATTTATATCGTTTAGTATTTTATCTGAGATAGTATCCAAACCTATAGTAATTTGCGATTATTGTGTTTTGTACTCATAGTATATATCATTATAGTATTTTGCATAGTATTTATCGTCGGTATTTATTTACCACCATTCACACAAATCTTTTTCATAATAGGTATTTATACCGGTATTTCTACGCAGGGTATTTATACACAGAGTACACATAAGAGTATTCATACATTCTGTGATTGTGCATGGAGTGTTTATACGTTGTGTATTTGGCCACAAAGTATCTATATACATAGTATTCTGTGCATTGAGTATCTATATGCATAGTATTCTACTCATATTGTGCAAAACTCATCAAAAATTACAATATGTACATTCACAATATGCATAGAATTTGAAGCCATCTTCAGATTGCACATCAATTAACTTAAATCTGTATTCTCATAAGAAGGCGTGCAGCAAGGTAGCTACCAGGAAATAAAAAATCAACAGAACTGTCTGAACAAAAACCAAAAAAAGGACGGCCTCCATCATTGATAGTCGCGAGCTATGCACTGTAACTGGGGCGGGCTCGTTTTTTCTGCGTGGTTCATGCAGCAGCAATAAAGAACATTAGTTGCAGCAACAATACAGAACATCAAATGAACAGCGGTGTATGAATCACACCTTGTTGGTAGACCAGTCAACCCTCCCAAAACTTGTGTCCTTGCAGCAGGGAACCGGGAAAGCAAATTCACCGTCATCTGGCTCATCCTTGCACTCCACCTTCACTGGCTTTGAACCAGCAGAATCTTTGCGGCCAGATTTAGCAGATTCTTCCTTCGGCAATTCCGTTTCCTTGACGTAGGCAAACAGATTCTTTGCCCACTCTTCATGAAGCGTCTCGTGCCCAGGGATGTGTGAAACGTTGGAAACCTTCACAGGAATCCTGATGCATTCACAACCCTGTCCCGAAGGTATGGCGACAGGAATGGGCGGGACGTCTACTAATGCTCGACTCCGGAGGCGCTCCTGCAGATTCTCGAGCCTGCAATCTTTGAGCGCCTCCAGAAAACCGAGGTCCACCACTAGGACCCCGTCGAGTATGGCTACTGGGGGGCAGTCAGCCATGACTGGAACAGACGAAGATCGAAGCGCCTCGCAGGAGCGTCTTCCAGAGAATTATGAGTGAATACTAAGAGGATGGTGCTGGTCCGATGCCGAAGGTTGATTCTGTGGGGTGGAATCACCACCTGTGATTCCGTTTAGTGGAATCACCACACATTGCGTGCGTCAGTTGCCCGTCCTTCGGAATGGCAGACAACTGACTTGACATCTGACTTGAAGGAGCATCATTGCCTGCGGCATGCAATGATGGCGGAGGGGATTCCATCCGGTGGAATCACCGTTGGTGATTCCACCGGACAGTTGACGACTTTAGGGATTTCTTTCGACCATTGTGGTTTTACAAAATAGAGTGCTTATACATAGAGTATTAATACGTTGTGTATTTGTACACAGAGTATTTATACTTACAGTATTTTGTACACATGGTATTTATACGAGTAGTTTTACAAAATAGAGTACTTATACATAGAGTTTTAATACATTGTGTATTTGTACACAGAGTATTTATACTTACAGTATTTTGTACACATGGTATTTATACGAGTAGTTTTACAAAATAGAGTACTTATACAGAGAGTTTTAATACATTGTGTATTTGTACACAGAGTATTTATACTTACAGTATTTTGTACACATGGTCTTTATACGAGTAGTTTTACAAAATAGAGTACTTATACATAGAGTACTTATACATAGAGTACTTACAAATGGTATTTATACACAGAGTATTTCTACATAGAGTACTTGTGCTAAACTCGAAATATAAAAAACCGTAGTATTTGTGCAAAACTCAAGATATTACAACCCATCTAGGCAAGGCTCTCCATCTCAACTTCCTTCCAACTCCGTTTCTTGTCCTTTGGCCCCCTCTTCCCTATTTCCAAGAGTGGTTTCATCCTTGCAAGGCTCGTTCCATATGCCTCCTCTTCCTCCAGCACTGACAAAGACGATATAGTTGTGTCTGGTCCATCCTCTTCGTCCATCCTCTCAAGCCTGGTGTCGACTTGTCTCATCATCACCTCTGTGGCTATGAGGAGGCTGGGATCCTTGAAGGCCCGTCCCATAACCCTTGCAACACACGATTCTAGTGAGGCCCTAGCTTCCTCTACGGTTCACCCAACTTTCTTCATAGGGAGAATGTCATCCTGTAGACTAACTATCTCTTCAGGTGAATCTCCAGGGGGGACCCCAGGTGTGCAAGGGCGCAAGTGCTCCATGCCACCACTTGCATTTCTATAATCGGAACCTAGAACCTTCAAGATGTCCTGCTCTCTGTAACTGTCCATTAGTTGGATAACCTTAACTTGGTGTTTGCAAAGGTTACCTTTGGCACCCCATGGGCAATCACAACTCGCCCAATTCCTATGTGCCCCACTCACAAAGTACGGTTGGCGGTTGAGATCAAGAGTCTGGACATATGCCTCCCCTCCTTCGAGGTCTACAAAGGTGACTGCATCATCCGGAATGCGCCTCGCCCCTCGAATAGCCGATTCTATAATTTTCTCTTGTGATGTGTTTATGACAAAACCAGCCTCTTTCATCCCCCTGTGTGCTTGTAAATGAAACAACGTGGTGTGTTAGTGCACACGTAAATATACAAAATACGTTATCTTTTGCAAATTACCTTGCGTATGTTGTATGTGCCTCAACTTCGTTGAAAAGCATATGTAGTAGCCAGTCCATCCTCCTGCCCTTCAGTTGTGATTTGGAGATGCCCAGGCGCATCTTTAGTATCTTGTGCCAACCCTCTATTGCAGCATTGGTTTCTTGGTTTGAATGGGGGAACATTCTTGTGGCCAACACCCATTCACATATATTGCGAGTCCACTCTCGACTCATGTAGGAGGCCAATCTGGGATACTGAGGATACTTTCCTTTAAGGGTTTCCAGCTTTCTCAAAGCTTCTACTTTAACTGCCTCATTGTAATCCTCTCCATAGTCATTGTTACCTGGGGGACACTTGATTCCATACATGATCTCACCCAATTCCTTAAACATTTGGTTCCTTATCTCCTTGTTCTTCACGTTCTTGACTAACCACTTCAACCAGTCTCTTCTCACGTGCCAGATGCAAAGGTTCAAGCGCACGCTAGGGTAAACCTGAAGTGTAGAGAGATGCCACATGCTCTTAGAGTGTGCAAAATGAGCCACTTAAAATTGCTCATAGTGGAAACATTGTTACCTTTTTAATTGCATGTATTTCGGCATCACAAGAATCGGTGATAAAGCATGAGGGCTTCCAAGTTGAGTCATGGCGTTCAACCCACACTTTCATGGCTTCTAGCCATCTTGCAATTGCATCTTTCTTCTGGGAGTTCGTGATAATCCAAGCCAAAGGCATCCCATTGAAGTACTCATCGAATCCAATGATAGTGAAGAGGTAGTACCTTTAATGTAAAATAGCAACACAACTTAAGAATGTTAACAAGGAAGCTAAAATCTTATATGAGCATTGAATTGCAAGAGGTGCAACCCTACCTCATCCCGTTTGTCTTGTAGGTGGAGTCAAGACACAATGCCCTATCCTTTCCAAATCTCAACAAGGCTCCTCTTTGGGTGGGAGTCATAACCCCCAATTGGAAGATGTCACCTTGCTCATAATGGAATACACTGTCAAGGTGTTGTTGCACCCACATATGAGTGCTTGTAGCTTCATCTTCATGCAACTTCCAAATATTTCGGGTCACTTCCTTCTCAATGTTGTAGATTTCATGCATCTTTAACATGTCATCTCTCGAAAGCCCCTCCAAACCAAGTAGTTCCTTCTTCAAGCTCACTCTTTCTTGGTGGATATTCATCACCATTCTAGGTGCAATGTAATGCAATAGCTTTTGTTTGATCCATTCTCTCTTTTCATCCGTGAGCCACGGAGCCAGCCTATACCTCAACCCTTTCTCAGCAGCTAAAGCTTTACCGTGGCAAATTTGACCTTGCTGGTTCACATGATCCCATTTGTGGTAGGTAATTTGAGTGGTTTCCGGAAGAAGGTAGAGCTGTCTCAGAGTGAAATGACATTGGCATCCCCTTCTAACACTCTCCCCCCTTTGAACCCTCCTCCTCCTAACCCCTGGAGGAGGAGGTCGATCTTCCACAACATGGGTGTTCCCAGAATTGTCTTGGGGCCCAAAACTACACCAGTACCTGCTTTCCACCATTGAGGATGAATCAGCCATGCTTTAATTTCCATGTGTAATCTACAAAACTAAAGAACTGCATACCTTTTCAGAGAAAGATATGTCCGGATGCCTGGTTTTGATAGCCCCTTATTCATTTGAGAGCTTCTTATATAGAAGTTGCAGGGTGCATCCCCATTTTTTTGCTCCCCAGCAATGAAATCCGGGACTCGTGAGGTGGGAATATAGGAAACCCACACCAATTGAGTGCCTCCTCCATCCAGATCAGGACCCTGGTGCTCTAGAACCGTCCAGGGTAGCCGACTGTGGTCAAAATGCCCTTCTGCAGGGTTTGTTTGCCAAATCTCTGCTTGCACCTGCCACAAGAAGCGTAATTAGAGCTTAGCCACAACAAAGAGATGGAACTGGAAAGTGTTCCAGGCACTTGCCTGCTCAATCTTCTCTTCGAGGTCCATGACAAGCTCCGCTGAGGACTCCTGGCCACTGTGATCGAGGAGTTCCAGTGCCAAACGTACGCAGGTGATTCCGTCCGGTGGAATCGAAACACTTACGTCCGCAGGCCGGACGAACTCACGACGCCACAATGTCCGTCAACCGGTTTCCGCGAACGAACCGGATGCATCCACCTGTCGTCCTGCGGAATCACCTGTGTCGGAGTCACCTGTATCGGAATCACCTGGGGAGTGATTCTATCCTGCGGAATCATGGAGGAGTGATTCCATCTGGCGGAATCAGGGAGGAATGATTCCATCCGGCAGAATCGCTCCGGATTGATTCAATTCGACGGAATCACTGAACTGTGATTCTGTCTCACGGAATAGCGCTGTTGTGATACCGTCGGGCGGAATGCATTCGGCGTGATTCCATCTCGCAGAATCGCGCAGTTGTGATTCCACGGGGCTGAATCCATGGTCGTGATTCCATCCAGCGGAATAGCCATGTTGTTGTGATCATGGAATAAAATGACGGCTAAGGTTAGCCAAATGGCTATTTTGTAGCAGTTTTGCCAAGAAAAACGGCTAAAGTAAATGGAAAAAATGCCCAAAAAAAAGAAAATTTTAGCCCAATTTTTTTGCCGCCCAAGTGAGTTTTTAGGTTGAATAGCCAAACCTTTACCTCCAGACATATCCATCAGGATATCGATTAGCTAAACCTAAGATAGAGTGGGCTTGGAAAAATGGATAGATTAGCCCGAGATCCAACACCAATGTATGTACTAACTTTAAGAAATTTCAAATAGAGTTTATATTTTTCTTTCTTTTTTCCACTTTCTTTCTTGTTCCAAGTACAAAGTTGAAGCATTAGATAAAAGGAACAATGTAATCCCATTTTTTTAGGTTTTTGAACATGTTCATATATGTTTGTGTCTTGATTTATATATTTACAATAAATTCAATGTTTTTGCCAAAATGCTTAGATTTTTTCAAATTACTATCGCGTGATGGCTAATATTTGCCTCTCCATTTTGTGAAAATTTAGCCAAAAGCAAGAAAGTGTGATGGAAAAAAATCCATTTAGTTTAGCCAAGTGTTAGAAACTTCTAGCCCCAATTTGAAGGTAGTTTAGCTAAACCTATTTTGGCTACACTAAAATATAGGAGTAGTAATTTATTCCATGGTTGTGATTCTATCTGGCGGAATATATTCGTGGTGATTCCGTCTCGAAGAATCGGACATTTGTGATTCCACAGGACGGAATCGCGTGGTCGTTATTCCATCCGGTGGAATAGTCACCTTGTGATTCCACCTGGCGGGATACGTCTGTTGTGATTCCATCTTACGGAATCAGACACTAGAGATTCCATCTGGCGGAATAACATGGTTGTGATTCCGTCTGGCGGAATAATCACATCCTTCGTGATACCTTCCACAGGAATACATTTGCGTAGTGATTCCGTCTCGTGGAATAGATCGGCGGATATTCCGTCGCAAGGGAGAATACCGCTGTGATACCACCGGAAGGTATATATCCCCAGAAAGCGACCCTGTCAGGTACGAAAAACGGGGCTTCGAGTACGGATAACGGGGTTGCGGCCTGGTGATTCTGCGGCAAGGAATATTTTGCGAAGGAATCACAATAACCGGGGTAAAAATATTTTGTTCCATGTTTTAGAATGTGTAAATCTTCTATGCTTTTGCACTACTTTGTCTTATGTGGTTGCAAATAGCCATACATTTGCCTTGATGGACTGACAATGAGACAACACATAGTGGAACACTTATATAAAAAACCATAGAATTGCCAACCTCTCATGCCTCCAAGGGTGAGATTACTACTCAAATATGGCACTAGGGAATCAGGTCAAACCATTGAACAACTTAGCAGAGCAAAGATTGTTATAGTCTTTGGAATCCAATCTATGGTTAAAACAATATGAATTATGACAAAGTTAACAATTTTGGACTTTATAGACCATATTGCTTGATGACATATGCAAACTTGAGGATTCATTATTATTGAAAGGCTATGTTGGGTGCAACAAGAAGCAAGTGAAAGATGTCTAATGTCTTTGGTTGGCTCAGGATACTTTTACCCTTGATTCGGTGATCCCGGAGATAAATTTACCGGCCTCCGGGATCCCGGGTCTCCCCTCGACGGGTCCGTTCGGGAGACCCCGCTTAGAGGTACTGGCAGACGCCCACGTCGGCCCGCACCATCCCGTCGTCCAAACCCCCGCAATCCCAGCGGCCGTCCAGCGCCTCGGAGATCCCCCTCACCCGGATCATCCACGCGATCCCTCCTCCGGATCCCCACGGTCGATGGGCGTTATCCATGGACGATATCCAGCCGAGGTGATCCCCTCCTCCGGATCCCGGGCACCCCGGGCACGGGATCCCCTCCTCCGGGATCACCCCTAATGGCTGATAGCGGCGGGGCGCTATCCGCCGGTGATCCCCTCCTCAGGGATCCCGGGCACCGGGGCGGATCCCCTCCTCAGGGATCACCCGCCAGTGGCTGATAAACGGCCGGCGCTATCGCCGAGGTGATCCCCTCCTCCGGGATCCCCGGGCACCGGGGCCGGATCCCTCCTCAGGGGATCACCCGCCGTGGCTGATAACGGCCGGACCCTATCGGCCAGTCACCGGCCCGAGGCATTAGCAGGCGGACCCTATCCCCATGGGGTGATCCCTCCTCCTCGGGATCCCGGGCACCCGGGGCAGCGGATCCCCTCCTCAAGGGATCACCCCTAATGGCTGATAACTTGGCGGGGCGCTATCATAGAGGTGATCCCCTCGCCGGGATCCCGGGCACCCGGGGCGGATCCCCTCCTCCTGGATCACCCAGCCCGTGGCTGATAATTGGCCGGGCCTTTATCCGCCGAGGTGATCCCCTCCTCAGGGATCTCCGGGCACCCGGACGCTGATCCCCTCCTCCGGATCCCGTAGTGGGGTGATAATCCGGACCCTATCGGCCCAGTCACCCGGCCCAGAAGGCGTTAACCAGCGGACCCTATCCGCCCGAGGTGATCCCCCTCCCCCCCATGGGATCCCCGGGCACCGGGGCGGATCCCTCCTCAGGGATCCCCCCCAATGGCTGATAATTGGCGGGGCCGCTATCCGCCGTGGTGATCATCTCCTCCGGGATCCCCGTGGGCGATAGCGCCGGGGCTTATCCGCGTGGTGATCACCTCCTCAGGGATCCCCCTCCTCCCGGGTGGGCGATAGCCGGGCCGCTATCCCGAGTGGCGATCCCTCCTCCTCCCGGATCCCGATATGGTGGCGTGGAGGCGGGGAGCTATTCTCGTAGTTAGATGCACTCCGAGGCTTCTTGGCAATCGACCATTAGATCCGTGATTTATCACGCCCTCCGGGATCGAAGCGGCCGGCAACTTTAATTTTAAAATTAAATTCGGACAGGCCATTAATGCTGTGTACGTGGCCAATCCCCGTCCGCCACGTAGGACCTTGGGATACCGGAGGGCGGCAGAGCACTCCGTCGATTTCGAAGAGTCCAAGTCTGGGCGCAGAACTCTCGCGGTGGGCGCTACCGGATTCCTCTGTGCACAGTGGTTTTTGTCGGGCGACGGCACCATTAGCGCTGCGGAAGTCGTTTACATACGTTTACCTCCTGTATTAACGGCAATAGCGAGGTAAAATCGACCCTTCGATCTGTTATATCAAGTTTTTTACTATTTCCTACTATTCTTTACTAAATCTTACTGTGGCTTGCAGATGGACGAATCCTTAAACCTGGAAGTCAGCCTCAACACCAGTTTTGGCGAGAATCTTTGTCTTGACGGCGCTGCTTCATATGCATTCCAGATTCCAGACGTCCTGCACAGTGAAGCGGATTCGGATGCCGAGGTGGAGTCCCCGAAGCCGTCAGGGCAACAAAAATTGGATGAAGGGGAGGAAAAATCGGCGGTGGGGAAGAATACAGAGGAGGAGGTGAAAGAACGAGCTTCTGTGGACGCTCAACTGCTGGGCGATTTGAATGAGGAAGGGGGGCCAGTAAAGGAGGGTGTTGTCATAGACGAGCCTGATGCGCGTTACTTGAACGAAGAGCCCCCGATTCACGATTCTACGATCACCGGCAAAGAGATGGAAGTGCTTAGTTGATGACTGCACCAAAAGTTACTCAAGGAAGGTTGAGCTCGAAAATCACATGTTTCGAGTGCATGCCTTGGTTGATAGGTGGCGGGTTCCTGATGCGCCGGGGAGGATCCCAAACCGTATTCATTTGCCCAATCTTTGAGCCCGCCAAGGCGAATGCCAATCGGAAGAAGAGGAGTTATGCAAAGGTTTTACGTGGCGAAAGCATGGATCCGGACTATAAATATGCCCACAACCTCACCAAAAATTGCGAGGGGGCGGAGACATCTTTGGAGTGGTGGCCGATGAGCAAATTGAAATGGGTCTTCTCGATAAGAGCCAAAGAGAAGCCTTCATTAATTTACAGTCTGCAGAGGAAGAAAGCAAGTGAATTGGAAAGCCAACAATTGCGGTCGAGGAGATAAAGGCACGGATCGGCGAGCACCAAAAATTTAATCTCGATGATGAGCTTTGGCCTCCACTAACCAAAGAGCGGGAGCAAAGCCAATTGGGCCCGATGATGTGGCGAGGAGGTGGCTGCGGGGAGCGGGTAAGCATTCGTCCCCTTTGCCTAAACCTGCCCTTTGCCTAAAAGCTGCCCCTTTGCCTAAACACATGTTGCCAAAGCCGGGCCCAAAAAATTCTCGGAGGCATCGTGCGGATCCAAAACCCCAAAACCTCCTCCTAAATCCATCAATTCATGGCCGCTAACCGGATCCTGGCTTTGAAACCGAGCTCGAAGATAATATTCCCAAGCCCGGCAAGATTATCTTTGTATCATTTGTACTACGTCGATCCACATTTTCGATTACGTTTTGGACTACCAAAGAGGTGTTGATGCCGATCGATGGCGGGTGCCCTTCACATTAAATTTCCCTGTGGTGGTTGAGAGCCCCTTCATCAAGGTGGGCAGCAAGTCGACAAATGTCGAGTTTACATCCAAGAAGCCGAGGCCCTAAAATTTATGACAATCCCTTCTCGGCCTCGGGGATGCGGAGGCGATGTGGACTCGGATTGCATTGGTTCTTATCTCCTGTAAGTTTTAAGTTCTTAAGTTTCTTCAATTTCAGTTTTTCATTGCACTCAATTGCTCAATTGGTTTATGCAGGGGTAATGCGCTCAATTCCAATCGAGAAAAGGTGCCATCATGTGTTCTTGCATCCTGCTTTGCATTCAGGTGTTCTTGAATGGAAGCAAGGCGGGTTGGCGGGGGCTTATGAGCGGTTGCCAAGCTCATCCACGACAACCCGTTTGGTAGGGCACGGTGGAAGATCCGGGCAGACACAATTCTATTATATTCTGTCAATCTTTGGGTAAACTCGGATCACTTGATTATTTAAGTTTTAAATCTATTCTAATTGCCTTTCAAATTGCTATTTCTTAGTGGCCATTGGAGCCTTTTCATCTTAGTGACTGATGGCCTGGCGTGTGCTCGGCTTGGAAAGCCACGCCCTTGCATTCTGCACCTTGATTCATATGCCCCCTTGCATGCATCTACCCGAGAAATTTGTGACAATCGTAAGTATTCCTCTCTAACTTCGAAATATTTAATCTTTTGCATTATGATTGAAGCTAATTTCTTATTCATACTTGCATTCCTCACAGGCGTGTTTAAGAGGTGGAGGCATGAGGAAAGTGCATTGCATAATGCACCCTGCATTCCATTAGAAACTCCCCAACAGCACAATAATTCGGACTGTGGTGTGTATGTCATAAATTATGTGAAGAAATTTGTTAAAGACATCGATGGCAAGGAGGATAATGTGAGTCTTTGAGTTTATGTTTCTTGTTTTTTTTTTTTAGCAAATTTTCAGTTCATGGCTAAATTCATATTTTAATGCAGATTCGATTAACCGTGATTGGTTCAAAAAAGAAGAAGACATAGATTGCATGAGGTCAGGGCTTCAAGATAATGCTCCGAAACTACATGATTGCTTGGCTGCAGGGGAAGTCCACCTTTTACTTACCCCTGGGTGACACGGGTGATAGCGGGATCCGGACTCCGCTTTGGGTACATGGTCCTTGACATGCTTTGGTAAGGATCTACAAGTTTGTGAATGTGAATATCTCAAAAAACTCCCAATGTGAATATTTTCTTGAATGTGAATATCTGGAACACTTGAATGTAATTGTCTTGAATGTGAATATCTTCATCAAGTCTTCAATGTCAAAACAGGCGCAATTGAATGTAATTTTGGCTTTTGGCAATGGCTCAATGCACCAAAGAATAATGCTTCAAAGCTTCCACCATAGTTTCAACATCAAAGTTTATTATTGCCACTGTTCCTAGACATATTCCAATGGTTAATAATACATTCATAATTTCAATGGTTAACATATATTAACATGTTAAATTTGTTGAATGCTGAATATATATTAACATGTTGAATGCTGTGATCCCGGACGGGGGATCCCGGAGGATGGGATCTATTTTTAAGGGGTGTGTGATCCCGGAGGAGGGGATCACCAAGTAGGCGGACGCGGGATCCCGGAGGAGGGGATCCCATTTTCCTTTGTGTGTGATCCCGGAGGACGGGACCAAAGTACAGGCGGACGCGGGATCCCCGAGGAGGGGATCCCGTTTTAATTAATATGTGATCCCCGAGGGGACGGGATCACCTAGCAGCACGACGGGATCCGGGAGGAGGGATCCCTGCACGTATTTTTATTACTTTTTGGTACTATGGTCCAAGGCTCAATGGTCTTAACTTGGCTAAACTCAAAACATTTTATCCCTATGGTCTTACCTTTAGAAATTGAATTCATGGCTTAACCGTTGTACAACGGTTAGTACAACGGTTGGCTCATGAGTCTATATATACTCATGCCTTGTTCTTGGTAGAAAGTTGAGTTCAGTGGCAGTCTCTCAGTTGAGTTCAGTAGCAGTCTCTCAGTTCAATTGCTTACTGTTCAAGCCAAATGGTGAGGACCCGACAACAGGTTGCTGAGAGCAGTGCCATCAATGCCCATACACTTGAGGATATTCTCGTCCACTTGAATGAAATTCAGGAGGATGTGGGCCTAGAGCTTCGCCAACCCGCGGCATCAAAACGTTCAGAAGTAAGCTTCATATTCATGTTCTACTTTCATATTAATCTTTTCATGATCCCCTCATGCTTCATGCAGAGACCGTGGAGAATGGGGAATTCAGGGAGACCCCTAGGCATCTTGACTATGCTCCCGGTAGTAGGCCAACCCATAGGGCATTGCTTTGGGAATTGAAGAAGTGTATTATCGAGGGCAAGGCTTTGAAGCGTTTGCTAGCTACGGATGTTGTGCAGGAAGGCAACACCCTTAAAAAAACTTGCCGAGGAAATGTATCTTTTACGAAAGGCTGCGAAAGAAGGATCGATCGGGGGATGTCCTAGAGTGGTCGAGCCAACCACGTGCGATATTTTTCGATCACATGATGTGGAGACTACCTGCGGTGTGCCGGATGTGGCGAGGGAGGGCGTCCGGGCGGAAGCCATGGCAAAAGTGCGGAGGTAGATTCAGTGATTCCGGTTGGAATGTCGGTTTTAAGCCATTGTATTAAGTTCAATGTTTCAAAGCTTATTAAAAGTAATGGTTAAGGGATATTTCAATGGTTATTCTAAGACATATGTCAATGGTTAAGGGATGTTATAAATAATATACTAACAAATTCAATCCTGTGATCCCGGAGGACGGGATCACCAGGCAGGCGGACGCGGGATCCCGGAGGAGGGGATCCTCTTATAACCAGTGTGTGATCCCGGAGGAGGGGATCCCGTTATAACCAGTATGTGATCCCGGAGGAGGGGATTATCACGCAGGCGGACGCGGGATCCCGGAGAACGGGATCACCAGGCTGGCGCACGCGGGATCCCGGGGATCACATTATTGAGGCGGGCCGGGATCCCTGGAGGAGGGATCCCACGTGCGCTTTTAATTAGTTTTTATCCTATGGTCTAATCTCTAAACATTAAACATTTAACTCAAGGTTCTAAATTATCCTAACATTTAACTCCTAACAATAAACATTGATAACATTGACAATATTTATAAGTACATAGGTGAATATTGATTTATTTATACCTACTGTTTACAAAACTCTAAACTTGACCTGAACAATTAACAAGACAATGAAGCTCATGAGGTGTCAATGAGCATTAAACAACAACAAACTCACGATGCCATTCTCACAACAGGCCCTCCATCTCAACTTGCTTCCAACTCTTCTTGGTTTCCTTGTCTTTCCTCTTCCCAATTTCTATTAGAGGCTTCACCCACCAAACTATTACCACACTCCTCTTCCAATTGCATTAGTGGGGATACATGTTATGGTTACATTTAGAGCACATGTGGCCAACATCATCCATTCTTTCAAGCCGTGTGTGTCGAGTTGTCTCATGAGTGAATCGGTTTGCAATTAGCATGCACGGATCTTTTTCGCCCTTGACATCACTCTAGCAATGACTTCTTGTAAAGATCTCCTTGTCTTATCCGGGTTAATCCTTGCCTCCTTTTGAGAGGGAGACTTCGTCCAAGCTTACAATCTCAACCACATCTTAGGTATGTGGTTTCCTCCCCCATGAGGGGCCCCATGATCCTCACATGGCCTCAAGTAGTCCATGCCCCCACAAATTGACCCATATAGAGATCCAAGCACACTGTAAAAGATCTTGATCCACAGTAGTTGCCCAACATTTGCATGACCTTAACTTGGTGCTTACATAAGTTGCCCTTGGCTCCCCGAGGGGCGATCACAAAGATGCCCAGTTCTTGTGTGCCCGTTCACAAAGTATGGTCCTTGCCCTAGAGTCGCGTTCACTTTGCACCACGCCTCACCTTCTTGAAGTTAGTGAATGTGACCTGTTCATCGGCAATCTTCCTTGCACCCAATATGGCACATTGTATTATCTCTTCCGGGAGGTGTTCACCACAAACCACACTTCCTTCATGGACCTAGATGACAAGAGAATTATATTCTTGCAAAATCAAAATAGGCTACAAATGATGATTAGAAGTTATACCGATGTATGCCATGTGTATCTCCACGTTGTTGGTTAGAATGTAGAGGAGCAGTCAATCCTCCGTCCCCTGAGTGCTCGTTTTGAAATGCCCAGCGCCTTTTCAAGGCACAATGCCATGCCTCTATGGCTGCATTAGTCTCTTGGTTGGAGTGAGGGTACATCCTTGTAGCCAATACCCATTGGCAAATGTTTTTGGTCCACTCTTTACTCATGTAAGCCGCCAACTTGGGGTATTGAGGATACTTCCTCAATAAGTCCTCCAATTTCCTAGTTGCCTCCTCCTTCTTTGCCTCCCTATACTCTTCACACACACATTTGTCCCCTAGAGGACCTTCTCGTCCTCGCACATAATGTAACCAAGTTCCTTGAACAGATCGTTCGTGCCACCTTGTTCTTGATGTTCTTCTCGCAACCACTTGATCCAAGCCCTCCTCCGTGCCATATGCAAATTTGCACGAGCACACTAGGAAAACCCTATGAAATTAAACAATGTTAGTACACTTGTGATTTGCTTCCAAGGATTAGAGTTTGACAAGTTACTTTTTTCACGGCCTTTATCTCAAAGATGGGCATCATCGTAATGATGCAAGAAGGTCGCCAATCGAGGATCATCTCGGCATAAGGACTCCTTTAGTGCTTGCATCCACTTTGTTATAGCTCCACTCTTTTGAGAATTGGTAATAACGTAAGCCAATGGTAAACCATTGGAATACTCATCAAAGGCGAGAAGTGTGAAAAGATAGAACCTGCATTAAACCATACACAATAATCAAATCAACACACAATAAAAGTTGAGGAAGAACCGCACCTCTTGTCGTTTGTTTTGAATGTAGAGTCCATGCAAATGGCTTTGTTCTTGCCAAATTTCAATATGGACTCCCTTTGGATTGGAGTCATAACTCCTAATTGAAACAAGTCTCCTTGCTCATACATGAACACCGAATCTTGATTGTTGAACCCACATGTCAATGCTAGTGGGAAGATCTTCATGTAGCTTCCATGTGTTACGAACAACTCCCTTTTCAATATTGTACACGTCCCGAATTTTCAACACATCATCCCTACACATGCTTTCCTGTCCATTCACTTCAAGTCTCAACCTCCACCTCTCTTCATGCATGTTCATTACACTACGTGGCGTGTGCCATTGGACAAGCTTCTGTCTTACCCATTCCCTCAATTCTTGTGAGATCCAGGGTGCTAGCTTGAACCTAACTCCAAAGGATGGGTCAACAAACCTACCATGGCAGGGCAAACCTTGGATATTCTTGTGATCAAACCCATAATAAGTGATATGTGAAAATTCTGGAAGGAAATAGAGTTGCCTGATTGTGAAATGGCACTGGCAGCCCCTACGTATGCCCTCTCCCCTCTCAACCCTTTTCCTACGTGTGCCCGGTGGACGTGGTCTTTCCTCAACCACATGAGTGTTTGCTGTCTTGTCCTGAGGTCCATATGAACACCAATATCTGTATTGTGCATTACAAGTTAGTATTAATCTACTAGGTGTAATCTTAATGACAAGCACCTCAAATGACTTAAAAAAGCAAGATTTATAATCAAACACATAGCTGAGCAAACACATAATCTTGGACTCATGATTTAAAACAAAAACACATGTATCAAACAAATACCTCTTCAACGTCACATATGAATCCTTGTAGGGTCTTTTTAACACTCTCTCAGGCACTGAACTTCTTAGATAGAAATTGGCAGGTGCTTCACAATTCCTCTGCTCCCCAAGAACGAAATCTTGGACCCGGTCTGTATGGATGTAGCAAGTCCAAACAAGCATCTGGCCACCCCCTTGAATATCAGGTACAAAATGCTCTTCAGGATACCAATGTAAGTTGCCATGATCAAACAGGCCATTTGGAGGTGTTTCCGGCTGTATCTCAGCCCTAAGCTGGAAATAAGAACAAACAGAAAATGACAACGCTTGTTTTCGGGCTGTTATCTCAGCCCTAAGCTGGAAATAAAAACATTAAACACAAAATCAGAACGCTTCTTTAAAGCCCTTGAACTTACCTCTTCTCTCTTCTGCTCTAACTCGTCCATAGCTGCCGCAGCCACAGCCGCATTGCGCTCCTCCTCCATGCCTCGCTACTTCGACATCAGCCACACGCAACAGGGACGAACCACACTCAGATGGTGATCCCGGAGGGTGGTCTCAGAACGTCCACGTGTTCTCATTGTATTGGTTTGTCCGTGCATGGGCTGGCAGAATTCAAACTTAGAACACCTGATTAGTCCACGCCGCTATCTCTACCGTCCAAACATTCTCATATTCTGGCCTCCGGAATCACAGGGGCAAATGACAATGGGGATCCCGGAGGAGGGGATCACCACGGATAGCCGTCCTTGCTATCGACCACGGGAGGGGGGATCCCGAGGAGGGGGGATCACGACGGCCGGATAGCGTCCGCCGCTATCGGCCATTAGGGGTGATCCCTGAGGAGGGGATCCGCCCGGGGTGCCCGGGATCCCGGAGGAGGGATCACCTCTACGGATAGCGCCCGCCCGTTATCAGCCACTTGCCCAGGTGATCCGGAGGAGGGATCCGTCCCAAGTGCCCGGGGATCCCGGAGGAGGGATTCACCTCTGGGATAGCGTCCCCCACGTTATCAGCCATTAGGGGTGATCCCGAGGAGGGGATCTGCCCCGGGTGCCCGGGGATCCCGGAGGAGGGGATCACCTCGGCGGATAGCGTCCCTGGGTGCTCGCCTACGCTGGGGGTGATCCCGGAGGAGGGGATTCGCGTCCGGGGTGCCCGGGGATCCCGGAGGAGGGGATCACCTCGGTGGATATCGTCCGCCGTTAACAGCCATCGACCGTGGGGATCCCGGAGGAGGGGATCGCGTGGATGATCCCGCGGGGGGATCTCGGGCGGGACGGCCGCGATTGCCGGGGGGTTTGGGCGGCGGGGGATGGTCAGGGCGGCGTGGCGTCTGCCTGTACCTCGAACGGGTCTCCCGAAACGGACCCCGTCGAGGGAGACCCGGGATCCCGGAGGCCGGTAAATTTATCTCCGGGATCACTGAATCAAGGGTAAAAGTATCCTGAGCCTCTTTGGTTGGGATGCAGGGCCAATATCTGCATGGATCTTTTCTTTGGGTCCAATGAGTTGAAAAGTGTTGGTGGACCAGAAAAAATCATTAATTCAATTCAATTCTATCCTCCTTTATTATAAAGTTTTAGTGTATGTCGTGCATAAAACCCTAAAACTTTCGACGGCCCAGATTTCACTTAAAATTCCTGGATTTGGATCAGCCCTAGATTGGACGGTGTAGATCTAGGGCTGCAGATCCAACGCCGTAGCACCAATTAAGAATAGGAAAATTTCGTCCACTTTGCGCGCGCTGCTCTGCTTCATCGCCATAGCCAAGCATACTCATTTCCGGGCAAATCGGCGCAAATCGGTCGATTTATACGATGGTGGAACCATTTTTGTGGGCAATAGGTCGGAGATGACTACAAGGCGATGGTTTTGGGCACCATCAATATATGCTAGGTTTACTGCCACAGAGCATTGGGCTTCTAGATCCTGAAGAAGGCATGACAGAGACACCTGCGTCAAATGAAAGAGGTTCGTTTGCTCTTAAATCTTTTACAATGTCATTGTGTGTAAACGGTGTCAGCAAATTGCTTCCTTTTCTGGCCTGCACTTATGCCCTGGAATTTGGTCAGCAGATTGCTTCCTCAACCGGTAAGATAGGGAAAGATGTGGTGGAACCATTTTTGTGGGCAATAGGTTGGAGATGACTACAAGGCCATGGTTTTGGGCACCATCAATATATGCTAGGTTTACTGCCACAGAGCATTGGGCTTCTAGATCCCGAAGAAGGCATGACAGAGACACCTGCATCAAATGAAAGAGGTTCGTTTGCTCTTAAATCTTTTACAATGTCAATGTGTATAAACTGTGTCAGCAAATTGCTTCCTTTTCTGGCCTGCACTTATGTCCTGGAATTTGGTCAGCAGATTGCTAAAACAATTGCTTCCTCAACTGTTAAGATAGGGAAAGATGTTGCGTCTCATTGGAAAATTAGAAGCCTAGCATGCCTTAATGATCAGACATGCACATTGACACTCTCTAGAGAGACTGCCTAAATGTTGAGAAAAATGAGGTTTTTAAGCAGCTTCAACAATAGACTATTAAGCTTACTTCATTGGAACAGTCTAAGTAGCTAGAATTTGAAACATCTCGATGGGCCAGTCTCGAGGATTCCTTGAAAGAAGCTCAATCAGCTGCATGGTGTGCAGAAGAGAAAGCTACTGTTACTGCTGCAGAATATTATAATTGCAACCAGCTGATTGAGAAGTTGTAGACTGAATTGCGGGCAATAAAGGCAAGATGAAATCAAAGGCACAACTTCTCTCCCAGCAGGATGCTCTTCTTGCTACACGTCAAGCAATTATCGACAAGGCAACAGTTCGACGGTCATGATTTCTACATGGTATCAAGGGAATGTAAGTTTTTAGGGCGACATCTTTTTGGGATTTCCTAGCTTGCCCGCAGCTAGATAGAACTCTCTCTTTTTTAGGATGCAAAAGCGGTTATGCGTGAGGGTGGTCGGATCTGATTGGTTTAAAAATGAAACAAATAAAGGGCTTTGGCGACTATGGCATCTTCGGATCACTGTCCGGAACTCCTCCCCGCTTGGCGATGGTAGCTCGGGCTCCGGCTTTGGCGATCGTGGCATCTATAGATCTAGCAAAACTTCTACTATGGCATCTACAAATCGATGTCTTAAACTCCTCCCCGCTTGGTAAGCCCATCATTTTATGTCATGAAAAATCAATTTATGTCAATGAATTGTGATGAAAAATAAGCTTATTATAGGCGGCAAACCATCCACATTATTCTGAGCCTTGATATTTTCTCTACGTTATCACTATTGGATCATAAAACTTATGACTATCAATCAATGCATTTCAAAAACTAGGTCCATCCAGTGCAATGAAATGTTGGTAAATCTAATATTTCTAAATGATGTGACACAGCTGTCTGTAAATTTAGGATTTGATAGACATTTACGTTTATGTTTATGCCACTGAACAAACGATTGGCTTACCAAATATTTGAGCAAAGTCACAGATGTTCCCCCTGATCATTATCATGTACAATAGAAACTGTTTGATGGACTACGTGTTGTTAATGTTGTATGCTTTCCTTTTCAGACGCTCTATGCAATACTTTTAAAGATTACAAAGTTTAGTTTGTGCTTAAATTTTGCAGGCTCGCAGCATTGGATCAGGAAAGAAGAATATAAGGCAACATTTCCAAGGTAAAATTGTTTACCTCTTATGGTTGGTGATTTTAGGGTAAAAAGTTAACTGATCCTCTTCCTTTGTATAACATTCAGATTGATGGGTCTTGCCACTACATTGTCGAAAACTTTTCACAGCAAATCGGATAAAAGGAGGTAATTTATTTTCTAGACCAATTGATAACCACATTATGTGGGGAATACAAGGCTAACATTATTGTATTACTATCTGCAGCTTGATTCTATGATGCAAACAGTTCCAAGCCAAAAAGTATGGAGGGCCAAATGGAACTAACAGCAATGATGTGTAGAGCCAAATTATGAAGAGTACTTTGCAATCTGGAAATAATTCTCTAATTGGTCATTTCGATGGAAATTCAGGAATAGAGTAGCGAAGGATTCCCTATGCAGAGACATAATACAGGCTTGGGAACTTAAATCATAGGGTGAGGTTTTTGTAGAGGGACAACATCAGGACCAAACTCTTCTTCTTGGCAGTTCCCATCAATTATAGATTTTAGGACTGTTTCTGCAACCTCTGCTTCTGCAATGCCTCCTTTTGACTATTTTAGAAATTCTGCGTCTGTTCTAGCAGAGCCTCTAGCCTTTATCTGCAGTTAAGTAGTTGAATTCTAGATCTATTGGGCATATGATTACCAGCTATAAATCTCATGCATAATTTATCTCATTCCGCCATCCGGGCCCCTTTTAAGAATTATACCACAGGCTCTCTGTTCTTGAGCGACTTGCCAAGTCCAAATTTAAGATGGTTTTACGGAGTAAGGAGAGCACTTGGTTTAATGGGCAACAAATATGCTGCCCTTATTTTGTGTGGAATGTTGCAATCACAACGTCAAATCACGTATCATCTGCAATATATGTTAAACTTTGAAAGGTACACAATGTTAATAGGAACTTACGACAGTTGGGGAAACCATGCACAAGGAATCGTGCACTACATCACTCTCACAATAACACAGACAACTTATAAATTGGCAATGTTACTTTTACAATGTTAGTGCTAGAGATACAAAACACTTAGTGCATTGCATATTTGGCAATGTTACCTTCACAATATTAGTGCTAGAAATACTAAACACTTAGTGCATTGCATATTTGGCAACGTTACCTTCAATATGTAGCATAATAACAGGGGGTTTTCTTTGTGTTTTTGTACGCTTTTCACTAAGGTTTTCCTATGATTTCGTGATGTATTCAAATGGATGTACTAATGCGTACATCTAGAGTGCACCATTTCTGAGCCATTGATTTTAGCCTTTTTTTTTTCAATGGTCAACAACCAATGGCTCACAACAAAAGTCCTTTTTTTGTGCGTGTGGTGCATAATGGTCAACAACCAATGGCTCACAACAAAAGCCCTCTTTTTGTGTGTGTGGTGCATAATGGGCACATGAAGGGCTTGAAGGGTGCATGAAGGGCTTGAAGGGCGCATGTAGTGCAGTTTCCTCGCCGGCAACACATTTCTTATCATAACTTTTGATCCAGAGCTCTGTTTCAGATGATTTTTATTGCGTTGGAAAGCTCTCTCCGAGATCTTTTTGATAATGTACAATATGGATATGTTTGGTTAAGTTATCTATGATAAAACAGCAATTTTTCGGCCGGGTTGGGCACATGAAGGGCTTGAAGGGAACATGTAGTGCGGTTTTCCACCTAAGCAACACATTTCTTATTATAACTTTTGATCCGTAGCTCGTTTTGAGATGATTTTTATTATGTTGGAAAGCTCTCTCCCGAGATTTTTTTGATAATGTATGATATAGATATGTTTGGTTAAGTAGTTATCTATGCTAAAACAGCAATTTTTCGGCCGGGTTTGGTAGGCTTTCACATCCTACCAGCTGATTAATACAGGATTGTGCTATTGGATATTGTTTTATGGCTCATTCCGAATGAGGCTTGCAAAAAATTACCATGCATTTTTAGATTTTGAGGCAGTTATTAAGCAAATTCCAAGGCTTCTAGATCCTTGTGCTAACAAGCAGAAAATTTCCCACTTTGGTTTCCCACCACAAGAATCCATGGAGGCCAAAGGTCAGCACATTAAATTCCAGTTGAAAAATGTTTGTGTATGGGTATTGCAAACTTTATGACTTTCAGAATAATGGGATCAATCTGCTCCATCTTTATGGTAACTTTTACTTATGTTCTATTTGTTTTATTGTGGGTGATTAAAGCCTCAAATGAATTCTAGTTTTTTTTTTTTTTTTTTTTTGTTTGAATTCTAAAAATTTTGTCACACCCGGGGGGGAGGTGACGTCCCTAAGGCCCCGAAGGGGCCAAAAAAATTTTTTTGCAACACAAACCATTAACATCCAACATATAAAAATTAAATCCCCCAACACATAACAACTAACACATAACAACCATTGACATTAACAACCAACACATAACTACCATTGACATTAATTAACACAACCATTGGGTCCAACACATTTAAATTAAAATCCCCCTTAAACCCCCTTTGGTTTGGGTGCATATTCACACGGGGGGTGACGTAGGGCAGCGAGAGGCCTCATAATTGTATTTTGCACATACGAAATCAACATCATATAGTATTCCGCTTGAAATCTTATAGTATGTTGCGAATCTTGTTATACAGTATAGCAAATTTTGTACTTGCATACCCCACAAATGAGGAACTTTACGTACGGTGTAGATTAAGGAATAAGGGGTGAATATGCCTATCCAACAGCTCTCGTTGCCCGGAGTCACTCCCCGTGTGAATATGCACCCAAACACTTACTTGCATCGTGTATTTGACACCCCAAATGTAAACACCATGTGCAACAGAAAAAAAAAGTCACAAAAACACACACGTCTTTTCCTTTTTGCTGTAAATGCTAATGGAATCTGGGGAACATAGTAGCATTTGACAACCCAAGTGTAGACACTATGTGCAACAAGAAAAGAAGTCACAAAAACACACAAATCTTTTCCTTTTTGTTGTAAATGCCAATGGAATTTGAGAACATAGTAGCAGCTAAGAACATCAACCAACAGAACCTACAGAAAAAAATAGCAGATCTCAAAATTGTTATGAACAAGCACAAGATTGTTCTACTCAAAGCGCTCAGAGATACTGATGCAACATTATCTAACATCAAGGAGCTAGGCCTTTGAAAAAAATTTATTATGGTTGTATTATTACTGCACGCATTTCTCATTGCGACCAAAACGTGTTTAGGCTCGCAACTTATGCCCAGCAACGCTGGGCACTATTACTAGTAGAATACAATAAATTAGTGGAATTCGTCCTCGTCTCTATCAGGTTGGACCCATTTGCCTCTTTCGTTTTGGACGAGGCCCTTGTATTGATCCTGCCACCAAGAGGCCGGAATCCTCAGATTTGAACGCAAAAATCCACACGATTTATTCACAAGAGCGGGGTCTCGATCTGTGACAGATCGGAACGGTTTGCCAAGTCCATGAAACCCATCAACCAGATGCAGATATCCTTCCAGATTATGATGGTCTCCCGGATTACTGCTGGGCTGCAGAAACGGGGAGAGATCAGAAGTAAGTTTTAGTTGGGGTCCAACATGGGAATAAGTCCAGGGAAGGTTATCTATGAAATCTATGAGGGGACCCAGATTCTCGTTTGTGAGAAAACCAGGCGCCTTGGGCACAACATCTTTCTCGTTCACAATTCGAAGAGTTTTTACTTTGAGCTCCTCGCATCTGTCTTTGAAACTATCATTTCCGACTCTGGGGCCTCCAAAGGTGATCACTGTTAGCGGAATTTCTCCGTCTAATTTTTTTCCCTTTGCTTCATCAAACATGGGATGCAATCCTGCACCTTCAGACTGTGACTTAGAAAGACTGTGCATCAAACATGGGATGCAATTCTGCACCCTTAGACTGTGACTTAGCGGAATTTCTCTATCTGATTTTTTTTTACCCTTTGCTTCAAATATCGGATGCAATTCTGCACTTTCAGACTGTGACTTAGAAGGGATTAATTTTCTTTTGCTTGTCAGCCCACATTGAGCTATGTCATACCCGCTCAACAAAGCCAAAGCTCCTCCTAGGCTGTGCCCTGTTATTGTTATGCTAATTTCCTCCCCTTCATACATGCTAACAAGTCTGTCAATCTCCTTCAGCAGCTGCACCCTAGCATTCTCCTTGTTGTAACGAGATTTCGAATTCCTAGAAGTATACAAATGCAGAAATCCCTTTTCCACCTTCACCTTGCTTGCTCCCAGCCCACTTGGAACCAATATATCCTTCAGATCTTCAAGCCACTCAAAATTTGTCACAGTTCCTCTCCACGCAACCACAATATCTCTTCTTCCAAGTTTTTTTATTTCTTCTTCAGAATTACACACTGCAACATATCCCATCCAGTTTGAATGCTTGCTCCATGCATCCTCGTCATCCTTCGGGTTCACAAAAAACCCACCAATGTCCATGTCAGACTTTGAAGTTGCATACAAATACTTTGTCACCTCATATCCTCTGTTATGCAGGCCTGATTCTTGGAAGAGCTTGCTCTTTTTGAACTTGCAGCTTCCTCGGTACTTTGAATTCTCATCATAATCAAAGGCATCATAGCATACCTGAGCAAATTCTCCATATCTCAGAATTTCGGATCTGAGAAGAGGGTCCAAGGGATCTAGAAGGCCCTTCCAATCTTGGCCCCCTTGAATCTCCCGCCATCTTTTGCTAAGATCATATTCCTGGCGTTCAAATTGCAAAGGGATAGAATTATTGGTATTGGGTTTGGATTTGGCAGGAAGATTGCCTGTTAAATTTGCTAGCAGACGACGAATGTGGCCTGTTCTTCTGGGTTTTATTGAGAAGGGATCATTTGGCAAATTGGTGGGAAATAAGGAACTCTTGAGAGGGTAACCAAAATCTGTAATACTAAATGCTTTGGCTCCGATCATCTTGGCTGGAGTTTCTAGTGAAGAGAGAAATGCAAGGGCTTGGCTGAAGTTTAGTGAAGAGAGAAATGCGAAGGGCAGTTATTTATAGAAACTGAAAGCAATTATAAGAGGTGTTGGTTTACTGATTTGGGTAATTAAGAAGTGTTGGTTCTGCGCAGTAACCTCGAGAGGAGGAATTTAATCCACACGAGCTTTTGAAGTATTCTTCATTTGGAGTCCTCCCGGTCCGACGGCCACCATCACATGGATAAATTGCCAGAGCCGTGATTTAGGTTCGCAAAAGTTATTTTTCCCACAAACTAATGTTTTATATTAACTCGTACATGCGCAAGGTAATTTATAAGTTCCCTAGCACTAGTGAAAGAGACCAAAATAAAATAATACACGTTTTAGGGATGTCGCATACCAGACTTTTCAATTGTAGAATCCGTAAACGTTAAAAAGATGAGCAAATTAAACACTAAGGCGAGATTTATATGTAGAATCATCACCATCACCATCACCATCACCATCACCATCACCATCACCATCGTGCAAAATGGTTCGCCATTTTTTGCCACCACCGTCGGGAACTTTTCTTCCGCCAAGCAAGGCCCGTCGTGACGATGACTCCACATGTAAAGTGCCCCTTACACGTATATGCTAATGCTGAAGTGAGACTTTATCATATAGTTATCATACTCTCTCTACATGCATTTACTACCATGCATTTAAAACGTGATGGAGGACCACATTGAGTATATAATGAGGTACTGCTAAAAGTGTTATGCAACTTGCTTATCCCATATATTTGAATCAACAAAAAACACGTGATCAACCCTGATGATGGGCTCACGAGGCACGTGAGGACATGATTTATCAGTGTTACTAACTGGGCACCATTGAGGACGAAAATCACGCTCTTCTGAATTGCTTGACATTCACCCACATTTGGGCTCGCTATGCAGAGTTGATCCTCTCTAACCAGCCGCTACATGTGCCGATGGCGACACGGCTTCAGTGGGGTTATTGAGGACTTATCCCCGAGAGACCATGGATGTGCGCACACAGCTATGTCCTTAGACACTGCTGCATTGAAATTAACATGTATCATAATGTATCATTGTATAGTTTCTTAGTATACCTATTAATGCCAAGGTTTTTCCCTCGAAAAAACTTCGGTGTTGGAGTTTCTTATTCCTGACAGTAATACGTATGTTCTGCTTTTTATGATTGGATAGGCCTATTGATTGTGTAGATGATAGAAGATCATTCAATTTAATTCTATTCTATTCTTAATACTCCCAAGCATGTATGCGTATAGACTACTAACAAAAGCAAATTTAGAATTTGAGAGGATCCAATACCCAATATACCATTGTATGGGGGGAAGCAAACTTGGAAGGGGATTCTGCAAGGGTCCCGCATCCAATGTTAGCTGGAAAGTGGGTCTCCTGCTGTTCCAGAATCCTTCACCAATTTTCCTTCCCCAACACACCTAGAGCGGGACTCCTGTTGTTGCAGAGTCCTCGCCCAATTTTGCTTCTCCAATAATATGCAAGTTGGGGAGCCAGTCCATGGAAAGGGGTTTCTTGACTGATTACCTTGTAATGCTGAATTTGTCAACACAGTTTTCATTTTGCTGTGTATAGATAGCTTAGATGTTGCACGAGAATAATCCTCCGATAAAAGAGGCAAATTAACTTCCATGTTGTACATTGGATGCATATTTGTAGATGTGAATGTTTGTAAAATGAGTTGAGAATCATTCCCTAAAACACATGAACACGTTGATATGTACAGACGTATAGCTCACTATTGTCATGGTTTTTTCCTTCTACGACCCTTTATAGTGGGAGTTTTTAATCATATACAATAATGGGCTTCTTGTGTTTTTTTTTGGGTTGCCCCTAGGGGGGCAAGCCCTTGTTTAGGTGGGTTTATGGTATATTTTAGGTATATACCACTATATGCTAAAAATATGCCAATGACTGCTCAAAACTTACTACTGGGTGTAAACTGGCGGTGGACGTTGTTGCAGGGCAGCCACTTTGGAACCGGCTAACCGGTGCCAGGTCTGTATCTACGCTTCACCGGTGTTGGTGCAAGTAAGTAGCTGGGTTCGGCAACAATGCGCTTCTGTTCGCCGGATTCTATTACCGAGTTATGAGTTATGTAGTATGCACTTTGCATAACGGTTTGGGACTTATGTCAAGAATGTATAGATCTCTAAGGTTCAGGAATTCTGACCAATATAAGTAGGCATGTCGATTCAAGGAAACTGGGATGGTTGGACAGAGCATTGGTGGAGATGCCCATGTCCACAGACTTGGCCTATAGCCTGGTGCTCAATTGCACCAAACAAAAAAATCTGGAACATGGTAGGCCTATTCAGTCCCTTATTACCCAGAGTGGGCTTGATTCAGTTGATTTCATAGCTAATCACCTCATTGGCCTGTTTGCCTCATGTGGCAGTTTGTTTGAAGCAAACCATGCATTCAACAGAATACTCATGCCTGATCTGCACTCTTATTCCATTATTGGTGCCCATGCCAAAGCAGATGATTTCAAGATGGCTCGAGAGTTATACGATGCGATTCATCATGGCAGCATGCCTATTGAATCTACATTTTCCTGCAGCAGTATAAAAAAGGAACCATTAGAGGGGAAAGATGATCACATTCTAAGAGAGAAAGAGATAGGCCTCATTTTTTCTACGACCAGACCTCCAACAGCGGCAATCATGTCTCCACATCCATAAGACATGTTATCCCATTTGACTTTAGGGTTTCGAGATCCACGATGGACAGAGCTTTGTTTAAACGAGTTATAATCTTCTTTTCAGACAGAGGTTTGCTTTGTTTGAACGAGTTACAGCCTTTTTTTTTATTGCAGGAGGCAATCCTAACAACTTGCTGCAACATCTTCAATTGAAGATATTGACCGTTTGATTTTGCCAAATATTTTCAAGGGTAAGTAGCTTGCAACAGCAGTCCAATTTATTGATTAGTTTTCAACACTATGTCATGTCCGACAAATCAGCCTAGTTAAATCCTTGGATAGTCCTATGGAGGTTTGTGTTTTAAGCTGCAAGCCAGTTTTTTTTGTTCTTATTTTGCTCTCTCTCAGTTAGAAAACTTGTTGTCAATAACGAAAAATTGCTGGCTAGGTTCTGTTGTACTCTTTTGGGAACAGGGTTGTTGATTATTGGAGTACAAGGCAATGCCAATGATATGATTCTGCTATAGTGATGCAGATCAAACGGCTCATGCAGCAGTATAAACTCTGGGAAAATAAGAAAAATGTGCTGCTACTGAAAGTAAGTGCTTTATGTAATTATTTTTTAGTTACAACAAGAAGTCATTTCGGCAACTTGATCAGACATTTGTAAACATTGAATGTTAAGGAAAAGCATCATATTAAGTCGTTCATAGAGCATAAGTTCTTGAACGCTCTTTTGGGATAGATACCTCAAAAATGTGTAAGTTATTTCAAGTGTAGAAAAACACGACGACTCAGAGGCTAGTACAAGAATTACTTTAGCAGAATTAAAGGCAAGCTTGTTTGCTGCAGAGTATATGAGCTCTTTTGATATATTTGCTTATAGGTTGGAACTTGTGATCATCTGAACGCTGCTTGATAATTAACTACAATCTGACACTAATGTTCCCACGTCTAGCTTATTCCATTTTTCATACTTAATCCATTTTTTGTCCCATTGTTGCAACTGCAGCCTACCATTATTGCCAATTCATATCACATAAGTATAGGCATGTCTGTAAAATTTTCAATCCAGCAGCAATTTTTCATGCTTTACATGGTGCTCTTGATAACAACATTTATAACTCAAGTATTAGGAGGTCGTGTTAGACAACCCACTATTACGCAAAAATATCTGCGGCAGAGACTACCCTTCTTAAAGGCCGGCTTGAACAATGGAAATCAATTTTCGGGACACCATCATATCGATGTTATACAAATGTGGTGGTTGAATATAGAGCAACAAAGATTGTCCGTGAGGTAATTACAGGCGGTGAATCTTGGAAGTAGATCGAGTCCTCGGTATAACTATAAACACATACTTTTGAGTTAAACATATTTAGCCGATTCTCGGTTCTCCTTTCATCAAAGGTTAAACACTAAGTTGAATGCATCCATTCAACTTGATACTTGTGCAAAAGACAAAGAAACGACATTTTCTCGTATGTATTATGTAACTTTATATTGGTTGGAAAACGATTTGTACACCATTTATATTTGATGCAATTTTATCGACATTCCTCCTTCATCATCTGTTTCACCATAACTCCAAGTTCACCTCAACATAGACTTCACCAACTAGTATTTACATTGTATTTATGCATCAATAACAAATTGCGGATCTCAAGATCTTGGTAATTCTTTTCGATGGAGAAACAACAACCGGGATGATGCCGCTAAAGAGAAGGGACAAAATAATTAGTATAAGCAAGGCCAATCTTCGCTTATTAAACATGAGAAAATTTCTACCTTAGCAACGATGATGCACAATATCTCCGGTCTTGTTTTGATAAAGTTGCACCGAAATGTCCAAGTATAATTCTTCGATTAGGTCACAAATATGTTTGTCATCAATGCTGGTCTCGGATTACAACCAATCTCAATTATCACCTGATCTGGGGACTCGATGTGTACGTTGAGCTCTTGAGGACAGCAGGGGGCAAGGTGGTCTCTAGAGGAGGTGCGATGTTGGGCCACTGTAATGGAAGCCTGGTCTTTGGTGGCAGGCTTGGTCTAAGAAATCCAGCAGGGTTCTTACTTGGATTGATACGAGATACCTGCATCTTGTTCTCATGGCACTTGATTAAACTATAGCTTTTCGAACAGGTCTCTATCTTTCTCACTTCTTTTGAGTGCATGTTCTCTTCGGCAATCTTTTCTAGACGACGGAGGATCTTCTGCATGTCAGTGACAAACTGTATTGCATCATCCACTATTGCAGTCCTATCTCTCTGCAAAAATCCACACGAAGATCCAATTACAAACTGAAAAAAATGATGACAAACAAAAAAGTTGGTGTAAACTAAAATTGTATATTGCCTTAGATCTCCATGGAAGCAGAGACTCCAACATAGAGAATTTGCTGCTCATATCATCTCTTCTTTGCCTCTCTCTTAGAATGTGATCATCTTTCCCCTCTAATGGTTCTCTTTCTCGTTTCAGGCCTAAAATGATCACATTTTATCTTTTGGTAACCTATATGTTCTTGTAAGCAACAGATAAAGATTATTTTTACGGGGGAGTTCCCAGCTCGAATGCAAGAGATGGCTGTAAGCTCGACAAAAAAGCTTTCTCAAACATCTGAGGATACATTTAATGACTTTCTTGAAGCTGTTGAGAAGGACGCAACGAAAATACAGATCAAGATGGAACTGTACATCTGCTTACTAGTTATATCATCAAATATGTGAAGTTTCTATTTGAGTAAGTGTCTTTTATTAAACGACATACTGTGCTGGTTCATCACCTCAGTGCATAATGTGATTTTCAAGAAAGGCCGAAAATTTAAAATCTCATTGTCATTTTCAACATCCCTGTTATTGACCATTTATGCTCTGCCTTATACAAAACGTCAACTATATTAAAGCGGACCTGCTGTTTGCTCAGAATAATGCTAAAGTTTCAAATAGCCAATTACTTCTTATCATCTCCCTCATCTCCCTGTTGCAGAAGTCATGCTGAAAAAATGAATGAGAATTGAAGGATGATTTTGTTTTGAAGCCAAGCCATAAATGACAAGAATTATGTTACAGTCTGTATTTTCATCCTCTCTAGGATTTCCATAATTGTTTTATGGAACTTTGATTAAACCACTTGTAGATTATGGCATGCAATTATCAAAATACACTTGGACAGCTATTTGGACAAAATATTGCAGATAGCATCTGCTACGATGAAGATCCTGCATGTGCTTCAGGCCAATCTTGATGGAAACGATATAAAGATCCTGCTTTAACAAAATTTCGTTATGTTCGCAAGTGAGTTCCAGTTATTGATTTTCTAGAATTTTAAGGTAATGACATGAACTGCATCAGAACATTCTATTGTATTATGCAGATCAGAGGCAAAGGAACTTCTTGGAGATGATTGGGTTCAGAGGCACTGTCAAATAGTCCAGCAACATGCAACATCTTATCAGCGTGCTGCTTGGCAAAAGGTGCATTGGTATTACCAACTGAGTTAAGATATTGTGGAATTTAAAGTGAAACAGATGCATGTTCGATATAGGAAACAACATTGCTAACTGATAATCTTTTGTTATTGAAATTCTTTATCATCCAGCATAAAAAATAAGAGGACCTAATACCAAAAATCTTAATAACCTAATTGTCATTTTTACTGAAAGAATATCAGAACAATGCCATAAAATGTCCTTTTTATCATGGTATACCATGTTTTTATAGAGCTGTTATAGATTTGACTTTATTAGAAATGGCTGGACATGATATGGAACATTTATCTAAGTAGCATGCTTGGTCTACTATTGCAGTAGCTTTATATTGTTGCGTGAATGGCCTATATCACCCCATTTCTTCATTCTAGGTACTTCAATGCCTTAGCGGCCAAGGACTAGTGGTATGGCAGCAACAGTGTTATCCCTAGAGGAATACTGAAAGAAAGGTTTGGAATAGGCTCTTATGATTATTCGACATTAATATTTTTCGAGTATTTAATGGAAATAAACTGTTGCCTCTATAGATTCAAAAAATTTAATATGTTTCTTGAGGAACTGTATCAAAGATAGTCACAATGGACTATTCTAGAAAGCGAGCTTCGGGAGGCTGTTCGATTCCAGCTTATCGTAGTTGGCGCTATAGGTATCAGGCATGCGGTCCCATTTATTCGATTGTGATTTATTACAATGGCAATCTAAAATGCAATGTTTATTATTTGCAGTGCTTTGTTAGAAAATGGTAAATATCCACAGAAGTATCTTAAGTATAGACCTGAGGGTCTAGAACGCTTGCTTGGAGAATTCTTTGCGGGCAAAGTCAGAAATGATCAAAGGCAGTAACTCCTTCAATGTATCTAAATTCAATTCTAACCCCTCTCAATGAAATTCATAGGAGTGTGGTGCTCATTATAAGGTTATGTATAAAGGTAATTCTTTTTGTTAATGTGTGCCTGCAAATTAATTCCTTTGGATGAAATGCTTAAAAAAGCATTCTAATTCTGATGTGCTCCATGTTTTGTAAATGGCCACAAGCTAATACGCATTTGTAACGTCCTTAAACTGATATAATTTAACGGGTAATGAGTCCCTGTGGATCTGCCAAGTTACCTTCATGCGAGTGCTAGGCACTACATTCAAATGTTAGGTTGGTTTATCGAGAAATATGAACCTTTTACTAAAATATCCTAGCAAATACACTTGAAATAGATAGCGAAACATCTAAAAGTCTTGTGGGAAGAAAGTAATATAACAAGAAATGCAAGATCGTTTGAACACGGCCTGGGTGATAGATTCTGATGTCTTATTGTATCTTTAAGAATTGAGACATTTAAGGATTGTTTTTGTAATAGTTTGGATACCATTCAAGCAAGCATAACAACAACGATGCAATCTACAAGGGCCGTAGAATTAGATTTGGAAAATGAGGAGTTTGGTTTGGAACAACAAAGTTCTGTGGAAAATACAAAGTTTGGTTCGAAATATGGAGAGATGCATGCACCAAGGATAATAGAGTTTGATTTGGAATATACTAAGGAAAAAGAGCGGCACCAAGGAAGCAATGGTCGGTTGGAATTGAAACTAGCATAGATATCTAGATCTTGAAGGAAAATGCTTCAAGACATGATTTTCCTTCATAGTCCTTATGAATTAGCAGAGATTTCTAGTCGAATTAAAAATATGTCGTAAGTTTCCTTGCTTAAATAAAAAATATTCTCAAACCCTAAGTAGCAAAGGTTGTTATTGTGTAGAACCATCAGACGAATAGACCAATGAAGTTAACACATGGAATGAAGTTTGCACCTTTGGCCCTCAACATTGGCTTTATCAATAGGAGAAACAAAGCAATGAAAAGGGAAAACGGAAGTAGAAAAGCTTAAAGATATAGAGTTAGACTATAATCCTAAAATGTATGGCAAAGAAAAAACTAGAAGAATTGGAAACTCCATTTGCACAGGTGCGCACCACCTCAGAATTGAAACCGACAAATGGATTGGGGAGGCGCGCCAAGATAGGCTTTGTCAATGCTGCCACTTAGGAGCCATTGAGAATGAATGTCACTCTTCAAATCTATCTGGCGTATGATCAATTCCGAGCACGCTATGTTCAGTTGGCCAAAACCAACCAGCCGCTGCATGTGATATTGAGTATGACTTCAGTGCAATTGGTGGAATCATATCTTCAAGAGGTGATAGATATGCACCGAGCTATGTCCTCGTCTCGACATTGTCTTGACATGTACCACAATATCTCATGATGTAACTTGCACCATTGGTCATAACAAGCTGCACATTGTGCGATCGGGCATGCCAGAGGGCACATACTATCGTCAGCTATATTCATGTTCCTTTGACAAATTTTTGGTTTATCTTTCGCATGTTTGCACAAACGCAAGTGGACACTTTAAAGCAATTTTAGAGTGTTCACGTTGCTGCCAAGTAAGTTTTTTGTTCACGTGGATGCAGCTACAAGCCTTCGATTTTATCTACGGTTGTGGAAATTCAAGAAAATTCCAAGTGGGATGTCGGTTAGCAGAAGGCCGTGACGATTGCTCCAAATCCGAACAAAATAGACCCTGGATTTACTAGTGAAGACGATGAAGCAGAGGCAAGCTTGGTGTCGATAGGTATGGCACAGCCACCCTTCCTGCGAGCAACGATACGCTTGACGGATCTTCTATTTGGAACAGAGCACTATGCACGCAGGGCTTTTCCTCGTCATTGGATATGAAGCAATCCAAGTGTTGAGCCATGGCAAAATGTTTGACCGAACTTGCTTTCGCCGGCTCTGTCGTTTCTATTCAAGCCAAAATGGATGTTTCTTTGTGTTCCATAATAAGGGCGAGCTTTCAGGCAGTTAAAATGGTCCTCTTGAGGAACTTGTGGGGAAGTGTAAGTTTACCCACTCAATTTATTCTGAGGACTGTCGGAACTTTCCCGGTTTGATTTTCATTTCCTTCTTTCTAACTACACATCCTTCAGAGCTTTTCCTTGCTCGAGGAAGGAGCAAATAAAAATCTGTATACCAACTCTAGGCCTGCCATAGCCACGAAGCTGGCTTTGATCTTTCTCTGTCGTCTCCGTATCCGGGTGAAGTGTTTGCCATCCGAGATAGATTTGCCATCCCCTTTTTTCGGATGAAGGGAAACTTTGCAGTAATTTGGTATGATTTTCGCAGAAGCCCCTGTTTTTGTGCCTAAGGCAAGTTTGCTTATGTAACCCTGTTTTATGGATGCACACAGGTCAAAATAGAATTGCCCCAACTGCAAAAAATAGGATTTTTTGCTAAATATACCACGCTATTCACATGCCTACCTTTGGGGAACTGAAACATGCACAAACTGGAACATGCACCAACTAAAACATTGCGCATCAATTTATCTAACTACAAGGATATCATTGTGGAAAATGCGCTTGTCAATATGTGTATGCATGCAAGCATTATAACCATCCATACATCTCTATGCGTGCACAAGTTTTTTACCTTTAGATTTAAATGCATGCTCGACGAAAAGCCCAGCAAGCAACGCTAGGCAATTTTTCCAGTCATCATATAATATTGCAACAGATAATATATTATTGCCATGTTTCGAAGATTCTAATGTCTTTCCAAGCATTTGGAAGACGAAAACTACATTTTTTATATTGTAACTAGAAAGTAGCGTTGCTGTTGATGACATTGATATAGGAAACTTTATTACAAATTACAAAAGCAAAAGAACATTATCAAAACATGTAATTTTTATAAAAAGTAATCAAACGTGCTTTTGACTAGTTATACTAAGGGTATGCATTCAAAAGCCTTCTTTTTAATTTTTATGGGAAGAAGGATGGAATTATCAATGCCATATGTAGCATAATAACAGGGGGTTTTTTTTGTAGTTTTATACGCTTTTTGGCATGGTTTTTCTATGATTTTGGTGTTGTATTCGTTGGGACGTACTAAATAGTATTTCTAGAGTGCGTCATTTTTGGACCGTTGATTTTGACTAGCTTAAACAATCTAACGGCTGTTGTTATCAATGTTGCATTCATATGCATTAAACTCCAAAACTTTTGTCCTCTGGATTCTTGTCTTCTCGATTTCTCTTGCTGGCGAAGTCATTGTTGCTACATATCGGTATGAGATCATAGCTTTTGTTATGCTCTTCATTCTTTATCTTTTGGTTTCGTTTAGCACAATGATTTCTTTTTGGAGGGGAAGGAAAAATTGTGCACATCAAAATGCCGGATACCTAACTCTGCTTTTTCTTCTTTACTATGTTTTTGTTTCTCGTTTCCTATTCATGTTGCTTGCTTCTTATTGCTTTGTCTTCACATCAAAACGACCAGCTCTCGACCAGCTCTTTGGCGATGCTTCAGCCACTATGCTTCAGTGAACCCAGCGAACCCTAAGGGAAAAAAAAACACTTCCGTTGCTTTGCCTCGGGCTCGCTCCTACCATGTGCATCTCTGTTTCCGCCTTGCTTCAGCAAAATCGGCCTATGCTTCATGCTATCCAAACCCACAAAAGCCCAGAAGAAAGATAAACGATGGCGGCTGTTGGATATGGCCGATCAGAGCATGTTAGGTATCGGCCATGGCGGGGATCTGTTGCACACATCATTTTTTTAGCATCCCACAATTGTTACGTTAACTCTGGAACCGTTAGGGCTCTGTATTGCTGGGAAGTAATATTTTTATCTAGTCCCATAAGCCATGCAACTATAAGGTCAGGGCCATAAGCAATCACACGACTTTCTGAACAAATGTAGGCCCTTCCATCAGGTGCGGCTTCAACAGCCCCGATTATTCAATATTGTTCAGTGCTGGGACCTCGTAATCGCTTTGTACAATACCAAGAAAGATGCAGATGATGATATGTGTTGCACAGCTGAATATGTAGTAACACATAAAGTGATTATATTACAGTTCTTTGCTACATCTATTACATAATAGGAGATGATAAGTGTGATCTTTAGGCATAGAACCAAGGCAGAAGAGCAGATGGATTTAAGCTTTTGTTGTAGAAAGTGGAAGCAGATACTTAAGAATTATTAGGCTGCATACAAGTAAATATCTCAACAAACAAATTCAAGCATTTTTCAGTACAGTTCAAAGTATTTAGAAATCACATCCATATCTTGCGGGCCAGTCAAAGGATAGAGGTAATTCATTTGTTTTTGAATGCCACAACCTCTGCTCTTCATTCGTACCCCTTAATGCTGACTTCGATTATAATACGCTGGAAGATCTCAAGAAGTTCCAACAGTGGAGTGTGGAGCCGTGAAGTTATGAACATTTACATTAAAAGCAAGATACGACAAGACAATAGAGAAGCACTCAAAGGCCTTTGATTCATTTTCATCTGTTGATTCAAAGATCATCACTTTCATGCCACCGTGGTATTATTGCATATGTATTTTATTCGATTGTTCAGGTACATGTTAGTGCTCTGCTTTTTGAGTAAAGAATGAAGAACTCATGAAACACATACAGGTCCATTGCATGTTATCTGAACTGCAGCATATGATGGTGATTGTCTTTTTAAACATGTCGATGAGTTTTGAATAAAGAATGAAGAGCTCATGAAACACATACAGTCCATTGCATGTTATCCGAATCTGCAAAGATACGGTGATTGTCTTTTTAAAAATATGATAACTTGGCAAATAAGTCAGCAGCTATTATTTATCTGATTGTTATCTTATGCATCATGTTCAACTCATTCGCAGCTTTTCTTGCAGTGTATTCAACTCATACCATGATGCAGAATTGTGAAGCAAATGTGTCACTAAAATGTGTCAACTATGTAATGCTGCCTATGATGATATGGCAGTCCACCAAAATGAAGGAAATTCTCATTGCTTTTGTGCACGTGTCATCGAATCTCCAAGTGCATTATAAAGATGTAGAGTATGTAGAGTCGAGTCCTCCATTTTGGTGCAGATGTCCTTTGAAAGTTCTTGTATCCATATTTCGCAAAATGTTACATGATTTGGAATTATGAGGGCATTGTATTATGAAGACATCCTAAATGCAGCAATGAAGCTTCAAGCACTCTATTTTTCTTCAATCGACCAGCCTGTTATCTTATGCAACATGTTCAACTCATTCCCAGCTTGTTTGAGTTATTTGCAGCGTATTCAACTCGTACCATGATGTGTATTCTCTGGGCAGTCATAGTTTGAAGTTTTGAAGTTTCTCATATGGTGATATACAAACTGCATGTTTGTCTGCAAAACCTTTTGGAATGAGTCATTATGAGGTTTTCAATGTTGAAGCCTCATTCAAGGTGAATCTCTTACATGTTCTTTACAATTAAACGTGCGTTCTAGATTCTATACTTCTTGTCGATTGAAGATTATATCTTCAAACTACAACACGATGGTTCCAAAGCTCAATTGTTGTTGCTTCACGTATTAATTTATCTTTTTATCATCCACGTGTGTTGTTATTATGCTAGATATTAATGTTGTTGTTTGTTTTTGGCCCCGAAGGGGCAAAAAAATTTTTAACGTATAACACAAACCATTACATTACACGCCTTAAAATTAAATTCCCCCTTAAACCCCCTTTTGTTTGGGTGCATATTCACACGGGGGTTGACGTAGGGCAGCGAGAGCTGTTGGATAGGCATATTCGCCCTTTATTCCTTAATCTACACCGTACACAAAGTTCCTCGTTTGTGGGGTATAGATGTCTAGAATTTATTATACTGTATAACAAGATTTACAAAATACTATAAGATTTTAGGATATGTTTCTTTATACTTAGTATTTTTTGCTAGTTTTTATGAGCATTCAATGCAATATGTTTTTGTGGATGCTATTGTTTTGGCTTGCATGCACAAGCTATAGATTCTCTTCTGAAGCTTGTATCTGATTTCTTGTCATTGAATGAGCATATCGACCAATATATTTATAAATTTGAGGAACAAACCGAGGAGGCGGAGATTGCTCTGATGTCGGTAAACAGTTAGCAACATCCTTGAGGGATCTGGAGACATATTATTACATTCCAAGTAAGAAATATGGCATTCCAAGAACCATTTCTTAAGAAATATGCTCAGGAACAGCTAGATCTAACATAAACCAAATGACAAATATTTGACAATTGCAGGTTGCAACTTCAGGTTTTAAATGAAGGCATCATGTACACTAATAGAAATTTTGTTTTGTTCTTCAATAGAAGTCCTTGCAAGGCATGTTTAATGCAGGCCAAAATCTGTATTTTGTTAATAGGAGCCCTGCAGCAATGTCCTCAATCTCAATCAAAGCATTGAACATGATGCATTGGGACAGTGAACAAATGTTTTCCCTTGTTCTATCATGGACATAATTTTCCTTTAAGCAAAGATCTTGATTGCAAATTTGCAAACCAAATATTTGGAATAACAAGCTTGATCGAGTATACAGCAGGGTCTTGAAAAAAAAAAAAAATCTATTCTATTCTATTGAGGGTGAAGAATGATTTAAGCCACTTCACCTTCAGGCCACGGAGGGCAACCCTCCGTGCATAGCACCTTGTTTGTATTGGATCCCATGGCCTTCTTGGTCTATGTGGATGACCAAAATTAATTCAAGTCATTCTGAAACCATTTCTACCTAATATACAAATTCTAATAGTGCCACAATTTATAAAGAGAGTAGGACGATCTACCAATAAAATAACATGTTAAATGTAAGTTATGTTCTCTTTTTAGCAGGCTTGCCTAACACCTCCGACAATAATTCCTACAATTCTAGTCTATCCACATGGCCTATCACATTATATCTTTTTGAAGCGTCCTTACCTTAACCTTGGGATCTACTAATTTCTAATCTAAAGGCTGGGAAATTAGAAAATATATTGAAATTTAGATTCCCCTTCCAGATGCGGCTTCTTCCTCTTTCCAGTAGAAATTCCACAACCTTAAAGAGTTTATATAACTTTTACTAAAACTTAAGGTTGGACTATGCTTAACAGTAGTTTAGATACTCCTTACAGATATTGTGACGTTCCACCCCGAATACGTATATTATACTGCCATGTCACCCGTACATGTCACGGATGACATGTACTTGCGAGACGTATAGGGTTGCACCTAGGGGGCAAGGGTTGCACCTAGGGAGCAACATTGAATGTTGTGAATGTTAAATAAACATACACAATTATAACCCCATGGACCCCATTGCCAAATGGCTAAATCCCATTTGGCCAATGTCTAACCTAACCCTAAGGGTTTCTATAAAAGGGCTTTCCCCTTAAACCCTAAACCCTTTCTATCTTTGACATTTAGGGTTTCCTAGAGTTCCTTTTCCATTCTCGCATTTAGGGTTCCCTTGAGCCATTTCGGCCAAGTCTGGACTCCAATTCGCATTGCTAGGCTCCGAAAAGCCGGATTTGCACAACAGATTATCGATTAGCAACCATCTTCAGCAAGATCAGGAGCATGGACGCCTTCCGGGGATCAGGAGCGGGTCAAGGACCAGGTATCTAGTCATTCAGTTGTGCAAAGCCGTCTTTGGGCAAGGCAATAGGCTGGTTTAGTATGTTAGATCAACTCTAGAGGCCTTATAGATCCCGAGATCATAAGCCCTAACTAAGGAACCTAACTCTGTTGTTTAGGTAGATGGATTAGATGATATTCTCTATTTCAGTTCTGTGATGTTGTATGTATTTCACTCTGTGATCTCCATGTATTGGGAAGGGGGGTAGAGACCTAAAGCTGTGTAGCAGATGATCCTAGGTAGCACCACTAGTTCCCAATTATATGCGGCCCGTGCACAGGAGCCCGCCTGGTTGTGGGTGAAGGGGCTAGGCCGGTTGATAAGGAGGAACTTGTCTCATCAAGGACTGACCCCTCTGGTAGTAAGGCCTATCGGGGGTCTCTGTGGGCTAGGCTTAATGGCTTGTCACTGCGTGTGGGCAAGGCATGAGTTCGACACTTGTGGGGTGATGCGTCACCTTCCAGTGAGTTCAAGTCGAATAAGGGCAGTGGCTCTCTAGCCGCCTGTGATGAGCATGGATGCCTCTGGAGGAGAGGCAACTCTCCTCCTGCCTCATCGGGGCTGGGGAGATGCAACCCAGTAGCAGTAGCCCCTCTGGCTATTCACCCGGTAGGCTATGGCCAGGTCCCAACACTTTTCAGCCTACTCTGCAAAGTGTGCACGGGAGGGGCGGATGGAGTGGACTACCCTCAGCCATGTTCTATGCCAGCCAAATCCATTGCCATGAATTCTGTCTGCAATGACTTCTGGAGGCCCAAGCCGTCAGTCATACCCCCCTTGAGTCCGAGCCTTGGGTAGGATTTCGCCCTTTCTGTTATTGTTTATGTTGATGTTGTTATCTTGTGATGTTTATGATATATTCACCCTTCGAGGTGGTTGTATTTATATATACTGTTAGTTTGTGCTCATGTTTGTTTATTCGCGCTTCCGTAGATAGGTCGACCCGATGGAAGAGGGGTGAATGACACATCCATTCTTCCCTTGCTGGCTCATTCCACTGGGAGTGGAGTCAGGTGGATGGCTCCTGTGGGTGTAGCTGCCAGGGGGAATGCTCCTCCTTCAGATATGATGTGTGCATCGTATAAGGAGTAGGGGATGTCACAGTGGTATCAGAGCATGATCTTGGTAGACCAAGATCGAGCACTGACCATTTTCCTTAGGTCTAACAGTAGATTTCCAATCTTGGGAATAGCCACCCAAGCAAGAACCTCGAAAATTGGGAAAAAAAATTTCCAATTGTAGTGCAGCAGTAGGTTAACGCTAGGAATAATAATAAGCTTTAGCAAAAGTGCCCAAAAAGAGGTGACCCCTCACGGAGCCACTTAGGACCATGTTTCTAACTGCTCCTCGCGCACTGTGTGAGTGGTGGACCCAAGTTGACCTAGTTAGATGCATAATTTAGCTAATCTAACAGTGTAGTTCGGCTTATTACTTAGATTCTAGCTAGTTTTGCATGTTAAAACACTAAGAAACCCCTTATAAATTGGAAATTGGACCCACAAAGAGGTGACCCCTCACAGAGTGCGCCAGGCCACTTAGGACCATGTTCCTAACTGCTCCTCGCGCACTGTGTGAGTGGTCAAAAATTTGAACCTTAATAACTTGAGTTATACAGCTCCAAATCGCCTGAAATTTGTTGTGTTAGGACCATTAAAGAGTCTAGAATCCATTTATGATCTCAAATTAGGTTAAAAGTATTATATTTCACCTCAAAATGACCAAAATTGCTCAAACCCTAAACTCTATCTTCCAAACTAGGGTTTGTTTAGAAATAGAAGCAATAGCTTTTAGAGTACAAGGCTAGAACCACAGAAGAGTGAGGAGCACGACTTTTGAAGACATTGAAGACCCAGGCGACGTACTGACAACAAAAAGGAGGAGAGTGAAAAAGGCAGACCCAAGAGAGGAAGCATCTACAAACGAAGCGAGCAGTACAGGGCACAACCGGCCTATCAACAATCCTTCATCGAATGGAAGACATACGTTAATCCTCTGCATGAAGAACCTTCTCGACTATCAAGAACTCGGGTGCAACATCCACGAGCTCTCAGCAGAAAGAAGGTTGCTAGTTTATTGTAAATACAAATTTATGTTTTGATCATGTTAATGTGTAAATCATGCTTAATTAGGGTGTATTACTAAGCTCTGCATTTGGAATCAACAAATTGGAGCAAAACTCAGTGTTTTTGGCCCCACCCCTCACAGAGTGCGCCCAGGCCGATTATATTCCTAACTGCCTCTCGCGCACTGTGTGGTGGTCAAGCACTGATCTATGCCAAAACTTGTCCAAATGCAGAAAGTAAACACACCATTCGACTCAGCTCACTTTAATTAGTAGGATTTGACCCTTAGTTTGTAGAAATTGGCTAACCCTAACTCAAATGGAGCCCCACCCCTCAGAGAGTGCACCCAGGCCACTTAGGATCATATTCCTAACTGCCTCTCACGCACTGTGTGAGTGGTCGACCCCTAAACTGGGCCAAAACTTATCCAAATGAAGCAAGTAAGGGCTCAATCCGACCTATCTCGACGAGAGATGCATGATTTCACCCTTAGTTTGCATGTTTGGCATCATCCTCGACCCAAACAGAGCCCCACCCTCACAGAGTGCGCCCAGGCCACTTAGGATCATATTCCTAACTGCCTCGCACTGTGTGTGAGTGGTCGACCCCTAAACTGGGTCAAAACTTATCCAAATGAAGCAAGTAAGGGCTCAATCCGACCTATCTCGACGAGATATGCAGGATTTCACCCTTAGTTTGCATGTTTGGCATCATCCTCGACCCAAACAGGGCCCCACCCCTCACAGAGTGTGCCCAGGCCACTTAGGATCATATTCCTAACTGCCTCTCGCGCACTGTGTGAGTGGTCACACCAAACTTGCCCCAATTTGTCCACACTTTTCTCAAAGTAGATGAAATTTGTTGCTATAGGATAGTCTTTAGCATAGTTAGCCTGTGAATTGTACACCTAGACCTTAGAATCATAGATATTTCCCAACTTCGAATTTTTTCAAAATTAGGGTTTTGCCTATAAATTTGCATCCTACACCCTTGCTCCTCACTCCAAGCCGATTTTTTCAGGTCCCTAAGGCGCTTCCCCATCTGTCTGTCATCCCCAGCTGCTCATACTCCATGGCAACCACTGCATTTGTGCGATGGTACAGCGCCACAGCTCATGTGGCCGATGCCGACATCAACTCTGTTTTCAATGTCTTTCAGAAGCAGATCGATGTGGAGGCCACCATCAATGCCACTCCCTTCTACCACGACATTATGTCTGAGTTCCATGCTAAGATAGGACCATCTCTAGTAGAGCTCCCACCTTGCATATGATACCTTGCACCAAATATGGCCCTCAAGATAGCTCTGCAGGACATACCCAACATAGACAAGTACCTAGAAAATAAGGCCAGTCGCTTACCCAATTATATGTCCGTAGCTGTAAATAGGAGGAGATATTCCTCATACACTGCAGCTGTAGCAATCTTCCTATCCCATAGAGCCCAAACCCAGATAGGAGAACCATCTGTCCAACCCCTAGATATTGAGCCTATGGCCATGGCAGCAGGTGAAAAAGAACTGATGCTTCTGGAGTACGAGAGGGAAGAGCAGGAGGAAGATGAAGGACGTGGGTCGGACAGGGAGGACATCATAGACGTCGACCCAGCACAGGAGAGGCAGCAAGCTAAGGAGGAACTTCAAAGTTTTGAAGAGGGGCTGAGAACCACAAGGACAACTCCGCCACTTGGGCTAGGCATCATAAGACTAATCCCGATAATCATCCAAGGAGAAGCGTACCTGAGCCTGCACGACATCAAGAACCTTCCAGAGTGCAGGGACAAGGGCTACAGGATAGACGAGCTCCTATATCTCCTACGTCAACAACCGGACCTCGATGACTTTATCGACTGGGAGACACAGGACTTCCACATCAGCACAAGGGAGGCCCGGACGTACACTGGCCAGACATCGACAGACATAGAAGCCTACACCGGCATCAGACAGATGATGGCACAACAGGAGTTAACCACAGAGGAGGAGTCATAGCGATCCACGAGCGGATGGGAATCAGAGGGAAAACAACGAGTGCGCTCCTATCCAGCACCTCGGCAGCAGCACCAGTCGAACAAGATAGAGGCAGTATCAACATAACATTTCCTAAGTCCATGTTCGGCGACTACAGGGAGATGATAGCAGTACTGGTGGACGAATACCCCGGAACATATAGGGCTGCAATCAGAACCAGAGAGGAGGCGGAGCATGGCAAAGGACGGAGGAGCCGACCTAGCCAACAACCACAGACCACTCAAGGGCAACTCAAAGGAGCGATGGCATGTGCAATGGAGACAACAATTCCAGGCATAGGGGAGGCATCTCACAACGAAGCTTCGAAGACATGCAACAATGCCCGACTGCAACAACCAAGTGATCGTGCTCAAGCGATCAATGGCACTACACATCTCCAAACGACACTCCACATGACAGGTAAACACATTAAGGAGGAGCATTTTCAACTCAAGGGTTCACATCGAGCAACGTTCTCCGCGACTTGGCATAACGACCTCAAATCACACACGAAGGTCAACTACAGTCGCAACACCTCAAGGAACCCCGGAGTCAAGTAGAACGAGGAATATGCGGCAAAATCGAAGAATCAAACGTGATTGGAGGAGGGAAAATCCTAAAGGAGTATAAACATTTAAGCATATGCTCTTCTAATAGATTAGAAAAGTGGATGAATTAAAATCCCAATATAATTATATATATTATCTTTCCTATATATATGATTACTAGCAATTTTTTTTTTTTTTGGAATTACTGATTTTTAGCATGCCTTTTCCGGCAATTTTTCGGCTAGTCGTGGCTATATGAGTTTTTGGATTGGCATGGCTCCTCCCATTACGGATATTTCTTACCTTCTATATGCGTCCGTTCTGAATCCGCCGTTCTATATGCGTCCGTTCTGGCCACGGATTGCCCCTGTTCAGTTCTGTTTCACAGAGATCCAAAAATCGGCCTTCCTAAGGTACGAATTAGGCAGTCGAATTAAGGGAGTTCCGGAGCTCTGGAGCTTGGTTTTTTTGTTTTGTGTTACTCTCTTAGACTGCCAGTATACAGGGCATAATTTGCCCGCTGGGAAAGCATAGGTTGAAGAATGGACCTTGCTTCTAAGTAGTAGTTAGATCACGTTTTTTCCAACCAGAATATTGGTAGTCGAGGACCCGTTTGAAGCTCAGTTCATTTGCAAGGCATGGCATCCTTCAATCCTAATTCGCAGTAATGGCATGGCATCCTTCGATCCTAATTCGTGCATTCCTTAAGCATATTGAACTGGAGAAATGGCTAGCATAAATATGCACTGGAATAATATGTTTCTAGTAGACAATTTTATGAAGATCTACAATATTTCTTCTGTACGAAGTTTTGCCAAATCCGACTGTATTGGCCATGTCGCATCTATTAGCAATAAACCATTTTGTGCCAAAATATGCACTCAGCTTCATCGATTTTTTGTGTTATCAGATCCTATGCTGTCAAAATGTAAGTTCGGAACTCTGCCCATTCCGGCTGCAACTAACAAATCCAAAAACTATTCTTTCTATATTTGATGCTACCAGATCGACTGGCAGGTTCAAATCCGAATATTGAGTGTCAAAGGCAGATTCAACATGCATTTTTGAAGTTCCTGGTCATGGCATAACATAATCTCATCTAAGAATCGGCCTTCATCCTGTTTGGAGTGTGAATAGCAGACCTATGCCAAGCAGAATCGATATGACCATCAAATCTATGCATCTATTTCTCAGCATACAGAATCGATGTGGCCTACCCTCTTGGGCTCCGTTTTAGCACTGTTTAGGGTTTGCTTACCCTAAATCGATTCCCAGGCATAACAACTAGACCATTTATTCTGGCTTTCTTTTAATAGTTATAAAAGTCACAGTTGCAACTTAACCATCAAATATCCAGCCTTTGTATTGTGTATCCCAGTCATGAATTCGTTTATGTAGAATAAATTAGCAAACATCTTTGTTTATTTTTTTGAAGGACGTCAAGCTTTATTCACCAACTAGAAACCAGAGCAACATAAATGCAAAGACAGGATTATAACCCCAGTGGACATCTTTGTTTATTGCCCCAGTCATGGATTCATGTGTGGAAAATAGATCGCCAACTTTGTTTATTTGTCGTTCCCCATCTCTACCTCGGCTAATAACAAGAGAGCGGCTTAAGCTAGAAAAACCGTGGGTATGTTTTTTTTTTTTGTTAAATTTCGTTTGAAACTAAGATTTGTAGGAACATATGCATATGGCGCCTCTCCAGCACCGATAGACTCAAAAGACAAATTGGCAGAAGCCAATTCTGACCCAGCAGCTGGCGGTGTTCATCTTCCTATTTTCTTCTATCTGTGACTACTGCCACGATGGTGGTTACCACACTATTGGGGTGCTCACCTATTTAAGCTCAATGGTTCTTCAACCATTGATTCGAGCGACATAACACATTGCCTTTTAATGGTTTAAACATATCTTAATTAATGCCTTAAACATATTGAACCATATGGCATAAAATGTGTTATTTGCCATTAACGTGGCCAACCTAAGCATCTTTGGTCCAGAAGATTTAGTCCAAAAGATTTCCTTGGGAGCACATGCCCCATGCTCAATCAAAGTTTAGAATAGACAGCCTAGCATTATAGAGCGAACTTGGTTTAAATGGTTGGAGCGGACTTACCATTTTGAAGCACAAATAAAGCACAAACAAAATTGGTAGAAAAAAATGGGGAAGAGGAAAAAATCCCAAGTGGATTATCATATCTGGGCCTATTACTGTGGGCATTAGATTCTGGCTAAGAAGCTAAATGGGAAAATTATCTTTGGTAATTCCTGTGGGCATAGGTTTTTGCTAAGAAGCTAAATGGGAAATTTATGTTTGATTATGTGCAGGTGGATCCCTTATTCCTTCTTTGCTCACCCATTTCATGTGAACACTAAGTCAATTGAATTTTGCTTTTTCAATGCCATCTCCCTAGCTCACACACCTCTAAATCTCATTCTGGCTATTAATGACCCTATAATATCCTTTCCGGCTATTAAAGGTCCAATAAGATTTTCAACTCTAAATCTCATTCTTGATATTAAAGACCCAATAGGATTTTCATGGGGACAATTTTTCGTTTGTGTTTGCAATCTAGGTAGCCCCAAAGCCTGGCCAGCACTATATGCCACTATAAGGCCATTGTTTAAATAGTTTAAAGAATAGTTTAAATAAACCATTGTTTTATTGTCTCAACATATTTTTTCCCATGGCATAAAATGTCTTATGTCCCCAATGACTTAGAGAAATTTGTAACAAAGGTAATTAGAGGAATCAATTTTTTCACATCCAAGCAAGTTAAACATAGAGTTTGAGTTTCGTGGTTCATATCTTGAATCATGCGTATAATTAGAAGTAACAAGGTGCTCTATAGCACAAATCCTTGACACAATTAACTTGCCTCGCTTACAAATATATTTATTTATATTACTCCAACACATGGCACTTTATAATATCTATTCAGAGAAAAAATAATAGCAGTGATGACAACTTCATTTTATAGCAATAGGATCATATAGAACAGGAATTTGCCTGGGGCCAACCAACTAATTGGCCAATGGAACAAAGAAAAAAAGCAAGCAAGAGATACCAAGTCACTTTTTACCGCGTATATATCTTGATACATGAAGGCAGATGCTCCCGCTACACATTGCATACTTATTTTCAACTCCCAGGGGTGCACAGGCCGCCGGCTTCGCCGGCGCTAAATTCTTGTATATGTCTATCATAAGTATCGGGTGCTCGGTTGATAAGGAGGAACTTGTCTCATCACGGACTGACCCCTCTGGTAGTAAGGCCTATCGGGGGTCTCTGTGGGCTAGGCTTAATGGCTTGTCACCACGTGTGGGCAAGGCATGAGCTCGACACTCGTGGGGTAATGCGTCACCTTCCAGTGAGTTCAAGTCGAATAAGGGCAGTGGCCCTCTAGCCGCCTCTGATGAGCATGGATGCCTCTGGAGGAGAGGCAACTCTCCTCCTGCCTCATCGGTGCTGGGGAGATGCAACCCAGTAGCAGTAGCCCCTCTGGCTATTCACCCGACAGGCTACGGCCAGGTCCCAACACTTTTCAGCCTACTCTGAATCAGTAGATGAACAGAAGCGAATTACAAAATGGATTTACCAATCCACAGATCAACAGACCCACAATACCACAGCATCTGTTGCAACAAAAAACACCATTTCACATACCCATCAGCAAAAATATGTGAAATCGCACCTGGTTTGGAGCTAAAAGAGGATCTATCCATTTCGAAATGGAGTATACCTGCCGGTGAATAGATGGAGCACACAGAAAGGGAAAAAAATTCGTGGCAATGCATGCCCGGATGGAAAGGGGCAAAAAAGCAATAAAAACCCCCAAAACCCTCAGCTTTGAAATGTAAAAAATTTGCTAGCGATTTTTGGAAGCACCGGAATATTTTCCGACGACCAAAATGCCAACAATCTTAGGAAATCATGCTAAAAAAAACCCAAAAACCTTTCTCACCAAGCCGGAAAATCTCAAATTAACAAGATTGATTGATTAATTAATCAATAAATAAGAAATTTGGATATTATGGTGAGATATGGACTACAATAATGAGTTAATAAGAATCTAAATAGTTCCATACGCCAAGTATATGATAACTGCTAAAGGCTAAGGCATGACAGCATCGAAATTACAAGATGAACAATAAATATGCATGAGTAAAACTAATGGCACGGAATGCTGAGACGTGAGACAGATAAGCACAAAAAAATACGCATCAGCCAGGAATTTAAAGGCGGAAAATAGTATATAAAGGTATTACGCCATATATTAACAAGGGGTACGAAATGATTAAGTAGAGAATGTTAATGCCTGATGGCTGTGTATCACTTATAACAAAGATATTATTTCTTTTTTACGAAGTTTGCCACCGCCAGAAGGAGTATATAAGATAATGTACCACAATCGGAAGTTCTAGCATGGAGAATATTACAGAAGTAGCTGGCTAGTGCACACTGTGATGCGCATTTGGCTTCCCAAGGTAGGTAGGATAGAATTCTGGGATGGAGTTGACTGGACCGAATTTTTGTATTATAAGATCTTGTTTTTTTAGCAGGCTTGCCTAACACCCCTCCCCCCTCCCCCTCCTCCCCCCCCCAACAACAAATCCTGGAATTCTAGACTGTCTACATGACATGACACGTCAGCTAAAGTTGATAAGCACCATTTGATTCCTAATTTCTTAATCTAAGGGCCATGAATATAAGAAAATATCTCCTGGAATTCTAGACTGTCTACATGACATGACACGTCAGCTAAAGTTGATAAGCACCATTTGATTCCTGATTTCTTAATCTAAGGGCCATGAATATTAGAAAATATCTTGGAAATTAGGTGCCCGGTAGTTAACGCATCGATCGACTGAGTAATCGTCAACAACCAAGATTAGACAGAAAGATGGACCTTTCTTCCATCTCCATCTGCTATCTTTATGGGGTCTTCTTGTTTCCATCAGTTTTTCCTTCTTTCTCTTTCCATTCTGGATGCTTTGGGATGGGTTTGGCTTCACACAATCAGGCCTTCTCCTTCCAAATTTGAATTGGTTTCTTGCTACATCATTTGTTTGGCCCTATCTGTTACAGGTTCCTGTGCGTTTACTTTTTGTATTGGTTTGAAGGAGCTGCAAGAGAGGACGATAAGGGCCCATCAATTTGGGACGTTCTCCATACACCTACCCATTTTATGGATTTTCGCTGCATGGAAATTTTTTGATAATAGCACAACTGAAGTAGTCACCAATCAATATATTCTTCCAGAATTATCAAACATGATGATGATCTGCATATCGAATATATGAATCAGATGTCTGCATTGCAGGTTTCATCTCCTGATTTGGCTTGAAATTGTAAGTTATCTAAAGTATTTTGCAACCTTTTATAGCGACTTGAGAAGATGATTCAAAATAAGAATGTACTCCAGATAAGTATGAACTGCATAACTTAATGCCTTTGATTTCTCTTGGGTCTTTGACTATGGGCTTTATTCTAGTATCATGTCTTGAAGATTAAAGTAAGGTTTGCAAGATTTTTTCTTCAGTTCATTCGTAATATAGAATCTATCCCTTTCATTTTGTTTGCGACTTAGGGTTTGTTTAATGAGTATCTCGTGCACATTTCTAAGCAGGTTGCTGCATCTTTTAATGCCACGAGTTCTCCATTAATAATCCTATAGGATGGTTGCTTTGGAATGTAGACTTCCCCCTCAATGCTTTGCTCTATATAGAGTATTTGTGTGATGGCTCTGGTGCTCAAGCTGCTACTAGGATCCCATGGTCCACACAGATAACCTCTTTCAAGATTTCCAAAAAAAACCTCTTCATGTAAAAGATAGATCAATTCTTTGCTAAAATGTATAATAGTGTAAGGCAGTTCTTTCATAATACCTTCACATGTTTAATCTCAAATGTGTATCGAAATAGGAGTGAAAGGCAGTGACAAATGCAGCCAAGGTGTTACGGCTTTATGTCGGCTAGGGGGAGTGGCTCAGGCTCAACTCAGAAGAAAGAAAATATATTTTAAAGATAGTAGATAAGTTGTCAAGGGGTAGGCTAGATTTTAAGTTATGAATTATAAATGTTAAAGTTAGTCAACACTTTATAAGATTTTAAAAGAATGTGAGCCAAGATATTAACGGCCGTGGCTGATAACAGGCCGCGAGGGTTGGTTCCAAAACTGGCTGTAACTGAACCGCCCAAGCTCTGACTAGCTCGAAAAAGGCCGATCCGCATCTGCAGATGATCGGATCTAAGATATTTATAGCCGAACTATCCTTTTTCCATAATTATCTATAACCTTTAATTAGATATCAGGGAAAAGGGAGCCGGGTAAAAGGTCTGACTCTGTTCCCTATAAAAGGAATGGTGAATGCTGAAGGGAACTTTCTCTACTCTGCTCAATTCCGGATCTTGGGTGTACATGCCAGTTTCTAGCTCTAGTTCTTGTAGAAGTTTTGATTGGTAAAGTCTAGTACCGAGTTGAGCTAAGCAAGATAACGATTTCTTGCGAAGACTTCTGAGCCCGGTTGGGTGGAAGATGGAGTATTGTTTGAGTCTTAAATTGTTTGTCTCTTAGTTTTTTAGTGTGTTGTATCACAAGGATGAGGCTTAAAGGTTCGGGCTTTAGTTGATGGAGAGGTAAAAAACTTTCTTAGATTACGTATGAAACTTTGTACGCTATAAAACATAGGAAAACAAATGCTAAAGAAAAGGCAAGCCTGCTAATCATGTAGCTCAGTTCATATATGAAACTCTGCATGTTGCACGTTTGAGCTCAGTTCATTTCTTGTATGATCTTCCTGCAATTTCAAAAGCATAATAGGTTGATTGGAGAGCTAATGTTGGCTGAGAGGACTAGCTTTGCTAATTAAACAACAAAAGTTGATAGTGGCTGATGGTTGCTGGATGAAACTAATGTTGTTGGTTACTCAACTTGTGGAGGATCTAAATCAAAGAATGGTGATCGTGTCATATTTAACTCCCCGAAACACATTTTTTGACAGGCAAAATAGCTGGAAGATTGTTGGGTTTGCAACTGCTAGTGCTGGAGAGGTTTTGTGTAACGAAATATTGCTTGTGTATTCCTTGTATGTGCCATTTTCAGTGACTTGTGTGATTTAATTTACCTAGATTGGTCGCCTACTAGGAGATTGAGCACGGTGTCTTATACCACTGGTTCATTCCGATAGAGTGAAAATAGAAGGGAATTGCAGAGGAGTGCCCTCTAATTTGTCACTAATGGATACCATTGTCCTCAGCATAAGGTAGCTTCTGTTAGGCAGACTACCTCTAGAGATTACTGCAACTGAACAACCATTTTTGTTTGATGCAGACTTTATCTAAATCTGTCATTTTTTAAGAAGTACAACAGCCTACAAAGCACGCCATCAATTGAGGAGACAATTAGTCTCACACTGCCCATATTGATGAACTTGCTTGGTAAGACAGCCTTTAGAAAGATAGGATGTGCTTATGTAGGCCAGTTTATAGTTATATTTGTGCTAAAGTTTGAAATTGTCTAAGCTATTTCCTCTGATCCCTTGACTGATGATACATTGCAGTTGCATCCTGCAGAAGGAGCTTGGCCACGGACATCAGATGACAATCAGGTCACGCGCTATGGTCGACAGTTGCTTTTGCTCTGCAGTATCTTTGACCTGGTAATCTGCAATGGACTAGCACAATGGCCTTCCAGCCGCAAGAGCACTTGTAGGCAGGAAAACCAGGGGGGCGGATCTAGTGTGGTGGACTATGTGCTGGTGCCTGAGCAGGATATACATGTCGTGAAGCACTTTCAGGTGGGAACAGCTAATATGATGAAGAGATCGACTCTGACCACTTACCACTTTACTTGAAGTTGGCTTGGCAGGTTGTGCGAACCCCCGGTGCAACAACTCCTCACATGCCTCAGCTGCGATTGGATTATGAACATGCAGGGGCTTATGCTCAGATGCTTATAGATGACCTGGCAGAAATTTTGCAATATCCTACATTAGAGCAACAGACAGGCCGGTTAACTGATGTGCTTAGGACTGCGGCAGAGAGGTGCTTTGGGATAAGCCGCCCGCAACGGACCTCCAGGAACACAACCTTCCCACGTAATCAATGGTTTGATGCAGAGTGCAAGGAACACAAACACTGGCTCCGCCAAGTCACAGACCCTGCTTTACGCCCACATGCAGTCAGACAATACCGCATCTTCCTTAAAGCTAAGAAAGCCAGGTACATTGCAGTGCATCAAAGGGAAATGTTTTACCTCCTGGAACGTCATCCCAGGACCTTCTGGCGAAGGGTTTTTAGAAAGCCAGTACAGCCCACAGGGAATATCACTCCCGAGCAGTGGAGACAATACTTGCAAGAGCTATACGACCCTCAGGGTGCACATGCAGCATTACCCTTGCAAGAAGGCCCAGTGCTGGAAATCACAGATTCGGACGTGGAACAAGGCTTGCAGCGTCTTGCCAATGGGAAAGCCCCAGACTTGGATGGTATGCAGGCAGAATTGCTTAAGTGGGCAGGGCCGTCCATAATACCAGTGCTGACCGCCTTGTTCAACAAGGCATTACAAGAAGGTTTCCCGCTGCAATGGACCAATAGCAGAGTTGTTCCCATATATAAGGCAGGTGACCCACACTGCCCAGCTAATTATCGAACAATCATGGTCAGTTCGGTGTTTGCAAAATTGCTTGCTGGGATTCTCGGCGATGTTTGACGGGCCGGGCGAGGCAGCGAGGTGCGGGCCCTCACCCGTGGCGGGATTCAGGACCCGACACTCAACCATTGACCACATCTTCCGTTATTAACTCGATTGAAGACAGCAGGAACCGCCGTCAGGATCTATATTGTTGCTTTGTGGATTTTGCGAAGGCGTTTGACACTGTGCCTTGGGAAAAACTATGGGCAAGACTGCAACAGCTGGGGGTTCCTGTAGATTTGCAGAATGCAGTGTACAGGCTATACGAAAGATGCTTGGGTCGGTTGCAGCAGACAAGCCAACCATTTGATAGTAGTATCGGGGTTCGTCAGGGATGCCCTCTCTCCCCAACATTGTTTGGGCTTTACATTGATCAATTGGAGAGCTGGCTTGCTGATAATGGGGACGATGGAGCTCACCTTCTCTATCAGATCATCAGACAGTTAATATATGCTGATGATGTGGACCTCCTAGCTTATACACCAGCAGGCATGCAACGACATCTCGATGCCTTGGACACATTCTACCAAGTGATTGATATGCGCGTCAACCTGGCCAAGACTAAGGTGGTTTTCATATCATCTTCACGTCAGCCGAGGGTCCCCTCCTTCAGTTACCGAGGCCAAAATGTGGAAGTTGCATCCACATACAAATATTTGGGAGTGGAGTTTCCTTCTACTATGCACTGGACATCCATACGGCTACGAGTGACGGCAGGTTGGAAGGCACTATATGCAATGCAAAACAATAGTCATAGAGCGGAGTCGTATGATTGGGCCCATCAGTCACACCTGTTCAAGGTCTTAGTGGAGCCTGTCCTTTTATACAGAGTGGAAGTATGGGGCCCAGTAGTATCACTTGCTACTTGGAATGACTTGGAGCAGGTCCAGAAAGCCTTCTTAGTACGAGCACTAGGGGTGAAGTCCACAGTCCCATATCAAATTCTACTGCAGGAGACAGGATTCTTGCCTCTTCAGAGAGCGGCCCTTGATCGCCACATTGTCTATTTTCAGAAGGTGGTCAATATGGACGATGCTCGTCTCCCTAAACTAGCTTATATCATAGCAATAGAGCCGCAACACCTCAAGGCCTGCTGGAGGAAAAAAAGAGCTCAATGGTTGGCTAGATGGAATGTGCAGGAGCACAGGTGCATACATGTGCAAACAGAGGCAGATCGCCATAGCTTGAGGCAATATCTTGACGTTTGCTTCCTCAGCAAGCTTTGGGATGCCAATGCCCTTGAACAGGTCAAGACAACACACTACCAGCGCCACATAAATCCCACATTGGAACGAGGCCCGCAATGCTACCTGCATACCCACTTGCCCATGAAAAGGCGCAGACTCATTGCCTCCATTCGCACAGGGGCACATCATCTTTGAATTGAGACGGGCAGATGGATTGGTGAGCCATGCCAGGACAGGCTCTGTCAATGCTGCCAAATGGGAGTCATTGAGGATGAATCTCATACCCTTCAAAGTTGCCTAGCATATGATCAAATTCGGACACGATATGCTGAGTTGGTCAGGCCTGGCCAGCCGTTACATGTGACATTGAGCACAGCATCCGTACGGGTGCTGGGATCATATCTTCAGGAGGTTATGGACATGCGAGATCAGCTATGTCCTCGGGCACACACTTGACATGCATATATACATTGATGTATACTTGTACAGTTTGACAACATTCTTATTACTGCCATGGTTTTTCCCTCGAAAACCCTTCGGGGCGGGGGTTTTTTAACCCGGACAGTAATAAGTTTGCTGCGCTCCTTATGGGTCCCATAGGCCGATTGGCCTAAGTGGACGATAAAAAAATCATTCTCATTCTCTTTCTCTTTCTAGGTGGAGTTTACACCAGAAGATTTGTATACAAGAAAGAGATTTCTAGATGCAAGCATGTCCATGAATAGCTAGGTATTTTTGAAAAAATAAATTTATTGATTGATGATGTACCATGTAAGCAGGAAGATACTGAAAAGAGATCAAAGATTGGTATAAGCAACGTTGTCTCTAACCAAGGAGATACTAGTTATGGTGCCCGGCATTGCAGGGCTTTGAGAAGGTGGTTGTATCGTTGTTGGCTAGAATAATACAATGTGGCTTTTAGGGAGCAAATGTAATATAGAGCAAGCCTTTAATATTCAAAGATAGAGAACATTGTGCAAAAATTTATGGATTTGATCTCGGATGTTGAACTATACGAATGTTACAGGACATTTGTATAGTTACATTGGAATGACGATGTGCTACATTAGACAGTCATGTATATGGCAATGCAAGTGTTTGTTTCGTTGGCTTATAGGTACAAATGGAAGTGTTCATCCGATCGTTTTCTCTAAATATCAATTTATATATAAATTTGTTCACCTATTAGCTATAGTTAGATAAAGGGGGAACACAATAAAGTTACTCTGGTTATGGGTCGTGGCACGATCATCACCGTGGGTTATTCTACGGGATGGAATCACCCACCGTTAGGATTGCGCCATATCAGCATAACCAGGGTAACTTTATTGCGTTCGGATAAAGGGTGTCATGCTCATTACCTTGAGTCATTTGAAAAAGTAGCAATACATGTAATTCCATCCTTTTTAAATAGGATTTTAACTACTTGAACAGTGATAACAAGTACTTGAATCATAATGAGAATACTATTATCATTCGTCTAAACACATATATTCATTTGCATTATGATGAAAAGGGCCAAAACATAATCATCAATTATGTTTTCCTCCTTTAACAAGGTTTAAAATGAAACGCACTTATTTAAGAAGTGCGTTTGAAAGATTCCTTTACAAAAATTGAAAACTTAAAAAAAAAAAAAAAAAAAAACCCAGCCTGAACTAGCAATCGCTAGACCAGCCATCTGTCTTGGTCAATCCCTTAACAGTATTATCAATCCAGACGAAGATAAATCTAAGTCTCTGGTACTTATGATCCAATAGTCAAATCCCTTTTGTCATAGAACAAATATAGCCAATGCAAATCCATGTTCCATTAAGAACCATGTCTAAATAAAGGACTTGAAGACAAAGTTTATCTCTACAACAAGAAACCATATAATCTTGTTTCTTTCCACCCGGAGCCATAATACCACAAAAGGCAGACTAATTTAAGTGGCTTAAAATGATGCCTCATATTTCCCAATGCATACAACCAAACCACACAATTTGATATCAACCAGACTAAAGGTGCAAGTAATTGTCAACAACTAACGTTGTTTGATCTTTGGATACATCCAAAAATTTCTGCAAGAAATTAGACATTTTTTATTTGATTGGCATTTCTAGTTCTGCTGATTTGAGATCCCAATTTTACTTGGACATAGATGGAAAAATATATGGTCAACGTTACACACTAAATAGGCCACATGTCCCAAATGTCACTTTACAATAAGAAGGACTCATCAAAAGGATAACTCCACTTTTTATACACCAGCAGCAAATCGCCATTTATCTAGACCACCTCAAAGTTATGTAGTGTAAAATTTAAACCACTAATTGGTAATACGAGGAACAATAGTTAATCTTGCGATGGTGCTTACACCATAAAAATAAAAGTATGAGTTAAGCAGTGACTTTACTAGGCAAAATAACAGAAATGAATCCAAGCAGCAGACTGGCAAATGTACATACTAGAACAGCAAGTGAGATTTATATGCATACATTGCTTTTAGCTTGAAAATGAGATTTCATATTATCAAAAATGAACAATACAACCTGTTTGACCAAATAGTGGCACTTGGTCAAAAGGAAAAAGTTTCAGCTCCAGTTCCAGTCCAATAAATTTTGTTCTTTCTCCATATCCATATCCATATCCATATCCATGCAACACCAACCAAACAGAACAAAGCAATGACAAAAGTGGGAGAGGTCCGGTACCTGCAGCCAACCAGTACATTATTAGCCATAATCTGGGTAAAAATGCAAGGGCCAAAAGGTACAATGGAGCCTCTCGGTGTATAACCGTTCAACCTTTGTTACCCTTTGCCCTGTCAATCAGATATCACATGAAAAATGAAAAATGGAAGGAGTATCCTTTTATTAAACAATTGGATCAGTACACCTTGTCTTATTCTTATAAAAGACCATGTTCTGCTTATCTCTGATACTTGAAGCCAGACCAGATTATTGCATGTCAAAATACCAGATCTGATATTCTATCATTCTAATATCTGCTGCTCCAGACCAGCACATTGAAGAAAACGGTTTAGAGCCTATGCTAGATGTACACCGACCTGGAATGAAGACGCCCTGGTCCCAGGAATTCAGCATACATTAATGTTGTGGCAGTAGCTTAAGATAACATCCATGTTCATCTCTAAAGATGTGCATCAGCTTCATGTATCCATTCTAACACGTAAGCTCCAATGAAGCTAGAAATATCTAGATGATATCAGAATGAAGTAAAATCTCTTGGCGTTTGCTCTACAGCCAGAAATCAGTTTAAAGAAAGCACAGCAATATAATATCCTTGGCATCTCTAGAAAAAGAATGAATGGTATCAGTGTCCAGAAGTGGATCTATCAGATGAATGGTGACAAGATTCATCGAAGCACTAGATTGTATAAAGAAAAATTAGAGCAATCGGCAAGTCGGCAATAAGCTGCCATCTTCCATCTCAAATTTCTTATACGAAACCCTAAAAGTTAGGGTTATTCCTTTTGTAAATAAAATAATAAACCCTAAATGTAGCCTTACCTTGCTTGCATGTCAAAATTAGTCATGTGGAATAAGTCGTATACTTGTACTCCTTGCCTTGAAATAACCACAAAAGTTTACAACTTTGCATCCTTGAAATAATCAAGAGGAGCTTCATGACGTGCTTTATGTTTCCAAAAGGTAAGTAAGAAAGCAATGCATGCAAAGCACATTATAGTATATTGCCAAGTGTCCAACATGCCATGCATCTCCTCCTTCAAATGAAGACCACATATTTAATGTGTACATCATTACCATACATTATCCTTTATAATCAACATTTTGCCTTGACATAAAATTTATGTGCCACCAAAGTTTGCAAGGTGTCATCTAAGGACATATTGGCACTATTTTCCTATTATTTGCAATGGCAAAATTTTAAGAATTAAAAAAAAAAAAAAAAAAAAAAAAAAAAAAAAACTAGCATACGCTAGATCAGCATCTACCTCGGTCAATCCCTTGGCAGTATTATCATCCTACTATCTAAACTGAACAAGCCAGTCTAGACTAGTACCTCTCTTTCCAAAGCCTAAGTAATTTGAAGACCATTGATTACTGACAAAAAAATTGAAGCATGTGCATTATGAGACAAAAAATGCTCTCTAATATATTTAATAAGACATAGCCAAAAAGGAATTCCATCTTTAAGACTATTATCAACGTATCACATCAGATTTTTAAAGCTGAAAATAGAGCCTTCAACTCTAAATTACCTTCTATCATATTTCATATTTGAAATTCAGAAATACAAAAGCATTCCAAAAACAAAATTTGACATTAATAACCAGTTTTTTGGCTCTGTTTTTGTCATTCAGATGAACTGCTGTCACTATCAAAGTGTTGCTTATTCCATCTCTTTACCATCCAGATATTCCATTTCCGCATTAACGCCAACTCTAACAGCAAAATAGAGACAATTGGAGGAGAGAACCCGTACCTGCAGCCAATCAATACACAATTAGCATGATAATGGTAAATGTGCAAGGGCCAAAAGGTACATTGGGTCTCTCAGTTTATCACTGATCACCAATTGTATCCTTTTGCCCTGAGGTGACATTTAACAAGAAAAGGAAACTGGAATACGATATTTTAAATTTCCCAGTTGGCCTCAAGCATTACCATTAGACGAGAACTAATTTCTTAGTCCCAAATCTAGCTGGCAACCTTGATAACCATAGTCAATTTCATAGCATATATTATAAGATTTTTATCATTTTAAACTTCAACAACAAACCTTGTTTCTTTAGACATAATATGCCTAGACGTGCTACAAGCATCCAAGCACGTAAGAACAAATTAGTGGCTGCTATAAATAATTGATGCATAGACATGCTACAAGCATCCTAGCACTTACAGGTCTGTGATATTAATCAGATAACACAAACTAGTGAATCGTTATCCTGCATAAGGCTTACACCGCAAAGGTGCCTATCTGTGCAACCATGTTAACAAACCTTTCTGCAGTTAGAAACTCAGCCCATTTATTTCATTCAAGCAAACCCATGTAGCCGTAGTTGCTTAAACATCACAGTTCTAAACCATGCCATTTAGACCAGACGTTTATGATCAAGGCATTCATATTGGAGCAAGCAAAATATAGTAAACAATTTATCCCTAAAAAGGAATAGCATAGTAATCTGCAGAACTATTGGGATCATGCTCTTTTTCTTAACATGTAGACAACAAAGAGCTCAAATACCAATAGTTCTTCTGTATGTACTTGTTATTTACAGACCTGCAAATACCCAGTAAATCTCTAATATATATTATAAGATCATGGTACACCCTATTTCGGATTTTAAAGCATAATAATATCTGAAGCTTTGAAGATAGACCAGGACACAATATCAGATCACCAATATTCAAACCTGATCAGAAGAGTCAGGTTATTTCGAAGCTCCATGCATGCACCACGATTTTTTCATACTCGTTTGCGCAATCCTCTACTTTGAAAAGCATCTGATTGAGAGTTCAAGCAACAAAGCCGAAATACACAGGAAAGAATCCAAGCAAACTTATTTTCGGCTAAGGCAAAGATCATCCAGTAGATCCGGCAAACTTATTTCCGGCTAAGGCAAAGACCACGAATTATTTTCCCGCTGATAGAAAAGGCAATCCATGGACTGGTGATTCCCAGATCTTCACGGCATGCTCCAGGCATTTTGAAATATAGCTCTGCTATAGATTCATCTGCTGAATCCATCGGATCTTCTTTTTAGATCTTTAAATGGTGCCGAGATTCTGTTCAAGCTTGCTTAGCTCTACATCTGAAGATGTGAAAATATGGAGCTGGGCTTAGCAAATTAAGGCGCTTTCGATTATCGGCTCCCACAACCAAGCATTTCCATATCTTGTATTTCCATATCTGGCATTCAGAGGTAGCCGCTCACAAGCATGCATATTAGGGCAACCCAAAAAGCCCTAATATTTGCAATGTAAAATATGGGATATTTAGCCTTGCAGATTTAAAATTCGTATGGGACCCTTGTTCTTGCAATTCTTGAAAATTGAGCCCTTGAAGATTATATGTAGAGCTCTTATAAGCTAATGCCTAACAGAATTGCATCATTCCAACATTTCTTAATGGTAAATGTGCAACAAATGTAATAAATGAAATGGCCATATTTAAGCCTCCATGGTATATGACCCGGTTTCACTGCTATGCCTCCTAATGGATATTTTCTTAGAAATAACTACAAGACTAACATGCCTTGCTCAGTTGCACATTTGCACAGCCAACAAAATTGTCTTATTTGCAATAATAATAATAATAATAATAAAAAAAAAAACAGACAAAATAGGGAGCAAAATAGATTGTTGAGCACTTAGCGTTCGGAATCCCCACAAAAAAGTAACATTTTTGAAGCTGTTTCATTTTAAAAAGAGGGCAGAAAAAAAAGTGCTTGTTTTAAGGAGAGAAACACTAGTTTTGAAAACTCAGTAAGTTCTTACTGTTGAAAATAGAAGGAAATATAGTTTGTCTTTTTGCACGCTTAATGTAAGTACTACCAAAATCAGACATATAAAAGACAAAGAGTGTGAAATCATGGAGCAAGAAAAAGTTGTTCTAATTAAGAATTGTTGAAGACACAAAGCTTTCAGTTTAAAAATATTAATAAATATGTATTACAATTCTTAGCGTATAGTTTACAATGAAACTAGAGGCACTTATACAATCAGAAAATAATATGCAGACATTTCAACCTCTCTGTATAAAATCATACGGGAGGTGGATCTTCCCAGTCAATAGGACTCTCGTCCCCCTTAGGATCTGTCGCGAGGGAACAACAGCAGAGATGCCTGCTTCTGATTCCAATGCTACTAGTACAGGCGGTTTCTCGGGCACAGGCTCCACAGGCTCCAGGTCCACAAACTCCACCTCCTCATCTTTTCTCCCCGTAAGTGGAGGCTGGATTTCTGTATAAGTGCCTTTAACATCGCCAGCACCATTCTTTGCTCCCAGTTCCTCGTTTTCATCAGGAAAGGATTCACAGGAGCTTATCCTGGTTCTGATGAAACTTATTTTATCTGGGTCTATATCGACGGAGACAACATTGCGCCCCTGCTTAAGGGCGCAAACTGCTGTGGTGCCTGTTCCAGAAAATGCATCCAAAATTCAGTCGCACGGGCGAGAAAACCACTGTATTAAATTATTAATAAGCCGTTGTGGCTTCTGATAATAGGACACCACAGCGCCTTGTCTCTGTGGGTCTCTCAACTTTTGCAAAACAACCGGGAACTGAAAAGCATTGCAGGGAGGAGTCTTTTCATTCTGCGTATTGAAATGAGCCATGGTTTTTTTGGTGTCTGCGCTGTAATAACCTATATGGAAATGCTCAAAACAGCTTACTAAGCGCGGACCACCACCATGTCCCTTGACATTCGTCTTTAGCCTGCCAAACAATACAGCAATTAAAAATCAGTAAAAGGAAAACAATAAAAATAAGTTAGCCCAGTGGTGTGGTGGTATAAATTTATACCACGTTTGCCTTGCTGTATAAATTTATACCACGGTACCATGCCGTATAAATTTATATGAAGGTTCCCTTGCTGTATAAATTTATACCACGGTTGCTCCAGCCGTATAAATTTAAACCTTAAGGCAACTCTGGTATAAATTTATACCGTGGAGTTACAGTAAAAAGAAAAGCAATGAATGTAAACCTTACCAAATGCAGTTTTCGAAGCCGGCGTTACAGACCGCTCCCATAGGTTTAAGCACAGACATCGTGTGCAGGTCGGAATGAAAAATGATAACCCTCCAGTTTGCAGAAAGCGTGACTTCCTTTAGTCCGTCCAAAAAAGCACGAACTTGCACGTGCGTGAAAGCCTCCTCATCAAAGGCGCTATCTTTAATTTTAAAACCATATGGAATATCTGCAATGCACAGTGTAAAATTTTGCTTGTCCAAAAGAGTCCCCAGCCTGGTGCAATCACCCTGGAAAACCCTGTACAAGCAGTCCTGACCAAAAGTTGTAAATCTCTCATAGCTAGCGTCAAAACTGCTAGCGGCGACTTCTTTTCCCCGTTCAATGGCCTTGAGTCTCTGCCTCTCCTCTTTGGCCCTACGAACCAGGTTTAAAAATCCTGCTGGTAGTCCTTTCTTCTTGTTCTGTAAGAAAATAGTGAGACAAAGGCACGAAGACAAAACATATTTTCTGCAAAACTTACCCAGCCACTGAAGTTAACTGCGTGCTCTCTGATTGAACTATATGTGGTACAAGTTGGGTAAAGAAGCTTGCACTCCTCCCAGTCTTCTAGGTTTAGTTGCTTCATTAACTCGGCCTGGCAGGTGACAATGTCTTTCGGACTGCACAGAGAAAAATGTTGTAAGACAAAGAAAGGAAAGAAGAACACGGCATAGTAACTGAGGCTTACGTCTTAGCTTCCTTAGCCATTTCATCTAGTGTGAATTCCTTGGCCACAACTTTCTCTAAGAGTCGCACAAAAATTTCTTTGCTTTTTAGACCCTGTAGCTGCATCCAGGGTACAATGCTCATATTTTTTTTGTTTTGCTTCACCACCTTTTTGTGGTTTTTTTCCTGCGGAGCTAGCTTGTTCTTTAAGCTCACCATCCTCGAACATGCAGAAAATTCTTTCTTGAAGATCCCACACTTGTTAATGGTTGAAGTCAAGTAGTTTAGTGTGGAATAGCGTAACAGAGATAATGACACGGTAAACATTTAAACCAACCATGGAAGGGTTCCACTATCTAAATGCGCAACATGCCAAGGCACGGTATAAATTTATACCAAAGCAGGTCACTGTATAAATTTATACCGTTTACACCGTGACTTGAACCTGTTTCAATTCTAACATGGTGCGGGCTTCCATGGTAGGTATAAATTTATACAGCTTGAGGCTAATACACACTTCAAACCACACTAAACATACACTAAAAGACTAAATTAAAAGTTTTACTTACTTGACTGGCCCCTGAAAGCAAGCTGGAAGTAGTTGTCGTACTGCTTCACCGCCATTATGGGCTTCTTGTCCAAATCATAACTAAGGCAGCACTCTGTGACACAGGCTTCGCGAAGTTCTTGGAGCTTGTTCTTTTGTTTTTTGAAGTCTTCTCCATGCACTTGTTTGAACTCTACTTCTAGAGCCTAGTTGAACTCCAACACAAACCAACAACCATGCTGTGAATGAATGAGCCATAGGAGCCCTCCTTTCACTTCAAAATGAAAAAATACATCATATTCTTAGAACACTTCCAACAAAATCCCTCATGCCCACCGGCCTTTTTGGGTGCACAAGTATAAACAAGTACCATGACAAACTAGTATAGAGGACTACAAAGTGATAGTGGAATAAGCCTTAAGCCTGCAACTCCGTTGTTTGCAAAACCATGACCCCAACAACATGAGAGCTCATACAACTCGAGAGGAACATCCACTCATTCTAACCACCACCCAACTCCACGAAGTGCCTCATGCCTACAAGGCCATCCATCTGCAAGCCAACCAATCACGGGGATAAATGCAACCATGCCAACTGAGCTCGACCTGTAACCTGCAAAAACCACCAAATGCAACATCCACCGGGCATGAGGGCCCTAACCCAAGCACGAGGGCCACCAAATTTCTGGCACGAGGGTGAACACCCATGGCACGAGGTCCACTACAACATCCACAACTTGGCACGAGGGCCAAACTCTCGCATGGCACGAGGGCCAAACTCCCATGGCACGAGGGCCAAACTCTCGCTAGCACAAGCACCATCACAATATAACCAAAGCCTTTAATGAACGAAAGATGAGAAAACCAAAGCACGACAATAAGAATACTAGAAGTTACTTCCTAGTAAGAACAAGGAAATGAGATCAGAGAACAAATGGCCCAAAGGCACAAGGGGTTGGGAGGGGGGGGCAGGCGACCTAATGAGGAGAGGCTCGAGAACGGCTGATAGAGACAAAAGGGGAAAAACAGACTTAAATACTCCAAAGGAAACACTCTCAAGGGGACACGTCAACTAGCCTCAAGAAGCGGATTTATCTGCTTATCTCGAAACGCAGATAAATCGTACTTCTAGAGCCTAGTTGAACTCCAACACAAACCAACAACCATGCTGAAAAAAGAGGCAGTAAAACCAAATAGTGACCACATCCTTGCATCTAGAATGCTAGGTAGCAACCAACATGCCCATTGCAAATGTGACAACGTAGATAAGGGAAGAGAAACGGGCACAGATCTCATCTCTAAACTCTAAAGTGGAACGAAGTCCAAAGGCCAGATCCGTGCAAGACGGACGAACCAAAGAGAATCAATAAGCACACAAAACGAAATAAAGACAAACTAACAAGTGCGTGCAAGATAACCTAAGGGTACAAAGCCACCCGTAACTACAAAAGGAGCATGGGAAAAAGCAGCAAGACATTGAGAGGAATACACAAAGCAGGTCCCAACAACTAATAGTACAAAGGAACCCTAAAATAGAGATGGAACAAAAGCTAAAAAGCTGATGAAATTCACATACAACCTCCAACTGCAAAAGAGCAAGTATAAAAGAAGACATGTAAAACACGTTAAGAGCACAAAACTACCAGTATACTACTACTTGAATAAGAGGAGCAAAGCTCCAAATTTCACAAGGCCTAAGACTACAAAGCTTTAGAATAACACAGCACCAAAATAGAAACTAAATCAGTGCAACTCAAAGCGAACTCAAAACACCACATAGATCAAAATCTACAAAACTGAGCTATGCATCCATAAGGACTTCGCTTGAGAAGGCAAACCAAAACAGAAAGCTTAAACAAGTACACATCCTAAACACCCCCAACAAATTATGCACAAATTAAAGCATGCAAAGGCTGGTAAAATGAAGGGAAGGTGAGGCCAAGGAATGAGAGAATCAAGCTATACGCCCCTGCAAAATACCCAATCCTACCGAAATCAAGCAGGGAGAAGGGTAGAAGCACCATGGCATGTGATTACTATAAAGGCAGAAGCAAGGTTTGAGACTGGCACAACGGTCAACCAAGGTCAACTAGCCTTCAAAGCCCCCCCGAGAGCACGTGGACACAACTCAAAAACGACAGGTACAAAACTGCAAGATCTTTAACATCCCAGCTAAAAGAACCTATACCATAGAAACCATTAGCCAACTTGGAAAACTACTAACTATAGCGCCCAAATAAGAAGCGTCCTTTCAAAGTTGCAATGCTAACATTTAATCTAAAGGCATTCAAATAAACTGACATAGACCAACCAACTCTTGTAAAGAGAGAACCGGACGTCTTCAATTAAACTTACATAGACCAACCAACTCTTGAAAGAGAGAAAGAGGATGTCTTCAAACTTTACAGCGGACTGACTTAAATAACAAATGCTAAACTAAAAAATGTGAAGCATATAAATGAGCAAAGCTACATGCCAATACTAACCTTCTCAAGATCGAGTATAACTGAAGAGCAAAGATGCAAAATTTAACATACTGGAGTCTGGAAGACCTAAAAAACTATGACTCTACAAGAAAGACTGAGACAACCTAGGGTGGCAAAGTTATTGATGCAGCTCAACTCCGCGGATAGAACCCATACAGAGCCATAGCATAAGATGAGTCATGAATAATAGCAAACCCTAAGGCATGATCCTTAAAAGTGTGAGTCAAGGAAAATGCAATTAGTAGACAAGGGTCTAGAAACCACAATGCTCGCGCCCTACCAATATGTGATACAAGACACACATAAGAAGAACTAAAACCTTATGCGACTAGGTCGCTCCAAAAACAGGCAACTTAGGATAGATACAAACACCTATTCGTTGCAATGCGAGTGGTCCTATACCACTAGACCACCTAAATAAAGAGACAAGTTGAGAGATAAAGCCAAAATACTTACAAAACAAGGCAAGAGAGCAAAACCTAAAACCAAAACTGAGTGCCACTAATATAATTACTCTTGTGCAGCTTATGCTAGCCTTAAAGGATGCATCTCCACGAAAAAGTAGCAACTCAACTAAAATGAAGTGAACGAGGCAAAAATGTAGACTTCCCTACGAACATAGATACCATATTGTAAAATACCCCCTAATAAAGGTCAATAGTGACCTACACCCAAGAACCAATGCATGTGTCATTCCAAAAAGCAACCCCAAAGCACCACACCACCATGGATTGGTATACAAATTAACCAAGCTTGATAGCAACATTCAAAACATCTGTAAAACAATAAAGCAACTCATGGAAGAGTCTAAAAGAAGACAAACCCATACTCAAACCTAAGGCACACAAGCGGCATGATCCACGTTACTGTGTGAACCTATACAAGCCTACCTCAAGGTCTATTCTGCATGATAAACTAGAACTACCTCTAACAAGGGGTAACCGATAAAAAATGGCATGCCACCTACCAAATTAAACTTGCACAACCAATCCTACCTTGTCACAGGCCAAAATACTAAAGCTCCAAGATCCCTATGACAAAACCAAACCATAAAATACACAAAAGATGAACCCTAAAACTTGTGCATAATGCAGCCATGAAAAGGCCCAACACCTTGCCACATTTATATTCCTAGACTTGTAGACAACAAGCTAGACTTCTAGATGGCGAGACAACAGCTAGACCTCTAGATGGCAAGACACTACGAAATCTTATGGACATCCTTGTGTGAGATTACCCATAGTAGAACTCTACTAGCTCCTAACATGGTCATGATGACCACCTATGATATGCACTAGACTAGGTCTATACTAAGGTCATAATTGCATGCGCTTAACCCATGGTAGACAACTACGAGACCAAGAGAAACAACTGGGAACTTGTGCAGCGTAAATGAATACCATCGAAGCTAAAACGAGGAGAAATCAAATATATTATAACCAAGTGCACGATGCCAAAACGAGGACAAATCAAGCCTATATGCTATACCCAAGGGCGAGACGCCTCAAGTGCATAGAATAAAAAGAACACCCTACAATATCAAAAGAACAATAAAAAGAACTCTAAAAGACAGTTGAGATGCAATCCAGAAGCAATGATACCCAAAGTGCAGGGCTGTCTCATATAGCTGATACGAGGTTCCACAAACTTAAAAACTTTGACAGCGTCATGCCCCAACACAAAAGCCACTTGCAGAATCCCTAGACCTAAACAAGCATACCCAAGCAAATGACTGACATCGCTGCTACAACATGACTTACACCTAGTTTGAAATAAAAACTTTATGGCCAGTGCCTGATTGGAAAACCTTGGTCTTGTCTTAGCTAGAACAGAAAATTAAAGCAACTTGAGTCCCTGAAAAGCAAGGGACACCTCTATATCAACGGACTTAATACGGTTCTGCTCCTGCTGTCATCACCCGAATGCTAAATCTGTGAACTTGAAGTTGTGCAAAACACTTTAGATACTACTCAATCAGTTCCAAGGAAACATAAAAGATGGTAGCTAAGATGACAGCATTAAAATAGACAACCAACTCGTGAGGCTATAAAACAACAAAATTTGTCTACATACTAGTGGCTTCTATCTAGTGGCTGCCAAAAGAGTTTCCCAGCACAATCGTGACCATAGACAGAACAGAGAAGTCTATAGAACGCTTGTAGAACGCTCAACTCAAGAAGAGTGGATCAAATAAGATGCTGCAAACACGACTGCAAACACGACTGAAGCTTGATTCAGGATGCCTCGATGGAAGTATCTGAGCCTGTCATACTTGCACAAAATAAATAGAGAGGAAGCAAATCATTAGTAGAATCAGAATAACGCGACAAGACTTAAATTATCATGTATCCTGTGTTGATCCATAACATGAACCTGGCAAATCCGTTAGAAAATTGACCAAAGACTTGACAAATTTTAGAGAAATGTCCATGCGCTCATAAACTAGACAGAGGAAACACGAGCACCAAATTCTACAAGCGCTGCTAGTTAAAATACTCATTGCGATCCTGTCAGCTTGTTTAAAGGTAGTTGCTACAGCAGAAGAAAAAGGCTTCAAAACCTGAACAGAGCATCATAATCTGCCCTCCAATGGCTCAAAACCTTTTGATCCTGACGATTATCAGAGTAAACTTCCATCTATCTTGTACTGAAAAGAGAAGTAGCCAAACAAACCCAACGGTCTCTGCATCTATGGTTAGCAAATCATAATAGCAAGATGAAAAAATAATACAGCTTACCGTTATCTACAACCACAGGCAAGGCTTGCCTAGACCAAATCCACAACCAAATAATGCGAACAAAGAACTCTGCAGAGCATGTCAGTCAGGAAGTCGGCCCCGCACAATGTTAGACGCAAAAGACCCAGATAAACCAGGCGGGCAGTGAACTCCAGTTAAACCAAGCAAGCAGTGAGCTCTGTGTATAGACAGCAGGGGCTGGGAAACTAAGCACAAGACCTCAGCGAAACAACGGAAATAGCAAAACCCAAACCACGAAATAAGAGCTAAGCACCACCAGAGCTAAGGCACAGACCAGAATCCTACAAGCAAAATCTAAAATCGATCAAGCCAAGCTGGGTGAGAAGTGAACTACGATGCAAGGGACAAAATCCTACCAGCCAAATCTAAAATCGATCAAGACAAGCTGGGTGAGAAGTGAACTACGATGGAAGGGATAAGAAGGAAGACGTCGATTCCTGAAGTGACTACTGCTAGGCTAAAAAGAGTGACATCTGATGCACAAAACCAAGGAAGCACGAACAACCTCGAACCACAACCCTAAAACCAACCCAACGGGCAAGCAAAGTGTCGACTCCAGACCGCCGAAAGGAAAGATGCATCAAAATGCCCTCAAGAAACAAACCCGAAACGCCCTCAAGAAACAAATCGGCCGCAACATACAGACCTGAAAACACTACCCAGAGAGGCCGCCATAGAAAAGGCGGATTTCTGCTGGAGGACGGTAACCGGAGTGCAATATGCGGGCAGGCGACCTAATGAGGAGAGGCTCGAGAACGGCTGATAGAGACAAAAGGGGAAAAACAGACTTAAATACTCCAAAGGAAACACTCTCAAGGGGAAACACTCTCAAGGGGACACGTCAACTAGCCTCAAGAAGCGGATTTATCTGCTTATCTCGAAACGCAGATAAATCGTACATATTCTCGGTGCATGAAACGGATTTTGTCGATGAGGCTCATTTTTAATCTGAAGTCATTGTCGAGATTATGGCTCACGGCAATGACTTTTGCCTCTTCGTGTGTTAATCCCACATAGATATGTGCTTCCACACTCTTCCAGACTTCATTCTGGCTTTCTTCTTTTGATAGTTCTTTCCTTGCTTTATAGCTATGTGTGCCTCCAAGAACATAATATGTGTTCTAGAGCCTAGTTGCACTCAACAGAAACCGACAACACCAAACAACCCTGCTGATCAACAAAAACCCTCATGCCCACCGGCCTTTTTAGGTGTACACAATAACCTTTTCAGGTGTACAAGAATAATCGGCTACCATTAGACAAATTTGTATAATAATTGATAACAACGTTATAATGAAGATTTGTAAAGCTTCATCTCCATCATTTGCAACGACGACCCCAACCTTGCACAAGAGACCACTCCCAAAGAAATCAGAGTGAGGAATAAGTGCATCCAAGCTAACAAACCTCGATCTATAACCTGCAAAAACCACCAATCCAAACCACCAATCCAACATCCACTGGGCACGAGGGCCCTATTCCAGGCATGAGTGCCACCAAACCTATGCCACAAGGAGCAACACTCATAGCATGAGGGCTCAGGAAAAGAGGGCCACTACAACACCAATACCTATACCTGGCACGAGGACCACCAACCATCGTAGGAGGACTCTAGACTAAAACAATAATAAGCATAAAGGCCACCATCTCTCTGGCACAAGGACCACCACAACATTACTACAACCCTCAACGAGAGAAAGGCATGCCAAAAATGAATAATCACTCCAGAAAAGAAAGCAATAACAATAACAATACGTATACTTGGCAAAAAGACCGCCAGTCATTGTAAAAGCGCTCAAGATCAACAACAATAAAAATACTAAACGTATATGCTTAGATCAAAAGGGGAAACACTACACCCCTGAATGAAAGAAAGACTTGAATACAAAGGCATGCCAGAAAAGACCACCAACCATGAAAAGAGAATCACTACAACATCAACACTTGGCACGAGGACCACCAACCCTTGCAAAAGAACTCAAGACCAAAGAACAATATTTAATCCAAGCTACTTCTCAGAAAAAAACAAAGAAATGACAACACGTAACTAGAACTAAACAAAGAGACACCTAAGAACCATAAGGCACTCAAAGGTACAAGAGGGTGGGGGTGGGGAACAAGCGACCGAAGGAGGAGAGGCTCGAGAACGGCTGATAGAGACAAACAAGGAGGAAACGGACTTAAAAACTCTAGGGGGCCACGTCAACTAGCCTCAAGAAGCGGATTTATCTGCTTATCTCGAAACGCAGATAAATCATACTTCTAGAGCCTAGTTGCACTCAACAGAAACCGACAACACCAAACAACCCTGCTGAAAAAAAGAGGCAGAAAAGAAAGAACTTAATGACCTCATCTCACAGAGTTCAATAACCAGCCCTAACAAGGTAATGACAAAAGGGTTGTATGAAGGCCAATAGCTACTCAATACCAACACTTAAGCATATACAACAAAAGAAGAAGGATTCAATGCCACAACTTAAAACTATACAATTCATGGCACTCAGGATAATATACCCTACAATGAGAAAAAAGCCATGCCCAAAGCTTAACCAACGACTAGATCGTCTAGGAACATGAGCGATGCAAGTTGGAGAGCCAACAAGGACATTTGCAAAGGACTCAAACAATCATTTGACTATCCAAGATAACCAAGACCTCCAAATATACGTCAAGTCCAAATGCGGGCACAAAGTGGCACAAGAAAGTCTACAAGGGCACAAGGCAAAGCTAGCCATGAGGGGATTGGTCTTAAACAAGAGGGACAACAGACAAGAAACTGATCAAAGCCCAAATCGAGGAGAACTATAAGAACGAGGCACCAAGCAACATAGTGTCGACAAGGTTACAAGTGCATAAGGCGGTGTAAAACATAAAGGAATGCATGGCAATAAGCGTAGAGGCTTCACACCTTAACAAAAGACACCGAAGTTCGACAATCCCCTCCCCCAAGGAATGCCAAAGAGAGAACTCAACAAGGCACAAAGCTCCATGAGTATCCTCTTGATTATCAAAGTGTCCCACAAGAGGAGGATGAAGGCATGCGATGCCTAGAAAGGTAGGAGCAAGGGTTGAAAAGGCAACTAGACGGAACGATTTTGCATGAACCGCCACAACATTGACACAAGGGGAAAAGGAACCTACACCATAAAAACCATTAGCAACTTCGGAACACAACCAAATTTGGTGGCCAGTAGACGAAGCTCCAACTCATGGGAGAGACCCTCCAAAAATGCACTACAACCGCAATTCTCCCCAATGCACAACAAACTAATACCGACTGAAGAAGCCTCACCTACCAAGCATATAACAATCAACTCCATGGAACTAAAAGGAACTCCATTGAAAAGACTAATAGGAAGTGCACAACCAAGTTAAGAACTCAACAAAAACTAGGAAACAAACTATGCCAGAATAAAAGAAAAACCCGCTCAACTTCCAAGAGGGCATAACCATAAGCATAAGAGACAAAACAAAACACCCACCTCTTTCGAAAAGAAAGAAACCTGCTCAACCTCCAAGGGGGGCATACCCATAAGTAGGAGACAAATAAAACACCCACTCGAAAAAACACCTACCACAAATGCCATTCAATGACCATCTCAAGACTGAGATTAACCCAATGGCCAAGACGCAAAATTTAAAAAATATTAGAGTCTAGAAGGTCTAGATAGATTAAAAGGTATCCCTATAAGAACATGAAACTCGAGATGTGGTTGACTTAGAATGGATTAAAATGTGTCCATAACATAAAACCCAATATGTGAGTGAATAAAAAGCCTAGAGTGGCACAGCTATGCTATGGATGCATATGAAATCAAAATATGGGCACAACTAAGAGCTATAAAATAATAAGCTATGTCAACATACGCGAGTGACTTAATAAACCTAGAGCGGCAGAGACGTGGATTTCAGATTTAGTAAACCTAGAGCGGCAGAGACGTGGATGCATCTGAAATCACAGGACGAGCACTAGGAGAGCTATAAAATAAGAGATGCCAAGATTAATAAAAAGTGACTTAGTAAACCTAGAGCGGCAGAGACGTGGATGCATATGAAAATACAGGACGAGCACTAGGAGAGCTAAGAGATGCCAACATTAGTAAAAAATAAATGCCCTTAGGAAAGTAACCATGCTTGCGCCAACACCGATGGAAGATTGGCACCTATAAGCAATACACCCAACGAAGGCCAATATAAGCAGACTCCAACAAGCCACCGATGGCAGAAACGTAACACCCAACGAAGGCCAATGTAAGCATAGACTCCAACAAGCCACCGATGGCAGAAACGTAATGTACATAGATGGCCGAAAAAGAAGGTGCTTAACGAGAAAACAATTGTCCTGTTGCAAATGATAATCGTGCTAGTAGAATGGTAAACCAACAGCAGGTTAGAAAAGGCAGGGGCTAAAGGGCAAGCAATCCAAATCAAAATGTTTACCATACACAGTCGCACTAAAAACACCAACACAACTCTTCCTTGCAAACCCAAACTACACCCGAAAGCCAAACTATAACAAACATGAAAAGCACCTGCAATTGGCCACTGATTTGACAAGAAACTAAAATGAATACGATGGCAACCAGAAGCTTGGATTGTGCTACAAATAAACTAATTAGAACTCCAAATTGGACTGAAACATGGTCTACTTGTACATGAACCAACAAGTGCTACCTTGGTAACAACTTACCTACAACTACAATCAGTGTTCTACAGCCATTGAGCACTCCAGATAGGTGCAAGTCACTTGAATTAGACTTTGCCACTAAATTAGAGGTACTGCCCCTATAAAATGTACTATTGTAACAGCCAACAAAACTGCTCATTGGCTTGTGAAATGCAAGACGTCTGACACTGCAAGAGAAACAAGGTTTATAGCTACGTAGAGCTTAAAAGAGAGTAGAGAAGCACCAAACCTCCCCATCTAGCACAGTGTTAGAGATAACAGTCCACCATCTGCAAAGCCAAAGTACCAACCAGGAGAATGCCCCTGAGGGCTCCTTTCAAACAATAGAAGAGATTAGTATAAGCAAAAACATCCCTGAGACAGTAAAAGAGAAATAAAAGCTTTGAAATAGTACGCATCGACATGAATCAGAAATAGTAACTCGGAGACAACACATACACTTAGAGATGAAAGCCGACTAGAAAACATAGGGCCCAAAGGACCCCATTGAGTCACTACCTAGTGGATAGTAAACAAATCGCCAGGCTAAGGATGTTCATGCTGAATTAGATATGCTGCAGATGCGAACCCCCCAAGAACTACCTAAATAAGAGTACCGGCATCTGGCAAAATAGAGGCTAGCAGAAAGACATTTAAGGCTTAGAAAATGATTGTCCTAATTTCTAAAATAAGAGTCCAACTGTACAAGCAAGGTTCTGCAAATGATGTGTGCTGCAACCCCTGCAACAGCAATTAAAAACCCAATGGCAATGCAAATAATTGCAAATGCTGCATCATCACCTCGAGACCAAATAGGTAAGACAACATAATCCTTTGAGCAAAGGAAGGCAAACTTCTGCATACCTTAGGAATAGACAGGAGCATAAAATGGACCATGCTAACGGCATACCATAGCTGGAAAGAATCCTTCACACGTTGTGAACTGGTTTTTCATAAATGGGTCTATCTCCAAGCTCAGCAAGCCAATGCTTGCCCTCAAGCTTGTAGCCTCTATGATCCATGTAAGCAGCGCCAATGCATCCAAGCTTGTGAAAGTAAGAGCCAACTGTCATGAGCTAGAAGATCCCGCCTAAGCATCACCAATGCAGCCCAATCCCAAAGACTGATGCTAAAGCAAGCGATAACTTAAAACAGGATTGTAACAACTAGAAAGACATAAGGAACCGCATCGGCACAGACTCTTGAAATATGCTAATAGGCTGGAATGGACAACCAAACTGGATGGAGAGAACTACTGGAACAGGCAAAAGTCCTACAATGTTTAAACACCGCCATAGACATAAGAGAATGCTGAAGCTCAGACACAAGCTCCCATAACAGCTTAAATTTTAACTTGAAAACACGCTTCGGCAAGGCAACAAACCATAAGCCTATTCAAGTTGGAATGACCAATTGGTAAAAACCTTAAAAGACAACTAACAACTAACAAAAGAAAAAGGCTGGGAGAAATACTAAATGGACACAAATTAAGTTAACTGTATAGTAGACTGAATACTGCCTGAGGTATATTTACCAAAACTGCTTTTAAACTCTGCCCTTGCATGTTGCAAAGATTTTATACACAAACTAGGGGTTACCAGCAGATTTCGTCTGCTGAGAAAGGCACCTGCAAATAGTAGATACAGACCAAAACAAAACCTATATTTGAATCTCAGCTACTAGCGCTTATGTGTATCTAGTGAAGATGTGGTCAACCAGTTCAGACATAAGCAAAAAATATGAACCCGTGAAATTATGTTTGCCGGGTTCTTCGCAAACCGAGTAACAGACTAAATGGGCTGACAGAAAAGTGGATTACCTCCACGAGATTCATACCAGCATCGCTTCAAATTCGTCCTTGATAAGGGGATGCACCAGACTCACCTCGGAACTCTAGATTGTAGCCAACACTAATCTGCAAGGGGCATGCAATAGAGATTCGCTCTGGCGTTCCAAACCTAGCCGATAGACATGAACGTAGCCATCAAAGCAAATGCAAAATCCATTGAATAAAGCACAACATAAGAACAAAACAAGAAAACCTAATCAATTTAGACAGCACAAAATAGAACTGCGAAATCGAGCCTGGAAAATAAAGCATATACAATACTAAATCTAAGATCAAACCACAAAAAATGTGAACGAGTCACACAAATCTGGAGATCGCCGCCATATGCAAAGTCGTAGATCGAAGCAAGGCCGCAAAGCTAGAGCGGAGACGGAAAGAGATCCAACAAAGCCTAAAACGACCAAAGGAACTAGGGGAACAAGCGACCGAAGGAGGAGAGGCTCGAGAACGGCTGATAGAGACAAACAAGGAGGAAACAGACTTAAAAACTCTAGGGGGCCACGTCAACTAGCCTCAAGAAGCGGATTTATCTGCTTATCTCGAAACGCAGATAAATCATACTAATCTTTGAAGTCGGCCTTTAATCTTTTAATTGGTTGACCTGACTTCTGTCAACCATCACAACTAGTGGCGACACATGCGCATGCAGATTCCTTCTCATTCTTTGCTTCAGGATAGCCACATGTGCCGCGTACAACTTTCTGACCTGAAGCACTCTGACCCCATCTTCATTTTTTGGTGGCCTTTTAATCGTGCTCAGTGTCAATGAAATAGTTTGCTTGAGGAGCTTGGTCTCATTAACCCTCTTTAAAATAGCACTTGACTTATCTGAGGGCCGCACAACAATATCTGCTCCAGGAGCCTTTTGAAGAGCTTCTGTTGATTCCTCTATGGTCAAGGCCTTTGTGGTTCTTGACTTTTTTTTGGTAGGAGGCTGTGTATCTACTACCAGGGCATGCCTCTTACCCTTCCCTCTTGTCACCACCTCTTCCTCCTCTTCCTCTTCTTGTTCTGATTCCTCTTCCTTCTCGACATCTTCCTTAGCACGCGGGTACCAAAGACCTTTAACCATAACCTTCTCATCACATAGTGTCACTGAGGACAAAATGTCAACTATGTCCTGTAATGCAGGGTAAATTAGAAAGCTGACGGTACAAATTTATACGGTAAAGCCACGAAAACCAACTTACATAGCCATTCTTGTAATTTTCTGCCATGTAATCGTGGACATCTTTAGGTTTGCACATGTTTATACGAAGCATTCTAGTGTTGAGAATGTAAAAGATGTCCCCGTCGTCGTTTAGGCACTTCATTAGAATCTCATCTTCATTTTCTGTGGCAGTGAGGCTTGTCATTTCACCGGCGGGGTAGTAATCATCCGACTTATACTTTCCCCTCCCTGACTGATAACACAAATACAGGTAGGCCTCAGTGGGGTAGCGCTCTCTCGCTTCCCTGTGTACGTACCACGTCTGGTCTCTCAGTTCATATGTTTGTGGCTGTGACGATTGGCCTTTCTGTTTGATAATGATCTTGGGGCTGAAATGGCGCAAAAAAACCCATTTTTACATCAGAAAAACAGTTTTTCTCAACTATTTTAAACACTTTAACTGTAAGAAAAGTGACTTAAAGGACCTCAAATGCACGCTATTTTAACCCTTTATTTGTGTCAATTGACCTTAAAACACAACATTATTATTCAACTAGTATGGTTCGGGACCTTTTTTTAGACACTCGACACTTTATTTAAATTTAAACCTTGGATGTTGTCTCCTCGTATAAATTTATACCGCAAGTGTTTACAAAGTTTATGTTTTAACGACATTGGTCTCCTTCTGTATCAATTTAGACCGATATGGTTTTGAAACGGTATAAATTTATACGCTCCGAGCACGAGCGGTATAAATTTATACTGTTGCAGAACACTTGCGGTATAAATTTATGCGCCTCGAGCACGAGCGGTATAAACTTATACCGTTCCAGAACACTCTCGGTATGTCGGCATGTACCGAGAGTGTTCTGGAACGGTATAAATTTATACCGCTCGTGCTCGAGGCATATAAATTTATACCGCAAGTGTTCTACAATCCAGATAAATTTATACCGCCAGGTTAACAGCGTATAAATTTATACCGTTTCAAAACCATATCGGTATAAATTGATACAGAAGGAGCTTAAACTTAACAGATTAAAAGAAATGAGAAACTAGAATAGTACGGATTAGAGACTTACGTGGCCATGACCGTATAGATTCGCCTATAGCTGTTCGGGAGAGCAAATTAAGGGGAGGGGGGTATATAAAGGCGCAATAGCCATGGCGCCGACTCGAACAACAACGTATATAGAAAAAAATAGGTCGGCCGGCCCGGCTAGGGGCTTAAGTACCTTTGTTAAGTGTCGTTCCGTATAGCGGTTCTCCATAACGTCTCCCATACGAATATCTGTGAGTTTTCGTATAAATTTATACCGTTTGTGTTCTAAGTTGCCCTTCTCTGTACAAATTTAGACCACCTCTGTATAAATTTATACAGTTTGCCGTATAAATTTATATAGTCCGCCGTTCAAAGTTGCCCTTCTCTGTAAACATTTACACCATCTCTGTATAAATTTATACCGTCTGCTTCTGTCGTATAAATTTATACGGTCTGACGCTAACTTGCTGAGTATGGCTAGAGAGAAAAGAGCTGCAGAGCCTCCCTCTCCTGCTCGCAGGCTTCCTCCTCCGTTCTTTCACACCTCCTCAAATGACCCCAGGAAGTAGCCACGAAACTTCTGCCTTCGATATTCAAAGCCCCAGCCCAGTTCAGTTTACTCCACCACCACCACCTCGGCTTCCACCACCAGTTCAATTTACTCCACCACACTCTTCTCCTGAACGTCGTTTGCCCCCACCAATGCGTTTTACTCCACCACAGGCTACAGAGCTCAGACTCCCTCCTCCAGTTCATTTTAGTACGTCTCCCATAGTCCAGGGTAGACTGCCTCCCCGGAGGCAAATCACACCAACTCCATCCATTTCGTTAATTGATACTACAACAAGTGGGAGCAGTCAGCGCCACGCAACTCCTGTGTTCTACGACACTTCAGGAGCTGGTCAACTACGTCACCAACCTCGATTACTTTTTCCCAGAGAGAGGGAAAGCACCTCCCCCCAGGACTTGCCCACACCAAACCTCTCAGCATCTACTAGTACACCATCTGTTGCTCCCATGTCAGATGAAGAAACACCTCATGTTGATCTCTCAGACGAGGACCTAACAAAGCCACAAGACTCTATGTTCGAATTCAAAGCTCCTGCAAGTAAAAACCTTAAGCGAAACTTACACAAGAAAGCATGTACATCGCAAAGAAGAAAGAAACTTATGGACGAGGCTCACTTGAGGGCAACACATACAAAGCACTGTTGTTCTCAACGTTGTTTGCTTAAGATTGGACTAAAGGAATTGAGGTTGATTCATGATAGTTACAGTTCAATGACTCTGCTAGACCAAAGGGGCTACTTAGCCTTCAATATTAGGCCAGATTATGGTGAGAAGTTTACTTACACAGCTGGTGGCCACACCGTCTGTCAAACAACCTTTAAATTGATTCATGCTTTAGCCAGCAAACGACTTGACCGCCTGAAGAAAAGGGTTGACAAGAATCCAAGCATTAATGACTACTACCATTCAGGAAGTATATCCAGAATTCATGCCCTTCAATGTGTTTCCTAGATGGAAGGTTTCTTTAAGGAGTCATGCTGTTAGTCCTGTGCCTCCTGGTACAGGACTATTCATGCATACGACAGACCAGGTCAAGCTCAAGGATCCTCAGTCAGCCACGGGTCAGTCATCAAAGGCTCCGCAGAAGACCAAGCAGCAGACCACGCAGTCAAAGCCTGTGGCCGTCAACAAGAGGCGCCGCTCAGACAAGTGACGGCCCGTCACCGCCCGCGTCAGCGTCAGCGTGATTCTAGGCACTTCAAGAGGCACCGCCAACATTCCTGCAAATCAGGCCTCCTTCCAGGAGTCGGCACCGAGATCAGTCAGAGTGTCTATATTGGGCCCAAGGCCATTGTACTATATATATGAGTAGAGCTAGCACATGAGTTTTTTAGATGAGTTTTGAGTCTTGTCTCCTTTCAGTTTTCTCTCTATTGCGAGAGCTCATGTATTTTCATCATTGATATCAAGGAAGCTTATCATCTTTCTCTCATTTGTTCTGTTTTCTTCTTTTTCTTCTCTTCTTGCAAATCCCGCGTGACATAGTCCCCCGGACTCTCCTGTTAGATCCACGGGTCCTCACAGAGGGCTGTCTTCCAGGAGTTCCCGAACCCAGACCCCAAACACATGCGAGAAACTCCCTAACAGCCCTATGTACCACTTGAGTGACAACTTCACGAAACGTGAAGTCTACAATAATTATAAGGATATGTGTGTTGAGGCTAGAGAACGCCATGTATGCTACTCTTACTTCACTGTGCTCTGGAAAAAAGAGTTTTCTCGCGTGTCCATTTCTAGAAAGCACCGGATGTCTACTTGTGCTACATGCTCTGAATTAAAAGCTCAGAGACAAAATGCAAGGACACTTCACACTAAAAGTAAGCTTCCACAACGTGCTCTTGACTAGTTCTACTCAATGGTAGGTTTTTGTCCTGAACATATTTTCATTTTAGATGCATTGAAAGAGAAACTGAACAAGCACAGAGAACAACAATCTTTGGAAAGGAGAAAATTGACAAAACACAGGAAGAAATCATTGGAACAACCACTCAACTACATATCGGTTGTATTGATGGAATGGACCAGAAGAAGAACACCCTACCACATTTTGTCAATGTGCATAAGGATGCGCCTGAAGAAGATTTCATACACCTGCATGTTGTTGGTGCTATGGTATTTAATGGTAAACTATCTTGCAAGGCATTTTTGAACTATCCAAACATTCATGCTGATCCAAATCTCACTATCACAATATTGAATAAGCTTCTTTCCAATCTAGAACATATACCACCGGTTCTATATCTTCAGCTAGACAACACGACAAGAGAAAATAAGAATCAGGCATTATTTGCTTACTGTGCCATGCTAGTTGAGAAACAAATCTTCAAGAAAGTGAAGATTGATTTCCTGCTTGTTGGTCATACACACGATCAGATTGATCAGATGTTCAGTAGGTTTTCTAAATGTCTTGCTCGAAAAAAAGCTCTCAGCCTGCCAGCAATGATTGAGGTTATCCAAGATTCCTATAATCCTCGTCCAGACATCGAGTTATTGGAAGAAACTTATGATTTCAAGGAATGGATTTTTCGGAGAGATCAATTGGGTCGCTATGCAATTAAGCCCTTGAGAAACATTACATTTCAGCATCAGATCAAATTCTCACTTGTAGATGGCAAGGCCATCTTACAAGGAAAGAAATATGCCACATCCTTGCAGTGGCAGCCAGCAGCTGGTATTCAATTCATTCGCACCATCCCCGATACTAGTTCTATGCTCTCTGCAGAGCAAATGCCTCTAAAATGCTTGAAAGAAATCACAAAGAGTAAAAAGGAGGGAAGAGCATTTGACTCAAACAAATCATTGGATTATATTGAGACAAGTATTCAGTCATGCTCTAACCACTTTAGGGAGGCAGATGCTTTATGGTGGCCTCAGTTTTTTTCTCGGCAACGTGATATGTTACAAGCTTCATTACAAGGTCGAAGACTAGTTACATTCAACTGGCCATCTAAGCAAACTCTCCCTATGCAAGTTGAGAATCAAGAAGAACATGTAGAGATAATGGCTAGTTCAGATGAAGATGACAGAGTCATGTACACTGGCCCCAGACGCACGACACAACAAGTTGCTTGGGTATCTGGTTCAGTCTCAGAGATTCAGAAAGGAATGCTCATAGCTGTCCCAGCTGATAATGATGAATCTGTGAAGCCATTCTGGCTAGCTAAAGTACTGGAGGTAACAAGAGAGGATGGAATTCCCACTCAATTAAAAGTGCACTGGATGAGAACAAATGCTGCCAATGCTTTCAGTGGGAGTTATACTTTGGAGATGGTAAAAACAGGAGTGGGAAAGAGAGCAAAGTCCAAAGCAAACACTGCTGTCATAGATCTAGCTGAAGTAAAGGTTCTTGCATATGACTTTGTTCTGACTGCTGCTAATAAGTTACGTATGGTCACTCAAACTTTAATAAGGTTGGCATATGGATTAGACAAACAACCTAGAAAGGTGGCCAAAAATGATGATGATGAAGACTCACTTGTAGACAGTGAGGAAGAAGATCGTTCGAGTACATCCAGTTTTGAGAGTGAAGCTGAGGATGAAGGCTCAAGTGATCAGGGATTAAATGAGTCTGAGGATGACATGCATCCTGATATTGCTGCAAAATGTAAGTTTGTCCGATGACTCGAACATGTAAAGAACAGAAAGTGCAGGTGATGAGGGTTTGTCAAAATGTCCTATATTTTTGACAATTTTGTTCATAATTTTATAAAATTTTCACAACCTTGAATATATCACTTTTTTGTCACTCTACTATCCTTGCTATTTTTTTTATTGCCCCTCTTTTGCTACACTTTATATAAGTAACTATTTTTTGTTCTAAATTAGGAGGATGAAAATAGCTATTGAATATTTTTGCATAGAAGTTATGTTCAATAAACCCCTCAAAAAGGGTACCTAAATTAGCTAAATTGTCACACCTGTCATGAACAAACCTTAAAAATGGACCTTTTTAAGGGAATTTTAGGGAATCTTTCAAAGATTCCTTTTGAAGTGCGTTTGGAGCAAATAAGTGCGTTTCAATTTAAACTTTGTTCTTTATGAATGTAATGGAGATGGGGCTTTTCTTCATTCTCACAGTGTACAGTCTATCACGGTCGAGTAACCGGGCATGTAAGCAAGCAACATGTCATTGAAGTGAATGGTGTTTGTTGTTTATAACTGACTTGTAAGCTTGACTTGAATAGAATGGAATAATAATGCCACACTTGCTTCTTAATCTCATCATTTTAGTTCCTGATCTCATCATTTTTGTTTGGAGAACACAATATATGAATAATGCCACACTGGATCAGTACTTTCATCATGTCAAATGCCTCATGAATCTTCTTCTATGAATCCAAAACATATGAATTGCAGTTTGATAATTGGAGTTTCCATGAATAAATAATTCGCAGGCTAGAGGGCATTCCTTAGTGTGAGACGAATCCCCTCCCTCCAAACACACATGGGACAGCCACCAAAACCTTTGTAATGAAATCTCTAAAAACTTTGCCCGTTTGTTCCAAAACAACGTTCTTTTGAGCAACACTTCGAGGTTAGCATGCATTATTGTTATAGTTATCCTAAAATAAGCAAGATTTGTATTTTTTCTAACATAAATAGCATTCGAGGATATGGCTTATGTAGAGGGATATCTCAAGGATTACATAACTACGCAAATAGTGCAATTTATTGATTGGAGATTGCCCTTTCAATTAGAAGCTCTCGAAGATTGTGATTTATAATAGCTTAAAGTAGTTGGTACAAAATAGCCAATCTCTGTATTCCAATACTAATTTATCTGATTTCTCATCTTTTGCCTATTTTTCCAGTTGTAATGAGTCAGATTGATAGAAGAATACAACAAACAGTTGTGCTGCATTATCCTACTTTCAAAAAGCACGAGCTCTGATGCAAGTTTATGTTTAGCTAAGGCAAGAATGTTAGGAGAAAGTACCTTTAGGAATGTTTACCTCATGTCTTGTTTATGGAACTTTGTTTATCTTCTTCGTGGATCCTTTTTTATTTCATAGGTGAACCACAGAAGCTCTATGTGTAGAAGACACTTATAAACATACAAATCAAGGTGCACCTCATTGATTGAAAAATGACCCTTGTATTAAAAACTCTGAAAGATTAATCCATGATAGTGTAGACAATTTTAAGGAGGCCTAGCATAAGGTAATAGAAGGTACGAGGAGTTGTTGTTGTCAGTCTATTAACAATCATGCTGCAATGGCAAAGCCAATAATATAACAAATACATATGTTGAGATGAAGATGTTGACATTCTTATACATCTTAATGGTATTTTTTTCTTCAATATTTCAGTGCTAAATTTCTAGCATCCAATGCTAACATGTAATTGATATGAGGAGGCGCTAACCACCAAACCAACATTTCCATGCCAACATCTAGCAATGCACCATGTAAATAGATCGATCTAAGATTCAAAAATGGATAGAGAAAGATTTTCATCAGTCAACAAAAGGGAAAGTTCCATTACTATCCACACTGCTATAAGCCTGGAGAGACTTTATAAAGCAATTTGATCAATAGAACTTTGACAATGGGTGCAGGCAACCAGCTTAACAACTTGATTCGATCAATTGCTTATAAGTACATCCAGGCAGGGGTTTAGATATACCATTATTGAGAGCTTTGCTAATCTTCCTATACAGCTACATAGTGCATTCTCCACAGAGGATGGAAATTGTCATTCTTTTGCAGCTCTATTTCAACCGCGTGTTTAATACGGTTAAGATAATTAACAATATAGAATATTTGGGGTAAGATGGCAGTGTAAAACTTGCTTGGTCTATGAAGAGCTCACCAACAACATGTTTGGCGCAACAAAAGAATCTAGGCCCTCAGATCCTTTTGCTAGAAGTTGATTATTATCTTTCATTGGATCTGCAGAATGCATTGTATCATGAACATCCATTGAAGCTGATGAGGGTGTGAAAGATGTTGAAGATCTTATGAGATATGGAGCAACAAGCATGTCACTAAGGAAGCTAATGGGCTACAATTACAGTATATGTCTGTAACAACATCTAATTGTAATGAGTGCTCAAAATTATTAAAACCATCTAAATACCTAGGAAGGGACATGACATCATAACAGCTAAAACATGGGCTTTCAAGTAAAAACCAGAAAAAAAGAGGTGCAGATTTGGTAGCTTCTAGTCAAGATTCTAGTACATAAATGACACGTAACAAATAACTCCAGCATTAAATACCTGGAAACACCACTGCAAAAGTAGCAATGGTTTCGATTCAATCATCTTTAGGTCATATACACGCCAATCACACCTGGAGAAAAGGTCCATTAGATAAAAAATATGCAATAACAGATTCTTAGAAGCAGAAAATCATTCTCCCTGGAGTGTTTGCAGATTGAAGACTCTTAAGTACTAACGTAACAGAAGCATTTATATAAAAAGGGCCCAATTATATAAACGATCCATTGCGAACTGGAGAAACCAAGGATGAACTAACATGAGAGAGCAGACTTGGTAGGCTGGATTGAGCTTTCTAGATGTATCTTGAAAAGTAAACAATGCAAAAGCCTTATAAATTTTTTATGCAAGCTTCGTGAAAAACAGTTAGCAAATTGGATCTCAAATATACCATGTCATTCGATCCTTTCCTGAAAGCAAGGCAACATAAGCTGGAGCATTCATGAAATGTCTCTCCTCTAGGACATAAAGAGTGCTGCTACCAGTCTTGAACATTGTGGCATGCAAGTTGCAGCATGCATGCATCTACCCAAAAACCTAAGAAAATGGCATATATTAATACACACTGTTGATGTAGCTCCTTTGCCAGCGTCTATACTATGCTTTAAGGTGATTATGTGACATATAAGAATCATGAACATAGGTCTGGATAGAGTATTCACTAAATCCCAGAAAATTTTAATGAAGAAACCAAACAATACACTATACTGCTTGGTTATATACTAGTTTACTTTCATAATACAACGACGACTTAAGATGCTACTGCACTAACCACCAGATTTGATAGGTTTTTGGTCTTGAATACTCTCTTCATAAAAAAGGCGGCCACGAAATTGGCCATGCAAAATAGGGCTTTTTCCACAGCAATCAATCACAGGAAGCACCACAATCTTTTATGGATCCATAAAACTGAAGGATGCCAAAAGAAAGGAAGGACAGAACCAGAGGTTCCTTCAATATAAAGATAATAATAAATCTATAAAGAAAAACCTAGCTTTCTTTATAGAACGTTCAACAAAAGATGATCCCAATAAGAAATAAAATGCAAGACTCTCACTATTGCCACGCGGTGCCTCATCTGCATAAAACAAAGGATTCAAAAAAATACAACATAATTAAATACATCTAATATGCTTCAATTGCATAAAATCAATTATTCATTCCTTATCGGTTTTTTTGGTAATGTTGACTGTGAGCCGTTGATTCGCAGCATATTCGTGGGGTTGTTCCAGATCCACAGATATGAACATTTTGCCAGAAAAAATGCACGACAAATCCTATGATGCAGATAAAAACACTCCTGCCACAATATTGGACCAAGGGTATGAGCGGGCTTAGAATACAAAACCACAGCTGGCTTAAACCATAGCTCCTTTGCTCTCCCAAAACGCTTTCGCCCTCTGAATAGCTGACTTTCAAATCCGCTTAGAATCGGCATGTGCCCTGTATCTCAATCTTTGCCACCGAACACAACTCTTTGCCACTATCCATGCCTCACCAGAACCCAATCGGCTACTCGGCTGTGCAATCGCCCAATCAATCTGCAATCGGCACACCTGCATTCTGAATCGACCATGCACCCTTAGCTGGAATCCTGCTGCCTTCACAATTAACACCTCTTGAGCCAATGCCAATGGTAAGCACCGAATTTGAACCCACCAATTCCTAGAATCTCTGCCAGCCTGCACCTCAATGTCCAGCCTGCATCTCTGAAGAAATCGAATCGGCAGCCCTCAACAAGGAGTCGAATCGGCAGCCCTCAACAAGCCACCCCTCTATCCTCCTCATAGCAACCGGATTCAGCCCCCACAAACTGTTAAGCCTCTCTCTGCCCTGTCATCTGCCCTGTTTCAATCCTTTATCTGCCCCATGGCGCAGACAACAACCGGATTGTTGCAACCGCTCAAAGATTGCACACCTTTCTCACCTTTCTCTGGAACCGACATGCCATGCACACCTGTCTTCCCAACAGATGCCCATGTGCACATTCCATGCCTTCTATTCTCGTACCATGCCCTAGAAATGCCAAGAAAACACATACCCACAGCCCAATTTGGAACATCCACCTTTCAGAGCCAACAAGCAGCTCAAATCACCTAACAAATACAGCTTGACTACGCTTTTGCATACAACACAGGGGCAAAATCTTGGCAAAACCATGCCAGAAATACCGCCCCCAAATACCAAACAAAATAATTAGAAGTTTATATGCTTCCATTATATAATTAACTTACCACATTCACTTCCACTAGCAATGCCATCAAATAGCAACAGTATATCCACATATAACAAAATCTTTCACAGTTCATGAGGAAAAAGTCATCATATCATTTACAACTGGGTAAATTAAATACTATTAAGTCCCATATTTGGAGTGGCTTGTCCCAAGAAACTGCAACATTTTTAACCATGAGCCTTGACCTAGTGCTCCTTTGAGATCTTTTGTCCTGGCAGCAATAATCTTATATCTTCAAAGCCTGTAGGAGTGGCATTATGTTCTACCTTTGGGCACATACTATGTTCAATGTCATGTTGGTAGCCGCAAATACCTAAAAAATAACCACTTATTAACATAGAGTGAACATCAAGCAAGGAATATAACAACAATGACTACTACTGCTTCTTACAAAGAATGAACACAGTGCAAGAAACATGCAACAATAACTAATGCTAATTAATTGCAAGAAATGCCTACATGGTATTTCTTATTACCACTTGGCAAAATTTCCTTTTCCAACATGAACACACATTACTCTATTGATATGCCAGATTGTTGGGTTTAGGATCTATATTGATTTGATTGAAGACAATGACCACCCTTGGTCTCTACGCATCACACTAGTTCTTCATTTCTAATTCTTCATTTCTAATTCTTCATTTTTCCACTGGTTGTAAATATTTTATTCCTGTACGGTAAGAAGAGATGACATAATAATAAAATTTGGACGATGTCATTTAGATGTCATGAAGTTATCATTGAGATGGTTGACAAGAATGTTAAGATGGTTTAATGCATGATTATTAGGTTGTTCTAGACAAAAGTAGATGGCAACTCTACGACAATCAACAAAGGAAGCTATGGGGCAACGAGGCGAAGAAAAGCCAAAAATATCAACACTAAAGGATTCTCTGTGTATAGATTGGCCAAACTTGCCAAGCTCTTGCACAAGAAGCTCTTTGGATCTTAAATATGAAACTAATGACATTACATCAAAACGAACCTCCATAACTTAAAAGTTTTTTTTTTTTTTTTTGAAGAATATAGGAATATATTAAACCACTAGAATGTGATCAAGTACAATGATAAGTGTGGTGCTAAGAAATGAAGTGCCCATCATGATTCACAATCTGTAGGAATGTCGACCAAATTTCCCGCTTAACTGTGCCAGACAAGCTTGAGACTTGGTAAGCCTGCCACAACTTATGCCTCAAGATCGGAACCAACCGAAAAGGGCTAAGCACTGCATTCTGGAAGACCTTCGCTCTCCGTCTTTTCCAAATCAACATGGAGCGCTTTGCTTGCCTGGCCACCACCAAGCTGCTAGGAAAGACTCCCATGAGAAGCTTATGGTTTGCCACGGTGAAGACCCAAAGGGGCTCTCACCGGGACCAAGCTGCCCCTACCTGCGTGCGAGGACAAAGCGGTGCTCAATGGTCTCTCGGCCCTCCCACATAGAGGGCATGTTTCCGCTACACGAGGCTTGAACACAGTGTACTCGGACATTCACCACGAGGCTACGGTGCAAGATCTGCCATAAAAGGGTGCAGTTTTAGGAGGAGGCAATGTATTCCACGCCCACTTCCACATGGCGGGCCACTTACTCCCTGGAAGCTTAAGTGACCACTTATCCGAAGGCGGCAATGTGTCCTGAAGCGCTAGAAGCCCATAAGCCGATGCTACAAACTGAGATGCATCAAGTCCACTATGCGACTTCCAAACGCGATTGACTTGAGAAGACAACTGCAATGGAATAGCATTCGCAATTCTGGCCCAAGTCCGAATGTCCCAGTACCGAAGGCCAAATCGATCCCTAAAAACTCCCCACGGCGCCACAGATGACCCTCCCAATACCGATCCGCGGATGGATGTTACCCCTGCGGCAATCCATCGGCCTTGAAAATTGGGTGTAGGGAAGAGGCCAAGGGAGATCACGAGAATCAAAGGGTACCCAAAGAAAGGGCGATGAGGCTACCATAGACCTGCTAGGGTCCAATGAAAAGAGAACCTTGACCACCTTCCAGGCCTTGAGGAGATCTTTAAGAAAAGGCGAAGCATGAGGGAATGGCCGCAAATCCTCAAACAGAGCCCACGGCAACTGAGCCGGAATTGCTGGCTTCCTAAACACAATAGAGTGGCGAAGCGATTGTGCCAACAGAGCCAATCCTGGGGATTGTTGCTCCTGCAACAACTGCCAGATGAATTTCGACACCAGAACCTTCATGTGCAAGGACACATCAAGCATACCTAAGCCCCGCCTTTACGGGGCGCACACACTTCCACCATGCGACCTTCACTGTAGCCCCCTCCTCATTTCCTCCCCAAACAAAATTGCGAATGGTGTCATCCAACTCCTTAACCACACTTTCTGGCGCAAGTATGCAGGAGGCTGCATAAACGTGAGTGCTATAGGGCACTGACTTGGCTACCAGAATCCTACCAGCCATGGTGAGTTTACTTCCCCTCCACCAGTTCAGATGCTGCTTAAGATTCTGTAAAGTCTCCGCCCAAATTGCCATAGCATTAATGTCCAAGCCAAATGGTTTGGCAGCTGTGTGTGGCGGTGTAAGAGCCCAGGGAAACTGACTCAACCATGCAGGAGGAGGTTCCTCCAGTACCCACATGGCCGAGCACTTCGACCAGTTAAGCAAGCACCCTGAAGCTAAAGAAAAGGCATCCAAAATATTCTTGGCTGCCTGGAGATTGGACTCATCTGCATTAAGAAAGAGGAATGTATCATCCGCAAATTGATTGCAAACCTGTTGCGACCCATCATCCATGCGGAGACCTTGCACCACATTGTCGACAAGCGCCACACGAAAAAGGCTGCGAGAGCTTACGCCACTATAGTGAGCGGGAAGGGGCCAGCGGACATCCCCGCCTAATGCCTCGGCCCACGAGAGAAGATTGAAGAGGTCTCACCACACCACCACTGCTTTAAGCCCTAGCGGAACCGTGCGACTTCATAACCGTTTCCACTGAAACTAGGTCCGCGCCCAAAGGCACGCATCATATCGCCAAGAACGCCATAACAACGTCATAAGCCTTGGCAAAATCCGACAAGAAAAACAAGGGGCTGCCTCATCCCTCGAGCCCAATGCACTCCCTCAAAAGCGGCGACCACATTATGAAGAATGTTCATTTGTGGTATAAAACCGGTACTCTGCACTAATGGCGTGAACTAGTCTTGGCTTAAGCCTCTCGGCCAAAGCCTTAGCAATGATTTTATACACTACGAACAACGAGTAATAGGCCTCCAGGTCATTGATGGTTTTAGGATGCTTACACTTGGGTATAAGTGAAATACAACTTTGTATTCAGCCAGAGGATGCATCGAGTTATTCCCCAAAAGATCCACATACACCTGCACCACCAGGTCCCCACCCATTCCCGGCTTTTGAAAAAACTCCACTGGTATTCCATCTAATCCGGGACACTTATTCCGAGCCAGCGGTGACATGCATCCCCAACTCACCCGCATCAGCGGCTCCTCTAAGCTCTGTCTTTGAAGGGTTGAGATTCTTGGCGATACCTTGGCCACCACCTGACTCTTGAAAAACACTCTGGGAAGCGGGCTCTCCTTGAAAAATGTTTCATAGTCTTGTGCTACAAAGGCCTTGATAGCATCTCGGTTCTTTTGCAACAACACTCCACTGGGGTGTAACTATGTCCGCCATGGCTGCTGCATACTTCTTACGGCGGGCTGCTTTCGGAAAAAAAGACTTTAGAGCAAGTGTCGGTTTGCTTCAGCCCGCGTCAAACTGCTTTGACCACGGCTGCGACACCTTGGCCTCCTCCTCAACCTCGATCGGCGAAGCACCTGCTTTGCTCCACGCAAGCCATCGAGACCAGCCCTCTAAGAGACTCGGTTCATATAAGGCATCCAACTGCGGCCCCGAGCCAAAGCCTTTTGCCGCCCCCATTCTTTCGCAAACTAGACAATGCTGTAACCATTGCACTCATTCCGCTATCCTGGCTGAATATCTGCTGCCAAATGAGCTTCTGGCCGGTTTGTGAACTCTGGATCTGAAGAAAGCTTGCGTTAAGCTTAAAACCGATCTGAGAGAGGCGGCGGTAGGTGGTCATGAAGCCATTGAATGATCACGGGAGTGTGATCGAGAGAGAGGTGGCGAGAACATTCATCCTAGTGAAGGCTGAAGCATAATCCAAGACTGCTGGAGTGCCATAAACTCTATCCAGCCTAGAGTATGCCCTACCATGCCCCAGCCAATTATTGCACCAAGTAAAATTCCGATCCCCGGGAAGCTCTGTCAAACCCCACTCCTGCACAAACCTAAGCCATTGGTCACGCTCAAAACCCTGCACAATATCTGAACCAATACCATGCCTGTCCTCTGGGAGCTCCACCATGTTAAAGTCACCCAGGACAAACCATGTAGAACCCATACCAAAGGATTGGAGCTTATTTCGCAATTGTGCCCATAAGCAACCTCTCTGAGTGGCCCCAATTGGTGCATACACATTCAGTAAGCCCCACTCGGACTGGCCCTCCTTCCATTTAATCACTGCCCACTGGCCTTGGCTATCTGTGGCTGAAAAGGTTACATGTACACCCATTTTCCAACAAATCAAAGTACCTCCCCTGGCCCTGCCCGTTGTAGCAGCTGCAGCCACGTACTAATTACCCAAGATATTCATTAGGTTGGTAATATCACCCTGGCACATTTATGCTCCTGCAAATACAAGATATCTGGATTAAGATTCTTCACAGCCATGGCGAGACGTGCTCGCTTATTCGGAGAGGATTTGATGCCTCTCACATTCCAAGATAGAATTTTCTTATCCATGTGGGTCGTTGTGCACCAAGGGTCCAGGATCCCCTTGTAAAGCCTCACATGCCTCAACACTATCAGCCCAGGAAGAAAAGTTCTGGACTACCTGATCAATCACCATTCGATCCACTTGAGGAGGGACACATGCGATTGGGGGCGTAGATGGGCTAAGTGACCCTCTTGAGGAGCTCTCACACAGGCTCGCCTCTTAGAAACAACTTGTTGCCACCCTTCCTTTTTCTGGCCGCAACTCTTCAATGCATGCAAGTCTCCCTCTGCACCTCGGGATCCAACATACGAGAGGAGGGTTCAGGTTGTGTCTCTGGACTGCCCACCTGCTCCACAGCCTTCAACACAGGGGGAACAAGTGCAGAGGGTGAAGGCGGGCCAACCACTATTTGCTCTGCCTGCTTGGGTGCTGAGTGAGGTTTATGCTAGTGAAACCGCTTAAGCGAGGGAAACATTGCCAAAAGCTCTCCCCCATTGAGCAAGTCCAACTGGAAGTAAGAATAAAAATCACCACTTTTAACCACAAGACTCTGAGGTACCATCTCATCTGCTTGGGAATACCTACACATATCATGTGGTGCACCCACAATCGAGTGCGCTATGTGAGTTCCCAGGCCTTTGGCCATGGCCACTAGAAACTCAGGCACCATCATCTCTGGAGGCAAATCCCGGATTTGAAGCTAACATGGCACTCTAACTGCAGCAGGCCTAGCAGAAGAGAAACCTGGAGCATAATGCTGGAACAAAACATAGGCCCCTCCCATACGTGCCACTCCATGCGAGACCAACGGCTCCACCGGGCCTCGAAATCAACCATAATAAGAAAAAATTATTATCCGGAGACTTGGGTCACATATGGAGGCAACCCCAGCCTCTTAAACCGAGCCCGTAGCGATGCCCAAGCCTCTGCATATCCAAAAAGGCCCGATGAAATGGCCTAACACCAAGATGCAACCAAATTCTCGTATCTTGCACATGCTTACGGTGATTGATTTCTACAACAGGGAGGTAATGATTTAAAAACTTCTTTGCAAATCCTTCTTATTATTACGCTCTAAGATAAGCGATTGCCTCTGTCACCCTAGAACTTTTCTCTGCACTTTCTGCTTGCAACGGTTGCCTAATCCAATCAGAAAACCTAGGCCTAGAAAGACGGGCAACAGTGTCATTACCTTTCCATGCATGAGGAGTTGGGGCTCGTGGCGGTTGAGGCACCACCTCTGGGGAAGCTGCAGATATCTGAAAGGGGTCCTCCGGCAGCACATCACCATTCACACCAACCAAGGATGGCAAAGTTACAGACTCCAAAGGTGGCATTGAGCTGGGCACCACCTCTCTATTCTCCATCCTACCCGAATTCCTAAAAGCCAGCTCCTGGGAATCCACCGGCTGCCTACTGGATACATCCTGGCTAAGAATTGGCTCTTGAAGATCCAGTGCCAAGCTGACGCAGGTTTTGGATATATCCTTGCCTCCTTTCTTTCCTCTCGCAGCATCTCTGACACGAATCCCTGGCCCAGCCTTCTCCAGGCCCAAACTCGGTGCAGAATTACCCGCCATCACCATGCTCAGGGGTTTACAGCAAAAAAGGCCGCAACAGGGGGATCAAATCCGGCCCCCAACACAGCAAAAACCAAAGAAAAATATGTGCAAAAAGAAGGATCACTGAAAGAGCTTTCCAACGAACCAAAGATCGCTGAAAACGGAGTCCGGATGCAGAAGTTATGAGGGATTCCACAAACCGCCACTGCCGCCATCACCATGGCGCCCATCTGAACGCCTCACCATTTCTACTTTAACCATTTCTCCCGATGTGATTTTTTAACCTCCTGAAGATATGATCCCAGCACCCGTACGGATGCTGTGCTCAATGTCACATGTAACGGTTGGCCAGGCCTGACCAACTCAGCATATCGTGTCCGAATTTGATCATATGCTGGGCAACTTTGAAGGGTATGAGATTCATCCTCAATGACTCCCATTTGGCAGCATTGACAGAGCCTGTCCTGGCGTGGCTCACCAATCCATCTGCTTGTCTCAATTCGAAGATGATGTGCCCCTGTGCGAATGGAGGCAATGAGTCTGCGCCTTTTCATGGGCAAGTGGGTATGCAGGTAGCATTGCGGGCCTCGTTCCAATGTGGGATTTATGTGGCGCTGGTAGTGTGCTATCTTGACCTGTTCAAGGGCATTGGCATCCCAAAGCTTGCTGAGGAAGCAATCGCCAAGATATTGCCTCAAGCTATGGCGATCTGCCTCTGTTTGCACATGTATGCACCACTAAGACCTTGAACAGGTGTGACTGATGGGCCCAATCATACAACTCCGCTCTATGACTATTGTTTTGCATTGCATATAGTGCCTTCCAGCCTGCCATCACTCGTAGCCGTATGGATGTGTCCCAGTGCATAGTAGAAGGAAACTCCACTCCCAAATATTTGTATGTGGATGCAACTTCCACATTTTGGCCTCGGTAACTGAAGGAGGGGACCATCGGTTGACGTGAAGATGATATGAAAACCACCTTAGTCTTGGCCAGGTTGACGCGCATATCAGTCGCTTGGCAGAATGTGTCCAGGGCATCGAGATGACGTTGCATGTCTGCTGGTGTGTAAGCTAGGAGGTCCACATCATCAGCATATATTAAGCTGTCGATGATCGATAGAAGGTGAGCTCCATCGCCCCCATTATCGACAAAGCCCGACCCTCCAATTGATCAATGTAAAGCCCAAACAATGTTGGGGAGAGGGCATCCACGACGAACCCCGATCTTTGCTATCAAATGGTTGGCTTGTCTGCTTTGCAACCGACCGAGCATCTTTTCGTATAGCTTTGTACCTTTGCATTACGCAAATCTCACAGAACCCCACTTGCTGCGGTCTTGCCCATAGTTTTCAGAGGCCGATTAATCAAAGCGCCCGCCAAAAAATCCACAAAGCAACAATATAGATCCCGGCGGCGGTTCCTGCTGTCTTCAATCGAAGTTCATAGCGTGAAGATGTGGTCAATGGTTGAGTGCCGGGTCCGAATCTGCCCGGGTGAGGGCCCGCACCTCTCTTTGCCTCTGCCCGGCCGTCAACTGCTGCTCGAGAATCCCAAAGAAGCAATTTTGCAAACACCGCCCGACCATGATTGTTCGATAATTGGGCTCGGGCGATGTGGGTCACCGCCTTATATATGGGAACAACTCGCTATTGGTCCACTTTGCAATGGGAAATCTTCTGTAATGCCTTGTTGAACAAAGGCGGTCGACCGGGTATTATGGGCGGCCACCGCCCACTTAAGCAATTACGCACGCATACCATCCAAGTCACGGGGCTTTCCCATTGGCAAGACGCCGCAAGCCTTGTTCCACATCCGGAATCTGTGATTTCCAGCTTTGGGCCTTCTTGCAAGGGTAATGCTGCATGTGCACCCTGAGGGTCGTATAGTTGTTGCAAGTATTGTCTCCACTGCTCGGGAGTGATATTCCCTGTGGGCTGTACTGGCTTTCTAAGAACCCTTCGCCAGAAGGTCCTGGGATGACGTTCCAGGAGGTAAAACATTTCCCTTTGATGCGCTGCAATGTACCTGGCTTTCTTAGCTTTAAGGAAGATGCGGTACTGTCTGAGTGCATGTGGGCGTAAATCAGGGTCTGTGACTTGGCGGAGCCAGCGTTTGTGTTCCTTGCACTCTGCATCAAACCATTGATTACGTGGGAAGGTTGTGTTCCTGGAGGTCCGTCGCGGGCGGCTTATCCCAAAGCACCTCTCTGCCGCAGTATTGATTCCCCTGGTATGTTGGCAGAGATATGGTTGCATTGATTTGAAGGAAACCTATAGTATTGATTCCCCTGGTATGTCGGCAAAGATATGGTTGCATTGATTTGAAGGATATGATGGGTTCAAGTCCCAATAATATATGCAGTGATGGCTTTATCATCCTCTTGTTGCTTCTAAACTATAGAAATGGTGGTAATTGTTTCCTATTTTTCCAACATTTTTATAGAAACGAATTTAGTAGAATTGGTGTTTACCATAAATGTCCATTAATTTGGCGAATTTACTATAATTGGGATGCAATATTATCAAATTTTGGCGATTTTATGAAGTTCTTTAGCGTACGCATCCTAGTAAACCATCGAATCCAGATTTTAAAAAATGATAAAATATAGCAACTTTACGAATTTTCACACCTTAAAGTCATCACTGACTATATGATATTGTTCCACTATTACATTCCTAGTTCCAAAAGGCCTATAATATTTCATTCTCATAATCTTCGTAGTTTTTTTTTTTAATCTCTAGTTCTATATATATATATTTTTAACGGCCTTTCATTTGTGTACAAACCATATATCATGCGCAACTTTTAATCTTTAAACTTAAAACCCCCCTAAAACCCCCTTTGGTTTGGGTGCATATTCACGGGGGGAAGGGAGGGGTGTGTGATGTAGGGCTGCGAGAGCCCATTTTGTATTCCCAAAAAACCGTATAATACATGTATAAAAACACCATTAGGTACATTGTCTCAAACCTTATAGTATTTCGCAAACCTCATTAAAGTATACCCAAACTTGTAGAACTATACCCCACAAACGAGATCGAGGAATAACATGCAAATATGCCCATCCAACAGCTCTCGATGCCCGGAGTTAGCCCCCGTATGAATATGCACCCAAATCAAAGGGGGTTTTAGGGGGATTTTAATTTAAAAGTGTTGGATGTAATGGTAGTTATATTAAAAAAAATCATTGGACATCTAAATTCACAATTGTGGAGAAAGGCTGCTAAAAAGGGATTAAAAAAGACCCAAAACCTTTTTCTGAAATCCAATTTACAATCACGGAGAGGTCGGATAAGGAGATGCCGAAATCCCAAAACCCCTTTCTCGAAATCCAATTTGCAATTCTGGAGTTAAGTCAGATAAGGATGCCGAAAATAGAAATGTCGAAGCTTTAAAAACCCATACTCAAAAAATGTAGTAATGTTCGGATGCCGGAAAATAATTTTCGTCGACCAAAATACCAACAATCATAGGAAATTATGCTTAAAAAAAAACCAAAAAACTTTCTCAGCGGACCGAAAAATCCCAAATTAATAAGATTGATTCAGAAAGAAGAGTTGACTTTGATGTTGACCATGTTGTTGGCACGTGTGATTGCCACGAATTCAAGCTCGTACATGTAAATATCATATCTTTCACATGCATAAGTTTAATCTCAAAATATAAACTTTAGGAAATGGAGCCTCCGAAAGATCTAGAGTGTGATGTGCGGCTATATAAAAAACAAGCATTATTTTGGATGATTAAATTGGAGATTGAGGTGATGAGAGAAGATGCAGCTTAGACTCTGCATCCATGCTAGACAGGCCATCATCTTGCTGACTTGTATGTACCTAAATATTTTTTGTGTGCAAATTTGTGCAACTCTCTGTTTATTTCCAATTTTTAAGTAGCTATGCACTTTACGGTTGGCATCGTAAAGTAAACAGCTCACAGTTTTAGACCATTTCAAAATAGTTTTGTTTTTTACTTACAAAGATCTAGAACATATCTCTAGCCACTTATTTATTACTAACCATCTTTGTGGTTGCTTGATTAATCTCAAAAGTGTGTTAAAATACTGAAAGCCAATCATGAGAAAGGCTTAAAGTGTTTGTGCCTTAGTTAATTGCCCATCTTCTGAGATATTATCAGTGGTGGAAAATTCTTCAGTTCTCACAAAATCCTTCAGAAAAAGATGTTGAAAGCGATTTGCCTTCTATAATTCCATCGATCCGAGCCCTCGGATCGAGATTCTAGAGGGGGCGAGCATGCATGTCTCGCATGCATGCATTAGATGCCTTCTCTGGTTGGGTGATCGCTATATTAGGCGAGGTTCTTTATCAACGTCTCATCGGCGCTTCCTCTTCTCTCTCAATAGTACCTTATTCTATATTCTTTTAAACCATGCAAGGAAGGGGCTTTTTCTTGTTGGATTGACAAACTTGGCATTTCTTTCATGTTGTGGCATGTCCTTTCTTGGCCTTGCCTCTTCTTTAGCCATAATCCTTTGACCTTCGTCCTCGATCCCATTTTGATAAGGAAGTTCTCTTCTATTCGGAAGGTTTTTGTCGTTTTCATGCGAGCCCCATTCTAGTATTCCATCGATCCGAGACCTCGGATCGAGATTCTAGAGGGGGCGAGCATGCATGGCTCGCATGCATGCATTGGATGCCTTCTCTGGTTGGGAGATCGCTATATTAGGCGAGGTGCTTCATCAACATCTCATCGGCGCTTCCTCTTCTCTCTCAGTAGTACCTTATTCTCCATTCTTTGAGTCCCCCCTCCCCACCTCCCCTTAATTGTTTAATGTATTTGTTGCCTGGCACGCGTGACCAGCCCCTCTATTTGAAGAGGTTTTTGTTTTGTTGTCGCGTGGCACGCGTGATCAGCCCCTCCACTTTGGGGGGTTTGTTTTGTCACATTTGTTCTAGTGTTGGTGATGTGAGGTACAAGTTGGTAAGCGGCAGCAGCTTCGACTTCTCCATTCGTGGGTTTTTTGGGAGCGAATTCTCAGCCTTACGTTGTCCAAGCCCCTTGCCGAAGGCTTATCATTAGGGTTTTTCCTCGAAAACCCGAAAGGGCGGGATTTTTTAATCTCGGTGATAAGCTTTTGGCAGGTACACAAACCAAACATCTATTAGCATTGTATTTCATGGGGTCCAAGTTGTATAATTGGACATTCACCTTATTTTTCTTCGTGGGTAGTTTGCATGTGTGCGGCTACCCACTATCCACCATTGTAGAAAATCTGCTGAGATGAATGAGAAGCCTATCTATGGAGGTTTTTGTAGTTTTCATGCGAGCCCATTCTAGAATTCACCTATTGGTAAGTTTGCGCAATTGAGTCTAGATTCTAAGGTACACATGTTTTTTTGAACAAATAGGCTACCTTTTTTTCAACAGAGAATCATACTGAATCTCCATTAGCTTTTGAAATATATTTCATTTCTAGCTAATGTTCATTTCCAGCTACCCTTGGTAAAAGTGGGCGTTACTTAGTTAAGATTTTTCAAGCAAGCATTATATAAGGAAGGCTATTTTGATCTTCTTTACAGATGTTGGTAAGATGAATTTGTTGAAACCTTTTATTTGATAGTTCCTTTTAAATCAGAGCTTGAGAACGGTAGCAGCATTTCTAAAGAGCTTATATCACAATTGTCTGATTTCATATAGACTCGTGACTCGTGTTTTAGCTTAGATGTCGATTTTAGAATCCCAAAGATTTTATCGAGAATCAACGGGTACCATCGAGAAAGTTGACAGCATTATAGTTCTTAGCAATCTTAAAAGAAGTTATGGTATAGATATAGGAAATTTATTGGTTTTTTTACCTTTCCCTTGGCTATTGGTCATCTAACAACGACATAACTTTGTTTATTTGCAACTACTCCTAAACATGTTCTCCTGTAACAGGTGTCAAACGATGGTTATAAGCTACTCAATCTTCTATAAGGTTGTTGCATATCAGATTTGAAATTAATGTTTACTCAAGCATCATTACTTATTACAAGTTTAGTCATCCACACCATAGTGAAATTGCCAAAGAATTTCTGAGGCTGTCTTTATTAATTCAATTTGTTTCTGATAGCATCATTTATGGTTGCCTTCAAAAGAAGATAACACCATCAAGAAGCACATAAGTTATTGACTCCTAGATAAATACTAAATAGAAGCGTATAATAGTTCTCCAAATAGGGAGGAATCAACATCATATGTTCGATCGATCTGTTAGGATTCAAAGCTTCTTTATTGAAACCTCAAACTATTCCCATTAACCAAACAGACCCCAATCATTTCGATTCCACTACATTCTTAACTTAGCACTCTGGTTCATTCTTCATAGATGTTATTTTTATCTGTAATTGAGCGCATTTATTTCAAATTTATTGACATGTTGCAATCAGGACCTGTAGCCTCAATAGATAGCAAACTAAAGCTTTACAAGGCTCTCTACATCATAACTTATGCTGTAGAACTATTGTATTTAAAATAATAGAATAGAATAGAATAGAATAGAATGCTGCTTTAGGTGTAAACCATTAATTGCAGTGCAAGGGCGTGTCCATAAAATTTAGTTCAAAACTGTTGCTCTTATGAAACATAACTAAGGTACTTTGCTTATGTGATATTCTCCCCTCCACGTTAGCTAGCCTACTCTCATACATGTCGAATTTATTGAATGCATAGTGACATATCTGCTTAGTATACCCTATAATATATAGAAACATGTAATAGAAGCTTATAATATACCCTATAATATATAGAAACATCACATAATCTTATGGGCTAGGTACCTAGAAACCTTTGACTGGCAACATATATTATATGATCGAACAAATGCCTCAACAGAGCAGTGAACCCAAACCACCAATATTCTTGGCCACTAAGTTCAAGAGTCTTAATTGCTTTCTCCATCTTTTAAAGCAGAATCATGGCTACTTATCTCAAAATCAAGTAGACCTCATATCAAGACATGGCCATCTGAAATGAAACGAAAGTTGGTTTAGGATGCTACAATACATGGGAAAAACCTACATGTTGATCACTTGTGGCCAACATGCCGAGGAGCAAATTCTCAAAAACGGGACAAATAACCAAAATGCAAATTTCAGCTCATAACCAAAATGCAAACTTCAAATCATAGGAAAAGCTATAGGTCCAATTTTTGGAATACCGAAAATCTTGGCTGATAGATAAAAGCTTCAAAACCTTAGGAAAGCAACCTAAAAAAATCGAAAAAGTTTTTCACTTGCTGAGAAGGCCAAATTTAAACAATAGATATGCCTTTATGGGGCTTAAAAACAATTAGGCACATCATGTTAGTTTCATGCGTAATGGGTAAAACGTTTACATCCATTCATTTTGGCTGACAAATAATTAATAGAAATGACTAAATACTCCATATGCAATATCAGTACGTGTAAAATATTTGTGTCGACATCCATTTATTACACGGTCCTATTCACTTCTTTTAGGTGGGGATATTTCATAATGGATCTAAATTCATCCCCATCTAATGGTAGAAATTTCATCTAGTTCCCCTCCTTCCATCATTAAGCTTTAGAGGAAATATTTACACATCGGCAGTTACATTTTTACATAACACGCAAGTTCCATGAGTGACTTCTTGACACAACATCATGGATAAAATCACAACTTAGAGACGTGTCTCCATGGAATTTTTTGACTTACAACTAGATAACTAGATCTTTTGGCTCTTGACCGGTCAAACTAGCTATTAGTGAGAGCAGCTCTTGAAATCTAGAAGGTAAGGAAATCCGTGCAACCTAACCTATGGTCAAAAGAGGTAACACGCCCATGAGAACACACTCTATATGATGATTTTGTTAATGTTCCTTGGTTATTATGTTGTGTGGAATGGCTTTGGGGCAACATTCCAGGCATGCATAACAGTGTGACTGAAAAACTAGGAATCCTGTTAGGGATGACCAGTTTTCCTAGAGGAGTTGTGCATCTGAAATGCTGGATTCAAGGTCAATCAACATCGTCATGGACGGACCTAATAATACAGCTGGAGGCAAGCACATTTCCATTCTGAAATGTCAAAATGCCAACCCAGTGTGCAAGAATGCACAATCAACGTCCATGACATGACAAGAGGGAGACCATTCCATATCTCTGAGGGCTAGGGCTACTGCAAGAAGCGGAAGATCAAGCAAGTTTCAACTATGGCGATGTCTAAGATTTTCCCTCAGAGCTGCTTATCAGGGCGCCAAATGCGGTCCAAGGCCATCGGCCATGGCTCCGCTCCTAAATTACTGTGCCATTTTTCAAACCTTATTCTTGCCTTGCACTATCCTTCAGGCCGGGTGTTTTTTAATCCGGACAATAATAAGTCTGTTGCGCTTTTTCGTTGGGTCCCATAGGCTGATTGGTCTCCGTGGACGGTAAAAAATTATTCTATTGTTTCCCTAGCCTTCGGCCCTGTTCCTAAACTTCTTGATTTTTAGTTTTAGGTATAAAGGTGCGCAGGTTATAGCCATTTTTCATTCCTAGATAGAATGATCACAACATGGCAGTCTGTCATTAGGTAGTGAACAAGAATGAAGATCAACTTTCCTTGACGTTATGCTGAAGGAATTTGGTGCGTCTATCCCAATAAGCTCCACAGATGAGAGTCCCAGTAGGGGTGACTAGTGGAGGGGGAGGGCTAGGACAATCAAGAACATTGGACATTCTAGAGCAAGACAGACGTAAAACCTAGAGCCAACTCAAGAATCAAATCTAAAGTTAAAAGGGGGAGAAAATTTTCATGTATTACAGGCTTAAATTAAAATGTGTGATGTTTCTGTGTGCAACGTTAAAAGGGGTGGGCAACATTTTCTTGAATTTGTGGTCAATACTAGTGCGACATGGCATAAAATTTCCTCCCCCTAACTTTACGTGGGATAGTGGGATAATGTACTGGAGGAGGCAATTTGGCTTGGTGAGGAGGCAATTTGGCCTGGTTAGGCAATTCTGCCTGGTTCGCGGAGACCATTATGAGGAATTGCTTCCTTCGACATATTATCCCTAACAAGATTGTCAACTAAAATCAAGAACGGGTAACCCAATTGTGCACGTATCTTCTTATTATGTGGACCAAATGGTTCTACCTTTTCTTTAAAGTAAAACAAAACGTAAAGTTCAGGGGGAAGATATTTCGCCATATTTCAGGCCTAGATTACAACAGATAATCGCTTCCTCTCCTCCGATGTTGGCTTCATCTCCTCCGATGCTGGCTGATAACGGAGTAATCAACTTTTTGTGGCTACGATGACGCCACGTGGCAAGAAATATCTTCCCCCTGAACTTTACGTGAGGAAATGTTCGCCCGCAGGCCCTTACGCGGGGTGCGGACCAGGCTCGCCCTGCCGGGCTCGCCAGGTCCTTACCCCGCGTAAGGGCCTACGGGCGAACATTACCTCTACCAAAAGTATCATAATGTAGCGCATGCCACGTAACAAAGGCTCTGTTATGAACGTGACCACTTGGAGTCTTAGACTCAGACAATGGAGCTGCCTCAACTGCGCTTGCGCCGTGCCTCTGTTCCATCCACTTCCGGATTTCATTTAGTTCAACCCAATGAAGCAGAGGATTATGAGAACGCAGAGCCCTTGTCCCCAGCAGCTCGCATGTTTTCTCAGCCTCAAACGTCTATCTTCATTATTTGCATCGTTAAATTGAAAGACCCAATTCATAATATCCCTGCTTTCAAACAGGGTACCTTCGATATATTGGTTCGACATAAGCGATTCTCCTCTGTGATGGTACTTCTTTTTTTTCTCTTTCGTTAATATGCCCGTTGTTATAGTTTTTATTTTGTAAACAGATCATAAAATTCGTTTCTAGACATATGCTATTCAAAATTATGTCTCTGATTCTAAGTTAACATCTGATTTTAAATTTAACATAAGGAAAAAGAAATTCTTTTATTCTGATTTGAGTCTAGATCTCTAACATGAATAATCATGATTCAGAGGTTAGATAAATGGGGACACGAAACTTGGGTACAGACAGAGATCGACATAGATAAGCATGTAATTGTGCCATCAATTCCTAGCGAAGTAGGTTCAAGTGACTTGGTTGAAGAATATGCATCTAATCTTTCATTGAATGGATCATTTGATCCATCTAGACCGTTATGGAGTGTCCATATTCTCAACGTAAGGTCAGAAAATTCAGCTGCAGCAATGATTTTAAGGCTACATCATTCTTTAGGGGACGGTACTTCATTAATGTCATTCTTTTTGTCCTGTACAAGGAGAGTAAATGACCCTGACAAGCCACCTTCAGTTGTTCCCATGGCTAGAAAAAAACCTCAAAGGTCCTATCTCCAAGTCATATGGAATTTTTTCCTTGTTATATGGTACAGTTTAATAAGTATTGTGAAGTTCCTGGCTACGTTACTATTTTTGGAGGATAGCTTAACTCCTATCAAAGGGTTCGCAGGAGTCGAGCAGTTGCCTTACAAAATCTCATCTTTAAGTTTCTCCTTGAATAAGTTGAAAATTGTCAAAGCAGCTACTGGTGCGGTAAGCTTCTGATATTGTTTTCTTTATGTAGGCTTTGGTTCATTAAGAATTTGAGGTTGTTGCTGAATGGCAGACCATAAATGATGTCTTATTGGGGATGATTTCTGCTGGAATTACACGTTATTTACTGCAGAATCTCAGGTGTTCCATCAATGAAAGAGGTCTGCATTTTCACCATCCAACTATTTTTAACTAGAATCGTCTGAAATTCCATGTTCCTTCTTTCCGTAGATGTCAGTGTGAAAAAGGAAGTCCGACAACAAGATAGATATAATTTGAAAGGTCTTCAAATCACCGCAACATCGTTAATGAATATTAGACCAACAATTGGCTTACAGGTTTGCTATTTGCCCGATTATGTACTCTTATTCATCTGCTATTCATAGTTGACAAAATGCTAAATTTTTTTCTTTCTTAGCTGATCTGGTCTTCTGTTGGCATTTGTGATAATGTTACTTAATTGATATGTCATCTTTAGAGTGTCAGAGAATAATGGAGGAACTAGGAAAGATTCTCTCAATGGCTATGCCTCTTATAATCTATTAGGCAATTCCCACTGAGTTTATCATTTAATAATGTTTAGTGTTGTTTACCGCTCACAATGAGACATCACACAATTCCCTCTTAGGCCACAGTATAGACTATACAGGCTTGCTAGACACTGCACATGAGAATTTGGGATAAGACTTTTACTCTAAAGTTGGATCTAGGAGCTTGGATAGGACTAGGACATGAGACCTGACTCATAGAGGACTAAATTTTTACTTAGTTTTTCTGGTACAGAAATATTTCATCTTATGCTGAAATGATTTCGAGTCTTTCTGTATGCATCTAAGTTCTTCCAACAGTGAACTTAATGAAGGTTTTGTAAAATTTGGAACGCTAGAACTTGAAATTTAAGGAAAATTAACTGTTTTGAACAATCACCAGAATGTGATCTTGAGTGTCATCCTGCAGGAAGTAAGCCGAATGCTAAAAAAGGGATCACAAGCACGTTGGGGCAATCAAATGGGTTACATGTTGGTTCCTCTAAGTCTAAATGACTGTAAAGACCCTCTTGAGCATGTCCGAAAGGCAAAGCTAATAAGTACTCAAAAGAAAATGTCCATTGAAGCGTATTTCACGTACACATGTGGGGCGTTGATTGTAAAGCTTTTTGGTCCAAATGTAAAGCCTCTACCATGATACCGTCTGTTATTTTATTATGGCAATAAACATTTAATTTTCAAGTTCTAACTCCAATTTTTTTATATATATATCTCCAGGTTGCAGCAAACATTATCTACAGAACCCTAATGCATACAACGCTTTCATTATCGAACATGATTGGACCATTAGAACAAGTAACATTTTTGGGAAATGAAGTAATAAGCATTGCTCCTACTTCGATTGGTCAACCTCAGGTTAGTTATCACCGTGTATGTCCACATATAGTCATATGTTTTATGACATCATATCTCTGAGCTGGGCAGTTTGTATAGCCGTTCCGGAGTCTATCCAAACTTTTCTCCTTTAAAATAGTTTTATCGAGAAATTTTCCATTCCATAACTGCCGTTTGGCACCTCGATGCGACATTGCGTCTTTACAGCCATGAAGTTGATAGAACCAACTAAAAACTTATATTGCCTCCCTAGATCCATCAAGTCAGTTGGTAGTCTGCAGCTGTCATTCTTAAAGGAATTGTTTTTACAACCAATTGTGTTCTTTTTAACTCCAGTCATTTACTTTTTGTTGTTACAGGCATTGTGCATTCACATGCAAAGTTACTCAAGTGGAATACATTTAGTGGCATCTGCTGCAACAAGCATCATCCCTGACCCAAAAGTGTTGTTACAACATTGTGTAGAGGCACTAGAAGACATGGTTAAAGCATCAGTTCAATTGTCATCCAATAACAAAGACAGTAACTAAGATCTCAGAACACGCATCTAACAATTCTCAACCTGTGTAACATAAGACCTGAAGTTTTATATGTCACGCTGGCAGCATATTCCAGAAGGTGCTCAGATCATCATTGGGACAACAAAAACAAACCAACTGCTTTCTGCTTTGGAACGCTTCCAATTAAAACTATTGAAGGCAGATAAATAATTCCTGTAAAATTCATGCCACCAAAAGCTTGTAAATAACATTTGACCATGTCTAATGATCAACCCTTTATTGTTGATGTTGCCCTCTTAGTCATTTGCAAAGTCCTTGCTAGGGGCCACTTCTGGCAACATCTGAAAAATCGCCTCCCCGCCCACCCCGGGGGAAGCTCATATTTATCACTAGGGATGCAGTTAATTTGGCCGCCGATGTGGTTAATCCGGACCACCCGATATCAGCCACAAATGATTGCGCAGCTTGGGCAGCTTGAAGCCCAAAAATCAACCGTTTTAGCCCTTTTTTTTATAAGTTCGGCTCTATTTTGCGTCAAATCTCTTCATCTCTTATCAATCTGGTATAAAAGGGGAGACAAAGCGATTGGGATGCTCTTTAAACTGAATCAAGCTGCCCATGGAGCAGCAAGAACCATTTGATCAAAGAATTTGCCTTGCCTCATAGTTCAATGCTTGGTTTTTTTTGGCCACCTTGGCTAATATCGGATGGCCAGATTAACCACCCTGGTTGATACCGGATGGCCGGATTAACCATCCCTTTGTGGCCAGATTAACCACATCCCCAGTGATAAATATGGAGTTCCCCATGGGTTTTAGTCTTTGAGATGTTAAATGCTCTTCTCTTACTTCTCCTTTTCAAACTAGAATGCTCTTCTTTTCTTCTTCCCTAATGAATTCTTCACTTAGCAAACGGACCTCCTCATGGCAAAAAAATGGTGACTTGGCAAGATAATGATGACTTGGCAATGTCAAAGTGATGATGTGGCAAGGGCATCGGCAAACATCTTTTTCCTAATCAAAATGTTTGACAGACATGGATATTACATGGTGATGATGTGGAAGTGATATGGATGATGTATGATGACATGGTGGCAACTTCCCATGTAAACATAATGGCATTTTAAAATTTGCATTTTCAAAGCTAGTTTTTGCCCTCACTTGAAATATCATGTCAAAGATGAACTTCCTCTTTTTTGTCTTTGTTTTTCTAGAGAGAGAAGATGGTTTTGGACCATAGGATCAGGAATGGTCCTGGGATCACTCTAGTGTTAATGATTTCAAGCTATTCATTGCAAACGTCATGTGGATAAAATGCCTAAGGCCAGATCTTGAGGGAGAATACATGTTAGATTAATTCAGGAGGTTTAGTCTGTTGTATAATATTAGAAGACAATACACATGTCGATACACGCCACAACAAAATGGAGTAGCAGAAAGAAAAAACTGAACCATTATAAATGCAGCCAGATATATGCTCAAATGTGATGGTCCTGGTAGCTTCGCAGTATCATACGTTATGTATTTTGGGTATGCCAATAATATCTACAGAGTACATGTTAAATTTATGCAAAATCCACGATCAAAGCAAAGGGTGTAGGTTTCTGTAAGGATTTCTGAAGGGAAGGAAAAGGAGCAATTTGGGGCAGTTTTGATGGCTCAATTTTGAAGCATCATATCTCGATGACCAAAGAAGTTCTTAGATGATTTTTCTTTTGCTAGGAAAGATTTTGCATAAGCTCCCCGAATTGGGTTTGATTATGCCAAAATTCATTTGTATGGTGATGCTGGCTCAGAATTGACTGCACCTCATCGATAGCAGGATTCCCCAAAAAGCGAATAATGCCCACTCGGAGACAATCGCAAATAGAAAGAGGTCTGACACCAGAAGCATTAGCAAAAATGAGAAGAGCCGCACGAGGCCATAGAAGGCCCATCCACAATTTTGTGTGTCAAGGCTAAACACAACAACCTAGAATTAATGAAAGTTTAGACAAGATTCCAAGTTGCCAGGGGATCAACTCGGCAGGCTTGTCACAATTGGTATCAGAGCAGGGCTTGAGTTCGAGTCTCTATGGGACAATGTATGACTTGGACACCGTTGGATGGTATGGTCTTGGACACCATGGGATGGTGTGGTCCATGGTCTAGGATGAGCATAGTTCTAGTGGGAGAGATTGTAATGGACCTATATGAGACTGCTCAGGTAGATCTTGGCACCACCATAAGAGGATGGGATGAATTTCCCATAAACATCCAGATGTTTATAGCCAGTTGGTTAGGCGGAGGTGATTAAGGATTATAGTGAATAAGAGTATAAAATTGCTACTGGATAGCAGAAATTATCGTCCGAACAATGCAAAAGTGCTTAGAAGCAATGAATTTTTAAGCACATAGTATTTGGTGCTTATTCAGACAAGTACACGACGAAATAATTTCTTGGATGATTCATAAGAATTCTTCAAACTTGACCTTCTAATTCATTTTTATATCCTCAATCTAATGTAACAGACAGTATTACATTTTTTGAAGCCATTTGTGAGATATGTGTTGTTCCCTTATAGATATCAGAAATTGTTTTTTAGCCTTCTCACTATCAATTCTCTATAGAATGATCTGAAACTTGACCTTCAAAGACATTTTTGCATCAGGAATCCAATAGACTAGACGAGATCAAATTCTATGGTGTAGTCTGTAAGATACTTGCTTTTTTAGTAAAATATTAGAAATCGTTTTTTCGCCTCTTGCAGTAAGAATACTTAATGGATTCACATGAAACTTGGTGTCCTAGGACGTTTTCTACTATGCTCAAAATATGTACAGGTAGAAGCTGCAATTTCATAGAGTATTCTTAGTTTTGGATGCCAATTCCAATGAACCGTAATTTATTTGGTGAAGTAGGTCAAATGCCACAAATGGAGGTCCGCTACTATTATGAAGCATCAGGCTCATATCAAGAAATTCTAGCTATTGATTATTTTGACAGTCCTGATGATCTACGTCTTCTCATAGTGCTCTCATAGTGCTTATGTATTTACACGTTTCACCAAAAATTGTACTCCACTAGTAATTTTGTACCCATAAGTTAGCATCGCATATTGATTACAATAGTTCTAATTGATTGGAGGAATGCTTCACCGAATCTATAATTGACCCATGAGGACATGGGTTAAATTTTAGAAGGGAAAGATGTGATGGTCCTCGTAGCTTGGGAGTATTATACGTTATGTATTTTGAGGTAGTATGCCAATAATACATACATGGTATGTGTTAAATTTTTACGAAATCCATGATCAAAGCAAAGGGCATATGTTTCCGTAAGATAACGCTTCTGTTGAGTGAGGTGCAGACATGGTATGAAAATTGAGAAGGCAATCTACGGCTTGAGATAAGCGTCCAGACAATGGTATCTATGCATGAACATGTTTTTGATATCCATTGGATTCAAGAAACTCAAAATAGAAGGAATTCAAAACATGTGGAAAGGAGAAAAATAAGTGTTTGATTGATTATGGTACTGTGTATGTGATGATTGTGTCATTGACAGCAATGGTAAGGCCTGCGTAAGCAAATGCAAAATGCTGCTAAAAAGTGATTTCAGATGACAGACGTGGAGAAGTCAAGAAGCATTTAGGAATGGAAGTTAGAAGAAATCGATCAAAGAGGAGGTTGTATTTAATGCAAGAGCAGTATATCAAAAAGATGTTGATTAAACTCAGGATGCTCGATTGCAATCCTGCTAACTGCACCATGTGAAATGTACATTGGAAGTACATGAAATGAAATAAAATCCTTATCGTGAACTAGTTGACAAGTTGCTTTACGTTGCAAATTGTACCAAGTCAGATATCACATTGGTTGGGGGGCAGCTAAATGGGTGTTAAGGTATTTGGAAGGAAAAATTGGTCATGGCATTCACTTCACTCAAAGTGAAAAAAGTGATCTTATAAAGTATTGGTAGGAGACAGAGATGATAGAAAATCAACATCTAGATATATTTGTAAGATTGGTGATACAACCATATCATGGGCAAGCAAAAAACAAGTTTGTATGGCAATATCAAGTTTCGAAGCGGAGTATGCACATGACAGTTTCCTTTGCAGCATCAAAAACCATATGGCTTCGAAGAATGCTTGGTGGACTTGGACATGCAAGTAAGAGAGCCACTATGCTCTATTGCGCTAACAGAAGTGGAGTGGCAATGGTTAAAAATGCCACTTCCTACATCATTTCATAAAGATGAAGTTGAAAAGGGAGAAATAGAAGTGGGCCACATTTCTACAAAACAGGCAGATATGCTCACAAATATTCTGACATAGCCTAAATTGAATCTGGCTAACGAATCAAGTAGAAATTTTGGATTATACATGTTGAGGAAACCGACATCAGAAAATACAAATCGGTGACTTATAAAAGATCGAGACATAGTAAGCAGAAGTGGCAGTCCAGATTCATGCAGGTGGTTGCAAACCACAAAAGAGGTATTGTTGGAGAGTCGTTGCATCAAAAGACATGTTTGGGCGATGGGGGAAGTTGTGTGGTATTTAACAAAAATCAACAATGGAACGACTATTAACAGAACTTTTACAAAAGGCTTCTATTTCTGCATGTATCAGGATAAAGATAGAAATAGGATTTCCCGCTATTTCTATCTTCTTTACAATGCTTGTTCCATGTCTACTAAACGAGTATTTCTTATAATCACTTTTACATTAATGCCAACTTCTTCTGTTAAGGTTCATCTGCAGTTCTATCATAGATGAATCAATAGCTTTCTCCAACAACTTTTGATAGCATGGGACTTACTATGTTTATGCTTTGAAAAGGATGCGTGGGATGGTTAGGACATTGATGTGTTTAGAAAATAAACAAAAATAGCCTTTGACCATTTGAATTTGATGATCGTACTTGAATGTTTGTATATGATATTCCTGAGATGGAAACAGGGCCAAAGCACAGAGCATAGAGGCATTGTTAACATCTCAGGAATGTCGTCAAACAGACATTGTTGTTACATGAAAACTAGTTATTGGCATTCAACGCTCAGTAAGGGAGCGCGGCCACTTACGGGATCCTCCCACAATTAATCCACGTGACAGTAACGTCTAACGGCTTCATTATGGTTCCCGCTCTGCCACAACGAACCAGGGCTTCTCTATTAGGGTTTTGAGATAACGCAAGCTGGGTTTCTTGGACAAGCACGATCGCCATGCCTTCGTCCTTGCGATGGAGCTAGTTTACATCATAGTGGATTACCCCTGTGACGTTCCACGTATTTATATGCCTTTTTAAGAATAAATACATGACACGTCATTATCAATAATTAATGGCACATTAATTATTCATAAGCTAAGGTTAGCTATGTTAATCGTTAATTGTTAAGGTGGAAACCTAACCCTAAACCCTAATTCAAATTTAGGGCTTAACCTAACATTAAAAGGAGTTAAAATATTAAATTAGTTAATATTAACCAATTTGAAGTTGTCACCTGGCAATCGATTGGGCAAGGGAGAGTTGCTAACTTGGGACCCAAAGTGGGGTTTTACCCATTTGCTCCCATTCGAATATCTAGCATTATAACAGGGGTTTCTTTTGTGATTTTATACGCTTTTTGGCATGGTTTTCCTATGATTTCAGCATACTAAATAGTATTTCTAGAGTGCGACTTTTTTGGAGCGTTGATCTGGATTACGTTCAACAATCTAACGGTTGCTATTTATTTTGACCTTTTCATTCATATGCATGGGACGAGAAAAGTTCTGTTCTCTGAAAAGCTTTGGTGGTGTTGCTGTCGATCCGTCCTGTTCATCCGTCTTGCTTTGTCCTCATTCAACAGATTTGGTATGCCAATGCCAGATATTGCTTTTTTGTTTGCTAACAATGTTCTCTGTTTTAATCTTATTTGGAATATGTAGCATGAATATGGCGAAGAAGCATTCATAAAAAAAAAACCGTTTTTGAATCTGTTTTACAGCGTTAGTTTCCTATTTTTCATGATCTTAGATGTTTTGAAGTTCGTGATCTTAGATGTTTTGATTCTTAGATGTTTTAGATGTTCAGATGCTAGATATTGGCAGATATTCTTCTTCCTTGTTGTTTTATTAGCTCTTGCTTTCCAAATCTCGAAGCCTGCTCCCGAAGCCTACATGCAACTATCTAGCATGCTTTATTGGAGTTCAGTTGGAGCAGAATCTGCCTGTCAGAAATTGGCCTCCATAGCCACATATTGCAGTTTTTAACAAAAGAATCTGCGTGCTGGATCATTCCATTTTGTTAAGAATCTGCGTGCCTCCATAGCCAGATCTTCAAACCCCTGAATCCGAAACCATTCGCCCCTGAATTCGAAACTAGAGCTATGACTTCACATTGTTTATTTGCAGAATCTGCCTCATACAAATGGGCCGCCGTAGCCAGATCTGCTGAACTTTTTTGCTATAAACCCTTCGGAACCTCTATCTTGTGTTTTCTCTAATATCTAGCAACACCACAGTTAGAATCGATCCTGAAATCGTCCTTTTTTGCTGTAAACCCTCCGGAAAACCTTTTTTGCTGTTTTGCTGAAATCGAGCTGCATGCTCGATTGAAAAAACCCTAACAATGCTCTAATATCCGGTTGTTTTATCCTACTTATGCTTGTTGACCTTTGCTTCCTAAAACAAATCCCCTTTAAAATTAAAAAACTTGACCTTCCTTTGAATATCTACCATTTTGATCAAATGCTACAATATGTAGCAACATCTACCATTATAACATCTGCGAAATTACTTTTTATGGTTCACTAGTACTACAACCTTGCATTACCACCATTATTACTACCATTACAAGCAATTAACAACTGTGTTGGTTTTTTAATGCTAGATATTACATCTACATATTACAATGAGACGAATGGCACGAAACAGACGGGGCCCAGGCTCAACATCACGAACAGGAGTCATGCAGCTAGAAGGCATCACCTATGAGATAAATCACCCTGCACAAGAAAATGTCATCGAAGCTGAAGAGGCGCAAATCATATTTTCAACACATTACATCTAAATAAGTCTCCGTCACGTCAAGATCCTGGACCATCTAGCCCTATTAGAGATTGCAGTCCTGTCAGGCAAACAAGAAAAGGAAAGCAACCCCTTATTGAAGATGATGATACAGATTTGATTAGCATTCATACGTCTAGCTCAAGTGACACAGATTATTCTGAAAATAACCAAAGGAAAAAAGAAAAAGAAAAAGAAAAAGAAAAAGAAAAAGAAAAAGAAAAAGAAAAAGAAAAAGAACAAAGAAGCAGGGGAAGAACAAGTAACAACGCAAAACTAAAGGGCCAGTTGGTGGAGATTTATCCATAACAATAGGAATTGGGGGCACAGATGTTGATCCAAAATTGATAGAAAATATCTTAGAGTTCTTTATTGAGCATTGTCATGCATGATTAGTTGCAACAGAGCGTGGATCAAATCTAGATCATTTGCACTTCAAAGCCACAGCCAAACTCAAAACAGTAGGAGTTTGTGGTGCTGCAGTATTACTCAAAGTAGCTATGAGATGGAACACCACAAAGCCAGCTGGAGCCAAGATAATGTGCAGGACACTAAAGGACACAAAGTTGCATTGCTTTGAAGGTATGTTAGGTTATTGCATAAAGGACTTTGGAAAGCCTCATTTCAGTGTACGCATGCATAATGTCTCATCAGCAGAATTGATGAGAGGGAAAGAAAGATATGCGATGTATGGAGCAGGAGAAATCAAAGATGAGGTTTGTCTAGATCCTAAGAACTTACTCCTCAAAGTTCGTCACTTTGCGAATTATCGCATGGCCAATCGTCAAAAGCCACCCTTGACATTCACAATCACAGAGTGATCACGACAGGAAAGTTCTATCTCAGCACACAATAGGCTATACCTACTAATGGCCAAAACGTAGACCAAAGAAAAGTTGAAGCTGCATATGATCTAATGATGAACCCATTCCAAGCAACCCGTGAGAAAGTATCGTTAGTTCTTTATGGGCCACCGAATAACGATCCAGCACGCCTATCAAGAGCCCGTAGCAGTAATTTATTTGCTAATCCCCCAAGGTACTTTGACGAGCACCAGCCTGTTAACAAAGATCCAGACGAAATCATTGAAGCACATATTGCAGACAGACTCCAAAACACAATTGTAGTTGGAGATTTGGGTGATAACGAAATTATGCTCACCAACTGGAACTCATCTTTTGCAGCAGAGTGACACTTACGGGTATTGAATAGAATACTATAGTAATTGTCATCTAGTTTAATATCTAGTATAATAACATATTATTTCATTACGTTCTCATTTGCTCAATCTCATCAATTTGTTTTGTTAACATGCTGATTATAGAAGCCCCCAATGAATCACCTCCACGTGACATCCTCGTCATTCCTGAAGTAAACAATAATGTGGAGCCCGAAATTATCATAGTACCAAAAAGCCCAACAGTTGAAGTTCAAGTTCAGTTAAAGTTCCTCCGCCATCAGCACAACCACCACCTCCACATGGCGAGGATCCTATTGACGTTATATCACTGTGGTTAGTTGGATACATCAATGACATGCGCTCGTCTATGCAACAAATCCGTAATGCACTGAACTCAATTGAGAACTTTATTCTTGATGCGCACATTCGTTTGGACATAGATCAGCGGAGGCAATTACGTGCGCAAGTAAATTGGCTAACTGCCCTCTGTAGGTTGTTTTGATAGGCAAATCAACGAAGATGTGTATCGCATCTTAAGCCGCTATCCATATTGAATGCTTCAAAATTGATATACTACTTTTACAATCTTCAATGACTAAATAAATTTATTAATAATATGCTTTTAGAATGTATGTAATTAAATTACATTATGCTATAATATTATAGTTACTTAGGCTTCATATTAGTATTTGTTTTTATTTATTATAATGCTATATATTGCTACATGTTTTACATCCGACATATTATTAATTACACAATATAACATCAACTCATCCAAGTGTGATGTAAAGTTGTTTGTTTTTGGCCCCGTAGGGGCAAAAAAAAAAAATTTAACCTATAATAAAAACCATTACATTGCACGTCTTAAAATTAAATTCCCCCTTAAACCCCGTTTGTTTGGGTGCATATTCACACGGGGGGTGACGTAGGGCAGCGAGAGCCCTTATAATTATGTTTTGGGCGTACAAAATCAACACCATATAGTATATTGCCTGAAATCTTATAGTATTTTGCAAATCTTGTTATATAGTATAACAAATTCTGTCCATACCCCACAAACGAGGAACTTTGTGTACGGTGTAGATTAAGGAATAAGGGGTGAATATGCCTATCCAACAGCTCTCGTTGCCTGGAGTCACCCCCCATGTGAATATGGGGTGTAGTTGGAGAAGGAGGAGGAGCTTATTCCACCAGCAGGGCATGGAGAATCTGAGAGATGAGAGATCTAGCTCCGATACTGGTTAGTAGGCCTAGTTAGCTTGAGATTCTAGTTAGGAACTAATCCTTGTTTGTTAGATGGATGATTAGTCTCTCTATTTTATGTTCTAGATGAGAGTCTGATGGATGTATCAGATATGAATGTTCTCTTTATGTTTCTCCTCTGTTGTCTGGGTAAAAGGGGGATATAGAGACCTAAAGGCCATCTAAAAGTAGAGATGTTCCTAGTTAGAACCATTAAAACCCAGTAAATACGGCTTGTGCACAAGAGCCAACCTGTCTGTGGATGCTATGATGTGGTTCAGCATAAAACAACGGACACAATTGGTGAAGTGAGGGTGGAGCCTTGCTGAGCGTGGCTACTGGAGTTCCTACAGTGCACTAGGCTTATAGTCGGTCACTGTGTGTGGGCCGGATATGGGTCTACACCTCCTGAGTCGTAGGATATGGCCTTTATGGACGTCCTCGGCTTTGCGTAGATTTAGGGGGGTAAGTCGGGTACAGATACAGGTGCTGCAGGTGTGGCAGGTATCCTCTAGCACACCCATAGAACCATTGTGATCTGGGAGGGGAAGCTTCTCTAACCTGCCTCATCGGACCGGGGAGATGTAACTCGGAGTAGTAGCCTATCTGCAAAGTGTGCACAGGAGGGGCGGGTGGAGTGGACTACCCTAGCCATTGTCTTATGCCATGTTATACCTATGTCTGCTGTTATCTTGAGTCCCTGACCGTCAGTCGCCCCCATGGAGTCTGAGCCCGAGTAGAGCCCTTATTTATGGTGCATTTCCGTAGTTATGTTGATATTCTGTTGTTAGTGGTATTGGTGATGATGGAACACCCTTCATGGTGGTATACTATTTATTGGTATTGTTGTCAGGTGCTAACTTGTATGTACGCTTCCGCTATATAAGATTCTCATAGAAGGCATGGGACGAATGACACCTCCGTGTCCTTCACCCAGACACTTGGCCATCACAAGTGGTCCGAGTCAGACGGAGGACCTTTCCGTGGTGATGGATTCGCCATGGGAGGGGAATTTTTCGTATTTATATGATGGGGGCATCGTATAGATTCGGGGAGCGTCACAACCCCATCCTCTCATTGGTGCCTAGCTAGACTGTAATGGATCTGAAAACGTCCTCAATAATGCCTCCACGGCCTTGAATGACGACCTCCAAAGCCCTGGAATGGTGATACTTGAAGCTGGATCAACGATTTTAGAGGGAATAAGGCGCCAAACCCTTTCTTGATGTACTATAAAGTCCACACAGAAGCTAAGTTTTGCATTAGAATTTCGTATTTTAGGGATTTAACTTCAACTTACAGTCGCTTTATTCTTTTTCTTTTTTCTGTTTAGGAACTGCATGCATGCATGTGATTATGGAGACATCCAAGATGTATGAAGGATTGGATCGATATGCTGGCCTCATCATTGTCCACATTTAATTTTCCCTCCAATGTTCCGTAATAATCCAACTTCCCTCCGAATTAATTCCCTACAAACTATTTGCATTGCAAATTACGAGCTCTTATTTAACGAAACCTCAAGAATCGGATGAGCAAGTAACAGGAAGGGGTTCTGCACTCTTTTTCCATATCCAGCTTTTAATTTGTACTTGATCTTGTTTTATTCATCATGCATCTTTGAGGTAGGAAGATTGTTCCTCCTCCGGCCACTGCCACTGATCCAAAGAGTATTAACAAAGTTAAGAAGTCTAGAAAATCCTTGATCGATAATCCTATTCCTCCATCATCCCTTGGTAGCAAGAGAATTAGATGTGTTAAGTGGGGAACATGGACTATGGAGGCAATGGAAGAGGCCTTAGACTCTGTAGATGATGGCCTGTCCATAAAAAAGCCTCTTTGCATTATGGCATTCCTACTACTACATTAACTAGGTGGGTGTATGGTGAGTGTGAGGTCAAAGTAGGATCTAAACCCAAGGGTCTGACTATAGATGAAGAATAGAAGTTGGTTGAACGGACGTTGCAGATGTATGATGAAGGGAGGGGAGCATCTCTTGGAGCTATGAAGGAGAAGGCAACAGAAATGTGTGCCAATATATAGGCACACTTCCTTCAAGAATGGAATCCCTGGAGATAAATGGTGGAGAAGCTTCAAGGTTAGACACCTTGAGATGTCTCTTAGATCCACACAATGTGTAGATGTGCAAAGAGTGAAGTCACTTAATTCTGCCAATCTAACTGCCTTCTACACTGGCCTAAGGAAGGCTTATGATGAGTTCAATTTTGATCCAGCCATAATATGAAATTGTGATGAAACCGGGGTGTAGGCTGGTAGCAGATCGGGGAGGAGAATTATTGCAAGGAAAGGGGACAGAAATATTACTCAAACCATCCCTAATAGGGAGTGGCTAACGGTCTTGTGTTGTATAAATGTTGCAGGTCAAAGCCTTCCTAATTTCTATGTCTTTAAGGGCAAGAAATTAAGGGACGGAGATCCAGACACCTTCTTACTAGATGTGAGCCAAGGGCAGCCATGTCATATCATTCAAAGGCATGGATTACCAATGATCTTTTCGATGCATGGCTAGAACACTTTAGAAATAATGTGCTTGGAGGAATTAGTGCAGAAAATCCTCACTTGCTGATCTGTGATGGCAATGGATCACACGTGAACCTGAAAGTCATCCAACATCCCAAGGAAATTGGCTTGCATATTAGACTGCCACCACATAGTTCTCACAAGCTTCAACCTCTTGATACCGACCCAAACACCATCGAGTCGGGTGGGCAACCAACCATCACCAAGTCGTGGGGAGCCAAACACCACCAAGTCAGGTGGGAAGCCAACAATGGCGGGCCAAAGACATGACCAAGTTGGGTAGGGAGCCAACGGCGACGAGACAAAGACAGAACCAAGTCATTTATCATGCTCTGGTCCCATGAAAGCAGCCTTCAAGGATCTTAGATCCATATATATATACATGAGGGATTAGGACCTAATTCTTGAGCCTTCCAAAAAAGACATGGCAGCATTGGTCTCTACTGCACTTAGGCAATCCTTGAGTGTTAACAATATTAAAGCAGGATTTGCTAAAACATACATATAGCCATGGAAGATGGCTGTGCAACCTGAGCCTATTGCTGAAAATTAACTTGTAGGGAAGGATGAAGGTGAAGAGGAGGGAGAAGGTAAGGCACCACTGCTTAATGTGTCTCATGTTGCTGATGCTAATGTTTCTGATGTTGCTAATGTTTATGATGTATTACTCAAAGCTTTGTTAACATTTATGACGTTGCTGTACAAGCTGGTCCAATCCTTGCTGCTGCACCTCCGTCTATTGTTGGTCCAATCCTTGTTGCTGATATAGATGTTGGTGTAGCTGTCAATGTAAGGGCAAGTTCCAGCATTGTTCCTAGGGCCAAGAGAAAGCAAGTTGCCATTTTATTAGCTGATAAGCTCTTGGTTACCTCAGATGAGATGATTAAAGCAAAATTGGATTGAGGGGCTCTTGGCTGAAGGGCGCTGGTGATGGCGCCTAGGGTTTCAGCCCCGTTCGTTTGTATATAACTTTTGATTCCCATGTCAGATTTGAGTGATTCTGGGCTCCTTGGAAAGATCATTGCATGCTCTTTTTGGTATATAGCTTGTATGATGATTAGATTGTTTTGGCAGCAGAAAATCGCCTGATAGCTCCAGCCCTTTATCGGCGGTGTTAGGGTTTTGGCTGCAATCTTCTGTTTGCTCCTGCATTTGATGGCAGTTTTAGATGTGCCTTGGGCTTGTTGGAAAGCTCATGGAGTGCTCCTTTCAGTGGTGCTTAAAATTTTCAGAAGTTACTCTTTTGTGGGGGACTGTAGAGCTCTAAAATCTTGGCCCCTTTTAGTGAAGATGGCAAAAGCAACTCGTAGTTCTTTGTGTAAGAGATGCCCACAAACTGGTTCGTGAAGGTGCCCCTTCTTCTCCTAAGAGTCTGGTATCATCAGTGGCAGTTGGATCTGAGGGGCAGAAGAGGCAGGCTTCTGTGCACCTCAATCTGCTGGCCTTGCCTCATGCTCCTATTTCTTCCAGTAGCATATGTGTACCTAGTTCAACTGAGGCAGCAGCTTTCGCTCTCTCCTCTTCTCAGCTTGCTATTCTGGCGTCTGACCCTGTGTCTCATGATTCTAGAGGCAGTGTGGTATAGGTGACCCTGGAAAGCTCTTCTGGAAAGTTGGTACTTCCAAAGGCACCTCCAATACATGTTGGAAGTTCCTCAGAACAAATGAGATTAGTAGCTCCTTCTCAGAAGAATGTGATACAGGTTGCATCTCCAACACATGTTGGGAGTCTTTCACATGAAGGGGGCCCTTCTGGACAAATGGAACATCTAACGCACGTTGGAGACACCTCAAGGCAGGAGGAGTTTCCCCCTCTTCCCTCGAACAAGCCTGGGATACCTTTACCTTCAACCACGCCGCGTGTCTCGACCTCTACACCTTGGAGGTCTTCTGACACAGTGGCAAGGGTTACAGGTATCCGCTTCTCTGAGTGGATATGCAAAGGTATGTCATCTCCAGCCACCTCACTTCATGTCTTAGAGGCCATTGCCACCATGGCGGAAAATAATAAGAAAGAAGTTGCATCCTATCTTTAGTAGTTGCAGGCCAAGCAAGAATCCATAGATATTTTGTTACCACCAGCTGAAATTTTTTATGAGATTCAGGAGTGCAGGTCAACCTTTGAGCGCTTTGGGGCCCCTGTCATGCAGATCAGTCATGAGACTCACCGTCGTCATGTGGAGCAATTAGTTGCATGCTCTATTGTATGTTACTTCACTGCACTCTTCTTGGATCCGAAGCGTGTGGGATCTTGGTTATCTGGGCATCTACACAAATTAGGGCTTCCTGCATATCAATCTGTCAAGCTCGTGGCCAAAGATCAACGTTGTTTTCTTCGGATGTTTGAGTCTCCTGAGCCAGTGGCTCAACTCATAGAACGAGGTGTTGATCCTCTGTGGAAATATTTCTTGTTGTATCAATAGTATGTTTCTGGCTCTTTTCCAGGTAAGCCAGAGTTTCAGGATTCTGAGTTCATTTCTGCTATTGCTAGTGAGATTGGACTTCACCTGCAACATGCTATAACCAATGGCATTATTAAGATTTGTGTAGCACGCTCCATTCATCGTGATCTACCTCAGACAATTGTTGTTCAAAGTGGGTCCATGTTCTTTCCATTCAAGCTACGATTGTTAAATGGCCCAGAGCTGGCTCTCATGTTCTCTGAGGCCTCTCTCTTTGCTCAATATCGTAAGTCTTACCAGCAGGCTCCTCCAGTTGCCTCTGCTACCAATCCTGTTCCTAGCTCTGCTCCTTCTTCAATGGATGTCTCTCGTCCCCCTGTGAATTCCTCTACATCTACTCCAACCACTGGTCCCATGCCTCTGCTGCTGGATTAACAGAGGCAAAGGTTGGAAGAGATTCAGGGATCGTAAGAGCAAGTTGAAGCGGCTTGTGGGCAAAGAAAAGAAAGGAGCCCCTAAGGAGCATGAGCTATCAAGCTCACGTGCTGGGCACAAGACCCCAAGCTGCTACTCATCTGATTGTAAAGAGGAGAATCCACCTTCACCTCTCATCCATGAACACTTCAAATGCAAATAGAACCCTTGAATAGAGCCTAGTCGATCAAAGGCTTTATCATAATCTCGTCCCATCTTTCTGATATGGGAGATAGCCATTAAGGCAATTGCATGGCTGAAAACATTTTTTTATCTTTGTTGTAGATATTTCCTCTCCACCTAGAGCAACGGCACATCTGTGCTTCCAGACAGCCCAAAGTGCCACGCAAATGATTGAGTACTCCACCAGCCCAATCTGCGGCCATTGTAGTTGTACATGATCAACTTGTAGAATGGGAGAGACCCATTCCCAAAAAGCCATCACCTTTGGGCAAAAGAACATGTGATTGACGGATTCCTGCTCGCCGCAAAGAAGAGGGCAGCTAGTGTCTGTTACAATTTTCCTCTGGAGCAACCATGTTTTGGTGGCTAAGCCACAACACCAACTGAGCCACATGAACATTTGAATTTTCTTAGCACAGAATGAGTTCCAGCATCTTTTTAGTTTGTCTCGTGTATTCAATCGTAGAGAGATTAATTCTGGTGGATACTACGCAGGTCATCATCAGCCAAGGCTTTATAGACCTCATGAACTGAATATGCATGTTTATTATTGAGCAGCCATACCTCCTCCAATCCATCAATGCCTGTCAACATTCTTACCTTGCTCAGAGAGCCTTATCTCCTTTTACTTATCTAGTATGAAGTAAGCACATGGTGTCGCAGGCTCGTGTTCCAGCAGCACCCTCTTGTGCTTACACAACTAGATGAGAGATATTCATTTTGTACTTATTCTTGCTGATTAATAAACTTTTTGTTCGTCCTTCAAAAAATAATAATAATAATAATAATAATAGGCAAGTGGAGGCTAGTAGACTAAAGGAAGAAGTTGAGAATAAAAAACTTCAAGCTCTAAAAAGAATTGCCAAGGAGCATGTGCTAAAGGTAAGTTTAGAGGCCAAGGCTATGAGGGAAGCAGAAAAGAATGCTGAAAAAAGGCTAGAGGAAAATGCTAAGAGAATGAGGGTTGTATTATTCAATGAAAGTGGTAAGAGGAAATTAACAGTTGATCAAATTTTTGGGCCTTCTAAGACTTTCCAAAAGGAGATAATTGAGGCTAGAAAGATGGCAAAGATGAAGCTACTTTTGAGAAGGGGTTATGCACTTAAAGCACATGATCTTACTGGGCCAGCACAATTTTGTATACATGTAAAGGCTTAAATCTAATGAATGTGTTGTATTGTAATTATCAAAATGAATTGTTCTGTTTGGGGTAGCATGTTTATGGCTTGACAAATGACAAATTAAATGCATTAAGTAAACTAGTTTGCTATTATTTACGTACATTGGAACTTTAAATTTTAATTGATGTAATAATATGATGGAAATGATAGTGGTATACAAGTTGTGTTGCTGCAAGAAGAATTTGTTGATGTAAAAGGTAAGCAATTGTTATCAGGTTTGGACTAGTTACCCTTCTATCCCATTTTTTTCATGAGCAAAGGTGATCCTCTGCCCATTTCCCACTTTAACATGTTTGCTGATTTTGCAGCTGGGATGTTCGGAAGCGGCCACAATGCTACAGGGGTCCAATTCCCCTCATTCCAGTGGGTAAAGGGTGCAAAGTACTTTAATCCCATCGATCCGAGACATCGGATCGCCATTCTAGAATGGGACGAGCATGCATGTTTTGCATGCATGCGGGCGGCGCATGCTCGTTCTGGTTGGGAGTTCGCTATTTTAGGCGCGTTTCTGCTTCGACTTCTCATCGGCGCTTCCTCTTCTCTCTCAGTAGTACCTTATTCTCTTTGAACCCACCCTCCCCCCCTCTTTGTTATTGTATTTTTATCGCGTGGCACGCGCGTAATCAGCCCCTCCACTCTGGGAGGTTTGTTTTGTCTTGTTGTTTTGTTGGTGATGTGCAGGTACAGGTTAGCGAGCGGCATCTGTTTCGACTTTTCCATTCGTGGGTTTTGGGAGCGATTTTTATGCCTTACGTTTGTCCAAGCCCCTTGCCGAAGGCTTATCACTAGGGTTTTTCCTCGAAAACCCGAAAGGGCGGGGTTTTTTAATCCCGGTGATAAGCTTTCGGCAGGTACACTACCCCAATCTCTATTAGCATTGTATTTTGTTGGGGTCCAAATGATATAATTGGATTTTCCCTTTATTTTTTATGGGTAGTTCGCATGTGTGCGGCTACCCACTATCCACCATTGTAGAAAATCTGCTGAGATGAATGAGAAGCAAGTCTAAGTCGGGCGGTTTGTTGGTTTCATGCGAGTCCCATTCTAGAATGAGCTAGCATGTCCACAATTGGAATGCAATAAAAGGTAAATGCTCTGCTACAATTTAATATAAGTTCATAGTTTGAACATGCACTGAATTGGAAAGGTTGTTAACTTTTGTAGGTAATTGGATCATCATGCACTACAAAGGCTAATGGGGGTTTGTAACGTACTGATTTGTGACGCATATTGATTTGCCACACTATTTTATTTTTGTCACACATGACAAAAAGCAATGAAATTTGTAACGAGTGGCAAATGTTAAAGACTTATAACGCGTTATTAAGATTTATACGAACCCATTTGTAACGTGTGACAAACATTAAATTTTGCAATGCGTTACAAATGAAATTTATAACATGTGATAAACATTAAGATTTGCGACCTGTTACACATGTAATTTGTAGCGTGTGACAAATAACTAAAGGTTTTGTAATGCGTCAGTAGCGGGAATTTGCCATCCGTTACGCCGTCTCTTAGCTAAAGTAATTAGGGAGGTGGATCCTCTAAACCACATTAGTTATATAATCTAAGTACACTATTGTGGGATAAATTTGTAAGAACCCCATACCAGCAGTAGTGTTATAAGGTTAAAATATTTGCATGCATATAAGTCAAAAGTTAATGTTAAGTACATAAAGTTATGTCTTGTCTATAAATGTTGGTTGAGATATGTTAAATATTAAAGATAATAATGTTACATAAATATATGATTAAAGCTTGTGAGGATATAATTCACTCCAAGGATAGGTAAATGACCTTTAAGGTACTTGTAAATAGGAATCAGTAAATTGTTTTATTCTAAATATAGAAATTGTAAGTCTATATGTGTAAGGTTGATGCATCTCTCTACTAAGGTGGAGAATAAGAGCCACATGTCTAAGATGGAAAGATGCATGATGCTGAGGACATCATCAATTCAAGGTGGGGAGAATGTGACGTTCCAATATATTATATAGTATAAATACCTATATTATACTATCACATCACAGTACATGTCAAGCAGATTGACATGTCAAGCATAGGATATGTCAATATACTACACATGCATGCCACCTAGATAGCTAGCATGTTAATATATTGTAAGGGGTTGCTCCACGGACATATAAATACATTGACATGTACTTATTCAATGCAAACATTAGGAACCATTATATTATACGTGACGATATAATATAACTCATGAGCTAGTTAACATGTGAGTTGCACATGATGCCATAAATCCAATAACATGGAGACAAAAGTAGATTTATTAAGCTAAGGAAGAAATACAAAATTTTGTAACGCATCATAAGTGGCTCAGATGCGTCACAAAATTATTCTGAAATTCTTCTTTTTCTTGATTCCCACGGCCTGGCCACAAAATTATTCCGAAAATGCTCTCTGTTACTTGATTCCCGCCAATCTTGTTGGCCAATCTTGTTTGCGGTGCGGGTCGATCCGTAGGCGCTCCTCATCATCTTTCCAGGTATTTCTAATCCTTCACATTCAATCTAGAATTTATGCATCACGCATCTGAAGGGCCCAGAAAATTTTGATGAAAATTACCGCGGTACAAAATATATGGATGGATCGTTGTGAAAGATCTCACGTAAAAAGATTCATGTATGTTTTATTTGCGCCACAATCGTAGCAAACTGTCTTTTGAAAATTGTTTCATGATGCAGTATTGCTATGTTGAAGAACTTATGTCATACATGGAGAACTGAAGGCCTATTTTTTTGTAATGGCTCCAGTGTCAATGCTTGGGCATCTGCAACGGGAGATAGAATCCCTGATTGACATGAATTGTGTGGTATATGCTGGAAATCATCAGGATATATCAGTTGTCCAGCAACATGAATTCTAGCACTCTAAATAGAGAAATGCTTCAAAATTTAATGCAAAATTTGTAGTTATTATGCATGTGTCATTCATGAAACAAATATTCATTCTATTGCACTACAGGTTTTAGTGACAACTTTTGAGATATTGATGTAAGATCATATATCTTTCTGAAGTTGAAATGGCAGCATTTGGTACTTGATGAGGCTCACAGGTATATTACAATGTATTTAGCTTGTTGCGAAGTTACACTCTCTTCTTTTGACAAGCTAAAGTCAAGGACTCCAAAACAACTTCGGCCCTTAGGCAAATAGACGCGAGACAAGGGGTTTGCTTTTTCAAACAGGGACACCTATTCAAAACAACATGAAGGAGATCTTGTAAGGACAAAAGGCATGCTTTAGGTTTTTGTTTTGATGTTGCATTCAGTAACATCTCCTTAGTTTTGTTCACTTTTTAGTAGTCTTTTAAATTTATTGAATCCTGAAATGTTTGACTCCGAGGATAGTTTTCTTGAAAAGTATGGAAATCTCAAAGACAGTTTTCTTGAAAAGTATGGAAATCTCAAAGACGCAAAGCATGTAAGATGGTTTAAAATTTTTCTGTTATATTTTCCGTCATACTAAAACATTCTATTTAACTGTTTTTTTATATGTCTTTTTAGGTGGAGGTACAAGAGAATGTACTAGGTGCATAAAATAGGTGTATGTCAGATACTTGACATACATCTAGCTACATAATGTTTTTTTCGTGTCTGATCTTTGACATAGGATCTTGCTGAAAAGCAGACTATGGTGCTTCAGAAGCTCTACAATCACCCTTTCTTGTGCCAAGGTTTACAAGAAGACCTGGTTACTAAGTACATTGCAGCCGGTCTTCAAAATCAAAATGTTGGTATAGATCTCTGTGTGTACCTGGCATGTTTTTTTTTTTTATCTAACATATGTCTTTGTTGGAACAGAGTGATGGGCCAGATCTAATACACTTCTCATGTGACAAACTTCTGAGAAGATGTTATTGATGGCAAAATTTTGCCTATGCCAAAGGACGTTGGTCGACATATTTTGATAAATATGGACTAGACGAGGCTATTCTAGGTGATATGCCATTTGATGAGGATGACAAAAAAAATGAGAAAAATAAGCCTTTTGAAGCATGGAGCCTATGATATCTTGAAGGTGTGCCAAAGGATTTTCTTGTGCACAATAATGAGGACCCAAGTTTCTCAATGTTTTTGCTAATAACATTTATAGTAGGAGGATGGAGATGTGGCAACTACAGCGGAGTTTACAAAAAAAAAAACATTGAGCAGATTCTAGAGAGCCGGACTAAGAAAAGATTGGTTGGAGATATATGCAATTTGTTTGGTAGGTTACCTTATGGCTCTTTCGGAATTGCTTGTTGTATGACAGATTGTAAACTTTATTTTTTTGGTTTATGTTGTTCCAGGCATAGTAGTAGCAACTTCTCTGTGGCTACTTTTGTCTCAAAGCCAGAATGTGAGAACTCTAGGCCAGACCTTTAGATGAACACCACAGATTTTTGGGATACGGCTTGGAGCTTCTAAAGCAGCGAAAGATATTATAGATTATACTACATAAATGTGTTGAAAAACTTTCAGCCATACTTTTTATATGCTTCATATTCTATCATGTAATCAAGATTTCAGGGTGATTTTTATTACTCTTTTTTGGAGGCTCCAATTAAATATTTTTTCTCCTTTTTTATTTTGATTTATCTGTAATTGACACATATGACAACTAACTATGAAACAATTAGTAATAAGCATGATGAATGTAATACGTAACAAAGGTAAATTCACGTAATATAAAAATTATAACTTGTAACACGCGACAACTATGATTAACTTTTGTTACACGTCACAAATATTGTATCAATAACGTGTTATAAAATATCTGTAACGTGTTACAAGTAGTGTTTCGTTGGTAATGCGTGAAATCACTTTTTGTGACGCAAATAAAAAAATACTTATTAATGTATTTTTCGTTATAGAAAGCGTGACAAACTATATTATATTCTATTAGTGATGCAAGCCTACTGCCACATCATGTTGGACAATCATTGCACCATTCTGAGAACAGGTGCACCATCTTTAGGCACATCATAAACCATAATGGCACTACGCTGCACCATTCAGGTCTTGCAGCTCACCACATAAGGCAGGGAGGTCACCAAACTCCTATACCATGAGGGCCAGCATATCACCATGAGGCAAAAAACTTCCTTGTTTTGATTCCAAATTGCATGACGATGCCACTAATTTTCTAAAAAAAAAAACTTGGTTATGTGCATTGGATCTAGAGAAAAATCTAGGTTTGGCATGTTTCAGACCCTAGTAATTATGATTTAACCACTAGCAAACTGTAGGTGGGCACCCTCCCTTAATTTCTTTCAGATGCAAGTGAAAAGTGCAGAACAGAGGGTCAACAGAATCACAGATTAACACGCGAGAATCGCAGGCAAATCTTTGGATGCCAGAATCACATGTAAATCTTTGAAATGTCGTTGGGATACAGCAATAAAAATTTCTATAAGAACAATCCAGAGGCAAAGAACTGTGACGCATATGCTGGGAATGAATCGTCCACGTGGCAAAATGTGATTAGAGATCAAGCTGGAATTAGGATCGTTCACGTGGCAAAATGCGATTAGAGGTAAGGCTGAACATCAACAAGCTGGTTTTTACGTAGTGCTCGCCAGAACCCAGCAAAACTTCCGACAATTAAGTAGCTAGCACATGCCACGTACAAAATACTCTGTTTTGCGAGCAAGCAATTATGAATAGGTACAAGCACGCAACAATTTAAACTTAAGTACTACTAATGAGATTTGCGACTTATGTGATTGAACAGCTCTAGTTGTGGCACGGCAAAGGAAAGAACGGCCGCCCGTTCAAGTGAAGACTCAGAAAATGGAGCTGCCTCAACTGCGGTTGCGCTTGCCCAATGAAGGAAAGGATTATAAGAACGCAGAGCCCTTGTCTCCAGCAGCCCGCATGTTCTCTCAGCCTCGAATGTCTATCTTCATTAGTTGCGTCATCAAATTCAAAGACCCAATCCATGACATTCCTGCTTTCAAACAGGGTATCCTCGATACCTTGATTCTACAAAAACGATTCTCCTCTGTTATGGTACTTCTTCTCTTTTGTTAATATGAGGGTTGTACAGTTTTTAGTTTTTAAAAGGAATCACAACTTTTGCTTCTAGACAGAAAAACAGGAAAAAAAAAATTCTCGTTCTGATTTGAGTCGAGATCTCTAACATGAATGATCATGATTCAGAGGTTAGATAAACGGGGACACGAAACTTGGGTACAGACAGAGATCGACATAGATAAGCATGTAATTGTGCCATCGATTCCTCCTAGCGAAGTAGATTCAAGTGACTTGGTTGAAGACTATGCATCTCATCTTTTGACTGAATCATTCGATCCATCTAGACCGTTATGGAATATCCATATTCTCAATGTAAGATCAGAAAATTCAGCTGCAGCAATGATTTTAAGGCTACATCATTCTTTAGGGGATGGTACTTCAATAATGTCATTCGTTCTGTCCTGCACAAGGAGAGTAGATGACCCTGACAAGCCACCTTCACTTGTTCCCATTGCTAGGAAAAAAACTCAAAGGTCCCATCTGCAAGTCATATGGAACCTTTTCCTTGTTATATGGTACAGTTTGATAAGTATTGTGAAGTTCCTGGCTACGTTACTATTTTTGGAGGATAGCTTAACTCCTATCAAAGGGTTCGCAGGAGTCGAAAAGTTGCCATACAAAATTTCATCTTTAAGTTTCTCCTTGAATAAGTTGAGAATTGTCAAAGCTGCGGTTGATGGGGTAAGCTTCTGATATTGTTTTCTTCATACTTTTAGAGCTGAAGGCTTTGGTTAATCAAGAATTTTAGTTTGTTGTTTGAATGGCAGACCATAAATGATGTCCTATTGGGGATGATTTCTGCTGGAATTACACGTTATTTACTGCAGAATCTCAGGTGTTCCATCAATGAAAAGGGTCTGCACTTGTTCACCCAACTGTTTTAACTAAAATTGTTTGAAATTCCATGTTCCTTCTTTATGTAGATCTCAGTGTGAAAAAGGAAGCCCGAGAACACGATAGATATAATTTGAAAGGCCTTCAAATTACCGCAACATCGTTAATGAATATTAGACCATCAGTTGGCTTACAGGTTCAGTATTTGCCCAATCTATTACATTTACTCTTATTCATCTACTATTTGTAATCGACAAATGCTAGGTTTTCTTGCTTTATCATATGCTCTGGTCTTCTATTGGGATTTTATGATAATGTTCTTTAATTGTCATTTCATCTTTAGAGTGCCAGAGAATAATGGGAGAAGTAGGAAAGATTCTCTCAGTGGGTATGCCTCTTATGATCCATTGGGCAATGCTCAGTGAGTATATCAAGTTATCAATGTTTAATGTTGTTTACTACTACAGTATAGACTATGCAGGCTTGTTAGATACTGCGCATGAGGATTTGGGATAAGATTTTCACTTTATTGTTGGATCTATAGCTTGATAAGGCTAGGACATGAGACCTGACTCACAGAGATCTAAAGTTTTACTTAGTTCCTCTTCTGATATACAGAAATATTTCGTCTTATGCTGAAATGGTTTCAACGCTTTCCTTAATATGTGTCTAAGTTCTTCCAACGGTGAACTTAATGAAAGTACTAACTCAGGGGTTATAAATTTGGAATGCTAGAACTTGAATTTTAGCAAAATCAACTGTTATAAACAATCAACAGAATCTGATCTTGAGTGCCATCCTGCAGGAAGTAAGCCAAATGCTGAGAAAGGGATCACAAGCACGTTGGGGCAATCAAATGGGTTACATGTTGGTTCCTCTAAGACTAAGTGACTGTGAAGACCCTCTTGAGCATGTCCGAAAGGCAAAGCTAATAAGTACTCAAAAGAAAACATCCATTGAAGCATATTTCACATATGCATGTGGGTCGTTGATTGTAAAGCTTTTTGGTCCAAATGTAAAGCCTCTACCACGATACCATCTGTCATTTTTTTCTGGCAATAAATATTTCATTTTCCAGTTCTAACTCCAATTTTTTGATATATAATCTCTCCAGGTTGCAGCAAACATTATCTATAGAACCCTAATGCATACAACGCTTTCATTATCAAATATGATTGGACCATTAGAACAAGTAGCATTTTTGGGAAATGAAGTAATAAGCATTGCTCCTACTTCGATTGGCCAACCTCAGGTTAGTTATCACCATGTGTGTTGTTCACACAGTCATATGTTTTGTGACATCATTCATGTCTCTGAGGAAGTTTGTATAACCGTTCCCGAGTCTATCCAAACTTGCCTCCTCTACAGTAGATTCATTGAGGAATTTTCCATTCCTTAGCAATTTGGATGGAGCAGCTTAGCACCTCGATGTCGGCTCTTTGCGTCTTTACAGCCATTATGGTAGAACCAATAAATATTTATGACTCCCTACATCCATCAAGTCAGTTGGTAGTCTGCATTTTGCATTTACTCTAGTGCTTCTGAGAACAGAAAGAAGATTATTGTATCATAAAGACTGGCACTCATGGTTGTGGCAAACCTACTTTTTTGCTGTCGTTCTTAAAGCAAATTGTTTAACACGCAATTGCGTCTTTTTTAACTCCAGTCATTTACTTTTCGTTGTTACAGGCATTGTCCATTCACATGCAAAGTTACTCAGGAGGGATACATTTAGTGGCATCTGCAGCAACAAGTATCATCCCTGACCCAAAAGTGTTGTTACAACATTGTGTAGAGGCACTGGAAGACATGGTAAAAGCATCAATTCAACTGGCATCCAATAACAAAGAGAGTAATCTCACAACAGGCACTAACATTTCTCAACTTGTGTAACATAAAACCTGAAATTTTATATGCCACACTGATGGCATATTCCTGAAGGTTCACAAGATCATTGGGACAACGAAAACAAACCCAATGCTTTAAGTTCAATCAATGCGTGTTGGCTTCCAACTATAGAAGGCAGATAAATAATCCCTGTAAATTCATGCCACCAAAAGCTTGCAGATATCATTCGACCATGTTTGATGACCAGCCCTTTGAGTTTACGATATTGTTGATGTTGCCCTCTTAGTATCATTTGGACAATGGAGAACCTTCAGCTGGAGGGAGACCAACAGGTGGATGCTGCTGCAGGGGCAGAATGTCATAGATAGACAAAACCTCTTGGCTATTACCAGGAGTAGAAAGGCCACTAGCATCAGCCCATTCGGGGGAAAAACATATAACCAAATGGGATTTAGCCCACCTAACTCAACAGAATTTTTCCTCGTGGATGTAGACCATGCAAGGAAATTTAGCAAGCCGTTCTTCTGTTAATATACCTTGAATCCAAAGTAACATTTCCAGGATAACCATCATCCTTTGATTTATTATTATAGGTCGTATATGGGTATCAATTAACATTGCCACTTTATCAAGAGTAGACCAAGGACCAAGCACTATCAGGGGAAAGATCTTCAAGAAATGGCTTGCAGTTTTCTTGGCTGTAAGACAGAAAATAATCTAGAGAGAAACATTCTAGAAAAGAAATCATGTTTCTTGTAAAAGCACCAATTGCATTCCAACTAATGTCATAATTCCCCTGGGGTATGCCATGGGCCAAAACACCCCCGAATACGATTTTTTGAAAGACAAATTTGACTTCTTCTTATCCCGTGCAAATGGAACTCCACTCACATAGACACATTGAGATGTCACCCAAAAGTGAACCCCCCTTTCCCATGACCATCCCTTTTGATAGTTTATGGGCCATCATTGCAAATTTTAGAAATTTCAATCTGTAAGGCAACCTTCTTCCAAGCAATACTAACTTTATAGTTAGATAAATAAGCTCTACTTCTGAAGCAAAACGATTCAGAGCATAATCTGCATGTGTTAAGGAATATATGATGTTCACATAAGAAGCTTTTGAGTAACCTATTGTTCCCCATAGCATATCCTCTGATTCTTAACTAGGTATAGAGCCAGTCTCACAATGGTTGGTTAGAAGGACAATTAATATCTTGAATAGTTTCATTTGCAGTATTGCAGTTGTGGAGAATATGACTTGAATGAGAGGATGGCCTGATGCAAGATTTTTCAAGCCAACATTAAAATTTTGGCCGAACATAGATTTTTCAAACATTTCTAAGAAAAGGAAATTTTTATTGCGGCTACTGGGATGCTTAGAAGATTTCTCCTTAGCTATCACTTTGTAAGCTTTTTGGGTTAACTGTCAATGCTTTCAAAGGGTCCAACATTCTTAAGACATGCTCATTTGTGATGGTAATCTTATCCATAATTTAGGAGTACTTGGAATCCATTCAGGATGGTTTTGGCCTCATTCAAGCTTAGCCACCTATCTTCCTTCCAAAGATCTTTGCGTCAGGTAATCCCAACATTTTGCCATTTTGGTCCCTTGTAATAGCAAGCTTGTAATATCATCCTTGGTAGACTTTAAAAAACGCCCACTTATTAAACCCAATGCTTTAGGATGCCTTTAAAGATGTTACTGTATTTAAGTTGGAAATATGTTTCTTTATCGATAGGCTTATCTATTTTGAATGTTTGACTTTATAAATCCAACCGATCTCTAAAAAAATTTCAGATTTAGCTTTGATTCGATCACGACAACTAGAGTTGAGTCTGTATTGTCATTGCTAGACAGAGAATGTATCTAGCTTGATGGGAATTATGAGTTCTCCGAGCTCTCTTTTTATTTCGTAGGTTCTTCCAATTCCATGCAAAAGCATGTTTGACTTTCCTGAACAATGTCAATTCCGCAACTCTAAAGGTCTTTTGGAGATCTAGGGCAGCAGAACATCTTCTTGAATTTAAAATGATTGCAAAGAAAGATTTGAATATCTACAAACATGTTGTAGATAATGTAAAGCAGACAATCGTCATCAATAAACATGCTAGAAGTAAAGACATAAATCAGGCAAGATCTGGCTGTAAGTTCTTCTAGCAATCGTGCTGTTGTGGCAAAAGTACTGAATTTGGAAAGGAAGGCTAGTTATGAGTCTCTTGACAAGAGAAAGATTACTGACTTTGGAGGATCATGGTCAATGTTCAAGAGGAGAGGTAGATGTGATAGAATTTCTGATGCAAATCATGAGCATATCTATAATTTTTGGATATCTGAGACAAGGGTGTCTCCTAATAAACGACAAGTTATCAGATTAAGAAGAAATCTTGATGGCAAGAAGATAGCAAGACCACAGAATTTGCATGCAATCCACTTCCTCGAAGAATCACAGGTATGTTATGAGTTATGCTACAATTTTAAATATGTAATAACTTAATTAGATTTGTCAATGCATGTAATATTCTATAAACGTTTCAAACGACAATTTCCAAACATAATCCAAACATAAAAGTTGGAATAAGGTTATTTGAGGCTTTGAAGCCAAAGTTCGTGAGACGACTTAAAGAGCGAGAGACATGTTGCTGCATCTATCACATGCAAGTTGAATTTGTGAGGCAAACTGTCAACAAGGTACGAAGAGATTCTAAATTTCATGGGCCTAGCTGTAGATGCAAATGCGGTATCTGTGGTCCAGGACCAATATGTGAAGCATATATGTACACTTTCAACAGTGTGAGCGATCGAAAGGATGATGTTACATCTTGGCACAAGCCAACGTGTTTGCAAATGGATTGCGGGGACTGTGGGCTGAAGGCTTTCCTCAAATGTTCAAAGGAGCGGAGTAAATTGAATAGATTGGATTGGAAGAACTTTGAAAAGGTATTTTGGCATATCTTTAAAGTGTTGTTTCTTTCAATCAGTGTCCTTAGTTGAGTGAATGAACCATGTTAATGATTAGTGTCTATTTGAATTTCTTAGCATTTCTTCAAATAAGTTTGTTGATCAAAGATGAATAGTATCTTTTTAGCATTTCTAAGCATTTCTGCACATACTTTTTGTTGATTAAAGAATTGTTGTGCATGTTGCAGACGAAAGAGACTTACGTGAAGGATGTGGGCAAAGGTGGAAAGCCAATTGTTAATACGAAGGATGTTATGAAGTTGGTTTATAAGAATACATCAGCGTATGAATTTAGGATGCATCGGAATGCTCTAATTAAGCAGTTCATTCCTCATAACTATGCGACAAGATGGCAAGCTGATCAGTTCAAGGAGTGCTTGCAAACTTTTCCAGAAGATACTATTGTCTCTGCGATTGACTTCGTAGAGAACTATACTGTTAAAATCCAAACATTGCACTAGCGAAACGATCAATATTCCATGCTAGTTCATATTATGTATAGGCATGCCATGAATGGGAAAGTTCCAAATATTAAGATTGGTGACCACAAGTGGTGAAGGAGACCCATTTCTACATGTCTGATGATCAAGAACATGACTCTTCATTCGTCCAGCATTGCCTCCAGAAGCACGCAGACTATTTGGCTGGAAGAGGTATAACTTACTCAAGGCATGTCTTTTGGTCTGATGGTTGTGCGTCGCAGTTCAAGTCTTCAAGAGAATTCTATCATTTAGGAAGGTTTTTTGAGAAAAATGAAGTACAGATTGGCTGGAATTTCTTTGCCTCCTCGCATGGAAAGAGCGAGCATGACGGTGCAGGGGCTGTCATAAAAAGAATACTTACAAGTGAGATGCTAAAGAGGGATAGCACATCTCTTTGTAATGCGGATGATGCGGTCAAGTTCTTGACATGGTACGTCATATCAAAGAGAGGCTTGCAAGATAAGAACATCATCCAGTATGCAAACAATAAGTTATCTGACTCAAACAGTACAAATGTGCTCATGTAAATAATGCTAACTTGGTATGTCTATGTTTGTAGGCACTTTTGGTTAATAGAGGTGGGGAAAGTGTGCAGGAAATTACGTTATGACTGTGATACATTGAAGGGAACTACAAAGATACACACCATTAGACCAATCTGTCAAAACAGACCCACTACGGTAGCTCACAAATGTTTGTCTTGCTTCTGTCGTAGTTGTTGGAAGGGCTTATGGAATAAATGCTTGCATGTAAAGAGGCTGGGAGGTTACACATATTCAGAATTGAAGCTATATATCATGGAGAATCATATTCCTATGTGCAATATGAAGGTGACAACCAATGGAAAGCATAGATTGTGGAAGTGGGTGATAATTTTGTCGTCAATGCGAAAGCAAACAATGAAAAGAACATAGAGTTTTGGATTATCAAGTGTACTGAGCCCAAACATGTTGTGGAAAATGCTTTTAGAGATGAATGGGGTTAAAAATTCAGCAGACAAGGAGTTATCTTAACTGCAAATATTATAAGTTTGTTGGTGAAAACATGTATGAGTTATTGAGTCACATGCCTGGTATAAATTGGCCTAGTGTACATTGACCTGGTGTCATATGATCTGGTTCAAAAGGAACCTGGTGTAATAATGATCTGGTGTAATTTGTAATTGCATCCCAAATGATAGAATATTACGTAATAGAAACATGTTAGTTAAATTTTCTCTATTAGTTCCTTATTAGGCATACCAAGTGACGTGGCAAAGCCACATATGTTGCTGAAATGGCATGTTGTTTAATTAGCAATAGTGCAGCTAAATTTCTTTAACTAGATCACTTTGAAATTGATGATTACATGGCATGACACATCTATGATGACCAGGCACATGTGATGGTACCACATATACGACCAAATGTACAGTCCATGTCACGTGGACTACTGACATGGCAACTGACATGGCATATATGTTGTCAACATTATTGCAGCTAAATTTCTTTAACTAGTTCCACTTTGAACTTGATGATTACATGGCATGACACGTCTATGATGATGTGGCGCATGTTGTGGTGTCACGTGTACTGCCAAATGTACAGTCCATGCTACATGGACTGCTATCATGGCATTTTCTTTATGAGGCACGATCCATCTAGATTTCTTTTGCTTGTCTTAGTTGGATCTTCATGATGACAAGGCATGATAGCTCTATGATGACATGGCACAAAATTTCTGCCACCTGTATAGAAAATACCATATGGACTGCTGACATGGATCATTTCAGCTTGATACTAGTTTAATCAGATTTATTTGTTGGTGTGGCAAGGCATGCCTATGATGACAATGCCTGCCACATGTGATGATAACATGGCGACATGTTATAATGCACAATCATGTTATTATTTTCAATTACTACTAATGTTTATCTTAACACACAATGTCTTTTGGAGTACATATTTTTTTACATGTCAAATGTGCAACTCTGCAGAACTAAATGGTAAAACACAAACCATTAACATCCAACATATAAAAATTAAATCCCCCAACACATAACAACTAACATATAACAACCATTGACATTAACAACCAACACATAACTACCATTGACATTAATTAACACAACCATTGGGTCCAACACATTTAAATTAAAATCCCCCTTAAACCCCCTTTGGTTTGGGTGCATATTCACACGGGGGGTGACTCCGGGCAACGAGAGCTATTGGATAGGCATATTCACCCCTTATTCCTTAATCTACACCGTATGTAAAGTTCCTCGTTTGTGCGGTATGCAAGTACAAAATTTGCTATGCTGTATAACAAGATTCGCAAAATACTATAAGATTTCAAGCGGAATACTATATGGTGTTGATTTTGTACGTGCAAAATACAATTATGAGGGCTCTCACTGCCCTACGTCACCTCACGTGTGAATATGCACCCAAACCAAAGGGGGTTTAAGGGAGATTTTAATTTAAATGTGTTGGACCCAATGGTTGTGTTAATTAATGTCAATGGTAGTTATGTGTTGGTTGTTAATGTCAATGGTTGTTATATGTTAGTTGTTATGTGTTGGGGGATTTAATTTTTATATGTTGGATGTTAATGGTTTGTGTTGCAAAAAATTTGTTTTGGCCCCTTCGGGGCCTTAGGGACATCCCCCTCCCCTCCCCCCCCCGGTGTGACAAAAATTTTAGAATTCAAACCAGAAAAAAACTAGAATTCATTTGAGGCTTTCATCACCTGTAGCTTTTGAATTTCATCACAATAAAACAAATAGAACATAAGTAAAAGTTACCATAAAGATAGAGCATATTGATCCCATTATTCTGAAAGTCATAAAGTTTGCAACACCCATACACAAATATTTTTGAATGAAAGTCATAAAGTTTGCAACACCCATACACAAACATTTTTGAACTGGAATTTAACAGCAGCCTTTGGCCTCCATGGATTCTTGTGGTGAGAAACCAAAGTGGGAAACTTTTCTGCTTGTTAGCACAAGGATGTAGAAGCCTTGGCATTTGCTTAATAACTGCCTCAAAATCTAAAAATGCATGGTAATTTTTTGCAAGCTTCATTCGGAATGAGCCATAAAACAATATCCAATAGCGCAATCCTGTATTAATCAGCTGGTAGGATGTGAAAGCCTACCAAACCCGGCCGAAAAAATTGCTGTTTTAGCATCCATATCATATACTATCAAAAAGATCTCAGAGAGAGCTTTCTAACGCAATAAAAATCATCTCAAACAGAGCTCTAGATCAAAAGTTATGATAAGAAATGTGTTGCCGGGGGGGAAACTGCACTACATGCGCCCTTCAAGCCTTTCATGTGCCCATTATGCACCACACACACTGCTTGTTAGCATAAGGATCTAGAAGCCTTGGAATTTGCTTAATAACTGCCTCAAAATCTAAAAATGCATGGTAATTTTTTGCAAGCTTCATTCGGAATGAGCTATAAAACAATATCCAATAGCGCAATCCTGTATTAATCAGCTGGTAGGATATGAAAGCCTACCAAACCTGGTCGAAAAATTGCTGTTTTAGCATAGATAGCTTAACCAAACATATCCATATCATACACTATCAAAAAGATCTCAGAGAGAGCTTTCCAACGCAATAAAAATCATCTCAAACAGACTCTGGATCAAAAGTTATGATAAGAAATGTGTTGTCGGCGGAAACTGCACTACATGCACCCTTCAAGCCCTTCATGTGCCCATTATGCACCGCACACACAAAAAGAGGGCTTTTGTTGTGAGCCATTGGTTGTTGACTATTGGAAAAAAAAGGCTAAAATCAATGGCTCAGAAATGGTGCACTCTAGATGTACGCATTAGTACATCCATTTGAATACATCACGAAATCATAGGAAAACCTTAGTGAAAAGCGTACAAAAACACAAAGAAAACCCCCTATTATTATGCTATATATTGGTAAGACATCAAGTAAGAGAGAATAGATAACATATTGTAATAATGGTCTTTTACACAGATAGTTGATGTAACAAAATTTGGGCTGTCATTACAAAACTACCACAAAATTTATTCCACATATGTGTGTGTCTATCTAATGCCAACAAACTGCTGCAAGGTAATGTCATCGTCATCTTCTGTTTCAGAATCTTCTTTATCTATTTTAGGGTCTTCTTTTGCTACTGGAGATTGAACTTCATTCTGCTCATTTGCTGTTGATGGTGTAGCATTTGGAACACCTATAGTCCGAATACCTACAGAGTTGAGTTATGCTGCCAAACCAACCTGCTCTGGACTAAAGAAGTTAGAATGTATGCTTTTGGTTCTGGATCCCCGTCGAATCCAATGACTCACGTTGTTGATTTGAATCTGTAGCCGCCAAATTACACCATTTAAGAAAATATTTATTTGAAGCAAATAAACAAATTCAATGACCTTACCTTTGGATTCAAAATTTTCAGTGGGTGTGTGGTGGCCTCCACTTGATTAAACTTCTTTTTACTAGCACGAGCATCTTTAATTGGGATTGTATGGTCCAAGTTAGTTTCAGCGGATTCAACATTGACTGTAATACTTGCCACAACACAGTCTTAGTAGCAGTTGAAACATTCTTAGCAGATCCAACATTCTTAGTTGTTGTAGATCCCACATTTTTAGTTGATCCCTCTAAATTATGTACCTTGTTTTTTGCTGCAATCCCATTCTTCTTCAATAGTGAGGCCTTCTTCCTTACATTCTTTGGTGGCTTCTTGGATTCAGGTCAGGGTAGCCCTTAAGGACGAAAGTTCGCCAAAAGGCTATTTTTTAAGGGTATCGAGAAATTTTGACGCTATGGTTTAGTAGGGCCCGTTATAGATGAAAAAAATAAAATTAGCCAACTTTTCTACAAACAAATCTCACTCCACTGGAAAATTCGCCACATCCACTAAGCGTCATAACTATGGATTCGCCTTATCCTCTACCCTCCTTCTCGAAGATTTCTTAAGGAATCGCCTAATATTCTAGGCTTTCTTCATAACCTAATCTATTCTCTATATCCATCCAGGTACATATGACAATTTTAAGAGTTATTTTTGTAGCTATTGTGTTTCAAATACTTCTACGGATGCATTGGAGAGCATTTTTTTTACAGACCTCCCTTTTAATAGATTTGTTTTATCTACAAGGATAAGCCACGTTCTCATTTGCAAAGGTTAAGTTGTGGTATTGCATCATGCAAGTATAGTTATAATGTGTTTGTGTCCTTGATTAAATATGGATGCCGGTGAATAAAATTTCACCATAGAAATTGCACTTGGAAAATAAAGACACTTAAATCTTGGCAAAATAATATTGGCCATGATTCGCCTAGATTTCTATAAAAAACATTCATGTCTAGAAAACATTCGCCAGCATAACTAATCTTGCAACTCTATTATTCGCCCGACCTTCTAAATTATGCTTAGACAAATTTGGCCTTAAGGGCAACCCTGATTCAGGTTTCTTCTTTCTGCCCATCTTGTTGATGGCCTCTTCATGATCTTGGGTGTCAGGAACATCGATTTGTACCCCTTCAGCATCTTCTGCTACAAAAGTAGCACCTATCAAGTGGTTTATGACCATTAGTTTTGAATTAAATCTCAAATGCAACAAATGCACAAAATATGTACCTGATCTGATTCATTAATCTCCACTTGTTGGTCAGGCTCCAATCTCTCTAAATATACACGTGTCCTAGTTAATATGGAACAAGCACTCAAAAGCAAGCAAAGAAATAAATGAAACTCACTTTTTGATGGGCTTGTCATCGACCTTGTAATTCTTCTTTTCACTTGCAATTTAGTGGGTTTGACACTCACAAATTATACATCTTCCTCATCTGACATTGGATCAGAGCCTTCGGTGCTACTTTCATCTTCTTGCTTGCCATTGACTGGTTTGAAATCAAAGTAGCCCAACTCTTGGTATAATTCAGCAGGCGGGTCTTCTTTGCACACTATACAATGCATGTTTTCAATGCATGTTTGAAAACAAAATAAGTGGAACTTATGTCCACAATGCAGATGCATTTGCAAGTTAAAATTGGCACTAAAGCCAAGCTATACATTGAACAACCAGATGCCCTATCTGCCTGTATCCAAGTACCAGCAATAGGCCTAATTAGTGATTCATGCACGAAAGAATTAAATGTTCTAATTTACTTATCCTTGTCTCTAAGTCTTCTACTGCTTCTTTTATCATCTCAAGAGACAACTTAATTTTGTTGATATCATACTCGAGAGAAGACCTGTTATCAGCATCTTTTTTCTGCTGCAAAACAGTTAGTAATGAAAGGCCATAGGTATTATTCTCTTCCTGTTCCAACTGAATCAATGCAATTGGCTCGTCCGGACATACTTCCTTCAAATCCTGCAACTTATTTCTAGCTTCAGTGATGCGCTTGGATAGAGTTGCTGCCATATGATCATAACCAGTAAGTTCTCCATTAGTATCAACTATCTACATCTCCTTTACTTTTAACTCTTGCTCTAAAACTGACATCTTAGGCTTCATGTCCTGTTGGTTAGTTTCTGAAGTAGAAATTGCAGCTACTACATTGCTTAACCCCAACTCTTCAATTGTAGTTTTTTTCCTGTTATTCCTTTTAGAAATTTATAAGCTGCCCCACAAATCTTGCCCGATCAAGCTTATATAGCTACCAGGGTTAGCAAGCGCCCTTTTAGTGTGTTGCCAAGCAAAACCCCTAGCAAAGTTAGTTCTAGCTTCATTATTCTTCAATCCAAATTGCTAAATCTTATGTACCAAATCTTGCAGCTCGTCATGGAATTCAGCTCTCCCTTTATATAGTTTGATTTTCATTCTTATTTATTCATTACTCCAAACAGAAAGAAAATCTGTCATGGGACAGTCATTCCAAGTTAGTGACGAAGGATCTCTACCTTCATTTGGCAAACCCTTGTACAAATGAAACTCCAATTCAGAGGTCACAATATTCATAGCCGCCGTCTGCACAAAGAGATAGGGTTATCTCTCCTGAATACAGAGTTATGCTTCAAAGCAACAAAAAAAATGAACCATACCTTTTCTAGACACGATCCTTCATGGGGTTCAGTACCTTCCATGTAAGGGTCCTTGAGATTCATCATGGAGCTTGAATAATCGCCCTCTATAAATGTCGAAGCTTTGAAACTGGAGTGAGAATGTAATATGAAAGGCTCCATAGGGTTTGACGGGTAAAAGATTCCCCTAAACATCACAACTTCAAATATATATATATATAAAAAAAAAACTAGGGGATGCGGTGATGATGCGGTGCTTGGCGAATGCGAAAATACAAAAGAATCAAACTAATCTAAAATTGCTAGAAGATCATTGGATGAAATTTGATAAAAGATCACCCATGAATTGAAAAGCAAACATGGAATTGAAGACCCTCTTGTCTTTCTCCCTGCAATTCATTTTAGGAATGTTTGGTATATTACAACGCATTTGTGTATATTTTTTATAGAACGGCCATTCTACGCCAAGTATATCCTGGAGATGGTTTGCACCATGTTGCAAGGGGCACGAGAGAGATCCAAAAGAACCACAACGCTCCCATCACTCATGAGACCTAATTTTATCCTAGAGATCCAAAAAATCTTCAAGAGTCTGCCGATCATTAGCCTTCGCAAGGGCACAAGTGGTTACCTACTTAAATTTAGAGTAACATTGAGATTGCCATTAAACTATTTGGGCATGCTCCCAGTAGAGGTTGTTGTTAGCTTGTCAAAGGAATGGTCTGCAATGGCCAACCAACATCTCATAATCACGAGGACCTTCATGTGCTTGCCATAACCAAAGTCAATAAGACTTTGAAGGTCAACAATCTTGATCATGAGTTCCTTTGTGACTTTCTGCAAGCTCATGACAGATCCATTCGCAAGCTTGACATAGTAAGGAGTGTTATAGTAGGTGGATACTAAATTGGTCATTTTGTCTCCATTTATACCTTATCTATTCCTTTTCTTCAGTCGCCAGTGGCACTCTAATCAATTTGTGAGTTTTCGTCATTTCCACTAGACAGTTTAATAGTGATCTCTTTTATTTTTCCTGCATATGTTGGGTTTAATAGTATGTAGTCTACTATGATCTTCCTTGCATATGTTTGGCATGTGTAGCCTCCTCTCCATTTCTTCATCCCAGTAGCTTCACAATTCCAGCTTCTATACATATATCTAATAACATCCTCCCTTGCTTCCTCGACTTTCTAGTATCCTCCGATATCCTGCCAAATCCTATGTAATTTTTCGATATGTTTCCTTAAGTCTATATGTGACACGAATTGCATTTGCTTCCCCCTTTCCTGGCATTAAAGTCCCCTAGCCCTATTACGATTCCTTTAGTCTTCCATTTATTTATGATTTCTCCAATCTGCATAAATTATTATGTATACGATCTTAGTTGCACATATACTATGATCAAGAACAATATATCTTTATTCAATAAGGTTAATCGTACAAGCAAATAATCCCTCTTCTATTCCTGATTCCATTACGATTTTATCCTCGAGCACATAACACGCTACATCGGCCGTTCCTTAACCTCTTACTCCATTTTTTCACCTCCATATGGGTATATTTGGTACCCATATATCTATTTATTTCTCTTGATATTCCAGGTTTCTGCTAACATCTTCTCCCTCGAGTTGCATGAGCCCTTCCAAGCACGGAGCATGAAGAGAGGAAGTGAAACGGAGTATATCCTCGACTAATCAGTGATAATGATTCTATTGTACATGTGTCAATTTGAGGCATATCTAGATCATGACTGGAGGGTGCTATATCCTTCCACATGACTACAATATATTCTGGAACTTGCACATTTTTAGCCTCTTTCCATTGGCATCCCAAGCATAATGAATAACATCTAATTTTCCATAACTTCAAGAATCGATATGATTCGATCGCCAACGCTTAGTTAAGCAGTTTGTTAGTCCCGTCCAATGGGCATCCACCATGATACATAAATATGGCCATGATTAGTAGAATCTAGATCAAAAACAACATTCTCTTATGTATACCTTAGCCAAGTTGAAGTGCTATTGTTGGAGTGTTATCATCCCCATCTTTGACTAAAACAAGGATTTGAAACATTTACATGAACAAGCTTGTAGCTATTGCATCAATTCGCACGGGGTCCCACAGGCTACGGATTGAGACAGGTAGATGGGAGCAGCCGCAATTGCCGCGAGAAGCGAGACTATGTGCCTGTTGCCAGTTACAGGTTATTGAGTTGCCCTGCTTTTGAGATAGTCCGGAATCATTTTTCGACCCTAGCATTCCATTCCACGCTTCCACAACTTCTCAGCGCACCATCTGTGCATGACTTGGCATTATACATACTTAAGGTTCTAGATAAACGTCTGCAATTACTGAGCCCTCAGTAGTCATTATCTAAGCTTGTCTAGTATCGTCATTACTGCAAAGGTTTTTCCCTTGAAAACCTTTCGAGGCAGGGGTTTTTTAATCCTAGTAGTAATGATTGTACTAGCCCATTGTATGGGTCCCATGACCTATTGGTCTCCGTGGACGTTAAAAAACTATTCTATTCTATTCTATTCTATTCTTTTGGGCCGCCAATGGGTGTAAATTCTATACTGGTGATCAAAAAAATGCGACTGCACCTAGCATCTAAAGCACTTGCATGTGCGCGCCTAGAAGTCATGCCTTAAATGCTTCTTGTCTATACTTTCCCAACTACTTGGATTAATAATTATCCCCTCTGGCACTCTCCAAGCTTTTAATTTTGATCTTATGTAATGCATAAAAAAGAAATTTTGTTGAGATACATTACATTGCTTCCTCTATAGAATAGAAGAAAGTTAGAAAGAGAAATCATAAAAGAAGAAGCTTAGTTGTCTGTTTGGAAAAAAGAAATTAATTTCAAGAATAATATTAAGTTTGGCTTGATATTTTAATATGATCTTGAAACTTTGATTAAAAAAGCTTGATTAAAATGATGGCATAATGTAAATAATCCCCCATATCTGGGCCTTAGCCACTTAATCATAAACTTTGGGTTGAGTTTTACCATGATACTATGTATACAAGGCCTTGGATCTGTTCTTCGTGTGCTCAAATATCCACTGACGCACTGCGTAAAAGCCATCCACGATTTCCGAACGCCTCTTGATGCCAGACCGCTCTAAACTCTCATATGAGTCAAGCACCCATCCTTTCTGAGCGCAAGAATGTGGGCTTTCAGTGATACTGGCCTGCATCATGAGTTGGGGCTCGTAACTACTGAGAGGAAGCTTATAACGCACGAAACCCCTGTCCACGATGTCTTCAACATCCAACTGGAACTCGTCGTTGTTATCTGGCGACACCTCCATGTCAATGAGAATTCCGGCTGAGTGCATTCTCCGTTGTCCCTTTCTCGCCAAAGTAAAGTAAAAGGTCCTTTATGTGGTTCGTCTGAGAGCCGGGGTGGAAATTCCCTATCTTGATGCACCAGGTCCACGAGTCAGCTACAGTCATAACTCCATCCGGCACTACAGTGATGCCAGCAAATAATTCTTTGTCTTCACTCGTCCTTGCTTCGGCTACGACTTCTGCAAATCTTGGTCCAGGCCCACACACCCAAGCAGTTTGTTTTGTTCGCGCCATAATTCCTACACACCAGTAAGAATTTCCCCGGGGGAAAGCTATTTAATGTTCAGGCTGTGGTTGAGTGGTGGCCCCCTCTTTGACAATCAGGATCCCAATTTGCTCAATGGGCCATGCGTTGGGCTGAAGAAAGTCAGGCTCTCCCTTTGGAAGAATTGGGCGCCCGCCCAATTTTTTCAAGGAGGTATGCATTGGGAGAGACTAGTGAGGTCAAATTGGGTGGCCGCCCAATCTGCTGTGAGGGGCATGCATTAAGATGAACACAATCAAGGTCCCCTTCTGGACAAATAGTGCGCCCGCCCAATTTGTTCACAGGACTATGCATATAGGAAGAGAGCAATCAAGCCCCCGCCGAGAACAAATTGGGCGCCCACCCAATTTGCTCAATGGGCCATGCGTTGGGTTGAAGAAAGTCAGGCTCCCCTTTAGAAAAATTGGGCGCCTGCCGAATTTCTTCAAAGGAGATATGCATTAGGAGAGACCAGTGAGGCCAAATTGGGCGCCAGCCCAGTTTGCTCGAGGGGCCATGCAAGTAAGGATCCCCAAGGGTTATATTTAGGATGTGGCAGTATCAATCAAGCAGGCGCTGAGAGATACTACCAAATTAATATTAAACAAATAATCATGGTTACCTTTGCCTCCTATCGTGGGGCAAGATGCCATCAACTGGTATGAGTCGCCAAGTGTACAGGGAGAGAAAGGCGATAGGGCAATCAAGAGAAGATGGCGCCAAGAGGAAGCCGACAAGAGGATGAGGGGCAGAAGGCACGAAGGTACGGGGATCCGAAGCCGACAGCTCGTTCAGGAGGAGAGGGCGCCGACAGGAAGGCGACAAGAAGATGATTGGCGACCTGAGGATCCAAAGGCGACAGTGTGATGAGTAGCAGAAGGCGCCAAGGCAACAGGGAGAATGCAGAAAATTTCAAAACTGTAGTCAAAGAGCCGAAAGGGCTTTTAAAGGGGCCATGTATGGACCCTTCATGCATGCATGCAAGTGTCGTGCCTATAATAAATAGATCTTAAAAAAAAATAGACCGTTTCCATAATTGACCGTGAGGAATTAAATATGGACCTCTTTATTAAATGCACATGAAATTTGAATTTCAAACGTCCCTTTTAATGCAATTCACTCCACGACACGTGGCGCGCGCTTGACAAGTTTAGGCAGGAGAATTTGTTTTAAAATTTAGGGGGAAATTACATTCAAATTTAGGGGGGAAAGTTATGTTTAAATGTAAATGCTTATCCATCCTTTTAGCTTCTTAGCTAGTCAAGAATCTCCAAGGTGCCGACCATCTTCATCGCTTAAAATCTCATGGCGACTAAATCTTCAAAGGTTTGTACAGTTTAAAAGTTTCTATTCACCAAAGCTCGATGTCTATTTGCCTTAAAATTAATCTCAAGGGCTATGTTTGTCCTTATTCAAATTCACGCCTCTTCATTCACGCCTTTTCATTCACGTCTATTCATCCACATCTCTTCATTCACGCCCCTTCATATGTATTGGTAAAGAAGTTGCCGTGTTAACCAAGAGGAGCTCGACTAGGGTGACAGGGCTTGCTGGAGTGAAATTTAGTTACAGTTCTGGAGATTGACCTTTAACAGTTAATGTCAGATTTACAACTACTCTGCTTGTTAGTGCAGTGCTTGCATGTCTTGGCGATGGTGTGCAGAGCATGTGTGCACGCTAGTTTTAGTGCATGTGTGTTTGTCCCCAAGTACATCCATGGTAATTCCATCATGATGTGCAAGCAAGCCCTCCCCAAATCGGGTGGGCACCCAAGTTGTCTTACAGTGCTAAGTTGGGCGGGTGCCTAAAGTTCATCTCTAGTTTTTCCATGATCATGTGCAAGTAAGACCCCCTTAAATTGGGCGGGCGCCCAAGTTGATCTTGGAGTCTCTCCTTGTTCGTGTTCTAGTAGGACTCCCCTGGGGGCATCCATGGTAATATCCCAAAGGTTGTCCTCTCCTCCACCAAGGGCCAATTTGGGCGGGCGCCCAATTTATCATGCAGTGTTCAGATTGTACGTGATCAAGGCATGCCCAGAAGGCCAAATTGGGCGGGCGCCTAATCTGACCTAGAATGCATTAATACTAATGTGGAAACAAACCCCCTCATCTGGGCAAATTCGGCGGCCGCCCAATTTGCAATAAGGAGAATCTATCGTCCTCACAAGTGAAAATAGGCACCCGCCGAATTTGATTGTCCGTGGAACCCTTGAATGACCATGCCCCTATTTCATTTGCATTGCTTGCTCGTTCTCGTTATTCGGGTTTAACAGAACTGAAATCATTGTGCAGGTTGTGTATCTCTTCATTAATGATCTACTGGTAGCGAAAGGAGTTGTGGGGCAAATGACACAATGTCACTTCAAGGAAATACAGAATGGAGTAGTGAGTATTGGTGTTGAGGAAGTGATCGAAGGCCACCATACACTTCCTTGGCCGACTCCAGATACAAACACAATAGTAGAAGCCAAGGGCTCCTTCCTTATCTGGAGAAGTGAAGATGCTCGTGAGTCGTCTGCTAATGACGTCCCGAAAAAAAGACAGTGAGCGGAGGTGGGAAAGGAGACACAACCTCTGACAAGATATACGCTTCTTGAAATGGATTGTGAAATATGGCACTCTTGCGACACCATTATCGCGGGAAAAGGTTTCATATCATTCACTAGCCCTGATGATGCATTGTGTGACCAATTTTTAGGTTTGAAGTTCGTAGGAGTTTCTGTTACCGAAGGGTCCCTCCCCCTCCCCCCCCCCTTCTGAAGTGAATAACCGCTGCCAGGGATGTTTACAGCTCCCGAAGCCTGGGATGCTTGTGAGGTGGAACAATGACTTCGTTCGTGTTGAAGGTCTCGGAGACATTGACAGCAGCACCACAACAGGAAGCAGATACAGTGTCCAGCTAGAGTAGCTCAGAGCACCAGAAGCACCCAAACTATGAGAAACGACATTACACTTTTCATTCCCGACAGCCCAGAAAGATTCTGAGGCCACCGAAGATTGTTCGTCTCATCACTCAGAATGCTCAATTACAGGAGGAGCTTGTGCTGCAAAAATAGGTGTTGCGTCAAGTTCTCTATGAATCAAGTTGTTAACATGCGAAAGGAATTCCTTGCAATGAAATCTAGTGATAATGTAACTTTTGTTTATGACATGCTTGGCAACAACATGAAAGGTCAAAGAGTCGGACGGCTAGTACTGCAAGGGAATCTCGTTTGTGAGAGATCCTGGTACCTTGGTCTCGGGATCTCAAAGTCGGCATATTTGAAGTGGAAGGCCCAATTCCTTGAGGGTGCAAGCAAGGCCGAGCACGGCAACTGCGGCACGATGAAGCCTCGTTCCTCGACATTGGCATGCGAGGCTGTGTTTTCCATGTTTGTCAAGGAAAATTGTGAATCTTTACCCCACCGGAATGAAGACAGGATAAGAGAGAACATCAGGAAGTTGCCTGCAATGTTTACGAAGTCTAGCATTCTGGAAGAGGTTAATGCAGAAGTTATGGCACTGACTGGCAAGAAGGTATCCCTGACTGGGTTTCATAGAACGTGGAGGCAGAGCTTCAGGGATGTCAGTATCGCAAAGAAAATTGCATTCTCTAAATGTGATACGTGCGAGGTCATCTGTACAAAGTTATTGAAGACCAAGGATGAAGCAGAGAGGAGGATAATGCATCATCAAAGAAGGGCACATAGACTAGAGCAGGCCCCATGTCGCACCCAGTACTGGTCGTGGAGATTATACTCCCACAGGTATCCTGCCCAATATCTTTGTATTATTCACGACAAGATGGATCAAGCGAAAACAATGATTCCAAAATTGCAACAATCTGTGAAGTCTCTTTGGAGACTTGACAAGCTAAAAACATCATTGACTGGTGCAATCACTCATGGCCATGGAAAGGGAAGCTATGGGAACCTTGCCCTGGACTTATGGCCAGATGACTCGAACTTCCATGTAGGTTCTTTGAACAGCATCTTGAAGAGATTAAAGATGGTCCACGAGTATGCAGGAGGCCACCTGTCAGTGCCTGAATCATCAGCTCCAAAATGGGTATCATCCTTGCGCGACACCACGGCCTTGGAATCAAAGTTGCCACTATCCAATAGCAGCATCCCTGCTTTTTTGCCACAGGCAGAGGGACCATCAATGAAGCCTCTCCCCCGGATATTATATTTGCAGCTGGACAACGCATCTGGACAGAACAAGAATAGGTATGTCTTCTCCTATCTTTCTTACCTAGTATATCTTGGTAGATTGAGCTAGGGTTCATGATGCCCGGCCATACACATGAGGATATCGATCCTCATCTTTAAAGAAGGCCGAGGTGCTGACAATGCCTGAACTGTTGTATGAATTCCACACATGCAACTTGAATACACCTGTACCCTATGTTGTTGACAAAGTTCCGAACAGGAAGGGTTTCATATAAGGGTACATACCAGATGGGGATGATAGATTGCACCACTACTACGTCAGGTAGAGCACGTTCCTGCCTAGTGTGTGGCCAGAAGTCATCGTAACTGCCTTCGTCACCGGTGATCGTCCCCAGCTCTTCCAAGAGTCTCATCCAATATTCAATTGTGGACGTAAAATGTGCCGAGTACTTGGCTGTTTCTGGAGCACCCTTGTTACTGGTTGAGGGAACCCATTGCTAGAATCACTCCTCCTTATGTCGGTCCGTGGAAGGACAAACATGTACCAGAACTTAATCCATACAAAGATTTGAAGAAAGGTATGTTTATTATGGCACGCCCTGATGATGTGTTGTGCCCAACTTGGGTAGGTCTAGCTACTGAGAAGCCACAAATGGATGATAAGAAGGAGAATTTTGAGACTATTCTGGTCACTTGGTGGAAGCCAGTCCCGATGAGGAACCAAGTCTACCCAGCTAATTATGCCAATTGTTGGAAGAAAAGATGGAGGCCAACAACTGCAAGTGACCGCATAGAACTAGAGACTATCGACTATGCATGGGAGCCGTCAAACAAGAAAAGATACCCAATATTATCAAGATACCCGTGCATGCTGCTGAGGCATATGCGGCACTCGCAGGGGGGTCAATTAGTGTATGAAAAAGAGTCATTGATGCGACAATTTAAAAAATGGTGCATAAATTCAGGTATTCAAAAATAACGAAATTGTGCTTCTCTAGTCTTTACGAGGAAGAAGCCATCCTCCACGCCAAGGATGACGAAAGGTGTAGGCAATAGAAATCATATTAGGCATGATAGGATGCTTCTCTCCACGGCCACGATGGAAGAAGCATCCTCTTCCTACGCCGAGACGTGATGCCTGCATTCATTAATTGTAATTAAAAGGGTGGTTTCGTAATAACCATCTTTACATAAAATAAACATGCTAATATAGTGTGGACCTGCAGGCCAATAGAACGACAAAACGACAGGAGGAGCGCAGTGCTGGAGGACGTGTAGCATATGGACCGCCAGGGCGTACCATAAGGGACGAAGAAGCATGGAAACGTTATGATGTGCTTGAGCTGTAATGACATGTCTAAAGCAAGGCATTAATTAATCGCCTTGCTATAATTTTGTAAAACAATAATATTCAAATGATAAAGAATCTAACTGTTATGTTACATTAAAGTTATTCTTGTATTTGAATGCATTGAACGAGTCCGACAGGGATCATGCAGGTTTCCAAGGTGGGGAGACTCATGATGTATTGGAAAGCATCAACTCAACGTGGGGAGTATGTGACATTTCAGCCACGTCACTAGTACATGTCAACCTCCATGACTAGTACAACTGCCACGTCATTAGTACATGTCAATCCCAATGACATGTACACGGCAACCATCTAGGGTTATACCCTGGATTATGACCATTAGAACCAACCCATTGTCATGTGGTATAACCTTACGTGATCTTTTAGATTCCAACCCTAAAATCATCATGTTAAAGGGAGCCTAGAACCCTAAAAGCATCCCTTTCAGATTCCATCCTCCAGAGCTCGCATTGCACCAACGACATATTCATTCCGACTTGCCAGCACTCGTGAAGTTGCTTCCCCAAGTAGATCGCCAAGACTTGACCAACCCGAGCCATCTCGGCAGCATGGATGTCTCCAAGGATTTGGAGCAAGGCAAGGATCTAGTATGTGGTTGATCTGATGTGCAATGTCGGCTTCCTGACAGGTGTTGAGCCGAGTTTGCATCTTTTCTTAGCCTTAGAGGGCCTCTAGATCCCCAGATCTCAGCCTCTAACGAACGAACCTAATCAAGTATGCTAGAGTACATAGATTAGATCTTTATTCCGTTATCAGTATTGGATGATATGGTATTGCTCTGTGCGCACCTCTTGTGTATTGGGAAGGGGGGTAGAGACCCAGAGCCTTTGTAGATGATGTTCCTAGAGTAACCTCATTATTACCCAGTAATTGCGACCTGTGCATAGGAGTCCGCCTGGTTGCGGGTGGCGGGGTTAGACCGGCTAATAAGGAAGGCTTCCTCTGGTGCGTAGCGATGGCCGGGGAACGTTGTGGGCTAGGCCTAATAGTTTGCCACTAAGTGTGGGCAAGGTATAGACTTGACACCTCCTAGGTGATGTGTTGCCTCAGTGGGGTTCAAGTCGTAGACGAGCAATGGCATGGACCTTCTGGACGGGACTAATCCCCTCCTACCTCATCGGGACTGGGGGGATGCAACCTAAGAGTAGTCCCTCTGACTATGCCCCCAATAGCTTCCAGCCTATCTGCAAAGTATGCACAGGAGGGTCGGATGGAGTGGACTACCCCCAACGGCCATGTTCTTATGCCAGTCCAATCCATTTGCCATGGATTCTGTCTACATTGACTTCTGGAGATCCAAGCCGACAGTCGATCCCCGTGAGTCTGAGCCTTGAGCCATCCTTTGAGGTGGATATATATTTTATGTGATGCCATGTGCTTATATTTTAAGTGCTTCTACAGCTAGGTAGATCCCGAGGGAGACGGGACGAATGGCACATCTATTCTTCTCCGTCTGATTCTTACCCACCATCAAGAACCTAATGGTAGACGAGCTCGTATTACAGTCATGCGCTGACAAGAGGGATAAACTCCAGTTCTATATATTTCGGACACCGTATACGAGCCGGGGACGTCACAATAGCAATGATTTGCAAGAAGATGCCTTGCACGATGTTGAGAACGAAGAAGAGGATGAAGATGATCTAATGAATCCTATGATAGAAGTGGGTAACAATTTTATTGTAAAGTTGAAGAAGAGAATGAAGGAGGGGTACATTTTTATGTACTCAAATGCACTGAAGCAAAAAATACTTTGTTAAAAAACTATAAGGATGGATGGAGAAATGTATTTGGGGTTGAAGAAATTATTCTGACAGAATGTTATTATAAAGGGTAAAAGCATGAAAGGGTGTACGTACATCGTACTGAATTGAAGGACGAATTTGTGCTTTTTTGGGGCACATTTTAGATGTACATCAAGATACTATGGTTTGTCGTTTTGTGTCAGATATGCAATGATTGCAAGATCATCCCTGACAGTGCCCCCGAAATTCTTGGTTAACCACCGAACCACCGAACCAATTCGAATGGATCCGTCCCTCCCTTTCCGAAATTCCCCCTTTCACGGGGCCCGAACACGAGCGAATTCCGAGGAAGCAAACACATGCCAATTGAATCTACAAAAATACAAATCAATTTCAATCTGTTCATGGAGGGTGAGAATTCCAATGGAAGTGATGGTTCTAAGCGCAAGTATATCGACATTGGCGGTGTTATGCCACAAAACAAATAAAGCGGCGTGTTGGCAAATGTCTCGGGATTGCATCCTCGATTCTTTGGCAAACACTTCCGTCCCGGATCAAAGATTAGTTTTTTGTGCTCGTTTGTTGCAAGATGACAGGCTTTTTTCTTTTTTCGAACCTGTAATTGGAAATCCTTCCGAAGTTATTGTTATGAAATCAATGATCGAAACTTGAAAGATGGGCTTCAAGAAGTAAAAAGTCTGCTAATAGCAAAGATAAATTGGTGCAAAACATTCATTTGTTATCAATGATTGTTGGAAAAAAAAGAAGATATAAACAAGAATGTTTCTTCAAAATTGCTAAAGATACAACCAAGAAATTTATCCAAAGCTGCACAAGAAGGAAGATAATGTCATTAAGTGGAGCAAATGTATGGGCTTTGGCGGGGAAGGATGCCAAGATCAAATAGAATCGATGATTCAATCAAATGTCGTTTAAGTGAATTTTGGCTTGACAATACCAAAGTTTCACCAAAGGTTAGAGATGTCATGAAGAGGAGAACACAAGCAATACAATACCTTGATATCTCACAGGTTTGCTCTTGTAATTGAATCAATTCAGTTTTGGAGATTATGTTTTCTTCCAAAATTCTTTCATGACTTTCTTCTGTACATTCTAGTTCTGTTCCAAGTGACCTGTTAATGAATACACATGGTTTTCATGAAATGTATTGCATTTTACATTGTTTATATTTTTACATTGTTTACATAGTAGCAGAAATCTTGCAGTGATGTGCTATTAGGTACTTTTTAGATGTACATCCATTAACACTTACATGTCCATGCAGCTGCATTTACATGTACTTGAATATCAAAATTACATCATTTTACATTTTAGTGTACTTTCAGGTAATGAAGCCAAACAAATCGTACATATGTATATTAGTTGTACTAATATTGTACCATTAATGTGATGTACTAATATTGGAACGTTAATTAGATGTACATTAGATGTACATTAGATGTACATTGGATGTCTGATAAGAATCGATGGAAGCTGAACCGCTTGTACATTAGATGTCTTGATGTACATTAGATGTCAAGATATGAGTCGATGGAACTGTTGGATGGACATTTTATGTACATAGAACATACATTAATTGTACAATAGTATAGTTCAATACTCTTTTGGCATCTGGTTGCCGACATCATTTTGCTAACATGGTCTTTAATGCTTTTGTTATTGCGATCGAGCTTTATCAACGGTTTGTATATCGTAATCCCGATACCAAAATTAGCTTATTAATTGCACTTGCTTTGCTGCGATTATCATGCATCCCAAAGAAAACAATGGAGTATGTCAAGCAAACAAGAAGACTTTGATAATGTTAGTATCTTGTGGAGGTCAGGTTTTGTGAAAATATGTGACGGATGAATGGCATAAACTAAAATGCATCAAAGGTGAATGTGATGAATGTGGAGTGAAGAAATTAGACATCTGTCCAAACGAGAAAGATGGAATTGAGAATGTGGACCGCAAGTATATGCATATGTCAATGAGCCATCCAAAAAGGTACATCCGAAGGCTTAGATTAGTTGATCGAGAATGACAAAGCATCTGTTTTGTTAAAGAACATGAAAAATCAGCTTGCTAAGTTTACGAGATCATAACTTTACTGACTGCTTGGCCGAGCAAATAGTTTAAAAGATGTGTTGAGAAACTCCCCGGGATAATAGTGTGTTGTCTGTTGTTGACTTTGCGAGAGAACTACACATTGAAACCGAGGGACGTAAAGTGCAATCCGAGCATTGGAATCCTGATCAAATTAGTATTTTGGTCCATATTTCAATGATGAAAATAGAAGGTAAGCTTAAAAAAGCGGTGCATTTCTATGTTTTGGGATGACGGGAAGCATGACACTCATTTTGTGCAACATGGTTTTAAATTACATTTGGGGTGGCTTAAGAATAATGGAGGTGGACACATAAACCTTCATTATGTGTGGTCGGATGGTTGTGCATCTCAATTCAAATCAAGACGGGCATGGTATGGAATCAGTAGATACCATGTTGAAAATAAAATTCGAGTGATATGGAATTTCTTTGGATCCGCCATGGGAAAGGCACACATGATGGCGGTAGGCTGGTATAGCAAAGTTGTGGCTTGAGAGCGGCGAGAGAAAACAAAATGGCATGCCGGTGGCAGTCTGCGACAACTTGTGCGGTTTTAACGGCCAAGGAATCGGATTGTGAAAGGGTGTTTTGGGAGGTTGGAAAAACAGATGTGAACATGCAAAAAGCATTCAATTGCAAGACTTTACACATTACTCAGCAGATACATTCTCATGTCAACTATAAACCCAAAGAGATCCAACAAAGTTGCTATCTCACGAGACCACTCTCGTGCTTTTGTGATGCTTGTATGAACTTCAATTAGTTGAATTGTGAGAACATTAAACATTGTGGAGAATGGTCTCTAAAAGTTTGGAGCCCACGGATCATATTGCCTCTCGTGTTGAAGCTGAAAATGATGTGGATGTTTTGTATCTTGAGAGGATGAGGCTGGTTTAGATGACAATCAGAAATTTGTTTGAGATGTATTTGTGTCTTTTGCGGCCACCGGACAATGTGGAAGGTGTTTCATACTATGTTCTCATGTGCACCGGGGAAAAGTATGCATTGGAAGAAGATTCAATTGATGACTATGGAAATGAATACTCTGCTGGCACTAGTGTCATTGAAGGACAATATTATGAACTAATCCCAGTTTGCCACAATAAGTATAAACCGCTTCCTACTAAGAATGTTTTAGTACTGCAGAATCTGTGATTGGGGTTCGAATCCCATTCAAGAAAGTAAAACACAAAAATTTGAAGGGGCAAGCCCAAACATTTCACTTGCCGGATGAAGTCCATGAGACATTGTTATCACAACTTCCAAAGAATTGTAGATGACATGGACTAAGTCGATCTGTAGTACTTTCGAAATATTGTAATACTTTGTTCATATAAAAGATAAGAACCAAGAACGGACTACTTGAAGTGCATTATGTACATCAATGTACATAAGATGTACAACAAATGTACATCTTATGTACATCCGTTATACATTCGAAAAATATTATAAAAATTTCTCAAGTGTAAGTTGATTAGAATTGAACACAAGAAAGTTGAATTGCATAAACATTAAAAATAGTTTCAGTCATGGCAAAGATAAGAAATGGACAGGTTTTCATGTACAAATGGTTGATATATTTATATTGTGGACATAAATACAACACACCCGAAAATGAGCATGGCTCATAATTCATGACCAAGCTTCAAAATGTCAGTAGGAGCCTGATATCTTATGACTATTGCATCATGTCTGTAGAGGCTGAAGAGATATCCTCTAAAGCAGTAGTCCATGCGGTTTCTATAGCACGTGCCACTGGCAAACCTTTCCATCCTACATGGCATGCATCTTCCAGAACACGTGCCTTCCCCCAAGGGTTGTGCAACAAGTGATTTGCTGCCAATATGCATTTCATGGTTGCTCGTTCCTCCTAATTTTCAATATGCTCAACCTTTTCCCAAAGTTCAGGAACAGCAGTATAGAGGTGATAATCGGTCCCCAACCCTATGTACTTGCAGCTTGTGTTGGTTTGTATTACCTCTGGGTGCGCAGAACTCTATCTCTTAGTTTTTTAATAGTCTTTTGTGTTTCAGTCCATTCATCTTCAAAGCAAATGAAGATCACTTAATTATGTATACACACTCATAATTGTACCAATAAGAAAGACAGTAAAAACAGAGTACTCAAGTGCAATGAACAAAAACTTTGATATATATATTCATAACATTTGAATTTGTACATCACCAAAAGTCTGTACCAACAATGGGCGGTCGAGAGGCCAATAACATGATGGCGGTTTCTCCATTCCTTGCTCAGTATATTGACTAAATTTAGGCAGAGCACCCAAGTTCTTTGCCATAGTTTGCCGGTAAAATCTGTTCCACTGCTTTCGATATATGCTATCTGCCGCATTAGTCATTGGATGCTCTTTCATATAAACTATACCATCTTCGGCCATTTTGAATCCATTAAGCCATGGAATGAGCTCCATGACAAGCAATCTGTCACCAGCTAATATCGGTGTCCAAGAGAAAGGACATATGTAGCTTCCTACAGGATTCAAAGTGGATTTGTATATTTCATCGTCGATCAGAACTGTATGTCCATAGTACTCTGGGTACTCTTTCCATACCACAGCTAATGGTTTCACAAACAACCCCTTTTGAGGTTCAGTAGGGTGTCTGTGTGGCAGAGTCCAACACTGCTCCTGGCTGTAAACAAACTTCAGCTTTATGGAAAAAACATCACAAATATGTTCCACAATTGGGTGAAGATTTTTAGAAGTGAGTGAAGACCAGATGGCAACATCAAACCCTTCTCTTACAAATGCTAACAGTGATGCTAACCCTGGCCTGCAGTAAAAAAACCTGTTTCCTATATTAAATTGAAGCTCATCTTTCTGGATCTGTTGGTATCTTGAGTTAATATTTTCATTCTTGTGCACACTCTTGCCCAACACAGAATTTAAGTCAAAGATAATGAGCTTTCTCCCTAAATTAGATGATTCACCTGTCAGCAAGAAAACACTTGAGATTCACAATTTACAATTGCATTTCAGATCACACAATTGAGAAAACACATTGATAATTACACGATTGTTATTTGCACAGGTGTAAGTGAGACAAATAAATTAATTTTTTCATTACTTATTGAGTACAAAGAAGCTCGGAGCATGGCTCATACAAAACTGTAATTTACAAACAAGTCAATGGGACTATCTACCCTGTGTAGGAACAACTGCTTGTATATTCATCTCGCCTTCTACAATTAATGCCTCCATTAGATGATCCCTCCGTGACTTGGCATAGGCATCAGTGAACCAACTGGGTGTCATCTGCATGGTGCACAAGTATTAGAGGACTATACCAGCAAATAACTAATAGGAAAATGACATGTTCTACTTACAAAAATGGAGCTTGGCTGTGCATCAACCACGGCATCTATGAATTTGTGCATGTAAGCCACAATGTACATGCAAGGGTTGCTGGTACTAGTTTCTGGCATTTTAGGACAGAACACAGGAGCATCAAATTTCTTCCTACCATGGCTTAAGCTGTTGGATCCGAGCATCATGTTATTGATCACAAGCTTATGAAACCTGCAAAATTGCAATGTGAGAATAAATCAAGCATAAGAAATTGCAATATGAGAATAATCAAATCATAAAAAACAAAACAGAAACTCATACTTACTTCTGGACCACTTTAGCATCGGGTACATAGCCTTTGACAGGAGACTGAGGAGAGAGGATCTGTATACTTGGGCTAGCTATAGATGGAAAAGTGCTTTTCACTGGACCAGCAAGCACAAGTATTGCCAATGCCACATTTGGGCCTTGCAGAATTGGAACAAATATGTATTGGCATCTTGCAATCAAAATGCCATCCAGCCCTTCCTTTATGTTAGTGTTTTGTGCATCTGCCCCCCTCCCCCTTGAGGGGGAATTCACAAAATTCGGAAGGTGTCGGTCGAACCATAAAAACTTGTGTTTCCAATCAGATGGAAGACCGCTACAAAGGTACCTGCACACAAATCCAGAATACATATTAATACATAAGATGAGTGACTTAGGGAATGAAATAACATAAATATGTTGAAATGCTAGCCTACCTCCCATAGACATCTACCATCTTAGAGGTCAAGTCCACTTCCAGTGAACTTCGTCAACATCACTTTGAAAGATAGAGGGTGCAGGCTTAGGAGGGGCAGTCCCTATAAGGAGTGAATGGAACCAACCTTTTCCGGTCGGTTCACTAAACTGCACAAAGGAAACAACAAAGATTAGCAAAAGAATATATCTATTGTAATCAATTGTATATTACTCACCTTGTAAATTCATCACCTGCTTCAACATCTTCTGTGGACTGCTGCACCTTATTTGTTATCACATCAATATTTGCCTATAGCTCCTCTTCCTCTTCCGGTTCCGACTCAGAAGGATCAGGATCAGCTTCCTTCACGGCCTGTGATCGTGTCCTATGTACAAAAAAATGTGGTTAATTATCATAAATCTGAGATGTTTAACAAAATTAGTTCATCTTGGACATACCTCTTTCTTGGTGGTGGTGGCACTTTTTTGCCTGGAGATTTTCTTTTCGGAGGACATTTTTTTGTTGCTGGAGATTTTGCCTGTTTTTTTCCTCTTGGAGTGCCATCACCAGCATTCTTTTGCCTCCTCTTTGGAGTGGACTCAACAACCAACTCAACTTCCTCTTCCCTGGTATCTCCTGGGATAAAATCTGGATCTGTGTCCTTTGTAGCTTCTTCTGTAACAGGTCCAGAACTGGCACCTGCAAATGATGCTGAGACAGAAGCTGAATCTTTCTTAGGAGCTTCTCCAATTACTAATTTAGCACTTGGTGATGAAAGAGTTTCTGTTGCAGCAGTCATTGAAGGCTCTGCACCTGCAACTGCTTTAGCTTTCTCAAGTGCCATCCTCTCAATTTCCTCAACTTCACTTTGCCATGTTCGAGGAGGCACTTTAATGGCACTGTAAATGTCATTGGTGATCTGGAGCTGGAAGGTTGAGGGTCTACATATTCGGTCTGCTTATTATGCTCAGTAAAATCTGTAAAGAGAGTCGATGCAGATGGCTCAAGAACATCAGCCATTAAAGCCGCTACGGGATAGGAACGACCTCATCTGCAAACAAACAAATGATCTAAATTTCAATAGACATAAAATAACATGAAAACAGAACTAATGAGAAATATCTGGTACATTCTGCCAAGCATGTACATTTCATGTACATAAAATGTGCCAAATGTACGTAACTACATTTAACTATAGCCAAATGTACATGTACATGTTCCTCAATGTACATAGAGGTACCTCAATGCACCCAGATGTACCCAGATGTACCCAGGTATCCAGTTAGGGAATGTAGATCTATGCCCAAAAAAAAGCACATATATGTAAAAAATGCACATACTTATGAATCCATCTACAGATGCACTCTAAAGATAAATGCATGTACATCTATTTGCAGATGTAGACTCCATTAGAGACATGTACAACTGATACAACTGCAGTCCAAGCTCAAAAATAAAAGCATCAATAGCCTATGTACCTCTGCTTACAGATGTACACTAAAAGTTATACATGTACAAGGAATAGCAATGCACTGAAAGCCATACATGTAGAACTATGCAGATTACAATAACAAATATGAATTAAGAGAAATATAAGTTTAAATTAGTTGAAAGCAATGCATACCTTTCCCAGCAGGGAAACCAAGCTGAATTCGAATGCCCTCATTCCAGATGCAACCTTTTATGCAATTACCTTTCATGGACGGAGATAACACAAGCGAGAAGAGGCAATAAGCATCTCTCGCATGGAGTTAAAAGAACAAACCGGTTTGCCAAAGCCTTGGCCACAACAGTACATGAACCTAATGTGATGAACTGCTCTATAGAAGTAGCTCCTACTGGGGTAGGGCCTCGGGTGCTTGAGAACAATAGGTCCCGCTCTCCCCATGAAATCCAAAATCTGTGAATACCTTTGCTGAACCAATTCAATGCAATTAAGTTTTTCCTTTGCTTGTTCAATTGAGATTTCATGCCTTTCAATTTCTTTAGTTGCTTCACCGCAAACCAATTTCTAGCTTAGAAGAGTGCTTTGCTTTTATCATGTCTACTCATAACCAAGTCTTCCAACTTGAACTTCAACACTCAAAGATAACTTGATTTCCGTGGGATCCTAGGACAATTTGTCAAATTCTGTTTTATCTCATCTATTTTTTGCGGTCTCTGCTGCAGATCTTGGATAGCATATCCTTTCTACCCTCAATCGGGCCGATGACCTTCAATGCATCCCTCCTTTTTCTTCCGATTGCTTCTACTTCATTCAATAGGTTAGTTTTCTCCTCCAACCCATGCTTAAGTAATCGCTTTATTGTGTCAACATCGATCTAGAATAACCCGGGGCTCTAATATTCTCACGCAATACGATGTCGTGTTTGATAGTTGAGGATTTACCTGTTGTAGGGTCCTCTGTAACGTCTGAAATGAGGGTTTTGGCAAGATCTTTGGCGGTCCTAGCCACGTCCATCCAATCAACAAGCCGTCCCTTCAAGTGAAGAGCAAATGCTCGCAAAATAGGTAGAAATATAATGGTTTGTAACTTTGTTTCTTGCCATAAACCAATTCATAATATTTGAAAAAATCATCTTTCCATGCGTTACGGATTCTCCCTTCCTTGAATCCTCGTCATTTTTTTTGAGCTTCACCCCATACCTCGTTCATAACCATCTCTAGGTTGGGTATGTGGGCCTCTGCATGTTTATCACGGAGGTCTTTGGCTTGGATCACTTCAGAACCCAAACGTAAACTCCTTGGAGGTAAAATTCCACTGCCGGAAGCACTGGCTTCTTGCTTGGGCTGTGGTGATGAGCAAGCACTCATCTGGGGGCATTTTGGGGCCATAGCTAGATGAAGAATTCATGATCGGAATTCAAGCAGAGAAGGCAGGGGCGGGATAGTGAACGAGAGGCAAACCAAGAAAGAATTTGGGAAAGAATTTCAAAATCCGATAATTGCGGGTTCAGAGTAGTGGATAGCCATTAATCATGGCAGTTACTAGCGGGTCATGATGACAGTTATTCCAAAAATGTGCATTCGGTACATATGTATATGTACAAAAAGGGCTACATTTATAGACACCCTTTCATGCTTTTACCCTAAACAAATTGATGGTTTAAGATTCCAACTATTGCAGGACAAGCCAGTTCTTGTTAGACTTTCTAAGATTAACATTATTGCAGATGCAGATGACTCAAACTTGTATTTATGGCAGAAGACATTTGTCAGCAGGTCATAAGTAGTCTTCCATCTGCCTCCTAGAAGGTAAATTGTACATTACCATTTGCAGTTTAGGACGCAATATGTTTAAAAGAGCAAAATACACAAAATTGAGCAATACACATATCTGTAAAATTTGAGAGCTTTAATGTATTTAAATGATTACAAACTTGAGGTATATCTGCAAAAATGAACACTTCAATATGTTTAAAAGATAACAAATGTCGGGCATATCTGCAGTTTAGGACTCAATATGTTAACAGAGCAAGACACACAAAATTGAGCAACATATATCTGCGAAAATTGAGAGCTTCAATGTATTTAAAAATCACAAAAACTTGAAGAATATCTACAAAATTACAAGTTGTGCCATATTTAAAAGATAATAAAATTGAGGCATATCCGCATTTGTATACTATTGGCAATACTTCAGGACACTTTTAGCAAAATTAAAGTCTTAGTAACCTTGCCATATTTTCACATGCCTCTAATATATATGTACAGAATATAAATGAAAAACAAGTATTCTTCTAGATTAATATTATAATATTATAGCGTAAGTTCGTAATGAACCACGCCCTAATTTTGATGCTAAAATCATCAGGTTGCATCCGAAAGCCTAGATTTATTGCACGACTTCCCACCACCATGATTGGTCATGCTTTATCCTTTAAGGGAAAAGGAGAAAAGGGAGGACGAAAGGGAAAAAGTGTAGGGCAGAAAGGTATAAGAAAATGGACAAGAGGGAAAGGGGAAAGGGGGTGAGGGAAAAAAATGGCATGGGAAAAAGGAAAGAAAAAAAGAAAAAAAGGGGGGAGGGAGAAAATGGAAGGGAAAAAGGACAACGGGAAAAGGGGAAGATGGAAAGGGTGGGAAATGGAAGGGAAAAAGGGGAAGAGGAAAAGAGGAGAGGGAAAAAGGGAAAGGGTGGGAAAAGGGAAAAAAAAAGGGTAAAAAGAGCATGAGAAAAGGGAAAAGGAAAAAAGAAAAAGGGAGGGGGAATGGGCACATGGAGAAGGGGAAGAGGGTGGCGAAAGGAGGAAAGGGAACACTAAAGAATTTAATCAAAATGTCATGCATATCACGTGCACAACCATATGGATGGAAGGCAACGTGTAAGAAGCTCCAAAGCTCTTAGTCGATTTTACCGGTCAGCGACATCTTCTGGTTCTACTCCATCTGGAAGATAAAAAGAAGTAAGGGTGGGGTTAGTCCTGAAAAAAGACTAAGTGGGTAACTGTCACCTGGGTCCAAAGTAATCTGGAGAGAAATAAACACATCATCATAACACAACTTCATCAGTTAGTATTGTCCACAGATGATCAGTCCTTCACCCGAGTTCACCCGTATATCGTTTGCGACACGATATACACTTACATACCAATCACCAATATGCACGTTGCTCTTTCGCTTGGACCCCTTCGGCATCGACAAAGGGGCGGGTTCATTCAAGCAGTTAATCTTTAATTTTATTATAATCATTCGCTTAAACCATGTACAACCACAATAAATAAGAACTCAAAGATAAACAAGCAAAATATAACTACAAAATAATCTATAGGAAAGAAATACATAGTAAAAGAAATACATCGTCCAACGTTAAAAAGAAGAGTGAGACAAAGACGAGTGTTCTAGACAACAACTGAAGATACCAACCAACTAGACTATGAGCTTTTTGATGAAATAAAAAGGCAAATAACCATCAAAGAGGATGAATAAGGAAATAAAGGAAGAATACAGAGGTTTGCTGTGCGCTGGGCATATTGGAATGACCAAGAGGATTGGAACAGGCCAGAATGAAGTCGGATCTTAAGGAACATGGCTGATTTTAAAGCAAATATAGATGTGAGATATGGTGATTCATCATAATCCATGAATTTGATGCGAAGGAGAAGATACAGGGCATCAAGATATTGGATTCAACTATGGCTATTGAGGTTTTGAGAATGGTATTCGACATACGAGTGTAAACACAAGGCTTCATAGCTTCCCCACAAAGGTATGAATCCATTCACCCAACAATGGTTTCTTATGGAAAAAAGAAGATTCACAAGCAAGGAAAAGAAAAAACAAACAATAAACCAATATTAATGGCTCCACGCCATCACAGATTCCCATGGGTTTTAGCTCCCGTTAACCCACCAGTTCAGATTTCTCTCCCTATGTTGGTGCTGGTAGAGGCTTGGATTTCAGCCCACAAAAGAACCTTTTTTATACTATTAGGATTCTAAAGTTAGAAAAATATCCTCTGCTTTCCTATTAATAGGAAATATCTTCCGATTCTTATAGATTCTTATCTAATTTATCTCCTCTAATCATAGCTCTGCTATTCTAGTTCAAATATTCCCTCTATTTTTCCTCAGATATCTACCGTACCTTAGTATATATACTGTATTCAATTTGTTTCCCAACTATTGCAATTCATTTTCATAATTAAAAATTCCTAACCTAAGGTTAAGACTAAAATAAAAATCATTTACTTACCCCTCAACCCCCTAAGTGCGTCACAATTAGTTGAATATTTCATCATCTGCTCCAACTGATCAACATTGAAAACATTCCCAAAGCGATCTACTAACCAGTGAATCTGATCCTTGCAGTAGACCTTGACTAATAGTTTATGCTCCTCACTAATGTTTTGCTCAAATAGTGCATCAAGAATGCTTAGAGACATTTTTATGTAAGCTTCCACCATGGTATTGGTTTTCAATACATGCCTTCAACCTATATAACATGTCTAACCATTGAAAGCAAGTAAGTATTTAAAATATTATCATTTGGATCCCTCATAAAAGTAGGCACCATGATGAAGGTGAATGGTGGGGATATAAAAGTCTTGTATGCGTCATCATCTGCAAGAGCTATATTGTTTCCATATTATGGTAAAGCCTCGTACACTTTATGAAGTGGCTTCATGAATAGTGAGTTTGCAATACTTAGTGGCATCTCATCACAAAATTTTTGGTCCTAAACAAAGGCAAAGCTATTTCTAGTCACAGGACAGACCATGTCAAGAACTTCATGAACATTGAAGTTGTTCATGGAGGGTCAAATTAAACAATTTAGTGGCTTCATGCAAGAACCTATGCACACCTGGCCTCAACATAACAACTTTGTCACTGATGGATGATCTCAATAATTGAGAGCTAAGTCTTCTTAAGTCTTCTCTTAAGTGAGTGGTTTTTCTATAAGTCTAACCAGCACGCCATTGAGATCTAGTGTCAATAATTTCTTTTCCATAGGTACAACTTGCAACTCAGTACACCTAATAAGTGAAAGGAAATTAAATTCAGCGAATACATAAATCAAGAGAAGAGCACAATTGAAATATAGAAGTAGCCATTAACCTCGAATTTACATTTGCTGAGTTGCAAGTTAGTTACATTTCTACTTTTCAACTCAGTAGACCTACCATTCAGACAATTAATTGAGTACAGCTTCAGTGGATCTATAAAACTTGAGTTCAAATTAAAAAGTCATAACACTGGAAGCTAAATTGGAAACATCTAAACCCTCATCAAGTGGTACTACTATCTTAATCAACCAACACATAACAACTAACATATAACAACCATTGACATTAACAACCAACACATAACTACCATTGACATTAATTAACACAACCATTGGGTCCAACACATTTAAATTAAAATCCCCCTTAAACCCCCTTTGGTTTGGGTGCATATTCACACGGGGGGTGACTCCGGGCAACGAGAGCTGTTGGATAGGCATATTCACCCCTTATTCCTTAATCTACACCGTATGTAAAGTTCCTCGTTTGTGCGGTATGCAAGTACAAAATTTGCTATGCTGTATAACAAGATTCGCAAAATACTATAAGATTTCAAGCGGAATACTATATGGTGTTGATTTTGTACGTGCAAAATACAATTATGAGGGCTCTCGCTGCCCTACGTCACCTCCCGTGTGAATATGCACCCAAACCAAAGGGGGTTTAAGGGGGATTTTAATTTAAATGTGTTGGACCCAATGGTTGTGTTAATTAATGTCAATGGTAGTTATGTGTTGGTTATTAATGTCAATGGTTGTTATATGTTAGTTGTTATGTGTTGGGGGATTTATTTTTTATATGTTGGATGTTAATGGTTTGTGTTGCAAAAAAATTTTTGGCCCTTCGGGCCTTAGGACGCCCCCCCTCCCGTGACAAAAAAATTTTAGAATTCAAACCAGAAAAAAACTAGAATTCATTTGAGGCTTTCATCACCTGTAGCTTTTGAATTTCATCACAATAAAACAAATAGAACATAAGTAAAAGTTACCATAAAGATAGGGCAGATTGATCCCATTATTCTGAAAGTCATAAAGTTTGCAACACCCATACATAAACATTTTTGAACTGGAATTTAACAGCAGCCTTTGGCCTCCATGGATTCTTGTGGTGAGAAACCAAAGTGGGAAACTTTTCTGCTTGTTAGCACAAGGATGTAGAAGCCTTGGAATTTGCTTAATAACTGCCTCAAAATCTAAAAATGCATGGTAATTTTTTGCAAGCTTCAATCGGAATGAGCCATAAAACAATATCCAATAGCGCAATCCTGTATTAATCAGCTGGTAGGATGTGAAAGCCTATCAAACCTGGCCGAAAAATTGTTGTTTTAGCATAGATAACTTAACCAAACATATGCATATCATACACTATCAAAAAGATCTCGGAGAGAGCTTTCTAACGCAATAAAAATCATCTCAAACAGAGCTCTGGATCAAAAGTTATGATAAGAAATGTGTTGCCGGCGGGGAAACTGCACTACATGCGCCCTTCAAGCCCTTCATGTGCCCATTATGCACCATACACACTGCTTGTTAGCACAAGAATCTAGAAGCCTTGGAATTTGCTTAATAACTGCCTCAAAATCTAAAAATGCATGGTAATTTTTTGCAAGCTTCATTCGGAATGAGCTATAAAACAATATGCAATAGCGCAATCCTGTATTAATCAGCTGGTAGGATGTGAAAGCCTACCAACCCGGCCGAAAAATTGATGTTTTAGCATAGATAACTTAATTAACCAAACATATCCATATCATATACTATCAAAAAGATCTCGGAGAGAGCTTTCCAACTCAATAAAAATCATCTCAAACAGAGCTCTGGATCAAAAGTTATGATAAGAAATGTGTTGCCGGCGGGGAAACTGCACTACATGCGCCCTTCAAGCCCTTCATGTGCCCATTATGCACCACACACACAAAAAGAGGGTTTTTGTTGTGAGCCATTGGTTGTTGACCATTATGCACCACACGCACAAAAAAGGGCTTTTGTTGTGAGCCATTGGTTGTTGACCATTGGAAAAAAAAAGGCTAAAATCAATGGCTCAGAAATGGTGCACTCTAGATGTACGCATTAGTACATCCATTTGAATACATCACGAAATCATAGGAAAACCTTAGTGAAAAGCGTACAAAAACACAAAGAAAACCCCCTGTTTTTATGCTACATATTCAAATAATTACCCAATTATATTTTAAACATCAATTATTTCAATGAATTAATGCTTGGTCTAGTGGTTGCAAGCCAGAATACCATTACATTCGTCATGTGTCCTCTCCTAGAAGTTCTTTTTCAATTCATCACGTATTTCTCTCCTACACATTCTTTTTCATTCCAGACTTGTAATAGACATTTTGCCTATAGGATTCATATATTCTATTGGCAGAATTTAGAAGCAACATTGAGCAACATTGAGCTAGATGGTGCAAAATTATCTCAGAGATCCTCACCCTTGATCTATGTCTGTGGCACAAGGGCAACACGAACTTCAAGACATGCAAAGGCAGGCAAACCTTTGAAAAACTTGATGCCCTTCATCCGCTGATCCGACAACAACTTGTTCCATCTTCCATTGATAAAGTGCTCGACGTCTGTCCTCTTCCTGATGGATAGCGATTTGTACATGTTGAATTCTCCACTACTTCTCTTTATAGTTGTAATGCATACAAAATTCAAAAGCCATTGCCTAAAATTGCCATGTATTGCTTATGCAAAACCTCCCACCAAGATCCCTCAAGATGGCGATCCCCGCTATTGACCTCAGTTCTGGATCTCCAAGGATAGGCACATCTACACATCCAGGCGAACGGGAAATATAGGAAAATCAGTGAGTGGGATAACTTGGGATCCTAAAGGAAGACATCATTTCGGGGAATTTAGAGATGGCTGGTGATCTCAAGCTCATGTGTCATTAACTTAGTATTCTCGGACATCGGGATTTGCAGCTGGGGAATCCTGGTGGCCGATATCCCCTGTGGAATCTCGGATTCTTGCTTCCTCATTGACACATCCCGGTCCATAGTATCCAATTGCGATCCCGGAGCACAGGTGCTTCCCCCTATGGAACTTGTGAAAACCACATGCATGAATGGGAGAAAGTGGTTTTTTTCCCTGTTTCGTAAATCTACTAAGGGTCATAGGGGTTTTTATTTGTTTTTCTAGTTGTAAAACCATATGGAAAGGGGTCAAATTTGCATATCTGAAACATGTCTACTAGAGGTCTTTTGGCTACCGTATGCACGCAGGTGGCATATCTTGTATAAAGAAGGCAAATCCCCCGGATCCTGGAGTGGGGCGTCAGCTTTGGTTCGGGAAACTTTTCTCTCCTTAAAAAAAGATTCCTATTGGATTTTACACAAACCTGTCAAGAATCACTTCTGGCCTTCAGTTTCCAACAAACTCCAGATACAAGTTTAATTGGCTCCGCTTTAAATCAATACTGCTGCATTATAAATACCTTTTGGCCGCAGATTTTGAAAATAGCAGCAAATTTTGGAAGTCTCTAACTCTGTATCCCTTTTCTGTACTGTACATTAGAAACTAACCACTTCCTATGTTATAAATAGCCTCCAAAAAGATTCGGCAGCTTCGAATCCTTCTTATCTAGTTTTGAAAATATAAGGGATCAGCATGGATGGTTGTGATGCTCTGGCCTCGTCGACGACAGAGTTGACGGGCGCACTTGATGCATGTTAGTACGACAGAACGGGAGAGAAAGAATGGGCTCCTTGGGGGATAGGCGAGGGATCCCAAAGCAGGGATTTGTTTCAAGCTGAGATCATCGAATCCAGGGTAAGGCTCGTCATAGAAGGTTTCATAACTTTATCAATTTAAATATCCCTTATAAGTTGTTATCAATGTGGACAAATATCAAGCAAAACAGAAAAAAAACACATAAGCAAGCAATTATTTGATATAGGTAATGTGCCAAGGCAGGCAATTTCTCCTGGTAAGGTCCTGGCGAGCCAAGGTCTGAACCAGGCAAAATTGCCTGCCCTGGCACATTCTCTAACGTAATGCTTCGGGGCAGAGAGCAACGATTTCAAGAGAATAATTGCAATCTCGTAGAGGCCAAGAGAGGAGGCCATTATCAGAGATAATTAGGTGAAAGAGCCTCTGCCCGACCATTACGATCATTTGATAAAATGCATTTGATCATTTGTTTCAACAAGTTCTAAGGAAACACCATATTGATTGTTCTCAACATTGAATAACTAACTATAAATTACTGAGAATTCGCAATCATAAAAAAATCATTAAAACTTAGCAACTCAAATGTTCTATTGTAAAGCTTCTTTATATCACCAATAAACAATAAAGGTCACGGAGGACAATGAATCCCACTTTAAATCTAAAAAAATGTATATAAATGGCTTCATGTGTTTCTAGAGTTTAGTAAGCAAGTACGGTCAACAACAGGGATACTGTGGTGGTGTCTATCTAGAAAATATTCTAAGCTTTCAACTCTAAATGAGGAGCAAGTGTTTCTTTTTTTATCTTTTTCTAGGGTTCTTGGGCCTATCATCAAGTGATAGCCGCAGTTCTTGGTTCTTTTTATATCAAGTGTGATTATGAATCAATGATTACATGTTATTTATTCAAGTGGGGTCTTGCCTTTTTGTATACCGAGTTAAATAATCCACAAAAGAAAAACGTGGTAAAACACTTTTTTTTGTAAGCAAAAACTTAGATAATTGATTTCAAAATTAAAACTTAAGAGCTAAGGGCATTCTAATCTTACAAAATAAATGTCTAATTCTTCTCCCGAATATGAAACATACTTGTCTAGAGTTAAAAAATTGCTTGCCATTCATGTTTGCATATGCCAATGGCAAGAGTAGACAATTCCTCCAACTCACTCCATGAAAGAGAGTTTTTTTATTTTTCATTTTTCATTTTTAAGATGCACTCCATGAAAGGGAGGTTTCCTATTTTCTGTTTAAGATCGACAAGGAATAATCACATTCCTTTTGTCGAGATAAAACTCTAGGAAAGTCTTGAGATTTCTGATCAATTGTAGAGAATTATGGTTGCTAGATTGTCTTGGGCTTCCAAAACCAATAAACAACATCAAGATGTCTTTGTAGCAGCCCCTAGAGGAGAGAGGTTCAAGGTTTGGCAATTATACAAATGTCATAATCAAAAGGCATGGATAAATATTCTGGTTGACACACAAAAGACAAAGAAACAGGTTGACTTCATGAAACTAAAATATGAAAAGATAAAAACTGTACAAGAGTACAGAAACAAGGAGGCATTCATTTGAGGTGCCTGCCATAGCCATCTTTTCGCTTATTATAAACCTTCTGCACTTCCTATTTACACAATCATTATTTGCAAATGATTCTTCAAGTAGCAGGGATGTATGAATGCCTACCTTATTCATCAGCCTCTCATTTTGTTTTTGTTTCTGTCCTTGCAAAGATATCAATACTTTACTCATTGCTCCAAATCATATGAACACTTTACTCATAAAAAAATGGCCACAAGACAAAATTTAAGCTTCCTGAAGACCACCCTGTTAAAATAATCAGCACATGCGTTGCCATCCAAGCCAGCTCTTGAAGATTGGCATGAAAAAAAATGCAAAAACAACACTATTTTGACCACCATTTTGCTCAGAAAACAGAAACAGTGACCTGTTCTACAAGATTCAGCAGGATGTTTTGGACCTGCTGATTGAGAGAGAAATGAATCTCTCATGCATGAGCTCTCATTTCAAGAGAATCATGGCGTTTAAGCTGTTAAACTAGAATAAAAGTAGCAGACATTTTAGGCGCAGGGTACACAATGATTCTTGCAGCAGCTATATTGAATAATAAACTAACTTGAATCTGGTATGTAATATACTCACAAAATTTGGATCTGCACAAGCTGAAATGATGCAAAAATCTGCAACCCAATAAGCTTGACAGGACCACAATTTTTCATATTTGATCTTCAATGCAGCACTGCTCTGCTTTCAAGTCAAATGCCAGTGCATGATAACCAGGAAGCATTGATTGAATCCAATATATTCTTGCAGACATTCATTGTTTGCAAGACTCTGCAATGAAATCTGTCAGAATGCAGTCAGAAAGTGTAACAGAGTGATCATGGGAAAAAGGAAAAAGAAAAAAGGATGAATTAAACCCGATCCAAAAGATCAATTCAAATGCAAATTTACAACACACTGTTCTGCAGTCCCTAGCAATCTATGAATCCAATCTATGAATCCAAAGCTCAATTTTAGAACAGTGTGCATTCTGCAGCCTTAGTAAAAACTTAAAAGTTGGATGTAGATTGTGGATCTACCTTACACAGTGTTGCAGCCTTAAATCCAAAAAAAGAAGCCAATTCCTAGAATAGTGTTGCAGGAGCCTTGGATAGACACAAAAGTGTTGGCTAATTACAACAGTATGTGCATGTGCATGCATGTGCTGCAGACAGCCTTGAATAAACCCAAAACTTGGATCGATCCAAAAACCAAATTCAAACAGTTTTATGCTCAGCATGGCCTAAAGCGTTTGCATTATGCCTGCCTGCTACAGAGGCGCAGGCAGCAAATAAATATATAATCTACAGTTGAGATCAGATATGAGCTTAAATTCCCTTTCTTCAATAAAGCTGCTAACCAAATCATGCAAAATATGAGAAAAATCCAAAGCGTTGCAACTTCTGACACAGAAATGACGAGAAACGAGACATAGGCGAGGATTTTTCTACTGGGTTTTCAGATTCTCAGGCATTTACACGGAGTAATCAACTAGGTTTCCAGACATAAGAGAGGATTTTTTCAGCTGGGTTCTAAGATTTTGAAAGAATCAACGAATAAAAAGCTCATCGATTTAAATATGCGAAGGAAAGAACAAAGAGATTGCCCCTAGATTGATGCAATTTTTTAAGAGAAGCAAAACGAATAGAGATATAGAACATGGCAGGACGCACTAACAGATCATGAAGTGCGGTCTAGACAGCAAAAAGTAAGAAAACCAAGAGTGCCTTTTCATATTATAAGTACATGCCGAAGAGGAAGAGCTTTAACTTTATGTAGAAATCAAAATGTGGAATAACCCACCTAGGAAAACTGCGCAAAGATCATGACAGATCTTCACTTTGCCAAAAAAAAACATCATACTTTGCCGAGTTTATCAATATTTCCTCCACCCAATTCGTAGAAATCAAGTTGCAGCAGCCTGGTCTTGCTTCTCAGATATTTCGGCTACATGAATTGGAACAATTTTTGCAGCAAGATCAACAAAAGAATCAATAGATTTTGAAGCAGGACCGCAATTTTTTGAATCAACAACACACTGGTCATCTTCGTCAGCTTGGATAATATCTTCTTCAGCTTTTGTATTTGCAGCAGAGGTCAAAACTTGAATCAAATTTTCGAGGGCAGCTGTAGGGCCATTTTTTCCTTTGAGCAAGATCTCACTAATTTCAGCGGGGGTCATTTTAGCAGAATCAATAACCTTTTCAACCTCACAAAAAAGAGGATGATCCAGAATGTTGAGATAATTCTTGGCCAAGATTTTGAAGGCAGAAAAGCTGCAAGAGGACATGAAGATATGCATGTCCATTCTGCCGGACCTAAGAAGGGCAGGATCAAGCTTATCAATATGGTTAGTAGTGAAAATAATAATCCGTTCACTTCCACAACAAGACCATAACCCATCTGTAAAATTGAGCAAACCAGACAGAGTAACCCTGCTAGGTTCATCCTCCAACTTGTTAGGCAAAGGCATACCGCTGCAGCTTGGATCAGGGATCTTTTTCTGGCTCAAATCCTTCTTCATTTTATTTCTATCCCCAAGATTTATGCTGCAATCTATATCCTCTATAACAATAATAGACTTGTTGGTAGTTTTGATGAGAAGCTTTCTCAGATCTGCATTGCTAGAAACTTCGGTTAGTTCAAGATCATAAACATCATAACCTGTGAAGTTGGCTATGGCGGCAATCATGCTTGATTTTCCAGTTCCAGGAGGTCCATAGAGCAGGTAACCTCGTTTCCAAGCCCTTCCAACACGGTGGTAAAAATCCTCCCCCTTCATAAACTCCCTTAAATCATTCAGAACCTCTTCTTTCTTCGCCGGATCCAGCGCTAGGGTAGAAAATGTAGAAGGATGCTTAAAAGGAACAGACTCCCATGGCTGGCGATGGAAGTTGTAAGAATTTTTGGCATTGGTATACAAAAGCTTATCCCTATTTCCATGCTGCAATTCCTTGGCGTGGTCAAGAATATAATCAAGATAGGAATTAAGAATCCTTTCTCGATCTTGTTTTCTGATTTTGAGAGTGTAAAATCTCCTCTCATCAGAGCTACGCTCCCAGAGGCTGAACTGGGCGGGCCGTTCTGTGATAATATGCTGCCACCAGACTTGGGCCCCTTTGTAATTTTCTGTGACCCGCTCAGATTTGGCCAGCCCGAATGTGATCTTGTTTGAATTCTTGGGGCGCGACAGAGTTGCCCTTTGTGCCGAAACAGAGGCCGATGAGCTTAGATGTAGCTGTACACAGCTGTATAGCTCGTTTGAATTCATCCCATCAAACTCATATATGTCGAAATAATTGTACACCGATAGATATTCAAATATAAAGCGCCCAACTCGGCTTAGCATATACCTGAATTCCGGCGGCATCACTGCCTGGATGAATGCCGCTAATCCTAGCAGAGAACCCATATATCCCCATATCTCCATCGCCGGATTTAACCCCTCAAATCCAACACCTGTTCGGATTTGAGGCTTCAAACCCAGAAATGGCGCAAATTATTGGGAAATTTCTGGAATCAGGTAGAGGGTTTGAAGAAGAGGGTTTAAAAATTGAAATGCGGCGATGGCGAAACGGATTCAGAAGGGAAGAATCTGGGCAGATTGAAAACCAGGGGAAAAAAAGGGGAAATGCAGGCTGTTTGGGAAGGACCCAATAAGGAATAAATGGCGATGTTATCCAGATAGCGCCGGGATTTGAAGGATCGACGGAATTGAAAGCAAAGGATTGAAGAAAAGGGAGGCAGCGCCAAGGTTTTGGAGGGTGTTCGATGGCAGAAGAATTTGCATTTTATGGATTTCGAAACGTCCACTTTTTGTAGTCTAAACGGTTTGCACCCCTTTGTTTGTGTTGTCCATTTCTCTCAATTTTTTTTTTGTTCCCCCGAAATTTTAAATATCTTAAACAATGAACCAAAGCACATATAACAATTCGGGTGTACAAATGTGCTTTCTTATGTATAAATATATGTATTCCCATTCTAGCCTAGTGGGAAACTCCATTTCCATTTTTCTTAGCTCCTCAACACACTTGATCTCTAGCTTCCTCTACTCCTATCCTATCATCCTAGCTCGATTCGTGTCCTAGCTCGATTCGTGTCCTAATCTAGTTCATGTCTATGCATGTGGCCTCTAGCCAACAGTTTTTCTATTTAGCCATATTGCAGGAGCTCTGTAACCACTTATCTCTGTATTGTAAGGTCCCCGTGGATGTTAAAATGATCTTTGTCTATCTATCTATCATGCAAATGTCTTCGACTCTCATGTATCATGCATCTCTCATGGTATAAATTCCCTGGCTATAACATGACTAGACACAAAAGTAGTGGGTTTGTCGTCTTAGCCATTTCTTGGATTTGTTATATCCAACTCCATCCAACATATACGACCCTTAAAGATAATCTTTAAGACATCATCGAAGTGGATATGTTCATGCATTCAAATTGTACCCTTCTAGTTTTTTGACAATCATTGAGTTGTTATCCTTTCTGTTAGATTCTAGAATGGGGCTCGCATGAAAAAACGACAAAAACCTCCCGATAGATAGGCTTTTCATTCATCTCAGCAGATTTTCTACAATCCACGAAAAAGTAAAGGGAATGTCCAATTATACAACTTAGATCCCAAAAAATACAATGCTAATAGATGTTTGGTTTGTGTACCTGCCGAAAGCTTATCACCGGGATTAAAAAACCCCGCCCTTACAGGTTTTCGAGGAAAAACCCTAGTGGTAAGCCTTCGGCAAGGGGCTTGGACAAACGTAATGCTGAAAAATCGCTCCAAAAAAACCACGAATGGAGAAGTCGAAGTTGTTGTCGCTTGCCAACCTGTACCTGCACATCACTAACACTAGAACAAATGTGAAAAAACAAACCTCCCAAAGTGGAGGGGCTGATCACACGTGCCACGCGGCAACAAAAGAAAAACCTCTTCCAATAGAGGGGCTGGTTACGCGTGCCATGCGACAAATACATTAAACAATTAAGGGGGGGAGAGTGGGTTTCAAAGAATAGAGAATAAGATACTGCTGAGAGAGAAGAGGAAGCGTCAATGAGATGTTGATGAAGAACCTCGCCTAATATAGCGATCTCCCAACCACAGAAAGCATGCAATGCATGCATGTGAGACATGCATACTCGCCCTCTCTAGAATCTTGATCCGATGGCTCGGATTGATGGGATTCTAGAATGGGGCTCGCGTGAAAATGACAAAAAGCTCCCAAATAGAAGAGAACTTCCTTATCAAAAACGAGATCAAGGGTGAAAGGTCAAAAGATTATGGCCAAAGAAGAGGCAAGGCCATGAAAGAAACGCCAAATTGGTCAATCCAAGCAGGGAGAAGCTCCTCCCCTGCATGGTTTCAAAGGATAGAGAATAAGGTACTGCTGAGAAGAGGAAGCGCCGATGAGATGTTGATGAAGAACCTTGCCTAATATAGCGATCTCTCAATCACAGAAAGCATGCAATGCATGCATGCGAGACATGCATGCTCGCCCTCTCTAGAATCTCGATCCGATGGCTCGGATCGATGAGATTAATGATCATAACAATCTTGGAGCTAAAAGAAATATTATTAAACAATTTTAGAAATTTCTGATCGTCATATTTGTGTCTTTTTTACTCTAGTCAAGTGCATTTGATCTAGTGATAACACATTATACCCTGAAGATGTATATTTCGGGTGGCAGCATTCAAAAAAAGGTCTCATATATCCAAATGGATGCTACCAAATTTGAAATAAGGTGATTGCATGCAAGACCTAATGCGCATGTTAGTGTGTTGTGTGCATCATATATGTATCTAAACAAATGTTGTTATCAGCACCCAGTAAGTAATATTATGTCCAATCAGGTATTTCAAATCCAATATAAGGTGGTAAGGTGGTCTAATCGGATGATATCAAATTCAGTGTAAGATAAAATAGAATAAAATAAGTTAAGATAAGCTTTATTGTCATTGCTGACCAATGAGGTCCTATGACAGATACATTGAAATTGGTATGAGCAGAAGCTTCCAACACCAAATTTACAACAAAGACTTTACTATTTATACAAGTGGGCGACTGTGTATAACAGTCACAGATTCGTTGAGATTGTGATGAAGAAACCCACTCATGGCTATTGGTGCTCAGCCCGTGCCATCGACTCGATTGTTTGATCCCTCTTTTCTTTTTTATCTTGTCTTATGTTCGTCTTGTATTGCCTTTGTTGTTCTTCCAACCAATTTTGTGTTTCTCATTCCTTTTCTTCACTTCGATTGCCCACTGTATACCATTGACTCTCCTCCTGATATGATCATATGCCAAACACTCCTCTTGATATGATCTCGCCTCAATCCTCTTGCTTTTGATTATGTTCTGTTAATATGAGTGCGGATTTGTAGCACTTTCTACCTCTTTCTAAATCTGTTGATATCTCTTTGGTACATGTTTTTGTGGGTTGGCAAGCCACTTTCACGCGTAGAGCGGGACCATAATGTGCATGTTAGTCAAGCAGCTTCTGAAGGTGTCTCCATGCACATGCTGCTCCTCGAGCTTGGCTGACTTCTGATTTCACGGCAAGGGTTTCACATATATCATTCTCTGATTAGATGCAAAAAGATGCCTTTGGTTCAACAAGTCTAGCTCCTCAGTATAGTGTTGAGGCAAGGGCTTGTTCTTGATAATGTTTAATAGTGCTGAGGCAGTAAAGAAATTGGTCTCTCGAGGTATGGATGCTTTTGGTACTGTGTACATCCTCTACCAATGTTACACATCTGGTCTTTGTGACGCTCCCTATTAAATATACGGCACCCGACCGTACACTCCGTAGGAAATCCCCCATCCGGTCCTTCGACCGCACGGGCCCTCCGTCTATCCCGCACTCTAGGATGACCTTAGTGCGGGAAGGGCACACGAAGGTGTCTTGCGCGCCCTTCCCCTATGGGCTCCTATCACAGCGGAAGCATAAACAACGTTAGAACTAGCAATAACAACACATCATACTACCTCGAAGGGTAGCCCATCCATATATCCATAGCTACAAAGAAGATAAACATATGCCATAAAACATGAGAGCTCCTACCCATGGCTCCGACTCATGAGGAGGTTGACTGACTGGCTAGGCCTCAAGATAGAGCAGACCGAGTCATAACAATGGCGGGGCTGGCTATAGACAATGGCTAGGGTTGATCACTCCATCCGCCCCTCCTGTGCATACTTTGCAGAATGAGCTCGATCGAGCTCTGGCATGACTCTAGCCTTCCGGATACGCAATCTCATGGCATCACCCATCAAGACTACTCCAGGTTGCATCTCCCCGGTCCGTTGAGGCAGGAAGGGTTGCATCTCCCCTTCTCGGGGTCTAGAGGTTCCACGGGCGGCTAGAGAATCGTGGCGAGACACGATTCGTACCCGACTTAACCCCCCAAAATAGGAGCCAAGCCGACACTTGCAACTCCTGAGAGGCAGGGCGACACTATTGCCCCAGGAGGTGTCAGACCCATGCCCGGCCCACAGAAAGTGACCGACCATAGGTCTAGCCCGCTATGGGATCCCCAGTAACCACGCTCAGTAGGGATCCTCCCTCCGTATTGCCTCTAGCCCCGTTGTGTAGTGCTGAGTCACATCATAGCCCCCTTAGCCCGGTGGGCTCTTATGCACAGGCTGCATATAATAGGAAATAAGGGGTCTAAACTATGAGCATACTACGTAATGGCTACTAGTTCTCTACCCCCCTTCCCAATACAAGAGGAGCAAACATGATCAACCAGCATCACATAACATCATATCATGATAATCATCATAAGAACATCTTAACCTAATCATACATATCTAACTTACAGTTAGGGTTCCTTGATTAGGGTTCAAGATGTTCAACAAGAGTTCTAGGATGGCTCTACTCTAGATACGAAATACTAACCCATCTCGAGTGCTAACTTCCAGATGAACTACTAAGAGCACTACTCTACATACCTGCTCCAGAAGCACTCCCTCCCAATCCCGGCGTCTCCATGGTCTTCGAAGTGTTCGAGGTAGCTCCCACTCCTGCTGATGCACTCACGCTCTGGGGGCTGCCATGCTATGCTGTGCCACAGCAAACGGTTCTCGAAACGGAGTTTCGAGCGCGAAGAAGGTTCCCAGACTGTTGGAGCCAGAAAAGAGGCCTAGGGTTAGGGTTTAGGCCTTTATAGGTTAGGGTTCACATGTTATGCCACGTGGCTCTAATAGAGTAAGTCCGTGTGGCGGATGCCCAATAGGTTAAGGCCACGTGGAAAATGGTCTTAACCTAAGGTTGGCTAAGTTATATGAATAACTTAGTCATGCCCCCTAGTGCCACAATCTATGGTATACAAGGCTATGAAGATAGATTTGTATAGTGACGGACCTGGAAATATACGTATTTATGGCGTATATTTCCCTGGAACGTCACAGTCTTGGCATGCTTTCAACCCCTCAAGATGCCTTGCTACTTTTCCGTCCCTGAATTTGCTGAATTTTAATAGCCATTGCCGATGGCGTGGACATGCACATTTCTCACAATCTTTTATCGATAGTCCACATATTTGTATTTATATTCCCATTGATCAAGCACATCATGAGTGCGTTGTGAAAAGTGGCAAGTGGTATATGAATTTGATGTTATCTCTCCTAAATGGTCCATAGTAATATTCATTGTCATTTATCATTTTTCAGCCAAATCTTGTTTCCAAGTTCTAGATACCCTTGTTTTATATTCTAAGTACTCTCTTGTACTTGACCATCCTCTTCCTTTACTGTCTTCCCAAAACGTATTATCTTCCTCTTTTCTAAATATACTGCCAAGCATGTACGCTCACAAGACTCTTCCATATCTTATTCCGCTCTTATCTATTGCTATCATTATTAAATCATCCACATACAACATATTTTGGCACCTTTGTTGCCCATAATTGCCCCCCTCCCTTCCCCCTTCCCCCTTCATGCACACTCTCTTAGGGCATTAATATAAAGACTGAATATCTTTGTGTGACAGGGAACATCCTTGTTTAACCCCAATATCAAGTATATTCCCGTGGACGATAAAATCATATTCTATTCTATTCTTCTTCTTCTAGCCCCATTCTTGCTTGCATCTTTCATATAATCTGGCTATTGCGATTAAGATACTATGGGTGAGTTCCAAATCTTGTATTAATCTTTGTTGTGCCTTCTCCTTTTGTATCAAACGTCTTTTTGAAATCCACAAAGCAGCAATATAGTGTCTTATGTTGCGATCTTGTTTTCTCCACTAAGGGGAGAAGTTTTTTCTCGTGACCCAATGAATTGTTTAGATTAGTAATCGGAACAGAAATGTAAACATTGATATGTTGCTGCATTAGAAGAAATAAGATAAAAAGTATTCTTAAAGTTCATAACAATTTCTAGAAGTTCCATGATTACTCTCATCGTATAGTGAGCGTTAGATGTTGGAGAAATGATCTGCCAATCATGGATGATGCACGAGCAAAATATGCAGTGGGTGTTGTCAACTGCATGGGTGTTGTCAACTGCAGACCACTTAAAGTATGCACAAACTATATAAAATTAATAACCTAAGATGGTAAAATAGCCCGGGCTCCAGCGTTAGACCAATGAAATGAATGAGGACTAACATATAGTAGTAAAAACCATATCTCCAATAAAAGTGATTGTTTTCAAAGTGGCAAGTCTTCAACGTTGTGACCAACGAATTGTTGAGTTTGTGGTTGGAACAACAAGCAAACATTGATATCCATTAAAAAAAAACAAAGCTAAAGGATTTAACAATTCTATGACAACTTTTAAAGTTCCATACCGAGAATTGAATGATTAGCTCATCATATAGGGACGTTGGATGTTAGAGAAATTATCTTCACGATCATGGATGGCAATCGAACATATTATGCAATCAATGTTGCTAATGCAATGAGATATAGACTATGGAGACCAAGTAGACTATGAAAATTCCATTTGAGAAGTTGGTGAAACTTCATTCTTCCAAAACTAGGCCCAAAAATACGGGACCTTGAGGGGATCGCAACTCTTGCAACTTGATATGAAAGTGAAAACTTTTTTGTCATGGAAGGTTTTATAAATACAATTTTTGTTGTATCCACGATATAAAAGTATTTGGACATGGATTGAGCTTTGCATTTACTGTGTTAGTTTCATGGCCAAGGCACATGACTATTCACGAAGTATGGAGAGCTATGCAACAAATGTGTAGCGGGACCTGCCTCTGCCATGAAGTCTCTAAATATAGAAACAAAGGGACAACTGTGCGTGAGGATATCACAGTCTCTTTTGGCGTGGATCCTCCACGGTAGAATGTTCATGACCTTCATGGCACGATGGTCTGCATGACCGTTCCCTTTTCCTTGCCATGGCTTGTGGCGGGCCCATTTTACCACGGCTTTTCTGCCATGACTCAAGGCCTTCTAACTGCCACAATAGGTTGACCGCTCAGCTTCATCAACAGAGATTGTGGAGGTCAATGGCCAATTCACCTACCGAATATTTTTGCTATCATGAGCCCAAGGCCATTGTACTATATATATCAGTAGCTTAGACTTAGAAGCTAGACAAGACTAAGTATTCTCTTCTTCTTGCAGATCTCTGTGTTTTGCAAGATCACTTATTGTTTTAATTAAGGTATCAAGGGATTCTCATTTTGGCATCGGTGTCTTTCTTATTTTCTTTTCCTGGGTTGTGATTCTTAGTTCTTTATGCAAAATCCTACGTGACAATTTGTACTTAGGCTGTTAGACTCAAGGGTCCTCAACGAGGGTTTTCTTACAGGCTGTCTTGAACCCCCCTCAGACCCCAAATACTGGAGCTAATGACGTGTGATCCACGCTGCCCTATCTGCCGAATTTGAATGCCTCGCGTCCAGTGGCTTGGCCAAGGCTCAACTATTACAGAAGGCCAGTGAGGATCTCATGCACTGCAGACTCAACTAAGTGCTCAGACCTATGCTAATGTGAAGCATTAGATGTGCATTGTCCATCTGGAAGCCACACATGTCGAGGTTCAGGCTTGCATCACGACCCTTGAGAACCACCTTCAAGAGGCTACAACACAAAGTACTCAACTTGATGTTGAAATTACCACGCTCAAGTTACAGGTTGCTTTTTCCAGCACCTCACCACCCTTTTACGATTTAGCCATGTGACGTTCCACGTATTTATATGCTACACATACAAATCATGATACGTCACCAAGGGTATTTTTGCCATTATAAAATAGACCAAAAGTGTTAAAGTTGGCTGTGCTAAAATTATATTAATTAATTAAGCTAATTTTGCTATCTTAGCTAATTAATAACTAATTGAATAGTTATTATTATTAATTTGGCTAATTAAGCAAGTGCCACTTGGGCCAAATTGATTGGCCCTAATGAACTTGCCAATCTAGGGTTAACCAAATTGGGGCCCATCCCAATTTTTGCCACAAATCGATTTGGGGAAAATTGGTAGAGGATGAGCAGCTTGTTCAACCTTGTTCAAACCAGAGAGATGGAGATTCTGAGAGACAATGACCTGAAAGGTTTTTGAGGAAATAATTGTGGCAATAATAAGAGTGGTATCAAATTGTACAAATATACATATCGTGTAATACACATATAAGTCAGACGAGTGTTTGGGGACATAGCTGATCTCACACATCCATAACCTCTTGGAGGTATGATCCTAGCACCCGAACTGGATTCGTGCTCAATATCACATGTAGCGACTGGTCAGGCGTGTGCAACTCAGTGTAGCGTGCCCGGATTTGATCATATGCCAGATAGCCCTGTACGGCATGACATTCATCCTTAATGGCTCCCATTTGGCAGCGTCCTGTCGTGGCTCCCCAATCCATTATGTCTCAATTCGGAGACGGTGTGCACCTGTGCAAATCGAGGCAATGAGTTGACATCTTTTCATGGACAGATGGGTATGCAAGTAGCGTTGCGGGTCATGTTCTAATGTGGGGTTTATGTGATGCTGGTATTATGTTGTCTTGACCTGTTCAAGAGCGCTGGCATCCCAGAGCTTATTGAGGAAGCATGCATCAAAGCATTGCATCAAGTTGTGGTGATCTGCCTCTATTTGCACTTGTATGCACCTATGCTCCTGCACATTCCATCTGACGAACCACTGAGCTTGCTTTTCCTTCCAACGGGCCTTGAGGCATCGTGGCTTCATTGCCAAAGTATAAGCCCGACTAGGGAGACAAGCATCGTCCATAGTGACCACCTTTTGAAACTAGACAATGTGCCGATCAAGTGCAGCCCTCTGAAGAGATAAGATTCTGTCTCCTACAACAAGATCTGATATGGGACCGTGGACTTTACCCCCAGTGCATGGGTCAAGAAGGCTTTCTGTACCTGCTCCAAGTCATTCCAGGTGGTGAGGGATACAATGGGGGCCCAGATCTCGACCCCGTATAAAAGGACAGGCTCCACCAAGACTCTGAACAGGTGTGATGGATGGACCTAGTCATATAACTTTGCTCTATGACTGTTTTTTAGCATTGCATATAGTGTCTTCCAGCCCGCTGTCGCTCCTAGATGGATGAAAGCATCCCATTGCATCTACTCCCAAATACTTATAGGTGGGTGCCACTTCCACATTTTGCCCTCGGTAACTGAAGGAGGGGTTTCTTGGCTGACGTAAGGATGATATAAAGACCACATTAGTCTTGACTAGGTTGACACCCATGTCCATCACCTGGCAGAATGTGTCCAGGATGTGGAGATGGCATTGCATGTCCGCCGAAGTGTGAGCTCGGTGGTCCACATCATCAGTGGTTATAATTTCCTTTTGTTCCAATAGTTATTGTACTTTTCCCTAAAAAACTCTTCAGGGCGAGGGTTTTTAAATCCTTGCCAGTAATAGACATGATGTTCTTTGTTTGGTGGTCTCCATGGACGATAGTATTCAATTCAATTCAATTCTTCCCTGGGAATTAACTAGTAAACATGTGCCCGGCATTGTCGCGCTCAATAGAATTGTGTATTATGTTATGGTAGCATCATAGCAATGTATTTAAGTTTGATTATCCAAGTATGATTTTATCCAAGTGAACTGTCATGCATGTAGTCACGCAAAAATGTGCTGAAAGCACCAAGATGTTGCCGCATTCTTGAGGTTGTATGAGATAACATGCCTGCATCATCTGCATATAGAAGGGAGCTAGTTACTACTTGTGCCAGATGGGGGCGTCCACCTCCATGAGATTGTAATCATTCCTCTACTTGATCAATATAACGGCCAAATAGACTCGCGGAGGGACACCCTTGACGGACTCCAATATTGTTTCTAATATGGTGGTGCGAGGGAGGCAACAATACCGATACATTCTCATAAAGCTGGTAAACTGCATTCTGAAAAGACTGTGGTATGCCTAGTTGTTGCAAAAGGAAGATCTAGGCATCCATGCTACAAATAATAGGTGTCCTTCCTGATTAAAAAAAATATAGATGCCCTTCTTGCCACAAAAATCTGCCTTTAGATCCGTGTGATTGGAAAATGAAGATATTAAGTTTTTTATTTGGATATCCCAAAACAGAAAAACCAATATTGTTCATTTTAATTGCATGGCTAGGAAGGGTAAAAAGGCTTGAGTATTTTAACATGAGGACCTACCCTGCTAGTTGACATAACTTTTGTATTGCAACAAATGAAGAATGTTAAGAAGCTATTCTGGGAAGGGACTCACAGAGAACACAAAACCGGCCGACCACTAGAGAACTTCCTTATCTACAAGTCCAGTCAACGAGAAACGTCGAGATGTGGAGCAGAGTCGCGCACCACATAGCGGAGCATGAGAGGACGAGGACCATCAGCAGCCGTGAGCACGAGCATCAGCATGTGAACCCTGCAGATCTAGCAAAAAGAGAGGAAACATGGGAGAATGGTAAAAAACTATGGGCTAATATATAAGGGCAAAAAAGGTAAACCATGTTATTGAAAATGGGTCTAAGGAAAAGGTAAGATGATGATCAAGGATGGGAAAAGAACATTTTCAAGCATAAATGTTACATAATGAAGCATGGAAACAAATGCGACACGAAATAACTACAGGATCCGAAGATAAGGTTATGGCCAAGGATAGAGGGGACATGACGAGCGAGAGCTCCAAGGTTAGAGTGGGATTCTTGAGGCTAACAATATGACAAAGTGGAGCTACAAGAACAAAGGAGCCAAAGATGAAAATGCTCGACAAGGTTGCAATAAGAGTGTAAGAAACATCAATGACAAGGATGGTGTAATAAATCATGTCTGTGATAAATCAAAAGGCTGGATCATGCAATAAAAGATGTGTCGAGCCTGAAAAACAAATATAAATATAAAGAAACCAACCTAACAATTGAGCATGTCAATCAATTCGATCAATAAAAAAGGAGTCGATCAATAAAAAAGGAGTCTTGGCAAGTTAACTGATTAAATGTGAGCGAATTAGAAAAAACGAGGAATGCAAAAGCATAATGAATGATCAATAGTCATGAAATTGCTTTCTGGAAAAAATGAAAAAACTATAGAGAATGAGTCCAAGAAAGACAACGCAAAACAAGAATATACCCAATAAGAAAACCCATGTTATAAAAACTCAATAGAGTGCCAAATGCAAATATGCCATAACCAGAAAATGTGAAATGATATATAATTAGAAGGCAAGACTGTCTTCTGAAAAGCTAAAACTATACAAACTGACGACAGAAAATATTATATAAAAACTAAATTTTGTCAAATAAAAGATACTTTATGATAAAAATGCAATTCAACACGTTTGAAACGCAATGTGCATTTCATTCATCACAGCAGCAGTATACAATGTTTGAATACTATAGATGGGGAGCTGCCATAGGAACTATGTCGAGCTACCCCATAAGGAAGAAAGTGTGCACAAGTAATATCGAAGGGTAGTGGCGCCAACTTTTCATCGGGATAAAAAACCCCGCCCTTTCGGGTTTTCGAGGAAAACCCTAATGAGAAATGGTTGCCAACAACCTTGAATGTTGCCTGCCTAGAGAATCGAAGGAAGTGGGGCGATGGCGTAGTGAACCCATGAGATGGCAAACGAAAAAAGGTGCGGTCCAGAGGAGAGCAAACCTGGGAGTAGAACTACTGGAGAAATAACAAACACTGAAAACACCCATTAATGGTTAGGGAAAAGGAACAAGTAGGGCAGGTGCGTCGAATCAACGACAAACAATCAAGATGAGAGGATGAAGACAAAAAATGGAAAAAAGAACGCCACCCTACGGGTGGAAATAAACAGCGTCACCCAGCGGGTGGAATATAGCACCACCAAGCTGGTGGGAAAAACAACAACACCTCGCGGGTGGAATAAAATACATAGAGGCAGCATAGAACTGAAATATATAGAAAAAAGACGAACACAAACAACATAAAAGGGCGGGAAGGGAGGGAAGCTATGGGCAAGGAAAGAGAAGCTACTGTGAGAAGACGCCAATAAGCAGCCAGAAGAATGAAGAACACATATATAGCTACTCGTCCCGTCCTAGAATGCCGATCCGAGGGCTTGGATCGACGCCATCAATTTGTACAATATTGTGTTAAATGCCTGTTACAAATAGTTGTAGTGATCATTGTTTTATATACTATATAATCAATGTTTTGCAAGGGGATCACCACTATAAGCATTCAACCTTGGGACTCTTGGCACGAGGTATTGTATAAAGGGGCCAAATTATATAACGTCAATGGTTATATAATATGGAACTTTAGTGGAATCAAGCAATCTACTACAAAATGATCTCATTGGATTTAGCATTTATTTCCATCATCTCGATCAAGAGTTTTGCATGTCATTAGCAATTATGCAATAATTAAGCAAGAATCTACAATTAATTCCATTTATATTGTTCCTTAACAGAAAAAATGATCTTTACAACTGTAGCAAGGCAATACTTAAACAAGAAAAATAGATTCAGCTGATTTGATCAGGGGTTCAAGAGCCATACCTATTTCCCTCTCTATCTCAGCCTCTAACTCAAACTCGATACTTTGGTCTTTGTGGAAGCCAAAAAAATATCATCATACATTTTCTACATCAATTCCTGGAGTCCAGACTTTCCATTAGTACACAGTGTCTCTGCCTAAATGCGAAGAAAAGAAGAAAAAAATGTTAACAGTACTGGGACGTAATAGTTTCCTTCAAGAAAATCATGCCCAAGGCCAAGAAGGGCCTTTTCTAGTGCATCAAATGGATCATTTTTTGCATGGTTGGGCAGCTAGAAAATTTGACCTCACCTTGTCTTCCCTACCTTTGCTTATACCATCTTGATTGCCACATAAGCTTTTCAAGCTTCAATATGATTGGCCCAATCAAATCGTCACTTTTAGAATGTTTGGGGTCTGAGGTGAGTTTGGGACAACCTGAAAGACAACCCTTGTTGAGCACCCTTGAGTCTAACAAGCCGATCCTGAATACAAAGTATCTCATGGAATTTTGGTAAAAGAACTAAGAATCACATAATATAATAGAAAATAAGAGAGACATCAGTGCCAAAATGAGAATCCTTGATACCATAATGAAATTAGCAAGGATCTCATAGAACGCAGAGATCTACAACAAGAAAAGAATACTTCGGCTCATCTAGCTTCTAAGTCTAAGCTACTGGTGTATATAGTATAATGGTCTTGGGTCCATAATAGCAAAAAGGATCGGTAGGAAATGACCACCGGCTCCCATATCTCTGCTGATGGAGCTGAGCAGTCAACCTATTGTGCTGGTTGGGCAGCCTTGACTCACGTCGAAAAGGCCATAGTAAAATGGATGCGCTACAAGCTATGGCAAGAAAAAGGTAATGATCATGCGGACCCTCGTGCCATGAAGGCCATGCACATCCTCACACCGAGTTGTCCCTCTATCTCTTTGCCTATATTTGGAGACTCCCATATGTCATGAATAGTCATGTGCCTTTGGCAATAGGGACCCCCAACCCTTCCAAACCCCCACCAAACAACACTTGGATTTCTTGGTGGCGAGAAATTCAAATATGACCTCTGGGAATAGAAAGCCTTCCACATGGGGAGCTTGATTGGCACGGATGTGAGGCCGACCTTATCCAGAATAAGAGCAATGAGCACACTGTGGATTGCAAGGACTTTAGGAGTAGAAAGATAGAGGGCGGTGTTGCTTCAATAAGACCAGAATTGACCGTCTTCAAGGGCTTGATGAACAAGGGCCAGAGTATAAGAACATTCCATAAGAAGAGCAACCTCAAGACGGAATTGGCTGACACTAGCATTGGGATTTTGCGGTCCTGAAAGTAAGCATTTCAGAGCAACACAGAACCCCACTTGTCGTTGAACAGATGGATCTGGAGGGGCAGCGACTCTGGTAATAAACTGTGTCAATCCATGATAGCATTTGAGGGTGGTCTTCTATCCTTGTTCATCATGAATGTACATTCAATTTCTTGTGTTATCAAGGGTCTCACCCTGTTGCCAAGAGTGCCTGCATATAAACCGTAGATCCCAACGTGGATTGGTGCTGATGTGATCAGGGGACCAAGCAGCATGTTGGCTTTTGTCCAAAAATGACTGCGCCAACCAGAAATGATGTTATGTGGTTCAGCCAGAGCACCGAAGGAAGCATATGGACTAATAAAATTGTCTGTAGGACATTCCACCCTATTTAGTAGTAGCGCAACAGAGGTATATTCATCTAAGTCTAAAGGTTATGCCACTCAGAGGCAACCATTAGAGCAAACGTGGGAGAAGGTTCCCATTGGGGACAACTTTTTTCTGAAGATAATCTGATAGCTGCATGCATGATGTAAATTGCACAAGACCAACTTCTATGGATTTGCCGTAGCCAAGAGACTCATGTATCTAGAGGGAAATATGCTCTAACAATTCTCTCATATATTCGTTTTCTAATGCACTAATCCATTCTTGCATAGAAAAGTAAGGAAGGTCTTTGGTAGGCCTTTGCTTCACAGGTATCAGAGGATACCTGTGAAGCAAGGGCCTGATAAATACCACTAGTTTTGTGAGCAGCATAGCTTGTGATAGTTGAGTTCTAAAATATTTTAATCGTGTTTTCATGCTCAGCAATAGTTCGGTGGATCTTGTTGGCAATCTTCATGGCTTTGATGCTTCTCGTACCTATATGATGTTCCCATCGTAACTCAATCACCAAGGGAAGGACCTCCATTTGACTCGGACCACCTGTGATGGCCAAATGTCCTATAGGATATCCTATTTGGTGGAGCGTACATACATGTTAGCACTATCAACAATACACATAAGTAATATGCCACCACGAAGGGTGGCCCATCCATCATCCAACGAACAACAGCATAATACCAACATAACATATATAAAAGACATCATAAATGAGGGTTCTACCCTGGGTTCAAACTCAAAAGAGGTCGACTAATGGTTAGAGTCTTCGGATAGCAACAGACAGAATCATGACAATGGCATTGGCTGGAATAGAACAATAGCTAGGGTAGTCCACTTCATCCACCCTTCCTCTGCATACTTTTTCCTCTGCACACTTTGCAGATAGGTTGAAACATGCTATGGCCGAAGACATAATCTCATGGAATCACCCTGTGAGACTACACTAGATTGCATCTTCCCAGGCAGGATAGAGATGAATCCCCTTCCAGAGCACAATGGTTCCATTGGTGGCTAGAGGATCGTGACACCACTGACGTTCACACATCTGTACCTGACTTAGCCCCCAAAATCCATAGGTCGGCTCACTGCACATATTGAGCCCAAGATGTCCCATCGGACAGTGCCTACGACCCAAGGGGTGTCAGACCCATACAGGGGCACATGCAGTGACCGACTATAAGCCTAGCACATTATAGGATCCCCAATAGCCACGTTCAGCAAGGCTCCACCTCCACTTTACCATTATGTCCGTTGTATGGTGCTCAATCTTGGCAGTTCTTGTGCACAGGCTGCACTTATTGGAATTTATGGGATTTTAGCTAGAAACATCTCTGCTTCTACTAGCCTTTAGGTCTCTATCCCCCTTAATCTTACAAGCACAAGAGCTGCAGCTACCATAATACGTAAATCCATTCATAATCTCGGCTTAAGCAACACCATACAACTAATCATACAAGGGTTAGCTAGAAACTCAGGTTGTCTACATACTAACTTGTATCCTGGCAGAACCGTTGTCTCTTAGGGTCTCCATCTCTCTGGTTTGAACAAGGTTGAACAAGCTGCTCCTCCTCCACCAATTTTTCCCAAATCGATTTGGAGCAAAAATTGGGATGAAGCCCCAATTTAGTTAACCCTAGATTGGCAAGTCTATTAGAGCCAATCGATTTGGCCCAAGTGGCACTAGCTTAATTAGCCAAATTAATAATTAACTATTTAATTAGTTATTAATTAGCTAAGATAGCAAATTTAGCTTAATTAATTAATATAATTTAGCATAGCTATCTTTAACCCTTTTGGTCAATTTTATAAAGGCTAAAATACTCTTGGTGACGTGCCATGGTATTTGTATGTACAACATATAAATACGTGGAATGTCACATTCTCCTCCCTTTGGAATAATGTTGTCCTGAGCATGGAGGTGGTGTTAAAGGGAGGATTAGATTATCAAAGACAAGATTTAGTAAAGTAGGTAATACAAGAAGTACATCGATCATATATGAACATTGTCTTGGCCGTAGTCTGTTAAAACAGAGCACTCAAACACGTAACATATATCAAGCAAAACATAGGTCCTTAGTGGACCGCTATGGAATCTGCAGGCTCCAGATCATCTGCTACTGACTTGCAGAATCATAGTACATTAGTGTTTAAGGAATAATTTAGATGTTGCGGTTGAAGGAACCACCCCCTTTGAACGACGAAAATTGAAAGAGAGAATCCTAACATGCCTAGGGCTTGCAATTCGGCTCGGCATAAGGAATGGTAATGTTCCTATAATAGCCGCGAACAAATGCGTCCTATCATGCCTATATGCCCATCCCTTTCTTAGGATGCATTTTGCCCCAACCCCCAGGCATGACCCCGACCGGATCTAGCACTCGACTGCTTACCGTCAGAGTTGGAGTTGACGGTACGACCCTGGGACTGCCTCATAAAGTCTGGATAAGCTTTATCCAGATCCGCCCTAAGGACCCATGTAGCATCTTCTGTGGGTAAGTATTTCCACTTAACCAAATATTGTAGGATTTGGGTCCTTCGGGTCTGCTTATATGCGTAATCGAGAAGAGCCTCTGGGACTATCTCCAATTTCTCATCTGTCATTCCCAAAAATATTGATGAATCTAGTATTTCCTCGGAATTCAGTGTATGCTTCTTCAAAAGGCTTACATGAAAGACTTTATGGACCTTCAGATGTGTGGGCAAACCTAGCTTATAAGCCTGTGGGTCTACTCGCAGAAATTATCTCAAAAGGTCCTCCCCATCGAGGTGCCAGTTCTTACAATCTCCAAACTTGAGCTTAGCCTGCTTGACCTTAATTTTCAACCAAACAAAATCCCCAACTTGGAATTCACGTGGCATACAATGCTTGTCTACAACACTCTTTTGCGTGCTTCTGGTGGCTAATAAACACCCACGGACTTCCTCAACCAAGGTTTGCATGTCAGTAAGCAAGTAGGGTTGTGCCACGTGTCTGGAGTTAGGCATTGATAGCCATAATTTATCATAAAGAGAGACATTCGCGAAGACTCCTGCTTGGTACTATTATAGGCAAACTCGACTAAATGGATATAGTCTGCCCACTGAGACTGCTTATGCCAGACATAATTACGTAGCATATCTTCAATGATGCGGTTGGTGTGTTCTGTCTGTCCATCCATCCATCCATGGGTGATATATCGTACTCATGGAGAGCTAGTCTGTATAGTGTTGAAGAAATCCATCCAGAAAGCACTAACAAACTTTAGTATGGTATGTGGCATACCATGGAGACGAAAATCTCTTTTTTGAATAGGTGGGCGTGACGTTAAAATACTATCTATCTATCTATCTATCTCAACCATTGATCACATCTTCATGATATTCATTATTTGTAGGTAGCTTGCAAATGTGCAACTACCCACTCTAAACCATTGTAGAAAAACTGCCAATGAAAAGCCTATCCATAAGATGTTCTTATATCTTGCGAGCCAAAGCACGAGAATCTTCCCATTGTGCATAATTATCGAAGATGATATGATATGTATTCCTGCTTTGTGGACTTTGTTAAAGCTTTTGACACAGTTCCTAAGAGAAACTATGGAAAGGATTGATGCAGTTGGACATCCCCTAAGAATTACAAAATGCAATATGTAGGCTCAATAAACATGCTAAGCAAGAATGCCACCCTCAAAAAAGGTAATCAACAATAGTGTTGGAGTTCACCAGGAGCGCCCACTCTCTCCTACACTATCTGGATTGTATATTAATCAACTTGAGGGTTGGATTGCACAACATGGAAATTTGGTGGTTTTGGTGGGGGGGGGAGGGAAGGGCATGCTTGCTCACCATGCCATGCGACAACTAATATATACGGATGATGTGAACCTCTTAGTCTACACCCCAGCAAGCATGCAACAACATCTGGATGCCTTGAGCGCTTTTTGCTAAACCATTGGAATGTGCATTAATTCGACAAAAACCAAGGCTCTTCTAGTCCTCTAGGTATTAAACAATGAGTGATGGCCGGCTGGAAGGCTTTCTATACAATGTAGAACAATTGTCACAAAATAGAGCTTTATAATTGGTCCCATTAGCTGCACTTGTTCAGGGTGTTGGTAGAGCTGGTACTTCTGTATGGAGTGGATGTACGGGGACCACTTGGGAAGACTTGAGGGTATAGAAGGCCTTTTTGACTCGAGCACTTGGAGTCAAGTCCCTTTTTTTTATTGAAGGCTATGTATATGTATATTTATATAGAGAAAATGAATACAAAAAGTTTGAGAATGCAAATAAAATAAGTATGCATTCTCTAGACCGAAAAATATAGCTAGGATTATAGTTCAGAATTATCCCATAAAGTTATCATTTTCGCCCTAACCCTCTAGAGATCGAGCAGAAAGAGCAGTAGAGACAATTGCAGGTCTGGAATTTAGCTGGATTGAAGCGCCCAGTATGATCCACAACTTCACAAATCAGAATTCTTCTGAAGTCGAAATTTTGGATGCATGAGCAGTTGCATCGACATTGATCTCCATGGTATGGTGTCGAATTGGCCCCGAATTGGTCTAGCCACATAGAATTAATCATAAGATTAATTCGATCCCATTTCAGCTTCTTCTGCCCCACTAAGATGTTACCATTTATCTTGTCATATTTACCCAAGGTAGGGATCTTTGACTTGAGTTTGGTATCTGAGATCTTTGTTGACTGCTTGTCCAAATTGAGATTGACAATCTTTGAGCAGTTTGGACATCCACATTGAGCAGCTTCTCGAGGATTAAAATATCCATTGGAATTACAAATGGTGCAGTCTTTTGTAGGAGTCAGCTTATGCATAACAATACCATGTTCCACTTCAATGTTCTTGAGTTCAGAAGCAGCTAAGAGAGAGAGATCTTCTTTGAATTTTTCCTTGAACCTTATGATATCTTGATCATCTGCTCCTTCCCTGACACAAACCAGGCGAAAAGAGGCTTCAGAATTCCAGCCCATTAGTTCAAGGTCGTCTGCCATATCTTTAGTTGATTGCAGCAACTCAGACATACTCTTCTTGAAAGCTTGGTTTTTCAGGCTGCAACAATCTTCCTTAGAGTGTCCCGATTTGATTCTGATCATTTGATAGAGGAGAAGATCAAGTTCTTAAAGTTTCTTGATCATGTTCCAGACAAGATCTCGATCTCTGGCTTTTCCTTCCGCATATTGGTTCTCCAGTCTTATGATTTCTTCTTGACAGGAAGCAATAAGACCTTCTTTCTTATCCCATGCATTCAACGACAGCTTTTTGTTGATCTCTGATAATATCAAAAGAGACCGTGAGTTGTTTCATTTTTATCCATGCAGGGTCGCCTTCTTTCTCCATTGTGAGAATAATCTTCCAATCTTTGCTGTCTTAGTCCAAAGTTTTGTGATCATCCATATCCTCCCATCTGCTTTGGCGAGAGGACTCCCCTTTGAATGCAGTCTTTTTAGGCCTCATTTTGGAGAACAAGAACCTCAATTCCGGGGCCTAAACAGAGTACTTGACAAGAATGAAGACTGAGAATACTGCAACACAACTTAAGAACCTGAGGCTCAGATTCTAGCACCAGCAGGTGCTCCAAGAAACTGTGATTTCTCACTACCGTTTCAAGAAAACCTGTGGAATTGAGCCCTCGAATGAGACATTTTCCCTCCTCTGAGAAGGAAATTACACACAAGATGTCTGTTTCTCTGCAAGATCGAAATTTGAAGAATCCTACCATGCTTCTACTGCTACTAGCCTGAGCTACCCACACTCTAATGATTAAATTGGCTTGAGGTGACAGATTAGTGCTGGGGATCAAGCTCTGGAGAATAGCAGAGGTGGCCTCTGCCTCATCCATCGAGCACCCCGGCCCTATTCCAGAGGCACCAGGTCGAGCGCCTAGCCACCATTCCCTCCTCCACCAAAATTTCTTCCCTCACTTGGAGTCAAGTCCATGATCCCATATTAAACTCTTCTGCAGGAGGCCGCCTTTTTGCCTCTGTAAAGAGATGCTCTGAACGACACATTGTATAATGTCAGGAAATAGTCAGCACGGGAGACTCCCGCCTTTCCAACCTCATCTATACAATGGCTATGTGTCCACAATGCCTTAAAGCCTGATGGAAAGAGAAACGAGCTGCCCAATTCTCTAGATGGAATGTGCAAGAATAGGGATGCATATAGGTGCATAACAATGAGGAGCACAATCGGCCCAAACAGTATTTAGATGCATATTTTTGAAGTAAGCTTTGGTTTAATAATACTTTGGAGTTAGTGAAGACATCACACTACAAACGCCAGCTTAATCCTATGCTTTCCAGGGGTCCATGTCAATACTTATTAACATACCTGCAGATGAAAAAGTATAAAGCAATTGCATCCATTCAGACAGAAGCATACCAACTCAGAATTGAGATAAGCAGATGGGCCTCGGAAGAGCGAGAAAATGGGATTTGCCAATGCTGTTAGAACTCATTCGAAGATGAGAGCGAGATCTTTCGGCAATGGACAACCATATCACCTATATGGGCATGATATGACGGGTTGATTACATCTAACTGACCGCTATATGTAATGATGGACACACCTTTGGTAGGCGCACTAGCATCTTACATCAAGGAGATAATGGACATGAGGGCTCAATTGTGCTTTCGATCATTACATTAATTGTACAAATGTATAAATGTAAAGTTCATCCGTAGGTCTGTTACTGCTAAGGTAAACCCTTCAGAATGAGAGTTTCAGAATGATATACGGTAATAGGCAGGCTTGATACATAGCAACGTCATGACCTTATTGATGTTTTAGATGCTTATGTCCAACATTTGCCTCCTACATTATGAGATAATATTCAGAGTATTCGTTATGAGGGATGCTTAAAAGGCACATCTATGACAATGTCTATTCAACATGGGACATCTCTTACAGTTAGTTTTTACTTTGTTACTGACTATAGTAGTCAAAACTCTACACAGACATTGGATGTCTTAGTGCAAACTTCAGAAGCATAAATTTAAGTGGGAGTTGAGATGGGAGTGCAAACTTCTCTACTTTGCACATTCGAGGGATGAGCAAGATCATGGCTTAGATGCTACAGCCCTAAATCGAAACGACGAGGGTTTCTAATTCCCCACAATAAGATCTTGTAGGTACACTAGCCAAATCTGTAGATTTTTTTGTTTGTTGGAATCCACGTTGATGTAACTGGTTGTTCGAATGTTTTTTCAATTTTTGTAGGTAGCTTGCAAACGTGCAGCTATCCACTCTAAACCATTATAGAAAAACTATTGAGATGAACGAAAAGTCTATCTATGGGATATTGTTGTATCTTGCGAGCCAAAGCACGAGAATCTTCACATTGCGCATATTGATAGAAGACGACATGATTTGTATTGCGGCTTTGAATTTTGCCAACATTTGACACGGCTCCTAAGAGAAAATGTAGGAAGGTTTGATGTAGTTGAGCGTCCCTTAACAATTACAAAATGCAATATATAGGTTCATGAAACATGTTGAGCAGGAATGTCACCCTCAAAAAGGGTTATCAACAGGAGCATTAGAGTCTGCCAGGGGCATCCACTTCTTCTACGCTATTTGGATTATATATTGATCAACTTGAAGGTTGGATTGCACGATATGGAGGTTTGGTGGTTTTGTTTTGAGGGTGGGGAGAGGGGCAGGCTTGCTCACTCTGCCATCTGACAGCTAATATATGCGGATGACATGAATCTCTTAGTCTACATCCCAACGAGCATGCAACAACAAATGGATGCGTTGAGCGCTTTCTGCTAAATCACTAGAATGCGCATTAATTTGACCAAAACCAAGGCTCTCTTAGTCCTCTAGGCAAGAGATCCTTGCTTCATCTAGCAAAGGTCAAGATGTGAAAGTGGTGCAAACATACAAGTGCATGGGAGCGGAGTTCACTACTACCATATATTGGGATAACTGTATTAGGCAACGACTGATCGTCAGCTGGAAGGCTTTCTATGGAATGCAGAATAGTGTCATAAAATAGAGCTTTACAACTGGTCACATCAGTTGCACTTATTCAGGATCTTGGTGGAGGTGGTACTTCTATATGAAGTGGAAGTATGGAGACCACTAATATCATTTACCACCTGGGAGGACTTGGAAAGGACACAAAAGGCCTTTTTGACTCGAGCTCTTGGAGTCAAGTCCATGATCCCATATTAAACTATTTTGCAAGAGATCACCTTTCTACCTCTGCAAAGAGATGCTCTGAACGATACATTGCATAGGCAAATGGGAAAAAGTATGGCCTGATACAGTTGCAGTGGGATAGGGCAAGGTCATTACATGAAGATCGATTCTTATATCTAGGTCGTTTGTGCGGAGAGTATTTAGTCGATATATTCAAGGGTGGAAGATGCACGGTTGAATTATTTCAAGACATCAGCCTTAAGGAATAGGAGGACATAGTATGAGAAGGATTACTCGGAGCGAGAAAATGATGAGCAGAATGATATTATTTTGTGTGCATCTTTCTTAGGAAGTAAGAGATGGTGCTCCATGCAAGTTGCAGATGCATCGACTCTTTCTAGAGCAAAGGGCCGCCCCACACTATTCATCACGATGACAACAAATATAGATTGGCCAAAAATACAGCTTGCACTTAAGCCTGGACAGAAAGTTGTCGATGTGTACATAATCGTTGTTCGATGTTTCTCTGGAAGGTTACAAAGGGTAAAAGAACTACTCCTTAAATTCTTTCAGCATGTATCGTACATGATACACGTTATAAAATTCCAAAAACGAAGATTGCCACATGCTCATCTTACGTTGTGTAGAAAGCCTGACATACTAATCGACATCATCGATCAAATTTCCTCTGCTGAACTGCCAACAGACCCAGTTCTACGAGGTCAAGTTGAAAAGTTTATGGTACACCCTGGACATGACAGAAGGTTGACTATCTCCTTGACCTGTCTCAATGGCGGCATAAATGTGAGACTCACCTTGTATATAGTCTGGTGTGTCGTCATCAGCAACAGCAACAGTGTCTGGTTCAATTGGGTCCATTGCACCATCCCAAGCCACTTTGGCAAGGGCAACTTGCACATCTTATGTGATGTAGGAGCCGTCCTGCATGCGGTGTCCCAGTCGGAAACACCGATAACAAGTTTTGTCCCTGCGTAACTAGTCGCGAGCTTCCTTCAGGATGGCTTGGAAAATGTCTCGGAAAGCTCAGGCACCATATTTTGGTCAGGTGCCTATTCCTAGTGTTGCTACCTATGTTTCTGGAAAGCCTACAATTCCTTATGTTCCAGCTACAAATCTCAATCTGAAACTTTCCTATCCAACTTTAGATCGGAGTGCAGAAGGACACATCGAAGAGTTTGAGGCTCCAACTGTCCTCAATAACCATTTCCAATCTCAGATCAAATTCCACATTTTATACGTTGCATGGTGCGCCACATCAATGGCTCCTGGCCAATAAGAGCCATTGAAAATAAAGTTAAGGGGAAATGAAAGTGGGCTTTCTTGCCCATTATGACTCCTCTGCTGATTATCAATAAATTCTGAAACTCCTCGACAATATGCAACAACAGACTATTAAATTTGCGCGTGATTTTGTTGATTGTCTGCTTATCCTTGTTAGCAAGCTTAAGAAGTATCCAATTAAGAGCCAGATACTGGTCTGATTTCTTCAAGGTTTACCTCCAACTATTCGTCTTGTGACGAAATATTTGCGGCCCATGTCTTTGGACTAGGCTATTGAGTTAGTAATTCATTCTGTCAATATATCCTTTCGTGGTGTTTCTTGGCTTTTGCAGTATAAATAGGAAATGGTTATTGCATGATACGAAGACAAAGAATATGCAAAGCTCAACACCATTTGTCCATCTGATGTTCCAATAACTAAAGCCTAGCAGCATTTGTCCTTAAGGATGTCTATTATAACACTTCATGCTATATGCTAAGGACGTGGAGTCCAAAGATGGCTTTTAGGCCAAAGAGGGCCTTTAGTCCAAAAGGGGGCCTATGGTCCAAAGAGGGCTTTGGTCCAAAGATGGACCAAAGGGGCGTGCATGCTATATAGTAGCTCGGGGGAGAGCTGCAAATCCGGGCGATGTGTCATACGCCAAGGCTGCACGTGGTTGGGTGGTGAGATATCCCACCACCCAACCACTTGGCGCCCTCACTATGACACACACGCTATGCCCCGAGCTCTCCCCCCGAGCTACTATATAGCATGCACGCCCTTTGGTCCATCTTTTTGGACCAAAGCCCTCTTTGGACCATAGGCCCCCTTGGACTAAAAGCCCCTCTTTGGCCTAAAAGCCATCTTTGAACTCCACGCCCTTAGCATATAGCATTCCCCTCTTGACATTGCGGCAGGTCCTCTGCTGCAAAAGGGTATCTAAATACCTTTAGCCATCCGAAAGCATAATCCTTCCTTGGCCCTCGCTTAGGCCTAGGCTAGTAGAAGCCCTGTGCTTGGACTTCCTCTTGTCCCTCGGCTTCCTTTGCTTTCCGATCTTTATATTCTCTAAGAATATCCGGATAAGCTTCTAAAACATTGCCACGCACCCATGAAGCGTCCTCCAAAGGTTTGTGAGCGAACTTAACCAAATATTGTCTTGAACCACTAGTGGATTTATCCGCCAAAATTGTTTCCGGCTCTAGAACTTCGGAATCATCAATCAATTAAGCTCGGTTAACCTCCCAAGTTGAGGTAACTCCTTACCATGATAAGCCTTTAGGAATGAAACATTCACTACATCATGCATTTTCCAACCTTGAGGCAATCTTAATTGATATGCATTCTCATTGACCACTTTAATAACTTGAAATGGTCCATGGAAACGGGGTGCCAACTTAAGATCCTTCTTGCGCGCATCTTTCTTAAAGTGGCCTTTATGGATCCTCATCCATACCCAATCTCCTTCCTTAAAAACTATTGGTTGCCGCAACTTAGATGATTTATTTGCAAAAGATGCTTGAGCATCTCGTATACGTGAGAGCTTGAAGCAAGTCTATGAGATCCTTATGCTCAATAACCAAATCATCAGCAGCTGGAACATCTTCACACACTCGAAAGAGTGGCTCCCGCCTGGTGACCATATAGACCGCCTGAAAAGGAGTCATCTTTATGGTAGACTGATAGGTATTATTATACACAAATTCAGCAATAGGCAAATACTCTTCCCAATGACCTTGATGTTCATTGACAAACCCCCTTAAGATGGAACAAATAACTTTATTGACCACCTCGGATTGTCCATCAGTTTCTGGGTGAAAAGCAGTGGAGAACCTCAACTCTGTCCCCAATTGCATAAAGAATGCCTTCCAGAATTTACTAGTAAACTTTGTATCACGATCGGATACAATAATCTTTGGCAAACCATGTAACCTAAATATCTCTTTGATAAAGAGCGTAGCCGCACTATAAGCCGTCAACTTATCCGAACAAGGAATAAAATGAGCGTGCTTAGTTAAACAATCAACAATTGTCCAAATGACAGTGTTCTTGCGAGAACTGGGAGGAAGACCAACAATAAAATCCATAGTGATCTGTTCCCCACTTTGCCTCCTGAATAATAGGCAAGGATAAAGGAACACCATGAGGTTTCTTGTTAAGTTTTCTTTATCCGTTGACAAGTAACACAATGCCGAATATGAACCAAAACATCTCTCCGTAATCCAGGCCAAATAAAGTATGGTTCAAGCTTTGCCAAAGTTGCCCCACGCCCGATGACCAGCCAGTAGGTGCATCATGGACTTCTTTAAGAATAAGTGATCGAAAATTCGAACAATGCATAGCTTTGGACCTTTATACAAGAACCCATTAACGATCTTATATCCATATGCATTGCCATTTTGAGCTAACAACCAAATATCCTTATAATCAGGGTCAGTGGCATACAATGGCTTCATTTCCTCCAAATGGTTGGATTGTGCTATAGAAAGAGAACAAACTGCATAACGTCTACTTAAAGCATCAGCTACAACATTCTCTTTACCAGGACGATAATCCACTGAGAAATCATATTGTTTGCATAAAAGCAACCCATTTCAACCGCCTTTAGATAATGTTTTTTCGTGAAACAATGTGCCTAATGCTTTGGTGGTCAGGTCAAAATATGAACTGATGACCCTATAAGATAGTGTCGCCACACTTTCAAAGCATGAATGACAGCTAGAAATTCCATTATCATAAACACTATATCTACTTTTCCGTGTCGAAAAAACTTCCGACTTTCATAAGCAATAGGATGACCATCCTGCATCAAAACCGCGCCCAAAGCCATACCACTTGCATCAACACATAACAAGAAAGGTAGACCAAACTTTGGCAAACGCAGAACAGGAGGATTAACCATGGCATCCTTTAAAACTTGGAAAGCAAACTGATGATTATGATTCCATTGGAAAGGAACGTCTTTTCGTAGCAACAAATATAAATCTGAAGCTAAACGAGCAAAATTGCGTACAAACTTCCTATAATAACGCATAAGCCCAAAAGGAACGCAATGCGAAGAAGCGGAAATAGGTACAGGCCAATCCACAATTGCTTGTACCTTCTTTGGGATCAACTTTAAGACCCTCAACAAAAAACAATATGACCCAAATATTCAATTTCCGATTGGAAAAATATACTTTTCTTAGGATTAAGAGTAATAGACTCCTCCCTTAACCGACGGAAAACCTCCCGCAAATGCAAGTAATGGTCTTCCTCGGACTTACTAAAAACTAATATGTCATCAAAGAACACGACAACATAAACCCCATGCACATCTTCAAATATTCGCCCCATTAGCCTCGCAAAAGAAGCTGGCGCATTTGTAAGTCCAAATGGCATGACTAAAAACTCATAATGTCCAAAGGTTGTCCTAAACGCAGTCTTGTGAACATCTTCAGGCGCAACCTTAAGTTGCCAATACCCTGACTTAAGATCAAGACGGCTAAAAACTGTGGCACCTTGGAGTTGATCAAACAAATCATCCGCCCTTGGTATAGGAAACCGATTCTTTATGGTTATCTTATTCAAAGCGCCGATAATCTATACACATCGCGCCGGGGAATTATCTTTTTTTCTTAACCAACAAGACAGAGCACCAAAAGATGAAGAACTATGGCGGATCAATCCAAAATTTTGAAGCAACTCATCAAGCCGGGCGCCTAATCTCAACTTGTTGGCCATGCATTCTCCGATAAGGAGCTTGATTAGGAGGTTCTTTCCCAGGAAGAAGATCAATCCTGTGGTCCTCCAAACGTTGGGGTGGCAAAGTTTGTGGAATTTCATTTGAAAAGACATCATCAAAATAATGCAAAAAGACTGTTTGACGCTCATTTAATGGGGATACTTCTAACTTAGAACGCAAAACCACCAAATACACAAAATGAGTTTTCATTGCCAAACGTTTAAACTGTACAACAGAAACTGTGGGAATAGGGGATACAATATCATCCTTCACAAACTTGAAGGTCTTTTTACCCCCTTCCAAGGATAACATAACAATACCCGCTTTCCAATCTATAAGAGGATTAATAGCCTTATGCCATGGCATGCCTAGAATAATATCCATACCTCCAAGGTCAGAAACCATGAAAGAACGTTTACAGATATATCCCTGCAATTGAAATTCAACATCCTTGACCATAAATGAAGAAGGCGGAGGAGCAACATTCAAGAAAGCAGAAGCTAATTCTACATCACTTGATAAAGGAATAGAAGTTAATTTGAGTTCTTTCACCAAGCGAGCAGAAATAAAATCAAACTCACTGCCCGGATCGAATAGGACATGTACTTTTTGATCTTGAATAGTAGCCCAAAATCGTAAGAGACTACTATTCTCAACAGAATCCATATCCGATTTTTCCCGGACCGTAGCCACCTTCTTCCCTTTTCCATCTCCGCGAACAGAAGCTACTTTCTTACTTTTATCCTCTTTCTTAGTCCCAGACTTAAGAGTAGGTGTAGCTTCCTTTCGTTCCCCTTTCTTCTTTTCCAAATAAGTAGGGCATTCATAAAACTTATGATCAGTTGAATAACAAACAAAACACTTATTTTCTCGCATAAGCCGCTTCTTGCGTGCTTGATACGATTCCTTTGGCTCTTTGGCCCCAACAGGTTCATTATCTGCAACGTCTGTGTGCGGCCGTTTGAATGGCCCAGACCCTGGAGCAAATCCCATTGATTTATCCCGAAAACCACTCGCCTCTTTCATAGAAACTTTGAGGCCACGTTGAGCATTAATGGCTTCAGTAAGGGCCAAACCTTCCTCCTCTACTTTCTCTGCCATCTTACAGAGCTCACCAAAAGAAAGATTGGCAACTTGCAGGTCGAGCTTTGCCCGTACCCAACGATGCACCCCACCCATGAGTTTTTCAGACTTCTCAGCATCATTTTTACTAAGCTGAAGTCCTTTCTTTAAAACTCGTGCGGCGAAAGATCGAACAGTTTCCATGTTTTGTTGGGTCAACTTATTCCATTCCGCGATAAGATCGCGCTCCCAATTATGACCCAAAAAACGATTTTTGATTTGCTTTTCAAATTCCGCAAAGGTAACAATAGGTTGATCGACTGGCTGGTTCTTCTGGATATCGAGCCACCAGTCCTTTGCAACCCCATCCAGATGACGCTCAGCAAAATATAACTGAGTGTCCTCGTCATCCTTAGTCTTAGCAAAATATGAATTCAAATCCCGAAGCCACGCGAATAATTCATCCGCATCACTAGTGGCAGCGGAATACTTTTTTGAATTCAATTTTGACATTGGCACCCGTTTTGATGCCACTACGTTTTGAGCTCTTCATCTTCCAAGTTAACATTGGCAGGGGAACCGGCCATCGAAACTTGTTGCTCTGATACCACTAAGACAGACACTTGACGTGGCACGCTATCTCACCACCCAACCACGAGCCCTCAGCTATGACACAGCTGCCCCAGAGCTCTCCCCCGAGCTACTATATAGCATGCACGCCCCTTTGGTCCATCTTTGGACCAAAGCCCTCTTTGGACCATAGGCCCCCTTTTGGACTAAAGGCCCTCTTTGGCCTAAAAGCCATCTTTGGACTCCACGTCCTTAGCATATAGCACTTCTACTGTCTGCTTACAATGCCCCTAACTTCACTAGCAGCAGGCCAGACAATAACCACACACAATAAATGCTAATCTAGCAAATAATTTAATTTTCCTAAATAGAAGCCTGAATGCTTCTTACAGCAAAAATACATTGTACAAATTCCACAAATCATCACCTTAACTAGCACACACAGAAGCTCCAAAATGTGCATGTTCTACCAGCACGTCTTCTTGAATTCTTCAGACCTGTAAAAAACCATGCTCGGGTCAAAACACTAGATTAGGCACGCTAGCTTAGGATGCAAACCTTAGCACCATTTCTCCATCTGATGTTCCAATAACTAAAGCCCAACAGTATCTGTCCTTAAGAACGTTCATTGTCAAGCAGTGTAGATAGATTTGCAATGCCAGGTTTAAGACATTTCTGATGTCTGTTTACCATTTCTCCATCTGATGTTCCAATAACTAAAGCTTAGAAGTATCTGTCCTTAAGAATGTTTCAAGCAATGTAGATAGATTTCAAATGCTAGGGTTAAAACACTAGATTAGCCATGCTAGCTTAGACGAGGAAGGAAGTCATTCCAAGAATATTAGCCTGTATCAAACATGCAAGCTTCAGAGTATGCAGAGCTTAGCACCATAGATCAGTCATGCTAGCTTCGATACATCTCAATTTGATGCAAAACCAAATTTCAACAACAAAACGTTGCGAGAAACCAAAAGATCAAAAATATATATGGCGAAACTAGAACAGATTAAAAATCCTAGATGCACCGGTGTCCAGGCTGAATTATGTAGCTCTGCCCTATATACATAGAAACAGGCGGGCCACAAACAAAATCAGCGACACAATATCAAAATACCAGCAAGCCAGCGACACAGGCAAACATGTGGAAGCATCACGCAGACATCCAATCCCCAAGCACGTCCCGCTCGGTCGGAGTCACCTGCAAACATCAATCGAAGAGAAAAAAAAATGAAGGCAGGGTCGTCTGATCCGCCATGTCGCCACATCAATGGATATTAGAACACACATCCCCCATCCGTGGAAATAAACCAACGACCCATAGCCGTCCAATATGCCACGTGGCTATTCAGAGGCCGAGATGGCCCCAATTATCAGTAGCCAGGCAGCCCCTTATGAGAATATATATAAGTCAGATATATGCCATTTCTTAGCAACCTCCCTATAAGGGATCTATATTATAGTTAGCCATGCAAAATCTTACCATGGGAATGAGTATTTATATCTTACAAGGCCTTCTTTATGCATCCAAAATCCCCCCCCTATAGATTTGAGCATCTTGCCATTTTTTTTATGAGTCAGATGCATAATGCATTATCTTAAATTGATCTACAATTAAATTTTATCTTCTCGTATCCAGGTGGGAAAAGCTAACCTGTCACCATCCAAACCAAAGAATATGTGTTAGTACAGATGCATGGAATGGGAAGACAGATGTCAATGCTTTTTATGAAACCCCCCTTGTTATCGGTGTCATGGATATCAAAAAGTATTTAAGGTAGTTTTACTCAATTATGCTATGTGCTGACTCAAATTTTCTTCTCAAGTTACACCCTTAAACCCATAATGCTTTGCAAGAGCTTCTGTGAAAAAAACTTTGTTAATCTATGTCATTCACATCTCAATAAAAGTTTGACAATTTACTAACAGAGTCTTCCCTAAAATACTTATCCATCTGCATTTTAGAGCGGTATTGAGCCTTAACAACTGGCTACTCGTGTATTTTGTTTATCTTTGTGTTAACCCAGAACTTGGTTCAGAGCATTCTGCTTACCAGTAAGCTCTACCAGCTAGGTCTAGCAAAAAAAACTTCAAGATTGTAATTCTTAAGTTTTTGTTGTACCTCCTTCCCATGAGTTTCCCACAATTCTATCTCATATTTTACACAGCCTGGCTTAACCACAAGAAGCAAGTTTAGATTGTCTTAGCCCAGAATGTATCAAGCACTACTCGCCAACATATATTCGTGGGGAACTAGAACCAAATCCAAGCCAAATCCCTGATTAGGCACTAGTATGACCTGGAGCAGTTTGGCATACACTCAATGATGCAACCTCAAAATAAGAACCCTTGCCTTTGCAAGAAAAGAAAAAGTTATACTTTGCATCCTTGGTATATACCTTTAGATCGACCTAACCAATTATGATTGTCCTGTCAACCCATACAACAATGGACTCCTTAACCTTGATTTTATTGCCACTTAAGTATACGAACTTTGCCATCACAAAATTCACTATCCGCACTTAGTAGATACAAGCCATCTACTCATGTCAATCGTATCCCAGACCACCCAGTGGTACGATCGACGCTACTCCACAACTATGGACGTTCCATAGGGTCTAAATTACCTGTAACACTTTATTTCCTCCCCCTCTTAGAACCTTGTCCTCAAGGTCTAACTAAGGATTCAATATAGGAAATATATTGTACAATTACTTATTCTCCTAATGGCCACTTAGAAATTCTCATGTCTCTACTAGACCTTGATATTCCAAGAATATCCTTATTGTACAACTTTCGAACAAATTGGAGCATCCAAAATCAATTCGGGTTACAGTGGAGTTTAACAGGAACACTATATCATGGAATATAGCCTCATTATCCAACATAGTATAGTTCGTATAGTTAGCTTTTATAACACTCAGTACTTGATCTAGTTTTCCCCAACAAAGCTAACTCATATGCTAATATTCCCAGCCTTTTTCCTTAAAAGGGATTAGCATAATGCGGAATAAACATTGGCACTTTTCTTAACCATATTGTTAAGAAAATTGTTCGTATAACTAAGAAATTATCATTTCTTAGGTCGACACAATCATCTTCCTCAAGATGACCTCAACTTGCGTAGGTTTGACTCTAACTTGGAGATTCAAACAATTCTACTTCTGGGGAAATGAGAATTGCCTCTCCATCATGCAACAACTTAAAGTAGAATCCTTTTTGAGGCACTCATGTACTGAGTACATATCATAGAATTCTACGCGAATCTACATATACTAGATCGCTTTAGATCATTTACATGGTTTAATTCGAAGCAACATGGTAGGGTAGTTAATCCTTCCACTTAGTTAACTTCTCATGGACCATTTCAATGGTCCCACCATGTTGCATTTTTTTTTTTTTTGAAGGACGCGAGACTCTTTTCATTGACAAGAACAAAGGCACAATACACAATGCACAGACAGGAATAAAACCCTAGTGGATAGGCTGACCCAACTAGGCACAAACACCCGTCTATGCATAAGAGGAACACCGTAAATATGTCTGCAGAATTATCTCTTTTTTATCATCAGCTAGAGATGGGCAACGATAAGCTTTAGTGATCTTCTGCTGAGCACAATGAAGAAGCTGCTGATCAAAGATGTGCGCACCTTGGTAAATACACGAACGTCGCCTCTGCCAGACAGACCACAAAATCCAACAAAAATGAAATGCCTGCTTATGCAAGTTAGGCCAAACAAGGGGATAAAGTGCAAGTAGATCTGCTGGCTAGTGAGAGACACACTGAAAAGAGTGAACAACCACGCCCAAGCAGGCCGTAGACGATCGCATAAGAAGAAGCAGTATTCAATAGTTTCAACATGTTGGCCACAGAGAGGGCAACGATTCGAGACTCTAGGGTTCATCTTGTGAACCAAGACATTCACTTGAATACATCTATGGAGAAATTGCCATCGCAGCGCGACACTTTAGGGTGAAGCAGTTTATCCCATGTCCACATCCAAAGACTTTTCCACTGTGGTTGACGAACCTGAAGATGCCACTGTCGGGATGGGGGGAGAGGCTCACAATCCAAAAGTAGCCTGTACGTGGAAGAAACAAACTTTTCTGGCTTAACACGTGCATCACATATCCAAATAGGCACATCAGCCTGTAGTTGCTGCATAATGGATGGAAAAAATCAGCCACCCCAGTCCAAATTTGGCGATCCCATCTGTATAACAGAAATCTCGTCCGGAAAGCTTTTCATGACAAAAGATGACCAGAATCATACCAAGCTGCAATCGTTAAAATCCTAGCTAGCCGCCAATGCCGTTGGCTTTGGATGTACAAGTGCACATAAAGGCTGCTGATCATGCGTACCTTGTAAGGGAAGCCTGGTACCAGCATGACATTGACAATGAAGCACAAGCTTGGGTATTAACATGGAATAAAGATCTAACCGCATCAAGCATTTGGATATGGATGGAGAGGGTACACCAAAGCCCATGGGAGACTAGGCTTGATAGTTGTCTTGTGGAAGGAGAGACACTGCAGAAGTGATTGCCGCATCAACCTTAAGCCAGGAGAGTCATCTTTAACAAGGAGGAGCCTCCAAATGAACTTTGAGATCATGATCTGACTTTGAAGACAGAAGTCCAACATTCCAAAGCCACCGGCTGCCTTAGGCTTGATGCACTTAGCCCAGGATACCTTAACAACAACACCTTTTAATGTACCACCCCAGATGAAATTCCTGACAATACACACGACCTCATTCATCTTACATTGAGGAGCCAGTAAGACAGATGCCATATAGACATGGCATATTTTAACCACATTAGGTTAATAATATCTACTTCACTAGTACCACCCTAGGGTACTTGATCAAACTTTAATAGAACCAAGTGCGCTGCCTAGCAGTCTCGAGCAATGTGACTCATGCTCTCACACTTACATAATGGTTCCATGTAAGTAAGCTTGTGGCAATCTTAGTATGCAACTATCCTTGGCTTTCATAACCTGACACATTGCACACTCAACTCCAAGTAACAACTTGGCAAACTTGACCCATAGCTTCCCATACCTAGTATATGATTTTGTGATGCATTGCACATGAACATAAGGATCAACCACTAGGACATAACTTTTTTTCCACAAGAAAAGACTCTAATGCACTAGTCCCAGACATAGTCACCATGCCCTTTAGTCAATCTTCTTGATGTGCATTAACAATCCTTCAAGTAAGGATTATATCACAATTCAGGCACAATTCAAGAAACTCTATGCCTATAGGGTTTGCTATGGTCATCTATATATTATCTTCTAGATAATCTCCAACACTTCGACTCATGAACTTCTAATCATAAGTTCTCAACCCATGGTCACATAATCTCATCTAGCTACACTTAGCTTGAGATTATTTAGGCAACCTTTTTACTTTGCAAATCCAATAGTCCAGCTTCCAATTGAGCTCTAATCCATTCAATTCTTGACCCTAAGTTAGAAATTCCATGAATGGAGTAGTCGAAGATTAAGAATTTTTCGTAACCCCAAGACACACTTAGGTTGAATTCCAATCTTTCACAACGCGCTCATTGCCGATGTCATAAAACCTTTCCTCCCTCTTCTTAGGAAAGAAATGGAGAACAAGCACCTGCTTATATTTCCATAATGAATTCTAATTATCTACACCAATAATTAGTTGTTCCACAATCCAATTACGGACACATCATTATGATTTAAAGCAACATTACTGTGTTGCTCATAATTATTCAAGCATTGCTTAAATCTTTTGAACCAAAAAGATCCTGGTTGAACCATTGCTTAATAAAAGCCAACATAGAATTACACAATACCTTTTGTTCAAAACAATCAATCGACTCTGGGAGTCGAGATTGAAAGGTTCTATTGTGTGTTGCACTGGGTGCACTACTGTGAAAACTAGGCAAGATTGTAGTTTAGGCCTAAGCTAAGTGTAGCTAGGTGAGATTATGTGACATGGATTGATGGGGCTACGTGGCATCATCCGATTGGCCATGGCTATTCCTAAGGGAAATCACGCCCTCAGTCAACAGATCCGGGCCTTTTTAGGCAGATCCGGAGCCTCACTGCCGGGGCTAACAAAGTTGGACGCAGTTCGTCTACCTCCCACCATTGAGCCCCCGGCTCCCCACGACGCAACTGCTTAGCATCACTAAAGTGCCAAAGGCAAACGGTCCACTTCCAAAGCGTACACGTAGCCAGCAAACCCAGTTGCGGTTTTGCAACACCCTGTGCTGCATGCAAGAACCCCAGGCCCTTGAGAGTACTAGCCCGGCTAGTAATGGATAATAGTTCACTAAGTTAATAATATTAACATTAGGAACTATTAAAGTTATAAAAGGGTGGAATTAGAAGCCCGTTATCAGCCAGCAAGCTTCAACGTAGTTGGATTCCGGCCCTTTTTTGGACGATTGATGCTCCTCGACCGCTTCACCAAACGCCCTGCAACTTTTCCAAAGGTAATCTCGGCCCCCAAGGAGTCTTCGTTGCGAAGCTCGAAGCAAACAGAGCTTTCTAAGAAAACCTGCAAAACAACACCCCTTTTTCTTAACTGCAAATCCAGCTTGCATTAAAGACTCTGCAGGAGCCTCTGATCCACTTCTCAGCACTCCAGGAGTCTGAGAACCAATTTCTAAATCTAAATGTTGCAATTCCAAGGTGTTTCTAAGATGCTCTTCCTTATCTTTGTGACCACCAGGCCACAGTTAAGTTGCTAGCACCTCCTTACAAGGCTGCAACTTAATCTTGAATACCTACTTAATACTAGAGTTCACAATACATAGTTACAACATTACCATAGTATGAATGATAATCCCAATATCATCATGGCAATAACGGTGATCACAATATCACCGTTATTGCCATGATGACATATTTAATAAAATTTAGACTTATTCAAATCTAATAGATACCCTTCAAAGATACTATGATAAGATTATATGTATTTGTAACTCTTGTTGATTTTTATAAAATTTTCAGTTTAACTTCAAATAAAAAGTATGATAGTTATCAGTGTTTAAAATTGTTTTCTACACCAATTTTTAAATTAATCTATTTAAAATTAATTTTTTCATCTAAGATGAACTCTATGATTAAAATATTATTATTTTTAAATGTTTAAAGAAAGTTTAGATGAAATATATCAAATGATTACGTTTATGTTTTAATTAAAAAATAATTGAATTGTTTAGTTCTAATTAATTTTCAATATATATCTTTCAATATTTGTTATTAAAACATAAACTTTATATTTTAATTAATATTAATCTAACACTTGTTTTAAAGTATTTTTAAAGTACCAAGAGTTTGTAAATTGTGAAATTCTCATATAATTTTAAGTCATTCACTTATCAAACTATTATATTTTATTTACAAATTATCCTGATTGCCAAATTTTATATTTGTTAAGATCTATTTCACTTGATCTATTTGTTAAGATCACCTAAAAAATAGTTTAGAAAGCAATTGTTTATGTCTTTATAACAATTATACTTTAAATTTAAAGATAAAGTTATATAATTAGAACTTGTAAAAATTATAAGTATCAAGAAAAATTAAACATGACATGTAATCTTAAAATGATATCCCATTCTATTATATCTGAATAAGTCTAAGTTTTGTTGAATATGTCATCATGATTAGCAAAGTTGTATTTGCAAGTGTGGAGCTCACATCCTGTTCTATGTGTCGAACAATGTTCTATGTGTCGAACAATTAAGGACTGAGCATGGTGCTTCTTGGATTGCTTTTGTGTAACGTAGTTCTTTTCCTTTTAACTTCTCTTAACCTTGAGGACAAGGTTCCAGGAGGAGGGAAGGAAATTGTTACAGTTTTTAAAAGCCTGAGACCACCTAGGGGCGGTAGTTAGGAACTTAGCCTAGGAGGTGCCACCAGGTGGCATGTGAATTTCTGGGAACGTTCCAAAGGTTAGAAACTGCCTAGGGACAGTCTTGATTATAATTTCTAAATGACAATTCTTTCGTATGGAAAGTGAACATTTAATTAAAATGTTAAAATGGCCTTTTAAATTCCAAAACCATTGGGTTGAAGGGGCCTATGTGGCATCACCCGATTGGCCATGGCTAATTCTAAGGGAATTCATCCCTCTGATTCGCAAACGGCAGTGAGGCTGCCGGATCTGCCTAAAAAGGCCCAGATCTGTTGATTGAGGGCGCGATTTTGGGGCTGGGAAAAAGGCTTTTTAGGAGCTAATCTTAGCCTTGCCACCAGTATATAAAGGATTGAGGCCATTTTGAGATGGACATCGATTTTTAGAGCATAGCTTTTGGTTCTGCCTTGAAGATCGATTCCCTCTCTTCCTTAGCTGCAAATCCAGCTTGCACTAAATACTCTGCAACAGCCTCTGATCCACTTCTCAACACTCCAGGAGTCTTAGAACCAATTTCTAAATCCAATCGTTGCAATTCCAAGGTGTTTCTAAGATGTTCTTCCTGATCTTTGTGACCATTAGGCCACATTTAAGCTGCTAACACCTTCTTACAAGGCTGCAACTTAATCTTGAATACCTATTTAATACTAGAGTTCATAATACATAGTTACAGCATTACCATAGTATGAATGATAATCCCAATATCATCATGGCAATAAGGATGATCACAATATCACCATAGCTGCATCTTTGTATCGCACAACTAACTTAGTTAGTTGTCACAGAGGATCAGAACAGTAGACTCAAAAAATGCGTTGATACCAGATTGTTACAGCCCTATAAAAAGTAGGATTGATTGTGCTACCTAGAACTCCTGGAGTTCCCCTCAACCTTGAGTTCCCAAAACTCCCCCTCAACCTTGAGTTCCCAGAAAACCGCGACTAACCCCCAGGATTAATTAGTTTGAAGTCCAGCTTCAATAATTCTTATCAAAAGAACTAATACTGCCAGTGCAGTATTGCTCAAACCCAGAGCAAACTCACAATCTATGGAAAAGGCTCCAAAACTATCACGAAGCTTTAAAACTGACCCAATAGATCTCTGATCAATCCCTAAAGACGAATCACAGCAGAATATCAAAGGAAGGGAGGGAATCGATCTTCAAGGCAGCACCAAAAGCTATGCTACAAAAATCGATGTCCATCTCAAAACGGCCTCAATCCTCTATATACTGGTGGCAAGGCTAAGATTAGCCCCTGAAAAGACTTTGGGCCTTTTTCTCAGCCCCAAAATCGTGCCCTCAATCAACAGATCTGGGCCTTTTTAGGCAGATCCGGCAGCCTCGCTGTCGTTCGCGAATCAGAAGGACGAATTCCCTTAGGAATAGCCATGGCCAATCGCGTGATGCCACGTAGGACCGCTCAACCCTATGGTTTTGGCATTTAAAAGGCCATTTTAACATTTTAATTAAATGTTCACTTTCCATACGAAAGAATTGCCAAAAACAAATTAACCAATACTGCCCCTAGGCAGTTTCTAACCTTTGGAACGTTCCTAGACGTTTTCATGCCACCAGTGGCACCTCCGAGGCTAAGTTCCTAACTACCCTCCAAACGGTCTCACAGCTTTAAAAAACCGTAACAAGAAGAGATTGGCATATTAATAGGAATGTATAGTAGGCTTGGCTCTTGTTTCTGTGCAGTTCCTTTTAGGTTCGTTTTTGTGAAACTTGATGATTTGGAAATTATGGCTTTGGAATGAAGCGTCCCTTTTTGTGGTGGAGACAACCAATCCGAGGAAGCCCCATCCCATCAGAGTTGCACACTATATTCTTTGATAAGGGGCCTCTCAACAGCGCAATAATTTGTTTCATGGTTGAATTGCATGTATTTGTTTTTTTCTTGCATATGTACCTATGTATATTGATACATATATGGGGAGCGATTTTTTATATAGAATGTTAAAATTTGATAGCTTTAACTCCCGTTTTGGGCTATTTTGCCCGTCAAAACAGGTAGACTTTGTTTTTGCCTTGCATATGAAGGGCATCAAATAGTTAAATGTCAGTCAAAGGAAAGACAAGTAAAATATTTTCACGTCGCTTGAAAGGCTAAAAATGTAGATTTACCTGTCATTTTTTTCCTATATTCCCATCCATATAATATATTTTATATAATATGATTTATACCTGTATTTCTACATATAACATTATATATACAAGAAATTTATCGCGGCGGCCAAGGCCGCCGCGAGCAATTTTTTTTGTTCAATTTGGTGCAAAAGGACACCTTGTGTATAATATATTCGGCTCAAAAGTTATCGGGTGTTAAAATACCCAATGTTGAAACGAGTGTTTTTTCCACGTGCATGCATCCAAATAGATGCATGCAATCGACACATAAGATGATAAAAATGTAATCTGCGGTTCTGTAACAGCCACTGTCTAACAAAGAATGGATCTTAATATCAACAGTGGTAATCTTCTATCTCTTACAACCAGAAATCAAGAAAAAGAGTAATGTCTGTACTTGTCCATGAAGAATTATAAACAACAGCAGCGAAATGCGCCCCTGTGGATGTCCAAAAATGTGGATTCAAGAATCCAATAAAATGTTGATATGCACTCTTGAATTGCAAGGGAAATAACCAAATAGCCTTCTGTTCAGATGCTTGTAATTCCATAATGCCACTGTCCTTGAAACAATATATCATCTTTTGATATACTTAGTTCTATTCCTTCCACCTGCACCATTTGGACATAATGACCACTAAAGCAATGAATATGGCAATCACACCAAGCGCTATGGCAACCACCCAAACAACCTTCTTGGGGCTCTTATGTTTGCTAGATGCACTCTGATTTACTGGCTCCGGCATTGGAGAATATGTATCAGGAGAGAGTGCAGGGCCTTCTGAAGAAATTGGATTACCTAAGCTATCACATTGAGAATAATCTGTTATTAACTTGCTAGATGTGATAGAGCTGTTGTAGCATAACTGAGAATTGCCACCAGCCCTAAATATGTTGAGCTTGCTGAGAAAAGAAGTATTGAAAGGAAGAACACCTGTTAACTTGTCGTTTCTTAAATCCAAGTATCTCAAGCTTGTCAAGTAGCTCAAAGTCTTTGGAATGGAGCCATTGAGGTGATTGTTGTTGAGATCCAAATATGCCAAAGTTGTCATATTGAGTATAGCATCAGCAGGAATTGGTCCATTCAAACTATTGCCACCCATGGCCAATTTCTGTAAACTTCAAAGCCTGCCAATTGACTCAGGTATACGGCCAGTGAGATAAAGCTCACCAAAGAAAGAAGGCAAAGGACCATCTATATAATTCAATGAAACTACAAAATGGGTAAGCATGTGCTGCTGACATATCTAAACAAAGGAATAAACTTAAGATCTTGCATTCAGACCAAGAAAAGAATATACCTATGTCTTGTGCAGACCGATCAATAAGACAACTGAAAATCCTGCTCGAAACGACCAAGGCAACGCGCAGAGCATGCCTTTATTTGCTTCAAAACCATGAACTCCTTTGAGTTGTCTCTGTAATCTGCAAGTCATGAACATTGGTCATTTTCAAATTGCAAACACTAGTTACGGAAAAAGAGCTAAGCTCACCTTGCCTGAATCCCAGTTGTTGCCAAAATCGTACCATGTGCCTGGGGTTGAGTTTAGTTTGAACAACTCAACCCCAGTGCACATTAGTAGAATGCTGAAAACCAAGCTAGCTACTGTCATTCTAACTATGGAAATGTATGAAACAGCCAACTTGGGTCTGCAATCATATTGCATTCGATTATATAAGTTAATGACAGGATGCATACAATTAGAATCTCTTATCATTTTCAGTTTTTCGATGGATATAAAAACCTGAACTAACAGTTGGTAAAACAGAATGATTAGCATTACCTTCCCTTCACTGGAAAGATGTCTTTCTAAATCCTTCTCTGTTACACGAGTAGAAAGTCCTGTAACGTAAAGATTGTTCCCTGGATTGGATAGATCATGTCTTGTTTGATCCTCCCTGCATACATAGAAAAACCACATTAATTTTCTATAACCTGCCAAAGAAACCTTAAATTAATGTTCCTGCCTTGATGATGCATCCCTTTTCTCCCTACATATCAAAATCAAAACCTAAGTCATCTATAAATAAGTACAATAGGAGAGTGCTTTTTTCAAAAAAGCCCTACCTCCGGAAACTATGAGAACGAGAATGCCCCTGCTTTGATGGTAAATCCCCTCTAGATCCCCTATGCCACAATGAAATTGTCATTTTTAGCGAGCTAAACGCGAAAAAAGACAATCAGCCAAGTATAAGGAAGAATTAAGCACAATCTTTTATCCTGCCATGGGCAGCTTTTCTTAGTTTTTATGCTCTTTCTATCTGTCTTTTTGTGAACAACTGCCAAATGGAGAGGAACGACAGACTGTTCATAGCTCAGCAGACCACCGTAACCATACACCAAAAAATGCCATAGCCCTTGCTTCCAACAAATCGTCCGCTCCGCTGCAACATAGGATAGCCCAAAAAATTGCCCCATCCTCCACAAAGGAAGAGCAGAGCACAAAAATCGCCCCAAAAGCGGAGCCCAACCCGCTTGCAGAAGAAACTTCCGGAACAAAAACTGCATTCTTCCGGAACAACCTAGTGGCAGAAAATAGCAGGTCGTCATCGATGGTTTTATGTATCATAACATTTCAAGATCTCCATCGCATCAGACATGCCGTGTCCCTGAAGAAAACTTTGTCGCATCAGAGATGCCGTGACCCTGAAGAAAACTTTGTCGGCACAATCCAACGGCAAGTTAACAGAATGGACGGCCGGGATTGGTGCCCCCATGACACGAATATTCCAAAGATTTTTCTATAGGATTTATATATATTTAGAAAAATACTCAGGAAGTCCATGGTTTATTTAATGGTTATAATAATTTTTATGCTTGTCGTCAACCATTGGGTATCCAAAAATTATGAAATACTTCTTGTATTATGTATCCATCCCCCTCCCCACCTTTTTGCGAGAAGAATTTTTGAAACAACTGGTTCAAAATGTTACTTTTGAAGTTCGTTTCAGAGGTTGATTGGGTACTGAGTAAGAGAGAGGACTTTGTTGGGACAATTTACAGGGCTGTGAAGAATAAAGGTATGACGGTGGCTTGGTCTATTTGTAGAGATGAAAATGGAACATGTGATAACTGGTGGCACAGTTTTCCAGCCCTAATGAATTTATGGCAATGTCACGTGCTTATTCCTAGAAGCATAGCAAGTTGTGAGCAACATTTTTCTCACCGGAAAAATGCCGCCGTGATATTTTGACATTTTCGCCTTGTTTTTTAAACCTGAAACCTTTTGTCGACGGGTTGCTAAATTTTTGGTGCCAGAAAGTCGCCGAAAAATTGTTTGGAACATTAAAAATATCACGGACGGTGTTTTTTTCGTCCAGAAATTCCTGCCTGTAGGAAATTCGGGGCGCGTGCCTAGGCTCGCGGTTGCCACCGCGCGGCAGGGCTTTTCGCCCCGAAATTTCCTGCTGGCAGGAATTACCTGTTCCAAAATGCTATCAATAGTGCTAGAAGAACTTATGTGAACCTAGAGACACTTACACAACAATTTTGGTCTCATTATGTGATGAACCATTTGAATTCATAGATTGGCAAGTGTGTTTTAAGGATTGGTATACAATAAAAGATAAGAGAGCAATTTTGCTCGTTAGCTGATCTATTTATATACTCTTTTGAGTTATAATGCAGTAATACAAATGTGTCTTTGTTCTATATTTTTTGATTAATGGATTCTGTCATTTTGAATTTTTGTCTGGCATATAAAAGGTTAGAATTTGAGAATTTTATGCCATGCGAAAGGCATAAAATTATTTTGTCTTTTGAAAACTGTTAAATTTTAAGACTGACAGGAGTGATTTTAAATTTTAAGACTGACAGGAGTGATGTTCTTTTTTGATACATATTCCAAAGAATATGCCGAATCCATGATGCTAAAAAACCCATGAGGAGTGACCCATAAGGGCTTTTTATAGGCTCAGGATAATCTTACCCTGGATTGAGGGATCCCGGAGGTGTGATCCCGGAGGAGGGCATCCCGGGAGGACGTGTGATCCCGGAGGACGGGATCCCGCCGTTAACTGCACAGTTAAAGGCTACTGCGCAGTTCGTAGGTTTTTTTTTGGCAAGATTGGGGCAGCGCCATCGCTGCGGCGCTCGCCCTCCTTCCTCCTCTGCTGATACCTGATCCTATCCTCCCACTGATTCCGACCACCCTAGCACAGACGCTACCCGATTTGGAGGAGAATCGAGCAAGAAAAAGCCACACAAAAACTTCCCTGATTTTCCCTATAAGGGTTCAGTTTTTTGCGCAGTTACTGCGCAGTAAGGGGGATCCCGTCCTCCGGGATCACACGTCCTCCCGGGATGCCGTCCTCCGGGTCCCTCAATCCAGGGTAAGATTATCCTGAGCCCTTTTTATAGAGGTCGAACTAAATTGTGCGCAATTTTCTAAACAGATCGCAACCGTCAAGAGCATTTAACGGCAAGCATATCCTAAAAGCCCCAAAAGAAAAGACCCGACATCACACGTGTCCACATTGCAGCAATCATGCAAAACATCCAAGCCACTGAGAGATGTCAAACTGCATCTGGACCGTTCAGCACTTGTGGGAGAGCTTCTAAGTAGAACAGCTTTTCAATTTCTCTTCTAGTTTTTGAAGTCATAGCGCTATACGGTGGACCGCCTTTATTTCTAGGTTTGATCTATTATCGTTTTCCTTCTGAATCAAAGCTTTGCTTTCGTTCATCCGCTTGGCAGCTCCTTTGTGGAGCCGCTTAGGGTTTCAAAGGCGCTTTTAATCAAAAAAGTTTACAAAGAAAGGGCAACAGCAAGTAAGAAGGTCGAGTTAGTCAGAATTCGATTATCTTTTTCTTGCTCAGTTTTATTACCTATATTGCTGATATACAAAGAAGATCGTGTTTAAACTTATTAGAATGCGGACATACTAATAGTGTCTGCCATGCTGCCTTTGGAGTCAGTTTCCCGCTTTCATAGCCATGCTATTTGGGCTTGGTGGCTTTTCGTGGTTTTTGGCCTTATAAGTGCACAGCGGAAGTCCTTGACAAGCTGCTATTTTCTTGAGAGTGTTCAGGGGTCGCAAGAAAGCAGCCCATTCCTCTCTGCACGTATAGGGTATGATGATGGTGGTGGCTTAAAGCAGTTTAAGCTGTGTTGCAATTTAGGGTTTGCTCAATTGGGAAGAGACAGAATCTTAAGCTCGACTTAATTTGGGGCTATTAGACTTGGTGGATTATTTTCAAAGACAGTTCTTTAACGAAAGAGCAGAACAATGTCAAATATTGTGGCATCAGATGATGCCATTGCTGTTGATGATCCGTTTGCAAATTCTGAATCAGTTCATTCTGGTGATAATGCTCATGGGGTAATGACACTCATGGAGGTTGCAGGGAAAGATTTAACATTATTAAGCCTTGGAGGTCCTTTGACAGCTGACCTGTCTGATAACAAGGTACCATTATTTTTCGCATGTGCAGTTATTTTTTTGGTACTATGATTTTAAAATGAGTTATGGCAGAATGTCTCATCAAGTGTTGCTGTTTGAATGGAGTTTTGGTACCTTTAATATAGCAGAATTTTACTTATCTTTGTTCTTGAGGGATGTGATTAGAGATTCAATGTCTTTGTTAGCCATTATTGAATAACGGTGCATCAATCTTTTTCTATGTTCTAAACTGACGGTCATTTTATACATGATATTTGCTTTCTTGTTTAACAGATTTTGGAAAGTTATAAACATGTAAAATCTTGTTGTTAAAAAAAAAAGCATTATGGTATCTTCATCCAGTTTTAATATCTGTTGTTGTATACCAGGCTTTTGGTAGAGCTGTAGTCAAACCTTCTCTTTGTGCTATCTGCTTGGAGAAAATTGCTGTTCCAGAAACATCTCTAATCAAAGGGTGTGATCACAATTATTGGCAAGTCCATGAGAAATGTACTCTGCACTGTTTATGTATTTTAGCTATTTCTGATACAAAGATCATGCTGCAGTGTGACATGTATCCTGCGTTGGGCTTCTTATAAAACTGAGCCATGGTGTCCACAATGTAGGCTTCCCTTTACCTCACTTTTCTTGTATCGTTCTTTGGATGGGAGGTATGGGAGGTTCACGGTTTCCCTTTTCTTTATGCTTCAATTGTTAGTAAGGCATCTTGCGCATTGATTGACACATCTGAGAAATGATGCAGGCTGAATGATTATTTGGTTGAAGAAAGTGTTTGCCTGCTGCTTAGGGCTAAATGGTTCAAGGGACTTCCACCAACTCAAGAAGTGGATGAGGTAGAGGACTACCACTATGAAGATGACTGTTATGAAGAGCACTATTATACGTCAAATATGCGCTTAGGCAATAGGCGATGGGGTGACAGTGGATATGTCCGAGGTGGAAGAAAGGAGGCCAGACCCATTGGCGTTCGGCAAGTTTCTGTCTCAGAGGAGACTGGTTCATCGTCCAGGGGAGGAAAAGGGAAAGGTGTGGTAAAAGAACCTACTGGCCGCCGTGCTAAACGGGCACAGAAACGAGAAGCAGCTGACAAAGCTTGTCAGAAGCAACATGGTTAATACTGCCTGAGAAGCTAATAAGAAGACTCTTTGTCATTTGCAGCTTCTGTTTGTGTAGGATTCCAGAGGACTCTAGGTAAGTTTAGTTTAGTCCTCTGACAAAGTTAATAAGCGTCCTCAGGAGATTACTGGTTGATGCATTATTTAGCGATTATCAATTATATGCATTCCTTCTGTTTGTAGTTAGCTAAAAATAAGGCTCAACTTGAATGTCTTGATGATTTGACATCAGCCACAATATAATTGTCTCAATGATTTGGTAGTGTAGCTTAAAGGCCCGTTCACATGAATCGAATTTGAATCAGCGGAAGTCGGCAGCTGATTCTGTGCTGCAGATTTTGGTTTGTGCTGATTTTGCCACGCGTGGTCTATCCCGCGTGAGTTGATCTCCAGTTTATCCCCCAGCTGATCCAATTTAGGATCAGCGCTTAATCAGCTGGTCTATTCACATGCAAAATTTTTTGCACAGGTTGAATTTGGCTAGTAAAATTGCCCCAGGTGAAAATTTTCTAGCAAAATACACCGCATCCATGTGAATACACTGCTGATCAAAAGGATCAGCCCTGATCCAGCCAGATGAATTCAGCCCTGAAAAAAACATTCCCTGTGAACCCTACATAAGTCCTCATCTGTTGCTTAAATGCGCATCTGATCTTCTCAAAGCTCTTATAAAAGATCACAATCTTTTTAAAGCTCTTTCAATCTGCAAGCTCCCCTTATGGCCCGTTCACATGAGACCCCTTTGCATCTATGGTAAGCGGCTGAATCCGCGCTGCACAAATTCCCTCAGGCTGAATCCGCTACGCGTTGCCTATGCAGCGTGAGCTGAGCCTGATTTTTAGATCAGCGCTAATCAGCCACGCTATTCATATATTCATATATAAAATGTTTCTAAATTTGGGCTATCGACTTCTATATCCGGCTGAAAAAGCTTAGCCAAAGCCTGGACCAGGCATGCCGTGTGAACAGATTGCTGATAAAAAGGATCAGCGCTGATCCCCTACATTAGTTTGCCATGCTTTTATTTAATTACTTTGGGGATCACTGCCTTTAGCCATGGGCCAATGGGGGATTCACATGAAGAAATAGCGATGGGCCAGCTGAAAACTTGCTGATGTCATGCTGAAGCTGCAGATTTCAACCTGCTCAGCAGCTTGCGGGAAGAGAGAAGAGCAAATCGTCCTGTGTTGTTCAGAGCAGCGCAGGACAGGGCAGGGCAATAAAAATACCATGTGAATTGCCACTAACAGTTGGTTATGATACAAACTCTTTTCGATGCCATGGACAAGTTAGAGGGGAGGGTGCTCCTACTAGGGAGGGTGCTCCTACTCCACGCGCTTGATTTGAGGAATTCATTCTTGAAACGTGCAATTGTCACAAATGTTATATTATGGGATAAGTTGTCAATTTATTCTATGTTTCAAATCCCAAAGTAGAGGCTTTTTCTTCGGGGGTTTAATCACCTTAACAGTCTGGCCGTCAAGTTTTAATGCTGAGATCATATCTCAGCCGTTGGTTGCAGTGGTGTTACCTACTTATAACACTTTAAGAAGTGCTTTTTCCTTTGATCACCTTAACAACCTTGCCCTCAAGTTTTAATGCTGAGATCAGATCTTAGTTGTTGGTTGCAGTGGTGTTACCCACCAGTAACACATTAAAAAGCGCATAAAACACCTAGTTTGTTATGCCAAATGGCCATAAACACCTAGCTTTGTGGTACATTAAGAAGTGTATAAACACTTAGTTTGTTATGCCAAATGGCCATAAACACCTAGCTTTGTGATGCCAAATGGCCATAAACATCTAGCTTCGTGGTACATTAAAAAGCACATAAACACCTAGTTTATTATGCCAAATGGCCATAAACACTTAGCTTTGTGGTACAGTATGGCTCTATAGGAAGCTTCGAAAAAAAGCACTCATTCTAATTTAGCTAATTATTATGCACACTTGAGGAAGGCAACATTTTAGCAAAAGACTCTCTTTCTAGTTTAGATATATTCCAAACGTTTGTACTCGAGTTGCCACTCAAGCAAGGCAAATTATGATAGAATGGAAATTTTGACTGCACTTTCCACATAAAAGACGTGATTGGTACGTCTAAATCTGTAAGATTTAGATGAGCTTCATACATTGGGCTTCCCAAGTCTTGCATGGATTATGTTCAAGTTGCAGGGTGAACAAGCTTGTATTATTACATCTGGAGTTCTAGGAAATATAAGAGACTCTCCTGCATTGCAATCTATTAGCTTTCCTAGTTTTGGATAGGGTATGGTCGCAATCTGCCGTGACCCCACCTCAGAGCGACAGAAACCCCCCCGTCCCTTCGCGGGTTATCGTCATGATGTCATGGGTATCTGCGTCTATGTACCGTCGTTTTGTGGCCAGGTGTCATTATCTGGGGTTCCGTCAACCGAGACACCAGGGTCCATCAACCGTGCCTGCAGTGGCCTCTGTCGTGAGCGAATGTCCCAGGCACCGTGCCCTGGGTGACCATACTCGTGCACTGGATGACCATGTCCGTGTTGAAGAAAAAACCCCGAGCATGCCGATTTGAAACGAATTCAATGCGGGTTTAAAACGATTTGACGTCCAAAGCTTGCACTCGATTGCATTCTTCGAATTTCAATTCTCCGACACCCGCTATGGCTTCCATGGCCATAAAATCTTGCCCTCCTTCCATAGTTCATATGTTATCGAGAAGAGGCTGTGAAGAGCACCTAAGGTAGCCATGGTTTCGACGCGAGGGCACGAAGAGAACCGATCTTGAAAGGGGTACCGTGAGACCCGGCATCATCCAAGAGGGTCTCATGCCCCAGGACAAAGAGGAGGGCACCACAGGTCAGTGCTGCTACCAGTCCAATGCCAAGGAGGCCGAGTAGGAGAGATCAATGGACAGAAGAGCAAATGCTCGACATCCTCGAAGAGGTAAGCGAATTTGGCATTTTGATTAGAGAGGCATCTAGGAGGTCTGGTATATCAGAGTCCACAATCAGGGATTGGCTATATGGTCGAACAAGCCACAAGCAAACAAATCATCCACAAATATTGACAACTCTCCAAGAGGAGGAGCTCGTCAATTGGGCCCCTTAGCAGGCGCAGCAAGGGATGGGGGTTACACTATCTGTTGTCAAGGAGAAGGCGGCCGAGAGATGGCTAAAGCAGGGGGGTCATGTGGTGAATCTGGAGTACCAGGCACTAAGTGGTGGAAGCTCTTTAAGCAAAGACACCCCGAAGTTGCTCTAAGGAGTCCAGAAACCCTAGATGTGAGGGCCCGTGCCATGACACAGGAGAACCTCGACAACTTCTATGCCGGGCTTAAGCAGATTTATGCTGAATTTGCCTTCCCAGCCTCAAGGATATGGAATGCTGACGAGACTGGAATTCAGGCAGGGAAAGTGAAGGGGCTGAAAATCATAGCTAGAAAGGGGGGGAATAGGGTGAGTGAGGTAGTCATGAATAATAGGGAATGGTTTACAATTTTGGTTTGTGTTAATGCTGAGGGGTACAGGATCCCCAACATGTATATTTTTAAAGGTAATCGCATGAGGCAGGATCACATTGCAAGATGTGAAGAAGGTGCCATTCAGGCTGTCCAATCTTCGGCTTGGATGACATCAGAACTGTTTAAGTCATGGTTGTCACACTTTGCAGCAAGAGTTCCAGGTGGTGTATCCCCAGACCAGCCTCACCTTATCATATTGGATGGTCATGGCAGTCATGTAGAGCTGGAAGTCATATTGGAGGCAAAAGAGAAGGGCATCCACTTTGCCTTATTGCCTCCACACACATCTCATAGACTTCAACCTCTAGATGTGGCATGCTTTGCCCCTTTTAAGGCAGCATTCAAAAGGCATAGAGCTGCCTACATGGTTAGCAAAGGGAGGGCTGAACCAAAGAAGGAGGAGATAGCAGAATTGATTTCACAATCAATTGCATGCGGCCTCACACCCCAAAACATCAAGGCAGGTTTTAGAGCCACTGGTATCTGGCCCTTTGACCAGGAGAAGGTTAAGCCATGCCAAGAATGTACCAGGTTTGGGAGGGTGCATGTTGAAGACATTACAAAGAAGCCGAGAGCAGTCGGTGGAGAAGATTATCATCCGTGATATGGCACAAGTGGAGGCCTTTGACACGGCAGAAGTGCACCAGCTATGGGAGGCCTTACCTGGACAACTCCCAATTGATGTGCAAAATGACCAAACGCCACACAATCCAGCTGGTGAGCAAGTGCTACAATCTGAGCATGTGGAACATACCCATGAATTACCCATGGAAGGTGCTGCTGTAGTGAGTCAGGTGCATGTCAATGATGTTGGAGGGTCTCAAACATGTGGCATGCCATCACAGACCATAAGGGCAAGGAAGAGAGGCTTTGCCCCTGATCTAGGAGGGAGAGTTCACATATCAAGTGATGGTTTTTTACGTGAGGCATTGAGAGCGGAATCGTGCTAGAAGGGCAGAGGCCGAGAAATTGAAAATGGAGCAGCTGGCAGCAAGGAAGGTTGAGACTGCAAGGAGGAAGGCTGAGAGGGTGGAGGCTGCCAAGAGGGCACAGGCTAACAGGGAGGAGAGAGAGAAGAGGAAGTTAGCTAATGCAAGGGAAGCTGCAAGTGCTGCAAGGCTTAGGGAGTTTATGTACCCAAGGGGGATGTCTAGAGTGGCATCCATATTTGGTTTTCAAAGGGTGTTGAGCGAGGAGGTTAAGACAAGAAGATTACATGTGAGGAACAGACTTAGGGAGAGACAAGGGTTAAGTCCACTTGGGGCACCCATTGCTGTAAATCAGACGTCCCCGGGAATTGACCAAGCTCTTGAAGCCAGCCGTTCTCGCTAGTCCCCTCGTGTAGACCTGAACTCACAACCATTGGATGATGCTGATGAAGAGCAAGTCATGTGCAGTTTAGATGACACACATATCTGCTCGGGTGATGCTGGTCATGAGCATAATGTAAGTATAGAGGGTTGCATACCTCTAGTCAGGCCTGTAGCAAACCCAATCAGCACACTCAATTCACCATTGAAGAGGTGGGACTTGCCAGCTCCACAACAACATGCTGATATTGTTCACGGCAACTCAATGAGACTGGACACCGAGGGATGGGTGAACTACGCTGCCGCCAATTCAGGACCCGAACATGACCAGGTTGCTGCAATAGACAAGGCAAGGATTATCAGGGAGATGGTGGAAATTGGGGTGGACCCTGGAATTGTAAGCCGTGCAAAGGAGATGGATGTTGGGTTTGCAAGGATATGGAGGGCTGACATGGCTCGAGTAACCCAGCCAACTCCAAGGTTTGGCGAGGGGACCTCATTCATAGCTACACCCGCTGATAGTCAGGTATGTTTGGTCACCTTGCAATCTTAATTTTCAGTTCACCTTTTATTTGGCATTGCTATTAACAGACAATGTGCACAGGTATCCGAAGACTCCGATGAAACCCAAGACAATTAAGTATCTCGACAACTTATTGTACATAATATATGAACAAAATAGTGAACTTGTTGTACAAGATTTATGATTAAAATAGTGAACTGACTGTTGCACATTCTGCTGTTTGCAACTGATTTCCCAACCCATTAGCAGTATGGGGCATGGACCCGACACGATCATTATCATAACTAAATAACAGCAGCAATGAACATAAGCAATGAACAACAATGAACATAAGCAACAGTGACAGTAATAAGAAGATCATTCCATTCGACAAAAATAATGATCAGACAAAATTGAGCCCTCAGGCTGCACAAAATAAGCCCGAAGGGCTGTTTCACAAGCTAAACCAAGAAGGAAGAGGAGGGGAGGATCGTCCAGAGTGGCCTTTCTGTACAAAGGGGGCGAGAGGTCATTAACCTACGAGGCTCTGGAAGAGCACATGGTCGCCTTCCGTGATTACGATCTGACAGTGGATCAGATCATTCTCGGAACGAGCCCGCTCCACTTGAGAGACGATTTCGGGCAAGACCTCGACGCTGACAGAAGAACCCACGGCCGTTGTGATCTCGGCCGTTGTGATCTCCTAATTTTGAACGAATTAGGAGTCGTTGAGGTCGAGAAGGAGCTAACAGGGGAGGAAGGAGCACTCGGAGCAGGGCGAGCCCTCTTCGACGGATCATACCCGCCACCCCTCACCACGTCCCACCTCCCGCCGGACCCGGGATAACTGGTTCTTCTGGCATGATCCATGGCGCCTAAACCCTGTAACACAACGAAAAAACACAAGATCAATGGAAGATTCGAAACAAAAACATATCAGACGCTCAGAACTTACCTCCAACGCTTGAGAAACCCGGATGCTTGAGCGGAATGGACTACCGCCTGCTCGATCTCTCCATTTAAAGGCTTAACTGCAATGATGGGTCAGGATTTCGAAAAATCTGGCTTTTACAGCCGAATTAATTTTCATCTGGACATGGCAGAGAATGTTCGGGCCAATTTGGCTCAAGAATTGGAGTTGGAGTGGAGAAAATCGCCTCGACTTTTGGACGAAGAGGGCCAAAAAGGGAACCATTACCGTTGGCGGTACCTCGATAGCCGGTACCATACGTATCGGTAGCTGGCGACCTAGGCCTCGTATACGGCACCTAGATCCGCCGATATTAATGGGATGTGGCCCTAAAGTGGGAGACGGTGTGGCGTGAAAATCCACGCAAGTGCGCGATAGGTGGCAACTGGTGCGCGGTAGGAGGCAACTGACGCGCGTTAGCAAGCAATAAGCCCCGCTAAAGAGGGCCTCGGGTACCACGAAGTGTGGTTAGGAGCCTGGCGACGGTGGACATTTGACCCCCCTTCCTTGATGCGACCATAACTTTCAATAGAGATTGAATTTCCGAAAATTGTCTTCGGGGAAGATGTTAAGGACAACATTAGGTATCCGAATAAATTGACGGATCGAAAGACGGGTGAAATCCGGATGTATGAGGACAATTTGCCCCTTAAGTGCGCGGAACATGGCGACCATACCCTAGTGGCCAGAGACTTCCTCAGTTAGGAAACATTCTTCCTTTTTTGTCCAATAGCGACATGCCACGGGCAACCTTCTAAGCTAGGAATGTCTATGAAAACTTCTTGGTATGTGGGATAAACTTCTCCTACTGCTGTAACACCAGATTTACTCATTTACCTGCTATTCCGAAAATTCTACCCAATATTTCGAAGCTTTACCCAGCCAGCATTCCAAGTATTTTTGGAGCAATTTTACAACAACAAAATATTTCCTAACTACTTTGCATGTTACAAGAAAGACAATAAAGGCAATCTGCATGGAGCTCTGTTTCCATGCCAAGAAAGGTAAGCTTATCGGTCTGGCCGAGGTCGATAACCTAAAATGCGTGATCGAGGTTCTACGTCCGAGGCCAGATGCTTGGCACGTAAATCCGAGGCCTGCTAGGGCCAAAGGCCGGGCCGGGGCCTTACATGTCAAATATCTGGCCAAGGACATACAACCGAGGCCACGCATTTTGGGTTATCGACCGAGGCGAAGACCGATAACCACCTTAATGACCTTATATGGGTGGAATAGGACAGATAACTAATTATCAGTAATATCAACTGGCACCAATAATGATAACAAAAAAAGAAGGACTCTCCCTTTACACTAAAGAGTCTGATAAGACATGTAGATTACCTTTCATGTATATGAAATCTAGAGCCATAAAAACCAATTCTTTTCCTTTTCTATGTTCTCTCCTTGATTTCTACTTGTTCTTGATTTCTTGCTCTCTTACCTGTTCTCCTTTCTTTCTACATATTTCTCAAAGGGCCAGAACAAAGGAACCAAAGTTTCCATTACCTGTTTTACATCATAATAATTTTGAACTTGCCTACATAAGGAGCATGTTGTTTTTAGGAGTTTGGGATATTCCGTATTGATATGATCAAAAGATGAAGCAAATTGGGCAAAACCCCACTCTTTAACCCAATATTTGCGATGGAGTTTAAGGCTAATTCTAGCGCAACATGCGTCTGACAAACCATCCTTCTTATATAACTAATGTCAATTAGGTAATGGAATCCTTCAATCCGGATCCTTCAATCAACACCGTATTTCAAATATATTTCAAAACTTGTGTATCTACATAGTATCAACAACCAATAAATGATAAGCAAACACGTATATCAAAGATGAAATTAACGAACATGATTTTGAGATATCAAAGGGGATATTTGAACACTCAACAAGAGGTTAAAATCCACATCCAAAGCTACCATACATAGTCCCAATGTCATACTATTAAAAAGTCTAGAAAACAAACAAAATTCACAAAGCCGAGAAACCAAAATGCCAACTAATGTATGTCAAAGCATATTCAAATGCACATCTTGAAGGGCATCTCATGGATGCACATCAACATGATAATAATAGTTGTCATCCAAGGGAAGCTCAAGGCTTTCTATATTATCCGAGTTTGCATCATCTTCCTCTGTGAAAATAAGCTAGAATCAGTATATTAGTACATGCACAAGTTAATTCCTCATAGTCAAAGTACAATTATGTCCTCCTACAACAACGCCTTGCATAATCCTCATTCCTCTTCTTGGCTCTTGTATGCCTTGGTTATGCCCTCAACCATGTTTCTCGCATGTATTGATGTGCATATCATTACATTTTTATACATGCATGTATTTCCATTTTCAAACTATTATTCATCCTCCCATAATCTATTGCTCGTTGTGGACGTTAAAATTTATTAATTCTATGCTATACTTTGGCGGCTATCCCTTTCTCCAATTTGCAATTTTCATCGCTTTAATAATGAAAAAAAAAAAAAAATCTCCAATCCATAAGCAACATGTCTAGCAAGGATGATATAGTTGCTTTTATGGAAACATGGGAACATGAATCCAATAGGGTGATTGAAATTCCAGGATTTGATCTTCTTGATTCTGCCTGGAATATGCGTGGTCAGAGCCAACGTGGTTGGGGTGGTATAGCATGCTTTGCACGGAAAGGTTTGAAAAATCCTGTTACCATTATAAAGAAATATGTCTTTTCTCAGTTTATTTGGTTGCATTTAAATTCTGGTCACAAAGATATTTATGTAGCTGTGGTATATTTTGCTCCGCTAGATCCCCTTGCAACCATATATAATCATCCAGATTTAAATCCTGATGATCCGTTGGTGAATCTTGCTAATGATATATCCCTTTATAAACATAAAGGGCTTGTATATGTGACAAGGGATTTTAATACACGGCTTTCCAACAAGCAACTTTGCTATCAGGAGAAAAGAATGCTCTTTGGCTCCAGGAACAGGATGAGCATCAAGCGTGGGCAAGGCAAACAATGGATTTTGTGCGGAACAAAATGGGTGAGCATGTGATTTCTCTATGCGAGTTTTTTAACATGGTAATCTGCAATCGCATCGCCGGCTTTCCACATTCCAAAGGCTTTACTTGCTTTCAGCCCAATGGTAAAAGTGCAGTGGATTTGCTTTAAGGGGATCCGGACCATATGTCATGCTTAAAAGATTTTAGAATCTTGGATAAAAGTCCAAACTCTGACCACGCTACGCTTATGATGCTTCTAGATGTAAAAGTGCAGGATGCTACTTATGTTTCAAATCCTCCTTTGAGAATGAAAATTTGCTACAAGCTTGTTTCGCAATATGTAAAGTGTTTAACACAAATGTTAACAGATGTAGAATGGCCTGCCTTGCTAGAAGAGAAAAGCCATATATTGCAAGATATCATTCAGAGAGCAGCAAGAGACACTTTTGGATACTTCAGTACAAAAAGTTTTAAATTTAAAGACAGAAAATGGTTTGATACTGCCTGTCTAAATGCTAAACGTTCCTGTAAGACTGCAAGAGATACACATGCTGCTACAAAATATATATATATTTTTTTTTTGAGGGTAAGGATATGTATTATATTATTATAATCAGTTATACAATGGATGTCCCCATTAGGGATAGATAGGAAGAATTATCTCTAAGCAGGGTTATCCCTGGAGTCCAAGTCTTGTACTCCATGGTTATAGTTCCAGTCTTCTCCACCCCTGGGTTACTATAGGGGAGTTCCCTTCTTCTCCCAGAGGGGATACTATCCAGTTCTTTTAGCCATTTTCCAAGAGAGATGGATTGAAGGATACCCCCCTTACAAATTAATGTGGATTCAAGATAACTCTATCTCTGCTGATAGATGGTACCACTTATCCATCTTGAGAATCCCAATGGCATCTAAAAAAGGAGTAGAACCCTGTCAAACTTCCTATCCTGTCCAGTTCTCTATTGTAGTTACGTCCAAATTTACGATGATGGGCCAGGGCCATGAGGGCCACCTCTTGGTTAAACTGATTTTTTATTCGGTCTGTTGATGTAACTAAGCCACCAAGAGTTACTCCACATCGGTGTTTCCAAACACACCAGAGAGATATGTTGGTGAGTGAGAGTTGGATTATATCTTCCCCTAGACTGACTAGTATTTCTGGCCATGATAATTGGTATATATCCAATCCGATAATTGGACTGACCCATTTCCACAAGTCGTTTATTTCTGGGCAGAAGAAGAGATGATCCAATGTCTCAGAGGCCCCACAGCCCAATGGACAAAGATCATGACGCACTATATCCCTATTTAGTAACCAAGTCATGTTGCATAAACCATCCTGTAGACTGATCCAACGGAAAAACTGTAGTTTCCTCGAGCATAGAGAAGTCCAGGACACGGTTAGTAATTCTTTCGTGTCTACTTGATCCAAACCCAATATGTCAGCAGCCTTTAGTGGAGGTGGTGGCATTAGCAAGCCATATATTTTCCTGACCTTATAACCATCTTCATCCCCACATATCCATCTTTCCTCCGGCCCTGCATTCCCTGAGAGCATGTTAACATTCCTCATTATCTTTTTAAATACCTTTCTATCCCCTACCCCTATAGCAGGTATGAGGGCTCTCAGTCTGGTCCATGAAATCCATCTGTCACTTTCCCATAAGTGCCCCACCTTAGTTACTCCTGCCATACGCCACTTAACAAAGATACGAGGGTGGACCAGTGCTAGCGGAAGCTGGTCCTTCTCCCAAATTCGTACATTCCAGAATAAACTGAGACATCCGGCTTCCCTTGGAGCATCATCCACCTGAAACAAATCTTGCACTTCTTGCCAAGCTCCCAAAATTTTTCTCATGACCGGGGATGTGCCTGACCCCAATTTGAACTTATAGAAAAGAGACCCAGTCTCATCCCTAGGGATGGAGGGTTTACCCCTTATCTTGCCTTGTTGGAGCCAAAATCTCACTAGATCAATTGCTGGTGATCTTTCATTCTGAATAGCCCGCCAAACAAATTTAGCTGCTAGAGCTCTTGCCTGAACCATTGGGTCCTTACAACCTAGCCCCCCATCCTTCCTATCACGACACATTTCTGTCCATGCTACCTTTGCTTTTTTTCCCCATATGAACTTGCGGATAATTACCAGAATTTGATCATATACATATTTTTGCGCCACAATTGCCGACGAATAGTAGATGTGAGTGGCGTTGAGGATTGCATTTGCTACTGTCACACGTCCCATAGTTGAGAGAGCTTTGCAGGACCACAGATTGACCTTTTTTCGAATCTTTTCTACAATTGGAGACCACAGACCTTTTAGATTTTCTGCCAGATTAAGAGGCATACCCAAAAGTTTCACCGTTTCTGAGGCAGCGACTGTATGAAAGTTCCATGCCTTAAGAATCTGGTGAAGCACAAAAAGAGAGATTGGATGAGGATGCACCATAAAATTCTCATGGATGAAATGGAATTAGAACCGAAAAAGTTTTGGAACCGGACAAAGAAGCATATCACAATTGGTAATATTTCCAAAGATTTTAGAGTGTAAACTATCTGCAAAACTTTATGGTAGAGTGTAAACTATATGCATCTATGGTAGAGTGTAAACTATCTGCTTGGGCAGAGGAAAGTGGTAATCGAGCATATGGGGAAGCAGGTTCCATGCATGATTGTTCTACATTGGACCATTTAGCGATGCTGAGAGTATTAGCAGAGGGAGCGAATGATCCAGATAATAAAAGATTTATTGCTTTCATTGATTTAACAAAAGCCTTCAATCGGGTTATATGCAATGATCTAGCATCCATATTAAATGAGCTGCAGGTTCTAGAGCTCCAATATGTGGTACTTTGTCTCTACAAGCGTGTTATGCTTGAGCTCTCTTTTCCTCACAATGGTCCAGATCAAATTGAGAATACAATAGGTGTAAAACAAGGGTGCCCTTGTTCACCAACGCTTTTTGATCTTTACATTGATGAGCTTGAAGGAAGGAAGGAAGGAAGGAAGGTATTTTTATCGTCCACGGAGACCAATCGGTCTATGGGACCCAATACAAAAGCGCAGCAAGCGGATTACTACCCCGATTAAAAAACCCCCGCCCCGAAGAGTTTTCGAGGGAAAAACCGTGGCAGCAATCTGCCTGCTGACAAACTGTTCCAATATACGGAATGCAAAAACACACAAATATATACACTTATGTACCGGTACGTAGTGCCCGGACAAGCGGCCCGTGGGGGCAAAGGTGGGCTCGCAGATCCGATTACCTCCCGAATGTACGACCCCGAGCGCATCTTGGCGGTGTGTTCATCGGCAAATGTAGGGGCAAGTCCGGCGCATTACTAAAGGGAACGATATCGCCCGGATCGGACCAATCTTTGGCAACTCGGAAAGTGTGAGACTCATCCTCAATGGCACACCGGTTTGACAAAGACCGATAGAGCTGTCTGGCGGGGGCTCCCCAATCCACCCGCCCGCCTCGATCGCGAAGATGGTGGGCACACAATGCGGATGGAGGCAATGAGTTGCTGCGCTTTTGGGGGTAGCCGGGAAGGCGGTAGAGCCTGCGGGCCCCGCCAACGCAGGGTTGATGTGCTCCTTGTAATGGGCCGTTTGACCTGCTCTAGAGCCGGGATCCCGAGCTTGCCAAGGAAGCAAGCATCCGTGTACTCCCCGTGCCGCCACGATCGGCTCTCGTGGTCCACCGCACGCATCTATGCTCCCGCACATTCCATCCGGGCGAACCAGCGATCTCTCTCACCCTTCCAACAGGGCCCCGGGCGGCTGGGCCATTGCCACAAATAAGAAGCCAGTCGCGGAGCCGAGCATCACCCATATTAACCACTTTCTGAAAATAGACGATGTGTCTATCAAGGGCTGACTGCAGCAGAATCTGATAGGGGACTGAAGGTTTCACCCCAAGTGCCCGTGCCAAAAATGCCTTCTGGACCTGCTCCAAGTCGTTCCAGGTCGCCAAATAGACGACCGGTCCACAAACCTCGACCCCGTACAGAAGGATAGGCTCGACCAACGCCCGAAACCGATGTGACTAATGGCCCCAATCATAGAGCTCTGCCTGGTGACTGTTGTTCTGCATGGCATAAAGCGCTTTCCAGCCTGCTGTCACCCGCAAGTGGATGGACGCCTCCCAACAGAGCGAGGAGGGGAACTCCACCCCTAGGTACTTGTAGATGGGCGTGACCGCCACAGGCTGTCCCCGATATGTGAGTGCAGGAGGCGTGGGGTGGCGTGAAGAGGATATGAGAACCACCCTGGTCTTGGCCAGATTCACGCGCATGTCTGTAGCCTGGCAGAATATGTCTAGGGCATCTAGGTGAGACTGCATAGTTTCTGGGGTGTGGGCCAGAAGGCCAACATCGTCCACATAGATGAGCTGGCGGATGGCCTGGTGCAAAAGCTGTATGCCATCCCCCCATGCTCAGTAAGCCAGGGCTCTAACTAGTCAATGTAGAGGCCAAAAAGTGTTGGTGAGAGGGGCAGCCCCCCTTGGACCCGATACTACTTGGTGAATGCTTGGCCCTACAAGCATCCCGCCAAAACAACTCTCATACACCAGATATGGCATTCTCCGCACGGCGGTGGCAGCCCCATTGACGCAGCTCCTAGCCTATAACTTTTCCCCGGGACCGATCAAAAGCCTTCGCTAAGTCCACAAAGCAAAGAATACAAGTCCCGCCCGATGGTTTCGGGCCGCCTTCAATCGATTACTGCGGTGTAAAGATATGGTCAATCGTTGAGTGGCGGGGTCTAAAGCCCGCTTGTGTGAGGGCTCGCACATCTGCCGCCTCGCCCGGTCAACTGCCGCTTTGCGAGAATGCCGATAACGGTTTGGCAAATACCGAATCGACCATGATCGTCCGTAATTGGCCGGACAAAGGTGGGTCGCCTCGCCTTTGTGAATGGGGACAACCCCGCTTGGGTCCATTGTCGGGGAAACCTTCCGCGCAATGCTCGTTGAACAAGGTAGTGAGGATCGGCACCAGCCGCTGCCCCTGCCCATTTGAGTAACTTCGGCCTGCATACCATCGAGGTCACCGCCTTCCCATTAGCCAGCCCGTTGCGTGCCCTCCACAACATCCTCCTCCTCGAGAACCAATGGGGGCCATCCCGGTGGGGGTATGGGCGACGCCGGCCCCCGGTGGGTCATAGAGCCGCTTTGCAAGTACCGCTCCCATTGCCCGTGTGATGTCCCCTCAGAGGGTCGGGCGGGCCTTCAAGCACTTCGCCAAAAGGTTCGAGGATGAGTGTCCAACAGGCCGAACATCTCCCCTTGATGCCTGGCAAGGTACCGCGCCTTTATCTCCTTCAGATGGGCGCGGTACTGTGTGGTGGCCTGCAAGCGGGTACCTGGATCCAAAATGTGACGGAGCCGGGCGCCGCGTTCTTTACACTCGCATCAAACCACCGGCATACGCGGAAATGTTGCCGCCCCCGAAGCAGCGACCGGGAGGGGGGTCTGCCAAAGCACCCGTCCCGGCCGTATCCCGTAATAGCTCGCATAACCGGTCTGGCTCACGCTTCTAGTGTGGGGTCCGCAGTAATTGCCGGGTGGGCGCCCATGAGCATGTCGGCGTAGTCCTCTGCCGCCATAATCCGGGCCGCAATCGAGGATGGCGAGGGCTGGCATAGTGGGGGTTCTGGCAGCTTGCCAAACCATGTCCAAATAAAGTGGAAGGTGATCTGAGTCCTCCTCATCCCGACTGTCGGTGTCCACCCGGAAACGACGGATGAGAGGCATATCTTGTGCAACTACGAGCACATAGTCCACCACCCTAGACCCTCCCCCCTGATTGTCCTGTCTGCAGGTGCACTTGCGAGAAGCGGGCCACTGTGATAGGCCATTGCAAATTATGAAGTAAAAAATACCACCTAGCAGAGCAACCGCTCGCCAAAGCGAAAGTGACCTGATCACATCCGATCCTCGTGGGCCGTGTTGCCTCTGGGGGATGTAGTCACGGACATCGCCGAGGGGGTCAAGTCTCATGGGCTGCTCTACTCTTGTCCGTGCATTGAAATCCCCCAAGAAGGACGACACTACCCAACTATTTGTGCTGCTGTATGTCATCATATAGATCGACATAAGGGTCCATCCTATCCGCATCGGAGTGGCTGCGATAGAAGGTGCTCTCTGCGTGAGGGAAATAACAGCGCCGTAAAAAGAGGGTTGCCACCGGGTATTATGCACACGAACCCACAAGTACCGGTTGTGTGCATGCGTCTCTCCTCGGAGGGTAACCGAATGTGCCAAGGTTGTCCGGTAGTAGCAAACAACCCCACCATGACCCCTCTGTCCTGTACAGGTACTAAAGACCGACAGTTGGTAACCCGGCAGATTAGGTAGCTTGTGCCCAGCATGCTCCCATGTCTCCATGAGAAAGATGAGATCCATATCGGCTCCCAGGGAGTTGAGACTGTCCCCCTTCTGCCAAGGGAAACCTCGACAATTCCATGAGACCACCCGGAGGCACAATTCCTATTTGTCACAGCTAGCAGGTATCGCAAATGAAGTCGCAGGGGGAGAGGGCGGGAAGCAGAGACTGAGTGAGAAGTAGATGGAGCGGAGGTAGCATGTGCCTGAGAGGGCGTGGGTCGTGAGGGAGCAGGAGTAGGAGCAGGAGGGGGGGGGCCGTGGTAGGAGAAGCGTAAGGTGGCTACGCTCACCGCGATTGGGGGGCCGGGTCCGCAATGCAGTAGCAGGCTGGCGGAAAATGTGCATCCTGCCCCAAACCAATCCTACGGCACCCCCTTGGTGGCGGATGCCTCTGACCCTGACAAGCTCCTGTCTGCGTGCCTCCCGTTGTGCGAGTGTGAGGTCCCGATCCACGCATGTGGGACGCCCCTTCAAAGATCTTGCCCCGGGCGCAATATGGCATCACGCACCTGCGCATCCGCAACCGCGAATATGACAATGCGGTTACGACCCGGGCGCTGAGCCCTATGGCAGGCTGCTCGGGAAATGTGAACTGGCCCAGGGAATGTCATCCGATCAAGAATGTGTGTTCGGATGTTGTGGGCGAGACTCTACCCCTCCTCTTCTGGCATGCCTCTACTACCGATTGTGGCCTCTCCGTCTCAAGGCGCTCTTGGAGTTCCCACAAGGGTGGGTCAAAGGTGGGCGAGGGCCTGGGCCCTGTCTTTGCCGGGTGGTGGTGGTGGTGGCCGGGATGGTGTGGGGTGGTTTGAATGCGGGCGCAGCATGCGGTCCCGCTGCCGCGTGCCGTGCATACCTGGGGGCTATGGGTAATGTAGCCTCGAGCCGCGTCCCTCGCCCCGGGTGAAGTCGGGAGCACAGCTCTTGCGAGCCCGCCGCCGCTTTGCTATCTCCCCAGCAATGCGCGACCGGGCTGCAATGACTATGAACCTTGGTAGGGAGACCCTCGCCCCGTTTCTATGGATGGCTGCCCGCAAACCCCGAGCTCCGTGCTCTGAGTAGCGGGGCGCACTCGAGCCCCAAAGACACGGGCGCCCCGAGCCGTTGCTTGCTGCTCCGATCGCATCAAGAACCCGAGCTGCTGAATGCGGCTGTTGCGCAGAGCGCGCCCTGCGCTCCCCGTGCCATGGTGATGGCTTCCTCAACCTCTGACTGAAGCTGAGACACGGTGACCATCGTCTCGTGCATTGCACGCTCCCTCTCCTGTGTCATGGTGTCCATAGTGATGAACACAGAGTCTAGACGGGCCCGCATGTCGGCCGAGCTCCCCGCCGGCTGTGCCGCTTCGGCGTGCTAGGCCAAGGCCATCTTCTACTTGCTGTGTGCAGGTCTCCAGGCCTGTGACGCGGTTCTTCTCGACCACCAGTTGCCTTCTGAGCACATGGGGTGCCGAGGACTCCATCTCCACTGCCATGCCAGCCAGACGGGCACTTTAGCCTCAATGCAGGCACTGTTAGCCTCCACGCCCGCTTTGACGTGGCTCCAATTCTCTGCCGAGGCAGGAGTTCCTGTGTGGTCTGAGCTATCAATCCCTTCCGGCCGGGCTGGCCACGCTGAGGGGGCCTTAGCCTTAGCCCGAGCCTCCTTCTTCATGGAGGATGACTCTTCCCTGTCCATGATGGCTGATCGGGACCGTTTGCGTGGCGGCCCCTCGCCTTGGTTTTCCCAGGCTGGCCCATCTTCTGTGGCCATGACCGGGGGTGCGGCACATCAAGCAAGGTTTAGGCTATGGCAGGGGCGGTCGTCCCCGGGGGGCTAGGTAGGCTATGGCGTGGTGGCGGGCTGCTAGGCAAGGCCAAGAGGCAGTTGGTTGGGCTATGGCGATGTCAAACAAATGTTGGAGCCTAGCTCAACATTATTGTGTGCGCTGACTTCCAAAGTTTGAGGGGTCTCTGGCTGTAAAAAGTGTGCTCAGAATCCAATTTGGGGAATCAAAATCGCGGTCAGAGCACCTTTTGGGGGTTTGGGGGTTTTGGGGGTTCCAAAGTTTGAGGGGTCTCTGGCTGCAAAAAGGGTGCTCAGAATCCAATTTGGGGACTCAAAATCGCGGTCAGAGCACCTTTTGGGGGTTTGGGGTTTTTGGGGCTAGAGAGAGATTGTAAACCCTAGAGAGAGAAAGTCAGAAAGGGGCAAATCAAGGGGGCTGTATGCAAGGGCAGTGAGGGCGCTAGAGAGAGAGTGAGGGCGCTAGAGAGAGAGTGAGGAGGGCGCTGGGCGGGGAATGTAGGAAATGATCATGCTAAAGTTGGAGAAGTTAAGTGCATATGAAGGGTGGATGGCTAGATTTGAGAGTTTTGGAGCCAAGCTTGGTAAGTATTTGATCCAATTACTTTTGTTTGCGGATGATATTGTGATAATCTCAAAAACTGGAAGTGGGTTGCAATATCATTTGAATGTGCTAAGTGCTTTTTGTGAGCAAAAAAAGAAATGCAAATTAATTTGAAAAAGTAAAAAATAATGGTCATTGGGGGTAAAGACAATATAGTCTTTGAGGTTGGAGGGATGGCGCTAGAAAAGGTACATGCTTATAAATATCTTGGAATTGACATAATCAGTAATTACAGATGGCTCACAGGCGTTCTTAAGTGTGCATCTGGGGGGATGAGAGCCTTTTATGGTCTGATTCATACATGTAACTCAAACAATTTTGAGCATTGGCAAATTTGGAGATTGCTTTTTGGTATTCAGGTAAGGCCTGTTGGTTTTTATGGTTGCCCAATTTGGGGCCCTGGGCTTTCTCTCAAAGGTTGGAATAAAATAGAACAAGTCCAGAAAAGATTTTTGCTAGTTGAACTTGGAGTTAAGCCTCAGATTCCATATTGCATGCTACTTACTGAGACATATCTTTTACCTCTAGAAGTTGAAGCTTTGATTAGAACAATCACTTATATAAACAGAGTTTTGGCAATGGAGCAGGATAGGCTCCCCTATAGGGCATTGCAGCAATCTAAAAATAAAGGCTGGTATGCTGATGCTTTGAAGTGGGCAGAAAAATGGCTTGGCTTGAATATCTGGCCAGATTCAGTAAAATATTCAGAGATAAGGGTTTTTGTGACAGAAAGAGCACTTAGCAAGCTATGGAAAATTGGGGATACAGGCAGTACAAAGAAACAATTTTATCTAGCTGAGATTAATTCTTTACAGGATTATAAGGAACAAGATTATTTCTTGTCATATATTAGCCGCAAGAACCAGGTGCATATTTCTCAATTGAGGCTTTCTTCTCACCATTTGCACATTGAGACAGGTAGGTGGTACGGGACTCCTTTGCACGAAAGGTATTGAGTTGGATGCTTTGAACCGGTGCCAGAATCAGGACGCCGTACGTTTCTGGAATGTTCTTCCTATGAACATATAAGGATAAAATATGGTCTAGAGGTAAACACTCTACGAGATCTTTTTGCAGTATCATCACACACTTTAAGCACTTACATTCGGGATGTTTGGAAGGAAAGGGCAGACATCATTGAACTGTATAATTTAATGCTTAACTTTGATATATATATATATATATATATATATATATAAGCGCCTTAGATTAGTGCGTTTTGAATAGAGGCTTGAGGGCCTAATTGGCTTGATAAATTCATATCATATCATATCAATATACTGATCAATGCTTATTGCACGCATGGAATAGGAGACTATATATGTATTATCTAAGATGCAGCCAACAAAACGTAATGTATGAATTTCACGTATGGTTCGCTTCCATGGAAGAGCTCATGTGTTATCTTTTCTACTTGTATATTTTATATGATGTTGATAGTGATTAGGTTCAAATTGGATCCTGGAAAATGGAAGCCTTTTCTGTGCATCTGCCAGCAATTGCAATCACAACCAATATCCTTGCTTACATTGAGAAGCTTTTGCATTCCATGGATTTTAGCCAATTGCATCTTGGTACTATTATTTGCTTAAAGAAGAGGCTTCATACTCCATGTTCACTTTCTTACTTGCCTTTCCCACCCTCCTTTGATTACTGCCTGATTACTTTGGTCTTTCCCTTTTCTTGCTCTATTTTCTTGGGTGCACTTTTTTTACCATGTGATCTATTCTCCTTTTTAGCTTGCTCCTCTTTTCTAAGAGCATGACAACTGAAGCAAGATGCACCTTGTCCGAAATGCAGAAACTATAGACATAAATGTCTTAATATTCAATTACGGAGGCAGATGTGTTGGCGCTCCTACTGGCGCCTCGGTCTAGGAACTGTGCTCAAGGTGTGGTCTTGAACGTTAGTCTTGGTGGACTAGCATAGATGTGTAAGTCTGGCGAGCTATTGGCAAGCCAACGCAGTCCAACGTCAAAGGACAAACTTAGCTATGGTTAAATATTATTTTCTTGCTTATCTGCATATCATGGTGCTTCTTGGTAATAAAAATCCTGATGCATCGTTTTTGTTTTGGCCAGGTTGTGTGAGGATGGACTTCATTATGTCTAAAAAATATTAATGGAGTTGTAGATCATACCAGCACAAGTGACCCACTGAACATAAGGAGGCAAAAATTCTAGCTAAATCGATGCCACTAATATCATGATTGTTTTTTCTACTACAATTCAACTTGGCTTTTACTAGAATCTGTATGCTCTTTCTGTCTCTATTCTAGATTAAAATGCATGCTTATTTTGCACTGATTCTAGGGCACCTGACTGCTTTTAAAAATCATGTGCTGGCTACTGGGGATGCATATCTTTTTATGTTGTGCGGTGCATAAAGCAGGGTGCCTCACAAGCAGGGCTAATACTGATCGATTGCCACAATTAATATTTAGCAGGATCTTTAAAGTACTTTTTAGAAGTCCATCTTCTGCAATTTAGGATCCTCTACTAGCAGCAAACATTTCCATGTTTTTTCTAAACTCTAATCCCTTTCGTCTTCTCAATTTCCCAATAAGATTGAATTCGGACCTGGTTGTGGTGATTGGGCCTTTATTTAGCATCTCTTTCTATGACTGTATGTCAATATTCCATGCAACTTTCAAAACTATAGCTATATTTTCAGCAAATTGTTGTTCGAGATTGCTGACCAGCAGCTTTGCAAAGTGAGTTGACCATGATTATGCGGTAGTTGGCTAGGCAGTGAGGGTCGACTGTCTTGCAGATAAGAACAAATCTAATAGTGGCCTTTCTATTGCACCCTATTGAATAATGCACTGAGGAGGGGCACTATTGGTGCCCTGCTTTTTTGAGTATCTCTGCCTACACGTCATTTAAGTCTTCCGCCTTGCCATAGGCAAGACACTGTAAGCCATGGATGACCCCCTGCTGCGGTGATTACTAGAGCCAGGCCAACCCGTGGGGTTATAGCAGCTTGAATCCCAAAAACATTATAGAACCTCTATAAGTACTGTACCCATTTCTCGAAAATGATGTTCCTCGTAGGCTACAGAGGCGTCTTTAGTATAGTTCACTAGAATGTCATGAGACAATGGTCCAGGAGATAGAACATTTTCTTCTGAAGCTCTACAATGTATCTGGCTTTCTTTCGCTTGATAAGAGTGTGGTATTATCTGATCCCATGCATGCGCAAAGTGCGATAAGGGATCCGTCGAAGCGAACTTTTAAGTCCCTTACGTTTACCATCGAACCACTGGTTATGAGGAAAGGTTGTTGCTCAAAGAGGCTCTGTTGGCCTCTCCCAAAGCATCTTTCGTCAACACTCATAAGCATATTGATCAACTAGTCTGTTGCTGTCATGTGGGAAGTTGTAGAATTCTCGCTAGCTCATCTATGAGCATTTGGACATAAGCCTCTATGTAGTCGTAATCCAAGCGCAATTGAGGCATCCAAGGGGTTGTAGCACACACGATGTGAACAGGCCGCCAAGCAACCTGCAGAAAGATTGGTTGATGATCTGAATCCACTTCTTCATCTCTATTGTCTGTGCCAACATGAAGGTGGATGACAAGGTGCAGATCCTGCTCAGTTCCCTGCACGTAATCCATGGCACTGGAGCTGGGCTCTGGTTCTCCTGCCTACAATTGTAGCTGGCAGAGGATTAAAGCTTAAATTAAATATGTTGAAACTCGAGGTTCTTGCAACCAAAGCTTATATAGTATGATAACAAAAGCAGCTCACAAAAGAATAGTAACTTTTCATTGGGTACCATGAAGAACCACACTTTTTTTTTTTTTTTTGAAGAACCACACTTTTACTGCCATAGGATAGCTTAGAATGGGTGAATAAACTTTTTATCGTCTACAACTTAGCGGCGAAAGCTATAGTGCCAATATGCCATTCTTTTGGTAGAGATAAATTAGATAAATTTCTAATCTTTTCAGCATTTTACTATGCAGTGCACATATGTGATATTTTAAAAAATGCATGACATGAAAGAAATGGAAATTATTTTTACTTTTTCCCTTCCACAATTGAAAAAATAGCCAAATATGAAAGTTGACAGGTACTCTTCTCTAGCACTTGCCAAGCATCTCCTCAACATTTGGGAAGGCATTGGAATAAGCATTGCAAGGTACTCTTCTCTAGCACTTGCCAAGCATCTCCTCAACATTTGGGAAGGCATTGGAAAAAGCATTGCAACGTATGGTTGGTCCAATGATTCGACAATATCTTGATGGTTGATTTTTGTAATGATCAGGAACCATTATTTGACATTACAATTATATTTCATAGTCCCATAGCTTCTTAGTGTGTACCTTCTATGCATGATCTGGCTTTTCACCTTTTTGAGATGTTAAATGCTCATCTTGTATTGGTTGAACTAGCAAAAACAATCAACTTCTGATTTATTATGTGCGTGATTTTTAGCGTCATCAATATTGCAGATGTTTTTCTCTTGAAAACCTTTTGAGACAGGGGTTTCTTGATCCTGAATCCGATTGCTGATTGGGCTTTGTAAATGTAAAACAATTCAATTCTACTCTAAATCAATAGCTATACATACAAACACATCATGGAAAAATGCAGAAGATGCCTTGCTTTATCTAATGAATAAAGTGCAAATAAATTTAGCATACCTTCAAGTTAAGAGACAAGGTGGCGCCACATACTACTGGCTGAGATCAGAGTGGTAGAATCACTATCAATATAAGCCTTATTATCATTTGAACCAACAACTCGAGTGGCAACTTAGAATATCATTAAGATAAGATCGTATTTGACTGCAAGGTCGATAATGTGTTATGGAGAAGCATCACATAAGCATTCTTCAACGAGCTTCTTGCTTCTTTATGGCAATCGCGGAATCCATACCCATTTGAGAGGAATCTACTTCTTTGAAATAGAGGGCCGAAATAGATCATACTTAATCAGTCCCCAAAACAAGAGGAAAAACATTAAATATTATATTATTTGAACTACTTAATGCAAGCTCTACTCTTTGCTATATTCGTTGAACGTCCGATCAAAATGCCTTCATTAGTCTGCATTAGTAAGTTTACTTGTTGAGACATTGATGAATACAAATGTAATGCTCCATCAATAATATTTGGTCCAAGTCAAGGATAGGTAAGGTTAGCTTCTTCTCGTACATTATGTTCTTCTCAAATATTATTCTTGTATATGATTCCCTATGTTACATGTGTTAAATTAAAGTTGTAAGAAAGTGACCTCCTACAATATTATATAAAAAATACTGCACTAGGTATATCCTTAAGCACTATCTTTGTCAAGTGGATGCTCATTTTAGTTTAGTAGTTTAGTAGTCACGACCACCAATGTGTAGGACAAATTCAACCACATTCATGAAGTGGAAGAATTAACAAACCTAGTCACTTCGTTGCACTATACCAACTTTGTTCATGTACCTTTTGTAGGTACTTCCTTTCCCGCTTGACTTAGAACATCCCACAGTGTAGATCACATGTGATGGTTGAAAAACATGTTGAGGCAAGGTTTGTGTAGGATCCATTTTACTTGTCGTAGATTGCAAGTTGCAACATGCGACTTTGAAGTATCCAAGTTACTTGTTTATGTTCCAAAATATCTATAAAAATAAATACTCGTGTCCTTCAAAAAAAGAATCTCCAAACATGAGATCGGTCTTTTGTTCTTTTACCTTAAACTAGTCATGCTTGTCTTTTCAAGATTGTTGTAAGTACTTCGACTTATATATTTTCTTTATTGATAACATTGTAATGGGCATCAAGTATTTTCTTTGCCCATTTTACTAGACCGAGTTCTATATGGTCTCGAGTTTGAGTATTCGTGAGGACATGCAATGTGAAGTGATATTCATCATTGTTAGGAATGCCTTGGTGGATATTATGTGTTTGGAATGCCAACAATTTAAAATTGACTTCTTTTTTCTCATAATAGACATGGCTAAGTCAATTTCTTACTGTGTAGTGCATGTTTGGCTCTCTCAATTATACCATTTTTCTACCATTATTACGAGGTGAAATTGACAAGATGGTAGATAGGCAAAGCAATTTAGCCAAATCATGGCATTACACTCGGTAATTATCGTGGGGAGGGGTTTATTCATATATTCCTAATGCAAAACAATCATTGCACATATGAAAGTCGGCAACATGACATAAGCATAGTTGTCGACATTCTATGTCGAGGCATTGGGATGTTGATTTCCTTGGCCTACACTATAGAACCCATAATGTTATGCAATAGAGGAACTAACAAACTCAATCATGTCAGGCCACTGTAGAATGTCCGTCATGTACTTCGTATCCAAGTGAAACAAATCTATGGTTTGTAAGTCGCTATAGATCATCTGCTTGCCACGTTCTTGGAAATATCATTATTCCGAGTACTTGCTCCTACTACTTGTTGGACTTGGTTCCTCTTGTGTGCACAGATGTAGTGTAAGATTTGTAGTGTAAGATCCTGACAAACATTAGAATTTCGACAAGTACTCAAGAGGCAAAAGAAAAAGAGGTAAGACACTGACAACAACATTAGAATTTTGACAAGTACTCAAATGCTAAAAGAAAGAACCGACTAAGGTTGGTGAAAGAAAAGGAGCATATATCAAGTGCTTGACTTATCTACTAGGAACCTTGCTAGGAACATTAAAAATTTAGTGGGTATTGAGAAGGTTGTGTGGAGAGGCATCGAAAAACTAGGAGTTAGTCTCCTAAATTTCCGGTCACAATCCTTATTTTCCGTTCGAATTTTTATTTGCGGCAAACAAATTGTGGGGTTTCCTTCAAAATCCAGCAAATAATCTTGAGTTTATATTCAAAATCCAATGGAGCATGACACTTAACGACAATTTGGTTAGAGCTATTGGAGATTTGGAAGCCTGGTGTGGACCCAATTGCCAATTCTAGCTATTTTGCCATCGATAAAAACAAGATATGCATCGGGGCTATACACAAGTATAAAAATACGTAGAGGACACGTGGCAGGAGGAGGGACGCCAACGTCTCTTCATGTCTGGCAGAACGCTACCAAACATGTGAGGGAGAAGTCTAGTTACTGCATGCAAAAAATAACGAGCTAATAGGCCGTAGGCTGATATGGTCCCCCTTTATCACACCACCAAGAAGTACAGTTTTGACAAGTATGGCCAACAGAACAGACTGGGCAGTGCGCGGATTCACATGGAGCCGGGCAGTCAACTGCAGCCAAATCCTAGTTTAGGGTTTAGGGTTCCGCAGTCTGATTGATGGCTCTTTGGCTTTCGTGAGCACCAGAAGATTACAAGCCCAAAGGCTCGTATTCTACCGAGGAAAAGCCAGCAGATGACGCTTGCCTTTATGGCGCAATGTTTTCTCGAGCCTGCAATAAAGAGTCCCCTCGCCATTCCAGCCCCAGAAGGGCCAGGTGGTGCCAGTTACCGGTAGTTGGAAACTGGCTGTAGCGGGTTTTCCTTGCTTTGAATAGACGGATGGATAGGAATGTACCCTTTGATTGATTTAAGAGATGCTGTGTAAGGCGAGTTGGCTTGTTCCAAGGCTCACTCAACTCTTCTTCTTAGTCTTTCGAGACCTTGGGACTCTAAACTGGCTTTCTTATTCAATATCTCCACTCATGAGCCTTGTCCTACAGGGAAGCCTACCCATTAGTCATTCAGGGGCTTCCCTCCATTAAAGCTTGTACTCTTGTTATTATTACTCTCATACTCTCATATCTGCTATCTGTAAAGGCCTTTCCTACCTTCAATACTCTCTCCTAGGTGTCTAAGACATCCCCAAATTCCCAATCCATAGGTGTGAAGACACTCTTAGTAGTGTCACTTGAATATGTATTTTGTATGCTTTATACTTGTTTGTTTGCATGTATGTAAGGGTACATACACAACCCTATGTAATATTTATATATGATCATGTGAATTTTATGTTCTATTGTCTGCTAGCTTGGACATTTCTAGTGTCAGTTTGGACGTAGCGGAATTAGAGCTCTTGCACGTCTGTTTGCCTCTTTTGTTCAGAGCTTTTACATCTTGTATGTCCTTTGTGTTGTTTCTCTTGCATTTTCTTCCGTTATTCGCACTAAATTTGTCAGTACTTGTCAGTATTCCATTTTACAGTTGGCTAGTGCATGCTTCTATTTGTCAGTTGGCTACCTGCAAGCTACACACACTTTTCTTTATCAGTTGGCTACACGCACACTTCTGTTTTTTGTGAAGTAGCAAAGTATCATATTGAGTTCAAGGTAAAAAAATTCCAACTCATTAACTTACATGCCACATCTTGAAAATTTATCACAGAAGATCAACTTCTAACAAGCATTTGATTATGAACCATTGTAGATTATTTAATGTAGACCATGCACATTGAATACCAATTCATATAGTCAATTTACAATGGTCACGAAAATTCAACTCGTGAACTTTATTCATACTTCCAACAGCTAATACATTAGGTTCGAGCTTCCCCCTTGAAGGCAATTCCGGCTGCACATCTCTCTGTCTCAAATGCTACTCCGTGTTCCAAATTTATGCACCGATCAAGCTCCTTTCGGTTCGCAATGATCTTCTCTGTTACTAAACTTAGTTTTCGCTATGGCACTGTTTCATTTGACCGACGTTGCTCCTTCCTAGTATGGTCAAATAACCGACCCATTTATCAGCATATATTAGCCTAAAATAAACTTCTCAATGGTTCTCAACCATGCTTATAATTTCTAATGGTTCTAAACCATAAATAGCTTTCACGAATACTTCCTGTCTCATGTCTCATGTTGACCACGAATCATAAGGTAACTTAGCTTCCACTGATCTCATGAACTTCAATCATAATGCAATTGAAACCATTAATCTCTCCTTTACTAGGTTAATTCATGACATCAACTTTCATTCCCCCTTCATGAATTAACTTATATATTAACTGCACTCAGATAAACTTAATCAAGCTACTACAAATGCAACTTCAGGTGTTTTTCTTGTCTCCTCTGATCAACAAGACAACACAGTATTCTGTTTCCTTTTTAACACTGATATGTTTGTTCAATCCTTGATATTATGCTCATCATTTTTGAACCTAACTGTTTTGCTGTATCTCAAACTTTCAACTCCTATCAAGTTCTGCAATTTATGAAACTGTACACCTGAGATAGCTTTAGTTAGGATGTCTGCAACCTGTGCATCTGAACGAACATACTCCACAACAATATATCCAGATGCTACCATATTTCTAATATAGTGGACATCTAACTCAATATGTTTTGTTCTTTCGTGCAAGACTGGATTTCTTGTAATTGAGATACAACTCATACTATCTGAGAATAACACTGTTGGTTGATTTTGAAACATACCTAGTTCCTCCAGCAATCTTCTAACCCATATGATCTCCCTGGAGGCCAATGATGCAGCTTTATATTCAAACCTGCTGATGACATTGCTATGCTCCCTTGTTTCTTACTCCTCCATGATATGCAACCTCCTCCTAGCATCAAAGCATACCCAGAAGTTGACTGCCTAGTATCTACATCTCCTGCCCAGTCTGCATCAGAATATGCCATCAATGTTAAGTTATCATTGCAGTAAGTTATTCCATAGTTTTGTGTTCCCTTTAGATATCTCAGAATCCTCTTGGCAGCTTGCCGGTGTTGCATCCTGTGATTATTCAAGTATCTGGCGAGCATATTTACTCCAAAAGCAATATCTGTCTTGTACAATTTGAGACATATAACAAGCATCCAATTAACTCTCTCAGATGGAATATTAGCCATTTGTTCCAAATCATCTTCAATCAAAGGACATTGATTTAAAAATTTCTCGACCTTGTACCCGATGGTGTACTTACAAAGATTGCATGCAAATCCATTCTAAATCTCTTTAGAATTGATTGGATATTATCCTTCCGAGTCAATGTCAACATTTTATCTTCTCTATTTCTTGTGACTTCAATTCCTAAGAATTTTTGCAATGGCCCCAAGTCTGCCATCTCAAATCTGTCCTTCAAAATGCATTTGCATTTTACTAAGCAATCCACCTTGTTAGAAACCATAATGCAATCATCTACGATAAGGCAATGATGCAAAAATCATTCTCGATCTGAATTTATACAGATTACCTTCATTTTTCAGTTTTTCAAAGCCGTGTTCTTCAAGAAATTTATCAATGCACAAATACCATTGCCTAGGTGATTGCCTTAGCCCATATACAGCCCGTTTTAGTCTCCATACCTTGTCAACTCCTATTTCAAAACCTTTTGCCTGTTGCATGTATATCTCCTCTTCCAACTTTGCATTTAGAAAGGCTGTTTTTACATCCATGTGATGTATCTCCAAATCATGGGCATTTGCATAAGCCAGCAATACTCTTATGCTCGTCAGTTTGACCAAGGGTGAGAAGGTGTCTTCGTAATCTATTCCTCTTTTCTGAGTGAATCCCTGCGCCACCAAACGTGCCTTATATTTTTCTGATCCATCATTTCCTTTCTTTACTTTGAATATCCACTTGCTGCCCACTATATTTTTACCTGCAGGTTTAGTTACCAATTCATATGTATTGGTTCTTTTAAATGAGTTTATCTCTTCAATCATGGCGGTTTTCCATTTTCCAAATTCTCACATTTCAAGGCTTCCTCATATGATCTTGGTGCTTTAGATTCCATAATAGCCAGGACTGCTAGAATTTCTTCTTCTTCCAATCTTTTGCTTTTACCTCCTTCTAGTCTACCATAGTGACTTGTATCAAATTTTATTCCTTCTTTTAACTGCTCTCTACTTTGCTCTCCTTCTTTTTAGTTTGCTTTTCTTCAACTTTGATCAGTCCGCTTATATCGAATTTTCATTATCCATTTCCTTCGACGGCCTTCATTTGTAGTGATTGCATCCTCTTCTTCATCTAGATCTGCATAACATAACTATCTTTTATTTTTCCTTCTACCTTTCCATTGTTTTCCTCATTTTCCGCTTTTTAGTGTACCATGTAGAACATCCTCGTCTTGTAGAGAATGTTTTCATCAAATGTCACATCTCTACTAATGATTATTCTTCTTTGTTCATGATCATAGAGTTTATAGGCCTTAGAGATCTCTGTCATATCCCACCAAAAAACATATCAATGCCCTATCATCCAATTTCCTCCTTAATTCCTTTGGAACATGCACAAAAGCAAAGACAACCATAAACTCTAAACCTTTCATATGTAACTTTTCTTCCATTCCATATTTCCTCTGCTAGATTTCCTGCCAAGCTTGCTAGTGGCAATCTATTTTGGATGTGTACAAATTGTATGCACTTTTATTCTTCCCACAAACAGGTTTGGAAGGCTCAGTATGTTTTAACATAGCTCTTCTGAGTCTAAGATCGCCCCGTTTCTTTCCGCTTACGCAACTCCATTTTGTTTGTGGAGAATATCGACAAGTCAATTGTCTTTTAATTCCTCGTTGTGAGCAAAGAACTTTTGAATTCATCGACATATACTCCCCACCTCGATCAGACCTAATGCACTTGATTTTCTTATTTGTTTCCCTCTCCACTACGCCTCAAACAATTTAAAAGCATCAAAAGCCCGATCTTTAGTTCTAAGAGTGTAACATCTTGTCCTTCGAGAATAATCATCAATGAATGTTATAAAGTACCTTTTTCCATGTAAACTTCTCACATTCAAGGGACCACAAAGGTCTGTTGTGTATCAGCTCCAAAACTCCCTTTGCTCTTTTTGTGATTTTGCAAATGCTAACCGAAAGTGTGCTTGCCTAGTTTACATCCAAGACAAGTAAAAGTTTCCTGCTCATCACCACTAGCCTCAAGCCTTCTCTTCTTAATTAAGAATTTCACATTGTTTTGATGAGTATGTGCTAATCTTTCATGCCAAATTCTTGCTGAAGGTAAGAAGGCAGCATTTACACTTTCTGCTTGATGCTCATTTAGAAAACCAAATAAATTTCCCACACGTTTTGCCAAAAACTTGAGTTTATTATCATAGAGCACTTTACAAAATTGTTGTTCAAAAACAACCTTGTATCCTAAGTCAACCAATTGACTTACAGATATCAAGTTTCTGACAATATTAGGAATACACAAAACATCCTCCAAGTTAACTAATTCTCCTTCTAAATCATAAAGCTCTAACAGTCCAGCCTCTTCCACCTTTTGCAGTGTTCCATTTCCCATTTGCACATGATGTAAGTTCTTTAGTCTTCTTTCCTTAAGTGCTCCCCCAGATTTTTACTATGCTTCTCTCACTCCACTATCTAAAACATATAATTCATGGTCAGACTTATCATTCAAAACACTCAAACTATTGCTTATGATTACCTCAGCATCAGGGTCAGTTTCTTCAATATCAGCCTTCTTTGCCACATTAATTGATGCATGTTCCTTGTTGACATTACCTCTTCCTCTTCCTCTTACATTTTTATATCCTCTCCCATTATTAGTGAAACCTCTGCCTCTTCCACGTGGGCTGGAACAATTGCTTGCAATGTGTCCATATCCTTCACAGTTAAAACATCTAAGGTCCCTGGTTTCTTTATTTCTTGGGCAGTGTGCCTTTAGATGTCCAAACATCTTACATGAGAAACATGGGCCAATTTTCCTCTCACTGCTCTTACCTTTCCCAGCATATAGAATCTCAGTATGCTCTTCTTCCTCATCTTTTGTCAATTTGCTTTGTTCTATTTCTGTCCTGATTAATGCTTCAGCCTTTTCCCTGTTTCTTCCTACTGTTCTAATTAATGTGCTCAATTGACCAAATCCAGAAAAAGCTCTAGCAAGACTGAGTACCTGAAATTCTCGTGTAACTGGCACTTTGGCAGCCTCCAAGTCTGCAATGATGTTGTCAAACTTCTGGAAAAACAGTGTGAGATTATCCTTTTCTTGAAACTTAAGCTTTCTCAATTCCCTTTCTAACATATCCAGCTGAGAAGTATTTTTCATTTCATATGTTTTGATAAGATAATCCCATATCTCTTTTGGTGTTTTATCTCTGATTTTATGCAGAATACTAGAACCCAACTTACTTGCAATAATTACTCTAGCTTCCTGCAATTTTCCTTTCAGACTATTTCCTCCACTTGCAGTTGCTGTTGCAGCAGATGTACCTTCTCCATGTGACATATTCACTGAGCCACTATCTCCTTCAGCTTCAGTTTCACTACTTACATAATCCCAGAGTCCTTCAGCTTCTAAGACATCTTTCATTCTGCCTTTCCATGTCTGGAAACCTGCTTCTCCTTCAAACATGGTTATTCCACTTAGCAAGCTTGCACCAAGCCTTGTTGCCATGATAACCAACCTTTGAAAACTCAACTAGCTCTGATACCAATGAAAATTTATCACAGAAGATCAACTTCTAACAAGCATTTGATTATGAACCATTGTAGATTATTTAATGTAGACCATGCACATTGAATACCAATTCATATAGTCAATTTACAATGGTCACGAAAATTCAACTCGTGAACTTTATTCATACTTCCAACAGCTAATACATTAGGTTCGAGCTTCCCCCTTGAAGGCAATTCCGGCTGCACATCTCTCTCATCTCAAATGCTACTCCGTGTTCCAAATTTATGCACCGATCAAGCTCCTTTCGGTTCGCAATGATCTTCTCTCATTACTAAACTTAGTTTTAAGCTATGGCAATTTGTTTCATTTGACCGACGTTGCTCCTTCCTAGTATGGTCAAATAACCGACCCATTTATCAGCATATATTAGCCTAAAATAAACTTCTCAATGGTTCTCAACCATGCTTATAATTTCTAATGGTTCTAAACCATAAATAGCTTTCACGAATACTTCCTGTCTCATGTCTCATGTTGACCACGAATCATAAGGTAACTTAGCTTCCACTGATCTCATGAACTTCAATCATAATGCAATTGAAACCATTAATCTCTCCTTTACTAGGTTAATTCATGACATCAACTTTCACATCTCATAATGCATACTTCATAGTAGTAGAAAGAATTATAACAAAAAACAAAGAAAAATATAAGTAGCAGTTGATATGAAGCAGAGTTATGGAAGATTTAGTAGTAATGTTCAATGAAACAATGTACTCTACTACACATGCCAAGTACTAGTCCCTTCACATAGTATGAACATCTAAAATAAGACAGAACACCAATGCTTAGTCCCTTTATACCTAAACGAGGTAGATAGAGGCTGATCATTTTGAATAGAGGCTATGTTCTTTGGAGTTTGATATACAATTGATGCGCCCGTGTTTATGTCTTGTCGTTCTCTACTAATTGGAACGCGGACATGTGACCACCCTTTGTACAACCTAATACCTTCGCCTCCTGGAAAACACACATTAGAGATGGCAATTAAACAAACCCGACCTTCATACGTACTCGAAAGCTCAAGCAGCTGAATTCATGGTTTTGGGAGAACCACATCTCTAAGGCTTCTATCATAGACTTGCCTAGCTTTGTTGTTTCAAATGATAATCTCTGATTTGATGCACAAATTGTCAATCATTGATCATCATCCTTTAAATGTGAAGTGGAGTATTGTCTTTTGTATAAATGCATAAGTCACTTCACAAGAAACTATAACAACCACCCTCAAAATCAATGGCAACAACGCACAAGGTTTGCCAACTTCAGTTTGACCTATTTTAGCCTTCTTCAAGTCCAAAATGGGACGTGCGCAAAGATATAAAAAATAACTAAATATGTTTATATTTTTGTGATGGAACATACCGAAAGCAGGTGTTTCAAATATAGTTAAAAGTCTGACAATGGATGCACTTCTACAACATGCTTAAAAATGGAAAGAAGAATCCCCCAAATGCCTAACGTCATCAACACTGATGACAACACAAGATCTGTTTCTGCCACAGTTCATGTGATTACCTGCAACCATAAAAAAGCAATAGGTCTTCCACAAAAGAGGCCTACAATGCCTTTAAAAGAAAAGCACCAAACCATTGTCTTCTCTATAGGGACCATTTTGCCAACTTCTGCTTTGACATCGCACTCCTACACGACTTGCATGAGCCAACACTAAATCTCATCTAAAATTCAAGATCTATCTCTACTGATATATATAGTACAATGGCCTTGGGCCCAGAATAGATAGATGGCAGATCTCGGTCATCAACTCTCGGACCATATGCATGATTTAAGGGAATCTTGCAGTGCCGTCATTAGTGTCTAGAATCCCGGTAAATTAAGGATGAACTCCCCGGAGGCCGTCATTTGTCTTGTCTGGCTCTCTTCTTTGACGAGGGCGTGGACTTCTGGTGGTCTTCGGCGGGGGCTGGGTTTGCCACCTGACGCTTGACCTGGTCCCTTGCCTCTGCCCTGCGTGATATTCAGAAATAGTCCCATGCCTGGCTGCACAGGACTAACACTCCCCCTCCCCCCCCCTCCAAAAAAGAAAAAACCAAAGAACACTCGGAGGAGAGAAAAGCAGGTATAGATTCAGAAGGGGAGAAGCCAGGAACCTTGTCAAAATCATCCTGAAGGCTGTGAGGTCATTTTTTAGAAGCAATTCTCTTCAAGATCACCTTGAACTCACACCACACTTTTTGTAGCGTACTACATAGGGCCTATAACAACCCTCCAAATCAAAATCTAGAAAGCCTTGTTGTTTGTTTTCATAGACACTTCAACCCTCTTTACCACAACATTGGGCCCTTCTGCTATGAATTGACTGAATCAAATGATTTTTATCGTCCACGAAGCTTCAGCCTTATTCTATGTTAGAAATGTCATGTTTGCATGCCTTGTTCCTTTTGATCTGAATCATGTAACTATGTCTATCGCGCTGCACCCAAATTCTTGTGGACATTTGCCTTGCCTTGCACTGCAAATATTTCCTTCAAATCCGACTTGGGATGCAGCATAGCTGGTTATCTTTTTGCAACCCCTCATCTTATGTGTCATACATCTCAGTTCTTGGTTTTCATATTATATGGTCTAAATTTGTCCCATTTAGGAGGGGGTATAAAAGGAAAGTGTCCCTGAAGCGTAACGTGGTATCTCTTCTTCCCTCGCAGATCTACCAGATGAGTAGAGATTTTATAACTCATTCTGAACTCCGATTCCTTCAAAAACCAAGCCAACTTTTGCATGTTTTTGATAATTATTAAGCCTTTGAACCCAATAAAATGTTGATCTAACATCCACCTAATCGTCATTTTAGCAGGTCGATATATACCTCAGCCATCAAGAAATCTAAGAACTTAAAGACTTCGTATCTTGGAATCAAAGCATCAAGAAGAAGACATGTCCTCTTCTTCTACAAATCTAGGACAATCCAAAAATTCCAGAAGAAACCAATCCTGATTGGGCATGGACCCAATCACACATTTAAAATGTTACAAAAGAGGTCATAAAGCTTGCAATCGAAAATCCACGGACCAATCAAATTTGTGAAAAAAATAACACATGGTTGTTAAGTGTGCTCTAAAGGGGGTTACTAAGATTTGTGCTAAAAATGTATGTATACAAGAAACACCCCAGGGCTTAAAGTTTGGGCTGGAAGCTATGCCGACACTCCAGAATTTAAGCCCGGGAGTGTTTCTTGAAACAAATGCAGGAGGTTGAGATTGGCCAGAATGTGAGGTAAAAATGATAGGATGCGAGGCAAAAACTCGAAAAGCTCTGCCCGCCGGAATAATGCAGGGTAAACCTTTTAGTCGTCGCTCGCTTTAAAAATTTACAAAGAATGACTAAAACGTGGTGTGGCATGGTTGGTGGATGCACTTGAATTGATTTTATGTAAATGTAAAGTCCAAAGTGTCAATCCAAGGCTTCTGTTCATGCATGGCGCTCTACTTTAGAAGGGCCTTTTTCGAAAAGTTAGAATCGGTCCTCTTTATTTTTTTTATGTTTTGATATGCGAATGCTCCGCAAAATGTTGATTTGAATTGGGCAAATTTTAAGAATACCCTTATTGTTTGGAGTATTTGCGAAGATATAAACCAGCAGAGCTAATAGATGATTTTCGAAGAGAAGCTGGTGTACCTATTACATACAATGTGGCTTACAGGGCAAAAGAGATAGCAATGAACGCAATTAATGGAGATCACAAGAGAGCATATAGAAAGCTTCATGCGTTTTGTCAGAAATTATTAGAAACTAATCCAGGAAGTAAAACAGTACTTGAAGAGATTGATGGACGTTTCTATAGAGTGTTTATTGCTTATGGTGCATGTCTAATTGGGTTTTCAAGTTGCAGACCATTTTTGGGATTGGTTGCCACTTTTTTGACAGGTAAATACCTTGGTCACTTAATTGATGCTACAGGAGGTCTTTATCCTGTTGCATTTGGAGTTATTGATAACGAGAATACATAGAACTGGACTTGGTTTTTTATGCGATTACGAGACTGCCTAGAAGTACATCCTAATCTTACATTTGTGTCAAATAGAGATAAGGGATTGCAGGAGGCACTATTTGCTGTTTTTCCGAACAATGCAAATGCTTATTGCATGAGGCATCTTGAAGCAAACTTGAAAAAGAAATGCAACAATACAAAATTCCTACACTTTTTCTGGGAGGCAACTAGATCCAACACTGTTACAGAATATGATGAGCAGATTTGTAATATGAGAAGAGTTAATAATGATGCAACAGATTGGTTAATGCAAGCTGCTCCACCTAGTACATGGGCTACCACATACTTTCCTGGTCAACGTTTTGGCCATCTCACATCAAACATAGCAGAATCACTGAATTCGCTTCTACTTGATGCAAGAGAAAAACCCATCATTGCAATGCTTATATATTTTAGGCATGCATTGATGGATAGGTTTCATAGAAGGGGAAATGAAGCTAGATGAGAATGGTATAATGCAGAACAAAATGCTTCTCTGAGGTTGGTGCCTGAGGAAGAGAAGCACATAGCTGAAGCAGTGAATCGTGCCAGGCATAGGGGAATTCCTTGTGCTTAACCACAAGAGTTTGCTAACACTGGTTATTCTCTAAAATCATGGTGTGATGCATATAAGGGTGCCATTTTTCCCTTTAAAGATGTGTTAGAGGAGGAGGAAGTGAATATGAAACCTCCGACAACACTTAAACCACCAGGAAGGCCAAAAAAGAAGTGGATCCGTACAGAAGATCGTTTCATAGAATTGCATCCATTTAGATGCTCACGATGTGGGCAGTATGCATGACATAATCACAAAAGCTGCAGGAATTCAATTGCTGAATAAGGTATCTCCTTGTTTTTCCGTACTTAACTGTATCGATGCAGTCTTGAGATGTATGCATGTGAGCTATCCTTGACAGTATTCCAGTTGTTCATGACTTTGTGTGTGTAGGTCTGTTTAAGTTTTTCTTCACTGTTGTACACAGATACAGATCAAGAGCTTGCTGAATGGCAGGCTAGCTTTTCAGATAAGATAAAGCTTTTTGAGAAAAAGAAGGCAGATGCCAAAGGTGAATTGGCAAGTATAGAAGAAATGCTCTCCAGGCAGAAGAACACATTGCAGGCAGCAGAAGATGTATGCAAACTACAACACTATTGAGATATGTGATTATTGAGTAAATACTTGCAGGCACATCTACAACAAAAGAGTTACTAGACGTGTTAATGAGCTAAAGGAAGATCTTTCACATCTTAAGGTGTTTTTTCCACGTATTTAATTTCTTTATGATAGTCATAAGTTTTCTCACTTGTTTTCTATATCGAAAGAAGGCTGCACAGACCATTTTGTCTTGATAAATTCCTGTTATTTAATTATATTCTCATGTATATGGTAGTGGGATGTAGATTCTATGTCTTCTTTACATAATTTAAGAATGGTCATGCAACGGAGGAAAATTTTTCATAATGGTACAGAAGATTGCATAAATTTATGGATCAGAGTGGTCATTGGACACCCATTCTATTTTCTGATATGGAAGCTGAAAGTTCTGAACTAGCTGAACTAGCAAAGTTTACATAGTTTGTGCCTGACTACTTGGGGTAACAGCATCAGGATTTACAGAAAATAAAAACTTGATGTCAGGATGTCCCCGTACCATCGCTGAGCTACAAATTGTACATTGCTGAACAAAATTAATCGTGTTCTTTCTTGTGTTTTACGGGGGCAAAATTGCAATTTTTGAGAATAGTGGAGCATTTTCGCAAATACCGCAAACTATAAGGGCATTTTTAAAAGGGAAAGTTACCCAAATGCCCTTGTGAAATGCAGATATTCCGGGAATGCCCATGCAAGATCAAAAATGCCCAAAATGCCCTTTGGGCAGGCAACGGGAACGGGCAGAGACGCGATCTATATTATCTCTATTTACTCAAACGAAAATCAAAATGGCCCCTGTTTTTGAATTCCATTTGCCTAGGAATCCTTTTGTTCTTTATCGATTATTCCTCGAAGATAATGACTATGGCTTCTACTAGTACCATCTTTGAATTGGCTGCAAAATCTGCATGAGTTAAACTTTTAAATTGTGTAATTGGTTGCTAATTAATCAATAATCAGGTTAGAAAATCCGTTTCAAAGTTCTGAATTTTGTTAGATCTGATGCTGGAGCTTTGAATTGGTCAAAAATTCTAATTTTACTTTTAATTCCAGTGATATAGTTGGGTTTTTGTCTGATTCTAATCTCTGATATAAATTTGGAAATGGAGAATGGGTTGCAACGTGCTGCAGCGGCAAAAACCCACGAATTTGAATCGGGTCGTAAAACCCTTTGTTCCCTGTATTTAGAACCGGATCGTGGAGCTACTCTAATAGCGTCTCTGCTCTGCCCATTGCCTGCCCAAGGGGCATTTTTGGCATTTTTATCTTGCAAGGGCATTCTGGGAATATCTGCATTTGGCAAGCCTTCCCTATCCCTTTTTAAAATTTGCCCATTTGAATTTGGTAAGAAAAAGAGACGTTGAATAAAAATGAATGTTAAACAGAAGGGAAAATTTTAAAAATACCCTTGTATTTTGATGTATCTATCAAATACCCATACATTTCTTATATTTATCAAAATGCCCCTAAGGACAAATCTGGCCCCTCTTCAATTCGTTTCGAAGCTTCCAGCAAATCTTTGATCTTTCGACTTGCCACTTACTTTGAATTATCCAGAAGCAATCCCTCTCATATCACAGAGATAGTTTGCCATGGCAATCCTCAAACTTTTCACATGCAATCGAGACCCATAAATTTATTTTCTGATCTATCGTATATCCATAAAGCTGACGATCGAATGCATATTAAGCAACAGGATGCATTATTATATCGTGCTCAGAATTTATCAAAGCAGCAACAAAATTACATTGATTTCTCCTATCAGCGGACCTCAGTAGATCAAAGTTCTCTTTGGAAGGTAAACAATCATTCTCTGCTACATCATCACCATTGGGCGGTTCCTGCTCAATTAAAACCTGACCTAAATCTGATCTAGAACTATGATTTTGCTTTTTTAAAAGCTGGACAAATTTATCCGACTTCAAGCTGAGAATTGATGGGTTATTTCAAGCTGACGAATAGTGGGCTATAGTATCGATCTGCAGAACATCTGGCAGATCAGAGGAATAGGGCATTTTGATAAATATCAGAAATACAAGGGTATCTTGATAAATTCATCAAAATACAAGGGCATTTTTACAATCGTCAAACGGCATATCCTTGAATTATCCCATGGAACAAAGGATTTAAAAACAGCCAATAAATAAAGGGTTGATAGACAAATTAATAATACACAAAACTTTATTGAAATTATAAATACAGCTATAATACATCATATATTGTTTGCCATAAGATTACATATTTTTTTATGAGATTTCCAGTTTGAGACTTGACAATTTCTACTGCAATACCTGTAATTCATTTGTTCAAAGTATGTAAAGCTAGCTAATTTTCTAAGAAACTAGAAATACCAAACATTAAGATTGCTTGATTATTACTCAACATTGGACCATACCAGGCGCTTTTACATTGGGAGCATCGTTGGACCGCCATGACACCACATGCAGCACACTTTGGTGCCTCCATCGATTCCTGTAATTTAAAATCTAATCAATATAGAGATATTTCGATGATCACACCAACTGAGTGCAGAATCAATACCCCAAATTCGAACATATGCATCATCTCTTTGAAATGCTGCCGAGTTTGAGTAGTAATTTGTGGATTACAAAAAATTGTGCTCAATTGTTCCTCTGCTAGTTCTTCTGCATTAAAACCAAGCATATTACTCTGTTTTCAATTCCACTGTTCAGAGTGTAGTATGCAATAAGAATAAACGCCAATGTCGTGCTAGTGATACACACTACGTACTATTTTGTACTATATTTTGTACTACCGCATAAATGTTAATTAAATCAACATAACTAAAATGCATATAACCATACCAAGCAGAAGAAAAAATTGCCTTCGGTTTGCGACAATAAGGAGATTAATAATGATGTCAAAAAATGCATTTGATTTAGGATAAAACACATACTCCAGTCTTTTCGGTCAAGTAGCCGTCTCCTAATCTCAGGAACCTGGAAACATCGCCTTTCTTAGAATGTTAATAATATAATAAGATGAAATAACAGGATAATAATGATGATATGCTCAAGACTGGCAATGTTCAAAGAAGGCAATACATAACAAAAGAGCAAACAAGGAAGAGAAATCTCATTTTATTAGTGATGCAAGCTCAACCTAATACGTGCAAGCAGATGGCTTGGCGCCGTACAATATATCTTACATAGGCTACCACTTTGAGCCTATGAATTAACCTAGATATCTTTCCATTAGAGAACTCAGGTGCATGGCACGCCTGGAAGTGTTGAATATCATCACTTTGGTCTTCTTCACATTTACCTGCAGGCTCTCTTTCTTTGCAAAAATGGCCACCAAGCCAACAAGTGTTTCTGCAATCCCTCCTTGGAAAAGGAGGATGCCGATGAATGTATTGATGAAGTTTTCTAGTTCCATCAAGTAGAGCATTGACGAGAGTCCTGCTTTACTTCCAATTGTACCATTTTCCAACCATTTCAATTCTGCCCAAAACATTCTATCAAGGGACAGCAGTGCCCAAGCTGTTTTAAAGATTTCGGCATTTGGACTATGTGCTTTCTAGGGACTATCAAATGCTTAACGGATCAGTTCTTATCTGAGTATTTACTAACATTCAGTTCTAAAGCACTCACATATAATTTGGCCATCATATTCCTAGCCGATAAGGACAAGGAGTCATAGATCATCTGTTTTATCACTTGGCTTTAAAACAATATAAGATTATGAGGTTGTTGATGTTTGAAAAGGGGGGAGTGCAAAATACCTTGGCTAATAAATCCTTTTTAGTTTTTTTTTTTTTTTTTTGGGGGGAAGAGAACCTGCTCCATGATCAAATAACCAACTTTTTGGTCTGTTGTGCTTGGTTGTAACTTTAGTGACAATTCCTCAAGAACCTGCAGCAGATCATGCTTTTCAAAACATGCTGCAAAGAGCAATCTATTCAAGTGAATGCTAGAATAGCACGTATCAAATCCTACATACATATATTTTGGAAAGATAAATACTAACATTAGTTTGTGTAGCATTATCAGAAAAGCTGGTAACCTTTTCCAACTGGAAAATGTAACTTAAGAAAATTATTTACCTTGAAGTTGTGAGAGTGAAACAAGAAGAAGAGAAGAAGACGCTCTATTGAAGTTACTAAAAAGGAGAACAAGCCTAGCTATATAGTAGATGGCATAGATGGGCCACCACATCATAGGTTAGGGTTAGGTCATAGGTTAGGGTTAGGTCAGTTTCTAACTCTAATACCCCTCCTGAAACTGAACCCTAACACACAGAACAAAAATTGTAAAGAGAGAACAAATAAAGCACACTTAAGTGCCTAGCTGCAGTCTTAGAGCCTGCTTCATCTGCTTGAGTTTGACTCCAACCAAAGGCTTAGTCATCCCATCAGCCAATTGTTTTCGTGTAGCACAAAATTGCAGATTGATCATGGTAGTGTCAAGCTGCTCTCTCATGAAACATAGCTGAGTATCCAAATGCTTTGTTAAGGGATGATACTTCTGGTCTTTTGTCAATGCTATAGCACCAGAGTTATCCACTAATAGTGTGGCTGCCTTTATTGACACTCCCAAGTCTTGAAAGAGATTGAGCATCCATAAAATTTCTTGAAATCCAGTGCACATGGCTTTCAATTCTGCTTCTGTGGTGCTGAGGCTGACAGTGGTTTGCTTTTTCGATGACCACATTATTGGACTCTGTCCAAAAAATGAAAGAAACCCTGTAGTAGACTTTCTAGTCTCATAATCATGAGATGCAAAGTCTGCATCTGTGTAAAAGGACAGCATCGGAGATTGATTTCGAAAATAAGAAATCCCCTCAAACATTGTACCTTTCAAGTATGCTAGAATCCTCTTGGCTGCCATCCAATGAGTCCTCTTAGGATGTTGCATGTATTTGCTAACCTGCCCAACTGCAAATACAATATCAGGCCTTGTAATAGTGGAGTAAATGAGAGAACCAACCAATTGGCGAAATAAAGTGGTGTCACGGTTCTCCATCAAGATCTAAGGTAAGTCTGATGCCTGGTTCATATGGAGCAGGAACTGGCTTGGAGTCTTCCATATGAAATCTGTTCAAGACTTCCTTAATGTATTTGGTTTGACTGATCATGATAGATGTATCTTTTTGCCATACCTCAACTCCTAGGCAGTAGTGCAAAAGTCCTAGGTCTGTGATTTCAAACGACTTGTTGAGTTGCACTTTCAAATCAGAAATAAGATGAGCTGCATCCCCTGTTATGATGGAATCATCCACATATAGAACAAGAATGCATATCTTGTCATGAGCTTGCTTATAATAGAGACTAGGATCTGCCCTAGATCTTTTGAAGCCTAATTTCAGTAAAAATCCATTGATTTTCTTATGCCAGCACCGTGGTGCTTGTCTTAGCCCATACAAACTCTTACGGAGTTTACAAACAAGTGTTTGCTCACCTGGTTTGATAAAGCCATGTGGCTGCTCCATAAAAATGGTTTCCTGCAGGTCACCATTGAGGAAAGCACTTTTAAAATCTAGCTGATAAATGGGCCATCCTCTGCTAGCAGCTAATGCAATAACGGCCCTGATTGTTGGCATTCTTGCCACAGGAGCAAAGACATCAGTATAGTCAATGCCAAATTCTTGGGCATATCCCTTAGCCACAAGTCTGGCCTTATGCTTGGCTATGTTTCCATCAGAGTTATATTTGGTCCTAAAGACCCATTTATTCCCAATGACATGTTGATGTACTGTTTTGGGAACAAGCTGCCACGTACCTTGTTTAATGAGCATGTCATATTCGTCTTTCATGGCTTTTTGCCACACTGGGCTTGCTGCTGCCTCCTGGTATGTGGCAGGATCTGTGGTATCCATAATTTGAGTCATGAGAGCATAGTTGCAATGGGCTGGTTCTTGAAACATGTGCTTGTTTGGACTGCAGCCTTGCTGATCTTCTGAGCACAGGAGCAGGAGCAGTGCTTTCTAATATGGTGTTAGCATCAACTTCATGCGCAATGTCAGGTTCATGAAGGTCATATGTCTCCCATAATCTGTAAGCATCATCTAATGAGGCATTCTCCACATTAGAATGATCACGAGGTGACTGTAATTCTGCTTCTCCATCAGCTGAAACAGAATCTGTATCAGACATTGTTTCTTCATGAGCACTTGTGATGGTTGATGTTGGATCTGTGTCCAAATGATTCCTGTGTTGAAAGAGGTGTTGAAGCATTTTCAGATTGAAGACAGCTCCCTCAATTGGTTCCTCATCATAATAGGAGGCACTTTCGACAAAGTCAACACTTCTAGAAATGAAGACTTGCTTTGTTTTTGGATTATACAACTTCCATCCTTTTTGACTTATAGGATACCCTATGAAAATGCATTTAGCAGCCCTGTTTGCTAACTTTCCAAGCTTTTGAAGCTTTTCTTGTGGAATGGCAGCATATGCCAAGCTGCCAAAAACCCGTAGATTATCTACATTTGGTTTCCTCCCATAGGCGAGTTCATAAGGAGTTCCATGAGGGTTGGCTAGTGTAGGAGCCCTGTTGGCCAAATAGGCTGCTGTAACCACGGCCTCTCCCCAAAAATATGCTGGTAATTCTTTATGAATGAGCATGGATCTAACAAGGTTTTGTAATGCGCGATTCTTTCTTTCTGCCACCCCATTTTGGGCATGAGCATAGGGGACTGTTAGCTCTCTTCTGATCTTATGACTAAGTAAATAGTCATTGAACTGTTTATTGACAAATTCGGTTCCATTATCTGTCCTGACAGCCTTAAGGCATGTGTGAAATTCCGCCTCAACATAGACATGAAATTCTTTGAACTTGAGAAATGCTTGATCCTTTGTTTTGACACAAAGAACCCAAGTGAACCTGCTATAGTCATCCACAATAGTGAAGAACCAGTGAGCTCCTCCCATAGAAAGTGTGGGCATGTAACAAAGATCCATGTGGAGTAATTCTAGAACTGTGGTAGCTCGAAATTCAGCTTCTGGAGGATATGGTTGCTGAGGTTGCTTACCTAAATGACATGCATGACACGCTAAGGATGTACTCTTCAATTTGGGTAAGCCATGCACCATTCCCAAGCGTGATAATTCACCAATGGCCCTGCCTCCAACATGTCCAAAGCGTGCATGCCATAAGGTTTCCAAGTTGGAGTCGGCTGCCAAATAGGTGTAAGAGTGGACTTGTGGTCTGCCATCAACCGTGTATAGACCACCCGCATTCATGTGGCCTGTAATTCTTACTCCAAGTTGCTTTCGGGCTTTATTAGCGTCCATGGACTAATATCAGTAAGATACATTTGCCCATTACCAAATATAACATGCTTACCTTGCTTATCAAAAGTAGAGACTGATAGTAAGTTTGCTGCCACATCTGGAACATGAAATACTTCTGTAATTGGGCAGGTTCCATGTGCTTGTTCAAGATGAATAATGCCTTTAGCTTGCGATTGACACACTGCTCCATTTCCAACTGTCACACGCAGTGAGGTATCATCTCGAGCATTGACAAGAAGTGCTGGAGATGTGACAGTATGTTGAGAAGCCCCAGAGTCCATGAGAAGATATTTCAAACTAGGAGATAGATGCTGATCTGAAGCCACATTAAGGTATTCGTCACTGAATGCTCCTGATAAAGCAACTCCTGAGATGCCTGAACGTGGCGGTTCACTCCTGCCAGAAGGTTCACTCCTGCTAGAAGGTTCACTCCTGCTAGAAGCCGCAGGCTTATCTTTCAACTGTTTATAGGCTTTGCATTGGATTCTATAGTGCCCTTGTAATCCACAATGCCAGCAAGTAACCTGAGCTCTTCTCTCAGCGTATGATAAGCTGGATTTGGTGTCTGTTACAGCTTTCCCTTTATCTTGATTGGCTTTAGCATAATTAATTTGTACTTGCTTAGAATTTCTTGATTGTTGAAGTTCAGCATCAAGGAGCACAGTTTGAAGATCATGGAAGGTCCAGGCCACTCCCTTTTGAGTTTGAATACTAACCACTTGTTGAGAATAGGAGGTCTCCATGGCAGATAACAGAATAAGAATCATATCGTCTTCCTCCATTTTTCCTCCTGCTGCAACTACTTGCTGTTTAAGGGCTCTTAACTGTTGAAGATAATCTGCAGCTCCAGTGCAGGCTTCAATGGTCAGTTGGTCCATTTGTTTCTTGAAGTGCTTGACTCTTCCAAGCCCTTTTAAAGCATATGTATCTTCAAGATATTTCCACGCTTCTCCAAATGTTGTGAAAGCAGCTAGTTGACACCTTATATCAGGAATACAGAGAATTAACAGATGATCCAAAGCAGATTCATCAATACTTGCAGACTTAGCATCTGCTGTGGGAGACCAGCCAGGCTTAAGAACAGCCTTTAGTTTCATTAAGCCAAGAAAGAGTTTAAAAAACTCCTGCCATCCTTGAAAGTTTGACCCATCCAACTGTGGATTAGGGTCTAATTTCCATGGGTCCAACATTCTGTTGTAATATGACAGAGATCTTGTTAGAAAAGGAAAAGATCTTGCAGATCTATCAAATTTACCTCTCCTCAAGGTAAAATACTAGAAATCTAGGCTAATTGAAGCAAATCCAGCCCCAATCCAAGAGAAATTTGATAAAATCTAGCTGAGATTTATCAAATTTGACCTCCTTACTCTTGATTCAACATGAATCCGACTTGGTTGAGTAGATCTAATGCCTATTAGATGAATTCAACACCATGCAATCAATAATTTACCTTGTTGTAAGGCAAATCTGACTTCTCCAGAATTTTCTTTTTCAAGAACTAGAGTGATAATCCTCTGATGACAGTGAAATTTTCTGTGGTAGCAACTCCTATGAATCCGATCTTGATGCTGGAATGCTGGCAAAAAATTTCACTCTTGAAAAAGACGTCCATTCTCTCTCCTCTCAAGCTTGCTCTGATACCATGTGAGAGTGAAACAAGAAGAAGAGAAGAAGACGCTCTATTGAAGTTACTAAAAAGGAGAACAAGCCTAGCTATATAGTAGATGGCATAGATGGGCCACCACGTCATAGGTTAGGGTTAGGTCATAGGTTAGGGTTAGGTCAGTTTCTAACTCTAATAGAAGTATCATCATTATCAATCATTTTGTTGCTTATGCAGTTACTCTGCTTACCCATTGCAAGTCCTTTAGAACAGGAAGTTGATCAACTAAAACCTCATTCAAGTATTTCCTTAACTGCAGAGGACAAGAATTTCAGCATCACAACTCTCATATCACGACATTCCTTGAATGTTTAAAAGTAACACCATGCTTTAATGGGTTATATATGTTGTTAAAGATAGCAAAAGCAACTCTATTATTGAAGGCCTATATGAAAATGATATATTCCCTATCTCATAGAGACCTAGCAGTCTAGGAGACATAAAAGCTTGCAGATGGAAATAGAGTGAAAGAGCTAATACCAAAATCATAAAATATTCTACGCAAATAGATGAGATTGTTGCACTTGCAACAATGCTCTGATGTGTGATGCTAATCTCATAGGTGGCAAGTGGAATAAAGTACAGACACTTCTGACAAACAGACAATTCTCATGACTGACAAATTTGACATCCTTCTGGCTATTGTTCCTATCAAAGTACCAAATTGTGGATTGAAGTGAACACTGTTTCCAGTGGAAGCATTTAAATGGAAAAATTCAACATTTCCCAGAGTTTGAAGAGTTCACTTTGTTAACAAAAGGAGTAGTGTATTTTTTTTAACAACACTGTATTATGGATGTCTCTAATGTAATGTACATAAGCGGAATTATTTTAAGATTTTGGGGAAAGTTGTCAACATGATGATATTCTTTGAAGGACAAATTTGTATGATGGAACATAAATTTATTTACTTTACTAAGTATAAAGGAAAGAAATCGTGCACCTGAAGAGTATTTAGAATTAGATTAAGAACAAACAGTGAACTTAGCACTTCTGAACTATGAGAAAACCTTCAGCACTTGGGAGAGACGAAAATCATCATAGATGTACTTTGAACGGCAACGACTATCCACGATCAAGTTGTTTAATATCAACCATGCCTGGTTAAAAATAGGAAACAGTACACACCATAATTTTAGAAAATGCCGATTCTTAATGATATATTTCATGAGGACATACCTGAGCATCAGATTTAGTCAACTTTGAGTAGTCTTGAGGGGGAATCTCTACCCATTTTCCCTCTACAAACTTCTCCCTCTACATAGTCATGTATGTTAAGGAAAGAAAGAACTAAAACAATTAAAGACAAACATGCATCTGCACCTTTGCATTACCATGGTTTTATTTTGATGCTTTCTTAACCTTTGCCAAGGGGGACTCTCAACAAGCGGAACTGTTGCCATTATGACGTCATTTGCATCAATCAGGCGTGCCTGTGAAAGTAAGAACGTCAAGCATTTGAATATTTAAGCTTCAATAAACCTAAATATATATACTCATTGAGAAGAAAAAGAGGCAGATCGAAGGTAGACATACATTTTCTGCTTATAAGACGATAGAGACTATTGAAGGCCTGTGCAGAAATGAGAACATATGCCAAAAAGAACCAGGTGGATTTATTTTTTTTCCCTTTTTGGGGTTGGGGGGTAAATTCCAAATGAATGTAAGGGTAGCCATCTTGATGCCACTCTTAACACCATCTATTAGTAGTATTGATCTATAAACTCTCTTTACCAAGCCAAAAGACTCCCTGGCATCGTGATATCTGGCCAATTGATAAATCAGCAAAACAAAGTACTAAACCAAACTCTCTACGAGGTTCATTCTTAATATTCTGCATATCACTTAAATTGCAACAGTACTTTTGCAAGTAGTATAAAATTTACCATAACGCACAATGGAAGCTCGCCAACATAGTCACTTAGGTACCTACGTAACAGAGCAGATTTCAGAAGTGCAAAAATAAATAAAGCTGCATGCTTATTTCATATTATCTAGAGGATCTAGATGAATCATTCAGGCTGCTTCATTGCCTGCCTGACTCTCTTCAGTATATATTAGATACATAAATAGAAAGTTGAGGTCCATGACATCAATAGGACACATGGCATGACCCTATAGCCATAGCCACACCTCTTTCACTCTATAGCGTTGGTTAGCCTGGATTTGTCTCCTGTATTTTTCTTCATATTCTTCATGAAGACCACTGGATTCTGTCATGGTAACAATGGCAAACGGAAGAAGAGAGAGTGCAAGATCGATCTAGATTTGGATCAGCAAACTTTACAGGAAATTTTGCATTCGAAGTCAGGCTTTCAAGGGCTGGATCAGATTTTCATGGTGTGATCTGGATCAGAGGAATTGAAATCAATTTCGCATTTTGTAAGATCAATGTATTACCTTGAAATCTTGATCAAGATTTAATTTTTCTTGCTCATAGACAGGTTTAAACAGTAAGGATCGCTTGATCTATTCGTCCAGTAATTTCTTTGGCAAATTTTTTATCATTTCACCAGATCTGGCCCGATTTTTGGAGAAGAAATTTGATGATAACATATTGATGATTCGTCCAAGGACAGCTATGTTTGGGTATGACACAAACTTGATTGTTTCTTGAAGAAGATCTGTTAACATTCTGTGGTGTGGCAAAGATCTGGAGCTGTAATTTGTTTTCGTGACAAAATTTGGCCAAATTTCGTTTTCTTCACCCAGATTTCACTGATCTGGATTGGAAGAAATTGGTTTCCATAGAAATTTGTAAGGATTTGGTTCGGATTTGAATGGTTAGTCAGCACTTCCAAAGAATTTAATGCATCTTGATCAGATTACGAAAATTTGGGTGTCTCATTGGAAACAGACCTATGGATTTAAGGATTTTAGGGTGTTTGCACTCATACAGTGTTCATCTGGGGATTCACTTGAGCAGATCTGCAAGCCAGTTACAAGATTTTCGGGAAGTTTAATCTGCCTACATATCCCCACTTGAGCAGATCTGCAAGCCAGTTACAAGAATCTCTGGAAGTTTAATCTGCCTACATACGGCTGTTTCCTCGTGGTCATAAATGAGACTCCAGAATCTATGAAAGGAGGCCGCTCACCATGCAGAATTATGAATTGGAGGATTTATATGAAATGATTTTCGATTTGCAGCGATTTTATGGCATGTTATAAAATCGAAGTACAATCTATGTGTTTCTGAACAAGAAATGAAGAAAAAACAATCTCCAAACTTACATATAAATATATATTAGGCAATCAATTGATCCTACCACAAGGTTTGTCACTTCCAAGAAACTGTGGGATTTTTTGTTGCTTCATTTTGGGCAGGCTTATCTAAAGAAAAATTTTTAGTATCAGGTTGCAGTAAGTAATAACAGAAGTAATGACAAGAAGGAGTCGTGTGTACTGTCTCAAGCAGATGAAGATGACAAAAAAGGTTAGATTGAGCTGCAAGAGAATTCATGGGATATCATGAAGGTTGAAATAAATGGTGCAAAGACAAAGAAATGTGATAATGATGATGCTGGTCAATAGGTCAGATTATCTCATATATACAAAAGATCAAGGTCCACATACCTATTATTATGGTGTGAATCATTTGCAGATACCATTGATGGCAATGAACTCTGAAATTGAAAATGTTGACTTATGATAGGAAGGTGAACATAATCAAATTTTTTCCAGATAATTGTGCATGGCAATGTGACAAATCCATTTGATCCTAGAGATCATTCTATGTGCCATCGATCTGGAAGTTGCATCCCCAGGCATTACGAGATTTCTATAGCTCTAATGAACAAAAACAACAAGATGGTGCAAAATTTAAGGTACCTGCAAATTGTTTTCAGTCATCTCAGGATGATGCCATTTGTATGCAAAGGAAGAAATGTTTCAAGATGGTGGGGATCAGTTTGAAGAAAAAGCAACAAGAGCATCTGCTTCTTTACTTGAAAGAATGTATAGAAGTTTCAGGCTTCATGCTGCAGCCATTTATGATATCCAGGAGCAGCATAAGCAGATAAAACCGGCAAAAGTCAGTCCTAAGCATAAGGAGCAAGAGAAAGTAAAGGCACTTGAAGAGCACATTCTGGAGCTTCAGGCAAAATTGCAGTTAGCACTTGAAGTAACCATGTGCTAATTTATTACAAGTTTGTCAAGACACAATGGATGCTCAACGTTACAGACGTATGAGACAAAAAACAGGTTAATGGAGCTAGCAGGCAGCTAATCTGGATACTTTGAAAAAAATAGCACGAAATCAAGACAAGGATGTAGGATACTTGTTCAATGTTCAAGAAAATGGTGTATGTTTTATCTTCAGTTGTCACCGGACTGCCACCTATATGACAGGAAGTAGAAGGGCTAAAAGAAAAGATTCACGTTATACGGTAGAGAAAGCATCACAAGATATCATCCAGGAAAGAAAGATTATATTAACATAATCATGTCCAGCTAGGGGCGCATTTGCAGCCACCTAGAGATATTGCCTAAAAAAGAAAAAAGAAAACTAAAACAATGAAGTTAAGAGACTTTTGTCTTCTTGGCCACGGGCTCAAAGTATAATATGATGCCAGACTTGTTTTCTCTTTTGAAGGACTGCTTATGTTTTTCCTTTACTGTCCGCTTTCTTCTCCTAATCACTTTCATGGTTACTCCTTTTGAGATTGGATGAGATGGTTCAGGAAGAGAACCTGCCTTCCGTTTATTATCATTATCACCTCCAATGAGAAAGAGAGTGATCAGCCTTTGTGTAGGATCGCTTCCATGTCCCACTCTTCCCCCAGCTTGCTCCTTCAATAGATTTCTTCTATGCACAGTCATTTGGTGAAGGAAAAGACCTATACATTTCTGGTCCTCATAGGCGATCAGTTTAGAGAGGGAGGTAGGTTCCCAAAATAGGCAATGGAATCTGCCTCGTATTTCATAATAGACAGGACATGTGAAGATGAAATGTTCCTCAGACTCAATTACATTCAAGTGACACAGTCTGCAGATCCTCTTCGAGCGCTCCACCTTGGGTCTACTAGCACGACCAGCTTCAATCTCAAGCTGATGAGATGAGACCCTGAGCTGACCGATAGCATGTCGCACTTTATGTGCAAGGTGAATATTCAAATATCCTGGTCGCTCATTGAACTCAAGAAAGTGATCTTTGTAAAATTGCATCTTGGTAGGAAGATCACTCGGAGTTAACCATGTCTTTAATATGTATAAAATTTCCAGATCGTGCCGTATGAGCTGATTCTTATCTTTTTCAAGCCTCTTTTTTGCTCTAGGTTTTACCGCAGTATTAGCTGCAGCCATGTTATGTTGAAAGGGAGGCAGGTTTCCCAAGCCAAATCCTAAAGAGGCAGCCCATTGCGATGCTTTCGCGCACCAACAGTCCTGCACTCCCTTTTCAGCCAAATCTTTGGAGCTCTGGAGAGCAATCCATGGAAGCCTGCATTGGCCCTGCTGCGAGGACCCGAGTTGGTGCACTTTGTGCAAAAAGGAGACTAACTGGAATGCTGCGCCTAGTTGAAGCGGAGTATGCGGCACAGATGCTTTGCTCATAATCATTTTAGACAAGCAGAAAATAGATTTGCAGTCTTTCTATATGACCCCATTCTTTGGCTGTCATGTCCATTCCCCACATCAAAGCTCCATATAGAGCAGGTGGTCTAACTAAGGTATTGAAAAGATAAAGCTTAGATGGGACATCCTGAAAATCCGCTTTGAAACATTTCTTCTCTAGCATTGCAAGCGAGGCATATCCCTTTGTGAGTCTGTCATATGCTGCATCTTTCATGCTAAAGACGGGATCCTTAAATTGCACCCCCAAGTAAGTATAATGAGAGACCACTTCCACTTGTTGATTCATGAAAAAGAAGGTGCTGCGATGCATGCAAGCACGTGATGTGTTGAAAACCATCACTTTTGTTTTGTCCAAGTTCACTTTAAGCTCTCTTTGAGCGCAAAATTTCTCAAGTGCCATTAAATGATGCTAAAGGCCTTCAGGAGAAGAGGATATAAGTACCACATCATCCGCATATAGAAGGATGGATATGCATTCATCAGCTAAAGCAGATCCAGCACCTCCAAGCGCTGCTACGAAGCTTTCCAGCTCGTCAATGTACAAACCAAAGAGTGTAGGGGATAAGGGACAGCCCTGTTTAACCCCAATTGTGCTGCTTATTTCATCCGACCAGCCCCCGGGCACTTTAATTCTTTCCAAAACATTTTCATAGAGCATCAAAATGGCCCATATGACTTGATGCGACAATCCCAGTTCAGTAAGTCTATGAAATAGGCGATTCCGAGGGACCGTATCAAAGGCTTTGCGGAAATCCACATAGCAGCAATAAACTTTTGTTTTCTTTGCTTTAGCTTCCTCAATGATAGACAGCAAGGTAAAGATATGATCTATTGTTGAGAAATTTCTCCTGAAACCGGCCTGACCCTTTGCTCTAAGGAGATTTATCTCCACGTGTTCACTGATAATCAAGTCCAATGCACATTCATATAATCTTGCCATGACATGTCCAATCATTATAAGGCGGTAGTTGTTTGGATTCATTGGGTCTCCAGCCTTAAAAATTGGCTTGATGATATTAATGGTCCATGCTTTTGGAAAGCTTGAGCATATTATCTCATTGAATAAATCTGCCACAATAGGCGCAAGGGTGTCCATTCCATGGATCAGAAATTCAGCCTTTTGTTTTTCCCGTGTTCAATTTGCTAGCTTTCACTGATGATCATCTCAAAGTTGCTGGTTTATCTTCAGAGGTACAAATTTTCCTACACTTGGCAGACTATACTTGAGTTTGGAGTACCCTTCCCAATGTGGTGGAGATACTTGTGTTAAAAATTTTGAGTCGTCCTCTTTGATGCATGATCACTTTTTGTAGGTTGAAGTATTTGATTTTTGAAGTTATCCATCAGTGCATGCTGCTAATGACAAGGAACAGTTTGTTACAGAATCCATTGTATCAGCAAGTTCCTAGGAGTTTCTACAATTGCTTGCACGCGAATAAACATATCTTACTTGCAGTCTCTAAATGCCTACAATGTCACAAATTTACATGTGTATGATAATTTGAGATCTTTTGTTCAAGCATACGGGGGGATGTTAAAGTATTAGCATACTCCATATGCGTTGATAACTGTGCATGCTGAGTCATCTTGCTGAGATGGCATGACTATAGCATTGGAGTTAATTCACTCTATAGCATTGGTTAGACTGCGCTTGTCTCCTGTATCTTTCTTCAGATTCTTCATCAAGATCATGGATTTTATCAGATTCAACAGCCAGTCCAGTCATACTTGCTAGATACAGGATTGGACACCTCAATTTGAAGCGACAAATTTCTCTAACTTCATACAGAGACTGCAGATGATGGGTGTATTGGGGACCACTTATTGCAAATTAATGAAGGTCACAAACAAACTATTGGTTTCCTTAATGAATTCATATTACCTTAGGACTGATAATGCACAAATTGCACATGCAAAAGTGACTTCTCCTGCCTGTACATGTACGATGACACTGGTTACGATCTTAGAAAGTCAGATATGTCAAAATAAAATAACATGAAAATTGCTTATGTCCATCAAATTGAGTTGCCATTCATCTATGTTAGCCACTTAAGGCTCATCTTCAATTTATATCCAAATAACGTTTTACTGACAAGCAACTCAGGTTGGCCCCATATGTTATGCCTAAGCGCACGAAGAGCTCATGTGGAATGTTAAACCGTCCACATCGTTATATGACCACATTGAGATGTTACTATAGCAAAGCTATAGAGTTATGAAAAATCTAGGCTGTCACAGTTTCATTTTAGTAGTTCCATGAAATGAGATTAACGATGCCCTTGGTGTGATGTTAAAGTCCAGCCACAATGTAGGCTTAAGCAAAATATTTACTGGCCCTTAAAAATGTAACAGTCTCAACAGGCTTTATCGTGATATTTTATCGTAATAGATTAACTGCAAAAGATTTTGTGATGGTATTGATATCTCACCAGGGTCAGGTCTCTATCATTCATCATGACCTCTTATGTGTAAGTAATTTATCAGATATGTCAACAAGAAGATATTATACAATATAGCAGAACAGTATATATAACAACTTAGTTATTCTGAAATAATTGAATCATACAAAGTCAAAGCAGACAGTTAAAAACCTTTTCAGTCATCTCATCTTCTGGATTCATTGACAACAACTCCTGTGCCTTTCTCTCTGTTAAACAAGCCCATTGTAAGACGATTTAACAATGGAAACTGAGAATAATGTCAGTAGTTTGTTGCTTTTGGCAAGATCAGAAGGGCAGTCTGGGTTCTTTCAGATTGAGCTTTCTTTTTTTGTTGCCATTAAATCATAATTGTTATGTTTAAGAAATATATGAGCTCCATTGGTGGGTCAAGATATGAGAGGAAAGATCCAATCAAAACAAGGAACAAGGGCGGAGGAGTCTGAGCAATATCAGCAAATCGAAGGAGAACCATTTCCATTGCGGCCTAATTTCCTACATCCTAAAGGACAAAGATAGATCTGCTAGAAGACAAAGCTTCCTACGTCTACAAGACAAAACCAGTTTGTCTTAAGCTTTTCAGATTGTCTCCTCTAGCATCTGAAAAATTTAGGGCCGAGCTGGTCTCGTCAGCAAAAGTCCGCCGTTAGAAGCTAATGGAAATGACGAGTTCTATGGCTGGGTTTGCCATGAGGCACAGCGAAGCCCCCAAATCCTGCTTGCGCCCTAATAAAATAAATACCCATTTGGAGAGTTGTAAATGGACCCAGCTGAGTACCCTATAATGTAAAGACATATCTGCATATCTAATGGAAGTGTTTTAGAAACTTAATGTAGAAAAGCCTGTATTACAACACTCCTCGTGAGCAAATACATCAGGCGGGCAACACTGTAAGTTTGCAGTATTCCGGGCATCCAATCTGGATGTATCAAAGATGACAGTAGAAACCTTGTCTAGGGTTCAACTATATTTTAATAGAAATTACAAATCATCATACAGAACGCAAAACTCTTTCTATCAATTTGCATTGCAGAGATAATAATGATGATCATGTTTCAAATGGGTTACGTGTGTATGTTATGAACTTACCTTTATAAGCAGCATCTTCTCGTGCTCCTATATTGAGGTAGACAAGTTTTCGGTAACAATAGTCAACCACCTTCAAAGAGTTAAAAATACTATACATAATTAATGAAAACAAATGCAACATTTATAGTTAAAAGTGGCAATATAAGAAATCTATAAGTATATAACAGAGAGAACAATATGACCCAGTTTGTGACTCTACGCACATCAGGTGATTTGTATATTAAAATGTTGCAAAAAATTTAAATAATCATTGCTCATACACTAGCCAAGTTACTCTTGATGCTCTATGTTAGGACTTTTGGTGCTTGTCGAAAAACACACTTGTAGCGAGAGAGAGCTAATTATGTTATCGTTTTTTATCTTCAAAGAAGTTCATGGTAATCTGTTCTCGTAATTAAGATAGTCAGAACTCGAGCAGGATGCAGCCACGTTACTATGATACACAAACTGCATGTAGAAGTGCAATTTATCTGCTATTTTACACAAGTTACTACTGTTAAAGAAGCTTGAGGATCCCAAAGCTCAACCATTATTTCTGGCAGACTGACAAGTAGAACCATTTCAAAAGAAGAACAATTTAAATTTTAAATTACGTGTATTTCTAATATAATAGAACAGATCTAATATACTAGTACAGGAAGCCGACCTCCAGTAGTGCATCTTCACCTAGGGCATCACATGCCTCGCGATGATACAAAATAACCTGCGAGTCAGTATAGAAAATATAATCCATTGTCTACATCTTTATGGAATGTACTCTTACACAAGACTTCATGCAAAATAAAACATGTGAAACGAATCACAATCCACAAGCATGTAGTTATTCACATCCCCAGAAGATGACCTACAGCATGCATCCACATTGTGAAAATCATGACCTTGTGATCATTAGCATTTCCTCAGCAAAGAGCTGTAAAAGACCATTTCCATTTTGCCATCTTAGCTGTACAATTCAATTTAATTATGTTCTGGAACCAATAAGATCGACTTAGGTACCTCAAGCAAGTTGATTATTGAAGATTCTTGATAAAGCGTGATATTCAATGTTATGGTTGAACCCATTGTAGAGACTCTTTTCAAAATGTAGGGAAGGACTTTATCTTTCCAAATCTGAATAAAAGTGCAACAACATATGTTTGAGCAACTTATAACACCAGCTTTTAGCTTATTTGTGCTTCATAATTAAAGATTTCATCTTTTCCTTAATTCGAATTACACTCAATGTTTTTATCTTTACTTAATACAAATTACATTTGGCTAGAATTTAGACCAACAACCTCAATACGAATTACATTTGGCTAGAATTAGACCAACAACCTCAATAATGATAAGCTCGTGCACAAGAATGCCCATCTTGCCAAATGATATTAAAGCCTGCATTCTTAAACAGAAAAAACCTAAGATAGTTTAAAAAAAATTTTAAGTTTTGGTTATATATGCTGTAGTTACTCACCGCCATAACAAACTCATCAGAATAAGACAGCGTGTTGTAATGTGCCTGCAATATAAGAATCAATAACACCCAGAGCCTTTTTTTATAATTTTAGTGTTTGTCAACAAGAACAAGTACCTGCAGGTTCAGTTTCTCGAGATATTCCCGTTGTTTTAGCCACTCAGGGCTCCCCACCTATATATACAATTGTTTTATAAAAGCACGAAAATATACCAAAAGAACATCATTTATGCTTACAGCAGCACATCAGGCAAGAAAAGGGACAGCCTTAGTCTTCCAGACGAATTCTCGTCTATGCAAATTAGAAAGATAAGTGTGATTCAAGATCATCCTTGAAAATTAGCACTGGCCTAAAGTCAGCTCCTTGTCTAGAATCTAGATGCTGTACCTTGTCAACTCCTAGACATTTCAGCTCTTCGACTATTTTTTCCGCCTCGTAGCTTGAAAGGAGGGCCTAAAATGCGAAATACAGAGAATTGCATCATGGAGCGGAATTGGAAGAAAATGAAATTAGTGTGATGAAACTAACTCCGTCATCAGGCTTAAGAAATGCAGGTCTGGAGGCCGGAGTAAGAAGCTCCATCGCTTGCATCAGTTGTGATCCGTTGGTTGACAAAACTATGTTTCAATGAACGGTGTTATTTGCATGACATGTTCCATCACACCACAGACGCCCAAGAAGCACAATTCAGAAGCTTGGTCGGAGGATTCCAAAGCCCAGGAATAATCGCTCCCAGTAACAGGCTGCCATGTTGGAAATTTCGTCAGGCGGATATTAGGGCTTCGATTCCAAAACTTCCGGCACAAAACTGGCATAAACTTCCAGCATAAAACTGGCTCTAAGGGTAGCTACAAAATCAAATAATGCCCATTCTTGCAAATATCAAGATGTGTTTGCTATTGACAAAAGTTGCACCCATGGACGTTAAAAGCCAACTAAAAATATACGTGAGGACATTAGTCCGGCAACGCCCGGCACACGTTTACTAGTATTAAATATAGAAAATTTACCCACTTCAATTATGTTAAGTTAATGATAATTTAATGGTTCTTGCACACATTACCGTTATGTTAATGTTTAATATAACACAAACTGTTAAAAATGCTTTCGCACTTAATTGTTACACATTCCGTTACATTAACAATTAACATAACATAATTGCAATTCACACCTGGTGGTTCCGTTATGTTAACACATAAGCTGTGCGGCTTTTTGTTATGTTCACATTTAACAAGCAAAATGCCATCTTACTTTTATTCATAGGAACAGCCTGGTAACAATTTTTACATGCCAAGCTAGCAACAGCACATGCGAAGCTAACCTTTTCAGATTTTGCCCTCTTGCTTGATAACGCTTAGACAACTTTTCCTCTCATTTCTTGAACAATCTTTGTTTTCTTCAACAGTTTTTATCTGGTCTTCATCTGGTCATATCTTCAATGACATGCATAGCTTCTAACAAGGGACTTGTTAGGATTTTCCTGCAGCGATAGAAGCAGAGTCCTTTTTAGACAGGATGTCCCTATTTTGATTGTTTCTATCTTCACCTTTATTACTGTAATATATGTATTGGGATGTTATTAAGGGATTGCCCACAAATACTTACTCACCCAGTACATCAACCTACAAAGTATTGCTTGCTTGCACTGATTCAAAAGTGATTCCAAACCTTACCATTAGCAATGAAAGCTATAGCTATCCCTTCGTGTCATGAAAATACCATCTTCGTCTTTTGTTAGAACAAGCAATGCCAATATAATATAAGTGGTCACTTGTTGAGTATGGTCCCTTACAGTTTAGATTAAATTGGAGAGAAAAAATCAACTCGCCTTTGCCAGGACTTGAGAGAGTGCATCACTATCAATTGTCATGTTTCAGAGCCTACATTTGGAAGGCATCTTCTTTTACTTTCTAATCCTGCTCACTTTGATTCTCTTCTTGCTGAAATTTAACCTTCCCTCCACGTCATTTCTATGGCAAAGTGAACTCTTATCCAGCTGACAAGGTTGAACCCAATTCACCACACATGTCTACCATCGAGCTTGGAAAATCCAAGTAGAACATGGGGAGGTAGAGGAATGATTTGTTTTAACTTAAAAAGGAAACAAACCACTTTGTTGACAAAAGGGTGTTGAAGCAAGTGGGAACTTGTCCCCCTATCTCGTGAATTTTGCTGCAAGCATATATGAAGAAAATCCTTACCAATTGGAGACAAAGAAGTTGGGGTCTCATGGACCATATTACTGCATTCAATGTGATAGAGAGCTACAAGGCGATGAGACAATGGAGGCTTTTAGTTAATCATTTCAACAATGTGCACGTAAGCGAGCGGATATAGCGAAGAGGGACCCCTGTTCTTCTTGCACAGCAACCTCATGAGCTATCCAAAGAGGAGTCCTTTTGAAGCCATTGTATGTGCAATCTCTATTCTCATTAATTTTCGCGAGCCCCAATATCTGCAAGCTTGACCCCCTGCCGCTCCAACTAAAACAATTTTTCTTTGATACCGCGATTGCACAATCTCTACGCTATGGAGATAATTGATTTCTTGCGTAATTCCTCGTGTATATGTGCGAGTGAAATGCTCATCTAGGCGACCCAAAGAAAGCGGATCTGCTCCAAAAATATATTTCTCACTGGAGTTTCCATTGACCAATTACTTCCAAGGCTCCAAAATGATCTCTTTTAGCAATGCTAAATGTTCTCACTTGGAGATTCATATATTCACTTCTCCCTTTTATGAAATGCACAACAAGCTAAAAAAAGACATGACAAAAAAAAAATGGCAAGAAACCACCATACCCGGCCTTGGCGGATCTAGTTACGCCGGGCGACTGCAATCGCCATGGTCGAATTGCTTTAGGGCGCACTCTCCGGCGCTACTAACGGCGCTAACCGTGCTCGACACGGGTATAAATCTGTTAAGTTTTAACCTAACAAAAATAGGTGTGAATCGTGGTTGAATCAAAGTTTATTATAACCGAGGGGTTAAAGTAAAACCCCACCCCCACCCACCCACCCCATTTTTAATCGAAAATAGTTAACGGAACGAGTGTGAACGTCGTTATCTTAAAATTTCAACTTTTATTTTAAGACTAGTAAATTGCCCACCGTTGGTGGGCTTCACATGTGATTGTTCACCTTTTGTGATCATTCCATGTGATTGCTCACAAACAATGGGGTAGTAATGTGTTACCAGTAGTTTGAGGAGCCCCGTAAATATCGGATGCCATCACTTTTAAACCATGGGTATATCCGGGTCTTTAACATGTTAAAATGACCATATAGCCCCTTAAGTCCGGTGCCAGAGTACCCCTATCAGATTTTTCTCTTTTCTTCCTTGTCTCAGAGTGACCTGCAAGACACATTCTATTTTCCCTGCAAACCAAAAAATTGCGGCAAATGTGCAAAGGTCGGAGGACATATATCACTCAAATGTATAAAGGCATTCCCCTGTTGGGTCCCTGACTCGGATTATAAAACAGATATCTCCGCGAGGACATCGACACTACCATCTCCAGCTCCAAGGTGAAAATAAAGCATCTTCGTGGGACATCTCGGATTATCAATTTATAATCCGAGCCATGAGAAATGGGGGAGTTACCTAGAGCATGTCATGCACAAGCGGTGTGGGGATTTTGGCGAAGGTAGGTATATAGAGACCACCATGAAGGATGGTTGCCTTTGTTAGAAATTGTCATCTAGCATTCACGAAATTATATTGAAAGTAATAGATGACGTGGCAGTGTGGCAACCATTGTCGGTGACGAAATTATATTGAAAGTAATAGATGACATGGCAGTAAAAGGATGTGGCAGCCATTGTCGGTGATCTTTTGCTTAAAACAATCTGGCCTAAATATTAGAGCAATGCAGTTGGTCTGTGATTTATACCACAGGCTCATTGGATTCGAGATGAAGCATAAAGGACTGTGACATGCCAGCATCTAACCCAAGGATTTGCTTCATCATGGGAAGAGTCATCTGCTTCAGCATGGATTTGTGGTGAAATATGGGTTGCATGTATTCCTCTTTGAATTTCTGTTTCAAGATTTTCTTGATACCTGAGACAGATGCGCTCAATGTTATCAAGGCGTTTAATGATTTCATGCACGTTTTTATTCTGTTCATTATCGACAGCATGGCATGGTTGCATTTGCTGAATGTTTGGTGTTGCCCCAAATATCTGTGATTCCGTTAACAACTTCCATAAGAATGTCAATCATCCTTATAGCTTGCTCTCATATTATTCCAATGGAAAATTTAATATCTTTAGGCATTTAAACCATATTCCGATGCAATCAACTTAAGTCACTATGTGCAACCGGCCACAGCAACATGAAAAGATCACCACCTCCCTTTATTCAATGCCATCCGGCTGGGCAGGGGTCTGTTTCCATGCCCTTTGGGGTTTGATTCCAACCTTCTTAGGCCATTTTGTTGCACTTGGTACAGCGTTCTCGACCCTACAGTTCGTAGTCCCAACAACTTCAATAAAGACTTTATGCCTTCGACCCCATCAGTTCCGGTCTGGCAGAGATCCCTGGCCAATAAGCGGCCCTTCTAGGCCTCGATTTCAACCTCCTCAGGTCTATTTCATGATGTGGCAACACCGTTTTGCCACCTTAACCATGGCAGTCTGGCCCAAATCGAGGGCTTAGGCTATGTTCCCATGCGCCTCTGACCGGACTCAAGATTCAAAGGCAAGTAACCGGAGAGTTCAGAAATCCCCCTCCATTTCTGAAAAATCAAAGCCAGCCTTGGAAGTTGACCTCAAATTTTGAAGTTAAATCTGAACATGGGAACTGGCTCGACTTCACCTTGACAAGAAATTTCGAAGTCCGGTTGTTTCCATGGGAACGTAGCCTTATCCAGCCCTTTAACCCTCAAATCGGCCATGCCATGCCAATTTTAGTCCCTCCTGGGAGCTCTTTTGACCTACTTTAGGGTCAGCGTCATCTCGCAGAGAATGTTTCGTCAAACTATTCATTCAGTTGAGTATTTTCTAATCAAATGCTCTGTTTTATGAATCCAGATCCACATTCGAAGGTGATTATTGATTCTGGGCCAGGAAAAGGGATTTTTATCATCTGCAGCGCATTTGAAAGATTTGGCAGAAAAGGAAGATATAGGAAGCTATATGGCTTCCAAATCTTTTCGAGGAGTACATTTTTGCATAAAAAGTATATATGGCATGCCACGTGGCACAATCTTAGCCGTGCTGCCTTAATCATTCCAACACCGAGAAGTAGGGGATGCACACTAGAGCGGGCTATCTCCGAAAGCAGGGGCCAAAAATCAGGCTATCTACAGGGCAGAGTAGAGGAGAGGCGTCCTCTAGGTCCTAATCCGGGGCTTATGCCAGCTTAGTGTGGGTAGGGACCTCTGCCAATGGGAGCATCTAGGAAGTTGAGAGGTAATGATGATGTTGTTATGAAAGATCTTGAGGCTCTTTTAAGCAAAAAGTCCTTTCCAGAGCTGCACATGCGAGAAACTTCTTCATCTTCCACATCGGTCCACTGCCAAGCAAACTGCTATAGCTGCCAAGGTAGCTAAGAATGTTGCATTGGATTTATGATGAAGATCAAGTGTTATACCACTGCCATCATCGTTCACAATATATCATTTTATGATATAGTCTCTATAATGTTTGCCACCCTCTCCAATCTACTCCATCTCGGCTACCCTGCATCTGTGAGGAAACCTATGGTTTTGTGGTCCAACTCATGTTCCTTCTCTCTTGAGTGCCTATTATTTTCTAACATTCATTGATGACTTGAGCAAGAAATGCATACTTTGGGCAATGCAAAACTAAGTGGGCTTCATCCTCAATTTCATCTGCCACACACCTTGCAGGTGCACCTATGTCTAAGAACATTTTTACATCTTCCAACTTCAACTCCAATGTGAAGGGGGCTTAGACTCAACCTACAAAGTGTACGTCTCATAAATAAAGACGGCGTTTCACCCAAATGTGGTGCTTCCTATAGATTGGGATGTATTGCTTCCTTATAGAACATCATTTGTGTCCCATCATCGGACCACATTTTGCACTACTACTTTAATCCAGCTATGTAAAGTTGATTTATCTCCTGAGGATGTCCCCCATTTTTTGGCGCCGCTTATCAATATTGCAAAGGATGAAGATCTCCTAGATTATCTTAGTGTGTTTTCAGGCTCAAAATCTTATGTTGAATCCATTTGTTTGTAGTGTAAATATAAGGAAATATACGCATACTTCATGAATGCTCTTATCTTAAAATAGTGGTTAAATTACAAGGCATAACAAGACATAACTCAATGGTTAACTTTGAAACATAATGCAACAGGAGAGGTCTAGGACGAAAAGGAACTAAAAGCAGACATAAAGAGGGCCAAGGCAGAAGCGTAAGAATTACGGGCAATTAAGGGAACAACTCCTTAAAAAAAGGCTAGCCCAGCAATAGTTAATGACCGAATTTAAAATAAAAGCTAAAAAGAGGGACATAATATAAGAATTTAACCATCAGGTGCAGCAAAGAAGTGCAAGTTGAAGCAGCAACAGCTGAAAGCAACCATAGAGTCCCCCTTATCCTATGCAATACTCCCATCGTATAGAATTCAAAGATTCCCTCATGGCACTCTGCTAGTCAGCAGGAGCTATCCACATAATATTGGCTACGGGCCGATGCTCCATAGTTGACATGGAAGCAAGGATATGTAAGCATAAGCAAGATGCACATAACATAATATAAATACTCACCAAGAAGGGTGAGGCACCATCATCATTACATCATCTCATAGACATATCATCAACATAACAATGGAGACTCTACCCTCAAGCTCTGACTCAATGGGTATGACTGGCGGTTTGGGCCTCAAGATCTCAACAGATGGAAGTCATAATAGTCGTTTAGCATAGAAGAATGGTAATGGTAGTTAGCTCTATTTGTCCCTCTTGTGCATACTTTACAAAAAGATCGAAAAGTCTCGGGTCTCAATTGTTGTATCCTGTTGGAGATGTAACCCTAAGGCTGCTCCAAAGTTTCATCTCTCTTGGTCCGATGAGGCAGAAGACTGCTCCTTCCAGGAGGTATCTTGCCAACACAGGCAACTAGAGAGATGAGGTTGCCCCCCTCATACTCGACCTAATCTACCTGAGATGATGCATCATCTAGGAGGGGTCAAACCCATATCTTGCCTTCTCATGGCAAGGTATCAGACGTAGCTCGCTATCTCTTTCTATTCAAAATCCCATTCCAAACCAGTACCCTAGTACTACTAAAATGGCTTCATTCAATGAATGTTGCAATTGCGAAGGCATTCCATTCTACAGTATATTTGTTCATTTTAATTTCTAAAATATGGTTACACTCTTTCTAAGATGTGATGCCTACATTTTGTTATATATAAGTTGGGGTTAGGAACTTGTCCAAGGAATGTGTAAGGAATTTGGGTTAGGAACTTGTCTAGGAAATGTGTCTAAGAAATTGCATCTCTCTTTGTGTCTCATGTTTCTCTGTGATTGAGCTTTATCTTTTTAGTGGTATTATTGTCACCAACTCGTTCAAAGTTATTGTATACTAGTCATCAAGAAAAGAATGTGATAGACATAACAAATTATATATTCCCTATGTAACCCTTGTTCGAATATGTAGCACAATAACAAGGGTTCCGGGGGGATTTGATGTGGATATAATTCCTGAAACCATAAACCATATCCCTAAAATAACTGAATGGGTTGTTATAAAAAAAAAAAGCATTTTAAGATAAGAAATAATCATGTTAGCTCACTGGTTAGATTGGTTAAAATAGTCTGATTAGAACATTGAGTCATTTTGGTAGAGGTTTGAGCCCTGTATTTCATATTCTAAAACCTTAGGCGAAGCGGTATAGAGGCTCGATATTCCATCAAAACCTTAGGCAAACTTGTATTTGACATCTCCAAATCATAGGCGTCGCCAATCATAAATGACCATAAGCGAAACAAAAGGTGCCCAGAGGCTCCAACATATGGTCTGGGCCATAGGATCGACGGATCCGACGACTATGGTAGTCCAGGGTGCACCTCATTTAGAATATGTCGATTTAGTGGCTAGTCCATTGGATGAGCAATTAAGAGATCTTGTGTTCAACTCTCTGGGGATCCGTCGTATGTCCTTATGGATGCTACCAATGTGGCATGACATAAAAATGCTATCTATCTATAGCTTATTTGGATCTTCATACAATGACCAACTATTTGTTTTCAGATTATGAACCACCCAAGAAATTTTAGTTTCTAATGGGGATTCTATTTCCCATCTAGTTTCATCTCCTAACGAAGATCCCATACCACCCATAGCATAAACACTAGATAAATAAGGTTTGTAGACTTTACAAGCACGTCTACGTGTTGAGGTACAAATGAGGCACTATTTCCTGCAAGGCATTGCATCAAGAATTACATTGTTGATGTTGAGCAAAATCAACCACAGCCATAGCTACCAAAACCACCATAGCCAATCCTTTCTTCATGCTTGCCATAGTTTCCCTTTCCTTTGCAAAGGACGTTAAGAAGGAACAAAATATAGGTGTACATAAGATGAATCCTGCAATAATGGACTGCCTTTTTATGGTGATGGTTGTGGGCAGTAGCAGATTCTACATGCAATGGGAGTTTATGTCAGCCCCAAAACCAAATGGAGACTCAAATGAAACAAAGCAATTATAATAAAATTTAGCTTCTCAGTGATAGCATTCTTGGCCTTCTCCGTTTTCTCCTGCATTGTGGCATTGCTTTGCCGATCTTTTTCTTAATGGCCACCACTTTGTGCTTTCTTTTGCTCTGCTCTCTAGACCTACAAATTTGAGGAAAAAAATAGATTCAACCTTGAGGAAATAGAAGGAGATCTTCCTTCTGCCCTCTTTTCCTATTTTTTTCTTTCCAAGCTGAGCTATGGTGTTCTTGAAGCCTACTACTGTGAATCCAAATTAAAAATACAAAAATTCGCGATTTTCTACCAGTAGGTAGGGAAGCAGGCAATGGTTGTGATTGGGAGCGGACACAGAACTATAGAACTTGGTCCTTCACAAAGGTGTAAGGTGCCAGTGTTCTGTCGAACAAGATGATAACTGTATAGTAACCTGCATATAAAACTGCTTATGGAAATCATAATAGAAAGTGTGTAGAAAATGTTACCGAAAGTTCAAGTTTATAGGACCAAAGGGCAAGATTCCAGCCACCTCGTCCAACTTTGACATAATGCAGCTCATTTGATATGCGTACCTAGATCCTAGGGTTTGCTAAGGCAAGCACCATAAAACAGACGAGCCCATTAGCTAGGTCATTTGATTCTTGAAATTTACACTTGCCTTTTCATTCCTCTCGGCTTCGCAGAGAAAAAAAAAGGTGGGGGAAAGGGAGGGGGGGAGGCGGTCATTGATTCTTCAAGCTTACACTCTTTTCTCATTTAGCTTGGCTCGGGTTTGGGGAATCACACCATAACGTAAAACATGAAAGCGAACACTTTGGCACCTCTAAGTTTGAGGTTTGAGGTGGAAGAATGAGTTGGACTTTTTCTCAGGTAGCCCAGCTATTCGGATATTTAATGCCCTGTGTTTTTTATCCTGTTCCTCTTTGATATCATCTAACTGCTGGTTTAGTTTATGTACTACCTCCTGCAGAGTCCCATTGTCCTCATCATCATCATCTGTATATTGTTTCTTGAGTTTCAGATTTTGAATTTCTTCTTTCATAGCTATGTTCTCTGCCTTAAGCTCAGAAAAATTAACATTCATGTTTTGCAGAGTCTGCTCAACGAATCCCATCATTTTCATCATCATATACCTAGTTGCAGATAATTCATTGATAGCTTGCATCAAAAGAGAGGACAGATCAGAGACATACCCGGCATGAGGGGTCTGGCAGTGCTCGAGCATGCTATGGAAGAATCCTTGGAATCCGCCCAAAAAGGCGGGCATTGCGTCCCCGAGCCCTAATCCAGTGAAGCTTTCTGCAGCAATACCTAGTCCCATTGAGCCTGCCGTTGAGGCAATCCCAGCAAATCCTTCTGCAGTAAAACCCAAGCCCATTGGTGCTGCCGTTGAAGCCATCCCCTGCGAGAAGACTGCCAGTTTGGGCAGTCTTCTCTTTCTACTGAGTCTGAGTCGGCATCAGACTCATCAGATTCAGCCTTGTTTATTTTATCAGAGACATCTACGGCATCTATCCTTGTTGCAGAAGATCCCCCTGATTTACCAGAGTCGGATTTGCCAGTTTCGATGCTGTATTTGTCTGGTTTATCTGGACCTTTTGCCACTATTTTTTTAGCCGCAGCGCCCTTTTGTGTGTGTGTGTGTGTGTGTGTGTGTGTGTGTGTGTGTGTGTGTGTGTGTGTGTGTGTGTGTGTGTGTGTGTGTGTGAGAGAGAGAGAGAGAGAGAGAGAGAGAGAGAGAGAGAAATGAAATGAAATGAAATATATAGATAATACGTCCATGAACCACGGTGTCTATGAGACGTTCAAAATCGTACATTCAACATTATAAAAATATCCTCTAATGCATCTTGAAAAAGAAACGCGTCGAGCTCTCCCCTCATCTCCTCCATTTCCATCTCCATCCATACCCTTTAGCACATTATTCCTGTGTTCCATCAATTCAATTATAAAATGACCTGTGATGTTTCCCGAGAGACCAAAAAATGCAACCAAATCATTACAATTAATTTGGTATCTACGACGAAGATCTCAGATACTTAAGGGCAGCGCAAGAGAACATGTGCTTCATCTTCAATTTCTCCCATAACACACAGCCTACATATCCTAAGCTCATGAGGTATGTTGCTCCACCTGCCCACTTCTACTCCCAATCTGTGTGAGCTGAGCCTTAGTCTACTAATTGCATGCCTACACTTCACTGATACCCCTTCACTCAAATATCCTGGCTGTCGAAGAGAAGGATTAATGAACTGTTTATAATATGTTTTCTTCACTTCTGGGACACACCACGATCTCATAATCACATGCTCCTGTACCCAAGCCCTAATATCACCCCGCTGGTTATGTAAATCATTACATTCCAGTCCCCATTTTTTCATCCAATCCTGAACATCCGAGTACCATCCTTTGAACCTCGTTGCATCCATGGCAATTCTAGGCAAGCTTTCTTCATGCATATCCATTTGCACTTTGCAAATATATTCAAGTGTTCTGCACAGTGCCTCAACCTCTAGTGGCATCATACCACATTCTACTAGCATCATATCATATGGAGTTTGTGCCTTAACCCCTAACTCTGTTCTGAAAAATTTCTTCTGAACCTTCTCAACTTTTTTCCAGGTTTCCTCTGCTAACCCAGGTGCCCACATCTCACAACCATATAGCACAACAGTTTGTACAAGCACTTTATATAACATTTTCTTTAACTCAAAATTCCAAATATCAGCGTTTGCACTTCTGCGTTGCATACTGTATAGAGCTTTCAGCCCACCACTTACCCTTTGGTCTACAGCCTGATTCCAACTTGGAGTTTTATCCACTTGAATTCCCAAATATTTATATGAATCCACAATATCCACCTGTTCTCCTTTGTATAAAAATTTAAGATGCCCAACCTTAAGTGCCCCAAAGACAATCAATTTAGTTTTAGTCAAATTCACCTTCATGCCTTTATTGTCACAAAAAAGAGACAAGGCATCTAAATGCTTCTGCATGCCTGCCACCGACCTGGATAGAATAACTATATCATCTGCATACAACAACATGCGCAACGTATAGCATCCCAAAACCATACCGTCTCCTCCAAGCTGTTCCACCCAATCTTCAAGCTGGTCTATAAATAATCCAAACAAAGTAGGGGACATAGGGCAGCCTTGTTTAACCCCCATATTACTGCTTACTTCATCTGAACCTTCACCAGAAAAAGGAAATGAAAGTTGTACCAATACCTTTTCATACAACATCTTGACAGCATTCCTCAGCTCTTCAGGTATCCCAAGCATCTCCATCCGCTCCCAAAGATTCCCCCTGTGTACAGTATCAAATGCTTTTGTAAAATCTACAAAAAGTGCATACAATGGTTTTCTAGTTCCTATGACTGAGTCTATCAAGGCGCGCAAAGTGATTAAATGATCTGTCGTTGATCTTTTAGGCCTGAAACCTGCTTGCCCCATTGCTCTAACATTGTTCTCTTCAGCCCATCCACTCATCTTTCTATTTACCATGGTGGCATATAACTTGGCATATAGATTGCTAATCATTATCATTCTGTAATTGTTTGGATCTTTTTCATCCCCCAATTTATGCAAAGGAATAACTCTGTTCACTTGCCAACTGTGCGGAAAGCCCTCTCTCAAGACTGCATTCATTAATTTCCAAAGAATCTCATGAGTTTTTGTGCCTGCCCATTTAAACATCTCTGCTACTAACCCTAATGTGTCTGCAGCTTTCCCATTTGCTAATGCCTGCAATCCTTCTTGTACATCCTCCAACGTGAACTCCCACCCCCCATCAATGAGATACTGCACTGACACATTGTCCTCTATACCTGGGATGTGATACAATCTAGATATATAATCTAGTAATTCTTCTTTCCCTAACACAGCACAATGTTTTAATTTTGGTTTGATTCGATTCCAAAATCTCTTGGGTTCCTTAAGCAATTCACCCATCATTTGCAAGTGCCTTTCATATAAAAATTTCTTCTTTTTTGATTTCACCATTTTCATATACTCTTTCTTAGCCAACCTTTTTTCATCCCCCTTTGCTGTTTTAAACTCCTGTCTTTTCCACTTACATTCCTCATCAAACCAACTGTTACATGGCAGGCCTTTCAACTTTCTATGAGATACATAGCATTTATTAGCGACCTCCATGCATCGTGAGTACTAAGCAATGCACTAATATCCTCCGCCTTATCGTGGCCAAACTATGCTTGCCTTTACCTCACATATGGATTTATATCTATCAGCCTTATGAAAACGCATGACAAGTTTTTTTGGGCCATCATTAGCAGCTTTCTTAAAAATCTCATATTTGCCAACTCGTAAAGAGATGACAATGGGCACATGGTCAGACTCAGGTCTCTCATCCCCAATCATAAAATTTACAATCTGCTCCATAAACTGCGGTCTTGCTATTACTAGATCAACAACACTGGCCCCTCTACATGTGAACTTCCCTGTATTTGGGTACCTATGCACACCATTATATATTACCATGTCTAATCCTGTACACATACTAAGAAGATGATTACCTTGAGGAGTAGGCCACCTTATTCCATCCGCAGAAACTCTATTCCAACCACTTTGCATTAGCTCATTTGCATCAATCATTTCCATCCATATAGGTGCCCCTTCTGTACTTGCAATTGCTGCCTGCCTATTCCCAATACGCCCATTAAAATCTCCCATAAGGAGTGTTTCCCCCTGAGACAACAATTTAATAACATCCTGCTCCAAGTCAAAAAAGGGATCATCCCTATCAAGCACTCCTCCATTATAAACCGGGGATTCACGTGGTGGGAAATAGCATCCTGCTATAAAGACCTTTCCTGTATACCCAGATATCTCAACCCATATATGTTGCTTAGACCCATGTCCCTGCACTAGCTTAACCAAATGCTTCAATTCCTGCCTCACATAACATGCAATGCCCCCATGACCCTTCAGTCTCCAATGTTTATAATTCCACACAGAATGTACCAAATCAAAACCTGCAATATCCAAAGCACCGCGTTCTTCACTTTCACATGTTTCTAGAAAGAAAATTAAATCTGCTTGTTCCAAAATATCTCCCATCATATTTATTTTAGTTATGCGTTTAAAACGCTTATATTCCAAAGACATAATCCGGTGGTGTCAATTCCTATCAAAAGATCCTGTTCAATTACCACCTTCCCCGGACGCCAAAAAAACCTTTTTGCCATCTTGCTTGGCTTCCCCTAAATACCGCACCCGCTCTTTATACTCTTGTAGCTGGAGCTTAGTAAGATCGTCATTTATCCATATCTTTTTCCCCTTCAACAAGAACTTCTTCTTTAACACATTTATCTTATCTTCCCTGGTTCGAAACCTTACTATGATGTGTCTATCCTTGTTATTAGTTTTCCCAACCCGGAATGCTTCCGTAATACCAACATCAACTATTTGGAGCTCTTGTCTGCAAAAAAGACCTCATTGCTTCCGTGGTTTTCTCTTCAGCCTCTTCCGACAGCCCTATGACTCTAAGGTTCAGGGCTTTTTCCTTCCTTTCTTGCTCTTCAATATATGTTGCAAGCTGATTTTTCACCTGTATCATGTCATTACTATGATCTTCAACATCAATGTCACTAGTCTGCTCTACCACAGAGGTAAATCCCTGCTTGAACATTTCAAATTCCTCTCTCATTTCCCTTTTAAATTCCGCTACTTCTTGCATCATTTTATTCTTGCAATCATCAATTTCATGCGCCGAACTTGAGCAAGAAGGAAAGATTTCAGATCATTTACCATACCTTGGACTGAAGATTCCATGGCCGATTTCATTGACGACATTGCTTGATCCATTGCTTGTCGCATATGCCCAACCGCCACCTGCAAATCCTCCTTTGTGACTCCTGTGGCGACCGCTAAGCTCCCCTGTTGCACCCACGCACCCAAATCCGATCCCACCGATGCAATAGTAGTTAGCCCATCCACAAGATCATGTTTTATATCGACTTCTTCACTTGCACAAGCACCTTGTTTTGGGATGAATCTGCTACACCAAATTCGAATTGATTGGCCCGCCTTTATTCCATCGAATTGATCATGTCGAATCCGAGCTTGCCTCCGGAATCCGACCCATCGGTTGTTCTGCCCGGACAAGACTTGTTTGTTAGATAGTATGGGCATCTTTGCTACAGCAGGACCCACAAGCAGATCCGCCATCTCCATTCTTTTTACAGCAGACCCACCAAAGATATCCCACCCATCCCCATTCTTTTTTCTCGCCTGCATTTTCAGCAGAGCCACAAACGCAACCGGACCCATCCCCATCCTTTTTCTTAGACCTGGTTTTATGTGCCATCAATCTTCACCGTTTGGATACCCCTGTTACACCCCCCTGCCCAACTCCTGCTTCCGCTATCTCCCCGCATCGAATTCTCCCCGCACAATTAAAGTCATTTGTTGTTTCCTGGCCTCTGCCCCAAAGACTGAAAACCCTTAAAAAATCGTGGGAAGATCGCCGAAACTTCTTCGACCGGGCGATTCTATCGAGTCGGATAAACCGCGAAAAGAAATCACTTTTTTAAATCACCGGAAGGACCCAGTGTCAAGTAGCAGCTCCACGTAATCCAATGGAGGTCACCAACACACAAACAACGAGATTCTTCCTCCTCAATCCAGAGCCAAGCTAAAACCACGATCGCTTACCCTTAGCGCCCAAAACTAGCGCCCAAAACTAGCGCCCAAAACGAGAGAGAGAGAGAGAGAGAGAGAGAGAGAGAGAGAGAGAGAGAGAGAGAGAGAGAGAGAGAGAGAGAGAGTAGAAGCACCCACCAATGGAAAAAATTCGATCGGAAAATCCCATAGAAAGAGGGATAACCCAAAGATGCTACTCGGAAGTCACAATGCTACGTCGAGAAAAAAAATGAGAGATGACGAACCAAGTCCACATTCCACGGCCCAAACATATCATGACAACAACTGTCAGAACAAAGAGGTTGAGCAACTACATGCACATAGATCCTCCCTAAGCAACACCGCCCAAAACACAAACAACCACTCAACAACCCCGAGATAGAAAAGGGCGAGAGGGGAGGGAAGTGATACCAAGAATCAAAGATCCAAATGTAGAGAACGCCGGATGAGAACACTGAGAGAGAGAGAGAGAGAGAGAGAGAGAGAGAGAGAGAGAGAGAGAGAGAGAGAGAGAGAGAGAGAGAGAGAGAGAGAGAGAGAGAGAGAGAGAGAGAGAGAGAGAGAGAGAGAGAGAGAGAGAGAGAGAGAGAGAGAGAGAGAGAGAGAGAGAGTAGTATATATTGAAGAGAAATGAGCCAAATGAGGCATGAGCCAAAGAAGATGCAATAGTTCTATTCATGCTGAATAGAACTATTGCATTCCTTACCAATTTAGCTTTTGTCTTATTAAAACATTCCTCCCTCCCACCCCCCCCTTTTTTTTTTTTTTTTTTTTTTTTTGCAAATAACGTCTTCTACTAGTGAATACTTGCTGCATCCTTCATCTTTAGACCTTCTTATTTGACTAATAGTTAGCTCCTTCGGGGCGGAGGTTGAGGACAGTAATGTAGGTCCACTGTATTTTTTTTTTTTAGGTCCCATAGGCCTTTTGATTTCCATGGACGATAAAATTCAATTCAATTCAATTTTTTTTTATAAGATCTACACTACAAGAGAATGGTTAGTAGCATCAGAATAATGGTAGCTGGCTTCACAAAACGGAGATTTATGCACTCTTCTAGCTTAACAATTTATTTGTCAAATGGTATCTCACTCTTTAACATTAAGAGGAAGGAAGGAAGGAAGGAAGGAGTCAGATTGGCGCCCCATTACTTTGTTGTCCTCAGTGTACAAGATCTTTGCTAAAGCTTTTGCTCAGAAGCTTTGTGGCGTGCTTATCGAGTCCATCTCTTCCACGCAGTCAGGTTTCTTGCCTCACCGGTGTATCTTGAATAATGTGGCAGCAGCATATGAGGGTCTCTATTGGGCTAGAATGCATGGTTACCCCATTGTATACTTGAAGCTGGATTTTGCAAAAGCATATGACAGTGTTGACTGGAGTTTCCTGGAGCAGTGCCTTTTACGTCTTGGTTTTGGTGCCTAGTTCACAACTGATGTTATGAAACTTCATTCTTCTGCTCGTTCTTCGGTTCTTTTTCAAGGAGAACCATCAACATTTTTTTAGGTGGGACGTGGCATTCGCCAGGGCTGTCCTTTGGCACCGCTGCTTTTTACAATTGTGGCGGAGATTCTTTCTCAGGTATTCTCTCTTGCAGTGCAGGAAGGCATCCTGCATGGTCTTCCCATGAATAATGGTTCACAAGAGATCTGTAATCAGTATGCAGATGACACTTTCTTGTTCTTAATGGCTGATGAGCAGAATTTGCAGAATGCCATTTCCTTGTTGGACAGTTTCTCTTTGGCCTCTGGTATCTTGGTGGGGTGGCAAAAGTGTACTGCCCTGTGGGCCCTAGACTCTCAAGTGCCATCTTCTGTGGTTGCATTTCTATGGAAGGTTCTTCCTCACGGGAAGGCAACTAAGCTTCTAGGCATTCCAGTTGGTATACACCTCTCATCTGGAGATGCATGGGATGTCATTATTAAGGGGTTGGAAAGGCACTTGTTCTGGTGGTCCACGGCTAAGTTATCCATGGCTGGTCGTGTAATTGTGGCAAAGTCAGTTCTGAGTGGTACACATGTCTACATGCATCCATCTTGCTGGCACCGCAGACAAAGATGCAGCTCATTGTTCGTACTGTCAGGAACTTCATCTGGGGTGGCACTGAAGAAGGAGCTGATGTTAAAGTTAGTTGGGCGAAGTGCATTATGCCTAAACTTTGTGGGGGGGCTGGGGATGATTCACTTTCTTCTCCAGAGCAAGGTGCTGATCTCTAAGTTCATATGGCGGATTCTCAATAATGCTGATAATTCTCCAGGTTTGCGTCTCATTCACCAGTCTTTATAGAGGTGCATTTCCTTTGGCTCTCCATCCATTAAGCCTCTCCTCCCATGGGCATTATTCTATCCACTTTCTCCATATCCTAATGCATCTCCGTTCCTCAAGGGGTTGCTAGTTGCTTGGGAGACTGTGCGCACTTTGTTTCAGTTCCATCCAATGGCCCACACGCATCCTCTGACCCGCTTGTTGGTGGATCCCTTTGGGTGAGGGTCAGGCAGATTGTCTCCTGGTCTCTTCTGTCCATCCATTGACGCAACGTCGGTGGCGAGCAGCAGGTGTGCTCACGGTATCTGCATGGTATAATGAGACAAGATTGTTGACATGGAATGAGTTCAAATTGAAGTTCCTTCTCCTTCGTTGGGACCGGGGCATTTGGGAAAAAGTAGCTGCTACACTTCCTCCACACCCACAAGACGTGGCTCCCCAAAATTGATGGTTCATGGCAGTGTTAAGGAGGAGCACCTGGTGCACTCGATGTATGTGGTCCTGCTTCATCCTGAGGTGTCGCCTCCATCGCCAAAGTGGCCTTTAGTTATCCCCGAGCCTCATCGTAAAGCAATCTGGCGATGGGTATGGGATAAATTGCTTCATCCTAAGCTACCCATTTTATGGTGGCAGATCACTCATAGGTGCGTCTTGGGGTAAACACCATTGTTCATCGATTTCGGCCCGTAAGTCTCTATGATCCGCCCTCTTTGCACGCAGAGGGATGAGACAATTGAGCACTTTTTCTTGTGTCACCATGTTCGACCACATGGGCGGTTGGCTTCGAGTCTTTTCCATTGTGACTTGAATAGTCGGCAGGTCCCTATTGTCGATCTATCCTAGTTCTTGGGACAAGTTGGCAAAGAGGGCTTTCCACTTAGCATCCGCTTGGATCATCCGGTCCATCCGGAAGAGACGAAATCTCCTCATCTTCAAGGGACAAACTTTTTCGATCACGCAAGTGCTTAGCGATGCCCGTAGTCGCATTGTGAAGGCGTACAAGTGTTCTTCCTTAAAGGATGACATCAAAAGTGTCATTTGGGAGCAATATCTTCAGATTCACACCTACTCATAGCAAACAGTGGTGCTCATTGTGATCTGTGTTCTCTGCTTTTCTATGTTAGGTATGTGGTGGGTATTGTTGCTCTAGTGGATATCTTCTCCATGGGTTTTGAGTCCCCCATGTACTCTTTATATTCTTTTGAGTAATAAAGGTCCACGTTCATCAAAAAAAAAAAAAAAAAGGAAGGAAGGAAGGTCGCGGGTTCATCTGACGCATAAGTGTCAGTATATTCGTCAGTTTTTTCTGGCGTTTTAGCACCAATCTATTCATTGTAGTTTGGGTCAAGATTTACATCACTTTTTTTCGTCACATTTTTGGTCAATTTATTCATTACACTCATCGAGATATTGCTGAAATTCATTTTATTACTAATAACTAACATGCCAATACATATACATTCATACTTTCAAAACGGTATGCATTTATTTAGTCAATCTTTGATTTTCAATTATAAACACCAAGCTTGCAACTTGTAAAGTTCCATTTTGCTTTCCAAGATAGAGAATTCCAATGTATCCAAAGAACTTTCAAAATATTGAAGTATCCTCTATATGAAAGGCCAAATGTTATTGTCGTAAATATGCACATAAGGCTACAATTTATTTTTTGGTATGCCTATTTATAGCTTATGGCAATTGTGTGCACATTTGAAGAATAGCCATCATAACTGTGCGACCCATATACAATGAATCTTTTAAGTTTCTTTCTAGTTCCCGATATAGAAACTTTTGATGTATCCAGACGCCCAAATGTTATTATTGCATAAAGCCTGCCTTATTCTCTAGTAATTGTGCTGCTTTTGCATTAAGACTATTTGTAAAGCACAGAATGTGAAAGGGGATGTAATTTATTAAAAGATAACTCTTTGATAAAGAGCATGTGTTGCATAAAAGATTACAGAGCATGATATTTAGATATAAAATTGTTGCACAAGATCTGCCAAAACTTGGAGAAAAGCATGCATAATTATCATTTGCTAGACCTACCTAGAGATAATTGAATGGAGGTTTTTTTGTAGGTACTAAGGTTCACATTTATGAATCTAAATAGGGTGCATAAGCCAAATGTTGCTTATAGATCCATGCACAGTACACCTTGATTTAGCTTTATGTCAACGACCTTGATGTTGCTTTCAAAAACCTATTGAGAAGCAAATTGCATTAGATATAACAGGATTTGTTCATCAACAATACTCACATTTCGCGGAATATTTGTGATATAAAACATAGCCATTTAAATTGTAAGGCTTGTTGTTACAAAGGCTTCTTTTATATGTATAAAGAAAGTTTTCTAAAATTGACAAATGCATGGATCATGGCTAATTTTAGCCTTCATAAAGGTGGAGATAGAAAGAAGATGTAGAAATAAACTTATTAAAATAATAGAATAGAAAGGATTTTTATTATCCAGGAGACCAATCGGCCTATGGGACCCAACAAAAGGGCGCATCAGACGTATTAATGTCTTGGTTAAAAAATCCTCGCCCCAGAGGGTTTTTTGGGAGAGTGCTGTCAAACTATACAAATACACACCATAAGAAAAATATACACACGTCAGGCGAGTGCCCAAGGACATTGTTGATCCCTCTGATCCATGACCACTTGAAGGTATGATCCCAGCATCAGTACTGCGATCGTGCTCAACATCTCATATAACGGTTGTCCGAGCCTGACCAACTCAGTATAGTGTGCTCGGATTTGATAATATGTTGGATAGCTCTGAAGGGTGAGGCATTCGTCTTTTACTGCTCCCACTTGGCAACGTTGACAAAGTCTCTCCTGGAGCGGCTCCCCAATCCATCTCCCTGTCTCAATTTGGAGGCAGTGTGCACCTGTGCAAATTGAGGCAATGGATTTGCGCTTTTTCATGGGCAGATGGGTGCGCAGATATCGTTGCAGGCCCCGCTCCAACATGGGGTTTATTTGGCGGTAATATGCCATCTTGACCTATTCAAGGGAGTAGGCATCCCAGAGCTTGCCGAGGAAGCCGTGTCAAAATACTACCTCAAGCTGTAGCGATCGACCTCCATTTGCACTTGGGGGTGCACCTATACTCTTGCACATTCCATCTAGCCAACCATTGAGCCCTTTTTTCCCGTTAGCAGGCCTTCGAGCACTGAGGCCCCATTGCCATGGTGTAAGCCAGGTTAGGGAGGCGAGCATCGTCAATACTGACCACCTTCTGGAAGTAGATGATGTGACAGTCGTAGGCCCCCCTCTAAAGAGGCAAGAAGCCTGTTTCTTATAACAATATTTGATATGGCACTATGGACTTTACTCCCAGTGCCCGTGCTAAGAAAGCTTTGTGCACCTACTCCAAGTCATTCCAGATGGCAAGGGACATTGGACATGTTCCACTAATATCCTGAGTAGGTGCGACTGGTGGGTCCAATCACACAGTTTCGTTGTATGGCTATTTTTCTGCATGGCATGCGATGCTTTCCAGCCTACTGCCACTCGTAGTTGGATGGAAATGTCCCAGTACATGGTAGACGAAAACATTCCCAAATATTTGTATGCAGGTACCACTTCCACATTCTGGCCCCGATAAGTAAGGGTGGACGCATTTGACTATCGTGTGGATGATATGAGGATCACCTTATATTGGCCAAGTTGACGCGCATGTCAGTCGCCTGGCAGAATGTGTCCATGACATTGGGATGCTAGATGTCTGCCTGAGTGTAAGCTAGGAGGTCCATAACATCATCATATATCAGCTGCCTGGTGATCTGGTGCAAAGTTGAGCTCTGTCGCCTCCATTGGCAGCAAGCCAGCTCTCCAACTGATCGATGTATAGCCTAAACAGTGTGGATGAGAGATGGCATCCCTGGCATACCCTGATACTACTCTCGAATGGCTGGTTTGCCAGTTGCAACTGGCCTGAGCATGTCTCATATAACCTGTATAATGCATTCTGCGGCTCCGCATTCTGCACTGGTCTCGTGCTCCATTGAAAGTTTCGTTGGCGCAATCTTACTCAAAGCTTTTCTTGAGGCATCGTGTCGAAAGCCTTGGCAAAATCAATGAAGCAGCAATACTGGTCTTGCCAATGGTTCTTAATGTCCTCAACCAGAGCCTGCAAATGTGATCAATGGTTGAGTGTCACACCCTGAATCCCACCTGCATGTGGGCTCGCACTTCTGTTGCCTTTGCCCAGTTTGTCAACTGCTGCTCGAGGATCTCCGTTAGTAGCTTTGTGAACACTGAGCTGACCATGATTGTGCGATAATTGGCTAGGCAGTGTCAGTCACCAGCCTTGTAGATGGGGACAACCCTACTAGTGGTCCACTATGCAGGGAAGCCCTCCTGCAATGCCCTGTTGAACATGGCAGTTAATATCGATGCTATAGATGGCCCTACCCACTTGAGTAACTCTGCCTGCATACCATTAAGGTCTGGCGCTTTTCCATTGGCCAGACGCTGTAAGCCCTAGTCTATATCTGCCTCTGTAATTTCCAGCATCGGGCCTGTTGGGAGGGGTATCACTGCTTGTGCACCCTCAGGATCGTAGAGCTATTGCAGGTACTGCCTCCACTGCTTGAGGGTGATATTCCCTATAAGTTGCACTAAAGAAGGACAAACAATGCTCCCAGATTGTGGAACCTCGGGATTGTAGAAACCACATTTAGAAAGTTTGTTTCTAAAGCATAACCATTCTAACCATCTGCAAAACATTCAAATATTGAATATCAGGTCGTTAAGAATGCCAGGCAATGTATTCATAAAGTGTCGTGAAATAACAAGTAAAATAAAATCTCGTTCTTTGCCACATAACAGGGGAGCCAAAAATGGTCAAATGTAAAATTAGAAATGGTCAAATGTGAACAAACCCACATGTTATCTGCAGCCAAATCAATTGCATGTTAGCCTGAGCAAAGCAGCTAGCAGGTACACAAAGAAGAACCTAGTTTTATACATTTCACAATTTTTATCCCTTTATATTCATGCAAAGAGAGATTTAGAAAACATAATAAACTAAGCAATTTACAGCTCTAAGAAGTTCAATCAACAAACTTCCATGTAAGGTTCAATCAAAGAAGTTTCATGTAAAAGCTAAAATCATATGCATTCATGTCATTGCTCTAGCCAAAAATCTTTTTAGCTTATCTGAAACTATTGCAAGTTTGAAAATCAGCTTGAAATCTTATACACATTCAAGCAATCATACACATTCAAGCAACCAAAACCTTGTAGTTGAAGCTTGCACAAAAATGTCTTCCAGCTTTCTGGATAAGGGCACCCAGATTATTATGCGTTAGTACATTCTAAGTAACACATATAATGGCTAAAATCAGAGGCATAAAATTTTGTAGATGACTTCCTCAAAGCTCTTTTGAACAATATCAGACCATCACTTACTTAAAAAATCTTGATTACATGAATGGGTCATTTTGCGATAAATCGAACAGCAAGAAGATCGAATATAAGCAGATCAAAACTCCAGAGCTTTCAATAAATTATTTAATGCAGCGATTTACTGATATGCAGATTCGAAAGCAAGGTTTTGTGCATGCCATGAGGCATTTTACAAAGAATCGATCACCAAATAAGTCGAAAAAATAAACTATTAAGTTGGACCATTTTTTAAAATGTGCAAACTTCAAAATTAGATCCATTCATGGATTGCACATACATAGTCCACATTTTTTAGAAACCACATTCGCGGCCATTTATATAGATCGTCATTATAGATTTGTGCTCATAATGGCGATCCGATGGCTCGGATCGAAGCTATTATTGCAGACCATTGATCTGCGAAATACTCTCCATTGTGCCAAATCAAGACCTAAACCCCAACAGAACTTTCAATGGTGCACATCGCAATGGTTCCAAACATGTATCACATTCTTCTTATAGATATTTACAACCCAAAAGTTTCAAGCACATAACATGTGCTTGACACCATAGCATCAGATCTCTCTATTCGCATGACTAGAATACCCCTTGCTTATCCCACAAGTCGAATACCTTCTTAGTTATCCCACAAGTCGAATACCCCCTTAACTCTTATGCCCCCACCTTGGGGTATTAGGCTCGTCTAAACTAAGTACCTAGTGTGCAAGTCGAATACCCCCTTTGGTTATTCCACAAGTCGAATAAGTCTCAAGGTTCAGTGTTACTACATAGGATTCATATTCGATTCATATGCGATGGATTTACAGCTTGGTTTTGGGTGCATTCGGCCCAGATGATTGCATGCAAGAGGTATTTGGCTTCCGTATTTGGCTTGCATATTTCGATCCAGAGGCATATCGACTTGCAATTTCCACACTGGCATATTCGACATGCAACTTCGGATAAAAAAAAGGGCATATTCGGTTCAAAGTTTTTAGAGATTGAATTGGCAGGTCGAATACCCCCTTGCCAGATTTTTTTATTGGAAATAAACAAAAATATGCAGGCCGAATACCACGCGAAGGTATACGGCTTAGGGTTTCATGGAATCCAAGTCCAAATTCGGAGCCAATATTTCCTTCGTATACAGAACCTTATCAAAGTATGCCAAATTGAGCAGCGCCAAATTGATGATGACGACGTGAGCAAAGAGTTAGAGGCTGCAAGGACCCTTGAATTTACTTCCCCTCCTCCCAAAACCCCGAGTTCTATTACCCCAGCCCAGCAGTGTGCCCCTATAAGAGGGATTTTGCTCAGATGGCCCCGAACCATATTATTCACGAAGAAGAGGACAAGGAGCAAGAAAACGAAGAAGAGCATGCATCTGAAGATGAATTGGCTCCCCTCCCCAGCAAGATCAAATTGTTTTATTTGTATACGCTCGAACCCTTATTCTTTGAGAATGTATTATCCTATGACGAGGGGATCGGAAGGGAGCTTTGGCGGTTCAATTTGTCTTTAAATTATCCAATTGTGGTCGAGAGTCCTCTCTTGAAGGTGGGCAGCAAATCAACCGGCGTAGAATTCCATATCTCGTAGTCGGGTCGTCAAATTTTCGATTTATTGCGGGTGCCCCGTTCCGAGGATTCTCGAGATCGATCTTGAATCGCTTAGGGGCGATTTCTTTGTAAGTGTGTAGCTCATATAGGATCTATTTTTTCACTTTGTAATCTAAGTTCATTTGAGGGTGCTTGCACACTCAATTCCGCCCATAAACGATGTCACCATGTTCTCCTCCACCCTGCCGCTTTTGGCTGTTCCTAAATGGTACCAAACCAGGCACATGTGGTGCCCTCTGACGCATTTTGTCAAGCTAATTCCGGGATCCCCTTTTGGTAAGGCCGTGTGGAAAATCCAAAGATCGCAGCTTCTTCTACTACATACCGGTTAATGCAAGGTAAATTGGGTTTGGAAAGTGGAATTTTTGTTGCATTTCTAGTTCTGGTTTGAATTGATTGCAGCTTGTCCTTTGCAGTGGCCATTGGAGCCTGTTCATTTTGGTGGCTGATCCTTTGGCATGCCAGAAACTCAATAAGCCTTGCCCATGCATATTGCATTTCGATTTCTTCGATCCCCTCCATGCTCCAATACGCGGGTTTATCACTTTGTGAGTGTAACATTTGCTAACTATACATTCATGCCTATCTTTTAATGCCTTGACTTGCAGGTTTTTAAGTGATGTATTTAAGAGGTGGAGGCACGAGGGATCAGCATTGCATAATGCACCAGTTATGTTGATGGAAGCTCCACAGCAGCACAACAACCAGGATTGTGGCATCTATGTCATTGGTTGTGTCGCGAGAAATTCATCGTGGGAAGTCTACAACAAGGAGACAGATGTGAGTTATCATTGTCTTATCTTATGTCTTTTTTGGTTAGCAAATTCATGTAATGTTCATTTATAATCTACTTTCTTCAGATGGTGATCAACCGGGACTGGTTTGCCAAAGAAGACATGGACAATTTGAGAACAGGCTTCTTGGTGATGCTGCAGAAGTTAAGTGACTGTGTAAATGCAGGAAAATCAACCTTCTACTTGCCCGAGGGTAGCAACCAATTCGCACGGCCCGTGACCCGGTTGATGCTGAATGGTCCATGATCTGAAGTCTCCCCAAAACAGGAAAAAATGTTGTTCCTTGTAAAACATGTAAATACACTGCTATGTTTCTAAATATGGCAGTTTTTCGATGGTTAATTGAAGTGGGAACTTGCTTTCCTTTTCTCTATTCTGGGTTCAACCTTGATCTGAATTTGAACACCTCTGGGATCTGAATTTGAACTGAATTTGAACACCTCTGGGATCCCGAAACTTGAATAGCTCTGGGATCCCGAAATTTGAACACCTCCGGGATCCCCAGGGAGCCAAACAATAAAACAACCATTAAAAAAAGACCTTGGGACCATTAAAAGAGAAAGCATTATAATGGTGATCCCGGAGGATGGGATCCCTCACCCACATACCTTCGAAAAAAAAAAAAACCCGTCCGCCAGATGGTGATCCCGGAGGTGGGGATCACCAACACGTGATCCCGTCCTCCGGGATCACCAGCTCGCGGACGGGAAAAAATTTAAAACCATGGGACCTTAAAACCTTGGAATAAAAAAATTAAAAAAAAAACCTCTGGCGCCAGATGGTGATTCCGGAGGTGGGGATCACCAACATGTGATCCCGTCCTCCGGGATCACCAGCTCGCGGACGGGAAAAAATTTAAAACCATGGGACCTTAGAACCTTGGAATAAAAAAAAGTTAAAAAAAAAACCGTCCGGATGGTGATCCCGGAGGTGGGGATCACCAACAAATCCCCCGCCCTCCCGGGATCACCCGGCTTCATGAGGACGGGAAAAAATATGGGACCATGGGACCTTAGAACCTTGGAATAAAAAAAGTTAAAAAAAAACCTCTGGCGCCTGATGGTGATCCCGGAGGTGGGGATCACCAACACGTGATCCCGTCCTCCGGGATCACCAGTTCGCGGACGGGAAAAAATTTAAAACCATGGGACCTTAGAACCTTGGAATAAAAAAAAGTTAAAAAAAACCCGTCCATGATGATGGTGATCCCGGAGGTCGGGATCACCACCTTCATGGACGGGAAAAAATTTAAAACCATGGGACCTTAGAACCTTGGAATAAAAAAAAGTTAAAAAAAAAAACCCGTCCGCCAGATGGTGATCCCGGAGGTGGGGATCACCAACACGTGATCCCGTCCTCCGGGATCACCAGCTCGCGGACGGGAAAAAATATGGGACCATGGGACCTTAGAACCTTGGAATAAAAAAAAGTTAAAAAAAAACCTCTGGCGCCTGATGGTGATCCCGGAGGTGGGGATCACCAACACGTGATCCCGTCCTTCGGGATCACCAGCTCGCGGACGGGAAAAAATTTAAAACCATGGGACCTTAGAACCTTGGAATAAAAAAAAGTTAAAAAAAAAAAACGCCAGATGGTGATCCCGGAGGTGGGGATCACCAACACGTGATCCCGTCCTCCGGGATCACCAGCTCGCGGACGGGAAAAAATATGGGACCATGGGACCTTAGAACCTTGGAATAAAAAAAAGTTAAAAAAAAAACCCGTCCGCCAGATGGTGATTCCGGAGGTGGGGATCACCAACACGTGATCCCGTCCTCCGGGATCACCAGCTCGCGGACGGGAAAAAATTTAAAACCATGGGACCTTAGAACCTTGGAATAATAGAGGTACCTAGCCATTGAAAAAAAAGTCCACTTTACCACTTTACCATTACAAATTGAAATCAAGGGTTAACCGTTGTACAACGGATAGTACAACGGTTGATTCTTGAGTCTATATATATCCTTGCCTTAGTGGTTCTTGCTAGAAAGTAAGTTGGTTTCAATTGAGTTCAGTAGCTAAGTGACAGATGGTGAGGACCCGACAACAAACTTCTGGCCAGGCGGTGCCATCAATGCCCACAGCCTTGAGGATATTCTCGTCCACTTGAATGAAATTCAGGAGGAAGTGGGGCTAGATCTCGCCCAACCCGACAGCATCAAAACGTTCCAAAGTAAGCATGTTGTTGTCTTCCTTCACATTTATGTTCTACTTTCATACTAATCTTTTCAGCCATCTTTTCATGATCCCCTCATGCAGAGACCGTGGAGAATGGGGAATACGAGAGAGACCCTAGACCTCCGGGACAATGATCCCTACGGCCAAGCCACCGGGGCATTGCTTTGGGAATTGAAGAAGTGCATTATCGGGCAAGGCTTTGAAGAATTTGCTAGCTACTTCGACATTGTGCGGGAAGGCAACACCCTAAAAGCCTGCTTCGAGGAAATGTATGCTGCACGGAGGCTGCGAAAGAAGGTTCTAATTGGGGAAGTCCTAGAGGGGTCTGATCCATCCCTATGCGACATCTTCGATCACATCATGTGAACACTACCCTGTGGTGTGCCGGATGTAAATAGCCGAGGACGTCCCAAAGGCATGGCAACAATGCTTGATGTTGATTCAGAATGATTCGGAATTAGAATGTCAGTTTTAGGCCATTGTAAGGCCCCATTGTAACTTATGATTCATTTGAAACATGCAAATGAATTGAATTAAACCATTGAAGCAAAGGAAATAAATAGACCATTTAAAATTACCATTGTACCTTGGGGGGAAAAAGAATTAAAAAATAATCCCGTCCTGCTTTGGTGATCCCTGAGGTGGGGATCACCACACGTGATCCCATCCTCCCGATCACCAAAGAGCGGACGGGATTAAATTGATAACCTTAGAACCATGGTACCTTGGGCGAAAAAAAATTAAAAAATAAATCCCGTCCTCCGGGATCACCAGCCCATTTACCATTTACATAACTTTACACATTACCATTACATTACATTACCGCTTCGAACATCCGTCTGTGCATATGCAGCAGCACGGAGAAATTCTGGAAGACAAATGTGGGATCCCGGAGGGTGGTTTCCGACATCCGAGGTGTCCAGATCTTAATGGTTGGTCCGTGCATGGGCTGACATGTTCAAAACCGCCGCCGCGATCCGTCCCACGCTCGGCACCTTACCACCGCCGATTTTCATGCATAAAGTACGCGTGGGGATCCCGAGGAGGGAATCACACGGTCATCGAACCCGGCGGACAAAGATGGTCCCACGGCCACGGTGGTGATCCCGAGATCGGGGATACGCGTCGATATCGGACGCCGATATCGGCCCTGTGGTGGTGATCCCGAGGCGGGATAACGCTGGTGTCTCGGACCGCCGATATCAGCCGTATGCGGTGGTGATCCCGAGGAGGGAATCACACCGATATCGAACCCTGGCGGCAAGATGGTCCCACGGCCCACGGTGGTGATCCCGAAGGGATAACGCTGCCGACATCGCCCCACGGCAGTGATCCCGAGGCGGGATAACGCTTACCGATATCGGACCGATATCACCGTATGCGGGTGATCCCGGAGGAGGGAATCACGACCTCAGGTATCGGTGATCCCGGAGGCCGGGATCTCCACGGCTGATTTCGGTACCGCTATCTGGCCATCGCGGCGGATGGACGGATCCCGAGGCCGGATCTCCATGGTCGATTTCGGCATCGCTATCGCCACGCTGGGGATCTCGAGGTCGGATCACAAGATGGTGATCCCGAGAGCGGAACACCACGGACGCCCGGATGCGTCGCGTGGGACGCCCGTATTTTCTACAGTCACTTCACGCGGTGTCGTCGAAGACGGAAACGGGGGTCCTGAAACGGATTCCTCGAGCCCTAGTGGTGATACCGGAGGCCGGTATTTTTTCCTCCGGGATCCCCGAAACCAGGGTAAGACTATCCTGAGCCCGCCCTGGGTATGTGGTGAGCAGCCAAGGGTTTTCTAAACCGGTTTCCTGCAGGTTTCAGCATCGCCATGAAGCCGCCCATGGGCAGGCCCTCCATCGGGTTAAATCTGTGATGGCAACACTTTGGTTTGGCCCAAACTTTGCTCCCTGTGTGTCGCAAGCATAAAGCCAGTTAATTCCGGTCCCTTTTCAATAAATAGTACAGATATCAGATCTGTTTTGCAAATCCATGCCTTCCGTTTCAATCAGGTGGAGAAATCCATCGTTTGCCTAAAATTTAGAGCTCGCCTTCATCAAAACAACGACCTTTTTTGAGTTTGATCCTAGTTTAGCGCTTCCTTCCATTAGCATATTAGAGTATGCATAACAATTGGAGTAATTCCCATAACCCATTTAAACCCCAGCCGAATCCCATCTGCCTGCCACAAAGAAAGAGAAATTGTGGCACTGATTTGTTCTATTCTAGGCACAACCACAAACTGTTGAGCAGTGCCACAACTATGGCGGAGGTCAGATTTGCACCATTCAAGGCTGCAATGATTGCCATTGATCCAGTTTCAATTAATCCACTTCTTTGTGGTACTGTATTCACAAGCTCCTCTTCTATATTTTCCTTCAAGCCACAGCAGTGCCACAGCTATGGCGGAGGGCGGATTCATGTATTATTTATGTATTATTGTAGTGTATGGGCACCAGTGTGCCTAAATACTGTTTTAACCCATGGTGTTAGGTGAAGGGGCGTTCCTATTAAATGGGGTCAATTTGACCCCATGCTGACCCCATACAGGTGGCTCGGATCTTCCCAGCCAGCATATTCTGTAGAAGGTGCCGTCATCTGACGGCCCCAAAACGATAATACAACCCAAAAACGATAATACAACAGCACGTGATCTCTGATAACCAAGATCAATAAGGAAACATTAAGCTTTTGATGCCAGCATTGAGGTGCTTGTTAAGGCCATAGAGACTATTTTCAGCTTACAAGACATAAGTAGGATACTCTTGAAACCCTTGGGGCTGCTGCATTTATATTTCCTCCTTCAAATTCCCATTAGGAAATGCAGGCTTAAAATCAAACTGGAATAGATGCCAGTGTGCTGCTAAGGCCAAAAACTGCTCATTATAGTCAAACCCCTCCTGTTGAGTAAAGCCTTTAGCCACAAGTCTTGATTTTTATTTAGACAAAGATCCATCAGAGTCAAATTTGATGAAACCTCCTATGTATTTTTTGCTTATGAAGCATAGTAATTTCTTCTTGTGTAGCTTGGAGCCAATGAGCAGCTTGAGCATAAGCCGGTTCAACATATTCTTGAACTTGAGCCATGAGAGCAAAATTACAGGAAAATTTCAAAGGTGAGAGACCTGCTAGTCTAGAGATCTTCTTAGACTTCCATTTGATGAAGCTGGATAATTAGGACTCCAGTTGGTGAGTAAGGTGTGCTCCTATGCGATTTGATGCTAGTGATATGGCAGGAATGTGGTGGTCCTAAAAACCTTCAGTTCAACCAAAGAAGGTGAGAAAAAGAGAGAGTTGGCAGATTCTGACAATGCCCAAATTGTAGTCACCCAAATCAAAGAGCCAATGAACCAAACTGGTCGACAAAAAGGTCCACATGTTATCAGCAATGAGAGGCAGAGATGATACTGCTCCAATATGAGTCCAGAAATGCAGGAACAAGAATAATGAAAGCTGGCAGTTGTCCACAATGGATTGCAGAGTGCTGCAAGATATCTTGCTGACATATTCCTATTCTTTTTCAGGCATAAATATTCGGGTGTTTTTTTGCTGGTGGTGTACAAAAAAACGAAATTCAAGCACTAAATCAGCACCTTCATAGATAACATGTGTGATCGGGGCTTCACATTACTAATATGCTCATTATGTTATACATAACTAAAGAACATCCTAATATTTTTTGAAGGGCAATGAAGGGCAAGGGAAGGGCAATGAAGGGTAGCTTGAAGGGCAATCAACACCCGTTAAGCACCCTATGTCCTGGACTGCTTTATTGTACACCACCAATAAAAAAAGACCCATTCATGAAAGACCAGGACATAATAATGCTTTTTAAAACGTTTTGTTACCAACGGGACTCAGCTGAAAATCCAAGCAACAGCATCGATAATTTTAAACTAATGTCAATATTGAACTAGCCTGCATGATTCCTTTCAACACTCTGCATCCTAACCTAAAAAGGTAAGTATTCAATCCAATTTTTAAGCTCATAGATCTTGGGATACTGAAAGATTGATTCTATCTATTCTCCTTTTGCTCCGCATAACCAACTCTTAATTTCAGCTGTTGAACAATATAGCAAGTAGCAGTAAAAGACTAAGGGTGCAACAGGCCATTGAGCCTGCCTACGATTAAGAATAAGAAGTTAATAAAGAGCACCCATAGAGGCAAGATAAATGATAACTAAGCTGGAATAGGATGTATGCTATCAGAGTTGAAAGCTTTGAACTTGACTTAAGGCTTGAATCAACCTAAAGCTGCAACAAAATCTACTAACAGATAGTATGCAGCCACATTCAATGAAAAATAGAACTTTCTGAGGTACCTAGCTTGCAAACTTTTTCAGCAAGCACTCCAAAATAACGTGTTACTTGCTATCTTAGCATTTGAATACACTCCTGAAGATCATTTGCTTCCTGTCTAAGCTCCAATAACTCGGTCGTGCAACCTTGAATATACAATCGAAAACAAAGATATGTTATCATTTAGACTTCATAATAACATGGATATACTAGTCACTGATGTCCTAATGCGCCTCTGCAAAGTAGAAAAATGACCATTGTTCCGTCATTTACATAAACACACACATACCATCAAATCCTCTCTCATTTGGACACTTTGCTGATAACTGGGGCAGATAATTTCATCTTTGGAAGCTAGTAGGTGAGAGCGCTAGTTGGATACGCAGGGGTGAACTGTATCATTAACTTCATCTTCATCACTCTACCCTTGAAATCCAAAGAAATCATAACTCCCTCCATTTTACTTTTTTTGCATATTGAAAGACCACCCCCGCCGGACTCTAAAAAGATTGGCAAGTATAGAACCCAGCATGGTCGTGGTTCAATAACGTAGCAGGACGAGGAGCACACCTTGGATGAAATCTCCAAATTACATGGAGCAGTCGAACAGATAAACGAATAGGACTGGATAAATGGGTTTGATGATTCAAAATAATAAAAGCTGCATATCCTTGCTTAAGCGACAAGATGGGACCAAATGCAAATGTGCACACATTGTTTGCGAACTGTTTGCAAAAACACTATTTGCAAGCAATTGCACCCACTAGCATAAAGAACAGGAGGCTTGCGCAGTTTTAGGCTTGGATTCAGTTTTGCATTTTAGTAGGTTGGATTAGTGAATTCAAAATCTCATTTATATATTAAAAGCTGGATCAAAACAATGAAAACCAATATGGTAGCCATTAAAATAGAATATGCATTTATGGTTAGGCACACCAGAAGGATTTAACATGGTATTATATATTTTTTTTTTTTAATTGAAAGATGCTTTCATTCATAATGGTTTATGTGTACAACTTAATTCTATGTGATATCAAGACATCCACAACGTCTTAAGGACTGTGCAGAGTTAATCACATAGCACAAGAGGTGGGTGAAAGTGAAACATGTCAATAACTTAGGGACGTACGGAGGGCGATTTTCCTACCGTAGAAGGTAGGGAAGAGGGATTTACTGTGCTTGGCGTCTTTCTATTCTGACTGTATATCACAATCATGCAATTCTGCAAGATGCATGCTCTAGTCATGTACAACTACCATACATGTTAAAGACATAATTGTCTATCGCAAGGTCACATTAGAATTTTTGCAATGCAAGCATATACTTTCATAACTTTTGCAAGGGCTGTCGAATCAGCACATGCACTAAAGGCGCAAATAAAAGTAGTTGTACTTGCGTAAAGCACCAAGCTTTTCATAAAATAGCTCAAGGGCACACTTATTATTTTTCTATGCTCCAAATACTAGGATTACGATAATATGTTGAGATTTTAAAAATCCATGAGATAACATTTCTTCTGGGTATTTTCGTAAATACCTAGAAGGCGTCTATCTTATCCTAGCGATAAATTTCTTCCTAAACTACCATATTGCCTTTACATCCTGTATGAGGGGCAATATGGTGATTTTGAAACTTACAAAAACTTGGTATGAGGAGCAATATGATATGAGAGGCGTTTTGGTAATTACCAAAACTTGAAGGAGCATTGTGGTAGTTTCCCTTGCTTTAAAAGGTAAGAAATGAAATGGATGTTGCAGTATTGTTTCAGGACCGGATGAAGAATCCTTACCCAGTTTGCATGACGTATATCATTACACAAAAGTTCTGGATGAAGTAATTTAAAAGGACATTTTATGCATTACGGATTCACTCACTCCACATATTACAAACAACAGAGTTCCAATCTCTTCAATTCGAGAACCAAACCACTACTTGGACAACATTGTGCTTATTTTTAAATGCATAGAAAGTAAGTACAAATAAACAGAAAAGCAAGAAGGAAACCATAAGAAAAAAAGCAAAATGTCTTCAGGTCAAAGCAATGTGGATTTTCTATTCTCTATAGACAAACAATTCTTATATACTAGGTGTGTCTTCCATTTAGTTCTACTTCATGCCTCAGTTCAATCTTTGGTTGGCGAATAGAGCAAGCGATCCAACACTTTGTAGTTTTAGCAGGTTAGCCCTTTTCAATGCATCATCTTAATCTCACAGTAGCGATCTGAAAAAATGGAACATGACATCCCACAAAGTACTTAAAAGTGTGTATCCAAGAGGGCAGACCACCATCATTGTAAATAAATCTCCTTTCTGGTAACTTTATTGCCACACTTTGTGTTGGCTAATGGCTCATTGGCGTGATTCATTCGGCATATAATAAAAATTATTAGCTTTCAGAATCCACCATCTGCTTTCTGTTCCATGAATACCCAAATGGTTGGGAATTAGTGGGGAAACAAAGGTTCAAATAATAAATAAAACAATTACATTAGCAATTCTAGGCTGTTTTCTTTAGTCTCCTGACAGTTTCTTATTGCTCTTTAGGAAGGAAGTCATAAATGACACTGCATATCTATGTGGTAATGGGAACAGAAAGGAACTCAATCTGAGGGACCCAACATATTTTTTGGTACAATCCACTCGTCAAACTCATCCGTATAAAGAATATTAAGGCTCATGCATGCATCCTGGGTTATAAAGTCTATTCGCTTCTAGAAGAAAGGTAGGAATTACCAATTCAAGTTATTGCAAAACTCATATCTTCAATGTTGTTCCCTTCTTATGGGCTTTCTTTGCAACTGCTGCGGCTTTATCATATCCAATTTTCTATAGCATTGATGTGACATTGTCAGACTTGAACAAGACATTTAGCACAATTCAACTACCCAAGAGAACTTACCAGATTCAATGAGCTTACCAGCATTAGTAGACTATTATGTGTTTGAAAATAAACCACTGCCAAGGTTAACAAATGGGATGGAACTAGTCAAATTCTTGTTTCAAAAAGAACCCATGCTTACTTCTTGCAATAGCTTCTCAATTCGTTCACAATTTGGCTCAAGACCCAAGATACAATTCTTTCTAAAAGAGTCGGCAACATCTCCAAGCAGCCTTAAGGACTGCAAATTTCAGTTTTTCACATCAATGAATGAACTTCAAAACCCTGCTCTTATAGATTAAAGCCCAATTTTGGTACTAGTAGCAAGTTATCAGCAAGAAGTGGTTTAAAAACATTGAACTCAAAGTGGCCACTAATGCCACCAATGGCTATTCCAACATTGTTGCCCATTACCTGGATGCATAAAATGCACATTAAAATGATGAAGATTATGTGGCAAGTTTCTAAATTACCTTTGCGCAAACCATAGTCAATGCCTCGCACTAAGTTGGATTGACCTTGCCTTGCCGAGAGAGGCCATTGTCTTATTAGTACAAGACAACCACGTTTATTTTGTTAGGAGGCTTACAGACATAAAATCATTTTCTGGCAAGATTAACTCTCCTAGGCCGCAATGAGGTCCACCAAAACAGTAACCATGCCATTATCCATAAGCCATATCAACATCTAGTTCTAAATATACCTTCCAAAACAACGATATTGCAAGGCACATTAAGAAGTATATCATACACAATGTATGTATGAAATAGAAATAGACCACATCAGAAAATATTGTTGCACAGTGTGGACAAACATCGGTTTATTTCACAAGGTGTTTTTGCGTAGTATACATGAAACATCAAGTTTAGTTTCTCTTTCATAATGCTCAATTTTCTCCTATGCATTTGCCCATAAATTCTCAATGCATTTAATATTCGCTTACTCAAGAGTCACTATGGCTTTAAATGATTTTTTGTTTGAAGGATGAAAGCCAAAGAGTTTACTAATCAGATAAAAAGTACAAAATTACATGTCTCATCTAACTGTGAAAGCACAAAAAGATGCCATGGGAGCACGAGCCTGGAGCACAATGTACTTACTCCAGAATAGGAGACTAACGATAAGAATCAATTCGAAGATATTGAATCCAGATACGTTCCATCATTTCTGATTCCAGGAAGGAACACACGTAGACTGTCAACATATTTTTCTGGGCCACCGTAATAACACCGCGTGCAGATGAATTAATGCCCTGAAAGATGTGGTGTCTGCGACGCTCCTATATCGACCATAGGAGCCAACCGGAACCGAGATAGAATGCCCTTTGTTTAGCTGCAGGCCATGCGTTGGGATAGGATGCCAAGTGGATGCATCGGCAGTCCAGTGTACTGTTAAACAAACCTTATAACCAGGACCACGTTGGTTGAACCTCAGGACAATCAAAGAGACAATGCTCAAGAGTCTCAATGTCTGAAAGACAGAGCGGGCATATTGCAAATATGCGAGGATCATAGCGATGTCGGAAGGCATTAACCCGCAGGCACCTGTGGATAACCTGCCACCATAGTACAGAGACTTTAGGGTGGAGCAACCTATCCCAAAGCCATCGCCATGTACGGCACAAAGTGGGCTGTGGAACCTGTAGGTGTCACCCATCTGGCAACTGGAGGGGTTGTGGTGCTAAAAGAAGGCGATATACTGATCTGACAAAGTGCTTGCCTTTGTGAATATTTTCATGACAGTCCCATGGCACCCTTTCAGCAGCACCAATTTGCACTATAAGAGGCAAATTTTCTGCGACCTTCTCCCATAGAGATACATCCCAATGAGAGAGCAGGAACTTTGCTTGAAATTCAGGCCAAGACAGTAGGCGACCCACTTCATACCATGCTTGAATAGAGACTACACCTACAAGAACCCATCGTCTCTGTGTAAGGGGATGAACTGATGCTGCCAATGGAGGTGCTGAGGGGTCTAGAGGCAGTGGTGCCCACCACCATGGAGTCTCCAATAGGGTGTGGATAGCGGGGCATGGCCAGAAAAGATGGTTGACCACCTCCATGCTGTCAACAAGCCACGCAAAAATGGAAAAGCACTTGGAAAAGGCTGCAGAGTCTGAAATAAAGCCCAAGGTAGGACTGGTTTGACAACCTTTTTGTTTAGAGGGATACACTGACTAAGAGCTTGTAAGAAGGCGTAAGCCAGGAGAGTCATCCTTCACCATTCAGGAGTCTCCAAATGAACTTTGAAATAAAAACTTTGCTCTGCAGTAAGAAGTCCATCATACCCAGACCACCTGCCCATTTTGGAAGGATGCACTTCGACTAAGGCACCTTGATAACACCACCTTCCTCAGTACCTGCCTATATAAAGTTCCGAACTATTGCAATGAGCTCACACACTTTGATCTGTGGGGCTTAGCAGTAAGGATGCCATATAAACATGAGTACTACTAAGGACTGACTTGGCCACTGTAATGCGACCCGCAAGAGACAACTTTGCGGTGGACCACTAGAACAAGCGCTTCTCCAAACCCTTAATGATCTCCTCCCATGCAGCTCTTGTAGTAACATGGATGCAACTGGAATCCCCAATAACTTGATGGCATGTCCATGCGCAAGTAATTTCCATGGATAATAATGAACACACGCCAGGGCCGGAGTATCCAATGTCCATAAAGCTGTACACTTCTGCCACCCCATCTATTTGCCCAGATCTGGCCTTCTTTGTATCATCCTTCTGAAAGTGAAGCTTGACTGGTAATCTATGTTTGAGAATCTTCTTAGAAATGCATATAAGAAACTTTCTCCTCCAATTTTGCAAAGATTCAATATTTTACCATTATCTTCTTGCCAAACCTGATCCCCAAATGCCTTTGGGACATTCAAACCTTGAGGGACAATTAACAATGTGGGCATCATATGGGCAGGTTAAAGCTACTTGATGGGAAAAGACTTATTGATATAGCTGAACTGCATTGCTCCTGCGGAAAGATGTATGGTTGAGTCACTTTGCCACTAAACCATCTCCTGCAAAGATAACTATTTGGAATGTTGAAGATTAAATATTATAAACCTCGATATGCATAGCACTAGCCACATAAAAGGCCAAAAAGCAAGGTGGCAACAATATCCCACCAAGGTAACTACTTACCAGATGGTCTCTGATTTTGACTGCTGATCTCATTATTGTAGACCCTAGCCAGCATAGACAACTACTTTAATGAATGAACTCACATAAAATTGGTTTAATGGGACATCCAAGCCTTGAGGGGCAGTTAACAATGTGGGCATGATATGGACATGTTAAAGCTACTCAATGGGAACTGACTTAAAGCTACTCAATGGGAAACGACTGATTGATCATAGAAAATAGCAACAAGATCGCTCCTGCAGGAAGATGTATGGTTCAATCACTTTGCTACTCAACAATCTCCTACAACAAGATTATTGATTAAATACCAGTTACCTTCAGTTTGTCAGCGAATTATGACGAGTACAAAAAGCACATTCAAAATCCAAGGTTGTGATAACAACATGTTCTTTCATTATAAAAGGACCAAGATTTAACAAATATTAGCCTGATAAGCTTGAATCAGAATGAAGGATTGTAATTATGATTCTCCATTGGCTGGAGATACCTTCCTCTTAAGGTATAGAGAAATGCCAACTATATCCAGATCACATAAGAATTATTTTTCTGTCTATGTTGTAGCTCAATCTCCTGCTGAAATTCATTGCCCTATTGTAACCTGCTAGATAAATTAGGTCTTGCCATAAAGCATTGTCCAAATAAATCCTTCTATTGGCAGTTGTATTGTGGCAAAGTGGTTTACCTGCAACAGATCATGCCATATAAGTTGATAGCATGCCAGTTTCGCAATTGCTGCTGCTAAGTTGTATTGAACCGCTGCAAATCATGCCATATAAGTTGATAGCATGCCAATTTTGCAATCGGTGCTGGTAAGTTGTATTGAACTGGTCTTTTAGAAAGTCCAAGGAGCTGAACAACCTAGCTGTCAGTTGAGTATCCTTCATTTTCGAAATTCATGCATCTGAAGCATTTAAGCATTTATTTAACATATTGTATGGGTCCCAACTTCATCTCCACTAAGGAAGTTATTACAGAAGTTTTACCCTTCATGTTATTTATTTAGTTCTATCTGTATTCTGGTGATTTGTTAAATATACAGCTTCATGGTGATTTGTTAAATATACAGCTTCAAGCACATCCTGAGGCTCTTTGATTTCATGTCTTGGAAAGCACAAGGGCATTAAGTTATTCACAAACATGTATTGTCAATTTTAGTTAGCTTTAACATCAATGTCCATGTTATGGTTACTTGTTCCTCCACAGATAATGCCTCTCGTTTATTGACAATTTGGCACTGGGAAAGATAGACACATGCAAAGGGCAACCTGTACTGTACGTACCTATAAAGAAACATCCCATTTTATAAACAGTTAAGGTTTCAGGCTTATGCAGAAAGATGGACGAAGTTAATAGATGAAAAATAGTTGTCCCATCTACTTGAAGATGGATAAAGGCATAAAAAACCGAACATGCTAGAAGTGATGCTGCAAGCTCCTGAGACCATCAACATGTTATTAGACACTGCATGTTCAACAGATTATAATGATCAAATACAAAATTTAAATAAAAACTAAAAAATAAGCTGCACACCTCGAAAAGTATTACACCACCACTTTCTTTTTGTGATAAAAGTCGCAAATGAAAGAGTCTGCACAACACATTACTTAAGTTGCTTGTATACTCCACATATTTGTTTAACAGACAAGGCAAACGAAGTGCCAATTGAGCCATTGCAGGCAATATAATGTAGAAAAATCCTTCTGATACAGAGGCAGAAAGCTGAAAAGTAAAATGAAACTGACAGCATATAAAGGCATCCATTTATTGAGCTAAAGATAGAAATACCTGATCGAAAAAGAAGGCCCCATAAAACACGAGTAGGCATTGCAAAGTCGGGATTTCATTATGGCCTGAAGAAATCCTGTGAACCATAACTCTGTTGTAGATCATATCAGAAAATCTTGCTTTTAGCACATTGCTGCAGATCAAAATCCCGATGTAGATCACGAAGATACCCAACTACAGGAAATAATGCGGGCTAGGATAAGGGCATACATCTTCTTCAAGGACAGCAGCAAAGCATCTTCTTAAAGTACAGCAAAGACAACGGCATAAGTCGTCTTCAAAGAAGTGTTTAGGGCATGGAATCAATGCATGTAAAATGAAGCAAACCAAAAAGGCTTAGGCTAAGAAATTAATGAGTAAGAGAATCTGCTTTTATGCTTCCGATTCTTGTAACGCAAAATGAGCTGATTCATGATCGCCCTGTTCATTACACGAGAAATAATTTCTGGGGTGATCGTTACCTACACATTAAGAATGTGAGTCAACATTTCATCTTTGGAGGTAGGGCATCATAGGCTACAATCACCATAACCAGAGCACGACATTTTGAAAAGACACTACAGAGCAAATTTTCAAGGCCGTCCCTTTCGTTAGATCAAAATCTAACGTTATAAAAGAGGTACAAGTCATTTTTATTACACGTGGATAGGCTAGGCTTCAAGATAACGTGAACCCAGGGTTTGGATAGGCTAGGCTTCAAGATAACGTGAACCCAGGTTAGGCTGTTGCGCTAAAAATTTCATAGTACAAAAAGGAACCTCTCAAAAGACGAATTAGGGTTTCTCGGTAGCGGACTAGGTGGCACCAAGTAAATAGGTAAAGTCCATGGGGTATTCTTTTGGTGGAAAAGGCGTGGGGTGGCGAGCTCGCAGGCCGTGAGCGGCAAAGCCACGCGCACTGAAGCCTCTTGCCTCTCTGCCCCCAGGCCTTTCTGTCAGCAAAAATCCCAGCCACATGATGCCACGTCCGCAAAAGTATATAATGTTTTTTTGAGCAATAGCCTAACCTTGAGTGACAATGAAAATATCATTATCACTTTCTTTATGGTTAACATTTCTATTGTGAATTCCTGGCCCTCAGATTATGGAAGGTTCTATGGATTTTTTTGCATCCAAGACCAACGTATTTTGCTTCTTAAAGACTCTTCCATAAACCAGTGGTGCTAAAAGACCATTGCCTTTTCCTGTTTATTAAAAATTCATTTCCAATGGTGCAAAATACCAAGGCTACAGAGAATAGAGCATGAAGCTCTCGCAGCCGAAGGCTAGGGTCGTGACCATGGCCTCAAAAGAACCCTCGTTAGGATAAGAACACAACATTCCAAGCTTTGTAAAAGCTTTTTTAAAGTGTCTATTTGAACAAAATGCGTGCAACATAAATTCAACATTTACTGATGTTATTTATGCGCCTATACTTTTGGTTATTGTATGTTCGGCCATACAGTTCTTTCATGTTAAAAAATAAGAAGCTGTTGGTGGTAGCATAGACCGCTGCTTACGGTTGAACTTGAGCTTTTCTCTTAAACCTTCATCAGGCTAGGACATCTATTGCATCACATGTTGTAGCAATCCAGGGTTATGAGACGCCTTTGTCTTTGTAGTTTTATACAGTTTTAATACAACAAAATCAACTATAGAACACTTTGAATCTTTGTCTTTGTAGTTTTATAAGATCAACCGAAGAACATTCTGAAATCTCCAGCTTCCTTCTGATCAACAAACATAGTCATTTGTTAAGTGCATCGTTTAATTAACCATCTAATAAGAAGGAAACAAGGTGTTGCGCACGGAGGGTTGCCCTCCATGGCCGGAGAGTGAAGTGGCTTAAGTTGCACTTGATCATGGGCAATGATAGGATCATCTTAAATGATCCTTAAGCTCAAATCCTTATGGGGCCATGATCGAGTGCAAGGTACGGATCATCTTAAATGGTCCTTAAGCTCAAATCCTTATGGGGCCATGATCGAGTGCAAGGTAGTAGGGTAACCTTGAGCTAGTAGTTCGGTTCAAGGAGGTAGTTAGGGGAGTGGTCCCCTAAAACCACAAATTTATTAACTAAACTAACGTAATGTGCTACTTGTGCAGGCCAGTGATAGGGGAGCATAGACGAGGAGCGCATTACGTGGAGATGGGGAAGCATGATTTAGACTTAAATTATGAGCCCTAATAACTACTAGTGCAACCATGTGATCTACGTCCCGGCTACAAGATGCCCGGCCATCTTGATGCAATAAACAATGCAAAAGGGCAGAGAGATCTGGCCAAACCAATGAGAGACATTTATGAAGTGGATAAAACCATCCAACAGAAAAACTCAATGCCAAAAGGACGAGAGATCTCTTTGCTAGTATAAGGGTGAAAGCCTAGGTCTTTTCAAACGGAACCAATTGCATGTGAAGCGAGCACCACAAGCAATCCATGCAAAAGTGGACATTCATGTAACATAATAGGTAACGGGACAAATTGAATACTGGAATGAAAGGAATGGACTCAGGCCTAATCAAGCATAAAAGTCCAAAGGAACCAATATAGAACAAAATATATGCATACTAGTTAAGGTGCCCAGCGTTGCTGGGCATAAGCTAAAAACCTGTAAATGATAAGGCAACAATGTTATTAAGGTTCAATTAGTTATCTGCTTCTATGCCTCGATATTTGAACCCAATTAGGCTATTGCAATATTCTTTAAAGAACCTTCTTATCTAGCCAACAATCGCCCTCAAATGTGTCATAGACAATAGCAACATTTTGTCCCAGCCATACTATTATAGCCATGTTACTATTCTAGTCTATCTGAGTCTATTTGGCAACTTACAATCATGCCTTGTGTTAACATGAGAATGTTGCATAAGAGCAGGTATTTATTTTTTCTTTAAATCAAACATTAAACTATTGATTTTTGCAAATTCTAATATGTAAATTCGAACATGGGAGCGATCAACTACTGACTATAATAATATAGACTTCCATTGTCTAAGGCAAAATGCCTTCAAATATATGCCTCAATTCCTAAAGGCAAATGTTCAAAGTTCTATATTGTTAAGATGAATGTGAGAACTATTGCCAAGGAATCAATGAATGGTCTTGTTAATATTCATATACTTGTTAATAAACATATACATTTGTGGTAACAAAGATTTGACCTATATTGCTCTACAATTATGGGGGAATGTTGGCAGCACAAAATAATGGGTGATAGTTTTACTCGCTGATAGAGTGAGTTTGTGACTATAGTTGGCAGGTCAAAATAATGGGTGATAGTTTTATTTGCTGATAGAGCGAGTTTGGAACTATAGTTGATTATAGGAAATTCAAAACGAAGGCTGTGAAATTCATGTACATAGACTATGTCAACATGTTGCCATCATGAGATGTCAACAATTTATGTTGCGAAAGTAGCAGACATCTCATGTTATCATGCTTAAAACCAAGAACGAACATTCCATCCTTAAAATTGCTGCCCTCTTCGTGCATTTCTTTGCAGTTACCATATCATGCATTCCTTTGTAGAAAAAAAACAAAAGCACACAAAGCAAGCTTGCCATATTTAGATTCTTGAAGTTAGTTAAAGTGTTGAACACATAAGCTAAGATGTGCAAGATAAACTAAGATGTAATGGTGGTTACATGTTGACAACAATCATTTATTTTCTACCAATCTGATTCTTTTGCTAAGTCCTTGCCATTGTGTTGTTAGGCATAATTTAGTAATCAATCTGCCACAATTTAGGCATGTCAAGAACCTCATTCCATCTTTTTCTATTTTGTAGAGCATGTTATGAAGATATAAAAGATCTGAACAAACTTAACAGAAATACTTATACACCTTACCGGCAGATATGATGGTGAAGGATTTGTTGTAAAAATTATTGCAACATTGTTATATGAGACACCATATTTACCACCATTTATACTCAGATTTTCTATAGCATCAATGTGAAACCACATTTTCCACCATTGAAGTCTAGTTCATACAAAGACTTAATTGTTAAAAACGATGTAAAAATGGTTCTAAGATCCCTAATTGGTGGGAGCTGCCGAGAAGAAGAGTTTGGTCCTGATGTGGTCCCTTTATCATAAATGTCTATACCATATGATTATTGAGTTTTCAAGCCTGTATCCGTATAGGCGATCCTCCGCTGCTCTGTTCCATAGTCAAAACCCTAGAGGTCAGAAGAGGCACAACTAAATTTCAAATCAAGTTGACCAATTACAGAATTATTTCTAGATTGCAAAGTACTCTTCATATTTTGGCTCTGCACATCCATCTTGGCTTGCAACTGTTTGCATCATCGAACCAAGCTGCAGAGAGTAATACAGTAATGTTAGCCTTGTGCATTCCCTCCATTATGTGGTTATCAATTGGCTTAAAAAAATTTACCTCCTTTATATCATTTGCCGTAACGAGTTTTCAACGGATGTGTGCTGGCAAGACCCATCAATCTGAAAGTTATACAAAGCAAGAGGATCAGTTAACTTCTTACTCTAATAACACCAACCATGAGAGGTAACGACTTTACCTTGAAAATGTTACCTTATCATATTCTTGTTCCCTGACTAATCCAAAGTCAGGGGGCTGCAAAAGTTAAGCACAAATTAAACTTTGTAATCTATGAAAGTATTGCATAGAGCATCTGCAAAAGAAAAGCATACAACATTGACAGCACGTAGTCCATCAAATATTACTCACAAAGACAAAATAGACATGGCACTAACAAACCAACTTAAACAGAATATAAGAACGCAAATGGTGGTCTAATAGAAGCAGGGGAATATAGAAAATAGAAGAATAGAAATCAGTTGGCCATAGCTTTACCCTGAGGAAACCACCATACCCTATTGTGCGTGGTGTGCACTGAATTTGATGAGACACAGATTCGACAAAAGCACCATTTTCGTGCTTTAAAAATGTAAATGCTCAAAATCTCCCAAGCACTACAAAGTTTTTACCTTTGTTCTGAAAGAATCAAACCATCGCTTTGCTCCAACAAAGTCAAGACTTTTGTAATATAAAGCCAAGTCCGTAATACATCAGTCAGAGTGTTTGTTGATATGAATGAGATAGCCACCCAAAACCCGTACTTAATTTGTTATGTGATCCAAAATGTGATAAACATGTGAACCCTAAGAGCCAAATAGAAGCAACCATGAAAATAAAGCAATTAGATATATGACGAATCAAGCAAAGAATGAATGGCATGCCAAAAATTGTTAAAGTTAACATTTCTATTGTAGCTACCGGATCCGTGTTCTAAGCATTCATAACTTCGCTCCATCGGCATTAATCCATCCGAGCTCATCGATTCAATATCAACTTTCAAAATCGAAATTGGAACTCCAAAGATTTGTGTAATCGGCTACTAAGCATGCAAACATCATCTCTTCTGGGCGGTTTCTTCTAATGCGTAAAAAAAACCTAAGAAAAACGCCAACATCCAACCTGAACTCCAAAGATTTTAACTTCATCTCCTCACGCAGCTTTCTTACGATGTAGAAAGCGGGCTCCATCATCCATTCTTTCCTTCCACGATCTTTGCAAGGGTAGGATAGGGTAACAAAAGCCACAAATACCGGGCATTTTCGAAAGCATTCTAGGAAGTGAGGGCTTGGCCAACCGAAGCTTCTAGGAAGTGAGGGCTTGGCCAAATCGAAGCTTTTATAGAGTCGATGTTGGTCAAAGAGGAGATGGCCATCGCCCGAGCATAATCTTCGCAAAGCATCTAAAAGCGTATTTGGTTTATTTGGGAAAGATGTAGGCGCCAAAGATATGGATTCAAACACTAGATCATCTCGAATCGATTCAAGGGCATCGAGAGTGCACGAAAAAAAGACCTCGCCCGAGCATAATCTTCGCAAAGCATCTAAGCGTATTTGGTTTATTTGGGAAAGATGTAGGCGCCCGAGATATGGATTCAAACACTAGATCATCTCTTTAATCGATTCAAGGGCCGAGTGCACGAAAAAAAAAGACCTCTCCCAAGTTAGCCGGTTTCGAGCCGGCCGCCCACCAAATGTAAGTGACCTAGCATTTACAAATGACTCATAAGTTTTTAGCAGTCACCAGCATATCCTAGGGATATTCTAGCATATACCTAGGATATGCCAAAAGCCCACATAAACAAGGGTTTGCCCCCCTAGGGGCAACCCAAAAATTAATATTGCAATTTCAAATAATCAAAGTGTTCTATTGGGTGGTTTGGGTGATGTGTATATCATATCATATCATACCACATATATGTTCTTATGTTTGTCGCGCTCAATCCGATCGTTGATCCGAGATCCTACGGCTCACGTGGCTTTGGGGCGTATCGTACGGCCCAGATGGCTTGGGAGTTTGTTTGTAGATTATATGTAAGCGATCCTACTGTCCAGGTTGATTTGATCCTGATCGTCGGTCCGAGATCCTACGGCTCACGTTGCTTTGGGATACATTCTACGGTGCACATGGCTTTGGGAATTATATGTAATAGATCCTGCGGTCCAGATTGTTCTTGATCCTGATCGTCGATCCAAGATCTTACGGCTCACGTGGTTTGGCACATATCCTATGGTGCACATGACTAGGAATTATATGTAATAGATCATATGGCTCATGTTGCTTTAATTATTGTCACGTAGTAAGATCTCTACCCTTGATCAGGTCCAAGATCCTACGGTCCACATTGAATGCTCATCCCTTAAGAAAAGGCTTTTAAAATTTTTATGTTGTGTGGGGGATTTGAACCCTAGTCATTGATCCTCCAACCCCCCATTCTAACCACTAGACCAAGCATTAATTCAATGAATAGTTTATGTTTCAAATATACTTAATATTCTAATGAAGATAAAATAGAGTATAACATTCTAGCTAGTTCAAAAGTGTTCTAGAATGTTCTGAAGGCTCTAGAAAGTTCTAAAATCTTCTAGAAAGTTTCAAAATATTCTAGAAAGTTCTAGAACATAAGAGAATCTGGGGGGAATCTAAGAAAATTCTTCTAGAAAGTTCCAAATTGTTCTAATAAGTTCTAGAATGTTCTAGAATGTAGGGGAATCTTCGGGAATGTAAGAGAATCTAGGGAAATACTTCCAGAAGGTTCTAGGATATCTTGAAAGTCTCAGAATATTCCAGAAAGTCTTAAAATGTTCTAAAAAGTTCTAGAATGTAAAGGAATCCAGGAGAATCTAACGAAATCTAAGAAAATCTCATAAAAAGAATCTAGGAAAATATTTACAAGCCTAAGGGAATCTCTTAAAATCTGGGGGATCTAAGGGAATCTTCATAAAATCTAAGGGAATCTAAGAAAATGTTGATGAAATCTTAGAGTATCTAAGGGAATCTTTATAGAATCTCTTTGGATCACATATGATGTAAGGGAACCTAGGGCAATCTTATAAAATCTAAAGGGATCTAAGGGGATCTTCATAGAATCTTGGAGAATCTATGGAAATCTAATGAAATCTAGAGGGAATCTTCTAAAATTTAGAGGAATCTCCACAAAACCTCTAAGAGAACCTTGATAGAATCTTAGAGAATCTATGAATTTAGAGTATTCTCAAGAGATTCTTTTAGAATGTAGGGCACGACAAGAACTTGCACCGTATGAACATGCTAAAACTCGAATATGCACCGTAGGACGCATTAAATTTCTTGTATATATATACATCACTAGTTGTTCATCCACAAATTTTGTGTATATATATACATCACTAGTTGTTCATCCACAAATTTTGTTTTGAAATATATGATACAAGTGACAACTTGAATCACTTTGCTTTTTCAATTTGAAAAAAAAAAAAGGTTTCACAACGGACTCGCCTAAAGTATCATCACCACTTAACTATACATACGCATGTGAAACACATTCTAGATAAATCACACATTCAAGGTTTAGATAAATCACACATTAGGGTTTACAGTACGTCATTTATCATATCATGAATTCGAAAAAACTTGGAGCATGTAGCAAGCATAGATGGCTCATGCGAAGCTATCAACTATACGATTACATTGTAGATTTAGGCTTTTAAATAAGTTTGTGTGTTTATGTAGGATATAACTGCAAGTTCATACTCTATCTTACCCAATATTGACTGTATGTGACATGTTTCTCCCTGTGCCTTGCGGGTTGGCGAAGATTTTTAAAAGCCACATTGTATTAAAAAATGTAAGGCTACGCTTTTATCACTTCATCTAGTATATTTCACTTCTGCTAGAAAGTGGAATTTGGCATCCCATGTTATATTATGAGGTTATCAAAAGCACAACTACAGGATTCAAACCACAACTAGAGGCTTGCTGGAATCCATATCTAACACAAGAGCATTAAAAATACTAATGGATGTATTACAAATGCATGTTTGTCCAGTGGTAATTGATTTTTTTCATATCATCATTTGTGCACTCAGACTTTTGGAGAGTGAGTATAAATAGAAAGATATAGCTGCAAATATATTTGCTCTAAAACAAATAGGGCAATCTTGCAACTGGCCTGGTAGTTTTGTGAGATATAATACACTACATGTTAAGTAGCACCTCATATAGTCAGCATGTAAATTGATCCTCTATGTTAGGAATCCACTATTGGTACGACATGCTCATTATGGAGAGACTTCTTTACACATAATGTTTTGTAATCTTCAACATAATATATCCTACTTGTTATATTCTACATGCTTGTTATCCACAAGAGAAGAAGCATTTTTACGTCCTGCTTATATTCCTATGCTTATTGTCTACAGTGCATAAGATAAGGAAAAGCATACGATAATTCAATGCTAATACGACATGTTCAAAATGGATAAACTTCCTTAAAAGAATTTTTTGTAAAAATTCACATAACATATTTTGTTGATATGTATGTTTGTTGTTTGCAGAAGAAAAAGCAATATTTATGTCTTGCTTATATTCTTATGCGGCAACGCGTAAGGAAAGTAGAAGCATGTGATAATCTGAACTGGTGTAGCTGAAGACGTTGATTTAAAGATTTAAAGTTATTTTCATTTTTTAAAGCAAGGGAAAACATTTATCATTTCATGTTCCTCATAAAAATTTTGTTTTTTCTGTGAAAGTTTTGAGCATCTCAATAATATTGCCACAGTTCATCATTTGGATGTTTATTACTAACACACATCTTTCTGCACATTATCATTATTACATGAGCAATACCTAAGAAAGTGTCGTCCAGAAACCAATGTCTAGTTTTATATTGGTTTTAAGCAAATCTAATGTTTTTTACATCAATTTCAAGTACCTTTGTATATCTATAAGATATGATGCAAGGCCTAGAAGGCCAATCATTTAAAAAATATTTCAAAGGTTCTCTTCAATGACGTGTTGATCTTCCATGATTAGAAAAAATGGATATATAGTGACCAGCTTGATTGACTATTATACAAATATTGGGAAATAATATGTTATTTTCTTTAGTGTCATTGTGTTGCATGTCCTTTGGAGCATTGAAACTTTTTGTTTTGGTGGCAAGTTCATGGATAACACACCAGAAGATCACGAGTAGGCAAATCGGCCAGTAGGCAGAATCAACAACAACTTCTTGAAACCCTAATGCGAAAGGGTTCAATGTTTGCATGCCCTAATCTGCCCTTTGAAAAATAATTATTACAAAAAATACTATGGTCTAGCCTGTGCACATATAGACAATACGATTCTGCCTCTCGTAAAAAAATCAATGGCCAAAAAAATGTGCACTCAAGAAATACTATTTAGTACACATAGATGAATATGGCCACCAAATCATAGAAAAACCTTAGTAAAAAGCATACAAAAATACAAAAGAAACCTTTGTTATTATGCTAGATATTAGAAGAGAATAAAATAGAACACAATTATTGTCTGTAGGGTCGTGAAGCCAATGGACTTGTGCAGCATTGGCGAGCTCCCCTATTGGGTCGCTACTAGCACCCACTCAGGTAGTGTAGCTCTTTAGTGAGCTCATCTTAAATCTATATGTACCTAAACCTCGCTTATAATTGGTTTCATAGCCATGCGAGGGTGCTTCATTATCATCGGCTTAAATATAAACCATCAAATATACACAAATCCCATAACACACCAAAACAAAAAGTTATGAATTTTTTTTTTCGATCCAGAACCTGGCCACGATAACAGCATCTCTTCGATATCTTCATAAAAGCTTACTGTACTACACTGACATCGGGCAAAGGACATATCGAGAATTATCAATTGGTCAGAAAGTATGTTTTGCTGCTGTGCAAATCATGTTTTAATCAACTAGTGGGGTGTGAAACCCTACCAAATCCGACCCAGAAAACTCAACCAAATATGAGCATATCATACGTCATCATAAAGATCTTGGAGAACTTTCCAAGGCAATAAAAAAAACACTTTAAAACGGAGTCCAGGTTCAAATGTTATAATAAAAATCATATTACCATCAAATATGCATGGCATGCACTTTGAAAAAAGGTATCCGCATAGAAAAGTACAAAAAGCAGGTACTTACCTTGATAGATCTGGGTCGAATCATATGCCAATGGAAAGCTCTTTTTATAAGCTTTCCAATGAGCTCAAAATCATCTAAATCTGGCCTCTCTAGCTCAAGTTATGAGCGCAGAAATAATTGACATTCTCTCTCTCTAGCGCTTCTCTTCTTTATCTATTATTAGTGACTTAGATATTACATACAATGGTTCGGTAAAAAAAAAAGGACCTCTCAAAAAAATTTTATTTTTATTAAAACCTTTTTTTTTCCAACAAAAAGTTTGTAAAAAGCAACGTAGTGGCCTTTTATATACATAGGAGGTCTTCCTTTTTTTATAAACAAGAATAAAGAATGTAAAGATATTTCTACTTTGCACCGTGGGCGTAAAAATTCATCTTATCTTACTATCTTATTGGGTCTTTTTGTACATATGTCTATATGAGAACATGCACACTTGCCTTCTAGCTACCTATAGGAATTATGTTTGAATTCGTTTGAAGATATTTTTGTCCAATATTCTGACAAGTTTACTTGAAAATTATATCCAAGTCTTGGCCTAAAGAGAGTTGCACCTGTTCCCTTTAGGGCTGCCAAGCGTAATAAGCGCTAGATAGAGAACATCAATTGTTCCTACGCTCATAACTTGAGCTACAGAGGTCAGATTCAGATGATCTTGAGTTCTTTTGAAAGCTTATATAGAGAACTTTGTATTGGCATATGATTTGATCCAGATCTATCAAGATAGATACATGCTTTTTGTACTTTTTAATTCTAGTACCTTTTTGCCAAGTGCATGCCATGCAGATTTGATGTATAGTTTTTATTATAACTTTTGAGTCCGGGCTCTGTTTTAAGTATTTTTTATTGCATTGGAAAGCTAACTCCGGGATCTTTTTTATGGTGTATGATATGCCCACGTTAAATTAAGTTTTCTGGATCAAAATAGCAAATTTCTGGCGGATTTAATAGGGTTTTACATCCACCAATTTATAAATACATAATTTGCATAGCAGCATAGTGAGTTTCCTTTGGTCTGGCTCTTAATCTTGGCTTCACTGGTTCGATTTTATCTAAGCATCATCTCGATAGTGCGTTTCCTTTGGGCTGGCTCTTAATCTTGGCTTCACTAGTTCGACTTGGATACAGTTCTAGATACGGCTTTGATTAAGCTAGATGCTCAGATTCAATGCCTGCTGTCAGCAGTCCTTGCCAGGATTCAAATGATTCGGTCCAACACCACTATCAAAGGGACATCCGTCCAGTTGTCTTTGGAAAGCTGGAATACATCTCCTGGAGCTAGTGCTTAAGTCAGCAAGTAATATTAGTGTGCCACCACCAGTGTTGTTTGCCGCAATGCCTGTGCATGTGGACAGGGTAGACATGTGCACATAGACTTCAACTGAGGAGTTGCTGCACACTGGACAGGCAGATATTCCCACTTCTAAGATAGATAGGCCACTAGATGATGATCAGCACACACCGGTCCTGAGCCTGCGTATTGTTGGTATTGAGGAGAAGAGTGGTGGTCTTGCTATAGATGAGGCAGAGCATTTTATTACCGTGATGCACATACAGGCGGATGGCATCATCTCGGCACATCGGGTGGGAATGGCATGACCGACTGTCCTCATCACCTCCTCGTCCATTTCAGAGATCTTATTTTCAAGCTGCATATACTGAGGCATGGTAATCATTTGAAAGGGACCACCTTTTCCATCCAAAAGGATCTGACTCTAGCGTAGCTCTGCAGACGCAAAGAGGAATTATGTCGGGTACGAGAAGCTCACCTTCAGCAGAAGTGGGCAGTATACAGAGGAGGCCACGTTATCATTAGGGATCAGTGGCCTTCTTATCCATGGACAGTTTCTGTGTAACCATTCTTTATGTTGTTATTTCTATTTATTCTTGTGTTTTGTGACGGTACGCAAAGCTTGATTTGATTGTCTGGCCTAAGAGCCAAGTCATAGTTTCATCTGGATATTGCCCAAACTTTGTAAATTTCCATTATGTTTGATGATGTTTTGGGCTGTTCTAGCCCATTATATGGGTCCCATGGCCTATTAGTCTCCGTGGACGTTAAAAAATCTATTCTATTCTATTTATTGAATCTTTAAGTCCCCAATCTTCTGATTAGGGATGGTAAAGTTAAAGTATTAAGACTTAAAGTATTTTTTTATATTACTCCACTTCCTTGGACCTCGGACCATGATTTGGATATAGGCGCTTGTATTCTTTATTACACTTTGACATGTTATGTTTCTTTTAGACACAATTCTAAAATATTTACTTTTATGATATAGGATATGGAAAATCACACAGTGCATAAACACAAAAAGATCCATTGTTCAGATACTTTTGGCAAGTACATGACTACCAGGTGAGGAAACAAAATAATATCACTTTAGACAACTCATGCATGTATTATCTGGGACATAGAGAAAATGGTTACAACTAAACAAGAAAAGGATATTGCCATCAAGAAGGTAATTCTATAAGTAATAAACACCTTTAGGGGTTTTTTTTGCCAGTTTTTCTCTAGATGGTTGAAAATATACAAAAAAAAACAATCCCACAAAGAGAAATCTTCTGAAACTTGAAAAACAGAAGTGCATAAAACTTCCACTTGGGCTAATAACTTCATCAATTCGAATTCAATATAAGGGCAGGTAGCAAAAATATTTGTAAGAGATTTCGATTGTAAATGATATCTTCTATTGCCATTCGGTTCAAATTTAACTTCTTTTTAAGTATTAGCTCTTGATTTTATTTTGAATATGTATAAATATAAATAAATAAATAGAAATGAGTAAAATAGCAATGCTGAGGGTACGGCCCCTGTGTTACAACAGGGTCCTACTCTCCTTGTTGTGGCACTATCCTAGAAAGTTTTTTCTAGTATGATTAATCAGGCGGATCCCTAAACTATGGTTAGAGGTAGGCTTTTTTTATTATTGACAAACATACCTTAGGCACCAACTAGGTGATCATGAAGTGCATGAGGCACCCATTCGATGAAGCAAACATTACAAAAGGAAGCCTACACTTTAAGGTATGTCCTAAGTATCGATGGTTTCGAGGTGTTTTTCAAGTAAGAGCTCACTTAGATAACCTTTAATCTATGTTTTGCGATTTGGAGAGGAAAGTGTTTTCCTTTGCCCTCTGCATGCAATTCTTTTATGCATGCATGTGCCACATATGAGCATATTGGCTTGCATGCACATGCTTCATCTTTTTGCTTGCTTGCAATTGCATTGTCTAATGCTTTTTTCATATTCGGAAGTGGTTTGCCCCTTAAAGTAGGCAAGAGAATAAATTGTGCACTTTGGCATGAGTGTACACCATATTTCAGCACCATAAATTTGAAGTGTCCAGCTTTTTGGACGAGACCGGATTGCTAAATGGCATGCTACTATGTATTACATATCTTTAGCACCATTATGCCAAATGTTTGGCAAAATGAATCTTGCAACGGCATGTCTGCCTAAATATTTATTGCATTTTTTACCCTTTGTTGTTGTTGTTTTTTTTTTTTTTTTTTTTTTCGATGGAGACCATGTCATCTACAGTCTTCTTTGATTGGTCCGACTGATCTCGCAACAGAGGTTATGCAATACCTTTTCCATATATGTAATAGACAACCAGTTAATCTCTCAATATGGCATAGTTAATCTCTTAATATGGCACTTTGTACAGTACCTAAGCTCTTAGGCATGATGTTTATGATGCTGATCTTCCCTTCCTTGAGATCACACATATTTCGTTTGTCAAACGTCATCTTGAAGAGATGTTATGAAGAAGGTATGTGCTATGCTCTTACTTGACAAAAAGGAAGGACACTTAACATCGTCTACAATAGACTTGCAGACTAAGGACTTCAATCCAGGTTTGTAGACATCTGATTTTTGCCTATTTGATTTTCTACCAAGGGTTGGACTTCGATTAGCAAATTGAGAGTTCAAAGAATAGTTAAGTACATTTTTTAAATTGCAAATGGATATAACAATCACAATGAGATGCGATTCTTAGTATTTTTTTCTAGAATTTGAAACCCTCGTATTAGTTATGGATGGTAGGCCATGCACATATGTGTCGCAGATTTGCTTTTTGAAATAGATTAGTTCTTAGATTGGTCAATCACAATGAGATGTGGTTCTTAGTATTTGTTTTTCTAAATCTGAAAGTCTCATATTACTCATGGAGGATAGACCATGCACATATGTGTCGCAGATTTCCTTTGTGAAACAGATTAATTTATTGATTGGTTACATCTTTCTGAGGAGTTGCATCTCTGCAGCAAAGAGCATGGTCTACAACTGGATTGTCTCTTACATATGATGTGACCATTAGATTTGTTACATACATTCAGCTGAATGGCTCTAAAAATCAGCCTAGAATTCAACGCTTGAATCTATAAATCTCTTAATTATTTCATTAATTGAATAGGATATGAAGGGTTATAAATGGCATTCTATAGCTTACATGTTAGTCTTTTCATTATCACCCTTTTTAGGCTAACATTTGTCTGGTTGACTGCAGGTAACTGGGATACTATTTTTACATGTGATCATTATTTGAAAAATCTAGCTAAGTTACTTGAACTTATACTTGTCTTACTAGTATAATAGAACAAGAATGAAACTTAGTCCATCATATTTTGTCCTAATGCAGGGCAACATGTACTTCAATCATGGCTATGGTTGTACACTTAACAAGGCAAAGATTATACAAGAATTATCTGTACTCGAGACTTCTTCTAAACTGGTTTGCTAGAACTTACTTTGAGTTTATGCCTTTTATCTACATAGGGGTCTTCTTTTTTTATAAACGAGAACAAAGAATGGAAGGATTCTCATGAGGACTGGCATCATGCATCCAAACCGCCGATAGATAGGCTCTTTCGTTCATTCATCTTAGCAGGTGTTTTACATTGATTGAGAGCGAGTAGCCGCACATCGCAGGCTACCCAAAAAAATAATTATAGAGTATTACAGTTATCAGCTAAAAAAACTCCTTGCCAGAGTTGTTAAAATAACAAAGCATGATGAGATGTTGGATGGTGTACCTACTGAGGGCTTATCACCGGGATTAAAAAAACCCCGCCCTTTTAGGTTTCCTTAGTGATAAGCCCTCAACAAGGGGCTTGGACAATCGTCAGGCTACAACGATGGTTCCCAAAAAAATATACGTATCGACGAAGCCAAAAAGCGCAGTTAACTGAATCCTTGCATAACATAAACACTAAAACATATACATGAGATAAAAAACCTTCAAAATAAAAAGGGCTAGTCACGCGTGCCATATGAAACAAAAAACATAACATAAATAGAGATAAGATAAGATAAGATAAGATAAGATAAGATAAGATAAGATAAGATAAGATAAGATGAATTTTTACGTCCACGGGAACCCAACGGGTTATGGGACGGCACATGCAAGGGCAACAACCCATCTAAAACCTGGAGACTAGGCCCCATCACCAAATACAATAACCAAATATTATAAGACTACCAGGAAGAAGATAATGCTAATGCTAGTGGTAATTTTGTGCTTCTAAAATTATCTAGACATAGCCAATCCAAGGATTGGAAGGCCATTGATCTAGAATAATTGTTGTGCCTCCCTTTACACTGCCCATTTCTTTTGCAGGTGGGCTGCCCTCACCTTGCAGAGCTCCTCCTGGGGAGAGGTCCTCCTGTACTGAGAATCTAGTCCCTCTGAGATGGTTTCCATGCTAAAGAACATGTAAGCGGCTAAGAGTGTCTTGAAACTGAACCAAGAAATGGCGAGGACGACCAGGTCTTGCCGCTCCCACCCTAGTAGGGGAGAGAAATCCACCAACCTTCACATGCATGACATCAGTGGAAAAATGCAAAGCCGCATCCACATCAGAAAGGACATCATCTTCTGCCTCTGCAACAGAAGATACTGAGGCAGCCTGCTCCTAGCTGCTAGCTCGACACTGCGACTCCTGGTCCCCTTGCGATTGTGGAGATGTCTGTACTCCCACCTCAACATGTTCCCTTTCTAATGTCTGCACTCCCGCTTCAACACAATGATTCTTCTGGGGCTGTAATTCTATATCTAGTGTCTGTACTGAGGCATCACTTGTGCCCACATCCTGGGCTTTAGGGTCTGGAACGAAGACATGTATTAACTGTAATAAGTGTGTCCATCTCTCAATAGACACGATCATAGATGTGGCCATCATTTCTCCCTCAGAATGAATGAGTCGTACCTGGTCACGAAGTGTAGGCGGCAAACACTGAACCTCCCGATCTTGGAAGGTAAATGTACCAGACCTGCTTGTGCCGATATGAAGAGGCCCCTGGGGACCAAAACGAAAAGATGGCAAATCCATAAGTACACTAGAATTAGCTTGCCCCTGACCATGGAGTTGTATGCTAGACCGAAAACTTGTGGGACGAGGGACCTCCTGTGTGAACAATGATTCCTGAGTAGGAGGCTCTTTTCCCTGGCCATCCTTACACCAATTACTAGCCCTTTCTGTCATGGTCATGAAGCTCTCTAAATAAAATCAAAGCAGGTATATATAAAAATTAAATCAGAGTGGACAGAATCTAGAGCAAACCAAATCAATTTGTGAAGCCTTAATCTAAAAGATCTGTAATGCAATATTCAATACTGCAAACCCTACCAAAGCCGGCCGGAACATGACTGTTTTGACACAGAAAACATAACCAAACATGGGCATATCATACATCTCGAAACGATCCTGGAGAGAGATTTCCAACGCAATAAGCCTCACCTGAAACGGAGTATTGGATCAAAAGTTATGCTAGAAATTGTGTTGTCGGCAAAAAGCTGCACTACCTTTCGAAGAGGGCCACGTGCACGCGAGCACCCACTACCACAAGAGAAGGAGAGAATTGATTAATTATACATAATTAAAAGGGAGGGGGAGTGGGTTCAAGAGGAAGAGAAAAGAAAATTGTCGAGACGAAGAAGAAACACCGATTTGAGAAGTTGTTGAAGACTCCTGCTACAAAAACCTAAACCAGAGGTCCAAAACTGCATGTAAAACATGTGCATGCCCCTCCTTCTGAGAATCTCGATCCTACAGAGCATTAGAGAAAATATGGGGTCTTAGAATATCCTTTTAAAAAATGCTTGAAATTCCACATCAGATTTTGCAATCCACCAATAAGGGGCTTGCTCTTTGTTCAAATGGCATGTCTACATGGCAAGGGGATGCCCCAAATATTTAGAAAATAGTGCATGAAATCCTCTAAAGATATTGTTAGATATATAGGAATCTTGTTTACGTGAGGTGTGAAATAACTACATTGTATTGCATCGAGCATCCAATAGTTAATGCATGAAAAAAAACACAGCTCCCAATTAGTAGTTTCGTATCAGCACGAAACTGGTTTAGGGTTCTCAAGCTGCCTTCACAGGTTTAGCCTAAACTCAACTCGATCAAGCACGCCAGGGTAACATTCTAATCCAGTTTTGGCATTTGATTTCTTTGTGATCATGGTTTTGATTCGGGGTTTCTTTTCTCGTTTGGATGCCAAGATCGGGGAGCAATGACCGCTTTTCTTATGCAATAACAAGAATGAAGAAGGCGAATGGGAGAAGCTCCATCTCGGAATTGGTTCCCCGGGTGACAATGAGGTCTGCTGCGGTGGCTACCATGGTGTCAAAAGGGCTAAACAGCTTAGACCTGCTCAGCCCATTGGAAGGGACGAGTAAAAGAATTTGTTTTGGACCCGGAGGTAAGGTTGTAATGGATCTGGTTGTGGAGCATGCATACGACTCACATGACATGGCAAAGGAGTCTATTTCAATGAAGCATTCCTTTCCTTCTCTTGAACCCAACTTCGCTTTGCTCCTCGGATTTTACTTGATGTTGTTTCAAACAAGAGCATAACTAGTGTACTTGAAGTGTACCATTGCGTAATTGGTCATCTGTTGTTCAAGGATTCACCATGAGGAGCTTGAAAGAAAGAGGTATATGGTTTCATGCATATCATTACAATTATATCAGGTAAAGGGATAGGAAAGTCGGTAGAGATTGATCTACCGGATCCAAAACTTATGGGTACCGAGTTTGGTGACTGCAAATTGTTGACAGCATACCGAGATCATTTGGGCAGAGAAGTATTTAAGAATCTTAGGGAAAGAGGAGGAGTGAGATGCTCATTTAAAGTGTTTCTTCCAATTCATGTTTTCTCTTATTTATTTCAATCTGAAACTTCAATTAGGATTGCACCACAGACTTATACAATCCGAGGTGTATCCTCTAATAGTCCGGAGAGTATATTTTCTCGCCGCGGGAAGGAAAGGGATCATGAAACCGGGCAGCAAATCACAAGGTGCACTCCTGCAAATGACACATTTATATTTAGGTGAGGATTGGCAAGTTTTAGCATCAGGTTTTACATTTGCATATATCTGTTTTACTAGATTCTCATTGTATTGAATACATTTCTGATTTCTATGGTGTTAAACAGGTACAAGTTGTGTAGCCAGATGCTATACATCAATTTTTTTATTGAGAGAAGGAAGCGTGTATGGGAGAAATGCCAATCGGGCTTGGAGATCAGTAGAAGATCATGGACGAGAACTCACCCCTTATGGATTTAGTCATTGGTTTTGATGACATTTCGGAGAAGGTGTCTTTGCATGTTGAGGAAGAATGGACTTTACATGAATGTCGGGAGTTCTTGAATACATGTGCAATGAATGGTGACTTCTATTTCCTTTTGAATGATAGAAAGATTGGTTATAGAAGGGAGTGTTCTGTAAAATGCAAGGAATGTAAATCTCCATCTACATTGTGCATCAAATACTTGTTGCTTTAATGGATAGAAAAACATAAGAAAGGCAGTTGGTTTTGCAGGTTCAATTCCTGCAGCTATGTCTAAATTTGGTTGCTATTTAAGAATATGTTTCTTGCTGGACTTTACCATTCCTGTGAACTAATACTTGTTGAATCCAAAAATACATCTCGCTATAACATTTGCTTTGATTAGTTCATGTAAGCCTTTTGTCGCTTATGTGAACTGGCCGCAAACTCAAGTGGTTAATGGTTTTGCAGGTTCAATTCCTGCAGCTTTATCTAAATTTTGTTGCTACTTAACAATATCTACTTAGCTGGACACTACCATTCCTGTGAACTAATACTTGTTGAATCCATGTAAGACTAATAGTTCATGAAAGACTTTGCTGTTTTGCAAGACTCTGATTTGATATGACACTGAATTGGCAGTGTTTTGGTTAATGTGAACTGCTGCAATCTCAAGTGCTTGTTATTCTTTGTCCACAACACGATGAAATCATAGACATGTCTTAGAAGATTGATTACTGCTAGATATATTACTGTCTTATATGTAACTTGGGTTTGGAAGGGCTTTCATATTCGTGCTTGCTCAATAACCATGTTTGCTCGACTTTAATCTTAAACAGATGGTTATTTAGCTGAACAAGCTGGAACTTTAGAAGTTCAATGACAGTTAGAAGTTCAATAGACAATGGTATTCAGTTTACACTAAAGTTCAAGAGACAATAGTATTCACATCACACTTAAAATGCATTGAAGTTCAATGACAGTTAGAAGTTCAAGAGACAATGGTATCCAGCTTACACTTAAACATTTAATTGACAATGAACATTGATGACTTTTAAGACAATAGTATTCACATCACGCTTAAAATGCATTGAAGGATATATTCGAAAAGGATAAGAAGAATGTACACACAAAGATGCATGCAAATAGACATTAGATTACATGTTCCCAAAAACTTTGAGAGTTTCGAAAAAAAAAAAAAAAACGAGAATACTTGAACATAAGCACACAATGGTGAATATATTTAAGACATTGAAGAATAAACTCATAAATCGAAGGAAATACACAAGAAATACATGACTGATTTTATATTATATACTCCCAAAAAAACAACCGCCTCATGGACGAATTTACAAAAGGCCCATGTATATAGCGGCATGTTCCATCACAAAAAGAGGTAGCATCATAAGTTATGGAGATGAGTTATGGAGATTCATATACATGGTCGAGAAAACAAAAGCACAACATCGAAAAAAAAAAAACGGGGTATCCTAGGCACGCCCGTGAGGCGGCATCCTCGAGCTCCATACGCAGTCATTGCCACCGGCTTGAATAACCATCTCCGGGAAGGCGCATGGTCTGAATGAGGACGGTCTAGCCATCGCTGAACCTTATCGAAACTACAGCCCCTTCGAACTAGGCGCCCACCTCCACACACGAAAATCGGGCGACATACTTGATCCTCTTGCCCTACCGGCTAGAATTCACGATTCGTCCATGGGAACTCTGGCGGTGATCTTGATTCCGCCATGCTCGCATTCGATTCTGCTGGGTATGGTTCTCGGGAATTGGGAGGAAGATGAAGAGCACCCGGCCCAATCGAAAGTGCAATGATCCGCATGCATACGAAATGCACTCATCTTGTCTAAAAAGGCGTGCCATGCAATCAATGGCTTCACTAACCGATATATTTTTTTTTTTTTATTGTTGGTTTAGGGTTGTGCAAGTTTGGTGTACTATTGGTCACATTTGTTATTTGTCAATGGTCACATTTGGAAATATGTATGAAGTTCATGGTTCAAAATTGAACCATAAACTTTATGAACCATGAACTTTATCAAAATTGAACCATACACTTTATAAGTGAACTTTATGAAGTTTATGGTGAATCTTGAACTAGCATTTTATGGTCACAATTTTGCAAAGCATAACTAGCATGTTCATTATGCAAAGCAATGGTCACAATTATGTTTAAATATGGTAACAAGTATTATGGAAACTTAGAATTGTTTTTGGAGTTTGATGTTCATACAAGTATTGCAATTGAAAATACAAAAGGGAGTTTGATGTTCGCATAAGTATTGCAATTGAAAATACAAAATTGAAAAAAAGAACCTTATATATGACTAAGTTTATTTAACACCTAAGCATGTGGGATAATTCAACCACTACAGCTATTTAGGGTTTCGAACTCGACCTTGGGATGGGTTTCAGAACCCGATATTGATTGTTAAGTTCGCTATTGATTGTTGATATTAAGAACTGATATTAATTGTTAAGTTTTCAGAGCTTGATCCCAAGAATTTGATACAAAATTCTTGGGATAGATGGTTGATACAAAAATCGCACAATTTGAAACAAGAATATGCACAAAAATCGATACAACAATACAACTATACAACGGGTTTTTCGATATGCACAAATTAAGATATGCCATAAATCTGATACAAATGCAAATTGCTATAAAGTTTGAGATTCATAAGAAATCAGATAACAATATACCTTTTTCCAATTCTTTGTCTCTTGCTTCTCCACTCATTTAGTTTGTTCCTCGCCATTCGATTCTCGACCAAGCCTGTTGTCGACGCTCTTCATAGCAACCGCCATTGCATCATGCAAAATTGGCGAGGCACGCCTTGCCACATTCTCTTCATGTCTTGCTAGCACTCCTCTATAGAACCATTGTCCCATTTGGACCAATGGATTGGATTGACGAGAAGTTAGATTACTTTGCCGCCTCGTTGAGTCTTCCTATTAAAACCATCTTGGCTTGCTTATGTGATTTTTCCATGCCTTGTGTGTTCCATATGGCCAAGCTGCCATACCTATCTCGCAAACCAAGGCCCATGTGCAAAAATTATATGCACATAATGTGTAACCTCGCCTCCCCCCTGCATCTATGTATGCCTTTGTAAATGCATTAACAAAGAAATCGAAATTCCAAATTACTCAAAGAAGAAAGCTTGCTTCGCAACAACAGATTTAAGTTGGATAAGGCATTCCATGCATGCCTTTTTCTCTCGTTCTTCCATTAGTGGTTCTGTCCATCTCTGCATCTACAAGTTTTTTTTCCCAAGTCCCATACACCTACCTTGGCACTTTCATTGCATAGAAAGTGCTTTTGCCCTCTCACCTCCAATAGACACCTTGGGCTGGAACCGAGCTTCTTCCATTGGAGGACTGCTTAGTATCCATTTCCAGCTTCACACATCCACCATGCAATCCTCGCATTTGATAATACTGCTCCACTGCTCAATAGCTTCTTTCCGTTGCTTCTCATCCTTAATGTTCCAGACAAACAACTCTGAAAGCCAAATCATCTTTTCTACTATTCTAACAAGAGCGTGCAGTGTACAAATGTGAACTCTATCCAAGGGAATAGGCAAAATTGGGATCAGATCTTTATCCTTTAGGTGTCTATCAGGAGCTGAACTCTGATTACATTTGAGAGTACTCTTTGAGGGGCCATTTTTTGTTTCTTTCAAAGTCTCACAAAGAATACAAGCACATTCGAGAAGTCTTTGCACCAAAGACCTAATATTATACATGGCTTTCTCAGTTTTCAGATCTGATGCCAGGTGGAAATTAATCAAAAAAGAACCAAAACCTTCAACACAAACCTTCTTACCTTTATTATAGCTGTCCACAAGCATAGGTATACCTGTCTGCTCAAAGACCCATTTCAGCACTTCATTGTTCTCCTTATGAACTTGAAAAAGGCCCAACCACCACGTATGCTCCTTGGATTGATTGAAAACCACTTTCGAAGTCTCTAGCCTTCCTCTTTAACATTTTTTTTTTGTTCATAATCTGCAAAGAAATGCCCGATTCATGACCGCCAAAAGACACCCTTTCATACTTGACTTTGTGGTTGAGTTCCATTTCATCAAGCTTCAAACAAACCTCCAAATTGGTCGTTTTGAATGCTATCTTCATGTATATTATAGAAAACTACCATAAATTTCAGAATGCTCTCCAAGTCAAACCACAAGTTGTTTCTCTCATGGAGACTTATAATTTTGTTGTCATTGGGGATACCTTTCTTAGATCTTGGCCCTGAAATAGTGAATGGTGCTTCACACTTGATTGAGTGCATTCCTCCAAGGATCTCTTCAACCATAGTGTTTCTCCTTGCCCTGACAAGATTCAGATGGTGTGGCCTTGGAACCATAACTTTATTTGTCCCAACCATGTTCAATGCATCCGAGAATTGCTTGAAGAGCAATCTATAAGCTGCTGTACTAATTCCAGCAGAATCACATACATTTTGAATTTTATTTGCATCCATTTTAGAACTCACCTCATGAAGAAGCAGGTCCATAACAGATTTCTTCAAATCAGAATTCTCGGGTGAATTTAACATTGAAAGTATTTCTTCTTTTGTGGCAATACTTCTTACAATGCTGCCAACATTCTTCCTCACACCCTTCTTTCCCTTACTTGACTGTAGCACTTGCTTCATAGCATAAATTCTCCTTCGAGCAGCCCCACATTTAATATTAAGTGTTTCAATTGGCTTGAATTCTTTTATTCTCTCTCGAGCACCAAGAACAGTCCTCTTTGATCTCTCCAATCTCTTCTGCAAGACACGACACTGTTTCATATTCTTTCTAGCATCTGCCATTGCTGAAAGTCTTGCAAACTGTAATTGCTTGACACATTGCTGAAACATCATAATATCTTCCTCCAATTGAGAATTCCTTTTTGTTAGCTGGCTGACCTGCTTATCCTTTTCCTTTCTTTGCTGCTCTAACTGATCTCTCAATTTAGACAACTCCGTGTCTCTCAAATGCAAGCAATGTGACAAATTGTTATTTTGATAAATTAATTGCAAATCAGATTGTGCCAGGCTCTCACAATAGCCTAGCAGCCCCGACTTTCCCTCACAAACAAACCTCACAAGGCTTGACACACAATTGAAATTTGGACATTTACCTGTGAATGGATTTCGTGGGTAAATTTCCCCTACTGTCCAGATATCAGCATGCTTGGCTCCACTCAATCTCAAAGCATTATGTTCTTCTTTGCTGACAGTAGATTTTGCAAATTCTGATGAAGGCAAGGTAATTCTCATTTGAACCATGGCAATGACTGCAGCTAGCAGAAACCATCCCAGAAACTCCATTGTTGATTTTATATCAATTTAAATGTTTCAAAAGGGAAATTCAAATTTGAACTACAATTCAAAATTTCCGAGCACTTTAGAGTAAGGGAAAATCAATATTGAACTGCAATTCAAATTTTTCCGGGCAAATGCAATGAGGGAATTTCAAATTTGAACTATGATTCAAAAATTTCAGAGCAAATGCAATGAAGGAAATTCAAATTTGAACTCACACGCCCACATGAACCCTAAACCTTGGATCTCGAGCTCAAATCGTGCATCTGCTGTCTTGGAAAACCACCAGACACCTCGCTTGAATAGGGAGATCTCAGGGCGATCTCGGAGACACGCCCGAGATCTCACGAACGGATTCGAGGAACCCTAATCGAGATTTCCTCCTCTCTCTCTCCAAATGACGTGGCATAATGGGATAGGTCTACGTGGGCTCTAAGATACACTTGGATTCTATATTTATGAAGGATAAATGCTCTCCAATATAATTAGGAAAATAGAAAAAATAACTTATAATATTTCTTAGGGGGACACCAAGAGACCCCATATTTTCTCTAATGTGGATCGATTCGCATTCTCATGAGGACTCACATCATGTATCCAAATCGTCGATAAGAAGAGAAGTCTACTTAACTTTTAAGAATCGCGAAGGACGAAAGAGAATTGCCCAATCCAAAAAACCAGGCCAGAATAGAAAGAGGAGAATGAAAAACGTCAAGAATTGTCTATCCCTGTAGGAAGAAGCCCCTCCCCTACATGGTTCAAGAGAAAGAGAAAAGGAAACTGTTGAGACGAAGAAGAAACGTCGATTTGAGAACCTGAAGAAGACTCCTGTTATAAAAACTTAAACCAAAGGTCCAAACTCCATACAAAACATGCATACATGCTCCTCCTCCTGAGAATCTCAATCCTACAGGGTAGATCGATTCGCATATTTCTACTTTGCACTATCTTATTGGGTCTTTTTGTATATATCTCTATATGAGAACAGGTACACTTGACTTCTATCTACCTACAAGGAATTATGTTTGAATTTATTTGAAGATATTTTTGTCCAATATTCTAACAAGTTTACTTAAAAATTATATCCAAGTCCTGGCCTAGAGAGAGCTGCACCTGTTTTTTTTAGAGTTGCTTATCGAACCTTTAAGTCCCCAATCTTCTAATTAGGAATGGTAAGATTATAAGCTTTTCTTTCTTTCTTTTTTTTCCTTTTTTTTTTTAATTAACATTAGGAAAGCAACAAATAGAAGAGTGTTCGGTGAGCATTTGTTTATGTCCTAGAGTTTGTGGCTCATAATCACGTTACCAATACTATATATCTTGAAACATGTGACCACCTTTGTGTTTGCTATCAAATATGGGTTTCTAAATGGGATTTATGGAATAGAGCTATTGGGGATTAGGGGTTAGGTTTGGTTAGGGTCCACATGGTGAATGGGAATTAAAGACTAAAGCAATACATGGTGCTGGCATTGAAGCATATTGGTACCCATATCTTATTAAGAAATACTAGCTAGATTAACTCTGATTTCTTTGTTATTAAGAAAGTCACACATTTGTTGAAGTCTATAGTGCCCATTAATAAACCTCTCTTTGGAGCAATTCCATCAATTCCATATAATGTTTGCTTCAAGGGCCAAACTTCTTCCTCCCTATTAGCCATTTTACTTGGATATATGTGTGCAGGAGGGTGGATTGCTCTTGCCATTGCTTCCTTTAGGATTGCATCTGTATTATTCAATGGAGGCTGGGGAACTAATTTGCGGATTAAGATTTCCATTGACATTTATCAGACATCTACTTGCAACATCCCAAAGCAATCAGAGCTAGCAAAGCTTATCCAATCATGGCTTTTGATCATGTTGGATGAAGCATCTATACATAAACATGCTTTTGATGTCGTAGATCCCATGGCCAGTGACAATGTTGTGTTTGGGGAGATCGCCCCTGTGTTGGGACGAGACTATTGCCAGATATTGCCCATTGCATGGCAAGGTAACCGTACAAATTGTTGCATGTCATGGCATCTAATAGTAGAAATGAAGAAAAGAAGTTGCATTTGTTGAACACCTCCTTAGAATAAGGAAAAGAGTATCTGAAGATGAGGGTGGGATATAGTTCGCTTTACCAAAGGAGGCTTGCCTTCCATCCCAGAATGTAGATGACTCAGATACTTTTCCCAAACTTCAAGAGAATTATGTACATGTCGAGTATTTGACAAAGCATGTCATTCTTACTACCTTAAATATTGATGTTGATGAGATCAATAAAAAGTATCTTAGTGCTGATAGGATTCAAGATTGATGACTAGCGAAGAAACGTTTATCCCGTCGAGTTCCTAATGCTCAGACTCCAAATGGTATCCCACCTCATGCATTGATTTTATAAGTTGGCATGCTAGTGATGCTTTTGAGATCAACATAAACTCATAACTGTCTATGTAATAGCATAAACTGGAAAGGCGTATTATTGATGCTGAGATAGTGAGAGGCATGAATGTCAGCAAATATATTTTATACCCCCCATTCTAATCATGCAAGCAACTCAACTTCATGCAGCATTTTCGATGACAATAAATGAGATTGAAGGTCAAACGTTGCATATTTTATCCAGCATTGACAAGAGTGCAAAGCCTGCAAGGGATCAAGATCATGGTCAAGGAAGATGCTAGTGATCTAAAGTACACAAAAACAATCGTATACATTGGGCCATTGTCATGATTGTTAGAAAGTTGGATCTACAGAAATAGCTAACTTGGCGATTTTATTGCAGTCACATTCGTGATTTAATCATGCATCATTCCATGTGCTTTATCTTTTGTGATTGTTATTATCATTTTCTTTTGTACATATGTTGAATTCATTTTTTATATTATTAGATAAACAGTGATTAGGAATGTCTTCAAACTTCAAGTGGTTGGAAATTAATAAATACATACTTATATGCCTTGCTCAATTCCATGTCCATGTCCATGTCCATGTCCATGCTGTTTTTCTGAGGTAATAGGGTGTTTATCCCGTTTAACTGGGCAGGCAAGATTCCTCATCCATAGCTCGGTTATCAGAGATTCCATATAGTTCAGTTATAGTTATCAGAGGTTAGGCAGGCCATAGCTCAGTTATCAGTGGTCCAGAGTTGGATTATCAACTCCGAGCCTGGATTATCAACATTTGAAGCTAAACCCATGAGGCTGAATGGAGGGCAAAGATGCATGCTCCTGCCCCTTCCTAAGCTTGCACTTGCGTGTTATGCCGTACCACAAGGCATGAATCAACGATCATGAATTCATTGATCCAAAAGCTTGCCGATTAAAGAGAAATAATGAGCTATAAATAGAATGTCCACAACCATGATCAAGTGCATTTGATTTCAACTGATTTTAACTTCCAATAGTAAGATTTTACTTATTATTTGGAAACACCAAATACCATAACATAAAGCCGAACAAATTTTCCTAAGTTACTTCCCCACAAAGGTATCTTTAAATTTTTGGTGCTCCCGTAACAGATAGCCAAAGAAATTTTACTAGTAACTTCACCAGAAAGGTATCTCTAATTTTTCGCTACTTAATTGCTATATAAATCAAATTTATACATTATGAAGATGTCAAAGAACGAACTTCAATACAGAGAACTTATTATGGAAATATACATGAACTGCAAGATGACACTTCTAGGTAGTTGCATGTTGCTGATATCAGCTCTTTGGCATGTCTGAGGCAGATGCAGATCAGTGATCTGCAGGGAATAAGGTATGAGATATCAGGGAGCTAAACTATGTTGCCCCTGGTACTTCTTTCTTCCTTGAAGGTTGGCACATGCTAATGTTTTTTTCTGGATCAGTAACTAAAATTGAACTTGCCTTGCTATACAAATCAAGGAAGTTCTTTAGAAAGCTGGATCGTTCATAAAAAGTTGAATTGGACAAACAGGATTTGATCCAATGACTTCAGTACAAAAAGATGGCAAAAAACAGATGCCATCTCATACCCTTATCTACAGTCACGGCAGAGCTTAGTATGCGGCCTCTTAGGAGAAGAAAAATCAAACAAGGCAGGGGAATATACATCTGGCATTAACAAAATGTTGTCTGTCTCCAACACATGCTCACTTGCCCCAAACGACTGCATCTATCTCATCACGGGCGCTCTTATAAAGCGCTAACCTTTTTGTACATGCACTTCGTCTTTCCATTAGGGCTGGATCTTCATCAAGCATTTGTGAAAGTTGTTTCCCCTGCATATTTCATTTTAAGCTCAAACGCATTACCTTGACATACTTTATGCTAATGGGGTAATGAAAGAGACATACCTCTCTTTTGCCAACTTGTGTATAGAAATTGTCAAGTAAGGAACGTCTGGCTTCGCGAACTTGACAGTGTACAGCTGCCTTTGGGATTGATACTCTTAAAGTTTCACAGACCATCCAAATATATGAAGAAACATTGGATCCTGATAATTGGGAAGCGTTAGTTCCTGAAGGCTGTTTAACAAGAAAGCAAGATTACTCACCTATTTTCCGCAAATGTGCTTCACCATATCGATCTGATGTTGTGGAAGAAGCATTCCCTCCTCTTTCCATTTCTTGAGGCAACTTACGAAAGAAGTCCACTGTCAAGTAACTCGATTCCATATCTACCAAACGCATGACAAATTTTCTGCCCTCTTCTCGAAGCCTTTCAAGTGATTCGACTGCTGCAGCTGCAATTTCAGCTTGTAAGGATGGAAAACGCTTCAGTTCCTACAGGAACACGAGTTTCGTTATTCCCTGGTTTTTAGTAAGCACGATGGACTAAACTCTGTGGTGAGCATACCTGTGTCTCAGAAATTGCTTTCCGGACTAGATCTTTCAGTATAAAATGCACCTATACATATATCAAGACAAATATTAGTCACCAAGAAAATTTTTGTCAAAGATCCAGACAGAAAACCAATTACCGCATCCACAACCGCATCTGCAGGACCTCTGAAAAGAGTAAGAGCACCTTCTATAAGACGCCTATATCCCTGTTCAGGAGCTATCAAGTGTGGCTGATAGCCATCAGCTTCTAACACAACCTTTCGTACATTCTGTACTGATAGGTGCCGATCGAAAGGCAACTTCTTTAAAGCTGCAGGAAGCTGAGTATCAAAGACTGTGTAGATGCGTTCGCCACCTGGACGGCTGTATAGAACATGAGAAGCCTTTATAAGAACTTCAAGATCAACAAACACAGAACACAATAAAAAAAGTGTTTATTTTTAGGAAAATTAGTTTACCTGCCATCCAGGTGAGACTTAAAGACATGATCATAAGCACGACAAAGCTCCAGAATAGTATAAAGTTGTGCCTGAACAGACGTACAAGCATTATAACAAGATTAAGGCAAATACAAGCAGCAATTATCATTACCCCAGGATCGACAGCTACAGGCTTGCCCAGTTGATCAAGCTCTGTCTCCAGCTCATCAATTGACTTATTTATAAGAGCTTGAATACTGGGCATGCGGTTTTTAATAACGTCTTCTAGATGCTGCAGATATCACCAACAATGTTAAGAATTCGTGCAGACTATCAAGAGCAGCCCAGAATGATTTTAATTTCTTCATATTCATGCACTTACCCAAGATAAAATCTTGCCCAAATATTCTGATCCCATTCTACTAGATAAATGTTTATATTCTGGACTATGAGCGAAATATGCACGCTCTCGCTGCCTTGCTGCTACCATATCAACACTCTGGTTTATGTCAGCCTGTGAACGGTTAACTACTCCCACCCAAGGATGTTGTAACCTATATGCTCGCCCTTCTAAGACCTGCATGTCATACAAGAAATTATCCATAAGCACAACAAAAATGAATAAATGGAAAATTTAACCAGAATTCGATAAAAATGACAGAGGGATGAACAGAAGAAATTTTTCTGAGTTTATGTAACAGTAAACAAAATGGAATCAAGCATAGAATACAATTGAGTATTAATAGCAGTTGAGACTTCCGCTTGCTAGACATAGACGTGGTTTAACCGGAGAAGATCAAGCATAGAATACAATTGAGTATTAATAGCAGTTGAGTGGAAGGCTACTACATAGAAAGCAGCCTCTAACTATATTCATGCTTCAATTTCTCATTTTACTGAAGAAACAGCTCATTACACAGGGCAACAAAACATAAACTGATTGACAAATTTTAAAACTCACATCATACACAGGAAGACAAAACGTAAACTGACTGACAAACTTGAAAACTCACGTCAAGTGCGTTGGTGCCCTTATCCATAAGGTCCAGCTTTGTCAAGACTCCAAATGTTCTTTCACCTGGGACAGTTATATTTAGTGTTTAAGTCTCTGCAATATACACTCTAATCTAAAAATGGCACATGTACTGTTACAAATTTGCTTTCACCTAGAAAAGTTATATAGTCTTTAAGTCGCTCTAATCTAGAGATGGCAAATGTATCCATTGTCAATATTCTAAATACCTGTTGGGTCAACATCACGTGCTAACTTCATCGCATCTGAAGTTGCGATATCTTGGTTCGCAGGAGATATTGCAAGTATAATTGAATTTTTCTGCAATTAAAGAGAAGTTCACATTGTGAAAGATACAAATGAAAAAAACAGTGCTTTCATTCTCTATCTCTGCATACCTTTTCAACATATGAACGAACCATGTTCTCAATATCAGTAACGATGCTGTCTGGCTGACCCTCTTCATATATCATAATAAACAAGCACGCATCATTATCCCTGTAAAAGTCAGCATTGAAAGAAAAAAGAAACACTTCATCACGTCACATACCTACTGCAACTTTTGTTAAGCCTGGTAAATCTATGAGAGTCAAGTTAACAACTGCGAAACACATTATGTCAGAGCAAAAATAAATTTGTCCAGCAAATTAAGAGTCCGAATAATACCATTTGGCGAGTAGATGCTAAGATGGATAGGTATGGGAGAAATCTGCTTATTACGCCCTGTTACTCTGTCTGTCTCATCTTGTATTTCTTTCCTGACAAGCGCTGAAAGCCCGATCAAGATCTCTATTAGAATGCCCGCCTACGTGCTCTAACGGAAACATGTACAAAATTCAAAAGCGTCCAAGGGTTACCAAAATCTGTAAACCTTCTCCTCTGAATATGAAGAAATTCGGCATACTCCGGGCCCTCTGATGTTTTATGCAGCTGCAGAACAAGAGGCCTTCTGGTGACAATTCCTGTAGCATTTAACAAAAGAACGGTATCATTTGCTATCGAACTAAAACCATACACATGACAATCCATAATCCACTACCTGAACCCCTTGGAAGAAAGTCGCGGCCAACAATGCTCTCCAAAACCGATGATTTGCCAGAACTCTAAAAGCAAGGTTTCAGAATCATTGAACTGACATCTAAGGCAAATGTTTTGGAATGCCTAGCATGGAAAACATAATGCAAGGTGGAAATAAAGGATCGGGAAGAACCTGGCCACCGACGACGACGACAGAAGGCAAAGATTCCCACAAAGTAGGTAAAGCGGCTCCTTCTGCAGAGCCATGGTCTCCAAGCATGGTACAAGCTCTTTGTATCCGATTTACAAGCCCGATCAAGCTCTCCATGGTCGCCATAGCCAGGGCTCCTTTGCTCCGTTACGATGATGAACAATGCAAACGAGGGAAATGAGGATAAAATTTTTGTACCCTCCTCAACGGCTTGGATGAGCTCCAAATTGTGATAAGACAATTTTAACCGTCCATTTGCTTTTTGGTTCTATGCCCGTTGATTTGGCGAGAACGGTCGCTTTTTTTGAGCATATATATATTTTTGGTAGTTGTTTATGTTTCAAAAAAAAAAAAAGGATTCCCCCCTAAAAGTGGACCTAACGAACTGCTTAATCCGCCTTATTATGAATCCATGGTTTATTGTAAAACTCTTGGCCAAAACACATTGGGTGCCTCATTCATTAGGCATAAAACATTTGTTGAGTTGAAGCTGGATGGTTTACATGGAGAACCCAATTCCAGATACCAGCTCTTGACTTAGGCTGATTGCCATATCCTTGTTTCATTTGTGCATGAGTTCAAATCTCATTTCCTTAATCTCTTACATTATAATCCAATGTAGACTTTAAAAAGCATAAAAGATCAATGCAGACTTTAAAAAACATAAAGCTATGGCTTAGGGTACCTTCGCACCCGCGGTTAAGTTAAGCTAAATTATGGTTTTTTAACAGAATTTACATTCACACTACTAGTTAAGTTAGCATATAATTAAGAAATTTAGTTAAGAATTAGTTAATCTTTTTAACCAAAACCACTAACTAAACTTGTCTTCGCACTTTGTTCGGTTAAATTAGCAAAATTAACTAAAAGTTAATGAATTAGAACTTAGCACTAGAAGTTAAATTACCCCCTAGAGGTCACTTTTAATGTAGTTATATGTGCTTAATTTTTATGCCTTCGGCTAACTTCGCTAGACATGTTCGAAAGCGTCTAGTTAGCTAGTTAAGTTTTTTTTTTTACTAATTTTTTTAACTAAACGAGTGCGAAATGGTTTTCCGTTAACTTAGCTTAATTAATTTTTTTAACTAGCTTTGGTGTGAAGAAAATCACCCGGTTACTATTAACTTAACTTAATGGTAAAAGTTAACTTAACTAAACTTAACCATGGGTGCAAATAGACCCTTAGTTGGATAAGCTTGGAGGAAGGAAGGAAGGAAGGAAGGTACTTTTATCGTCCACGGAGACCAATCGGTCTATGGGACCCAATAAAAAAACGCAGCAAGCGGATTACTGCCTCGGATTAAAAACCCCCCCCCAAGGGTTTTCGAGGGAAAACCGCGGGCAATCAATCCTTCCGACAAACCGTGCTAATCATATAAAATGCGTAAACATCCCAATATATACAAGTCATGCACCACCCCCGTGAGTGCCTAGTCACGGACAAACAAAGCGGGGCAAATGTGACCTCGCGAGTCCAAGATTCTGGATGTATGACCCCGTGGCACGCATCGACGGTGTGTTCATCGGCAAATGCAAGGGCACGTCCGGTACCGCATTAAGGGAGCGTGATCCGCCCGGATCCGACCAACACCGGGCAACTCGAAAGTGTGAGACTCATCCTCAATGGCACCCGCTTGACAAAGACCGACAGAGCCTGGCCCGGGCGGGGCTCCCCAATCCACCGCCTCGCCTCGACGAAGATGGTGGGCACCGTATGCGGAATGGAGGCAATGAGTCCGCTTTTGGGCGGTGGGAACGCAGTAGAGCCGTGGGCCCCGCTAACACGGGGTTGATGTGCTCCTTGTAATGGGCCATTTTGACTGCTCTAGAGCAATGGGGTCCCGAGCTTGCCAAGAAACAAGCATCTAGGTACTCCCAAGCAGTCGCCACGATCGGCATTGCGCGCCAGACGCGATCTGTGCTCACAGACGCGTTCCATCTGGCGAACCAGCGATCTCTCTTACCCCTCCAACAGGGCCCTAAGCCGGGCGGACTCATGGCCCGCGGTGTAAGCCCGGTCGTGAGGAGCCGAGCATCACCCATAGTAACCACTTTTCGAAAATAGACGATGTGTCTATCAAGGGTCGCCCATTTGAAGCAACAAGAATCCGGTTTCTACTTGGCCAGAATCGATGGGGGATCAAGGTTTCACCCCAAGTGCCCGTGCCAAAATGCCTTCTTTTGCTCCAAGTCATTCCAGTCGCCAAAGAGGCGATAGGCCCCAAACCTCGACCCGTCTGAAGGGCGGGCTCGACCCGGTGCGAACAGATGTGACCGATGGCCCCAATCATATAGCTCACGGTGATCAAGGTTCCGCATGGCATAAAGCGCTTCCGGCCTGTCACCCGCAGCGGATAGACGCCCCTCAAGAGCGAGGAGGGGAACTCCACCCCTAGGTACTTGTAGGTGGGCGTGGCGTCCACAGCTATCCCCCCGATATGTGAGTGCAGGAGGCATGGGGTGACGGAAGAGGATATGAGAACCACCCTCGTCTTGGCCGATTGACGCTGCATGTGTTCAGAGCCCGACAAAATGTGTCTAGGGCATCCGTGTGAGACCGCATAGCTTCGGGTGTGGGCCACAGCCAACGCCGTCCGCATAGATGAGCCGGGCGATGACCCGGTGCAAAAGCCGATGCCATCCCCCATGCTCGCGAGAAGCCGTGGCTCTAACTGACAATGTAGAGGCCAAAAAGTGTTGGCGAGGGGGCAACCCCGCCGGACCCGATACTACCGGTGAATGCTTGGCCTGGCTTCCGGTCGATCCCCGCCAAAACAACTCTCATACAACTCAGTATGGCATTCGCATTGCCAAGGGGCCGAGCCCCCGATTGACGCAGATCTAGCCCACGACTTTTCGGGGGACCGTATCAAAAGCCTTTGCGAAGTCCACAAAGCGGCAATACAAGTCCACCGATGATTCCGGCCGTCTTCAATCAGCCCGCAGCGGCGTAAAGATATGGTCAATCGCTGGAGTGGCGGGTCAAAGCTTTAAATACGTGGTGAGGGCTCGACATCCGCCAGCCCGGCGGAGGTTAACTGCCGCCGAGAATGCCGACCAACGGTTTGGCAAATACCGAATCGACCATGATCGTCCCCAGAATTGGCCTGACAAAGGTGGGTCGCCTCGCCTTGTGAATGGGAACAACCCCTTGGGTTCATTGTCGGGAAACCCTCCCCGCAATGCTCGTTGAACAGGTAGTGAGGACCGCACAAGCGGCCGCCCCGCCCACTTGAGTAACTTCGGCACGCATACCATCGAGGTCACCGCCTTCCCATTAGCCCGCCGCGAGTGCCCTCCTCAACATCCTCGTCCCACGAGAACCAATGGGGGCCATCCCGTGGGGGTATGGGCGTCACGCGTCCTGGCGGGTCATAGAGCCGCCGCAGTACCGCTCCCACCGCCTCGGTGTGATGTCCCCTCAGAGGTCGGGCTGGCCTTCAAGCACTCTGCGCCAAAAGGTTCGAGGATGAGTGTCCAAAGCCGAACATCTCCCCCTGATGCTTGGCAAGGTACCGCGCCTTTGTGTCCTTCGGGATAGGCGCTGATGCGTGGTGGCCCCTGGCGGGTACCGATCCGCAATGTGACGAGCCGCCACTTGCATTCTTTTTATCCGCATCAAACCATCGGTTCTGCTGAATGTTCTTGACCACGCCTGGCGACGTCTGCCAAAGCACCTGTCCGCTGCATGCAGTTTACATAGCAACTTGTTAGGTAATGTGTCATGCTAATGACATATAATATTCGCTTTTAGATAAACTACATCTCTAGTCACAGTAATAAACCTTTAAAGAACTTAAGAGTGATATGATGACTGAGGTTTTTCTATGATAATGATATGTTGTTTCTACTAAGACCCAACGGATAAAGAATGTCCAAATGTATATAAACCACTTAGCCAAATGGAGAATAGAATAGAATAGACAAAGTAATTGGATCACCCAAATCTTTTATGTCTAGAGAACCACAATATGACACTCCAAATAAGCATACTTGTAAAGTAGGGTGGGTAGGATTCAATGTCACGTGGCTACTAATGTCATGCCACGTGTAGTTGATCCTTCTAAAAAATCATTACCTCAATTTGTTTCCTATTGTTCATCCTTAAATTTAGGCATGCAACCATTCACGCCTACAATGTGGGTTGAATCCTCCCCACACTTAACTCCATGTTACAATAAAGTTCCCCAAGGCTGATTATGGCGGGTCCACTTTACTTCTGATCTGCTGCCCATCGACAAAGTTTTCCCTCATAATCAACCTCGGGGACTTTCCTGTACACAAAGGGCTTGCTCGGCTATAGATTCTTGATGGAAGGGAAAAAAGGGTTCCTAGGGAATCACATATTGAAGGTGCAGTAAAACAAGGCAAATCTGAGTGTGTACACTCACGAACATCAACATTAAGACGAGACATTTGAAGGATTGGACGGATGGCTCCAACTTTTGCATTGGGTCGATAACTGGGGCCACCTAGCATGAGATTCTTCAATTCTAGAGGAGGCTTTGAAAATCAAGGTGACCAATACCACAGGCAAACTGTATGATGTGCCTCTTAAGGAGATCTCACACTGTAAAAGCTCGGACTTCTTAAAGAGTGGGACTCTCAAGTCTAAACCTACGCAAGTACTGATGGTAATTGAAGTAGTTCACAAGGGCAAAAGAGCTTCAACATTATTCTAAGCGGAACAAGGATCAGCATGGGGCCGAAGTTATGAATAGTGGCAAATACAATCTAATAGTAGACATTAAGTACTTAAAGCCCGCTAATGATGAGCAAGAAATGTCTAGCCTAGCACCAAAGGGCGAGCATCTTACAATTAAAGGTAAGGAAGCTCTTTCCGCCATGCTAGGAAAGTGCATTAAAGAAGACGAGGTTGCATATATCCTTAAGCTGCAAGTTGTTGACCCCAACTACAAGTGAAAGAAGGAAGACTTTAGTCTCAACCAGTTACCTAGGGCAATCGCTAAACTAATCAAAGAGTTCCATGACCTCTTTCTCGATGAAATCCGCGAACTTTCGCACGATAGAGACATAGAATATGAGATTACACTTGCACCAGATGCAAAGCCGACAAGCAAAGCTTCATATAGGATGAGCATCCGGGAGCAAGCCGAGCTTAACAAGCACCTGAAGGAGTTGTTAGAACTCGGATTTGTTCGGCCATTGTATCACCCTGAACCCATTCTCTTCGTGATGGACGGGAATTTAAGAATGTGTATAGCATCGTCGGCTTAACTAGGTGATCAAAAGAATAAGCATTGCCAAGGGCAAATGACTTAATGGATCAATTGTAAGGAGACAAATACTTCTCCAAAATCAACATAAGGTCAGGTTATAATCAAATAAAAGAAGAAGACAGCTATAAAACAATTTTAGAATGCAGTACAATCATTATGAGTTTAGTTATGCCTTTTCTCGTATATAATGTGCTGGCAACATTCATGTGCCTATTAAACGAGATGTTCAAAGAGTTCTTGGATGAACTCAATCATATTCTGTGATGACATTCTAGTGTATAGCAAGTTCGTAGGGGACCATATTGGTCATTTTCGAAGGATCTTATAGAAATTTAGATGGCAGCGGCTCTAAGCCAAGTTCTACAAATGCCATTTAGCAACAAGTAGAGTAGAATATTTGGGGCATATGGTGACATCGGAGGGAATCTCTACCAATCTAGCTAAGATTGAAGCCAAGACTGATCAGTGCCCAAGAATGTCCATGAGGTAAGGAGCTTCCTCAGCTTAGTCGGATATCATAGAAAGTTCATAAAGACTTAAGTGGACACCCCGACTTTCGGACCTCACAAAGCACGGGAAGGTGAAGGATTGTATTGAGCATTGGCAAAAGAAAGTCCACCGCTTTCTTTGAGAAGCTCAAAGAAACCTTAATTATAGTGTTAGTGCTTACCCTGCTTGATCCAGATAAGGATAAGGTACTCATGTTTATCTTAGTTACAACGATTCAAAGCCATTCTGTATTGTAATTTTCATGATGCTGCACATACCTTCTGCCAGGATCTACCCATATCTTCTGTCAAGACTTGCGGTATGCATCACTCTTGCCCTCCAATACTCTTTAAACTATTTGGTGCCTCTTTATGTTTTCCTTTATAGGTTATAATTTATTTATCAAAAGTGTTAACAAAAGGTAACAAAACAAGCCAACAAAACACAGACCAACAAAAGCAACGAAACACTTCCGGAAACTGCATCGATCCACCTTCTTGGGCCATTTAACAAGCAAAACGGCCACTCCAAGGCCAAAATCGGCCCTTCTCAGCCAAATCCGACCTGTTTCTGTGGGATTTGGATCCGCTTTGAGGCAGTTGGGTCACCTTCCAATGTTACAGAATGATCATGCCGACCTCTGATTTTACCAAATTAGCTCTTGATTCCTTCAATTGGGCCTCTTAGCAAGCCAAATCAATATGTTCCTGGTCATTCCCAGTGATTTCCATATCCAACTAACGATTCTGTTGCTGTGAGAATGGCCCATAATATCTCAATTAATCCTGGAATACATGCAGATTCAATTTTGCTCTATCAAAGCATCAACAATTCTCATCATAGATAATACACACCAAATAACACTATGAGATCCATGATCAACAGTTGCTAGCAGTCGTACATATATGGAGACATTACTTGCTAGGACAGCGATTTTAATTAGATACTGATCATCAAAGCCTTCAGTATGTCTTCATGCAACCACTCCTCTACTTGCGGCAAAGGCACTAGATAGAATTTCACGAGGAATATGATTTTGAAATAACCTACAAGTCAAACAAGCTAAATGTGGTTGCTGATGCACTATCTTGCCACCCCTTTATAATGAGAATGCATTGTAAAGCGATCTCAACTTTGACAAATGAGTTCGACAAGAAGATTGAAGAAGTGCTAACTATAAGTAAAGAATTCCATAATGCATGGGCCAGTCTTTGTAAAGAGGCACATATTGATAAGGAAAGGGAAACTTATAAGAAGTGTAAAAAGGAAGGAAAATTCTTGTATTTTAAAGACAAGCCTTGCGTGTTAGAAGTATATGGAATAAGAAAACTAATTCTCCAGGGCACGCATGATAGTTTTACTTTAAAATAAGTAGTAGTTACTTTTGGCTTAGCATGAAGAAGGACATTGGCAACTATAGTCGGTAGTTAGTTGTGCCAGCAGACGAAGGCAGAAAAACATGAATCCCAGGTCTCTTAGAACCTTTGAAAGTCCTCGACGCTAAATGGAAGGTCATCACCATGGACTTCATAACAGGACTTCCAAGAACATCAAGAGGCCATGATGCCTTTACGGTGGCAGCGGATAAGCTATTTAAGATAGCACATTTCCTGCCATATAGAACAACAGATATGGCCGTAGATACTGCCATGTTGTCCATGAAAGAAATCTTTAGACCACATAGTATGCCCAGAGCATCAGTGTTTGGTCACGACCTAAATTTATCAGTGCTTTCTGGAAGAATTTCTTCAGGATTATAGAAACGAAACTTTGAATGAGCATATCCTATCATCCTCGACGAATGGGCAGACTGAAGCACCAATAGGATTTTATAAAACATGTTACATAATTAGGTTTGGGTAAGCAATCTAGATAGGGTAATTATATTCATCTAGTGGAGTTTGCATATAATAGTACCAAACAAGAGTCATCGACGATGTCCCCATTTATGATAAATTACAGCTATCAATGCCTCACACCAGACACTTGGCACAATCTCGTGTCAAAAGTAGAAGTCTTCTAGAAACTTCTTGCGGACATATAAGAATTGGTGGAAGAAGTTATGGATGACCTCGTAGCAGCCTAGCAGCTAGGAGTCGACAAAAGAGTCTTGTTGATAAGCATAGATTGACAAGATTCAAGTATGAGATAATGCTTGGCTTAAGATTAAAAATGAAGCAAGTAAAGCTAAGTATTGGTAGGTGTAAGAAACTTGTTCCACAGCATGTAGGTCCTTTTAAGATCACTGAGAGGATAGGAAACTAATATTGTCGATTGGATTCGCCCTACCACCTTAAGATACACGAGGTATTCCATGTAAGTCCATGTAATTCTTTTAAAGAAGCACACGCTAAACTTGGATGAAATATTAGAATCTCCAACTTTGTTAGAGATGACTGAAGAGCAGATTGAAATCATTCTGGAAGTGCTTTGGTTAAGTCATTCAAGGAGACAAGAAGATTAATTCCCACAATTCTTGATTAAGTGGACACCCTTGCCAGTTGAGGATGTTACATGGGTGTTGGGGTTAGGTCTAAAGAAGGAATACCTTGAGTTTATGGAGCAATGGAAAGGTCGGCTCGTCACCGACATGGTCGATAAGAGCCCCAGTGAGTGCATGATCGCAAGGACTTCTTCCAGCAAGGATGGAAAAAGGATATAATTTTGTATGAGTATGTTAATAAGCCTTCACATTATAGATACAAGTACTATATCAGAAGCTTATGCTTATCTATATAACAACTTCTTCCAATTTAATGCTTATGTTATGGCTGATGAGGCTCTAGTGGATCCCCATCCCTTGGATATGGGAATATTATACATCCTCTGGGAGCATCACAGCCTTACACCTAAGCGTTAGATGGGGTCAAACGCTTCTATCTTCTAAGGGGGGTTGACAACCATTGTTAAGTCCAATGCTAGGTTGACTCCAGAATAAAAGTATGCTTAAATTAGATTGTAATATCTTAATAGAAAGCAAACGGGGTAAGGATGCTTTATTAGAATTGATCAGCCTACGCCACAAGATTCATGACCTGAAAAAGTCCTGCACACAATAAACACACACGGATCTGTGTTATGTCTACGCCTACTAAACTGATTGATAGTGTATTCCATAAAGCCGAGATACCAATGCACCACCTGCAAGTACAATGAAGAAACATGTTGGGGGATTTGAACTGCCTACGCAATGCATTGCTCCAAGCAGCATGCGCGCCCTTAAAGGGCAGGAGCTATTCCCATGCATATGCATATGAAAGCACACATTGATTGTCCCCTTATTTTTTTAGTTTTCCAAGCCTTTCTTCCACAAGCAAGCAATGCTAATCACAAAATCACACAATTATGGTTTTCTTCAATCAGAGAGCACTCTTTTATTTGTCTTCCAATCCAAATACAGATTTCACATTTATTTTTTATTTTTATGATTTTCCATCATGCAGCACAAACATCAAGCAAGAATAAAGCAAAACATAACTCAAATAAAGAGACCAATACCTAGTTATTGTTCATAGCAGCATTGTGGCATCTCGCTATATTATCAACCCACCACAATTCCCTCAAAAGAAGATCCCGGGCCAAATTCAAGTGCGCCCGTTTATGTTGGTGTTCACAGCAGTGCTGTCCTCGACCCCCTCCCACTCTATATGGGAGATAGCCTCCTCCAATGTTGCAAACAAGTGACTCAACTGCATCATGGACAATCTTACCAAGGTTGCCACAAACTCCGCAAGCATGTTAATGTTAACAATGCTTGACACCACTTCCAATGCAACCGGGACATGCTCCCCATTTGGAGAGGATACCAAAGGAGAAGGCATTGCATTGTGATAACATCATGCAGGTCTGTGCGGAGGGGAAGCTGGGACCTCTTCATCACGTACAATGTCAATCACACCATCCCCAACTGGCGGCCTCACCCTCGTGACTCCCGCAGGCCTGCTGCTAGCATCAACCCCATTCCCATTCTCCATCCCAACACTCTCATGGACACGCTCCATCTATATTCCAGGCATAGAACTGCAAGAAAAACAAATAACATCAAAATGAAAGCAAGCATGTGTACAATATCTACATGCAACCCCTACAGCTTCAACTCATCCAATAGCCATTGTATAATCCGTGGTATAAAGATGAATGAAACCGGTCCCGGCATGTCCATTAAGAATTCCCCAGGATGAAATTTTTATCCATATCCTCAGGCATTCCAACCTCATCCCAATATCATTGTCAAGCTTTGCCAATCCATTGAATGGGTTCCATCCCGGCTGATATGCCATAAAGAACGCATCTTACGTCATTGGGCATTCAGTGTCAGGTGCCGGTCTTAACTCTTTGTTTAGATATAAAGGCAGTGTTAGAAGGGAGTATCCAACTAGTTGGCAAGACAAATTTATTGGTTCTAAGCATCCTCTATTCTGAGGCGATATGCACCTGTGCAAATTGAAGCGATGAATTCGTGCTTCTTCATGGGCGGATGTGTACGCAGGTAGTGTTGTGGATCCCATTCAAGCATGGGACGACTTGGCCGGTAGTATGCAATCGGCATTTGCATCTCAAAAGCTTCCGAGGAAGCAAATATCAAGTTACTGCCTCAAGTTATGGCGATCTTCTTCTGTTTGTATCTGTATGCACCCGTGCTCCTGCATATAATATCAAGAGAACCATTGGGCTCTTTTTTTCTTTCTAGCAGGCTTTTGAAGCACCAAGAAGGTTTATGTACCTGCTCCAAGCCATTCTAGATGACAAAGGATACCACCTGGCCCCAGACTGCATAGTAGAATGGGTCCCATCAAGATCTTGAACAAGTGCGCTTAATGAGTCATACAGTTCTACTTTATGACTATTGTTTTGTATTGCATATAGTAAGGGGGAATCGGTATATCAAGTGCAACAGAGGGAATTTAGATATGTAACTTCATCACTCCATTGATCATATAACTTTTTATCTCTATCACTCCATTGACCATTTGGATAGGCACTATTGTGGATGCCATCTCGCAAGTTACTATGACAACCAAGTTAGATGTTCTTAATATTTGGACTATAAATTCAAGGTTTTTTTATTTTTTTATTTTTCTGTGATTAAATGAATTCCAAGATGGCCACATACTTGAGAACATTAGTCTGTGTGCACGTGATATATGGCTCTTAATTTGACTACAAGTTACCCACATGTTGGTAGGGTCATGCAGTTGGACGGGTTTTCTTTTCTTTTCTTTCTTTCTTCAATTCATCATTTCAATGAATATAAATATTCCTCTGCCATTATAGATGCCTGAAGGTTCATGTTTTTTATAGGATATATACTCTTAGGTGATATTAATGTGTAAATTAGGTCTTTTCTTAATCGACACTTTTAAGTGGTAATCTCTATGTAATATGGTAAAATCACAAGGAAGAGAGCAATAATAACAAGAATTGCGAATATGGAAGTCATATATCGAAAATAAATGTATTTATAACGGAATTGTCAACGTTAGAACAATGTGCAACGACAAGGTAATTGACGACATGAATTGACAAAATACAAGTTGTTTATTGGCAACATGAATTGACCAAATACAAGTCATTAGAACCCGGCTTGATGAGATTATAAGAAGGTGTAATGAGAAGGTTTATGGTGACATGAATTGACAAATCTATGCATAAGTACAATAAAGATTATAAACCAGTATCAAGTGACAATTCAGTGGGAAAAGGATGACGAATAGGGTGTAATATCTTTGTAAACAACTATAATATATTAAGTAGGGATACGAGGAGCTAATAAGAAATGGGAATGAGGCTATTCAGTGCCATGTCATTGTGGTTGCCATGAACATGGGAATGACAATGAAGTTTAATATTGAGATCATTGGAATATCTTAAGAAATGGGTATTTTATTTCCTGCAAAATATATTTGGTTAAAAAAAGATATGAGACTTAGTGTACGAAAACAATCATTGGGCTTCATTCTATCTTGGCTTCCTACCAAGATGTAGCACGTAGTGTGTCTTTTTTGTCTAGAAGTCGAGCAAGAACGAAGCAGATGCACTCCTTTGATTTCCCTTCCATTCCGTCCGTTTACCATGCATTCTAGAAATTCTTACCCTGCATTCAGCTCTAGAATGAAGCCCAATTGATCTTTTTCATTGAGTAAAAGCCCCTTTGGGTTTGACTTTGGAGGGTTAACCAGCCTCCACCTTCCCCGGATCTATAGGGTTTCCTATCAAGACTAAAGGGGCTTTTCTTTAATATCCTATGCCTTTATAGATGCCTCAAGGCTCATGTTTTTTATAAGATGTATATTCATAAATGATATTAACGCGTAAATTAGGTCGTTTCTTAATCGACATTTTTATATGCCTATGGTAACATCACAAGGAAGAGAGCAATAATAACAAATGGAAGATAAATATCCAAAATAAATGTTTTTATAATGCAATTGTCAACATTGATATGTGTGCTTAAGAGTTGTAAATAGGACCTTGTTTGATGGGATTAGAATGAGGTGCAACCACATGGTAATTGACAACATGAATTGACCAAATACAAGTTGTTTATTGGTGACATGAATTGACCAAATTCTGTTGATAGAACCTGGCCTGATGAGATTATAGTGAGATGTAATGTAATAATAAGGTTTTATGGTGTCATGAATTGCAAAACTACCCATAGTACAACAAAGATTATAAACAAGTACTAAGCAACAATTCAATGGGAAAAGGGTGATGAATATGGTGTAATATCTTGTAAACAACTATATCCATATGTTAAGCACAGAGGTACAAAGACCTATAAGAAATGGAAACGATGCTATTCAGTGCCATGCTGAAACGTCATTGTGGTTGACATGAACATGGGAATAACAATGAAGTTTAATGTTGAGATCATTGGAATATCTTAAGAAATGGATATTTTATTTTGTGAAAAATATATTTGGTTAAAAGTAGATATGAGACTTATAGTGTATAAAAAAAACCATTGGGCTTCATATTGTCTTGGCTTCCAATCAAGCTATGACACATGGCATGTCTTCTTTGTCTGGATGTCGACCAAGAACAGAGCATATGTACTTTGTCAATTTATCTTCCATTCCGTCCCCTTACTATGCATTCTAGAAATTCTTACCCCAGCATTCAGCCCCATAATGAAGTTTAATGGATCTTTTCCGTTGAGTAAAAGCCCCTCTGGACTTGATTTAGAAAGCCTTCCCACTCCGCCAATCAACAGGATTTCTCCTCCAGAATCAAACCCAGGGGGCTTTTCTTATACTGAAGAAATGGCACCTAATATATGCACTAATATGAAAATTGTGGAAGCATATTCTAGAATTGTACCTTCAACATATTTCTCAAATGTTTCAGAATTAGTATGCACTTGCATGCCCACATTATTTTGCACATAAAAGCTCCAATCCTTGCCTACTATAGCTAAGTTTCCAGTAATCCATCCTTCTGCTTCCTGGCTACAGAGATTTTTGCCGTATTTAAAATATATATTAATATCGACCTCTCACCTTTCCCTTCCTTTTCGTCATTTCTAGGTTTTCTGGGTTTCATTTATGCCTTTTAATTCTTAGTTTGATCAACCCGGGAAGAATCATATTGAGTCATAGAGTTTAAAAAAAAAAAAACTCGTGAGTTTTTATTTTTATTTTCTGGAAGGACACAAGCTTTTAGTATTCAGGAAATGTTATACACAAAGCACAATGGCGACTAAAAATCATGTGGAGAGAATATCAACTTGAGAAAATCCACCCCACTTAAATGCAACATCTAAACAATGTGAAGATGAAGTAAATGCTCATGAGAAAGTGTGAATGTGAACTTAGCGCTCCCAAATACGGCTCTTCACTATATTAGCAATTGATGAGTACCTGAATGCTTTGGCAATTCATCCTTGCGCCTCAATAAGAACCTGTGCATCAGAACAAATATGACCTTTGAATATGAGATTCCTTCTTTTCCAAAATGGATCAGATGATCTATGTAGAATCCAGACGAAAAACCCATTTTGCCAAAAAATTTCAATTTATTAGGTAGAATGCTAATTAATACCACCTGTTAGCTATTCAACTTGCAGTGAAAGAGGCCTTGAAGTCACAACCGAGCATGCCTGACATGTTGACATAGGAAGAAGCAATGCTCAGTTGTCTTGTCGCTCTCTGCACATAAGGGACAAGGTGCAGACACAACTAGACAAAATCTGTGCACTACAATATTAACGTGCACACAACAACGAATGATTTGCCACCATAAAACAGATACTTTGGGATGGAGCAGTTTATCCAACACCCATTTCCATATTGCTTTCTACCAGTCCCTAGAAATGATTAAAGGCCACTTTGTGAAAGGCATTAGAGGTTTAGTGGGATCAGCTAAGGGCCCTCCTAGATTTTCGGAAATTTGATTCCAACCCTATTCCCGAACATGCAGGCTTGGGCAAAAAGCGCCCCCCAAGCTGGTAAACCTAATTATGATGGGTCGCTGAGCTGTTAGGCATGTAATAATGAAGAAGATTGTCTATAGGTTCGCATTTGCACAAGTGCACATCGTCTGCGAATTAAGATAGGCAGATGGGCTCAAGAGGCGGGCGAGGATACTCTATTAGTGTTGCCACCAGGTGCGATTGAGGATGAATATCACATACCGCGGCGGCGTCTGCATTGAATCACATCAAGCCGCTATCTTGAATTGGTTTTGTCTAACCACGCTTCACTTGCTTTTAACACAAACTTCAGTGGTGTTGTTAGGATCTTTTCTCCAAGACATCATGGATGCATGCACTTAGTCATGTCCTTAAACAGGCCGTTGAGATTAAAATATATCATAATGCATCATTATACAATCTCTTAGCATACTTATTACAGCCAAGTTTTTTCCCTCGAAAACACTTCGGGATAGGTTTTTTAATCCTAGCAGTAATATGCATCCTGAATCCTTTATATGGATCCTATAGGTCAATTGGCCTCCATGGACGATAAAAGTTAGTTCAATCCAATTCAATTTAAATTTGTTGGCACCCAAAATAGAAGAAAAGACTCTTATGCAAACACAAACCATTACCTCTTACATTTATAATTAAATTTCCCACACCATCCCTAAGGCCTCGAAGGGGTCAAAATTTTTTCTAGTTAACATAAACCATTACAACCAACACTTTTAAAGTAAATTCCCTCCAAAACCCCCATTCACCAGGGGGAGGGAGAGGGGTTACATAGGGCAGTGAGAGCCCCTTTTGTACTCCTCAAAACTATATAAAACATGTATAAAATCAATATGATTTAGTACATTATCTATCTATCTATCTATCTATCTATCTATCTATCTATCTATCTATCTATCTATCTTTCTATCTAGCTATCTATCTATCTTTCTAGCTATCTATCTATGTATCTATCTATGTATCTATCTATGTATCTATCTATGTATCTATCTATGTATCTATCTTCAAACCTTATAGTATTTTGTAACCTTCACCATACAGTATACCCAAAGTTGTACAAGCATACCCCAAAATGAGGATTATTATCTACGGTCTAAATCGAGGAATAACTTGCGAATATGCCCATCCAATAGCTCTCGATGCTCGGAATCACCTCCCGTGTGAATATGCCATGTGTGAATATGCTATGTTTATAAAAAAATCATTTCTTTGGTAATTTTCTGGATGCCATAAGAACAGGTCTGAAAATATTTAAGTCTGAATAAATGTATGAGCATAAAGCATCCTTGCTTTCTTCTTAACCCTACGCGCCAGATGTGGCTTATTGCGTTGGAAAGCTCTCTCTGGGATCTTTTCGATGGTATATGATATGCCCATGTTTGGTTAAGTTTTCTGTGCCAAAACAGTCATGTTACGGCCAGTTTTAGTAGGGTTTGCAGTATTGGATATTGTGTTTCTGAATTTTTTAGATTAAGGCTTCGCGACTTGATTTGGTTTGCTCTAGATTATATGCCTTTGAGTAACTTTTTGTATATACCCACTTTGATTTCATTTAGGGGCTTCACCATGACAGAAAGGGCCCGGTAATAAGGAGATTTGGTGTAAGGATGGTGCGGTATTATTTCTATTGAGCGATTGGTATTTTGGTATTGACATTGCTCATTGGCAATGGTTTGAGAAGACATATGGGTTGTTGGATAAAGATATGTAATATATGGGCTTATGTAGCAAGTGCTCTTCCTCTAATTAAGAAGGTGGGTAACAAGAGATCTTTGGAACTTTGTTCAAGGTATTAAAGAAGGCAAGAAGCTAGTAAGTTCATGCTTTCTGGTGCTTACCTCCTCAAATGCTTTATCATTTTTTCGAAAATGGCACTACAGACTTTGCCTTCTCAATGGCAATCCATTTGGAACCTTGTTTGGTCTAAATATAATCCTTCAAAGGTAAATGTTCTACTTTGGCGGTGATTCATGGCTCTTTGAGAGTTAATGAGATGGTTCATCGCTTTAAAGCGGGGAGTAAGCCCACTTTGCCCAATGTATGGCCCGGTGCATTGAAACATTTGAGCCTTGTTTATATTTGTGTCTGCGGTGAGTAGTCTTAGGTCACAGGCATTCTCTTTTTAGGTATCTTTGGATAGTCGGCACTTTTCTTTTGGGTATTTATCCAAATCGGTGGGACTGCTTCTAAAGGATTACACTTCACATGGCAAAGTCTTGGCTAATATGGGTGTATGGAAGCGAAGCGAAGAAAAGGTCTTTTATGATAAGCGTATTTCTTCGGTGGTGCTTCAAGAAATTAGTCAAAAGTTGTATAATTGCTTTGAGATCTCCAATTGGCACGATCGTATTAAAATTCAATATGGGTGATCATCTAAAAAGTGATTGATGCTTGAGGGGACATTACTTACTTACGGAAGTACTTTGTAATATTTTGAGTGTATAATATGAAGTAAAACCGTTCTTCAAAAAAAAAAAAAATTTATTGTTCACCTGGGGAGGTCCCTCGTCCCACAAGGTGCTCGGTCTAGCATCTGACTTCATGGTGGGGGCAAGCTAATTCCATAGATGAATTTGCCATCTTCTCTTTTTGGTCTAGCGGCCTCTTCATATGTCGGCTGGCAGTCGGTGTTCTAGACACCAAGTTAGGTGTTCTTGCTTCACAGCCGTGACCCAATGCGACTCATTCATTAGAGGGAGGAATGGCGGCCACATCTATGATCGTGTCTATTGAGAGATGGACACACTTACTACATTTAATATATGCCTTACGTTCTAGACCCTAAAGCCCGATTATATGGGCACAAGTGATGCCAAATGCGGACACTAGATGCGAAATTCAGCCCGCGAAGAAACATTGTGTTGTTGGCGAGTGCAGACATTGGAAAGGGAACATCTTTGGTTGGGATCGGACATCTCCACAATCCCAAAGGGGACCGAGAGTCGCGATGTCGAGCTAGCTTGACGAGGCGGTGGCTGCCTCGATATCTTACGTACCGGAGCGAACTTGCATATTATAGAGAATGCGGGCGAAGATGATGCCCGATTTACGATGTGGATGCGGTTTTGCATTTTTTCACTGATGTCATGCATGTGAAGGTTGGTGGAGTTCTCTCCACTACTAGGGTGGGAGCGTCAAGTCCTGATCGTCCTCGCCATCTTTTGTTTCAGTTTCAAGACACTCTTAGCCGTTTACCGTTCTTCAGCATGGAAACCATCTCAGAGAGATTAGTTCTCATTACAGGAGGACCTCTCCCCTCTTCAATTATTATATGCGGCGAGGAGGGCCCTTTGCAAAAGAAATGGGCAGCATACAAGGGAGGCGCATCAATTATTATAGACCAATGGCCTTCCAGTCCTTGGACTGGCCATGTCTAGATAATTGTAGAAGCACAAAATTACCACTAGCATTAGCATTATCTTCGTCTTGGTAGTCTTTTAATATTTGGTTATTGTGTTTGGTGATGGGACCTAGTCCCGGGGTTTTTAGATGGGTTGTTGCCCTTGCATGTGCCATCCATAACAGTTGGGTTCCTTGGGCGTAAAAATTCATCCTATCTTATCTTATCTTATCTTCTAATTGATCGGAGTGGTATAACATGATGGAAGGAATTAATATGATAGTATTTATTCTTGTATTACTGACGTTGTCATGTGTTTTATAGGATATGTAAATTGATATGGATAGAGACCATAGTGCCAAGATGTTGATTGTTAATTTGCTCTTGTTTTATCTTATTACGGCCAAATGGTTTATCCTTTTAACTTTGTTCTCTGCAATAGAATAGGATGCATGCTTTTGTATAAGAGTAGATAGGCTTGAAATTTTACTTTCGTCATGTTCTTTGGTCCTTTGTTTTGCTTAGATTGAGGTTGTGATAGATTTACAAGATTGCGGGTTATCCTTGCATGGTTATGTTATATCTTACAATATTTAATTATCTGCGACATACAAACAACAACCTACACACGATGCACACCCATACAAGCTGTTCTAGTCTATCTCAATGCTTAAAGCGGTTTATTGCTAAATTAGATGACAAATTCATTTCTATTTAGAAAACTAATACTTTCGAGATAGAACAAATAAAAATGAGCAGGGGAATGCTTTTGGTTCCTTTAAGTATTCTAAAGATACGTTGAATCATGACTTGAACTAAGATGGCAAAGCTAAGATAAGTTTTGCTTCTTCTAGCTCTTAGTGTAGATGATTTATGCAGTTTCTTGGATTGAAAATATGAGCATAGATTACATACTAGTTTACTTCTATTCTATGCCTCTTGTTTTTTGATATGAAAAATAGATCTCGGCCCACGAAAAATATTACACAGGGACTTTAAAGATGGATTATAAATCGATGGTCTACTATAAAGGGGATTTTTTTTTTTTTTTTTTTTTTTTTTTTTTTTTTTTACAATATTGGAGGACATCATTGTATTCATCATCGCATCATGAGTACATTCTACATAGCTTTATTCTATTTTATAATGGCGATAAAAATTCTATTTTATTCTTTATTCTCATATCACATGGAATTGTTTTTCTATATTGAAGGGCGTCATTATATTCATCATCATATCATGAGTACATTCTGACGTGATATGCTATGAGTTAAGTCCATTGCATGTGATTATCAGTACACATAAGCGGTTTAAGTCCATTGCCTAAACACGATATGCTAGAAGTTGCTTTGCATGTGATTATCAGTATATATAGGGTTTAAGGTCTCTACCGGGCCATTGGGCCGTTATTAGCATGAACCCATGACTCGGGGCAATGAATTTTTAAGGTCCCCATTACTAGACCGATATTGGTGGGGTTTGAACCCCGTGACTTGAGTGTGGCGGTTTAAAGGTCACGCCACTAGACGATGCCAGGGACAAGCTATAAAAGGTTTTTTGACAAAAAGCGAGATGATAGAAAATAGAGATAGAAATGATCTAGCTATTCATATGAACTTAAAATCATTTTCTTTGGTAAAAATCAAGTACTCGTATGGCCCGAGGTAAGCTAAGTTAATCTAATATGCTACATGGTTTGCACTTCTTACCTCTTCGGTTTAAAGATTAACTTTGTTGGCTTGGAATGAACACTACTTGGTTCTCTTGCTATTATCATTGGGGCTGTAATCAATTTATCCAGACTGATTTATAAATCAATGTACTTTGTTATGCTTTACTATAATCAATGTATCTCTATGATTAATGTGCATGGCGTAATTAATGTATCTAATTTTGTTGTATCAATGATTTAAAAACATAACTCGAATGAAGAAATTGCCGCGTGAAAAGTAGGATCTTTATTGCTTCCAATATTGTAGAATGCCAATGGAATTGGGACTTGGACTCGTAAACGTTGCAGCAAATGCATGCATGGCACTATCACGCAAATGATTGCTCATCTAATAAAAGTCCAGATCGAAAAGTGATGATGAACTTACAAAGAGGAGCACGTGTGGAAGTCATCGAGTAAGTGATGATGAAGACGACAAAGAGGAAGGGTGATTATCCATGGATTTTGTTTTTAAGATACTCTTGATGTTGTATGCTTGCCATGCTCTTTCTTTTTTTCTTTTTGAACTAAAGTTGGAATATGAGGGGATGATCCATTATAACTCTTAACTTCGTCATTGAAACACTTATTTTCTAGAATAATATATTTAGCAATACGTAATACTGCTAAAGAAGGACTGAGTTATACAAGAGTGTTGCATCCTCAATTAATTCTCTACTCTGATTCAGACATGGCATCAACAGACATTGACCATCGAAAATGTCTATCAGGGTATATTTCCTTTTTTGGAGGCAATCCCATTAGTTGGAAGTCACAAAAGCAAGAAACTAATAGCATTAGTACAACTGAAGCTGAGCTTAAAGCTCTCACACTTACAGTTCAAGAAATGCTATGGCTGGTACACCTATTTGAAGATCTTGGCATTCTCACAACCCCTGCAACGATTTATTGTGATAACATTGGGGCTATTCAACATGCCAAAGACTATCAGATGCATCTTCAAATAAAAAAACACATGGACATCAAACTCTGCTTTGTTCGAACAGCTGCAAAAGGACAGCTCAATCTTTCTTACTGCTCCACCAAAGAACAACATGCTGATGGTTTTACAAAAGCACTTACAGGAAGACACTTTACTGACATGAAACATTTTTCGCATGTTGTACCTGCAGCCAGTACTCAAGGGGGACATTGATTTCTCCACTGTTAAATTCTTAAATTTTGTCTACTTTCAGCTATGCTGGTCATCAGGGGGGATGTTAGGTCAACCTATTATGATGACTCAGCAAGCACCTTTTTCCAAGTGTGTTACTTAGGGTTTAGGGTCACGTGTGTTGATGACATGGCCTATCTATAAAGGCCATAGTCACTTAGGGTTTAGCAGGTTCTTTCTCATGCATGCGTAGAGCAGCCTACGCCCCTTTTTCGTCTTTCTCTGTTCCTTCAATTCTCTCAGTCACAGAGCACTTTCACTGCGTTTAGTTGAAGCGGAGCGGCTGAAAATTCTGCCAATATGATTGGATGCGGCACAGATGCTTTGCTCATAATCATTTTAGACAGAAAATAGATTTGCAGTCTTTCTATATGACCCCATTCTTTGGCTGTCATGTCCATTCCCCACGTCAAAGCTCCATATAGAGCAGCTGGTCTAACTAAGATATTGAAAAGATAAAGCTTTGCTGGGACATCCTGAAAATCCGCTTCGAAACATTTCTTCTCTAGCATTGCAAGCGACGCATATCCCTTTGTGAGTCTGTCATATGCTGCATCTTTCATGCTAAAGACGGGATCCTTAAATTGCACCCCCAAGTAAGTATAATGAGAGACCACTTCCACTTGTTGATTCATGAAAAAGAAGGTGCTGCGATGCATGCAAGCGCGTGATGTGTTGAAAACCATCACTTTTGTTTAAATCAAGTTCACTTTAAGCTCTCTTTGGCGCAAAATTTCTCAAGTGCCATTAAATGATGCTGAAGGCCTTCAGGAGAAGAGGATATAAGTACCACATCATCCAGATATAGAAGGATGGATATGCCTTCATCAGCTAAAGCAGATCCAGCACCTCCAAGCTGCTACTCTGAAGCTTTCCAGCTTCGTCAATGTACAAACCAAAAGAGTGTAGGGGATAAGGGACAGCCCTGTTTAACCCCAATTGTCCTGCTTATGTCATCCGACCAGCCCCCCGACACTTTAATTCTTTCCAAAACATTTTCATAGAGCATCAAAACGGCCCATATGACTTGATGCGACAATCCCAGTTCAGTAAGTCTATGAAATAGGCGATTCCTGAGGACGTATCAAAAGGCTTTGCGGAAACCCACAAAGCAGCAATAAACTTTTGTTTTCTTTGCTTTAGCTTCCTCAATGATAGACAGCAAGGTAAAGATATGATCTATTGTTGAGAAATTTCTCCTGAAACCGGCCTGACCCTTTGCTCTAAGGAGATTTATCTCCGCGTGTTCACTGATAATCAAGTCCAATGCACATCCATATAATCTTGCCATGACATGTCCAATCATTATAAGGCAGTAATTGTTTGGATTCATTGGGTCTCCAGCCTTAAAAATTGGCTTGATGATATTAATGGTCCATGCTTTTGGAAAGCTTGAGCATATTATCTCATTGAACAAATCTGCCACAATAGGCGCAAGGGTATCCATTCCATGGATCAGAAATTCAGCCTGCAGATCCTCACAATCTTTTGCTTTTCCCGTGTTCAATTTGCTAGCTTTCACTGATGATCATCTCAAAGTTGCTGGTTTATCTTCAGAGGTACAAATTTTCCTACACTTAGCAGACTATACTTGAGTTTGGAGTACCCTTCCCAATGTGGTGGAGATACTTGTGTTAAAAATTTTGAGTCGTCCTCATTGATGTATGATCACTTTTTGTAGGTTGAAGTATTTGATTTTTCAAGTTATCCATCAGTGCATGCTGCTAATGACAAGGAACAGTTTGTTACAGAATCCATTGTATCAGCAAGTTCCTAGGAGTTTCTACAATTGCTTGCACGCAAATAAACATATCTTATTTGCAGTCTCTAAATGCCGACAATGTCACAAATTCACATGTGTATGATAATTTGAGATCTTTTGTTCAAGCATTCGGGGGGATGTTAAAGTATTAGCATACTCCATATGCGTTGATAACTGTGCATGCTGAGTCATCTTGCTGAGATGGCATGATTATAGAAGCCACACCTCATTGGAGTTAATTCACTCTATAGCATTGGTTAGACTGCGCTTGTCTCCTGTATCTTTCTTCAGATTCTTCATCAAGATCACGGATTTTATCAGATTCAACAGCCAGTCCAGTCATACTTGCTAGGTACAGGATTGGACACCTCAATTTGAAGTGACAAATTTCTCTAACTTCATACAGAGACCGCAGATGATGGGTGTATTGGGGACCACTTATTGCAAATTAATGAAGGTCACAAACAAACTATTGGTTTCCTTAATGAATTCATATTACCTTAGGACTGATAATGCACAAATTGCACATGCAAAAGTGACTTCTCCTGCCTGTACATACGATGACACTGGTTACGATCTTAAAAAGTCAGATATGTCAAAATAAAATAACATGAAAATTGCTTATGTTTATCAAATTGAGTTGCCATTCATCTATGTTAGCCACTTAAGGCTCATCTTCACTTTATATCCAAATAACGTTTTACTGACAAGCAACTCAGGTTGGCCCCATATGTTATGCCTAAGCGCACGAAGAGCTCGTGTGGAATGTTAAACCGTCCACATCGTTATATGACCACATTGAGATGTTACTATAGCAAAGCTATAGAGTTATGAAAAATCTAGGCTGTCACAGTTTCATTTTAGTAGTTCCATGAAATGAGATTAACGATGCCCTTGGTGTGATCTTAAAGTCCAGCCACAATGTAGGCTTAAGCAAAATATTTACTGGCCCTTAAAAATGTAACAGTCTCAACAGGCTTTATCATGATATTTTATCGTAATAGATTAACTGCAAAAGATTTTGTGATGGTATTGATATCTCACCAGGGTCAGGTCTCTATCATTCATCATGACCTCTTATGTGTAAGTAAGTTATCAGATATGTCAACAAGAAGATATTATACAATATAGCAGAACAATATATATAACAACTTAGTTATTCTGAAATAATTGAATCATACAAAGTCAAAGCAGACAGTTAAAAACCTTTTCAGTCATCTCATCTTCTGGATTCATTGACAACAACTCCTGTGCCTTTCTCTCTGTTAAACAAGCCCATTGTAAGACGATTTAACAATGGCAACTGAGAATAATGTCAGTAGTTTGTTGCTTTTGGCAAGATCAGAAGGGCAGTCTGGATTCTTTCAGATTGAGCTTTCTTTTTTACTTTCTTTTTTTGTTGCCATTAAATCATAATCGTTATGTTTAAGAAATATATGAGCTCCATTGGTGGGTCAAGATATGAGAGGAAAGATCCAATCAAAACAAGGAACAAGGGCGGAGTCTGAGCAACAAATTGAAGGAGAACCATTTCCATTGCGGCCTAATTTCCTACCTCCTGGCTTTGCTAGAGGACAAAGATAGATTTGCTAGAAGACAAAGCTTCCTACGTCTACAAGACAAAACCAGTTTGTCTTAAGCTTTTCAGATTGTCTCCTCTAGCATCTGAAAAATTTAGGGCCGAGCTGGTCTCGTCAGCAAAAGTCCGCCGTTAGAAGCTAATGGAAATGACGAGTTCTATGGCTGGGTTTGCCATGAGGCACAGCGAAGCCCCCAAATCCTGCTAATGGGGTTGCGCCCTAATAAAATAAATACCCATTTGGAGAGTTGTAAATGGACCCAGCTGAGTACCCTATAATGTAAAGACATATCTGCATATCTAATGGAAGTGTTTTAGAAACTTAATGTAGAAAAGCCTGTATTACAACACTCCTCGTGAGCAAATACATCAGGCGGGCAACACTGTAAGTTTGCAGTATTCCGGGCATCCAATCTGGATGTATCAAAGATGACAGTAGAAACCTTGTCTAGGGTTCAACTATATTTTAGTAGTAATTACAAATCATCATACAGAACGCAAAACTCTTTCTATCAATTTGCATTGCAGAGATAATAATGATGATCATGTTTCAAATGGGTTACGTGTGTATGTTATGAACTTACCTTTATAAGCAGCATCTTCTCGTGCTCCTATATTGAGGTAGACAAGTTTTCGGTAACAATAGTCAACAACCTTCAAAGAGTTAAAAATACTATACATAATTAATGAAAACAAATGCAACATTCATAGTTAAAAGTGGCAATATAAGAAATCTATAAGCATATAACAGAGAGAACAATATGACCCAGTTTGTGACTCTACGCACATCAGGTGATTTGTATATTAAAATGTTGCAAAAAATTTAAATAATCATTGCTCATACACTAGCCAAGTTACTCTTGATGCTCTATGTTAGGACTTTTGGTGCTTGTCGAAAAACACAATTGTAGCGAGAGAGAGCTAATTATGTTATCGTTTTTTATCTTCAAAGAAGTTCATGGTAATCTGTTCTCGTAATTAAGATAGTCAGAACTCGAGCAGGATGCAGCCACGTTACTATGATACACAAACTGCATGTAGAAGTGCAATTTATCTGCTATTTTACACAAGTTACTACTGTTAAAGAGCTTGAGGATCCCACAGCTCAACCATTATTTCTGGCAGACTGATAAGTAGAACCATTTCAAAAGAAGAACAATTTAAATTTTAAATTACGTGTATTTCTAATATAATAGAACAGATCTAATATACTAGTACAGGAAGCCGACCTCCAGTAGTGCATCTTCACCTAGGGCATCACATGCCTCGCGATGATACAAAATAACCTGCGAGTCAGTATAGAAAATATAATCCATTGTCTACATCTTTATGGAATGTACTCTTACACAAGACTTCATGCAAAATAAAACATGTGAAACGATGTTATAAATGTTATCTCTGCTTGCCTTTGGACCTTATTATCTCTTTATCTTCAAGTTTGTTCTTTCTAAAGAAGGTTCATGGACAAACTGAGCTAGGTATTTCTGGTCATAGTGCTTTTAAATATGTTCTATTGTAAGGAACTAACAACTGAATAATTTGCATGTGGCACAAAGAAAAATGATGGAATTGCCTACACTATTAATGCAGCTGATAGCAATATAAGCCAGGATGAATGCATCTAAGGAAGGGAATCACAATCCACAAGCATGTAGTTATTCACATCCCCAGAAGATGACCTACAGCATGCATCCACATTGTGAAAATTATGACCTTGTGATCATTAGCATTTCCTCAGCAAAGAGCTGTAAAAGACCATTTCCATTTTGCCATCTTAGCTGTACAATTCAATTTAATTATGTTCAGGAACCAATAAGATCGACTTAGGTACCTCAAGCAAGTTGATTATTGAAGATTCTTGATAAAGCGTGATATTCAATGTTATGGTTGAACCCATTGTAGAGACTCTTTTCAAAATGTAGGGAAGGACTTTATCTTTCCAAATCTGAATAAAAGTGCAGCAACATATGTTTGACCAACTTATAACACCAGCTTTTAGCTTATTTGTGCTTCATAATTAAAGATTTCATCTTTTCCTTAATTCGAATTACACTCAATGTTTTTATCTTTACTTAATACAAATTACATTTGGCTAGAATTTAGACCAACAACCTCAATAATGATAAGCTCGTGCACAAGAATGCCCATCTTGCCAAATGATATTAAAGCCTGCATTCTTAAACAGAAAAAACCTAAGATAGTTTAAGAAATTTTTTAAGTTTTGGTTATATATGCTGTAGTTACTCACCGCCATAACAAACTCATCAGAATAAGACAGCGTGTTGTAATGTGCCTGCAATATAAGAATCAATAACACCCAGAGCCCTTTTTTATAATTTTAGTGTTTGTCAACAAGAACAAGTACCTGCAGGTTCAGTTTCTCGAGATATTCCCGTTGTTTTAGCCACCCAGGGCTCCCCACCTATATATACAATTGTTTTATAAAAGCAAATATACCAAAAGAACATCATTTATGCTTACGGCACACATCAGGCAAGAAAAGGGACAGCATTAGTCTTCCAGACGAATTCTCGTCTATGCAAATTAGAAAGATAAGCGTGATTCACGATCATCCTTGAAAATTAGCACTGGCCTAAAGTCAGCTCCTTGTCTAGAATCTAGATGCTGTACCTTGTCAACTCCTAGACATTTCAGCTCTTCGACTATTTTTTCCGCCTCGTAGCTTGAAAGGAGGACCTAAAATGAGAAATAAGGAGAATTGCATCATGGAGCGGAATTGGAAGAAAATGAAATTAGCGTGATGAAACTAACTCCGTCATCAGGCTTAAGAAATGCAGGTCTGGAGGCCGGAGTAAGAAGCTCCATCGCTTGCATCAGTTGTGATCCGTTGGTTGACAAAACTATGTTTCAATGAACGGTGTTATTTGCATGATATGTTCCATCACACCACAGACGCCCAGGAAGCACAATTCAGAAGCTTGGTCGGAGGATTCCAAAGCCCAGGAATAATCGCTTCCAGTAACAGGCTGCCATGTTGGAAATTTCGTCAGGCAGATATTAGGGCTTCGATTCCAAAACTTCTGGCACAAAACTGGCATAAACTTCCAGCATAAAACTGGCTCTAAGGGTACTTACACACCCACAACTATATTACATTAAAATATAGAAAATTTACCCACTTCAATTATGTTAAGATAATGATAATTTAATGGTTCTTGCACACATTACCGTTATGTTAATGTTTAATATAACACAAACTGTTAAAAATGCTTTCGCACTTAATTGTACACATTCCGTTACATTAACAATTAACATAACATAATTGCAATTCACACATGGCGGTTCCGTTATGTTAACACATGAGCTGCGAGGCTTTTTGTTATGTTCACATTTAACAAGCAAAATGCCATCTTACTTTTATTCATAGGAACAGCTTGGTAACAATTTTTACATGCCAAGCTAGCAACAGCACATGCGAAGCTAACCTTTTCAGATTTTGCCCTTTTGCTTGATAACGCTTAGACAACTTTTCCTCCCATTTTTTGAACAATCCTTGTTTTCTTCAACAGTTTTTATCTGGTCTTCATCTGGTCATATCTTCAATGACATGCATAGCTTCTAACAAGGGACTTGTTGGGATTTTCCTGCAGTGATAGAAGCAGAGTCCTTTTTAGACAGGATGTCCCTATTTTGATTGTTTCTATCTTCACCTTTATTACTGTAATATATGTATTGGGATGTTATTAAAGGATTGCCCACAAATACTTACTCACCCAGTATTGCTTGCTTGCACTGATTCAAAAGTGATTCCAAACCTTACCATTAGCAATGAAAGCTATAGCTATCCCTTCGTGCCATGAAAATACCATCTTTGTTTTTTGTTAGAACAAGCAATGCCAATATAATATAAGTGGTCACTTGTTGAGTATGGTCCCTTACAGTTTAGATTAAACTGGAGAGAAAAAATCAACTGCACTGCCAGACTTGAGAGAGTGCATCACTATCAATTGTCATGTTTCAGAGCCTACATTTGGAAGGCATCTTCTTTTACTTTCTAATCCTGCCACTTTGATTCTCTTCTTGCTGAAATTTAACCTTCCCTCCCCGTCATTTCTATGGCAAAGTGAACTCTTATGCAGCAGCAAGGTTGGAACTGAATTCACCACACATGTCTACCATCAGAGCTTGGAAAATCCAAGTAGAACATGGGGAGGTAGAGGAATGATTTGTTTTAACTTAAAAAGGAAACAAACCACTTTGTTGACAAAAGGTTGTTGAAGCAAGTGGGAACTTGTCCCCCTATCTCGTGAATTTTGCTGCAAGCATATATGAAGAAAATCCTTACCAATTAGAGACAAAGAAGTTGGGGTCTCATGGACCATATTACTGCATTCAATGTGATAGAGAGCTACAAGGCGATGAGACGATGGAGGCTTTTAGTTAATTATTTCAACAATGTGCACGTAGGCGAACAGATAGCAGAAGAGGGACCCTGTTCTTCTTGCCTGGCAACCTCATGAGCTATCCAAAGAGGAGTCCTTTTGAAGCCATTGTATGTGCAGCCTCTATTCTCATTAATTTTCGCAGCCCCAATATCTGCAAGCTTGACCCCTGCAGCTCCAACTAAAACAACTTTTTCTTTGATACCACAGTGCACAATCTCTCTGCTATGGAGATAATTGATTTCTTGCAGAATTTCTCGTGTATATGTGCAATGATCTCTTTTAGCTGTGCTAAATGTTCTCACTTGCAGATTCATATATTTACTTCTCCCTTTTATGAAATGCACAACAAGCTAAACAAAAAGACATGACAGAAAAAAATGGCAAGAAACCACCATACCCAGCCTTGGCGGATCTAGTTCTGCCTGGGCGACCTGCAATCGCCATGGTCGAATTCTGCTTAGGCGCACTCTCTGGCCGCTACTAACGGCGCTAACCGTGCTCCTGACCTGACCTGGGTATAAACTTTCTAACTACACTTGTTAAAAGTTGTTAAACTTTTAAGAAACTGTTAAGTTTTAACCTAACAGGTGTGAATCGTGGTCAAATCAAAGGATCGTTAAGTTTAGTTTGCCCAATTCGTTTGGTATTGCGGGAGGGTATTCTCGCAATGGTGGAAACTATGATTCTAGTCTAGTATTGTATTGTATTGAAAATGGTATGTTTGTGCATGTTTGAGCTGCTTCTTTGTTGTGAGGTGTTTGTGTATTGTTTTTTTAATTGAACGCAATGGTCTGAGGAAGGAAATTTGGAGGCTGTTTTGGGAGGCTCCCGCGTGTCCATATGCCAAGAAAAAGCCTGATTTTTCAGGGAATTAATAAGCGTGCATGAATCTTCCTTCTTTTGGCAGAGGCGACAACGACACCCAGCGAGGCAGGCTTCGAGGCAGTGGTTTCGGGATAGGCAATAGGAGATGAAGCCCACAGATGAAGCCCACAGAGGCCCCATCGCTAGCTTTGCTGTCTAGGCTAGATTTGCTGCTGAAATGGATGCTGCCATAGCCCCTTCTTGCATGTAGCCTAATCCTTTGTTTTTTGCTTCGGCCTCTGGATGCCATTTGCAGGGTTTTTGTCTCCCCCATCCGATTGCTATGAACTGGATTGATCCCGGCCTACGATTATCTGCAAACAACCTGCATGCTTTTGTTTTGGTGTAGGTAATGTGATGGCATGGTTTCTTCTGTAGATTGGTGGGATTGTGCGGAGCAGATATTGCATTCAAGCGCCATGGATTCTTCTGAAGATCGAACAAACTGGCCACAGATTCTTAAGCCACAGAATTTAGAAGAAGAGATGCTACGTTTTTGTTTTCTTGCTTTCTTTTTGGATGATGGTTGTAGTTAGATGTAATTGGAAGGGTTCTGGTGAGGCTGTCGCCTTGGCCTGGAGGTTCGAATCCTTCAACCCTGGGTGTCTTACTTTTAGTAGGAGTAGAGGATGGATTCCTGGAGGAAAGGATTCAGCAGCCCGGAAGAGGATACAGCAGCCCGACAGTAGCCTGGTTTCGCAGAGAGTTCATTCTGACCATTGGTTATTGGGTTTTTTTCCCCTTTCTGTGGGCTCACGCCAGTGGTAATGTATTTGAATTCTGCACCTTTGAAATTTGTATGGGTCGCGGACTGCAAAAAACAGAGGGCCCTTGATCTGGCATAAAAGGAGGAATATTCCTCCCATCGATGGCCCCAATTGAAAAATGAAAACATCCCATAGAGTAAATATATATACATGCTATAACCGAGGGGGTTAAAAGTTAACCCCCAATTTTTAACGAAAATGGTTAACGGAACGAGTGTGAACGTCGTTATCTTAAAATTTCAATTTTTATTTTATGTTAACGGTGGGTGTAATTACCCTAAATGTGTCAATCGGGAGGTCAGCCGAATAAATAGAAATGGAAATGTTTAATATTTGGTCTCTATTCTATATGTGACCATCAAGTTTTTTTTGGGCAATCCCTTGCTTATATTTTGGCATATTCCTAGTATATGCCAGTATATGTTCAGAATATGTCAAAAACTGCTTCAAACTCAGTATTGGCTGTAAACTATCGGTCACCCCTGTTGCTGGGTGGCCGCTCCGGAAACCATCTAATCGGCAAATCGAGCTATGGCATCGGAGGGGAAGAAAGGTTCTTCTCCGGGACTCTGTGTGGGCAGCATAGTAAGTTCCTGGAACTGGCGCAAAATGGTTAATAAACATTAGTGGCCCTGCAAAAATCTCAGTGAGGTGTTCGAGACAGTGCTTTGGCCAGATTAGAGACAGCCATAACCAGATCAACCGCAGCTTCTTAAGCTCTGGCAAAAGAGGGAGATAGAACACAAGCTGCCTTAATCATTCCAACACCGAGAAGCAGGGGATGCACACTAGAGCAGGCTATCTCCGAAAGCAGGGGCCAAAAATCAGGTTATCTGCGAGGCAGAGTAGAGGAGAGGCCGTCCTCTAGGTCCTAATCCAGGGCTTATGCCAGCTTAGTGTGGGCAGGGACCTCTGCCAATGGGAGCATCTAGTAAGATGAGAGGTAATGGTGATGCTGTTATGAAAGATCTTGAGGCTCTTTTAAGCAAAAAGTCCTTTCGAGAGCTGCAAAAGTTAAAAACATACGAGAAACTTCTTCATCTTCCACATCGGTCCACTGCCAAGCAAACTGCTATAGCTCAATGTTGCATTGGATTTATGATGAAGATCAAGTATTATACCACTGCCATCATCATTCACAATATATCATTTTGTGATATAGTCTCTATAATGTTTGCTACCCTCTCCAATCTACTCCATCTCGGCCACCCTGCATCTGTGAGGAAACCTATGGTTTTGTGGTCCAACTCATGTTCCTTCTCTCTTGAGTGCCTATTATTTTCTGACATTCATTGATGACTTGAGCATGAAATGCATACTTTGGGCAATGCAAAACTAAGTGGGCTTCATCCTCAATTTCATCTGCCACACACCTTGCAGGTGCACCTATGTCTAAGAACATTTTTACATCTTCCAACTTCAACTCCAATGTGAAGGGGGCTTAGACTCAACCTACAAAGTGTATGTCTCATAAATAAAGACGGTGTTTCACCAAAATGTGGTGTTTCCTATAGATTCGGATGTATTGTTTCCTTATAGAACATCATTTGTGTCCCATCATCGGACCAGATTTTGCACTACTACTTGAATCCAGCTATGTAAGGTTGATTTATCTCCTGAGGATGTCCCCCATTTTTTGGCGCCACTTATCAATATTTGCAAAGGATGAAGATCTCCTAGATTATATTAGTGTGTTTCCAGGCTCAAAATCTAGTGTAAATATAAAGAAATATACTCATACTTCATGAATGCTCTTATCTAAAAATAGTGGTTAAATTACAAGGCATAACAAGACATAACTCAATGGTTAACTTTGAAACATAATGCAACAGGAGAGGTCTAGGACGAAAAGGAACTAAAAGCAGACATAAAGAGGGCCGAGGCAGAAGCGTAAGAATTACGGGCAATTAAGGGGAATAACTCCTTAAAAAAAGGCTAGCCCAGCAATAGTTAATGACCGAATTTAAAATAAAAGCTAAAAAGAGGGACGTAATGTAAGAATTTAACCATCAGATGCAGCAAAGAAGTGCAAGTTGAAGCAGCAACAACTGAAAGCAACCATAGAGTCCCCTTATCCTATACAATACTCCCATCGTATAGAATTTAAAGATTCCCTTATGGCACTCTGCTAGTCAGCAAGAGACTATCCACATAATGTTGGCTACGGGCCGATGCTCCATAGTCGACATGGAAGCAAGGATATGTAAGCATAAGCAAGATGCACATAATATAATATAAATACTCACCAAGAAGGGTAAGGCACCATCATCATTACATCATCTCATAGACATATCATCAACATAACAATGGAGACCCTACCCTCAAGCTCTGACTCAATGCGGTATGACTGGCAATTTGGGCCTCAAGATCTCAACAGATGGAAGTCATAATAGTGGAGTCGTCTAGCATATAAGAATGGTAAGGGTAGTTAGCTCTATTTGTCCCTCTTGTGCATACTTTACAAAAAAGATCGAAAAGCCTCGGGTCTCAATTGTTGTACCCTGTTGGAGATGTAACCCTAAGGCTGCTCCAAAGTTTCATCTCTCTTGGTCCGATGAGGCAAAAGGCTGCTCCTTCGAGGAGGTATCTTGCCAGCACAGGCAACTAGAGAGATGAGGTCGCCCCCCTCGTACTCGACCTAATCTCACTGAGGTGATGCATCATCTAGGAGGGGTCAAACCCATATCTTGCCTTCTCATAGTGGCAAGGTATCAGACATAGCTCGCTATCTCTTTCTATTCAAAATCCCGTTCCAAACCATATTCTTCAAATTGAGTACCCTAGTACTACTAAAATGGCTCCATTCAATGAATGTTGCAATTGCGAAGGCATTCCATTCTACAGTACATTTGTTCATTTTAATTTCTAAAATATGGTTACATTCTTTCTAAGATGTGATGCCTACATTTTGTCATATATAAGTTGGGATTAGGAACTTGTCCAAGAAATGTGTAAGGAATTTGGGTTAGGAACTTGTCTAGGAAATGTGTCTAAGAAATTGCATCTCTCTTTGTGTCTCATGTTTCTCTATGATTGAGCTTTATCTTTTTAGTGGTATTATTTTCTTTGTCACCAACTCGTTTAAAGTTATTCTATACCAGTCATCAAGAAAAGAATGTGATAAACATAACAAATTATATATTCCCTCTGTAACCCTTGTTCGAATATGTAGCACAATAACAAGGGTGGGTAAAAGCACGCAGTGGTGTATCAAAAACGTGCATTTTGACGCCACATTTTGGCACCACCTTTGTGGTAGAATCGGGTGGTGCATACCGAAGCGGAGATTGCGGGAGTGTGAATTAATGAGCGTCGGTTATTTTGAATTTTATGCCACGTCATTGTCCCTCATTTTGAATTAAGAAATAATCACCTCTTCTTCTGTTTTTTTGTCGCTTCTTGCCGATTGAACCCTAATGGAGTCAGAATTGAATGCCACTTGTTACACGATGAAATCTCTCCTCGAACAAGAGATTGTGCCCCATGAAGATTAAAGAAGCTTTGGGGTGACAAAGTTCCAAATAAATCTGGCTACAATTTCCCCCAAATGTTTTGTTCAAAACCGAAAAATTAAGGCGTATGTTTTCTTGTAGCCTTGAAGAATCCGAAAGCAATGAACAATACAAAGAGTTCATGCAAATTTACAAAAGAATTACAGAAAGCCACATACATGGGGTGGAATGGCTCCTGGAACACGGGCATTTGCTTATTATCCGCGATATAAAGGGAGGAGGTTTAATTGGAAGAGCTTCTCGATTATTATAAAACTCCCAATGAGAAAGCAGAGGCCGTTCTTCTAGACCCAAGAGAAAGCATAGGCAAATCCAACCCGACTGGGAGGAAAATAGTAAAAGTGGCGTGGATGATGAAGATGATAGGGAAAAACCAAATCAAAGTTCCTCTAGACCACATTCAATCTGAACTCACAATCAAAAAGTAAAAGCAGAAAGCAATGTTCCGAGACCAAAACATGCCATTGCAGGTATGTTCAATTATTAGTTGTGTTACCACATAAAAAAATCTCAAGCTTGACCTAGATTATTTCTATCAACACAGAAAAGGTAACCTCAAATCCACTTCAAGAATCATGTATGTCTACTACCATTTTGCATCATGTTGGTTGTATTGTCATGTTGTGTCTCTATGATGCCATCTGTGGGGCATTTCGTGCAATGGATGCCAGAATGATAGATGAGGTATGTGTGGTCTGGTGAGTGGTGAGTTGTTGGCATCCACCATGTCCCACACCACACCCAACCATCTCCCACCACTACACTCTACCATCTCCCACCACCACACTCCACCATGTCCCACACCACCACCACCACACTCACCACCACCACCACCACACTCCACCAACACCACATCACGGACTCCACCATGTCCCACACCACACCCCTCCACCACACTCCACCACCACCACGACACTCCTCCACCACCACCACCACATCCCACCACCACCACACCACCCCACCACCACACTCCACCATGTCCCACACCACACTCCACCACCACCACCACACCACACCACATACCCACCACCACCACACCCCGCCACCACCACACTTCACCACTGGGGCACAATGTCCCACCACTCCTTGCTACCACCACAAAATGTGTGTGTAGTGTGTACCGCGGCAAAATGATGTTGTGTGGTGTGTGGTGGTGTGTAGAGAGTACCTTGTGTTGTGTGGTGTGTGATTGTGGTCTTCCATCAAGACGCGGGCTTACTATGTTAGAGAGGTCGACATATACGTAGTGTTTTGTTTTGCGATGGCGGCGAGACTTGTGAAAGAATGGTTGGTCGCAACATCGCCTAGGTTTGATAGATGCAAGCAACGATCGTAAGCAAAGCGGGATAGGAAAAATGATATCAAAAGAAAGATTGAGTTGATGGAGCATAAAGCATCGTGAAATTAGAGCCGATTTGCACGCATGGCAATCAATCATGACAAAGAACCGAAAAGCAGCAGAGGGTGTTAGGGTTGTGTTTAACTAAAGGATGAAGAGCTAAATGGTACGTTGTTGCTGCGGGTTGAATCAATTAAATAAGGAACTAGCATAAACCTGAAATTGAGCTAAAGGCATGTGAAGACTTATCACCGCAGTTTGCAAAGATTTGAGATTTTTTCTCGAGCGTAGTGGTCATGACACTCCTTTAGATCCCTGACTTCCAATGCTTCCCGAGGCGTAAGAAGAGGGTGATGAAGGTTGTCCATTTTGTGGACGTTGTCCGAAATGGGAGGGTAAAAATGTTGCAAGTTGTGATACCGTATCGCCATCAAGATCACATTCCATGTCTATCACACCATTTGAAGTAAATATTATCATTCTAACCCTCGTCTAAAGACTCTATTGATTTTGAATTTGTTTTGCACACTCTAGAACCCGGGCCAGAGCCCTAGTTGTGCCACATTATGACTGAGACATGGCTTTTGGCTTTTGGTGTTCGAAAGTGGTACCACAAGAACCAATAGACACAAGTAAGTGCCCGATGTTGTTGTCAGGGTCTACCGACTTAGTGTTTGCAGAATTGCAGAAATTTGAGACCAAGGATATCCAACAGTATGAGACTGCAAGATACCTCCCTGGTGTACCTAGAATTCACCCCATTTGATACTTCTAATTCAATCCCGATTCTTTGACATCCCCGAGATTGTTTAGGGTCCAAGGTTCGTGAACTCATGCAAGACACCCCTCGTGAGGACCCTTGGATCAAAACGGAGAATCCGGTAGGCCGTGGTCACAGAGGATTGCAAAAAGAACAAGAGAGGTGAGGAAGAGAAGACAAGAAAAACAAATGAGACACAATGATGTGAATGAGACTTCTTGATATCAATCACAATACATGAACTCTCACAATTGAGAGAGAAAAGAACTAGAGACAAGAATCAAAACTCATCTAGCCCTCGAATGCTAGCTCTACTCATATATATAGTACAATGGCCTTTGGCCCAATATAGATATTCTGACAGATTCTGCGTCACTTCTCAAGGAGGTCCGATTTGCAGAGGAGTGCCGGTGTGCCTCTTGAAGTGCTCGAACTGCCGGACGGCCGCCATTTGTCCGTTTTCTTCTTTTTCGGGTCTTGGGCTGGCCTTCTCAGGTGGGTCTTCTACGGGTCTTGATGATTGACCTTTTGACCTCGGCCGGCTTTGTTCTTGGTCTGCTCCGAGGTGTGCATGAATAGTCATGTACCAGATCGCACAGTGACTAACAACTCCCTCCCCCACCAAACGCACACCTCGTGGGCCTTAAAAAGGGGAAACAGCCTCGTGTGGTGGAATTCCAAAGAACTTCAAACTCGCCTTGGCGCAGTATGAGGGCGGGTGCCAGAGTGGTAGTTGGCAATGAAGTTGGCAATGAGGTAGTGGCGTGCCGTGAGAGCTTCAGGAGTGTTGAGACCAATGGCTTGATGGGCATCAATAAGAAACCCGGCGCACCTATATCTTCGCTGGGCACCGCAGCTCTCAAAGAAGGACAAACTGGCATTCCATGAGAAGGCAGTCCAAGGCCAAAGGCACCGGGTGCCGCATTGGGGTTGCAATAATATATAGGACGCTTTCCGGCAAGAGAGCTCAAGAGTAGGCACCTTAAAGCAGCACAAAAACCTGCTTGTCTGTGAACTGAAGGATCCGGGGAGGTGGTAGCACGCTCCAAAAATTGATGGAGACCCCAGACAACGTGAGTAGGCGTCTGCCAACCTCGTTCATTTGGGATGAAGATCCGCTTTTGGTGTTTTCCAATGTAGCACCGCCCTCCCAATTAGAGCTAATTTAACAAAACGCGGATCCCATCTAAGGTCCGGCGGGAGATATGAGCAGAGTCGGGCCGCGGACCTTCCATGACCTTAGTCCAAAAGGGAAGACGCAAATGGAGGTGAGATATCCGGGCATGGAGGTGCTTCTAAGGAAGCATACCGAGAATGAGCAAAGGTTGCTGCCATGCCCTCTCCGGCCTGCCCCCGAATTATATGAACAAGATCGGCATCAAAAGTGCTGCACCACTAGTCCCAATCAGAGCAGGATAGCATAATGTACACCGGAGGTACCGAACCGCGGTTATAGCCGCCAGATGATGTTGTAAGTAGATTTGAGCAAACTCGAGATCCTCAGCGTCAGATAAATTCTTTCGCACCTGTTGGAGCGTCTCAGCTTGCCAAAGAGGGAGGTGATGAGCAAGCTCAGGCATGTACTCAGTACTGAAAGTGGGTGCTTGAGCAGAATCCTGTAAATACGGATTGTCTTGTAATAACAACCAATGAGCGTCAGGGTTCCCTTGAAAAACTCGATTGGGCCCATCTAAGAATCTGTCCTGTGTATCAGCCAGATAAAAATCATGAAGGACATAAGCCATGGCCTGGACCACGCGGAAGATAATGAAATCCGGATCAGCATATTGGAGAAGACCATAGACCAACAGAGCACAGAGTAAGCCTTTGTCTTCCATGGAAAGGTCAGGCCAGATCGTGAGAAAATTCGTACTGACAAGGGGCTCATGAAGCTTGCCTTGTGCTGAATACCACTTTAAAAGAAAAAGATGGCGGCGGGCCACGACATAATCCAGATAGCTGGAAGGAGTGGAAAAATCCCGTGGAATAGTGAGAGCAAGCTGAATATACATCTCATGTTGACTGTGAGCTTCTTCCACAGATTGAACGGCTTGCTGGACTTGATGTTCCAAATCGCAGATCTTGTGATCTTTGTCAGCTAGGAGACGGGATTGATCCCGATATCTTCGGTGAGAAGATGTGGCCTGTGAAGAGGATGGCCCGTGAGTCGAGAGTTGAAGCCTGAGAGTGGCGATTTCAGTATCATCAATAATTTTCTGCTTCTGAGCTTCTGTAAGGTGATCCTGGAGAGGCGTGACCTGACTTTGTATCGTGGAAAGTTGGCCTTCTAGATAAGTGATGCGCTCATTGCGCACTTCGAGCTGTTTGAGTTGATTGTTGTAATTCTGTGAGAGTTTCGTGTACATAGTTTGGAGGTCAGCAAGGAGTTTATCCTTGGCCTTTAACTGAGCCAACAATTCTTGAATAGTGGACTGTAATTGAACTTGCTGATCGGCGAGCAAGGTAGTCTTTTCTTGTTCAGCGTGAAAGAGTTTCACGGGCCTGTAAAAGAGCCTCGTGCTTTTGTTGAAGACTGTCTTCGAGAGATTGAACTTTAGTACTGGTTGCCTGGAAATCCATGTGAACTGCCTTCGTGGTCTCCATGTAATTTTGAATGCCATTCATGAAGGTTTCTTGAGATTCCTGAAGCTTGAGCATTGATGCTTGGACATCCTGTTGATATTGGTAAAGGGCCTGTCTGGAGGGTGGGTGCAAAGGGCACGTTTGTCGGGCAGATTGGGATTCCTGGGAAACATTTTGAGATCGGGAGTGCGCAATTTTTGTGGATGAAGAGGAAACAGGTATGACAGTGTCTTGGTGTGGATCACGATGAGGGGAAGGAGAAGGATGAGGCGTGGAAGTCTCTCGGATGAAGATTTTTACAGTAAATGAGATTTGAGGGCTGTTTGGTGGAGGCTTGAGAGGTCGTGTTCTGGTGAGTGGGTGAACCAGGACTTGGGGCGGGGAGACAATGAAGGATGATGGCCTGCATGTGGGCACCCATTGCAGATTCTAAGCCAGAGAAGGGGGTACCGCAAATGCGATCAATTTCATGAAGGAGGCGGAGGAACAAAATTTGAGGTCAATCAATAGGATGTGCGAGTGGATGGCCAAGATAGCAACATGAAAAAGCGTTTTATTGATGTGGGTGTTCTTGATGGAATACCCATAGAACTTTTGCCACGTAAATTTGACGAAGGTATCATGTGGTTTGGCAATGTTTGTGAGTTTATGAGAGGCGGTCTGATAAGGAGTTTGGCCATGCTGAGTGACATCCTGTTCCTGTAAAGCAGCCCAAGATAAAGAAGGCTTGCGGATAGGTAACCGGAATACCCGAGAAAGAAGAACCGAGTGAGCGTAATATCCGGCCCGATCGATCTCTTTGTGGCATAACCATCCGGGTGGTGTTGATCATGTGAGCAACAAATTGCCTGAGTTGGTGCAGATTTGGTGCGAGGAGGTCTTGCCCGGAGAATTCATATAGCCTGAAGCGCCCGCAGAAACTCAACGACTTGGACCCTCCGTGGAATCGCGAAAAGGTGGGAGTTGAGAAAAATAACACTCAAAGAAGGGATCCCCGAGCCAGAACTCTGAAGAGTGGGGAACTTTGGGGAAGGGGCCATGGCGAATCAAAGTGAAAGAAGTCTGAGGGGCGTGAGGGCGTAAGATCTAAACGGAGTGATGCTTAAAAGTTTTAGGGCACACAACATGGGCGAATGGAAAGGGAACCGCTTGATGGTACCGTGATGTCACCAGATCTAAAGGAGACGATTGAGAGGTCAAATTTTGGCTAAGTCCCCCACCGAAGGAAGAACAGATGAATGGTGGAGATGAAAAACGAATGGTAGGAGGTGCTTGTTGAAGGTACAAGTAATGATGGCGACGCAAAAGGAAGGAATAACATTTAATGCAGCAACTCGGCGGGATATCATAAAAAGAAGCGTCAAGATACCATGACTAGATATGCGGCGAGAAAAAGATTCTCGAATTAGAAATGGCCTTGCATTGCAACCACGTTAGGGAATTTGTGATTGGACCACGTCAGCAGAGCTTCAAGCGGTAGGGCTATATAAAGCGAAAGCAGTGGTCGAGGCGAGACATCGGGTTTAATGATGGACCGCCAATGCACTGCGCCAAATTGCCAAGAGTGGGTGACCGCTAAAATGAACGCTCGACCCGTGGAAGTGCCGAATCAGCGCATCCCGATGGATGGGCGGTGTGGCGGGATGGTGAACATCCCATCCCTCGACTAATCCCATGGAGGTGGTGATCCATCTCCGCCGGGATCCCCGAAAGCACCGCCTACCATGTTCTCCAGATAACCTCCGCCCAAACCGAGTAGGGGCACCAAGATAACTCACTTCATTTTGTAAATAGGACTCCACCAGAAGGATATATATGGGCAATGCCCACCTTTTGTTTTCGTGATACCATATATATAAATATAAATATGCTTCTACCAATCGTGGTTCTAATTTGAATGTGTGTCTTGATTTTCTACGTTGTGGTATATGTATGAAACTTTTTGAGGCGAAAACCATTAACCAGAGTAGGTAATGGTGTCCCATCTAACTCCGCAAGCTTGAAAACACTCGGTCGAACAACTTGAAGAACTTGATAAGGACCAAGCCACCGAAATTTTAACTTGTCTGGCAAATTTTTGTATCTGGAATCATAGAGTAAAACCAAATCTCCTTCTTTAAATATTTTGGCCTTAAGATGTTTGTCATGCCATGATTTGCGCAACTGTTGCCCAGTAAAAACCCGTAGGTAAGCATCTCTCCTAAGTTCATCCAACCGTTCAAGTTGATAAACTCGTTCCTTAAGCGCTGCAGGTGGATTATGTGTTGTAACCATTTGAAAATGAAGAGTCGGAAGGACATATTCAAAGGGCATCAGAGCCTCTTGACCATAGACCAGCTTGAAAGGAGTGTGGCCAGTAGCAATTTTAAAACTTGTATTGTAAGCCCAAAGAACAGTAGGTAATTTTTCTTGCCAATCCGTGCGAGAGGCATTACAAATTTTCTTCAGAATAGTGATAAGAGTTTTGTTTGTGCTTTTAACCAAACCATTCCCTTGAGGATAGTAAGGTGTGCTTTTTTTGTGACGGATATGCAAATAATCCGTCAGCTCCTTGATGGTGTGATTGACAAAATGAACTCCACGATCACTGACAAGTTCCGTGGGACAACCGAAACGCGTGAGGATGTGCGTGTAGAGGACTTTTGGCCGGGCAAAAGCGTTGTTGTCCGGCGCAATGTGCCTTCGCCCATTTTGTAGCATAACCGCTGATGACCAAAATGTAGCGCACGCGGGTGCCGCCGCAGAGGATCCATGGCCCCACAAAGTCCATTCCCTATTTGTTGAAGGAAGTGGCGCATAACGGTCAAAGGGAAGCATTTGTTGAAGCGGACATCACACATCGCGGGCATGAGCGTGGCATCCTTGAAGAGCTGCGGGTAAGTAGCCCGCGCCAAGAATTTTATGCGTCGTGAGTGTCACCACCTAAAATGACCACCACCAAGCCCTTCATGGGCTTGTCGAATCCATATTGGCACCTCATGAGGGAGAACACATCGACGAGGATCATGTCTTTGCCGCTTGTAGAGATGGCCTCGAACCATGGTGTGTAGCCACTCCACTTCATGGAGAAACCGACCACAATGGGCGGAGTGAAGCTTCTAGAGAGAGCTGGGGATCTTCCTCAGGGACCTTAAGAGCTCTAGTGAGGAGATAATCGCGAAAAGTTATGAAACCAATGGGACGGGTCGGACTAAGAAACGCTTGGCTTGCCCGAAAGGCATCGTAAAACACCCGGAGGGATCATCCGCGGTGGATGCATGAGAGATAATCCGCACAACATGAGATTTGCCCGCCTTTATGAACGATTTCAAAGGGAGCCAATTTTTTGTAAAAGGAGGACCCAACCCAGCAATGCACCCGTCGGTCGGCATAGCCTTGTTGATCAAATAAAGAAGAGCTTGATGATCAACTAAGAACTTGATCTTGCTTCCCAACAAATAATGACGGAAACGTTGGACACAAAAAACTAAGCCCAAGACTTCCGCCCGCGGCGAGAAGTTGGCGCCAACAGATTGAGTTTTCACGACAAGCGGGATAGGCTTATCCGTATGCTCGCCATATGCCCGAGAGAGAACAGCACCAATGGCAAAAGCCGGTGATTATCGACATGAACATGAAAAGGCGGTCCCATTGAGGAGGAATAAGTCTGGGCCCTCGAAAAGCAAATGCTTCAAGTTGTGGAAGGCGTCTCCTCACTTTGGGGATTCCAAGCCCAAGTGGATTCATCACCCGTGAGTTTATGAATGGGATCAAAGAATAGCCGCAAGTCCGTGAAGGAAGGTGGCATAGTAATTGACCTTACCCGAGGAAGGAACGTGTCTCTTTAATATTAGATGGTGCTTGAGCCTTCAAAGACAATAACCGATTTTAGCGGGATCCGTGGTGATTCCTTCTTTACTAACCACATGACCCAAAAGAATACCAGAGGTGACGCAAGAGGTGCATTTCTCGGGATTGAGACTGATGCCAGACTCATCACATTTTTGAAAGACCAGCTCTAACTTCTCCAAGTAATCATCCATGGAGCTGTAGGCGGAAAGGTCATCTTGAAAAATCTGGAGAAAGGGTTTATCCTTCATATAGTCATGGAAGACAGAGAGCATGATGCGCTGAAACGTGGACAGAGAGTTTGATAAACCAAGAGGAACCACTTTGTAGGCAAAAGTGCCCCACGGGGTGGTAAAAGTGGTTTTGAGTTGATCGGCTTCCTTTATAGAAATTTGATTGTACCCTGAAAAGCCATCCATGAAAGAGTACATCTCATGTCCAGCAACCTCTTCCAGAACCTGATCTGTGAAGGGAAGTGGGAAGTGATCACGCTCCGTGGCCTGATTGAGTTTCTGATAGTCCACACAAACGCAGATCTTACCATTGTGCTTGAGAGCAATGACAATGGGGCTCATCCACTCTGAATGTTTGACCTCATAAATCAAGCCAGCAGCTAAAAGCTTGTCAATTTCGGCCTTGACACGGTCACGATAATTGGGGTTGAGCATGTACTGTTGTTGCTAGATTGGGCGTGCTTCAGGTTTGGTAGGAATGGTGAGTTCCCCCAATTCTTTTTTTATACCTCGAAGGTCTTTATAAAATATGTTTGAATTTTTTGAACAGTGTGACAGCGCGTGCTTTATAAGTTGGTGGAAGATTGGCAGCTAAACAGACTGGTTGATTGTTACCAATGTCCACGATTTCCACCTCAGGAGTTTGAATATGTGGAACAACCTCCGTATCCTGAATGATATGAGCAGGAGGTTGGAGCATGACAGGAGGGGCAGCATTTTGAGTGGTGAAGAAAAGAGGCTGCTAAGTGTCATCAAGCAAAGGTTGCTTCATGACAGCATGAACATCCACAGTTGCAGGAGGAAGTTCTGTGTCAGAAAAATGGTCAAGACGTTGAATTCGATTACAAGGAGCCAGGTAAGGGTCAAGCAGAGCTGCCACAGCCTGGTCCTGATCAAGAGTCATCTCTCCCCAGGGATTAGCATACTCCGGGTAGGATGAGAAAGGCGGACTTCGCAAATGAACATGAATGATGTTTTGGGCATCTTGCACTAGTATCCGAGATTGAAGGTTCGACATGTTCAACAGAGATTAACTTGCCAGTTTCCAAATCCATAGTAGCATTGAGATGACCATCAGTAATGACAAGCTGGTCCGTAGCCCAGTAATGAATACTTTTAGCCTGGCGGAGAAAAGGTCTGCCTACCAGCATTTCATAGTCACCCGGATCTTCTCCAGCTTTCCAAACACCAAATTCCAAGGGGAATTTGAGATCACCAATGCTAATGTGAAGAAGAGGTGTGACGCCTTGAGGTCGCGTGATATGGCCATTGGCCAACTTGATATCATAGGGGGGCATGGTAGAGTTGCTTGATGCCCAATTGCTTCCGGAGCTTATCAGTAATGAGATTGACAGCACTGCCTCCATCAATTTGAACATGATTGATGTGCTGATTGCCCACCGTGGCATGCACCGTGGGTGTTGATGTTGCCACGGCTCCAACCAGAACAGTGGGAAGGGGCAACTGGTCTTTGAGAGCAGGACAGAGTTTCAAAATGGTGGCAAGGCTCAAGGGAATTTTGATTTTTGCAAGCTCTTCTTGAAGTTCCAAAGGAACATGAGAAAATGGATCAGCAAGATCCAAAGGGGCAGGAGTCTGAGGCAAAGAAGCAGAAACCTCTTTGAGAAGCTCCACTTCTGCAGCAATATTAGGATACCGCTGAGAGCATGGGCTTTTAGAGGACGAAGGTGCCTCCTCACGCTGCTGAGCTCGTGTTGTTGCATGAACATTTGTAAGCGTGCGGCCTTTAGCAGCCTGCATGAGTTTGAGAATACTCTGTCTCACCTTGGGCATGACGTGAGGCATGAGTTTATCCAAGTCAGGCGCGAAGTGAACCTTTTTTTCATCTTCATGAGGGATTGTGTCGACAGCAAAAGCTGGTTGCGTGTCGTGAGGGATGATGGTCAAGGGGCGTGAAGCCCTAGTCTGGCGTAAAACCAAACCAACCCAATTTGACTGCTACACCGGAGGGTTGAGTGCCTGATATATTTCTTCTTGAGCTTGTTGATCCAGAGGAGTGAAGGAGGATGCTGTCGGCTGAGGTCGCTGTGGTTGAGGTGGCCGTGGTGGCTTTCGCAAAACAGGACGTGGGCCTTGTTTGCCATTGGCAACCCACAGTTGATAAGCTGTGAGTCGGACAGAAGCAGTTTGATTTGTTCCCGGAAGTTGAACTTGTATTTGAGGAAGTTGAGGGCACGCCATGGTGGTATGACCCCATTCCTGACAATGATAACACTGAGCCTTGGGAAGATCAAAAGGTGGACGGGGGCCTTGTCCCCGTGACTGCTGAGGTTGCTGAGATTGTTGATACTGTTGAGGTGGTTGAACTTGAAATTGCTGAGACTAGTATGATTGTTGCTGCTGAGGCATGGTCTGCACCTGGAAAACCATTTTCTGCCTGAAGGGTGTAGGATGAGAACGAGTGCACTCCTCCGTAGCATGATTGCACATGTTGAATCGTTTACAATGAGGAGGCCCATTTGTGGAGTTGCATTCATTGGCCAGATGTCCTTGATATTTACAGATATCGTACCAGATTTGAGTGCGTTGAGGATTGGTTGGTTGAGGCTGGACTCCATTCTGGGGAACCATGACGGGGGGCATGAAAGGTAGTTCCGTGTGGGCGGCACCTCGTGAGGAAACGTTGACCGAGTGATTGACCAATTCAATCGCCTGCTCCAAGGTCTTGGGGACGCGGGTATTCGTCATGAGGCGAATGGCGGGGAGGAAGGCCTCGCAAAACCGGACAAGAATCGGCTTTGCATGGGGTACTCCACGGAGCTTGCCGACAAAGATGTGAAGGCGGTTACGCAAAAAATCATGCGGAGACTCAGGTGGGTTCTTTGCTAAAGATCATTGAGTTGCTTGAGCAGGAGTTGATCATCATCCGTGGTGCTAGAGGAATGCCGATTTCATCTCGTGCCAATTCTGCTTCCAGTGGCTTTTGTTGGCCATGAGCCATTGGTGAGAGCACTTTGATCCAGAGGTTTGCCTTTAGTGTTGCCAAAGGTAGGATAAGTCAGCTTCAAATTGTGAGTAGGAGATGAAGACTGAACTGGTGCATAGACAGGTGGAGCATATGCAGGAACATAGCTAGACGGAACAGCCGTGGGTTGAGAACCAGGTGGTATTGGAACAGAAAAGCCCGGAGGGCCAGAGAGAGGAGCATCCTGTGGTGAAGAACCATGGGAGCCCTCTTCATTAAGCTTGAGATCAGTGAGATTGTAGACAGGAAGAGCGTGCGGAAAAGACGGGGAGGTCTGATATTCGTGAACATGGGGAGGGCCAAAGGCAACATGAGGGTAGCCCATCCCTGCAGGAGGAGAAGAAGGCTGCGAAGGCAGAGGGGTGTGGCCTGAGGGGATATGAATGTAGGTGCTTTCCGAGTCCGGAAATAATGAGGCGGGCTAACAGCGATCGAGGTTGAGAACAATGCATATAGGGGGACCACAGTCGAGAATGAACCCGAGGAGTAGGTTGTGCCGACTGAGCACTTGAGCGGACACGACCTCCCTCAATATCATAAGCATTGTCATACATATCACGAGCAGCCTCACGACGTTGATGGCGCTCCAAGCGAGCTGCCGTTTGGCAAAGAAGTTCGCCAGGAATGAAAGCACGAGCAGACATAGTGTAAAGAAAGAAGAAAGAAAGATCAGACCCAGCAGCGGCGACATTGTTTAGGGTCTGGGTTCAGGAACTTCTGCAAGACAGCCCTCTATGAGGACCCTTGGATCAAACAAGAGAATCCGGTAGCTGTGTCACGCGAGATTTGCAAAAGAACAAGAGAGGTGAGGAAGAGAAGACAAGAAAAACAAATGAGACACAATGATGTGAATGAGACTTATTGATATCAATCAGAATACATGAGCTCTCACAATTGAGAGAGAAAAGAACTAGAGACAAGAACCAAAACTCATCTAGCCCTCGAATGCTAGCTCTACTCATATATATAGTACAATGGCCTTTGGCCCAATATAGATATCCTGACAGATCTCGGTGCCGACTCCTGAAGGAGGTCCGACGGTTTGAGGGAATGCCGGGCGATGCTTCTTGAAGTGCACGGAATCACTTGTTGACGGTGACGGGCGGGTGAGTCTTGGGCATGGCCTTCTCGCGTGGTCTTGGTGAGGGTCTTGATGATGATCTTGACACGGGTTTGGCGCCTTGTTCTTGGTACGTTCGAGGTGTGCATGAATAGCCCCGTACCGGGGCGTCTGAGAACTAATGAGAGACTCAAAGCGAAATTTGGATAGTGATTTGAATGATGCATTATCAAGTAAAGAAATCACCGATGCCACATACATGATTTATTTTTTTACGTATTTTTACGTGGTCTTCCTCATTTTAATTATGTTCTGAGAGATAGGACGCTCGCAACTGGAAGCCATCACGAAGAGATTCCTAGTGCATGTTTTTGGGGAAATTAATTCCCTTGAGATTCATTACGCGGGATCCTTCACGAGAAAAAAAGTTTTGGTCTTGAACATGAGCCAAATGCGGATGCGAGGTGATGAAGTTGACAAAGAAACCAGGATCCTCGGACAAGATGGGATCGCTCCAACGAGTCCAATACAACCTCAACCAAGAAAAACCAAGAGGTTAACTAAAATTCTCCTTGTTCTGGATTTTAATGGGGTTTTAGGCAAGTTTTATGACTTGAAAGAGAGGATCCCTGCATCGGCCGAGCCAGAAGTGACCCTCCAGAAATTGAACCTTCAAAGGCGGTTTCGGGCCCGGATTACAAGAGTTTGAGATTGCATTGTGGTCCAGCATGGCTAAGAGTAATGTTGACTTGTTGATGAGAAAGTTGTTGCAGGAATATAAGGGCAAATTTTTTTTTTATTTGGAATCAGGATGATTGCACCAACACAAAATTAAAAGTGGTTAATAAGCCAATTTTCCTTAAGGATCTGTCCAAAGTGTACAAGAAATACTGGAAATACCAAGTGAAAAACACATTGTTGATAGATGACAGCAGATATAAGGGTTATGCCAACCAGCCGAACACAATGATATGTCCAAATAGTTTTGCTCCCGACAAGTTGGATTCCAATTTTCTTTTGGAGCAACTCAAACCATGGCTGGAAGGACTTCTGGTTGCAGAAAGTATGCCAGCTTATGTGAAGGAGCATCAAATGTGGAACATGTGGGATTCTGAAGAGTCGCGCAATTGCATGAAAATGCTCAAGTATTTTCATAAATGAATCTTGTAAAACTCTTTGAAAGTCAATATAAGTAAAAAAAATTCTATGATATGTGTTGTACTTTTTCAATTTAAAATATTTGAATGGATTGTGAGCCAATATTCTCGTGTGTGTTTAGAACTAGAGATGATAGAGCTTCGGCTGTCCCTGTCTATCTAAAGCCACACACACATTTGGAAGTGGTGCCGAATGGAACTGAAATTGTCGTGATTAGCTCCACCGACATCAAAATTTTGGAAGCTGATACGCAGTGGTTCAATGATCAATTGATCCTCCTCTTCTCAAGGTGATATTTTCATCTGATTTGTGATCATCAGGATTGTGCCATGTATCTGCATATGTTTGCAGATACATGGAATACTACTTGATGCTCCAAGGAATGAGCCATCCCTTTCATTTCTTTGACCCTCTTTTTCACTCGACATTGTCCAAGGACACAAATAGTTACAAAACAATAAGGAAACATGTGAATCTGGATAAGTGCCAGTACATGTTCTTGCCTGCTTGTGATGGACATCACTGGACCTGTTTTCTTATTGTAAGCCACGCGTGTCTCGCACAGAGATATAAACCAGGGATATATCACTTTGATAGCTCGGGCTTGCATGGCAAAAGCAGACATATTGAGAGGTTAATGCTTGCTCATTGCATTTTGCTGTTGTGGCACAATGACAACAAACTTTGAATGCAAGTTCCTGGAATTGCTTGGACACAATAATTTCAGCTTTACAACCTCAGATGTTGTGAAAATTTCCAGAACGCCTCTTTAAACCGATGGCATTCATGTGGCCCTGCCGTATGTTCGTTTATGCACAAATTTGTGAGGGGGTACTTGAAAGGAGTGAATATATTGTTGCCTGATCTAGTAAGTCAACTCAAATGCAGTAGACAAACCAAACTCTGTTATTGACAAAGTGTGGTTAACTGCAGGTTGTGGACATTTCAGACCATGATCTAGTTAATGTTAGAGTGTTCATGCTCGAAATTTTAAGATTAGAAGCAACAAAAGCTGGAACTGAGAGGAACATATGTATTGGAAAGTATGTAGGTGCATGAGTCACCTCCTACTTTAAATCACTGTATATCTTTCTTATGTACATAATTGTTATTGTAACCCGATTCGTTTGAATGAAAATTCATATTCAATTCATCTCACAAACAAAGGAATCAAGTATTCAGAAGAATTCAAATCTTCAAAAGAAATCAAGACAAACTCATTTTCACAAAAGCACAAAACTTGGATGAGTTCACGAAAAAAAACTTCACAGAATGGTTTTATATTTCATCATCATCGGAAAGAACCGGTAAATTCTCCTTAAAATTTTCTCCTCATCTAAATGATCCAGCCTATATACAGTCCTGTTTTGACGTTTAGTTGGTGACATGTGAAGTCCGATTGCATGTATCCATGTTGTGAATACTATGCCTAAAGCGTCTTTCTTTGCAAAGATCATAGCTTTCGTTGATCTTGCACCCTTCTTGTAATACATACCTTCTATGACACTATCACCGGCGAGGTACCATGTTCCATTGAGTTGGAAGTCTCTCTCCACTATCCATTTTGGTTTTGTGCACACGTAATCCAAAATTTAACCCTCATCATTCCCTTTTGGAGCAACGACGACAAAATTATCACCAACTCTAAGTGCCTCTGCTAACATCGTGGGATTGGAGGAGAACAAGGGCTGCTGGATTTCACGGTCCTCAATGTCAACATGCACATTGGAGGATGGTACAATAACTTGAACTTTCCAATCATCAACATAGTGCTTGTTCACACAAACTGCCCCACATGCCATCCAAGCAATAGGCTGCGGAAGCATGAAAGTTCCCTCGTGTGCAAGCTGCAATGGAGATTCGTGGATTGAATGCATGTACACAATGGATTTGCACGGTGTCCAAAATCCTTTCGCACCCCATGCTTTCTTTTATATCTATATCCTCCACCTTGACTTCCCAAAAGAACCTTTTTATATTCTTCCTCTTACTAGTTTTGGATGTGTTCATCCACTTTCGGATGTTCCACAAGTAAACATCTCTTCGGCAACTTCTACCACTTCATGAGCATTACCCAATTTTTATGCCGCTGTATTTTAATTGCGGTTGTCTTAATCATCTTCGGCCGGCTTTGCCATCGTGTTCACCTTTCCCGTGGTTAGAACCAAAAAATTCCACATCATATAGATATCGATTATTAGTTTTGTGTATCTAGCCACAAAGTAAAATGGTCTAGAAGCCTTGAATTGAGATCTTTGCACCATCCGAAAACACATAATGTCTCTTTGGCACCCTTCCTTACGCTCCGGATATTTGTGGTGTTTCATGAGCGAGTGTTACCGCGAATAAAGTATCGTGTTCCCTATCATCCGATACATAGTAATGTGTTTCCTTGATATTGCCAGAAGTAAATGTGATATGTTATTTGAACCAAAATGGTAATCGGTTATTGACCCAACAGATCGACCGCACCTCCTCTTGTTCCTTGAATGTATAGTTCTCTACAAAATCCACTACCGAAGACATGCATCCTGGCGGGAGATTCTCCGTAAGCTCCTTAAATTGTTTTGCCCGCCATTGGTACAGAAATTATGTAATGGAAAGATTTTTAGGCGCTCTTCGGTTTATCCGAAGCTCCTTGGGTTACGTCTCATTGTCTTGATGAGTCGGGTCTCCTACCAAAACTTCGAGGCGTTGTCTTTTTCATAGTCAATGTACTCCCATTTCACTTTCATTCTTGCCATTTTTTCTTCCATGGGACAGTGCAAAACTTCTTGATTCCACCACGACTCACAATCTCCAAGGATGCACGCCTTATTGTGAAACTCATCTAATTCACTCTTTGGATATAATATAGATCTCCACAAGCTTCCTGTACTTGCAATTGTCATGAACCTACTCGAAAACAAGGAAAATACGTGAAAAATACGCAAGAAATACGGAAGAAATACGCCAAGATCGGCAAAAGAATCGATATATGAACAGGAATCAAGAATACAATAGCCCGAAGGCAAGCAGGAATGCGAGACAGATGCCTAGAAGGCTCAAGACTGGCGTTGAACCGGAATGGTTTGACAAGAAGGAGGTGCCTCCTTATATATCTAGACCAACAGTCAGGATTGCGCCACTCCAATGGATGAGATCGCACCAAATTGTGCTAAGATGCATTTAGGTTTCTAGAACATTCTAGAGAACCTTCGGAGATAGTCCACATATGAGGAAGGCGTGAAGGAATGTCTTCAACAAATATTGGTAGCGACTTGGCAGGGTGTGTGACTACGCAACCTGGAAGGTTGCGAGTTCAAACCCTGTCTTGTGCAACTACCCTTTTGCATCCGTGTGACGACCATCTTTTGTACATACGAGTATAATGATCGTATGATACGAATATCCGTATGGTCGTCACACCATCCCCCCCCTACTGACGGCGTCGAGTCCTCGGGCTCAGGGGAGTATTCGGACTTAGCTTATGCGGATACCGTCGGTGAAACTCCGCTTAATTTTATCGTGCATTAGTCAAATTCTGGCGGGCTCCCGGGTTCTATCACTTGGCGAGTAACCTTTGTCGACAAAGTAATACAATCGCCGAGCGAAGAAACTTGGAGTCGGAATCTCGAACCTCAAACTCTTCATGATCATCAATCTCGTGGTGGTGGTGGAGGTGGAGGTACTCGATCCGTAAATGGATTCGCCATATAGGGTTCTAACAAAGACACACATGGAATCTTGGGTGAAGCCGACCGATGGCGGAAGCTCGCATCGAAAGCGGCATCACCAACTTCGTTCAATGATCCGATAGGGACCTCGCCCGGTGGTCGAGCTTATTTACAAGGCGAATTTGTCGGCAAATCCCTTAAAGAGCGGACAAGATCACCAACTGCAAAATGAGGGCGTCGGCGATGTTGATCCGCATGATAGCGATAGCGTGCTTGGGCTGGAGAAGATGGTGCTGAAAGATCATCACGGAGCATCGCGGGCTTCGAGCTTTGTCTCCGGCACTAGGATTGGCCCGAAGTCATATCCGGGAGCAATCAAAGACCACTTAGGGGATGCATGCGAAATTAATAAAGAAGCGAAGTCCGCCGGTGGAGGCATGGGCCAATTATTATAAGCAAATTGCGCGTGGTAGCCAATCAACCCGATCATCCTGGCGATAATTGATGAAGCATATATAAATATTGCTCAAGGGTTTGATTAGTCGCTCCACCCGTCCATTGGTCTCTCGGGTGATGTCAGGGAAGGAAGGCGTTCCACATGCAAGAGTTGCAATAGGCGCTTCAAAAGCGGCAACAAATTGAGGGCCGCGGTCAGCGACAATGTTATCACGGTAAGCCATGGAGTGAACCACCTCGAAGCAAGAGAACTCTTTGTGGCTTCACTAGAGATAGAAGTCTTTGCAAGGAATGAAATGTGCCATCTTGGAAAAGCGGTCAACAACAACAAGGATGGCGTCATGGCCACAGGAGGATGGAAGCTCGACAATAAAATCCAGCGAAATACTCTTCCAAGGACCGGCTGGGCCGGGTAAAGGCTGAAGCAGGCCATGAGGGAAGATGCCTTGGAACCTTGGCTCGGGCCAGATGTCACAGGGATGAATAAAAGCCCGACGAGCAGCCGAAGTCCAGGCCACCAATACTCGACTAATAAGTTCAAGAGTCTTGGCTACTCCAAAGTGTCCGGCCATAGGTGAATCATGGCAAGCTTGAAGAACCGAAGCCTAGAAGCACCATCGGCACATATAGAAGCCCATCCACGAAAGCTGGGAGTCCATCTCGAACCTCTAAAGCGATCATAGTCTGATCCCATTTTGCCGAGAAGGTGATCGGCGCCAATGTGTGAGAATACATCTTGAGCCAATGGATCGGAGGGCGAGATGCTCGAGCAGGACTCCAACAAGGCCGTATCATGAGGCCCTCGAACAAAGTGAGCCATAAAGCTGGAACCGATAAGGCCCTAAAATAACTGTGATTGCTGATCATATGCGGGATCACCTAGTTTGGGCTCAAGGTAGGAAGCGTCGAGACAAGGCATCGAGCTTTCCTTGGAGGATCCAGGGCGGTACTTGATCACGAAATCAATCAGGGATAATACTTGAGTATGCCCTTTGGGCTGGCGGCGGTTGAGCTTTTCGGCGCGGTGAAAATATTCGAGATTTAGGTGATGCATTGTAGGCTGTGACTTTATAAGGAGATCCCTCCAGAAGCGTCTCCACTCCTCAAAAGAATCCACTATCGCCAACAACTCCTTGTCATAAATGGGATAGTTGATTTCAGCAGCTTGAAACTTTCGCGGAGTGATAGGCGATTGGATGCAACTCATGGTTATCCCCCTCGTGACGGGATCCCACCAAAGCGCAAAATCAAAGCGACCGCCCCGACAACATATGGGCGCAAAGGATCTGCATGAGCAAGAACTGGCGCCGTGGTGAAAGCATGCTTCGGGGTAATAAAAGCGATTCGCTTCCCACAGTCCATTCAAAGGCACGTTCTTGACCGTAAAGGCGTGTCAAAGGAAGAGCAATCTCCGAATAATCCGGGATGAAACGCCCGATAGAAATTGGCAAACCCGAAAACGAACATCTCGAAGCGGATGAAGGTGTTTGCCACCCGAAGCAGTGCTAACCTTTTGGGGTCCATAGAGACTCCATGTGGAGTGATGCGATAGCCAAGGAACTCCACATTATCACCTTTCGAATCGACACTTCTCAAGTTTGGCATATAACCCATGCTCCGCGAAGCTTCGGAAGGACTGTCGAACATGCTCTCATATTCGCCGAGAGTCTTAGAATAAACAAGAATATCATCCGGATAGATGATAACAAAAGTGTCTAAGAACTCTCGAAAAACATCATTGGCCATATGCTAGAATACTGCCGGGGCATTGGTAAGTCAAAGCGGCATAGCTGTGGTACTCGAAATGGCCATACCGAAAACGAAAAGTTGTTTTCCACTCATCACCCTCCGGATCCGAATAAGATTGTAGGCACCCCGAAGATCAATCTTCGTAAAATAATGCGCACCTTGAAGTCGCTCCAACAACTCTGGGATCAGGAAAAGCGGATACCGATTCGGTACCGTGATTTTGTTGAGGCCGCGATAATCAACGACCAACCGAAGTAGCGAATCATCCTTCTTTTGACAAAGAATATAGGCGCTCAAAATAGGGGAGAATGTCGAATGAAGCGATTGGCGAGATTCTCCTCAATATAATCCCGCCAAAACCTTCAACTTCGGCCAGGAGATAGACCATATCGGACCATATGGTCGCCCCCCGGCTGCAAATCAATAGGACAATCATATGGACGATGCTCTGGGGAGTTTAATCGCCTTGACTTTCTCAAACACATCGAGAAATCACCATATTTATCCGGGAGCATTGGGAGCCGATGGTGTCGAGCCACCCGACGGGTGAACTTGGATTGCAAATCACGAACTTGGATCTTGCCTTCTAGATTTATCGAACTCGCTGAAGAGAAATCTTCGAGAGAATCTGGCGAGGGCATGAAGAAGCCTCTACAAGCGGGAGTAGGAACATGGCGAGGAGCAGAAGCGTGAACAGGGAGCAATGGGAACATGAAGCGGAGCATGAACTAGATCAAGAACTGGAGCAAAGCTTGAAATTTGGATCAAGAGCTAGAGCGAGAAGCAGGGACTGGAGCAAGAACCGGAGCAGAAGTAAACCGAATCGAGCGTAAACCGAGCTGAGCTGGAACATCATCAAAAATATGATCCCGAGAATCGGGGCATGAACCGGAGCGCAGGCAAGAGGCGGATCGAACATGGAACAAAGAAGGGACGGGAGTCGGGGCCACGATACTACGGATCGAAGTCGATGTTGGTGTAGAGACGATCAGAGAATGGCGGAACTAGAGCTAGAACCAAACAAATTGAAATGATCTAGTCGCCAATCAATCGGGTTATGTAGCTCGAGCCGAGGCGGAGACCAACACTATTGGTGCATGAGGGCTAGCAATGAGATTGAAGGAAATCGACAAAAACTCCCTCGAACAAAACTCGAAGAAGGCGAGCACGATTCGTGAATGCACGAGGAGATCTCCCGGCCCATCAATCACTCGCCGGGTAGCGGGATGCTCAACCTTGCTTCTAGGGATGGCGTGTTTACCTTGGCAAGCGCACTACCCATAAAGCAAGCATTTGCACCACAATCAAGTTAGCCAACACTTGCAATTCTCCAACCGATTTCAATGATATAGGGATGAAGAATGCCTTTGACCTTATCGATGGAATAAACACGTCGGGGAAATGTGGAAGGAGTTCGAGAAAAGGCGGCCATGACGAGAGACTCCTACTACCGGACGGACCACGAAGTTTTCGATCGATTTAGGGCTTCGCCGGGGGCATCCACGGCGATATGGCCAGCTCCTCCACGATTAGAGGCAAAGATTAGCCTCTCTCCGGGACGCTTCGGCGGATAGATAAGGGTCCTCGAATGCACCGGATCAATGCATAGAAACCGGTCGGTGACCTGCTAGATTCTACAGAGATAAGGCCGGGAAGGCGAAGCTATAGGCTTGTGTAATTGGAAAGATCGACTCACGTCTCTCTTGCCTACGTTGAAGAGCCGATTATCACATCGAATCGCAAATCGATGGCTTCTTCCAAACTCGCGGGGATCCTCCATAGACAACAACATATCTTTGACATCCTCGTAACCCCGCCGAGGAAACAATCGAAGTGCAATATCATCGGCCTTAAGTTGCAAAGTTTTGTGTGCTAACGTGCTTGTGACGTCGGTGTCTCCAAAGCATGCGAAGTTCTCGCGGTGAAAGCGGCAAAATCTTGCAACTCGGGGCTCCTTTCTCCAATAAAGGAGCAAACCAACTTAGAGCTGGCCACGTGAGAAGAGAACCAATCAGCCCCACTTGTTCTTGAGCGTGGGATATCTATGAGGATGGAGTTGAATCACAAGCCTGATCTGATTCAAAAAACCGCGGAGCTTGGACGAGTCTTGATCAAACTTCTCTGGGAGGCTGATCTTTGGCTCGATAGCCTCAATCCCGAAGCTAGAAGCGGATTCATGTGAAGCAATACGTTCCTTAAGCTCTTTATTATCCAACCGCAAATGGCGGCATACTTGAACAATTTCTTTGGACCTGGCTGTAATAAAAGTCGGAACCTCCTCCATAGATATAAAATCACCAAATATGAGCAAAATGCTTAGGATCGGAAGCGGATAAGAACGGTAAAGGGATTAGGTTCAAATATCATGAACCTACTCGAAAACAAAGGAAAATACGTGAAAAATCACGCAAGAAATGCGGAAGAAACACGCCAAGATCGACAAAAGAATACGATATATGAGCGGGAATCAAGAATACAATAGCCCGAATAGCGGGAATGCGAGACGGATGCCTAGAAGGCTCAAGCGGGCGTTGAACCGGAATGGTTTGACAAGAAGGAGGTGCCTCCTTATATATCTAGACCAACGTCGGGGATTACGCCCACTCCAATGGATGAGATCGGCCAAGTGTAATAAGCATGCATTTAGGTTTCTAGAACATTCTAGAACCTTACGGAGATAGTCCCACATATGAGGAAGGCGTGAAGAAATGTCTTCAACAAATATTGGTGGCAAAGACTTGGCAAGGGTGTGTGACTTCATGAACTGGAAGGTTGCGAGTTCAAACCCCCATCTTGTGCAACTACCCTTTGCATCCGTGTGACGACCATCTTTTGTACATACGAGTATAATGATGCATATGATACGAATATCCATATGGTCGTCCACGGCAATTTTATCTTTGGTGTGCCCTGCATTGACCAAGTTCATGTGATCTACAAACATCGTTGAGGTGCAAGTGCAATTCTTAGGATGTTTGGTTCTCATCCTATTGAGTCCATCCACTAGCATTTGCATCCTCATGTCTTTGAATGCAACAAGCAACTATTGAAGTCCTTCAATTTCACAACAAACCGGGGTTTTAGCTTCTCAAAGTCGAAGGCGAATCTTAATTTCACGGGCGTTGGTAAAAAACCTCTTGAACAGCATCGCATGAAATGAACACTAAACTGTTAGGATGTGTATACCACACCAAACCATGCACCATACCATGCTCCACACTCATCATATTCACGAGCGAGCACCTTAGTCTTTGTGTACATTACCACACCACACCACACCCCACACACACCACCATTCACCACACACCATACACCATACACCAAATGTGTGGTGGTAGCAGGGAGTTGTAGGACATTGTGCGGGGTAGTGGAGTGTGGTGTGGTGGTGGTGGAGTGTGGTGGAGTGGTGGTGGTGGTGGGGGTTGGTGGAGTGGTGTGTGGTGGTGGTGGGGGTGTGGTGGTGGGTGGTGGTGGTGGTGGTGTGGTGTGTGTAGTGGTGTGTGGTGGTATGATGTGGTGTGGTGGAGTGTGGTGGTGGTGGTGGTGTGTGGTGTGTGGGTGTGGTGGTGGTGGTGGTGGTGGAGGTGTGGTGGGGGATGTGGTGGTGGTGGTGTGGTGTGTAGTATTGTGGATTGTGGTGCGATGTGGTATGGTGGAGTGTGGTGGTGGTGGTGGTGGAGTGTGGTGGAGGGGTGTGGTGTGATACATGGTTGAGTGTGTGGTGGTGGTGGTGGAGTGTGGTGGAGGGGTGTGGTATGGGATATGGTGGAGTGTGGTGGAGGGGTGTGGTGTGGGATATGGTGGAGTGTGGTGGTAATGGACAATGTGGTGTATGTGGTGGTAATGTGGTGGTCGCAAAGATGTGGTGGTAGTCTATAGTAGTGGGATAGATGATGGGGTGTGGTGGGGTGAGGGTGGAGAATAAATAAAATTGAATCCACACATATCATACCTTAACATGCACACACCCACATGACACCATAGACATAACGCACACCACACCACACCATACCACACCATCACGACACCACACCACACATCACATCACATCACATCACTTTTATCCTATTTCGTCGACATAAAAATCACGCCTAACTTGCTCTCATAAACATTTCTGAAATTCGTCACCCTGATAATAATTATATTCCTCTTCTAATCATTAGAAAAGGAATTGGGTCCTAAATCCTGTTCCTGCGTCTGATTTTTGGCGTTTCATTCTCAAACGAACAAGTTCATTCCAGCAATGGTAGGGATGTTCAAAGATCACTACGGCCTACACCGGGTGAGCGAGGAGGGCCTTCGGCATATGTTAATAGGGGCTCGCGGACCAATCTATGAAGTTGGAAATGCCTAAATCCACCTTCTTTGCTGATTTCGAATCCACCCTAAAGCCATACAACAGACTGGATGCTGGGCCTTCAATGGCTATGTTTGGGGTCAGATTGACAGGAAGTGAGCTCAGAGACAAGGTTCATGACCTTATGTTACATGCTACTGCAAAGGTAGCCAGTTTATTTGTTATCTGTCACTTGCCCGCTCTGAGTCGCAGAAACTTGGTGAAATTACTGGCAGGGTTGGCGTTCTTACCACCGGGGGATCGAAGTAATTGTAAAACAAGCGATCTGTTAAATTCTAGGATGGCAGAAAGCTTAGATGTTTTAGTGCAGAAAACAGTAATTTTGGATGCACCAGAAGTCGAGCCAGTTATACCAGCATTTCATGCTGCTTAGGAAATGCATGTAAATTTAGTTCTCGGGTACAGAGCTTTCAATGGAAAGCCAAATTTTGTAAAGCCAAATTTTGTAAGATATGTTCCTTTTTTTAATAAATTATACTTTCCAACAGAGTTGTGCTTGAATCTGACAAAAATTTGTCTTTATTCAACAAAAATTTGTACTTCTTAGGATCAGTTAGTTATCTGCCATTCTCAAATATTTTTAGACTATACAACCAGTAAAGGAATACTCAATTCTGTCATGTTCTAATATTCCAAACATTAAATATTGCATTTCAGACTAGAGTCAACTACACACAATTCACATGCTGCATACAGTACACCACAATCATTGTACAACACAATAACCACCACATGCACCACTACACTAAGCACCATAACTAAGAAAACATGAATTTAACAGAAATAAACTAACCTGTGATTCCTCCAGATAGTGGGCAGCATGTTCTTCTCTTACATTTCTCTCCAATCTTCTAGTTCTAACATCCTTTGTGTTAGGAGACACCTTTGTGTTAGGAGACACTCTGGTGTTCTCAATCCAAAAATTTTGAATCTTTTCTATATGTTCATCTGAAATTGCATCGAATCTTTTAGCCCTCTTGTAAGAAACCCATTTTCCACCAGTGTAATCGATCTCTTCCCTCTTTTTCTTTGCCTTTTGCTGCGGGTTTCTTGGGTGAACACCTAATACCTTTCAAGATCCAAGCTAGGCTGATTTTTGTCACTTGTTTTGAACCGCGACGGTGTGTGTCTGAGACATTGCAAGGATGACTATTCTTGGGCTGCTAAGGATCATTCTTTGGTAGAGAGTTTGATACCGATGCATGGAGTCCCGGAGGCTCCTTATAGCGATGCTCTTGGCTTCCAAATCTTTTAATTCTTCACCTATGAATTTTTCCAATGTTTTATCCCTCAAAACTCAAGTAAATTTTCTTTCTTCATGCTATCCTCAATTCTTTTGTCTGTTTATGGAAAGAAGTTAGCAAATTAAGGACAATACGGCGTTTACTACTTGCACTTCTTGATGAACCGGATCCATACCCAAGTCTGCAAGCTCAATTTTTCTTCTCTTCTTCTTTTCCTCACGGCGTCTTTTTTCTTCAACATTTCTTCTTCCTTGGTTCTTCTTCTTTTTTTCCTGTCTGAAATGCCGGTTTGTGGACAGATTACCTCATTGACATCCATATCCACAATGGATTGGAACTTGCGGCGAGGAGGAGCCAAAGAATAGGGCGTAAATAAAAAAACGGGAAGGGGCCAAAGAATAGGAATTTGAATTTTAGTTTTTGAAATTAGAATTTTCCCCACAAATTGGGACTCTATTCTTAAATAATGGCAGTTGAGCGGTGCCATAATTATACTTTCATTCCACAAAAGTGGCGGATGCAACGCCATATTTTGGGGGGACGGGGGGACAGCCGAATTGGAACACCACAGCGTGCTTTTACCCATGATGTACAGGAGGTTTTTTCCAAGTATGCCATTAATGGTGTTATCAATAAGTCCTGCAAGAAGTTCAAGGCTAGACAGATCTGTGATTATCACTTCCCAACTCAGGGAAAGTAAGGGTGCTTTCCCATGGGCCGGACGGACGGATGATGAGGTCGGACCAGTCCCAATCGTCGGGATTACTTTCCAAATGAGGTTCTTAACCTCAGCCACTCAGATTCTTAGCTCATGGGAACATCGAAACAACAGACCAGACCTTCAGAAAACCTCTGCCCATGGGAAAGCACCATAAGACTTTCCCAAGAGCAGGTCGGCTGGGACTTAATGTTGATACTTTTTTCCACTTCTTGCTTAATCCTAGTCTAAATACGCCAATTGATACCAAGATATGCCATGTCAAGTGTGATTTCAGTGAATTGTTTCGTTTTGTAACGTAGAATTCCTAAAAATTTCAGGTGCATCATGATATTTCCCAATCTTTCTCACAATATTATATCTACACTAGGCATAATTCGTACCTCACAGGCAACCACTAAACATTGATGCAAGCGAACAACCTTTATTAATCAAAGCATTGATGAGGGGTGTGAGGGTTATTGAATTGGACTTGTCGCGGGAGATGGAAGGTCAGGCTATGGCAGAGGATTCAGGCAGGGCACAAATGGGTCTATTTTAATGCAACAAACAGGGGGTCTATTTTAATCGAAGGAGATTACCTTTTTTTTTTGCTGCTCTAATTCGGATTTGGCTTGGTCCATTTTGCGGTCGGTTATACTGTCGGCTTCTGTTACTTAGCATACGGCAATCACGTGATGACTTCATTGTATAAAGGGCATAACAACGTTGCATCCGCGTCGTATAAGTTGCCATAGGATGCCCTATTTTGAAGACTTTGCCATACCTAGAGACTTTATTCTCATATATGATCTACCATTTGCGCGTCGACCATCGATAATAGCAAATTTCTTATGTGATGGGGTGCTCTAAAGCGAACAATAAGGAATCGGTTGTTTTGTCGGGCGGCGTTCTCCCGAACCAAGGCTTTTCTGACCATTTTACTCAACGGATAAAGGGAGCCCAAATAGATCACAGTGCGGCATCGGGCTTCAAGCGGAAACAGCGCCCGCGAAGAAATAACGACAGGAGGAGGCGGAATCGAGGGGCGAGAAGGGCGATTCTTTGGTCGGGAACCTACGCTAGGTGCGAAGAAGGAGAATCGATGGCATCCGACCCTCCTTTCGGTATTTGTTTGATCCGTGACCCTATCCGGGATCATTCGTTTTAATAATTTTTAGTTACACACGTCGTGCTCTTGGTTTTTCCTGGGGCAGAAATATTAGCGTCAAACAAAAAATGAGACTGCCTTATATATGTATGTATTGAAAGTACTTACATTTTATTTAAACATGTGAAAATATATTGTACCTTAGTGGAACAACTTTGTATATTTCCATCAATTCACCATTTGTGGTGCATTATATTGTCAAACTTTGTGCAAGCAACTACTAATGCCCATAGAAATAATGTATTAGAACAAACAATGTATGAAGAGAAAACCACTAGCTCTAGGAAAATTTACTAATAAGTATGGGCATGACTACAGACACATAATCAAATGTCTAAATAACAAATGTCCTTGCTAGTATAATAAGAATAGAATAGATTATTCAATGTCTACTAAGACCAAGTGGGCTAGTATAACCATTACAACTAGGATTAAAAAACCCATGCCTCAAAAGATTTTCAAGGGAAAAACTTTTGCAATAATGATGATACTAGACGACCAGAAAAAAATAAGTAGAGGACAGGGCAAACTCATAAAGCGATGGTGTTATATATGAGGTATGAATGTTAAAATTCTATTCTTTTCTTTTATTTTCTTTGTGCTTGGTTCGTATGTGCTTCATGGTCTTTTAGTATTTGGGCGGCTGGAAGTGGGGGATTATCCTCCCCTGTCTAGCAAAAGAAGCCAACCAAAGAAAACTTCCACTAATATCTCCACTCCATTCCCAAACACCTAAAGCCCGACATGATAGTTTGGCCATTTGGTGAAATTTTAGGATGGGCAATTAACGTATAGGATTTTGAATCGATTTGTTTTTTCTAAATGAGATAGCTAAATATGTTTGTGCTTTCACATCAACTTCTAGTAAACTGCCAAAAATATTTTCTTGTAAAATTAACCAAAGCAAGTGTGCCTTCGAATACTACAGCAATTATGCAATCTCTGCCAGCTCTAAGAGTTACTGCCAATACACACCCAGAGTAAAACTTGATCATGGGATCATGACATTGAAAGCTTTCGAGATATAATTTTTGGAACTTTTATTTGAACTGAACGTTTTCTTTATTAAAATTGGTCCAAACTGGACCCTATAAGAATTTGTTCAATCGAATCATGTGGATTGGATGCCTCTGTTCTCCAGCTTGTCTTATTCACGTTGTATATATAACCCATGTACAAGTAACATATAAATAATCTAGTGTACAACCCCCTTTACATATACAAATATATAGAACCTGGTGCACCAATGCACTATGGCTATCCCCGTTTAAACCGCTGCTGGCTAATGGAGCTGGGTAGTGAAGATAACCTTTTTCAAGCTCTTTCTAAATGACATCGTTCTTTTAACCAAGTCTGCTTTGAACCTGGACCTTCTCCTAATGAATTCTTTTTCCCAAGTTAGTTGGATGGTTCCTTCCAGGTTCCCAGCAGGTAATCCATGATGTAAAAGCCTTATACTGAAAGAAGACACTTCTTCCCGACTTCTTCTAAAGGTTGCAACAGCATCTGCAAGGGAAATAACCCCGTAACCTGCATCGATCCGGTCTTTGTTAATTTGCTACCTGTACACTGCTGAAATGCAATGAAACCAGAGAGAAATTTGTCAAATGTCAATTTAAAGAAGTATCTGTTACCAAGAGTATCATTTGCTGATGCAAAGTCAAAATCAAGTACTCGACACATGAGATGCTCCCTCTCCAAGCGTTCAAGTGATGACGTATTCAAAACAAGTGTAGGAAGATCCTGGGAAAACATTAAGCAGGTAAATGTGCTTAATATAACCACAATTGAGAGGACACAGAAGCAGTTAGAGCTTCATTTTACTTAACATTCTAATCAATTCTCCATATAAGCTAGAACATCTGCAAGTCAGAGGTGCATCACCTGAATTTCATAAATTTTACCTCGTAAAGAATTTCATGAACAGGCAATTGACATTATGAGGGCTGAATAACTGTGTGTGCTAATGATCAGATGCTATAGACCACAAAAGAGAACAGTATGTATTAATATGCGAGCAGTATGAAGTGCATAAGAACCAAACGCCCAAATTCTTTCAAGATGCTTAAGCAGATATCAGATACTAAAATCCATTATAAGAAGAACTGGGCAAAGATTACCAGCATGGACTTTCTTTACCTTCAGGGGGTTCCAAACTGGATTTAATGTTGCATGCTTCACCTGTGTATGAAATTCTTCAAGAAGATTTGGACCAATAAACGAAATGTATCTGTCCGACAACTTTCATATCTTTTATCAGCATATCGTTTTTAACAAAGCTTATACATCTGGAAGCCAAGTTCATTACTTACGGATCTGAAGATCCATTCATGTCTGAAGCTCGTAAATTGGTTGCACGCAATGAGGTGAACTGTTCATATATATGGAAAACATTAAAACACTTCTCACATGTAAAAGATTGTTTTAAATAACAAGAAATGCCAACGGGATGCCTAGCACGTTTTTCTCCTCCAACAGGTTCAAGAATCGAACTCAAGACATGCAGACTCAAGCAGCGCAGAAAGAAGAGACAGAGGAAACGGGATAAAATTTGCAATGGACTATACCACCTTAAAGTAAGAAAGTATGCTGGGTCACCTACAAATATGAACCTTTGAACTCTTTTGACATTGTTGGTGATTGCAGTCATAATAGGGCATGCGGAACTATAATCTCAATTCAGGGATCTGATCGATGGTGTGTGGTTTCAGGAGCATCATAGACATAAAATGGCAAAATGCAGCATATGATTAGCAAAACAGATAAGAGAGCAATTGCAGCCAATGTTCCTTAGAATGAAGAGATGGGGGCCTAAATGGCTTGGTCAATAAATTAAATTAAATTAAATTAAATGAGAGATGCCAATAGAGTGAAGATCAATATTTGGTACCATATGTAATAACTAGACATCAATACACACATCATCAAGTGCATTTGATGACTTACACGAATATGCCAGCGTTCATCACTCCCGCTCAAACTTGGCCTTGGAAGAGCATATGCTTTGAGTGAATATGTTGCTGCGACTGGTTTGTGGTCGCTGCTTAAGAAACCATGATATGTGATTGCATAAAAGAGCGACGACTATACATAACAGCAGCTACAATAGGAACATTGACCTTTACATCCCCTCTCATATGGCTTCAGGCCTTTTAATTTACCTGGTTTGCACCTCAGGAACAGAGAAATATGACAGGAGCTCTACATCATAGCCTTCCAATGAACGGCACAGCACTCTATCACACCAAGCAGGGATCCGTTTCTTGTCATATGAACTCACATGATCCTTCTGCATCTGTAAAAGCAACCAACTATTGCATCATGATACTCAGTTGTTATAAGATAAATACTATGCGTTCCTAATTATGGCATTCATATAGCAAAAAGAAACTGTTAACATTTTTTCAGGCTCACTGTAATCTAGCATGAAAGGTATTGCAAATCTAGAGAAACTATGGACAACACACCTTAAATGTTGGTGCAAAGTTTATAGTTCCCTCCTTGAATCCGCAAAACACTCTAGAAGATGATAGTTCCCTAATAAGCTTCCCACAGTATCCAGTGTCAATCATTCCTCATGGCTTATTCCGTTAATTTAGTTACACCTTTTTGTATACAAGAATAAGTATTCACCTCATCATGCTGCAGCAAGTCATCATACTTTCCAGAGTCAATGCTTTTCGCAACTTCGCTCCAAAGTTCTTTCCTTCTTGAGCATGAAAATTGATAATACACTATTCAATTCATTATCAAAACTCCATTCCAAATTGTATATTCCAGAATATATTTTGCTGGCACACACAGCTAGCTTGTGCATGCTACCTACTTGTGGTATGCTACCTACCTTCATACATGGTCAACTAGCATGCAAAAGAACTGGATGCCTTTTCTTTTTTTAAGAGCTAAAGCAATAAAACTTATTGTGGTGGTCCGGAAGGGAAATCTCTGTGCGGGCAAAGCATGCAGCAGCTCCACACACTGGTTTGTGGCTTCATTTTGTTTAAAATCCATCAAAAAGGACAAAAGTGCATAGAACACTCTACCTTGGAGTCCCAGCCTGATCTTCAGATCGCTTGTAATCAAGCCGATAATTCAGGTCCCCCATCCAGAAAACATGGTGAAATTTGCTTAATACATCCATGCCTTGAAAACCTACTTGCAATTGCCCCACGATCTCTGCTCAAAGCATGTTGCCTGTCAGACTGTTATCATTTACAGCTTCATGGACTATATAGTAAATCAACCTTTTCCAAATGGAATATGAATTTGCATGCCTCTTGTGTAACTGGAGAATGGGATGGTCATACTAACACAAGGTTTATGAGACTATACTACACAGAATCTTCAAAGCAACCCGAAGCATCTTGACTGTCTAAATCAAAGCAACATTCCTCTCCAGTTCATACATAATCAAATGTTTATTCTTATTGTTATATTCCAGTATTTTGTACTGATCCCAATGAATACATTCAAATGAAAAAACAATGACAAATAAAGGGATGTTCTGAAGAAAGCCAAGTTTTGTTAAATGTCTGGATGCAGCAGGGCAGTTGTTAGTTGTAAGCTGATCTAAGTTTGCTTCATCTGTGTCTGCATTGTAAAGTGTTCTAGGCTGCCTTCTTTTAAAATAATGGCATCATTTCCAGCAAAACAAAACTTAGTTGGAAGTCTGATCTACAAGACTGTTACAAAGACAAAAAATATTGGCTTCTTCAGTAGGTTTATGGGTGCTCTAAAGGTTGGATATTAGAAAGCAGCAACGAGGTGTTGGCACAGACTGCAGTTGGATGATCAAAAAGTCTTAATGATGGAAAGAGCTTTGAGAATAATCCTGATAAGGTATCATCTTTATATTATGTATCTTGGCAAGGTTGCACTTTCAAGAGATCGTCCTGATCAATCGCACCAATAGGAGTATCTGTACTGATATTCTCATTTCAAGCTACTAGTTAGAGAAGAGTTTATTCTATGGTACTGAAGCAGCAGTACACTGGTATTAGAAGTGATAAGTAATTACCTTTGTAATCACCATTTCGGGCATCACACTGTCCTTCGTGGGCTGCAAAATGTGAATTCACAAAGCATAGCGCAGTATCCCAGAACTGCAATAGATTATCAGTCAATATTTGAATTAAACTCAAAATTATATGTACCATTGGCAGTACCTTAAATGCGATACATACAGCGCCCTTGTTCGCCATGACATGGCCTACACCAGTTGCTTCAGATCCACTGTCAACTTCGGATATTCCTTTCTGCAACTAACAAAAATCTTAGTATGCAGCTTATTGGCATTATTTAATAAGACAATACCTCTGCATCATCCCGAACAAAAATGGCAAGCCTCATTTGGTTCCTTGATGTAGCGTGAACCAGCTTATACCTATCTCCAAGATTTTGCCTATTCAATAAAATTTCAGCATTTAGCCACTAAACCTCTGAGAAAATGATAAGGGCCAAGAAAAGTGATGTACTTCAAAGTGTGAATCCATTCCTTTCCGCATTCCACAAAAGGTGGCCTTGGAACAAAATCGCATTCCTGGAATCATAAGAATAATATTTGGGAACACAATTCTCATGGACTCAAAGTAGAAGATGCACATTTTATCATGCCTGTGCCTATGCCAACCCTTCCCCCTTGCCTCCGTCAAGGTAGAGAAAGACCACCTCATTGCATACTCAATTATAATTGTGTCTACTAACTCAGATGATCCAATATAATTGTGTCTATTAACTCAATGATCCAAAAAGTGCTTTGGAAGTTCCCAAAACAGAATTACTATTGCCTCGAGTAAATCTTAGGAAAAAGTAAAGATATAATCATACATGTTGAGAGGTGGTATACACCATATATGCCTAATTAATTCTCTCTGCTGATTTTGCTGTATCCCCTTCAAAGTATCTATGGCGTCCATTGTGAGCATGATTGATATAAAGGTTGCCCTTTCCTTCAAGAAAAAAATAAGGAGAAAGGATTGCAATGTCATACCTGTGAGCCAACAGCCACAATATCGTACATTCCATTATTTGGAAGCCACGAAGACAAATCCTTTGGCTGCATTCGGAAACGGAATTTATAATCAGCAGTGAGCTAAACAATGTTTGTCCGTGCTACAAAATAAATTAGAATCCATCCTAATCAATTGGACATTTTGCAAACAGCATGCCATAAACCATGTGATTGTTCACGGGTATTATCTTTCTCAGGTTTACGGCATTGAGAAAAGAGTTTGACCTAAATATAAAGTCTGTGGAGAATTAGTGATCCCTGTGAATTTACATTGCATTTCTCTATGGATTGCAACTCCCATCTGTCTTTGTGGTAAACAAGCATATTTACATACTATTGATGACAATTACCCCTGATAAACTGCTAAATGCACCCATATTTGTCACTATGTCTCATTTTTGCCATAGGCGACAATTATGCTTGCTAAGGACACAAGAGCAACACTTAACAGCAGAACTTAAGAAGACCAACACCAGCCAGGAGGCTTCTGATAGCTTGACTTGTGTGGAAATATAAAGCATAGTGGCATTACTGGTCTTGCATTGCCAACATTCCAAGTACCAACAAAAGCTTTAATGGTCTGCTCTGCTTCTGGAACTCCTACAAGTATATGCATTAAGACCTGCAAAGACATTAGGCCAATGGTTACTGATAAGAGATTTAATTCTTCGGTCAGATTAAATATATTTTTTTGCCATAGAGGCCTAGGGGTCTAAAATGGCTCGATTAATATTAATTATTGAATGCCTAAAAATAGGCTACAGAACTATCATAAAATCTATCTTCTAGATTTCTTCGCATGAGAATTAGTAATGGCCATGGCAGGAGCATGTCTATGTGTATTTTGTACCCTCACGGTCATGGTTAGAGGCAGAGGGAGAAAGTCAAGCAACTCCAATCTCAGATCATACTTTTAGGCGGGCCGTCACTCCATATCAGACTATGATTTCCAGATCTCAATTATCTCTAAGTTTTCTATCCAGTACTTTTACTTTTTCTACCTACCAAAAGGGTTATACTTCCCTGTCAAAAAGTAATTTTTTGTTAATCTTATAACTTTTTATTAATACATATATAAAGCCTTCAATCAAAAAAAAAAAAAAAAAAAAAAGAGAGAGAATTAGTAATGCATGTAAATTACTGACTTCCTTAAAATACCCAATGTAAATGCAGAAAATGGATAAAGTTCAAAGCTCCAGAAGAAAACTATTTCTGCCTTGGCAAGAACTAACTACGGGAAGCCCAAATTGCCAAAGTGGTCATAATAGTCACTTTGCACACTATGGCATGCATAGTTTGAAAGCTTTTGCCTAGCTACATTGCCAAGTTGCGCTCCATATCAAGTTAAAATTCAAACTCAAATTCGTATACATAGACCATTCCAACAAGATGGTTTCTTTTTTGAACTGCAAAATTCATGATCCCTTTCCATCCTCATTCCAAGGGCTAACAAATAGTCGATGTAAATTTACCTTTCCAGACAATGGCCGGTTCCTATTAAAAAAATGAAGGTCGTACCACTTGGGTCCAATATCGCATCCACCTGTATCAAATAGAATGTTGACATGCGAGTTAGACACAGTTCACCAACTGAGAAGAGAATCGTATTAAACTCCTAAAACAAGTAACCAACAACAGAAAAGCTTCTTTCAAAAATTAGAATATAATGAAACTCACTCAAGCTGTCATGTAGGAAGCTTACGATGGGCACACTTCCACAACTACCAAGAGATAACTTGGTTCCAAACAATGTTTTAACAAACAGATGCAAAGACAGTGTTGCAGTCTGCCGCATGCAAGACATAAATACCCATCAGGATTTATTACATACAAACACGATATATGAAAGTCATCAGGTAGCTAAAGACTCCTTCACCTTTGGATCCTTCACATCAAATGTAAAACTCTGATCAACTTCAACAAGTCCATCTTTAGTAAGTGAAGTCTTGATCTGTTTAGGAATAATACATTAGCTGTAATCATTCAACCTGCACAATACCATGCAAAAATACGCAGCATTTATATGTTTCAGCAATTCCCATTGCTCAAACGACTGCCGAATGCAATTTTTCACAGGTGAAACGGATGTGCTCACCTCAGAAGATCGTCTCTTCTTATTCTCAATCTTGACCTTTATGTATGGGTCTCCAGAGTCTATTACCACTGTTCTCCTTTTTATGCATTTTAAAGCCATGATATGAACCTTCACACGGCATGCTCTATCCATGCTCCCCATCTAATGCAAGATGATGCAAACAAGGATAAAATAAGCAACATCTTCAGATGCAAATATAAAGGAAACTTGATTAGCATTAGTCTAATCAATACTGAGAGCAGAAATACATATATTATCTGCGCTTTCTATGGCTGGTTTTAATATCTTGGATAATGACAAAACTGCTTATTAAAAATATAGCTCGTATGTTAGTTCTGTTTTCATCCTCCTCTTTAGCTAGAGCTCTAATACATCTTCAAAAGTTGTACCGCAGAAATTAACAATAATGTAGTACCAATTTTAAATCCGTTTATAGCTGCCATCTGTTGGAGGAAAAGGGGAGAGAAGGCCATATCAATCTGGCAGAGAGGGTTTTATTTATTTACATTCACGAAAACATTGTCTACATTTTAATCATTGGATGACCATGAAGACACCATCCATTCCTTAATTAATAATTCCAACCCTCCTTTCCGGACAAAAGAAAGGAGATAAGAAAATTGTTAGCATACAGTAAGTACATCAATTATTCATGTAGGAACTTAATATGCTACGAAAATTAGCAGAAACAAAAACACAATACAGAAAAATATTATAAATTCCAAATTCAAATGGATGACGGAAAGAAGAGACAACATTAATACAGGGAAAGAAAGCCTGATATATCTTTGCAACACTTGCTTTGGATTGTCAATTTAGGTTTATGTTAGGTTACAGCATTTGTCTTGCACAAAAAAGGTTACTCTGCTTCAGTCAGCGTTTGTGTTGCATCAAACAAGATACTCTACCTGAGCTTACATACTTGTACCAGAACAGGAAAAGCCTGTCTATAGCATGGAAAGTTGCAGACATATTGCCTGTGTGTTGGTTCCAGCGTTTAATAAACACGAGGAAATGGATTCTATTGCTATAGATGAAGCATTTCCCATCATAGAAGATCATAGAGATCATGCAGCATGCTTTCCGAATGTAGGAATACCCCATAAAAAAACTGGATAGACGATCTTCAAATTTAAGTCATGCAATTAGCACAAAGTCACTTGCTAAAAGATCTAACCATAATCAAAGATACCAATTCTGGTATGTAAATCAACAATTGACACTTCCAATTATGTCACAAGCATGAAGATAACGAGCCCATGTATTTTTACTTCCTTGTCTTTCCAATATTTGGCTGTGCATCATTGTCCTTTGTTATCTATCTTAATAGCAATTTAACTGTTCTTTAAAATATTGACAATGCAAAATGGAACATAATCTACCAGAATTCAATTAAAAAATGATAGAAAGAGGGAACCAATCTATTAAGGCAGGGTACAAATCTTTTCTCAAGGATTTATATATTCCTCAATCAGCTATTAAAGGTTAATTCCCAGCTAACCAAAGCAAAAGCAGGCAGAACATGAGAAGATCAAGCTTATACGCTGGCATAAAGGATGCTTAAATCTGCTAGAGGTAACACGTCTAATTTCCGGTGCTGGCAGCAAGCTGCCTACCTTTGGCTACTGGCACGTCCTTTATTGTTTCAAATTAAATCCAAGGAAAAGACAACCAGTTCATGATAAGAAATAGTATAGACATGTGCCTTCAATCTCTTTGAGCTTCTTCAGAGCATAACATAATTTCTATCATTTCTGAATCTAACCATTCCAGATCTTGCTTTCACTTGTCCCTGACATACTTATAGTCTTATAATGACAACCTTCTAAACATTTAATTCAATATCGAGTTGAATATTCATCTGTACTATAGCTTCTTTCATAATTTGGTTTGGTCTCCTGAACTTCTGCATGGATTATGTAAAAGAAAGTATAGCAATCGGGAAGGTACCAAATCCAGTGGAAAGTACAAAGGAAACATAATCACGAGAAAGTACTTATGCAAGAAAACATTTGTTAGCGCAGATACTTTTCCTAGAAAGGATTATGGGAGCCAAATTATACATCGTAACTCAATCCACTTGTGTACTGTTCGATGACTCAGAAATTTTAAAAGCTAAAGAAATAGAATAGTGGCTGACATTTTGCAGAAAGAATGAGCCAAATACCTCACTTATGCTTGACTGATGAGTGCCAAAGCTCGGGACTCTGGCACTGCCTCCCAAGATGCGATCCTGCCCATCTTTTCTTTTAGGCTTGTGAAGAGGGAAGGAATATAACCGTTCAAATGACGGCTTTTTCTGCAAAGCCTGGGCCTTTCCGGCACTTCCATCTGCCAGTTTGCATTCCGCTTCCTCCATCTTGGACGAATTTTCAGCACCATATATAAGCAGAAGCTTACAACAAATTATTCCCGGAATTGATCACTTGCACAAATAACTGAAATCGGCTCCCACATTGTTGATACAGACAGTGGAAAAAAGAAAGTCTAGGCCTCAAACATCCTGCATTCGCCAATTCTTTGGATCGGAACAGAATAAAACAGAACAGGATCGAACACGAAAAGTGCTTGGAAAATTTTTGATTTTACAAGGACCAAAATCCTTGACACATGTACAGGACAAAGACATTCCAGTCCGGCGATGCTGTAATGAAAAAAACCGAGTCTTCGAGCAAAAATTTAACGGTTTGGATGGTCAGAAAGGACACGTGGCAGCATTCTGCAAAGAAGCGAAGACGTAAAAATGTGGGTTCACGTGTGCAGATTGTAGCACAACCTTTTAAAATATCCGTTTTGTTTTCTTCCTTTTCTATTCTTTTGTTTAAAATAAAAGTAGGGCCAAAGGCAGTACTTGGTATGGTTGTTCTAGGAAGAGCAAGCAAACCAGCCACCAGCAACAGACAAACTCTTGGATGTCAACCTGCTACATCTCACTGTTCGTCCTCAATTATTCAATTATTTAAAGACGGTGTCAGTAGTAGTTTCAATCGATACGTATGCTACACCTTAGACTCGTAGAAATGTCCACACACCCAAATCTTGCATTAAGTGTTTATGATCTAGATACTTCTAGACCAAGCCAAACATGTAGCATGTGCTGAAGCAAACTGACCTGTTCAACTCTACTCGCTTCCACCACTGATGCCCTTTAGTCTTTCTCATACATGTAACATATGTTGAAATAGACATACCTTTCAACTCTACTAGCTCGCACTATTGGTGTCTTCTAGTCTTTCATACATGCAACATATGTTGAAGCAGACAAACTTGTTCAAGTCCCACCATTGATGTCCTTTAGTCTTTCTCATACTGCCAAGTGACATCACATCCAAGCCTTGCTTTTAATGAGCCAGATACTTTTATACCAAAAGCAAAGCATGTAATGTATGCTGAAGCACACATACTTGTTCTTATTAGCTCCCACCTACCAAAGTGACAGCATATCCAAACCTTGCTTTTAGTGGATACTTCTATTCCAAGTGTTCAACTCTAGTAGCTCATCTTCGATATTCTAGAGCCCTTATGCCATCAAAATGAAGCGCGATTGTTCATAAGTAGATCACGTATCACATCTGAAAACTAAATTGTTGGATTATATCTTCTCATGGTACATTCAAGCATACATTTGAGTTGTCGATAAGTACAACTTGTCACATCTAAGGGTACTACATTGGTTGCATAAACCCCTATACAATTATTATCCACTACAGCTCATAAAAAGCAATGATTCGCATCTAACTTGATATTGACTTAGGAGACTTAGGACGTTTAACTTTTAAACGATGATCTATATAATAATGCATAATAAGTGGCCTGGACAAATTATGTGGTGTATTGTAAATACTTGATGATAATGATCTCACTCTTACTAAACAAGTATTCATAGATACAAATAATTGATCCCTTTGACAAGCAATTAATCTTATCTTACTCATAATAAATATGTTTTGTCCCCATCAATACTAGGGCCTAATATGAATGAGATGTCAAGAGTTGGTTCTTGAGTTTGCATCACCTATGAAGAGTCCATTTCTAGGAGGGCCTAATATAAGGTGGGATGTTAAGGATTGGTTCTAACGTTTCCATCACCTATATGGAGATCGTCCAATTCTAGATTCACTATCTAACAATGACTACACACTTTGACAGTTGATAGCTCACCTATTGCTCAACATAATGCTTTTTCCTTGACATTGTGAAAAAGAAAGCAATTTGACGTTCCTAGATGGCATAAATTGTTATCCATATATCCTATTTACATGCTACAAGAATTTGTCGCAGCGGCAGTCAACCACCGCCGCTACTTTGTTCTTTTTAGTGGGTGCTCATGTGTGTAAGAGATTTAAGATGGTTTTGGACTAGCTATTTGGTTTGTGAGATTGACAATGAGATGGGAGAATGCTCTTAGATTTTTCAATTGCTTTGAAGTACAATAAAAATCATTCAATTCAATGAATTGGATAGCATATACAATATAGATTAGTTATTTTACATGGCACATCTTTGTAAAATTTAAGAATGATAGTATCCTTTACATTGGCAGTGGAGATAGAACTATTAAATTTGCCAGCACAAAGCAATTGTCATATCACTTGAAATTTAGCTTAGGCTTAGATAATAATTGGCAACACTTTTGGGACAACAATTAGCACATTGTCTTCTTTCTCTTTTTTTTGACCACTGGTCAAATGAACACAACCATTGAGACAATGTATTACACTCATTTGTTGGTATATAATTTTGGGCTTTATCAGTAAAATTATGAGTTCAAAATATGAATCTTCCATTTTTAGCACCCATTGATACACACCAGGAAACTGAAAATACAATTAAAACTTTGTTAGCAATGTGAGTACACCAACAAAAAGAACGAAAAAGAAGGAGAACAAAATTTTATGCCTCATTTTGTAAGATGATAAGATGAGGTAGCTCCCATTCCAAAGCTTGAAAGCAAAGGCGGAATGTAGGGTCTTAACCATATATAGTAAGATCTTAAGTGTGTCCACTGTATGCTGAAGATATCATAGCATTTCCGAAATTATGTCTCTACATTGGCAATTTCGTAAAGACGTCAATACTTCCATTTACATACATTCCAACAACAGATCTGATAAACCCCCTTTGGTTTGGGTGCATATTCACACGGGGGGTGACTCCGGGCAACGAGAGCTGTTGGATAGGCATATTCACCCCTTATTCCTTAATCTACACCGTACATAAAGTTCCTCATTTGTGGGGTATGGATGTATGGAATTTGCTATACTGTATAACAAGATTTACAAAATACTATAAGATTTGAAGCAAAATACTATATGGTGTTGATTTTGTACGTGCGAAATATAATTATAAGGGCTCTCGCTGCCCTACGCACCCCCGTGTGAATATGCACCCAAACCAAAGGGGGTTTAAGGGGGATTTTAATTTAAATGCGTTGGACCATAGTTTTGTTAATTAATGTTAATGGTAGTTATGTGTTGGTTATTATACTAAAAAAAATTTTGGGCCCTTCGGGCCCTAAAAAAAAGCAAACATATGTAAAACCATGTAAAAACATGCAAAACATGTAGCAATATGTAATATGCAATATCTAATATGTGCCGTGGTTGATGCCAGAACATGGATAACAAACCTATTCACAGTGTCATATAACAACAATGTTTTAAGATATACATCAATAAATGTCATATAACAACAATGTTTTAAGATATACATCAATAAATGAAATGCCTTACGGAACAATGGATATGAAGAGTAACAATGCAATATCTAAAATATTTGTGCATGCAATCAATCCATGTGCACAAAATCCACGAATCAAGATCTTAGAGTTATAGCCATTTTCCTTTTTGAACACCATGCTTCAAGCCTTTGCATATATTTAAAATTTTGGCTTTCTAGCTGCAAGTATTTGCAAGAGCTAATAATTCTATAAGCAGAATTGAAAAATTTTGCCCACGATTGTCCTTTGTAGAAGGTACCCATTAAAAGAGAAACAAGAATTGCTTATTAAATAAGGAGCTCTTGTGAACAAGTTTTTTCGACTTCCCTTCATCAAATTGAACAGCACTAGAAGATGTGTAACATGGCTTGTTTGATCTTCAAAGATCTGCAAATCGTTCAAATTGTATGCCTGGGATAAGTTCTTGCAATGTCATTGTCCTGTAGTTCAAGTGCTGCTTCTCTTCCAAAAATACAATACGAATGTAGAAACAAAAGCGGACCCTTGGTACTTAATCCCGAGGAATAATGCGTGGCGTTATCAATATAAGAGAGCCTAGGACATGTAGATAAGAATCAATAGCGCCATAATACATAATGCCAGTGCCCATATAGACAATCAATTATTTGCACTTACCAGACCACGGTTGATTGCTAGTACAATGGATGTAAAGAAGTAACACTGCAACAACCTATCATGAGTAGACAAATTAGAATACACTGGATACATAAAAAGGTGCCATATTTGCGAGTTTTCAAGAACAAACCAACGGACTGTCTGTTGCTAAAGAAATACCAGGAGGAATTTCTGAACAAACGATATATGTTTTCAGCTTGAGTGGAGCGTTCAGATTCAAAATTGCCATTGCTTTGGCTAGCATGGCATCAGGAACACCATCGAAAACTTTTAACAAGAGGATGACGTTCAGCTATGCTTGAAAATGTTTGCCTTCAACAAAATCTGCCAAATAGATAATGGAAGATGCACAGTAATCAAGGAACCCAGCTATGCTTGAAAATGTTTGCCTTCAACAAAATCTGCCAAATAGATAATGGAAGATGCACAGTAATCAAGGAACCCAAGGAAAAATCCCTGCCTGCACGACCTATGTTTGAGGTGTGTTGAAATAGAATGAAGAAATTTGCAGTCTTTTGTGTTGCCCTAAATTATGGCAGAATTAAATTCTCGAGAGCCATCTCAACGCTTAAAGAATCTGATATGCAAGGATTACCTGATCGTCCACGCTTAGCAAAAATCCTAAAAACTGTAGATAGTTTGATTCAACGAAGAAATAAAGATGCAAAACTGACTGCAGAATGGTACTGCTTCAAGCTCTTAGATTTCTTATAAGAATTTTTCAAGGACTCGTTGTTCTTAGCCGCCAACTTCTTGGAGATCCGGAAGAAGAAGAGAGCTCCGATGGAGAACCCTAAAATCTTAGATTTCTGATATGAATTTTTCTCATAAGCTGGCTGGAATGCAGCTCCGGTCTCTTCATCTTCTTGTTTTTTGGTACTTAAAATTTGCTCACATGAAAATAAGAGTATCAACACACTTGCCTTGAAACCCACCAGACCATGCCATGGAAACTGTGAATATGTAGCACAAACTGCTGAAGCAAGCATCCGGCCGCATCATCCTCTGCACTAAAGCACAAGAACATCAATTTTTTGCAAGAGCAAGAATGCCCAAATGCTATCCACGAGGCTTGCATGTTCAGCCCCTAAAATACAAAGAGGGCTTTTGTTGTGAGCCCTTGGATGTTGGACCATTGAAAAAAAAAAAGCTAAATCAAGGACTAAGAAATGGTGCACTCTAGATGTACGCATTAGTACATCCATTTGAATACGTCATGAAATCTTAGGAAAACCTTTGTGAAAAGCCCTCAGATAAATCAATTCTACTCTAGCCTCCTCTTTAGACTTTGGGCCAATATACTTCTAGCCCTCCCCTTTTATATCAACAAAATGATCAATCCAAAAGTTTCGACACTGATCCGGAGCTCTCCAGAGGCATCGAGACATGTGAAAGCGGCTTCTAGAAACACCTCTATTGTTCCTAGAATTTTTGGCACTTACATGTGTACATTACTAATGGTTACACAATCTTTAATTAAGCTGCCTCTTGACGTCCATACAATTATATATTAGGGATAAGAAATTTATTGTAGCAGCCTTAACTTCAAACTTGTGGGGTTAAACCTATTATTAACATGTAGCACAATAATAGGAAATTCTAAAGGGATTTGATATGGATGTAAAAATGACAATTCTTGAAACAATTGAATGGGTTGTTATAAGAAAAACTTAGATTCAAGGTAGAAAATAATCACGTTAGTTCATTGGGTATATTGATTAAAGTAGTCTTGTTAGGACATTGAGTTATTTTGGTAGAGGTTCGAGCCTCCATATTTCATATTCTAAAACCTTAAACAAAGCCGTATAGAGGTTCGATATTCCCTCAAAACCTTAGGCAAACTCATATTTCATATTTCAAAATCATAGATGCCTCCAATCATAAATGACCATAAGCGAAACGAAAGGTGCCTAGGGGCTCTAACATACGATCTGGATCATAGGATCAACGGATCAATGATTGTGGTTGTCTAGGTGCAACTGGGCCATAGAATCAACGGATCGATGATTATGGTTGTCCAGGTGCACCTCGTTTAGAATATGTAGCACAATAGCAGGGGATTCCAAGGGGATTTGATATGGATGTAAAAATGGCAATTCCTGAAACCATGGACCATATATTCCTAAAACAATTGAATGGGGTTGTTATAAGAAAAATATAGATTTAAGATAGAAAATAATCACGTTAACTTACTGGGTATATTAGTTAAAGTAGCTTTGTTAGGACTTACTAAGTTATTTTGGTGGAGGTTCTAGACCCCATATTTCATATTCTAAAACCTTAGGCAAAGACATATAGAGGTTCAATATTTCCTCAAAACCTTAGACGAATTCGTATTTCATATTTCAAAATTATATGCGGCCCAATTATAAATGATCATAAGCAAAACAAGAGGTGCCCAGAGACTCCAACATACGATCTGGCCATAGGATCGACGGATCCGATGATTGTAGTAATCCAGGGTGCACCTCGTTTAGAATATCACAAATAATGATTTTTCGTCCAAAACGTATAATTATACGATCATTTTGCTATGGGATAGATAACGTCCTGTGCATAGGCGTTATGGCCCAGGAAAAAATGGCCGAGTGGCCATGTGGCCAGGAAAGTCCTCGACCATACGCCGAGGACTTTCCTGGCCATATGGCCACGATGCCATTTTTGACTGGCCATAACGCCTCTGCACAGGACGTTATCAGCCTTAACGTCTTTGGCCGAGGCATTTGGCAGAGTAGCCACCATAGCCAAGCTTGGCCAAGCTTGTCAGTCCGCTATGTATGCACAGCTTACAGAGGATTTTGCAGAGCTTAGTAATGCTGAAGCTGATGGCAACAAAAATTTCCCAAAATTTTCTTGCAGCAGAGGATTTGCTTGGAGAGCTTTTGTCTTTGCGGCGACAAGCGGGGGAAGCTAGTTAGGCTTCGGTAAGTTCCATAAGTTCCGGTGAAAGTTCCCCGCTTCCGGCTAGTTCGGTCGAGCTCATTCTTTCGCGCCAAACAAGCTTGGGCAAGTCGGATTCTTCCCCCATCTAGCAAGCTAAAAGAGGGCAAGCCAAATTCCTGATAATCTTCAAGGGCGTACCTGGAGGCCTGGCTATGGTGGCTTTTTAGCATGACGGAGGCCTAGCTATGGCAGATTATTTTATGATAAACTATGGAATGGGGCTTTGAGCATGTCGCAGGCCTGGCTGTGGTGTCTTTTGAGCAGGAATTCGACCACGACGTCGAAACACGGCGAGGATCCAACCACGGCAATAAAAAAAACATGACGTCCCAGCAAATCAGATGTTATGGACATAACATCTATGTTATGGCCATAACAGATTCGGCCACATGTGTTACTGGGGATAACATCTTGAAATCGACGGTTGGGATTCAATCCTATGGCTAAATGCAGAGGCCAAGGACGTTAAGGTTTTCATATGATCGTGATGTTGTCTTTCTATGAGGGTATGCTAATAGTATTTATAATGTGCGCTTTGTATTTTAGAATTGATTTCCCCTCCTAACCTTTGGTTTGGAGATGCATGCCTATGCCCATGCATTCATAGCACTTTCTCTGTCAGTCAATGCATGCAGACACCCCTTCTCTTCTCTTCTATTCTATTCTATTCTATTCTCATCCAGTCAATCTTAGGTTTCCATCCACATGCTTTTGCATGTGAGACCACTTTACATCCAGTAAATCTCAAGTTTACATTAACATGCTTTTGCATGCACCTTTGGTTTGGACATGCATGCATAACACCTTCTATGCCAGTCAATGCATGTATATGCTCCTTCTCACCTGGTCAATCATAGGTTTCCATCCACATGCAAAGATCCTTCTCGCCAGTCAATCTCAATCTTCTATTCACATGCATTTGCAATTCCTTTGATTTATATTCTTTTTGTCCCCCCAAAACCCCCATGGTCGTTTCTTTGGATTTCTATGATCAATCATGTAGTCAAGGCGCATGCTTACTTTCTTTTGCGGCCACATAGGTCTTTTCACATGAGAGCCTTACCTTTTCTCTAGCGTCACAAAGTACCAAGAGTTTGCAAAATCGTGTGCAATATTTCATGTTCCCTTTTCTCCAAGGTAATCAACTTCTCTTTGTTTTGAGGTTCTTAGCATATTTACTTGCTCTTGAATTTGTAGTGGCAGGTGATCAATGGTTTTGTAATCATGTTTCAATCCTAGATAAACATCAATTGTAGGTGTAGCTATATTGTGTTGGCTCTATAACTATTTCACATTATTATAGCGAGTTTAACTCTCATTCTTTGAATTTATTGACGTCTCTTGTCCTTATAATTCCTTCACAACTTTTGGGGTCGCACAAAACGTATAAATATACGACCATTTTGTTATGGTTTGCGCATGGTTATGTTGCTGTATGTGTGTGAGAATATGTAGCATAATAACAGGGGGTTTTCTTTGTGTTTTTGTACGCTTTTCACTAAGGTTTTCCTATGATTTCGTGATGTATTCTAATGGATATACTAATGCGTACATCTAGAGTGCACCATTTCTGAGCCATTGATTTTAGCCTTTTTTTTTTCAATGGTCAACAACCAATGGCTCACAACAAAAGCCCTTTTTTGTCGCGTGTGGTGCATAATGGTCAACAACCAATGGCTCACAACAAAAGCCCTTTTTTAGTGTGTGGTGCATAATGGGCACATGAAGGGCTTGAAAACCAATGGCTCACAACAAAAGCTTTTTTTGTGCGTGTGGTGCATAATGGTCAACAACCAATGGCTCACAACAAAAGCCCTCTTTTGTTGTGTGGTGCATAATGGGCACATGAAGGGCTTGAAGGGCGCATGTAGTGCGTTTTCCCGTAAGCAACACATTTCTTATCATAACTTTTGATCCGTGAGCTCTGTTTGAGATGATTTTTATTGCGTTGGAAAGCACTCTCAGAGATCTTTTTGATAGTGTATGATATGGATATGTTTGGTTAAGCTATGTATGCTAAAACAGCAATTTTTCGGCCGGGTTTGGTAGGCTTTCACATCCTACCGGTGATTAATCTGAGGATTGCGCTTATTGGATATTGTTTTATGGCTCATCTCGAATGAAGCTTGCAAAAAAAATTACCATGCATTTTTTAGATTTTGAGGGAGTTATTAAGCAAATTCCAAGGCTTCTAGATCCTTGTGCTAACAAGCGAAAAAGTTTTCCACTTTAGTTTCTCACCACAAGAATCCTTGGAGGACAAAGGCGCTTTTAAATTCCGGTTGAAAAATGTTTGTATATGGGTGTTGCAAACTTTATGACTTTTCGAGAATAATGGGATCAATGCTCTATCTTTATGGTAACTTTTACTTATGTTCTATTTGTTTTATTGTGATGAAATTCAAAAGCTACGAAAAGCCTCAAATGAATTCTAGTTTTTTACGGGTTTGAATTCTAAAATTTTTGTCACACCAGGGAGGGTGGCGTCCCTAAGGCCCCTAGAAGGGGCAAAAAAATTTTTTTTGCAACACAAACTATTAACATTCAATATATAAAAATTAAATCCCCCAACACATAACAACCATTGACATTAACAACCAACACATAACTACCATTGACATTAATTAACACAACCATTGGGTCCAACACATTTAAATTAAAAACCCCTTAAACCCCCTTTGGTTTGGGTGCATATTCACACGGGGGTGACGAGTAGGCGAGAGCCCTCATAATTGTATTTTGCACGTACGAAATCAACACCATATAGTATTCCGCTTGAAATCTTATAGTATTTTGCAAATCTTGTTATACAGTATAGCAAATTTTGTACTTGCATACCCCACAAACGAGGAACTTTACGTACGGTGTAGATTAAGGAATAAGGGGTGCGTGGAGTATTTCTAGTTAACTTGTCATATCATTGTTTTGTTGTGGTTTTATGGGAAAAATATGAAATTGCGTGCATGCCATACTAGCCTTTTTCATTCTTTTACAAACTAATATTACTTCATGTTCTATGATCGGTTCCCCAATTAGTTATTGCAGCCTAACCTTGGCCTCACACAAAATAACCTTTAGGCAAAAGACTTGGACCTATATAGACTCTATTATATATACACATAACAGCCCTAGGCCCTTAAGGGGCCAAAAATTGGCCCCATACACACTCTAATGATATAATATTGCACATGGCAACCCACATCCTAAGAAATTGAACCATTGAAATAAAACCCCACAGACCCCCCAATCGTTTTTGTTGATATTCATACAGGCCGTCCAGCGGTTGGCGAGGATCCCCAAACACATATGCCCATACATGTGTGCAATGCGCTTCACAACCCTTAGTTTAATTCTGTATTTGAAACTGACAGTGAACTAAATGCTAAAAACTGAGTCGCACTTAACAATGGCTAAGATCGCTCGAAACAATAATAGGGTATTCCCTTTGTATCTTTGTATGTTTTATAATTTTGCTATGATATTGTGGTGTGGATATATTAATGCGTTCATTTAGAATGCGGTATGCTAGGCATTGATTTATGTGCTGCTTTTTAATGGTTAGCACTCACGTATTTTGGAGATGTATACACCTAGTACTTGTCACTTTTGCAAGAGTTAGCTCGTGTACTTTAAGGTTCTTTCTTGGATTCCATGTTCATACCTGATTTGCCTTAGGTTTTAGAGAAAAGGCAATGCTATTAAGTTTATGCATAAATTTTGCCTATAGATGTGCTAGGAAGACTTAAGTATCAGAATAAGACAAGTATATAGATCTGACGGCATGGAAACATAGAATAGAGATCAAGGTGCTTAACTACTATTAGATAAACTTGCTCCACCACAACCTACTATTGTCGAGAAATGAGCCTCCTTTGATTGGGTGGACAGGTTGGGGATCGAACCCAAAACTTCTTGCTTGCTAGCCAAGTACTCTACCACTAAGCTACCAGCCTTTGAATGGGATTTCAACACTCTTCCACTAAGTCATTCTTCATGTGTCCCCATTACATATACTCCAACATTCCAACATTCCCTCTTAATGGGCACACCAATCCATTTCAGCCTTCACCACAATCCACATGCTCCCCTCCTTGGGCAATTCCACCACTGCGAGAGTTGGGCTTTCCACTGGCCAGGCTTTACTCATTCTCACCCCTACACCACTGGGTGCTATCCCGGTGCGGTTAAGCACCCTCTACTTGGGACCATGCCTCTGATATCACCGTTCGATTCCGGGCAATATTTAGACAATCAACTAAGCCCAAATACTTACCACAAAAAGTACCTCTAAATTCCCTCCATCAGCCAAAGCTTAGTCGCAAATCCATGCTCTGCTATTCGCAATGATCCAGCAAGCTTCCTCGATCTACCTCCGTCTTCCCTTGACCTGCCACAATGATTCTTCTGCTGAAATGCTTCCAGTACTTCCACTTCGACTATGCCAATGCCTGCACCCAGATCTCTTGGATTCTCATACTTCGGCTACTATCTGACTATTCATGGATACATCTGCATCAAACAACCTCAGCATCTGGATCGAGTTCCCAGCTGGCTTCGCTTCCAAAAGTTACTTTTTTTATTCAGTCCGCTCCTCTGCCCCCTTTTTTTCTTTTAATCCTTCTATTTTACACGGTTTTCAGAAACGCTTTTTTGGCCTTTAGCATGCCACGTATTTTGTAAAGGCTATATATGCTACGTATTTCAACACTCCCCCTGTAAACATATTAGCTTGTTGCAATTTTATGGGAATATAAGCCACATTTATTTCCCCTTTTTCTACCTCATCTCGTATGAAATGATGGTGTATCTCAATGTGCGTAGTCCGAGAATGATGAAGTGGATTCTTGGTCATCGCCATTCCACTCAAAATATAGAATGGTAGTGCTTGTTAATTGACACCCCAACTCCTTGAGCATTCTACGTATCCAAATTATTTCAGAGGCTGCCTGCGATACCGCCATATATTCCGCTTCGGCGCTGTATTTGGCTACACACTCCTGTTTTTTACAGCCCCAAGATATAGCAGCATTGTCTAGCTTACATACAAAACCCGAAGTTGATTTTCTGTCATCCAAATCTCCTTCCCAGTCTGCATTAGCATGTCGTATTAAAGTCTTTTATATACTTTTGGTAAAACAAAATGATGTGAAGTGCCCTTCAAATATCTTAGCACCCTTCTTGTTGCTATCCAATGTTCTTTTCCCCGATTATTGCAAAACCGACTGAGCAAGTTAACTGCATAGGAGATATCTGGCCTTGTACTATTTGCAATATGCAAAAGCGTGCCTATCAACGCACGATATACCTTTTCCATTTCCCTTCGTTCAAACACATTTTTCGGGCATATCTTACTACAGATTTTCATACCTGGTACAATGGGTGTTGTCAATATATTGCAATCCACCATCCTAAACTGAATCAAAGCTTTCTTAATATTTTGCTCTTGTGTCAAGAAAAGCTCCCCTTTTCTCCTATATCTCCTAACCTCCATACCCAACAATTTCTTAAGCTCACGTAGTTCAAACATTTGAAATCGTCCTTTCAAAGATGCTTTATATCTTTCCAGATATGATTTGTCATTACTAGGTCTTCAATTTTCTAAACCCAATAGAAAGCAAAAAGTTAATCATGCATACGTACCATTGTCTAGATGCTTGTCTTAGGCCATAAAGTTGCTTTTCTCAATCTACAGACCATATCCTTTCCTTGCTCATATCCTTTAGGCTGCTCCATATAAATTTCTTCTTCTAAGTCTCCATTCAAGAATGTCTTCTTCACATCCATGTGCTCTATTTCCATATCATTTTGAACTGTTAATGCTATCAAGGTTCTCATACTAGTCACCTTGACTATAGGTGAAAATGTATCTGTATAATCTACTCCTGCTTCCTGCATATACCCTTTTTCCACTAGATGGGCTTTATATCTTTCTATTGAACCATCAGCACTCCTCTTTATTTTAAATAGCCATTTACTCCCTACCACATTCTTGCACTTAGGACGTGGCACTAGCTCGTGCGTTCCTGTTTCTTTAAAGGACTTCAACTCGTTTTCCATAGCCTCCTTCCATTTTAGAGAATTTGGTTCCATCATAACTTGTTCCACTGTCCTGGGTTCCCCCACACAAGATATTATCTTTGGCTTTGGAACTCTTTTTGTTCTACCATAAAGTTCTGTATCAAAGGGAAGTTTGTCTTTAAGACGCTCTATCTCTTTGCGACGTGTATATCTCCCCCTTGCTCCACTTTCAATGTCTTCTTGCACTCTCTGACGTACATCTTCTTGCACTCCAACTGGTGCACTATCAGCTTTTGAAGCCTCATGCACCTCCTTATACTGTGTCTCCAGTGTATGCGGTGCACTATTGACTATGGTCTAATGCACCTAATCCGGTTCATCACCTGTGTCAACATCTATTATCACATCTGGTTTCTCTACTATCTTCTCAATTTTGTTCTCCGCATCATCTTCAAGAAAGTCTGTCGGCATCCATTCTGCTTCTTCTTGCTTTGTCAATGACTTCCTGTCCTTATACAATAATTTTTCGTCAAATTCAACGTCTCTGCTAATGTAAACTTTGTGTATCACCGGGTCATACAACCTATAGCCATTCATTTCCTCGTCATATCCTACTAAGAAAGTGGGAATACTGTGATCATTCAGCTTTCATCATAGCTCCTCTGGCACCAACATATTTCCTCAGGAACAGCTCCCTTTAATGCAGTTGTCGGCAACCTTTGCACATAACAAGCAGTGGCTGCTGCTTCTCCCCACAAAAAATTGGGTAATCCCGCATGCTTCAGCATGCATCTGGCCGCAGTCATAATGGTGCGATTCTTATGGCTCTGCTACATTGTTTTGTTGCAGTGTATAGCGACACGTGTACTGCCTCTTGACTCCATGCATCTGACAAAATTTTGTAAATTCTCTTGACCTGTATTCACCTCCAAGGCCTGACCTTAAAGATTTTACTCGTGAAGACGCCTAACGTTCTGCCTCTGCAACATAAAGTCAGAAAGCTTCGAATACCTGATCCTTTGAGCGGAGATAACAATACTTGATGCATCTGCTAAAATCATCTATAAAAGTAGCAAAATAAAATTTGCCCCCAAGACTCTGTACTTGCATGGGTCCACACACGTCAGAGTGCACCGATTCAAGCAACTCAGTCGTTCGCCGTCCTTTATTTTTAAAAGGAAGTCTAGCTTGCTCTCCTAGCATGCAAGCCTCACGCACGCCATGCTCTTCATCATCAAAAGTTAACCCATCTAACAACTTATGTTTTTTTGGCAATTTTAATACTATTATAATTTACATATGCCATTCTAAGGTGCCAAGTATGCCCTTACACATACTCCAACATTTCAACAACTATTGCATCCATCATTAATCACTGCTCCCTCGGAGTCCTTGCCTCCCGAACTAGTATACAAAACTGGTGGCTTATCTGATGCTTGCTGATACCACCGCGGCATAATAGCTTTATTGCAAGATAACTTCTGTGTAGCAATACGAATTATTTGTAAACGTTATTAAAGAATGATGACATTGACAAGATATTCTGTATGCAGCTTTGCTTGAAAGGAATCAAGCTTTGGTACATAGGAAGATGGAGAACCCTGTGTTATAATAATCTTGATGCTATTTAAGGGCTGGTAGTTGTCTCTGAGGAGTTTGTATTGCCTTTGTGACGTTCCACATATTTATACGGCTCTTGGGTATAAATACATGACACGTCGCTATGAATAATTAATGGTGCATTAATTATTCATAAGCTAAGGGTAGCTATGTTAAGCATTAATTATTAAGGTGGAAACCTAAATCCTAATTCAAATTTATGGCTTAACTCAATACTCAAAGGGGTTAAAATATTAAATTAGTTAATAATAACCAATTAAGAGTTGCCACCTGGCCCAAATCGATTGGGCAAGGCAGGCTTGCCAATTTGGGACACCCAAATTGGGGATTCCACCCCAATTTGCCCCAAATTCGAATTGGGGGAGATTGGTGGAGGAGGAGCTGTTGTTCAACCTTGGTTCCAGCCAGAAGGATGGAGAACCAGAGAGATAGCTATGATACCGGTTAGTTTTAGCATAGCTTGTATTATTCTGACCCTTGTTTGAGTAGATGGATGATTAGATTCTATTCTATGATCTATTTATGATGATGATGATGGATGTTTGTATCTGATTGTTGTTTTCTCTTTTTGTTCCTCTTGTGTCGTATTGGATTAAGGGGGGTAGAGACATAAAGGCTATCTAGATTTAGTGATGCTCCTAGCTAGAACCCCTTAAATCCCATTAAATGCGGCTTGTGCACAAGAGACCACCGGGCTGTGGACGCTATGATGTGGTTCAACACCAAATAAAGGACACAACTAGTGAAGTGGGAGCGGAGCCTTGTTGAGCATGGCTACTGGGGCTCCTACAGTGTGCTAGACTTATAGTCGGTCACTACGTATGGGCCGGGTATGGGTCTGACATCCCCTGGATCGCAGCATACGTGCCTATATGGACGTCCTGGACTTTGCGAAGGTGGGTACGGATGCGTGTGCACCTAGTGGCACGTATCCTCTAGCACACCCATGGAACCATTATGATTCTAGGAGCCATTAGACCTGATCGTCCTCGCCTTCTTCTGGTACGCTTCCAAGATGCATTTAACTGATTCCATAATCTTCAACACGAGAATCATCTCAAAGGTGACCAGCTTCTTGGTACAAAAGACCTCTCTCCTCTTCAGCTTTTCAAGCATAGGGAGGAGTTATGCAAAATGAGAGAAGCGCGGATTCAAAAGAAGTGGATAGTTTATCGTGTAGGTACAACAATTGTTCTAGACCACTGGCCATCCCAACTATTGTTTTGGTTATGTTTAGATAACATGAACCACTTATTATTACCTAGAATTTAAAGTTGGGTTTGATTGTTTAGCCTAAGGGCCATGTCGTAGTTTCATCTGTGCTTTTGCCCAAACGTTGTAGCCTTCTCATTATGCTTGGTGAGGTCTCCATGGACGTAAAAGGATCTATCTAATCTATTCGATGTATAGCTTCATAGCTAAAGCCCATAGTTCTACGGTTAGAACCCATCATTTTACGTGAACTGCTATTATACCCACAAGAAAACAAGGAACATGATGGAACTTTTCTAAAAGGTTGTGACGCTCCCCGAACCTAAACGATTCTCCCATCGTATAAATATGGGAAATTCACCTCCCATTGCGACTCCATCACCACAGAAAAGCCCTCCGTCTGACTCGGACCACTTATGACGGGCAAGTATCCGGGTGAAGGACACAGAGGTGTCATTCGTCCCACGCCTTCTATGGGAATCCTATATAGCTGAAGCATATATACATGTTAGCATCTGACAAGAATACAAATAAATAATATACCACCACGAAGGGTGGCTCGTCCTCATCAATACGAATACAACAGAATACCAACATAACAAAGGAAATGCACCATAAATGAGGCTTCTACCCTAGGCTCAGACTCAAGGGGGTCGACTAATTGTCAAGGCCCTCAGATAACAACAGATAGAGGCATAACATGGCGTTGGCTGGCATAGAACAATGGCTAAGGTAGTCCACTCCATCCGTCCCTCCTATGCACACTTTGCAGATAGGCTGAATCATGCTATGGCGTGGTTGTAGCCTTTCGGAGACGCAATCTCATGGATTCACCCTATGAGACTACTCGCGGTTACACATCTCCCCGGGCCCGATGAGGCAGGAAAGGGACGTCCTTCAACATGTACATGCATGACACTATTTAAAGAATGCAAAGACTCATCAAGATCTGAGCGAATGCTTGTCGTCGTCTCTGCAATCCCTATGGCACGCAGATTTAGGGCCCTAATATCCAAGCCATGATCTTGCTCATCCTTCTGATGCGCATATTCCTATTCCACTGTACCTTCTATTGGAGAAGTTTACATTCCCATGTCAACCTCCACCGTAATTTCTACTTCTGAAGTTTGCATGAAACATCCACCGTCTGTGTAGAGTTTCGACCAATATAGCCAATATTCGAGGTAAGAACTAACTTGAAGAGTTGTATCCATGTAGCATCCCTTAGAATTGAATTAAAATGAATGTATTTTTATCATCCACACAGACCAATAGGCCTAAGGGACCCAATCAAAAGAGAACATCAAACGCATTACTGATAGGATTAAAAAATCTCTGCTGAACATGGTCTCGTAAAGCAAATGTTGGAGCCGAGTATCAAGGTGTGTATCTCGAAAAATTCTAGAAGGCCCACTTCCATCCAAGCTATGTAATGGAGAAGGTATCTCTAGCAATGGCTATTGATGGCTAAATATTTCTGCAATATTAGGTTTGTTATTCTCGTCCAATTATGATCTCGAAGGACCAAATAATTTAGATGGAAGAACACCCACTATTGTCTGAGTGCTAGGTTGAGGCCGATTCTGGAAAACCTTTTACAGATAAGAGTTATATCTCGTACACAAACTTCAAAAGGCTCAAGGCCTTTTTTGCACTGATTTGAAGATTGTGTTGGACATTGCACCTTATTGCTATCTGTTTGGTAACAAATTTTTCATTTTACATGTGCAACACCTTTCTTTTGTGATGTAATCCTATAAGTGTTTCAAATCACATTTTAACCCAATTTGAGATGATCTCCGTGTCACAAGATATTTAGTCCCTCTCCCTATTGCCTTTGACTTGAATTTTATTTTTACTTGATTTTTTGTTCCCTTCTTACTCTATGATTTCTATTTCTTCTTTCTATTCTTCTCTCTCCTCCCTCTCTTTTTATTGTTAAACTTCTTTGTATGATATGTCTGAGAGGATTTTGTCTTGACTACATGTTTGACTTGCATTCCTTTGATTGATATATACAAGCTGCATAGCCCTTTCTTACCTTTCATAGAAAGTGACTGTATAATTCAGACCCAAGGTAGTTTTGGTGTTCCGGAAGCAGCTTCCCCCAAAAGTCCTCTCCCGAAGGCCCTGGCGAGGGATGGAAAACTCCTCCACTTGAGAACTATAAATTGGCTCTGCCAATGGACTCAGAACCCTTGGAAACCAAGTTTCGTGGGCAAAAGACCACCCCTTCTCCAAGGCACGCCAAAATAGCTGATGTCCAATGTATTCGTAGTAAATTGGCCTAGGTAGTGCCCATGGAATACTGCCGGGTAGGGCACTCGTGTTTCTTTTTTTGGTAAAACTAACCATGTAACTTCATCCCTCGGCATAGGCATGCTACATCCTACCACAAAAATTACTAATAATGGACCATAAAACTACCTAAAAAAGTACCTAATTATATTAGCCAATACCTTGTTGCCATTGGCTATGGTGGAGCAAAACCATGCTTCATAACTTCTAGTGCTGATCATTCTGATGAAGGAAATATAGAAGGACTTGTTTGCAATGCAATTCTTGTTCTGCTTATTTACGAGTCTATTATTGCTTCCACGGTTTTGGTCTCTAAAGCCGTAGCATGCACAATAAACAAGCAAAGAACAAAAAAACTGAAAAGATTTAGCCATGTCTGAATTAATAGGCTGATAATTCTAGGTACAATATTGATTTTACAGTCTACAATGCGTTAATGTTTCAACCGTTACTCTTGATTTGCAATAATGCGCTTTGGACATGAATGCGTCCATGTTATATCCGGTTTGCAGGTTGGATGTTTGACGTTGCTTGCACACCAGGTTTTTTTTTTAGTGATTCGGTTGTTGAACAATGGGAGTTGCTTCTGGATTGTCAACTATGTGAATGCATCTTTTGTCTTTTGATATCATTTTTCAGTCGGTTCATGCCATGTTAACAAAATGTAGGCAATACGTTATCGTATTTTTTGAGTTTTTGTTTATATCTTCTCTACATTCTTACATGATGTAACAGGCCCTCTGGCACATAAAAATGCACCTATTTTAATTGTTAGTTTTCAATTGTTATACAAATATGTATGCACAATGCCTTTAATGTCTTATCTTATCATTATATCATTATCTTATAGTTGTTTTGCCCTCATGTATCTTTCCTCTTATTTAATATTTACAACACCCTTTCCAAGGCCCTGAAGGGGCCAAATTTTTTTTAACAACACAAACCATTACCTTCTATTTTTCTAATTAACTTTTGTCTAAAACCCCCTTTTTATTTGGGTGGATATTCATACAAGGGGTGACAAAGAGCAACGAGAGCTCTCTTTTTTCCCCTCGCTGCAATTGTAAAGTACATGTATGAAATTATTACCATCAATATACTTAATTCAAACCATATAGTATCTTAGAGATTTTGCTATATAGTATATATCCCATTTGTGGGAACGTACCCCAGAAACGAGGATGGTTATCTATAGCCCAAAATGAAGCACAACTCCTGAATATGCCAATCCAATAGCTCGATACGCCCAAATCACCCAGCAATGTATTGAGTTTGGGACTTTGATTGTTCAGGTGAAATTGCAAGGATGATTGGGAAGTATCTGTGCATGCACTATAGATGTTAAATAATTTGAGTAACATTTTACTATTTTTGTAATGGCAAATTTGTGGTGTGATGTATATATAAGAAACTTGGACATATTTAAATCTATCTGGTGCATTCATGTATTGTTTTTAAGTACAAGTTTTTGTACCAAGTTGTGCTCTCATTAATGAATGTTGCACTATCTTTTGGGATGGACTTTTTGATGCTCCTACATCGCATACAACAGCCTGCCATATACCCCATAGAACCTTCTCTTTCCAATGTCCAAACCATCAAAAGGGCCTTCCGCCTGACTTGTACTTGGGATGGCCAGATAGACGAGTAAAGGACAAAGAGATGACTTCTTGTCCCACTTCTAGAGCACCTATAAACAATGGAAGCAAAATATAAGGACTGATAAACAATGTCTCAAAATCTGCTGGAAAGAGAAAGGAGTTCAGTGGTTCTCACGATGGAATGTGCAGGAGTAGAGGTGCGAATAGGTCCAAACTGAGAGGACCACCACCATTTGCGGCGATACCTTGATGCTTGCTTCATTAGCAAAATGCAGACGTTTTGGAACATGTTAAAATGGCATGCTACAAGCAGCATATCAAATGCTGACTGAGGTCCACAATGCTACCTGCGTACATATCTAACCATGAAGAAGGGTAAAGTGATAGCTTCCATTCGAAGGGAAGCACATCGCCTTTGCATTGAGACAAGCAGATGGATTTGGGAGGCAGCGAGGATGAGATCTGTCAATGTTGCCAGCAGGGAGCCATTGCGGATGAATGTTATGCCTTTCAAAACTGTCCAGTATACGACCATGTCCAGGCATACTATGTTGAGTTAGTCTCGCCTAGTCAGCCACTACATCTGCTATTAAACATGACCTCTGTGGGCTTATTGGGATCATATCTTCAAGAGATCATGGATACATGCATTCAACCGTAACCTCTGGCATGGTACTGAATTGTACCTTAATACATCATTGTACAACTTTGTACATTTATTATACCTATTTCTACCAAGGTTTTTCCCATGAAAACTCTTTGGAGCGGGGTGTTTTTTAATCCCGATAGTAATGTGTTTGCTATTTTCTTTGTTTGAGTCCCATTGGCTAAGGTCTACATGGACGATAAAGATGCATTCTATTCTACTCTACTCTACTCTATTCTATTGTTAGACTTAGTTTGCTCTTTGAGATGAAATTTCAACATTCAACTTGGTACTCATCTCTAACGCAGAATGTAATAGCATCATTCAATGTATTAGGAATGGCAATCCATCAAGAACAAGGGCATTCTATATTCGTTGTTGTTGTACCTTAAATACTCATCTCTATTGTTAAATTCAAATTGTCCTTTGTAATGAAAGTAATGCAAACATTGGACTTGATGCATAGAATAGTCACTTAGGTGTTATTCCTTTTTTTTAAAGATAAAAGTAACATGGTTGTTTTATTTCCATTGTCAAGAGTATGTTTGTATTTTGTAGTTATGTATTATATTCAAATCAGAGTATATTTGTATTTTGTAGTTATGTAGTATATTCAAATCGATTGTTTGCCTACAATACCTTTTTTGCAGCTCATAAAAAAAATCATATAACAACGAACTATTACCACTTACATTTACAATAAGATTCTCCCTAAAACCTCCTTAGTGTTTGGGTGCATATCATGCGGGGGCGATGCAGGGCAGCGAGAGCCTCCGTTTTCTCTCTCCTGACAATTGTATAATACATGTATGCAATTTATACCATTGAATGCATCTTTTCAAACCTTATGTATTTCATCAATCTTGTCATAGGGTATAGCCTAACTTGTGGGAATATATCCCATAAATGAACGTCTACCAAAATTAATTGAAGTTCTAATATGGAGCATAGCAAAAGACAAAATTATGGGCTAAAATATAGCATCTCAAAGGGTTTGATTCAGAGGAAGAGGATTTAGCCATGGAAGAAGGCTTCCGAAAAATGCAAAGTTGTGATTATCAAAGTGTGAGGCAGAGGGAACCAGAGGCTAAAAGAGGACCCGGCTATGGCTTGGATCATTTGCCATGGTAGAAGAAGCAGTTCGAGCTTACGATGCCGCTGCTCGAATTGGACAACAACCAAATCTTCCACGTGCAGCCTCCATATCTGATTGTCGTTCCATCATCATAGCGAAATCTTTTTGGAGAAAGAGTTGGCACGTGGTCATGATCCAGGGCTTGCTTGCAGCCGAAGAAAGTGACACCCAAAATATTCACACGTGTCGGCCTCGCCTGAGGCAAAACCCAAAAAAATTAGCTGTGGAAAAAATTAAAATTCAAAATTGGATGTATGATTATGTATGGTTTGATAAAATATTGTTAAGCCTAAGATTGAAATACGGGGAACCTACCCAAAATATTTCGTTTAACCTGATAATTAACCATACAACTAGCAAATGAATGCAAAGATAAATCACATGGCTAACTATAGAATCAAGGAACTGTCATCAAAGAACTTCCTTTTGCACCTATGCACAACTTAGACAGTATTTAATCTAGAAATATGTTTCTAGACATTATTTCATCTAGAAATATGCTTTTAGATTTCTGGATTTTCAACTCACACAATTGAGCTTATCTCTGAAAAGTTTTCCTCTAGAAATATGCTTCTAGATTTCTAGATTCACGACTCACACAATTGAGCTTATCTCTGAATCATGCAGGCTATTGCCCGAGACAGCCAAGCAAAGATTATTAAGATACTTTAGTTTTGTCACTCTTGGAAAGGAATACATTTTCGGGCTTTTGGATCTCCCCTTTAGGTCTGTGTCCATTGTGGAACAAAAAGCAGACTATATAGTTGCTTGAGATGAGCTCAAGGACCCATTCTTATGGTGGAGAGGTCATGTATAGATGCTCGAGATGAGCTCAAGGACCCAATCTTATGGTGGAGAGGTCGTGCTTTGGTGACGTCGTTTTAGTGGTGAATTAGCTTGTCATTTGTTTGTGTTATTCATCTAGGTTGATACCTACTTTTGAATGAACTTACCTAGGTTTTTCTTGCCTTTTATGTTTTTTGCCAACCAAAAATACCTTGGCTTGTTATGAAGGCTTTCCATATTCCATCCTACCCTTATGCCATGTCAATGTCATCATTAAAGATTGTGGAGAACTTTTAGTGAACAAGTTAAAAGTGTAACAAAGTCTGCTTTGGTACTTAGCGTTGAGAGTGTAACATTCTACCGTTTCTTGCTTAAGCTTGCTTGAAATTTAGCCTCAAATTTCCAACGTGGCCAGAGTATCTACTTGGGCGCAAGTGTGCCAGGAACCCAAAAGCACCATCTTCTCCAGTGATTCCACCTTTTAAAGTTCATCAAATGTAATTATGTCCTTTTTAAAATATTCCTCAAAACAACAAAGCCCTACTTTAGTCTATCCCCTAAACTCTTGGAAATCCAAATAATGAACCAAGGATCCAGATGTAATGTAGAACGGAATGGGGGAAGCCATTCTTGCTGCCCCCATGACCTATAGAATATGGAGGTCATGGCAGGGAGGTCACGGGGGTAACAAGAATGGCTTCCCCCATTCTGTTCTACAACATCAAGTAAGCTTGTACCTGATTCTAAGGTTTTTGTGGAGAGGACTTTTCATTCTGAACAAGAATGGTCCAAGAATCTGCAGGAACGAGTACCTATTTACCTTGACGAATATATGCCAGCATAATGCAAGTCTTGGGTATCATGTTCGATCCCTAAAGCTTTTTCTTTGAAATTGAGTACGTTTCATGTTTGTACTTTGGTAGGTTGTGTGCTAGCATGGCCTGGTGGGTCAAAAACAGTACAATTCATTACAATTTAGCATCCGTGTGCAATAGAAAATTATCCATGATCTCCAATTATATATGTACACCAAACCGTAATTGTTACCAAACGCAAAATTGGCACATTTCAATGCTTCTGGAATCTTTCTCAGCCGGGAGACGACATACTTAAACATTCGCATATACCTTTTGCGGCACGAGCTCAAAATCGTCAGAGTCAAAGCGTGCATGATGATCTTTTCCAAGCTGCCAAGGCAATCACAGTTCAATGTCACAAACTGATGGGAAAAGGATACATATCCCACATTCAACATTACCTTGCTAATGTAGGCACGATCACAAGACACCTGCTCATCAACAGAAGCCAACTTTTTTGCTACTTCTATGACCCTATGGTAATGTTACAGAAAATTAAAATAACGCAAACTTAAAATGTCCCACATTCTGCAAACGAACTATTCTTAACAAGCTATGAAGAAGAATGAATATGGACCGTTACTTGTGAATTTCAGTATGCAGTCTTTGGGTCATTTCCCGTGTTTTATACTGCTCTGGGTCTTCTTGAAAGCTTACCATCCCATCCTTTTGATTAATAGTAGCAAATATTTCTCGGCCTTGAATCTAGCAAAAGACTTAAGATACTCAGAAGCCACCAACTAAAAATAATCAAACAAAGACCTAGTTCAGAGACATTACCATTTGAAGAATATAAAGCTCAGCTTCTTTAGGTCCATCAAGATGCACAGTTTCAGCAATATCATGCAACGACAGGGTGAGAAACGTTTGAGTTAGACGTTGAATGTTCCTCTTATATAGTGAAGCCTCAACCTGCTTTGCCAATCCTAAATTTCTATCCTGCAAAGACATGGCGTCCGTCATCATGTGAGTATTGGTGGTACAAAATAGGCAGCATGTTTGTCCAGAATTGGATTTTTAAGTTTAAATTTCCTAGCAGCAGGTCTATAAAAATAAGAGGATCGGCTATTCATACATTTTTGAAGGTATTCTCATGCACGGCAAGGCTTCGCTTTAAATCTGCAATATTGCGGGTGGCATAGACATTTGCAAATTCAATGTAACTCTGCCCCAGACAAAAGATAGTTGTATCAGAAAAACATTCCTGGCAAACAATATATTCTACGGTATATGGATGTCAAACAGGAAAAGGAGATCATACTTGAGTGCAGCATTTCAAGCTTCGCTGAACAACAGAAGGAGTATACTTTGGGAAAGCTGGAAGCTACAATAAAAATGGCAAATCCAACATTTAATCAAACCTTCCAGAAAGTCTAACAGAACTTGGGACAAATCCAATGTAAGTAGGAGTCAAAAGTAATATTCAACACAATTAGAGCAATCTTTTGTTCATTGAACTTATTGCCTGAGCCTTGATCTCCTACCAATATATTAGCCACACTGGATGTGGGAAAGCATTCAGAGTGCCCACCACTAGATTTTATTTAAAAACTGATAGGCATAGAACTGCTGCTATGTCTCTAGATTGTCGATTGACCAATGAAAGGACATAGATATTATTGCCTGGTTTTTATTAAAAAACTGACAGGCATACAACTGCTGCTATGTCTCTAGATTGTCAATTGACCCATGAAAAGATATAGATATTATTGCCTGATACCAGTTAATCCTTAGAATTGGTTGAAGAAATTGGGAGGACAATCTCCATAGTCAAAAAACTATATAAAACCCAACCACAATCAGCTCTATAGATGTAAAAAGGTGATGAGTATGCTTTCTTCTCTCCCTAAAAGATCTTGAACATAATATGCTATGCCAATCAAAGTACACCTTTGGTCTCTGGAATTGCCTCATTTGAATTGCATGCATACCCCTAAGAATAGGGTACATGAAATTGCCTCATAAAATTCTCACACACAAATTATAATGATATATGATATTTCTCTTAACTGTTCACATCGCACTACTGATCAGCTGATTCTCTTACACTTCACTGATCATGGAATACAAGATGATAATACATGCAACATTGTCAGGTACATCAACTGCTTTGTGAAAAAGAACAATTGAAAGTTCATATCCCGACATTGACAGAAGCAGCCATATAGATAAAATGTGCCACAAGGCAACAAGGAGAGAGACAGAAAATCAACAAATATAAAGGATACGAGGTCGCACCTGTCCGATATGAATGAGGCACACTAAGACATACTTCTTATAAGCTTCTATGGTAATAGCACTTAGTACTGTGGCAGGCGCAGTGATGGCCTACTTAAAATCAACTGTGTGAGTCTCCAAACAAACAAACATGAATAACATACTGTAAAACAACAAATCACTCACATTTTGCAGGAATTCTAAAGTCCTGTCAAATTGCTTCAGACCAATCAACACCATTCCCCTGCACAACATGAAATTATGCACTTGAGCAGGCCATAGAATGAACTACACACATAAGCAAACCAGTTATTTTATGAACTAAGAAGCATATTTATGAACAAAGAAAATGCATACCCATAATAACAGTAAAGAAGAAAGTCTCTTGGTACAAGACCTGTTCTTTTCTGATCAATCTCAAAAATGTCATCTTTAAGTATATCAAGTGCTGCTTTATAGCACTTCGAAAGCAAACACACTTGTAAGAAGTCAGCATGGAGTGGGGTTAAATATTCAGATGAGACTTGAAGCTTCTGAATTGCCAATTGTAAAGGGACAACCATTCTTTTAGGTTTCTGCATTTGTATTGCATGATCCTTCATCCTTCTGCAGAGCGTATTAACTGCAACAGCACAATGGAGTAAAAAACGAATGGATAGCTGATATAACGGAACATATTTAAGAAATGCAAGCGCAAGATTTCTAGCTTAAATCCAGATATCACTACCTAAAAAAGTTGTACAACCTTCTAATTGCAAGCTCAAAGGTATTCAACATTTCTTTTCATTCAACTAAGTCTTACAAATGAGAGCCAATCAATCCTATATTATATGCTCAAAAGATCATACATGTGATGCTAAATAAATGCCTGCACTGAAATAACAATACATTTTTCCGGTGCCAAACGAATTTGTTCTGGAACGCCGATCCTGATAAAAGTTGATGTCGTAACCAAGAAACTTTCTACTTCCTCCGGTGACAAGGTCAAAGAAGAGCGGGCTTCCCTGCACAAGCATAGCCGTTGAAGTGTGCCTCATTAAACCCTAACCCTAGATAAATATTTAGGAACTTACAGGAAATAAAGATAACCAAGAGAATGCTTGGCCGGATCAAGCTCTTGCAATGCCGGCTGGAGGCGACCTGCCTGAGCATGCAACATATCATCTGCTTGCTTGAGCTGGTTATGCAAATGTGAAATGTCATCACCGCTTCCTGATAGACCTTGCACTTGAGCTACTAAGCTCTCTACGGAATCCATCTTCGACAATCCTGCGTCTACTTCAGCTGCGTTCCGACTGCCTTAAAGATCGAACAGAATTACCCATCCCTTTTTATAATATGAGGGCGCTTTTTGTTCTTTCATTTTGGAACTGCCACGTGGCAACCTGAAATGTAGTTCAGTCCTCAAGCTTCTAATCTCTAGATTCTCTAGAGGTGAGACTATGGCTTAACGTGCTCGCCTCCTCACCTTGAGGAACTCAAGTTTCTAATCCCAAACAAAAATATAGACCTCATCTTGTTTTCCTGCTGGTTTGTTTTGTCTTCTTGATGGTTACTTCATGCAAGAGTCATAGGAACGGGCTGTGCAAATCAACCTCGTTATGTGGCCTTGGAACTTGTTGTTGGGAAGCTCATGGGAAACCGTCCTTGTTCCATGGTCCTTAAGGTTACAAGGGATTTCAGATCTAGGTCAGGTTGGAAATCTAGGGGAACACTTCAACATTTTAATCACGTCCACCTTGGTATGTAGTAGGATTTTGAAGGCGCATTTAGAGGTCTGTAATTGCTTTTTTTTTATTATTATTATTATTGAAAGGTATTTCCATTCACTATAAATTTGCAAGTATAACTTGATTCTATGTAATAGCAATCCATCCACATCGCCGTATCAAATATTGGAGGCAATCCCATAGCAAAAATGCATTTTACCTACATCACAACTGCTTAAAGAAGTTCTCCCATAATTGTTGGCCCGTCCTTTCATCGGTTAGAGCATGAACTTGCTTGCTGAGTTTGGATCTAAGTGATATCAAGATTCTAGAGGAGTGTGTGTAATTCCAGGAGAACACGAATGTTCTAGCCTCTTCCATATGATCTAGAGAAGTCATCCCTTGCACATATATATGGCAGTCTTCTTTAATGCAGACCACCTCAAAGGGTATAGCCTTAGCACAATATATATAATCGGAGAAGGGATTCCAAATACTTCTTTCATGCGATTCCAAGTAGTTTGAATATCAATGCAATCCATAAAGCAAAATTCTAGAATGGGGCTCGCATGAAACCAACAAACCGCCCATAGATAGGCTTCTCATTCATCTCAGCAGATTTTCTACAATGGTGGACCGCACACATGCGAACTACCCACGAAAAATAAAGGGAAAATCCAATTATATCATTTGGACCCCAAAAAATACAATGCTAATAGATGAGTGGCTGATGTACCTGCCGAAAACTTATCACCGGGATTAAAAAACCCCGCCCTTTCGGGTTTTCGAGGAAAAACCCTAGTGATAAGCCTCTAGCAAGGGGCTTGGACAAACGTAAGGCATAGAAAATCGCTCCCAAAACCCCGCATGGAGAAGTCGAAATGTGATGTCTAAGCCAACCAGAACACCGCACATCACCAACACAACAAACGGACAACACAACATACCGGAGGATAGCATCACCCGGGGGAAAAAGCATCACCCAAAGAAAGTGGAAGAAAAACATGATAAACAATACAATAAACAAAGAAGGGGAGGGTGGGTTCAAAGAGAATAAGGTACTGCCAGAGAAGAGGTTACCGATGAGACGTTGATGCGAGAACCCGGCGCCTAAAAATAGCGGGAAAACCCCCACTTAAAGCGGGGGCATGTGTCGCATGCATGCATGTAAGACATGCATGTACCGCCTTATTCTAGGAACTCGATCCGATGTCAACGGATTTAGGCATTCAATTGTGTCATCCACATAGTCACACATGGAACATGCAGGACTAACATGTGTATCGAATTTGCTGACCAAATGGTTAGTCCTTAGTGCATTGCAATGATTTGCCAAGTGAGAATTTGTACTTTTGGAGGAAGCAGATTCTTTCCACACCTATTTCCATATTTAATTCAAATGATTTTCTTCAATCTGTAGAGAGCATTTAGGTGATAATTGCAGCAATGGGTGAAGGAATTTGTAGTAATTGGAAACAGAGCAGCATTCTACCAAAGCCTCGTGGGTTACTAGAAACTTGCCCCACTAGCGGTATTACATAGTACGGTATGTTCCTTACCACCAATTTCCATATTTATTTATCTTTTTGGCCCAGATTGAACCTCCTTTTGAAGTCATATCATGATGGAAGTGTACCTTCAGAATACTAGTCACCAGCATAGTTGACATCCAACAATACCATCTCCTTTGACTCCTTATGTCCGCTATGGAGTTTCAGGTCATCATTAGTTTCTATGGCTAGCTATCAGATATCCATTGTGATTGAGTGACAATTTTTTGTACTCAATTGCCTATAAGTTTTTTTTTACTGTCTTCGTCTTAAGTAAACCTTTTAAATAAAGTGCTAAACTGTGGGTTGCCTAAACCAAAAAAAATTCTAGACAGACAAGAGTGTTAGGTCTATTTCAAGATATTGGAATGGTCTAGATTTAGAGTGGGCTATTTTCTTTCCAAGAATATAAACAGAAAGCTTTGCCGGCAGATCTGCCACACATTAACAATAAAAAGAGAGAACGAAATGAAGATCATCCAATCAAACTCAATGTTGTTTCCTTGTGCAATTTTTTTGTTAAATCGGGCATTTTCTTACTTGCATATGCTAAAGTAATATCAATCCCACCAAGAAATAGCTGCTAGATCTTCCAGGGTTGGAAATAGGTTGCAATTATCTTCTTGGTATAATTTTTCTTCCCAACTGATGCCAAGAACCAATCTTTGATATGGAGATCGATATAAATCCTCGCTAATTTGTAGTAGATCGGTATTGGAAATTACTCAAAACACTAGAAAATTCATCGAGTTACTAATCTTTCTACCAAATTCACGATCTTTTAAGTTTAAAGCTGGCTACGTTCCAACTAGAATGCTCCCTTTTGTTGAATTCTTTAGTTCTTACATGCACGATGTGGCACAACATTTGCTAGTGCCAGCACTCCAAAAGAGTATATAACATATATGATGATACTATATTAGATCGCTAACTTTCGGTGATAAGTATTAGAATTAATTGTGGCATCTTAAATACCTCAAGCCCTCTGAGACATATGAGATCAAGAAACCTTGCAATTGCTAACAATGTACTATACATATTGATAATCATAAGAGCAAGGAGTCACAAAAAGATGTGTATTGAAGAAGTTGATGGAGTTTCAAAGCTTAGCTATACTTGAAAACCAAATGAATTTTAAAATTATTCTAGTCATGCCTATACTAAGAGGGCCCCAGGCTATGCAGGTTGCTAATGTGGCATGGGCTACAAGAGGACACTTGGGCTATTGAATTCCAAGCATCCAACAACTCTCATGAGGGGAGATGGGTGCCGGGACCCAAAGATCAGCATTTCGAGACTGTAAGAGAATGAGAGGTCAGGGTGGTCATTCTGGCATTTTGAGCCATATCATAGGCTGAGGCTTGGTGCTCGAGGACATTGAGAACGAATGTGAGAAAATAACTAAAGAAAACAAGCGTTAGAATGTAGAAAATGATCTTCCCATTTAGTATCATAAAGCTGATGCAGCTAAAAGAAAAAGATTTAAAAATAGTTATTGGCCAGTGACAAAACAAAATTATCTGATGCAATATAAACAAATTCCGCAAACAGGTGTATGTTGCAGCATTCAATCCATTTCGCGGTCGAATGCGCATATGAGTTGACTTGCAGTAGGATTTTCTGAATGATTGAAGAGCAGCAGAGATAATATGGCGGTAGGCACGTGCAAAAGAATGACAACTAGCTAAAGACATCATAATCAAAGTAGGAGTTTGGAAACGAATCACTTACAGGCTATGCAAGTGAACCAATAAAGGTTGTGGATATCTGCGTGCAATATTGCGCGACTGATCTAGCCACCATCTAACAATTCTTACTTTCCTAACCTAGATCGTATGTTGGAGCCTCTGGACACCTCTTGTTTCAATTAAGGTCATTTATGATTGGGGGTGCCTATGATTTTGAAATATAAAATATAGGTTTGCCTAAGGTTTTGGAATATAAAATACAGAGACACATCTCTATACGGGTTCGCCTAGTGTTTTAGAATATGAAATATGGAAACTCGAATCTCTACCAAAATAATTCAATATCCTAATACAAATGTTTCAACCAATGAGCTAAGATGCTTCTATTCTATGTTTTCTCTTTCTTTATAATAAACCATTCAATTAGCTTCAAGAAGAACTCAATGTTACTAATGTCATTTTTCAGGAAGCTAAATGAATTACAAATATATTGAAGAAGTGTCAATTTATTTACATCATCTGGCGTAATTAAGCCCTTAAGACTCCAACGTTCTGATGAAGGATTGCTCTTGCAAGCTACTCTTCCACCATAATGAATAAATAAGATGCGGAGAGGACACCCTTGTCTCACTCCTTTTGCAATGAAAAGAATTTCAAAGTAATCCATTAATCGAGGGCGGAGTGGATTGAGCACCGACAGTGAGTCCCAAATTAGCTCAATCAATTTTGGAGAAACCAATTTTTCTTGAGGGCCAACAAATTACATTATTTAATTAAAAGTGAGACTCATTCCATTTCCCACACTTTTTAGGAACCTGTTAATTTACGAAAGAACGCAGGCAGAAAACTATCCTTAGGCCGAATTGCTACGTCATTATTGTGCATCAAGCTTTCTTCAGGTTTTCCACTGGATAGCGAAATTCGAGAACAAGAACAATGCAACAGCTAAAACAAAGGAAATTCATTAAAGATTGAAACAAAGCTCCTAGTTAGAAAAAGAATTATCGATGAATAAATTTAATGTATTTACATCCAGACCTTGTGCCGAACCATAAGCGATCTTGCTTTGTCACCTAAGTTATCATCGTGGTAGAGTGGTCACCTTGGGGATTAACTAACTGCGCTTCTTCCACATTGTATGGCCTTAGGGGCAACCGGTGCCTCACGGAACCCGCGGTATTTGTCCACCGACTTCTCCACTCTCCTCCGCGGCTTTCGCCGAATATGCTCCATCAACTGCGTGGATGTTATGCAATGCTTGCAAGATGCTTTGAGCTTCACGGACTTCATAAGAAATTTGCTTCGTCTTCTTTATCACGAGGGGTGTGCATGGCGTCGCATTCCACGAGAACGGCTTGCTTATCCCAAAAGGCGGGACTAAAAAGAAGTGTAAAAGCGTGCGGTGAGATCCCCATGCGAAGCAGTTATCTCTTCGCCTTGGCGGGATGCGTGTACTGGAAGCGGTCCTCTGTGATGCACAGGCGGGATGCAATGCTGAATTGTCGGATACATTACGAACCACAGGCAGAGAGGAATCTATGAAAATTAACAAATTCACGGTGCAGTGGTGGCGAAAAAAGATGGGTAATCAAATTACAATAAGAGAACATTCATTCTATATAGCGCATCCCAATCACATGAAGGTAGTGTCTTTCTCGACTCCTTGAGTCGAGAAAGGCGAAGATCAAACTACAACCATTCCCCATTGATATGGTTGCATCCAATCTTGTAAGGAAACGCCACAAATGGATTGAAATCCAGCAGAGATAAGCGGTGCACTGCAAGCTACGCCCGATCGAGAGCCACGAGCAATGTACAACCATTATCATAATAGATTGGGGCTGCATCGGTCGCCTGGCTCTTATACAAATGGTTTCATCAACGGGACAAGCATGCGGCTTTCTGCGACTCGTGGTCGAGAAAGCCCGGTAACTCAATATGCATGTATATTCATTACAAAATATAATTACATTTCTTCCGCGTTTCTTCGCATTTCACTGGTGACTATCACGGCGAGAGGTCACTCTTCTTGATCACCAAAATATTTGTGGATCCATGGCTTTCATGATCGGCGGCTCTTTGGATCCCGGGTTCCTTGAGGCTCGGATAGTTCCTAATCACGTAGAAAGCCACAAGTGGCAAGAGGTTCACGCCAAAGATAAGGACAAAGTCAGAAAGACAATACCTATCAAGAATATACTCTTACGGTCGATAAGTCTTATGGTGTAACCTACTTGAGATTATGATAGCACTTGTGGGAGTAAGGTCTATGATCGTCGTTTGTGTTTGCCGAAGTCAGAAATTGTTCATAAACCACATCCGGGCCGCACTGCATAATGTAGCTTCCCCTTTGGTGGATGGGGAGTCGACCACATGCCGACCCTTCGTTCCCCAACAAACTTGAACTTCAAAGCCCCGGAAGGCCGAAAGTGCCAAGAACATTGACAATATTTTCGCTGCTGAACCATCTGACCATGAATCCCGGTTCGGTACCATTCAGCAATTTCGCTGCTCACGGAAGCCTCGGATACCGCGATTTTATACTCCATTTCGTGTCCGGGATAGAGATGTTAAGCTGAGGGGCGTCTTTATGGTAAGTATCTTTTACCTTCTCTCCATTGGCGTCAAATATTACAAGCTTGAGTGGGACCCATTTGGATCAGTTGGAGTTAGCTCGACCATATTTAGGTTCGCCGGATCATATCACCGGGATCATATTTTGTAAAGCTCTCGCTACGGGCGCCCTTGATGTCTTGCTCTTGATTGTCTTTGGGAAGTCACCGGTGTCCTCCTCATGGCGTGAACACTGATCGCCAAATAGGAGTCGTTAACCGATCTCCTTGAAATGATAGAATATGTCGAGGATAAGCGAGTTTCTCGACTCATGATGAAATGGAAGCAAATTAAAGTCCGAGAAAGGTTTCTCCACTGCATGAGTGAAACATAGAGTAGAGCAAGAGGTGGACTTAAACGCTCGATGCCGGTTCTCAAGAATTTTGTTTCGCGACGTGCGGTCACGGGCCCGACGTTCTGGGTCGCCATTAAGTGAACATGTCGCAAACCATGGGGTTTGTCTTGGTCATCATCGTCACTGCACTTCCATTTTGTCTTCCTCCCTTTAAAATGCTGGGTAGGCGAGGAATCCGAGTATGAAAGCCCAGAAAGGTTTCAACCATGTCCCTTATTTCCAATACGGATATAGGTTTCATTCTGCTCTGACATAGCCCTGCGAGGAGAGCGGTGTTCGTATTGCCGCACCGTACAGTTTGATCTTCACCGACCAGTTTATGAAGTACTTGTGCTCTTAGCGGATAGGAATTCTATGTATAGGACGCAATGCGCTTTTTCATCATTGCTGACTTTGTCCGTAATTGGCACATCCTCCTTAAATGCGCGCCCTTCCGGGGGTTCCATGCGCTCTTAGTATGAACGTCGAGATAATGATGTTAGCTAGACCACCACTTGTCGAGGTCTGACGATCTTGAAACAAAACCAAAACGCTATATTGGCAGAAGCTTGGTGCCTTGACGAAGCCAAGTCTACACTCACATGTTCAAGTTAGGTATATGGAGTACAGATCTTGTTGTTGTTGAGAGTTAATATCGGTGCCATTGGGAGATGGGTTGATAGATTGCTGCGACATCGCGAAAAGACAAAGGAAAGTATCTAAATCTGATCATGTCGAACAACGCAAATCTTATACCTTGCTCATGCGACTTGTCATAAAAGGTGGAGATGTTGATCATATTGATGGCAAATAGTGCCACCGAAGACCTAGGTGCAGTTCGGACCACCATCCTTGTGTCCCAATGTTACCGCAGGAATGAGGCTATCATCCGGCCTTCATCGGGCCACCAGAATCCAGCTTCCTCTTGAAGTACCTACTTTCCCCACGTTCCAAGAGGAAAGGAGAAAAAGGGATTTGGCGGGTGCAGCAGCTTGGTGTTGATGTGGGGTTGACATGAGCGGTTCCGAGATTCCTTCGTGATAATACCATAAACAGGGCGTGCTTTTTCGCCACAATAATCAAAGTCATGGTATTCATTGAATGACATTCTTGAGAACTCAGGTGATGCCTTCTTCCAGCATGGCGAATCTGCTTTAGAATTTGTGGCATAATCCTTTAAATCTGCGTTTGAGCTTCTACTTTTCCTTGGGGTTGTTCCATCCAGGATTCTGCTCTGTAGATCAAGCGATTTCCCTATCGGTCAGGCCCTATCCTTTTCTCATTGCCACCAATCAAAGGAACAACTTTGGGTCCAGCTTGCATGGGAAATTCCCCATTGCTGTCCTTCCAGCTTTACCTCTTAATCCCGTGAGCCCATATCTCCAGTCCAGTACTACTCCCAAGACCGCCTCAGTGCTAAGAGAATAAAGGTCATATTAGAGGTATAGAAGACTCCTATACTTCTTGGTGTTGTCTTCTTCTTTTCCTCTTCATCTTCCCCTCATCATCTTCGGCCTTCAATGAGAACATATGCGAGTTTCTCAAAAGGTCTTCACTTGTCAGAACGCGTTTCCTTTAGAGACCGCCCGAGACAACAATGCTCAGCGTTGCAGTGTATGGTTTGGTGGGATACGGGCTGCATTTAGTAAATGTCCCAATGTTAGAGCGTAGAAAGTATCTGCTAACACCCGAGTAAACGCTAAATAGGAGGATCTGAGAGTTTTCTCGACTACTTAGTGAGAATACCTAAGGAAAGAAAACATAGGAGAGTCGGGCGGGCCGAAAGCATGGCGCATTCCCAAATCTTTTGCTTTCCGCCTCTTTGAGCGATGCAGCTTAGGATATAAATTAAGCGACATTGCGAGAAAGCGGAAAGATTGGGAAGGCTGATGCTTTGCTCTTGACCATTAATCTCTAGTGTTCTCTCTCTATTGCCACAGGGTTTCTGCGGCCTACGTGAGAGTCAGAAAGTGAGAGCACAATAAGGAGGAAGATTCAAGGGACTTTCTTGACTCGCTGAGTCGAGAATACCCTGGGAGAACATGGTCGAGGAAGTGAAGGCGGTGAAAGCACGCTCATTCAAATCACTTCTTGCAGCGCCCTCGCCCGAGCGATGCAACAAAGGGAATAGAAACTAAAGCGACGTGCCCAAAGAGGCCAGGAAAGGAATGGAAAAACTCTTTTAGGTCGTTGACCATTGTCGAAGATGTTCTTCTGATGAAAACCCGATTCGAGGAAATGATGGGATGCTAGGAGCTTTCGACTTCGGCGGTGAAACGCGGTCGAAGAGTTATTTACCTGCGCTCGCAGTAGGCACTACGCTACTATTATTACGGCGGTGACTATCTTAGCCCGGCTTCGATTCTTGCGTCTCACGTGAAAAGTGATCTCGGCAGGTAGAAACCCTTTGCGACCACCGCAGAGGAGATGCGCTGAGCCGGGCAAGAGGCTGGTCAGCTGCCATCGCAATATTCGAGCAAAGATAGTTTGAAGGAGAGTGGCTAAGGCTGACCTGCGAGGCATAACAAAATGCACTGGGGCGTGGCGTGTGAGATTAGCGTTGTCGGCGGGTTAGAGGCATTGGCTAGGTATGACATTCTCAGCACCATGGGTAGAGATGCAAGAATGGCGCGTTATTCTCGGCATTAGGAATCCTCAAAGCGACCGGCTTGTCGGTGTACATTCCTGTTCTGTACCTCGCGGTAGAACATTCTGCATTTCGAGTGAGAATAAAGCTTTAGCTACTTTCTTGATTTGGCGGTAGAGTTTGACTTCCGCCGGTATCCCTTTGAGAGACCTCACACCTCTCCACCAAAGAGGATAATGTTGCAGTGAGGTGAAATTTTCCAATCGTATGGCAATTTTCTATTTTTTAAAGTTTTACGTAAGAAACAGATTTCGTACATAGTTATGTTCTTTTTATGAATCATAAGAGCCGGTTCTCTTCTTGTTAAAATGCCAGTACTTTTTCTTTCCTATCTCTCGGTTTCTAAGAAATTAGAGTTAGCGCCCACACCATCGAAATTTCACTTGAGGAAATGCACAGCCTAGTGTCAAATAAACAACTTCGAAAGCACAAGCGAAGAAAGCAAATCAAGGCACGTTGTGGCTGGCTGAACAATACGAGAAAATATTAAGAAAAAATGGAGTTGTTGGATGAGAACGGTTAGATTCCGTTTCGACATTTTTAGTGAGTTTGTGGGGCTGGAAATGTATCGGGGTATATAAAGGAAACAAAATATGGGAAGCGTACGGCGTTAAAGGTAAAAAAACAATAAGAAGCAAAGCGGTATAAAGAGAAGCAGAAGGTTTCAACAGCAGAATTGCTGGCTGAAAGCTAACTCAGAATTGAGGCAAACAAATTGGCTAGATCGTCAGCGTCTCCGTCGACCATCGGTCATAAGGTTGGCCGGGAATCGGGGTGGGTCATTCGAGGCGTTTCGGACCGGTGGGGTTTCAGGGGTCGGACGAGGGGGAACAAAAGAGAATCGGAAGGGGAAATAAAGGTTGGTTCGGGAAAATCACCCTGAACACCACCAAAATTAGCATTCATAATGAAGCACTCAAATCCGCATTAATGTATTAAGCATACCATCAAGTGACTGGATTCGCCAGCATTAGCCATGTCGGATAATGTTGAAAACCCGAAAAGGAACCAATCCGGCTCGGTGGAGTGGTTCCACTCATGTCGAGATGAAAGTGATCCAAGGAATTATAGAATGATTTTGTAAGTAGCTTGTATGCTAAGTCGCTTGCTGTCACTATGCCGAACTCCAAGAAATTGAGTGCTTGGTCGAGGGGAGATAATATCGTGGCCATTGGGCAAAGGTGTTTGAGACTCCAAAAAATCCATGCTGGATCATTTAGTTGCCTTTATTGCAGCAGGATTGATTGTGTCAAAGGGATTATGCATGCTTTGTTGATTATGTTGGCAGATTTGACACAAGATTCACTTACTATTTATGGGAGAATGGAAACCCTAGAGAAAGAATACTTTATGAGAAAGTTTTAGTTCAACTATCATTCCCTACATACAGGAAATGCACAGAAAGTTGGTGGAGCCAACATTGGAGCTAAGCAAGGGTGTCCTTTTGTCACCCACCCCGCTTGGTTTGTTCATAGACCAACTAGAAGTCCGATGGCGTATCATGGTGGGATGGAACCCCTTTTATTTGGTTAAGTGTGGTTTTATTGCTCCTCATGCCGATGATGGTTCTTTATCAAGGCCCATCGGCAGTGCATGCGTAAGCACTTAGATGCTTTGGCCTACTGGATCGAAAAGGTATGCGAATATGACAAAGACTAAGATGATGGTCTTCGAGCCAATAAAGTGGAACATCTTAGCCCCTATTTTAAAGAGGAGCCTCGTGGGAGATTGTAACCTCGTGATAAATATTTCTGGGGACACATGTGGACAAAGGGCCTAGTTGGAATCTTGCCGTTGAACCATAGAGTAAATGGGGGCTCAAAGCACTATACGTTATGCAAATGTGAAAAGTGAAAAGCAGTAGATATGGGATTTCGGGCTTGAAGAGGGACTTTGTTTCGTGGTCTTGGTACACCGCTCTATTATACCTGATGTGAGGTGTGGGGTCCAGTCCGTTCGCATTCTGGAAATTGAGACGTACAAAAATTTGAGAACCTAAATGGGAATCCAAGGTACAAACCCCCGTGATGACATGTTGCTTGTGGAATGTGGTATGATGCCTATGGAGGTCAAGTTTATGCGGTGATGCCTACATATCTCGTAAGGTGCAATTTGATATGCATGTACAGTTAACAGACGCGGTTTTGGAGGAGACAAGGATATGGTTGGTATGCGTACATTGTAGAATGGACGAAATGGAGCTTAGATATTCATTGCCCTAGCAGAATAGATCGAATATTTGGGAATGGGGTACATCAAAGATCTCATTAGAAGAAAACCGGAGGGTCCTGCAACAAAAAAAGAATTCTACGTAAAATATATGAATCCCGCGACTTCAGAGGCTAAGTATCTTTAAAGACGCAGGCATATGATAAGTAGGATGCGCTTAGCTCGCATAGATTGGGGGTTGAGGTAGGGCTACCGGAGTGATATTCCACATGAATTGAGGTTAAAAGCGCGCATATGCAGGAAGTTGAAGATGAAACGATGTGACCATAAGATGTCCTCATTACATAATGAGGCTCACGACAGCAACACATCTCGCTCAAACCTTCATTACCGGAATTTTTAATCCTACCCCGTGACACAAGTTGGGGAAGTATCCGAAGAGGTATTAGCACAGAGAACAATTATTACGCGATAAAGAAGATAATGTCGTAATTCGATGATGTAGAGTCTAATGCATTTATGCCTGAGATGCATTAGAAGACATGTTTTATAATGTTGAGGTACATATTTGAACGCCTCATAGACCTCGTGGTCCGCAGCGCATTAAATTTTCATTTCTCTTGTGTCGCCACATGCTTGATTTTTTTATTCTCGTCAGATAATGGGCGAGAGACAATTTTATAAATGTGATGTGCACGAGATGATGAGACAATTATCATCTCAAGACAATTAACCGCCTGGCTTTGGCCTAGTTTGGCTTGAAACTCTATGACCGCCTAATATTTTTTTATTGCCTTTGTAGTAGCTACTTACTAACAAATATGAAGGGTTCTCGGCCCCGATTGCCGCCTTCAACCAAGGGATTGTAAAAAATTCTCACCAAGGGTCCGTGTACTTCGTGTGTCTTGTTAGCCACAGCTCATAGTAGTATCGCATATACGTCACGCCCCATAGCTTCGCATTCATTCTCGCTTCCATACTTCTCCCAGCTTGCTGGTGTCGTTTCTCCTTTATTTCAATCCCAGAGAGATTTTTCCACATCTTTCATGTTTTTATCAAATTTTGCAAGGATCTATACTTCTTCTTCGTGATGTCATTGGGTTTAGATGGTGAAGAAGAGAAGGATGTGGATTAAGGCCAAAAATCATATCCTTGGATTGAAATGGGTAAATATGACTACAAACAGGGATCGTGAAAAGAGAGCGATCTTTGAAGGAGAGGATGATGTTATGAAGAACAGAAGCATCTTATGAAGAATGTGCCACGCTTTTATGACACCTATGACTGGCCATGAGACTAAGTTCTCTCAGATAAGCTAAATGTCACCATCAATAACCCCTTCCCTTTATCCGGTGAACTCCATCAAGAGAACCAATCTCCATCGGGAAGGCCCAAAAAATCTAAATTCGATTTGCCTCCGGGCAAAACTGCGAATTTAGCTTCCCTTCCCAACATCCAAAAGAGGGTTCCCCTCGCACTACTCCGCCATTCGCTAAGGTTCCACCATCTACACTCGCAGCCTAGAAATCGATTTTGGTGTACGTGAGCTAGAAATTGGGCTTTTGCAACAGACAACTAGAAATTGGGATGTGATAAATCCTTATTCAATGCCGCAAGCATCCCTCAACGTAATCTCCAGAAGATGATCTTTTGTACTTCTACACACAAATTTAAACCAGATTCCGTGATTTCTCAGAACATCAACAAATCTAAGAAAAATCTAAGAAAACGCTGGTAAAATGAACCCAAGATTCTTCTTCCCACCGGCAGACCGCGATCAGGCCTATTTCTTTGTTCTCAAGATTCTTTCTTCCCACCTCGTGACCGCGATCAGGCTCATTTCTTTGTTCTCATATTCTTTATTTGCATCCAGCCTATGGAGTCTCAAATTGAAAGTAGTCAAGCCATGGTTTGGGATTTCGGATTTGAAGCCCTATTTGCGCATTTCCTTTGGAAAAGCAAGACTGCCAGAATATGGTTCTAGCCCTACCGAACGGCGGGGGTACAAGTTTTTTCCGTAACATTAGAACAAGGCCTTTCTTAGCTTTCTCGCCAGCGGCACATGCACAACTATCACTTTGACATGGCTTCCTCGGCCAATTTAACAGTAGCTTAACGCTATTAAAAAACAGTGGCTTAACGCTATTAAGGAAATGCCATAGCCAGAAGGTTTCCCTTTGCCGCTAAGGCTTCCCTACATTCTAACTTAACACCTCAAAAAGTTTCACGCAAGGGAAGATAATTTCCTGAGGGTACTTCCAATCCACAAAAATCCAATGAAAATGCCCCTCTCCTAGAGAAATTGTTCTCTCTAGATTCAGAGTCAAGAAACCCACTCTCACCCATCTCTTCTCCCATCTCTCGTGAATCTCTAAGTCCGCATGTGGCCAAGGCATCTCTCTCTCTCTCTCTCTCTCTCTCTCTCTCTCTCTCTCTCTCTCTCTCTCTCTCACAAGAAACCACACCTCCCACGCATCTACATGTAGGTTTTTTGTGATCTCCGGAATAAAGTACATGTGACTAAAACTAATGATTTCAACAAAGTTGGACCAAAATACCGAGGTCGTGATGTCATCACCGAAAGTGCTCCTTATTGGTGAATACTTGTGGAAAATAATCTTCCACCTTGTGCTTCAGTCCATCTATTAACTCAAGGATATTGGCATGGTATGGGTCTAGCCAATTAGTGATCTGGGAGGTCTTTCAAACCAAATTCTTGTTGTCTCGATGGGATAGACCTATGTGGCAAAAGGTTGCTGGTAATCTGCCATTTGTTGCTCCAGAGCCTATTGAAGTGTCCACGTGGATTTTCCACCATAGTGTTTACGAACATAGGCTCGTGAACTCTATGTACAAACTGCTTGTTGATGGTGATATCCTTCCACCATCCACCAAGCAGTCCCTTCAGCTCCCGCCTTCTAGTTGGAGGCATATGTGGACTTGGGCTTGGGATAAACTACTTCATCCTAAGGTGGTTGTTCTTTGGTGGCAGATTCTTCATAGATGCCCTCGTGTCAATGTTCTTGTCCACAGATTCGATCCTCGAGTGTCAGCGCTTTGCCCGCTATGCAAGCAAAGGGATGAGACTATTGAGCAATGTTTCTTTTTGTGTGATCACCTCCAGCTGGTTTGGTCTTGGGTGTTTTCTCTTTTTGATGTCACATTGACAAGTTAGCAAGTGTTTGTTGGCTATTTATCTGGATACTTGGAATAAGCTACGAAGCCAAGTCTTTCACTTAGCATCAGGATGGTTGTTGTGGTCCATTTGGAAGCGAAGAAGATTGTATATTTTTAAAGGCTTGAATATTCCTATTGCTGCTGTCCTCCAGGAAGCTCGAGATAGAATTGCTAAGGCCTACCATTGTTCTTCGCTTGCTCCTGCCAGCCGATATTTGCTTGAGACTTATTTGGGGGTGTTGTCTTATGCATAAGCTAGTGGTTCTACTCAGTGGATCATGATTACCATCTGAGATTTTAATCCCTCCTGTGCAGTTGTATCTGTCTTTTGGCTTGGACTTTTAATAAAGTTTGACATCCTTAAAAAAAAAAATCCTTTTCAGGTGAGAGTATGTAACGTATTCCCTGAATTCCTAAGTGTGCTATATGGAAAGACATTTAAATAAGCATAATACCAATATCATTCTCTCAGCTTAATTCAAACTAAGCACTAATGGCATCAAAATAGTTTATTGCTCTTTTTCTATTGGGCTCTTCTCCTTCTTCACCAACTAGAACTTCAGATTAGATTCAGTGGAGTATCATGACATGGGATGCTAAGAATATGGCAATTGATAAGGATAGGAGGATAGGCGCTCGTGACGATGGCGCCTAGGGTTGCCGGCATTTTTCCTTGTAACTTGAGCATCCGACTGCTGATGATCTTAGTTCGCTGGAAGTCTTATTCTAGAGCTCTCCTCGTGAGTTTACACGTTAGGGGTCGGATTTGGGTCATCCGTTTCGATTTCGCCACTTATAGTAGGGATGGGGAAGATGTGATATTGGTCCAACATCCGCTGGGCGGCGCAACCACAAGTGGAGCTCTACCACCAGCTTTGGTGATAGCTATCCCTATATATTGTCACAAGCAAAAAATAGCAAACAATTCCGCTTTTAGTTCTTGCCTTCTATGGCTACTCCAAAGTTGGTTCTTAAAGAAAGGGATTTTCTCCCTTTGTAAGCATACCGTGGATTAAGGAGCCAGTTAATGGAATTTGCATCAAACAGTACATTCCAGCCCCAATGTAAGCCCTCTACCTCGCAAATGATAATGCTTAGAGTCATCCGACTAAGCATAAAAGTTTCATATCAAAGATTTTAGTGATCGCTTTGTAAGGATATATCTAGTGCATCTAGAAAGGCAAGGGTAGTAGCTACTTTACAAGTGTTGTCTCAAGGGAGCAAGTGCGATGAGTATTGCTCAGAATCTTGGACACATTGAAAGCCCGATTCAACTTCAAGAACAATCGTGATCCGCATGACATATATTTTACCACCGATCATTTAATGTAGTCTCGAAGCCTCGTATTCTATGGTTGAAGTGAATCATCAAGCTCATATTAAGTGTACGAGAACTTATCTTCCCGCGCCTTTGGCATTTTACCGGGTGGCTATTTAGATTTTCACGCCTTGCAGTTTGGTTATCTCGACTTTGAGACACCTTCAACTTCCTTCTCACCATCAAGTTGTTGGCAAAAACTTTGCTTTTATTATGTTTGAAAGTAGTGGATGCAAAGGATTCTTTCTCAGATCAAGAGGGATTGATCCACTTTTTGGTGGGGAATATATAATGCACCAAGATACTCTTCCGGCTTTACGACATGGTTCGCATTAAAGATGCCTTGGCCGGGTTCTCGCTATCTAATCTTCCCCGATCTAATGGCTCATCAATTTCTACTTCTGTAATTGCACCCGGACTTGGGGTTCATATCATATCTCACACCATCATAATGGGTCCAAGGATTTGTGTTTCTATACTAGTGGACAACCGACTTCCTTTACCGTATTGTATAGTTGTAAAGAGCTGGCCTGCATAAGAAGTTGGATCTTAAGCTCGAATGTATCTCGATAGCCCGCTTATTTCCTCGATAAGGAGGCTTTTACAGCTGGCCGAGGTAATCATGCATCCTGCATTTGTTCAATATTCTTCTCGTGTCTAACCTCCCATTGTTATTTCTTCATCTATTCACATCAACTCACGGGCTTTGCATTCCCACCTATGGAAGATGCTCTACATACGGGGCCCGATTAAAGTCGCCCTTAGCACCATCACCTGCAGCCATAGTTCCTACATTTCACGTTGTTGCTTCCCCGCTTCTCATGCTTCCGAGATTGTTATGGCCGATGATCCTAATCTTCGCACTCAAAGAATCTTGGCAATAGGTCAATTGGAAGAAGGTACGAGGAAGAAGTCCGTTATGTCATTCATGAGCCTATCCTACTCCTGCACTATTCAAGCAGTATGATAATTTGATGTCTCCGTTGATGATCATCTCGATGTCGCAGGATCCCTTTGATTGTAATGAGGCCATTAAACTCTCAAGGTGGCATTGCCAAGGAGTATGATTATATAATCGCGGTATGTGGGTGGTTTTGCCTAGTGGGCTATTTCGTCCTCTTGGTTTTGAGTCCCATGTCATAGGTCCCGTATGTATCTTGATTTTCCTTGATAATAGATTGTCATCCTTCAAAAAAAAAAGGGGCACGGGATGCTAAATATTTTGCTTTATATGTTTAAAAGGACTAGCAAGATAGAACACATGATTCTGATTCTTAAAGAAGTAATAACTACAACCAATATATTGTTTTTCATAATCGATGTAATCTTCTTCATAATCAACAACCTAGCATTCTCTAGTTGGTATCAGCTCAAAGGTATAATGGTTGGCTCTTTATGTTCTTGCTATTCTCTACTTATCTTGCATAATAATCCTGGATTCGGGCAAGTGATTTCCACCTTCCAGGCTCTCAAGAACCTTAAGACGTGGGTGTCTCTATAGCATTTATTTGTTAGATAGGCCAACATGTTTTTTGAAGGATCAAATTAACTTTCAATATTAATATGGAGTAAATACAAGAAGAGCGCATTGTGGAGTTCCCCCGCCCGAAAGCAAACGCCGAGAGGGAGGACCCAGATCGCGACGCGAAACCTAACTACTACCTAACAAACCCGCCACTGGGCTCACAATGAGGGAGGATCCTTTCCCCGATAGGCCGACTGAATTGGTCTTTCCGAGGGGACGCTTCGTAGGAAATGTGGTTAATTTGTAATTTCAACCGAGGGATCGGGAGTATCAGGTGGCATCTCTTCATTTCTCAACACCTTCATGTGTCGCCGCTTTATGAGCCATTTAAGCCGCCTTGCACAAATGGAAGGCCGATTTTGTGCCCGGACTTCACCCTGCATCGGGATACATTCCCAAAAGAACTTGACTACTTCGAGAGAGGTGTGAAGAGGCGCCGGGCCCACCGCCATGCAAGCTGAACCTCAGAAACATACGTTGTTCCAAACTCTCTGGCATACGCACCACACATTGGACACAAGTCACCGATCATCAATTTATCCCTCGCGGAACCCACGATTTCACCCTCGTGACCGCACGGTCACCAGCCAACAACACCTCGAAGCCTTTGGGGCTTAGATTGATTCCACACCCATCTCCGTGATTTTGCCCCAGCCATCTCCCTACGGCGATTTGAAGACTCAAATTACCGAGGGGAGGGGCGTACCCTCGACCATGGTGGTGAAGCCCATAGCAGATTTCACGAATTTGAGGGGTCAACCTTTAGTGACACCGCCATACTCTACTTCCATCCGCGGCGAGAGTTCAAAGGGCGAGTATTAGCCACTTGCACCCGTGATAGCACAACTTCGCTCCACGCGATATTTCCACCTACACGAATCTTGATCTAATCGGCCTTCCTCACACTTCCCCGCACGGTTACTTCGACGCGAGTGAAATCTTCCGGATCTTGCTTTCCAAAGACGAGGATGATGGTTTTTCATAAACATGTGTTGACTATAAACGCGACTTCACTACCGTGGATCCCTACCGGGCCATGGAAAGTCCCTCTTCCACCAATTGCGCCTACGCAATCCTACCGTATCGTTCTTCCCAAATAAATACCACGAAATGTCGATGTCGAATGGGATATCCAAGAGCCTAGAGCATGTCCCGGTGGTCGATTTGCCAAGGTAATTGGGGACAAACCGCTGAAGGCATTACCGACTACTACGCTGCCGAAGACTTCATTCAATTCATTAGGCGTTCTCGAGTAGCAACGAGAAGGTATCCGGCCTTTCATTTAACAAATTCCTTTCATCACTCGTAAGAAAAAGAAAGGAATCACTCCACGCATCGACTAATTAATCCGCTAGACCCATCTCGCCATTTTAACCTCTTTATAACTCCCCGGGCCCATCACGAGGTCGCGAATCGCGAGAGGGCTTCTCGCGAACAATGGTGAAAAGGTAGGGCGCCAAAGCGACATCCCCTTCGGGCTAACTCCACGTCCAACATAAAGACGGCGGATGACTCCGGGCCGCGGACATAGAACTGCGGCTCGCGGCATATTAAGAATTTCCCGAGCTACTGTGAAAGCTCTGCACCACACCCAAAGGCCAACATCATCCCTTCCAGTACCTAAATCTAACACTATCGTAGGTTTTTGCAAAAACGAAGCCTAAATACACTATCTCACGCCTCGCTCGCTACCAATGAATGCCCTCGAATGTCGCCGCTAGTTATTAAGAATGTGTTCAATCTCGAGGAAGCTGCATGCATGGGGACGGCAACCTTCTCGTGAATAACTCTGAAGTCCGGGAGTGACAGGTTCGTAATTATCTTGTATAATCGTCAATAAAAGCCGACCTGATGCCAATCGAAATGGTGGATGGCTCCTTCCACCTTCAAATCAACGAAATGTATCTAATATTGAGTCTCAGAATCTAGCGCTTCTCGCCCGAGCGATCTCGATGTCCGGGTGAACACCGACTAACGCACTCCCCAATACTCTTGAAGAACTCCACCTGGAATGCCATCTAAAACTGTGGCATTTGCGAGGGGCTAAGGCATAAGCTTCCTTAAGGTCCCCGCTTAGAGTGGAAGCTTCTCCTATCCGCCGATATCTTTACATGATACCTTATCGGCCATTAACTTCCTCCATAACCCTGTTGATATCTCTTTCCTCGAAATGTACAAATGGCCGGAAAGCCTGCTTAATATCAACAGCACGCGTAACCCCGGCCCCTCAAAAGTAATACCTAAAGACGCATTGAGGTCAAAAGATATTTCTTCCGACGAAAGCAAATCAAGAACATCCAAGAGTTGGTGTCCCTTCCCAGAGCCACGTTGACTTCGCCACCCTTTGCCTCATTGGTGGCCCCTTTGACTCGCTACTACAATGACAAGCGTGATCTCATTCTCCCGACACCATCGTGACGGGCCGAGATCCGAGGGTTTCCGGTACCACTCGTGACAAAGCCCTAACGCCAATGCTCTTGCCGTACTCTCGACTTCCCCATGACTTGGCAATGCCTTGACCGTTCGTATCTTCACCATTTCGACAGACGAAAGGTGCGAACTGATTCGTCGACATCCCTAAGAAATCGTAGCCTCCTTCAAATAATCCTGTTTAATCTTGAACACTGCGGCGCGACCGACTGGACCGTACACGGACTCCACTAAATCAATCGAGGAAAATGGTCGAGAATCACGGTGGACAAAATGTTCTCCCCGCTTTGAGCAATGGTGGCGTCCGATGCCACATAGCATCTATCATGCCGGTGCATACGTCAGCCTTCGCCCACCGACATAATTCACGAAATGTGGAGCCCTACCATCAGCCAAACGCAGTGGAGTCTAATCACTTTTAGCCATATCACCCCGGCCAAAACCGCGACCACATTTGCTCCTCCGGGCCACACCTATTATGAATAGTCTCAAACTATGTTGAAATCTCCCAACAACAAAATTCGTAGCCACCCTTCGCCCCGTGAGAGTTTACCCTCGTGGCCTTAGAGATGCCCATTAACGCCTACCGCGACTCGATAACGACCCATCCATTCCCAAATGGCTTGGTGAAGGGTGAAAGTCACCGCATTACGCATCTTCCACGCAATTTTGGCGCATTCCACCATTTGAAGCTCCACAAGGTGGTAACAATCTGAAGTGACATGGGCCAAACATGTCCGCTAGCTAAGTTCCGGGTGTCACCCCTTTGTGACACTTATATTCTTAGATGCACAAGACCGGATTCATCTCCGGAACGTCACCAAGCATTCTCGCTCTCTTACCAGCCGCATTGCCGAACCCCCACCGGGACATTCCAACTCAAAAATCTTCTTATCCATAAACACTACCGGCGGAGGGATTCTCCTACGCTTCCACTCGTCATACGCAATAAGGCTTTTATCATGATCCGAGTTAAATGGTGCAAGAGCTTGTGCTTGACATTCCGCGTGGAGGAGTGACATCGCTGGCAAATCACTTCTTCGCCCATGAATCCAACCCGCACCTTGTCTAGTGCCATCCCTCCTAAGAGCCTTAGATGGATGTCAGATCAGATTCCTCTCGACGGGCCGCGACTCCGCATCATACGCCGCCCGAGTCCGCGGTTACCGGGCTACGCTTCCACCAACCCCTAAGCCAATGTGAAGTAAACTGGCCACTCACCTCGGGGTCACCGTTGGTTTCTCACTGCCTTCATCGGAATCGGCCACGCAAGACGCTTGGATCAGACTAGACTCGTGGTGGGTTTACCCTAGTCAACCCACCACCATCTCGAAGTCCTCGCCAAAGGCGACTCTCCACTGCATAGTCCAGGCTGGACTCAGACGTTGGCCCCGTGGAACTCCCTAGATCATCCTCGCGGAACCCCCCGGCGCTGGAGTTTCGCCAGCATCAGCAGCCCGCTGGGCGACTCGAGGCCTGAAACATGTAATCGGTCTCTTGACAATTTAATGTGAGGGGGGGACCGAAGTACCACCACCGCCTCCCCGACACCCAGTGAGGCAATGGACCTCTAGCAACACAAATCTTGGGCCAACTATGGAGAGTGATATTTACCCCGGTGCCTGGCAACAAGGATCATGGAACTCGGCAGGAGCATATCTCTGGGCTTTAAGATCCGTCACCCTAAACCAGCAATCTTCAAGGTCACAGAGATCGGAAAGCACTCACACCGTGTGTAGTGGCCGGAGAATCGATAATTTCTGACATATCAATAACCTCTCAAGCACATCCTCTCAAAGAATAGATGTTTGGTCTCCTCGGACGACCCTGTGACATTCCGAGAAGGGTCTTGAGCAAGCCCCGCATGTACCTTACTGAACATCACCTCGAAATGGTACAGATTTCTGTAATGAGGACTTTTGGAAATGCAATTTACCCTCCACGATAGGCATGGCTCGTTTATCACAGAGGGGATGTTAATATGGGCCTTACAATACCAGCTAATGGAAGTGCAGATTTAGATGGTAATGCAGCAGAAGCTCAAATACCGGGCCTCCACTGCGCCTCGTTTCAACGATTATCTACAGCATTGGCGCTTCAATGCAATGGACCACTAGTAGAGTAGTGCCCATATACAGCTGGGACCTCACCGTCCCAGCCTAACTACTTCCACTCATTATGGCTTCGCCTCTCTTTCAGAAACTGCTATTTCTGCAATCCCTTGAGCAGCCGGGCCTTCCACAATATGGGCGTAGGAACCTTGAGGTGCGAGCTCACACAGCAGTGCTCGCCCGCATATTCCACCATTGACCGCGACTTCACCGCGATACCGACGAAGATAGCGTGAATCACGGCAACCTCAGACGCTTGTTTCGCAAAGGCATTCGACAGCATCCCCTAATGTAAGCTATGGGACATTATGCGTACCGAGACCCCATTCGCACGCGAGGAGAAGCCGTAATGAGGCATGCTCAGTCAGATACCAAGAAGATGTACCGGTGGACTAAAGAGTATCGAGGCCGTGGTTGCCCCTCTCCCCTACACCTTTGGCCTCAGACATTGATCGCTTGAAGCGATTGGTTTCTCCGAAAGCATGGAGGTATGCCATTGGCTACCTGCATCACACAATCCGGCGAATTCCCACAGCCGAATGGCGTTAACCTCATGGCCTATACCCGTGAGGACATGCAACGTACACCGATGCTCTTGACACTTTGCCAATTCACTGCATGCAAGTTAACTTTGGCTAAACCAGGGTGTCGCTAGTTGCATCATCCCGTACCAAGCGGGCTTCCTACATTCACTTACTCGTGGGGCAAGAGGTAGAGGTGGCTCCACTCACAAGTACTTCGGATTGAGTTCTCAACTACCACCCATTGGGATGCTATAAGGCTGCGGGTCATCGCTGGCTGGCAGCACTATATGCCATGCAAGTAACAATGCCTAATAAGGTAGAAGCTGTATGCCCCAAATACCAAATATTATTTGTTTCCCGCCTTGGTTGAGTCGGTCTTTTGTATGTAAGCTTTGGGTTCAAGATATCCCTCAACACCGAATGACTCCTCGGAAAGCAGTGCGTGGGCGCCTTCTTGGCACGGCCCCGTAAGTCCATAGCCTGCACTGCATCCTACCTGTGGAGATGTGATTTCTACCCTTCAATCCGGGCCGCATTGGAACGCCATATCGCTTTACTTCCAAAAGCAGGTCGCTATGTATTATCGATACACGCTAAGTTCCGGGCTTTGCTTTGGCTATGAATGGGTCCCTAATCAAAACTCACTGGAAAGATGCTGTGCTCTCAGCGGTTCTCACGCCGGTAAAAGTGCAAACGTGATGTGTCCAGTCGTGATTGTGTTGTTATTCTAGGCACTTAAACTATAATTTGATGCTGCTCTCCTTCCGCAGTCGGGATGAGTTCTGACATTACGTTGCTCGGTATCACTATCGAAAGAAGTCAATCCTAGGCTCACAAGAGGCCTACACTAAAGATTCTGTACACCCAGCCTTACCCATGAAGAAACGGAGTTTAGGCTTCCATTCGTGACGCACACCGGTGATTGAAATGTATGCTGGGCCTCGTAGCTACCTGAGCAAAGGCTTTGCCAGTTGGTTGCCAATGCGGCGCTACTGAGATGAAATGTCATGCCCTCCGCGACCTGCTCAAAGATTTCCGTCTATGTATCCCAGAGCTTATATGTTCGACATTGCGCCCCGCCAGCCAAGGCATCAGGCTTATTACAATGGCCAAGCAATTTGCTGGGTCATACCTGTGATGCGTCATGGATGCATGGACGCTTTGTGTCCCAATGATCTGCATTGAACTCCGTCTCTATGCAATTGTATAGTTGTTGCTTATTATCGCTTGCTGCCTTTTCCTTCGAAAGTCTCTGGGCTGGCTCTTTAATCCCCGCCAAGAATATGCCTGCCGCTTCCTTTTTGTTTGTATCCCATAGGCCAATTGGTCTCCGTGGACGCTTAAAACCTATTCTACTCTATTCTATTCCATACGTCGCCATAAAACATGAGGAGAGGTGTTAGTTTCACAATGGCCCCAATTCATATGACTTTTAGGTCATCTCTCGCCTCATTCTCATCAATGTTATTAGGGCTATTTGAAGTGAGTACACTTTCAAGATCAACCCTTTCCTCGTAGCTTTTAAATGTAGTTTCAATCAAACCTTTATTCATGCCCCTTTGGTATATTGTCATTTGAGTATCATAATTCTATTAATGGTTCCGAAACAACATTATTGTAGACTGGTCATGTGGGTGCCGTGGATGGGTTCCAAGAAGACTTTCTAACTGTTTAACCGATCGCCAAGCCGATAATTTATTCATATATATTTGCTATTGTAACAACATAGAATCATAGAACTCCTACACAAGATAATAGAACACCGGACTAAAGAAACTTTTATTCATACAATTGATATGGCAGCACTTACTAACCACCCAACGGGATTCATCGGTTACAAGAAAAACACAAGTGCTATGGCGTGACTTAAAACTCGTGATCCGGGCTTATTGGCCCTCCAGTTAATCCCCATCACCCAAATAGCCACGCATCGAAAAGCAATTGCAAATCGGCCGCTTATCAAATTCTTTCTACTTATTACTCCCTCATACCTGATGAATTACGATGTGCCACCTCCAATTCTGAATCCAGGAATTGTCATTCCAATGAAGTAAAATCTTCTTGCCATCTGAAAGCCTGCTTGTGGAGATATCTCTAACTCCAAGTTTAGGTTCCCATTTATAAGAGATCTCCACTTAATTTTAGTTTTTCTTAGCAAAGTGTTGCCTTTATATCAAAAATAGCTCCTTGCCTTTAATTAGGGATTACATGACTTATCATATGGGTCATGGGCTGCTCCTCAATCCAATAATCATCCCAATGATAGTGTCTCTCGGATCCCTTCCATGAATATCAATGGTTTTATAACTGTGTTAAACGCTTCCTGATTTTGATTGTTATAGCTCACCCCTTTATATTATTAGGTGACTGATGTGGAGTTCAGAGTCGAAATGCAAATATCGCCCAAATGTATTTATCTCAAAGACTACCAGAAGTTAAACTATCCGACCTTTGGTGGAAATGGCATTGGCAAATGTGGCAAGGTGCCTCAAGATGTTAGAAGCCAAATCCTGGGAAATGAAGAAGCTTCATCTGCCCCTCCATCTGTAAATGCAGAGGAGGTTCCAAATGCTAAATAGTCTAGAGTGGAAGGAGCTCCACAAACTAGCATGCAAGGAACACTTAAGCATACCAAATTGGACAAGGCTAATGCTAGTTGGAGAAAAGCAAGAATAAAGGCAGCTAGAGTGGAAATCAGAAGATACATTATTGAATGCAATTTAGCATTCAATATTTTTAGGATTCCACAATGGGGGAGAATGGTATATGCCATTGCCATGATTGGTGGACCTTACAAAGGATTGAGCTATCAATCCATGAGAATGAGAGAATTGAATTATGAGATCCAAGACATTAACAAGCAGCTTCTTCCACTAAAAGGGCCCGGGGGATTCACCTCTATTATAGGTATATATGCCATGTGCGTTCCTTAGGTTGCCAAACCCACATTGTATAATGCATACCCATACGAAAAAACCTCAGATAATGCATCACATTATTCGGTGAAAAAGAATGCAAAATTTGTCATATAATTACTTGCCCAAAACATCTCTTTACTCACAACCCCCTTCCATAATGTGAGCATGATATCTCTATCACTAATATGTGCTACACGATAGATTTGTGGTTTTGTCATCCCATGGGCATGTTCATAGAGATTCATCCCACCATTCAACCACAAAAAATAGAAGGCTGTGATAATGCCACCTCTAGTGCATGGATGGCCATGATGGGCATACATGGGCATGCATGGGGGCATGCACCACATCCCCTAATCGCTGGATCTAAAGGGGAGGATAAATCTTAGCCCTTGATTTTTTATGAGGAAGGTGCAAGGAAGATGCTAAAAGGTGCATTTGCAGGTAGTGATCTTAACCAAGTTAGATCAAAAGTCAGGGTAAATCCTAGCCATTAACTTTTAATATTAAATTGGGTTTTTATTTCCTTTTAAAGGAGGTGAGGTATCACCCCCACACAAAAAGGAAGTGAGGTGGCAAAGCATTTTATGAGTAGACTCTAGGAAGCTTCCCTTCCGCTTAATCGGCTTCCAAAGGCACGCAGCCTTGCGAGAGGGCTCCGCGTAGGTGGGACCCACGCCATTGAATTCCTCTCGCTGAGAGCTTCCAAAGGAGTAGTGCTTTGCCAATTATTTTGTCGCTACTGAGCCAACATGATCAAATACTAAGAATCTTCTTTGGAATCTTGAGTTTCATGGAATCTATGGTAAGTTGAGGGAATCTTAGGAGAATCTTTATAGGATCTTTTAAAGATCCTATGGAGTATCATGATAATCTATGGGAACTTCAATAGAGCATCTTTGAGAAATGTAAATGTAATCCAGGGAATCTTGATAAACTTTTTAAGAACCTTAGAGGAATCTGATGTAATCTTCTCGATTCTAGGGGAATCTTCATAGAAACTATGGGAACTAGAGGAATCTCAAGAGAATCTATAGGAATCCTCGCCATCTTTGGGAATCTAGGAGTATTCCCAAAATCTTTGAGAATTTAGTAATCTTCATGGAATCTTGGAGAATCTAAGAGAATGTTGGAGAATCTAGACTTAATCTTCGAGGCATTCTTTTGGAATCTAGGAGGAATCTTAGAGAATTCAAGGAGTCTCAAACAAACCTTTGGAACATAGAGAATATAAAAGAATCTTCATGAAATCTTAAGCATCTATGGGAATATAGATGGAATCTTGGAGAATTTTGGGGAAAGCCTTTACAGATCTTAAGAATCTAGGGAATCTTTGTAGAACTTTAAGGAATCTAAGAGAATCTTGGGAATCTGTGGATAATCTAAGCTAATTCTCAAGAGAAGCCGGGGAATCTTCTTTAAATTGTTTGAGAATCTAAAGGAATTCCCATGGAATCTTAGAGAATCTAAGTGAGAATTTTCTATGAATCTGGGGGACCCAGTAGGAATCATAGATAATCTTTTGGGAACCTAGGGAAATCTTTATAGATCTTCGAGAATCTAGAGGGAATCCAGTAATCTTAGTGGATCAGGGGAATCTTTATAGAATCTTGGAAAAACCTAAGAGAATCTACATAAGGAAAATTTGAAAATCTAGAGGAATCTTGGGAGGGACGACAATTCAGGGAATCTCAAAAATCCAAGTAAACTTTTGTAATCAAGGCCATCTTTGGTGCCCTAAACTTAACAATTTCTTTTGTTATTTTATATACATATAATATATATTATCATAGTCATATCATATTATCACGTAATCCCCAATGTGAAGCCTTCAAGAAAAATGATCAATTCCCTTACAAAGATGAATACTTAATTGAACACCGGCGCCACCACACTCCCTCGTATCCTCAGATGTCATTCAAACTATAAAAACCTTTATATTTTTCTTATGTATACCTGTGACGAGAGGCAATAAAAACCCATTTGGTGCACTCACATGTTTCATACCCCATAATCTAGGGTGAACCTCGAGTAAAAGTGCTGGAAGTGGAGGCCATGGATGTGCCATCATATTTTATGGTTGGAGGACTGTGACTCCACTCTATATATTATCGACATCATGATCTCTTCAGGGTGGTACTATTTTCCATAAAGCCATTGATGTCTCAAATTTACAGGACAAAAGTATCCGGGTCAGTTCTGATCCCCTTAGCAATTTAGTCCTAGCTTCCAAAGGGCAACTTCCTCTTCAATCCATCATCAACAAATTATCCGCCTAATGGCATCTTTAAAAGGAGTAGAACCCCACCGGTCCCTACTCTATCAAGCCCTCAGTTGTAATTCATACCTTTGCTTCGTGGTGTGTGATAACGCTTCATCGAAAGCAACTTCCAAATTGAAGGAGTTTTGCTTCAAGATAGAAACCTCCTATCCACCCAAAGTAACACCACACCGATGTTTCCAAATCACCCGTAATGCCGTTCACTGTAAGGCTTGCACAATAACATCTATCCGATACCAAACTAATCCGCCAGACCAATTAATGCACCATGAGTTCTGCAAGGAAGTCCACCTGCACTTCGGGCGTAAGAAGAGGTGCTCAGATTCTATGACTAAACAACCTAGAGGACATCCGCCATCCCCTATGATTCCCTTTTTGAACAAATCCTTTCTTTGTAATCAGTCCCCCTTGAAGAGTCAGCCCATCCTAAGAACTCCAATCTTTCCGAACAGAGATTTCCAAGAGTAAGCTAAAACAGCTTTTAGCTACTTTGATTACTCACCCTAAAGTTTTTCTGCACATTTAATATATAAATATAACCTTACCTCACAAAAAAAACCTGTACCCAATCCTAGCTTTAGACAAAAGCCCAACTAGGATCCACGTCTGCACAAGTCAATCCTTATACAGCATGATCAACCCATACAAAGTCTAGGTAGTCTTAGATGGTACTCAAATTCCTTAGCTTCTTTAATAAACCATGAAATTTTGACTATAATATATAATAAAAACATGCATAACTTTAGATAAACATTTTCTTTCCAATTCCAATATCCTAAGGAAGCATATAAAGTCAATGTATTTGATTTATATCAAAGTTAAGAACGAGATGACGAACCATATTATGGAATATTTATAAGCCAATACTCAGTACCTATTTTCACATGTCTTTTAGATTGAACTTAGATCATAGTTTTTATTCTATTCACTATATTCTTCTTCTTCAAATAAAGCATTAGAAAACACCCTTCCAAATACAATTAAAACATGTATAATGGACCTGCATGAAATATAGCTTATATGACATAAATACAAATGAGATATCATAGTATGGCAGGACGACATGCATGCTATTTCTACACGCAAATACATCGCTAATCCATTTTCATTAAAACGCGTTGTGATGTGTAACCATATCGTAGTATTTATCATATCCAGTCATACTGAATCAGTGTAAATTAGTCTCTTACATGGTAATAACAGTAAGCATATCCATATATTTAAGGCCCAAAATATGTGAGTACCTATCTTAGCATGTTTTACAAGTATTCCCTTCAACTCACTATTCTCAAGTAGAAATATGTTTATCATGTATTGTTTTCCAAAAACAGGAACAGGGAAAGATCTCACCGCATATTAAATGCTTTAGAGCTCAAGCAATAGTTTATAACTGAAAAACCAAGTGAAGAATAGATCACAGTGTATGTGCTTGTTTCTTGTTGTTGTAGTTCTGTCCACCATTGTTGTTGTTAAACTGCATTCGCCTACAGTGCGTTGAACTCCTTCTACCAGCTAAACACCAACTTCATATGCAAAAAAGTGACAAAGGAAGGAGAGTACTCGTACCTGCAGCCAATCATCAAAACATTAGCAGGAAACTGGTAATGATTGAAGGGCCAAAAGGTACATGTGGTAACTCTCAGTTTATCACATTTCACCCTTTGTGACCCTTTTGCAAATCAACAGTACTTAGCATATAGAACAGGAGAAATATAATCCAAATTTGGAAATAAGATGAGCATATTCAATGTGCTGTTAAGTTTAATGTTGGAAATCAGTTACCAAACACTTGTGAATGAAATAAGCTCAGAGTAGTCATAACTAGTATTGCATTCCCTATATTTTATTTGTAATAAAAATGTTACCTGATCGTTACTGCTCCAAAGCCTTCAAAGCACATAGTTTTATGCCTTTGGTTACGAGGAACTTGTTGCTTGGCCATGAAGTTGCTTTCGCGAATCATCAGCCCAACTTTTTCTTGCACCACATGAGCTTTTCTTCCATACCATGCATTCTGCCCCACAAGTCAATCTATATAGCTCCTTTTTTAACCATTCCTTATCCTGCTCCATCGTGTGCATAATAGCTATCTAAGCCTTCTAGAAAACAGGAAATGTTGCTTTACAGATCAAATGCATATTAGCAGATGAATCGTTTGTTTATAGTGCGCTTGCATTCCAAGCGCTTGCCTTTTCAGAAATAATTGCGGCATGGCTTTTGCAACAACCCACGGTTTCCAAACCCTAAACAAAAACATTCTTTGGGCTATTCGTTGGTACACATATGCCTAAACTTTAAGGCATCCGAAGGAATTTAATAGAATAGAGGCCATGCTTTTGTATCGGGTTCAAAATTCAAGACTTACATAAATGCATATGTAACCCACCAATCCAAGATAATGAGAAATGGCAACTAGGCATGCATGCATTAATTGCATGACTTTGTAGAATAAAGGAGGTCTTAATGGCAAAATCTTCCCTATCATAAATAAAATATTACTTTATCTTAAAGGGTACAAGTTAAATAAATAGAGTAGAGCATATGCCTTGTCTTACATTTTATTCGACTCCCTTAGGTAGCAAACCCATTACCTCATGCTTCAAAGCCCATTGTATTTATGTCTGCTTCAAAGGTCATCATAACCAGAGGTCATTTCAGATGCATGCTATTTGTATAAACAAGTGCCCAAATTAAAGATAATGTAAAATCATTTGTGAAGCCATTCAAATTTCAACTACAGCCATAAATGAGCTCTTCATATTGCTAGAGTAAAGGTTTGATCTATTAAAGGAAGCATTAACTCACATATGTCCTTCAATATTTCAAAGAAAAAAATCCTACCACCTCCCGAAGGAAATGTTAATACCTCTAGTTTAATCTGTAATTATAGGGAGGGTAGACCCCTACTATTACAGTTGAGGTCATACCACTCCCTTTAGCACAATGCCTACCCAATCAAAATCTTCAAAAATATAAACACGTTACCTTTCATGAGTCAGTGCTTGAAATCCCTTCCATATTAAACTTGGTTCCTGCAGAGTTATTTGTATTTGATTCCACTATATAATGGAATTTATCTGGCCGAGTGGCATAGAAAGGATAGCTCCTTTATTTTTTCAGAACACTGTTCTATTTTCATCATATAAGCCATAGCACAAGTGAAGCCATAAAATGCATATACACTGTTTGATGCAACATATTAGAGTTTGCATGGGTTTTTGATATTACCATCAGCATATCCAAGGGCAATGCGTTCCTTGTTCCATGTTCCATGTAGGCATAATCATTTTAAACTCCTCATCATCAGAAAATTCTCTATGATCCTGTTCATAAACCGCATCAGATTTATTTAGTAATAATCAGTCTCAAAGTAAGTATTATTCACACCTAAATTCCCAATTTTACTAAAGGAACAGAGCATCACTCAGTAAAACTAGTGAGTTCAAGTATCAAGAAAACCCAGCCAATCCTAGCTTTAGACAAAAGCCCAACTAGGGATCCACGCCTGCACAAGTCAATCCTTATACAGCATGATCACCCATGCAAAAGTCTAGGTAGTCTTAGATGGTACTCAAATTCCTAGCTCTTTAATAAAACCATGAAATTTTGACTATAATATATATAATAAAACATGCATAACTTCTTAGATAAACATTTCTTTCCACCTAATATCCTAAGGAAGCATGTGTCAATGTATTTTGATTTATATCAAAGTTAAGAACTAGATGATAACCATATTATGGAATATTTATAAGCCAATACTAGTACCTATTTTCACATTGTCTTCTAGATTGAACTTAGATCGAAGGGTTTTATTCTATTCACTATAATTCTTCTTCTTCAAATAAAGCATTAGAAAACACCCTTCCAAATACAATTAAAACATGTATAATGGACCTGCATGAAATATAGCTTATATGACATAAATACAAATGAGATATCATAGTATGGCAGATCTACATGCATGCATGCTATTTTACACAGCAAATACACGTTAACCATTTTCATTAAAACGTTGTGACAAAATTCATATCGTAGTATTTATCATATCCAGTCATACTGAATCAGTGTAAATTAGTCTCTTACATGGTAATAACAGTAAGCATATCCATATATTTAAGGCCCAAAATATGTGAGTACCTAACTTAGCATGTTTTACAAGTATTCCCTTCAACTCACTATTCTCAAGTAGAAATATGTTTATCATGTATTGTTTTCCAAAAACAGGAACAGGGAAAGATCTCACCGCATATTAAATGCTTTAGAGCTCAAGCAATAGTTTATAACTGAAAAACCAAGTGAAGAATAGATCACAGTGTATGTGCTTGTTTCTTGTTGTTGTAGTTCTGTCCACCATTGTTGTTGTTAAACTGCATTCGCCTACAGTGCGTTGAACTCCTTCTACCAGCTAAACACCAACTTCATATGCAAAAAAGTGACAAAGGAAGGAGAGTACTCGTACCTGCAGCCAATCATCAAAACATTAGCAGGAAACTGGTAATGATTGAAGGGCCAAAAGGTACATGTAGTAACTCTCAGTTTATCACATTTCACCCTTTGTGACCCTTTTGCAAATCATCAGTACTTAGCATATAGAACAGGAGAAATATAATCCAAATTTGGAAATAAGATGAACATATTCAATGTGCTGTTAAGTTTAATGCTGGAAATCAGTTACCAAACACTTGTGAATGAAATAAGCTCAGAGTAACCCTGTTATAATCGAATATAATCTCTGCTTGCTATGCCAGTCATAACTAGTATTGCATTCCCTATATTTTATTTGTAATAAAAATGTTACCTGATCGTTACTGCTCCAAAGCCTTCAAAGCACATAGTTTTATGCCTTTGGTTACGAGGAACTTGTTGCTTGGCCATGAAGTTGCTGCGAGAATCATCGTCCAACTTTTTCTTGCACCACATGAGCTTTTCTTCCATACCATGCATTCTGCCCCACAAGTCAATCTATATAGCTCCTTTTTTAACCATTCCTTATCCTGCTCCATCGTGTGCATAATAGCTATCTAAGCCTTCTAGAAAACAGGAAATGTTGCTTTACAGATCAAATGCATATTAGCAGATGAATCATTTGTTTATAGTGCGCTTGCATTCCAAGCGCTTGCCTTTTCAGAAATAATTGCGGCATGGCTTTTGCAACAAGCCACGGTTTCCAAACCCTAAACAAAAACATTCTTTGGGCTATTCGTTGGTACACATATGCCTAAACTTTAAGGCATCCGAAGGAATTTAATAGAATAGAGGCCATGCTTTTGTATCGGGTTCAAAATTCAAGACTTACATAAATGCATATGTAACCCACCAATCCAAGATAATGAGAAATGGCAACTAGGCATGCATGCATTAATTGCATGACTTTGTAGAATAAAGGAGGTCTTAATGGCAAAATCTTCCCTATCATAAATAAAATATTACTTTATCTTAAAGGGTACAAGTTAAATAAATAGAGTAGAGCATCAGCATATGCCTTGTCTTACATTTTATTCGACTCCCTTAGGTAGCAAACCCATTACCTCATGCTTCAAAGCCCATTGTATTTATGTCTGCTTCAAAGGTCATCATAACCAGAGGTCATTTCAGATGCATGCTATTTGTATAAACAAGTGCCCAAATTAAAGATAATGTAAAATCATTTGTGAAGCCATTCAAATTTCAACTGCAGCCATAAATGAGCTCTTCATATTGCTAGAGTAAAGGTTTGATCTATTAAAGGAAGCATTAACTCACCTATGTCCTTCAATATTTCAAAGAAAAAAAATCCTACCACCTCCCGAAGGAAATGTTAAGACCTCTAGTTTAATCTGTAATTATAGGGAGGGTAGACCCCTACTATTACAGTTGAGGTCATACCACTCCCTTTAGCACAATGCCTACCCAATCAAAATCTTCAAAAATATAAACACGTTACCTTTCTTGAGTCAGTGCTTGAAATCCCTTCCATATTAAACTTGGTTCCTGCAGAGTTATTTGTATTTGATTCCACTATATAATGGAATTTATCTGGCCGAGTGGCATAGAAAGGATAGCTCCTTAATTTTTTCAGAACACTGTTCTATTTTCATCATATAAGCCATAGCACAAGTGAAGCCATAAAATGCATATACACTGTTTGATGCAACATATTAGAGTTTGCATGGGTTTTTTATATTACCATCAGCATATCCAAGGGCAATGCGTTCCATGTTCCATGTTCCATGTAGGCATAATCATTTTAAACTCCTCATCATCAGAAAATTCTCTATGATCCTGTTCATAACCCGCATCAGATTTATTTAGTAATAATCAGTCTCAAAGTAAGTATTATTCACACCTAGAATTCCCAATTTACTAAAGGAAAAGAGCATCACCAGTAAAACTAGTGAGTTCAAGTATCAAGAAAAAAACCCAGCCAATCCTAGCTTTAGACAAAAGCCCAACTAGGATCCACGTCTGCACAAGTCAATCCTTATACAGCATGATCAACCCATACAAAGTCTAGGTAGTCTTAGATGGTACTCAAATTCCTTAGCTTCTTTAATAAACCATGAAATTTTGACTATAATATATAATAAAAACATGCATAACTTTAGATAAACATTTTCTTTCCAATCTAATATCCTATGAAGCAAAGCTCAATGTATTTACTTTATATCAAAAGTTAAGAACGAGATGACGAACCATATTATGGAATATTTATAAGCCAATACTCAGTACCTATTTTCACATGTCTTCTTAGATTGAACTTAGATCATAGTTTTTATTCTATTCACTATATTCTTCTTCTTCAAATAAAGCATTAGAAAACACCCTTCCAAATACAATTAAAACATGTATAATGGACCTGCATGAAATATAGCTTATATGACATAAATACAAATGAGATATCACAGTATGGCAGATCTACATGCATGCATGCTATTTTACACAGCAAATACACGTTAACCATTTTCATTAAAACGTTGTGACAAAATTCATATCATAGTATTTATCATATCCAGTCATACTGAATCAGTGTAAATTAGTCTCTTACATGGTAATAACAGTAAGCATATCCATATATTTAAGGCCCAAAATATGTGAGTACCTAACTTAGCATGTTTCTACAAGCATTCCTTCAACTCACTATTCTCAAGTAGAAATATGTTTATCATGTATTGTTTTCCAAAAACAGGAACAGGGAAAGATCTCACCGCATATTAAATGCTTTAGAGCTCAAGCAATAGTTTATAACTGAAAAACCAAGTGAAGAATAGATCATGCAAGCGTATGTGCTTTGTTTCTTGTTGTTGTGCCCCTGTCCACCATTGTTGTTGTTAAACTGCATCTCTACCACAGTGCGTTGAACTCCCTTCTACCAGCTAAACACCAACTTCATATGCAAAAAGTGACAGTTGAAGAGATAATTGCATTCGCAGCCAATCATCAAAACATTAGCAGGAAACCTGGTAATGATTGAAGGCCAAAAGGTACATGTGGTAACTCTCAGTTTATCATTTCACCCTTTGTGACCCTTTGCAAATCAACAGTACTTAGCATATATATAGAACAGGAGAAATATAATCCAAATTTAGAAATAAGATGAACATATTCAATGTGCTGTGTTAAGTTTCTAATGCCAGGAAATCAGTTACCAAACACTTGTGAAGGAAAGGCTCGTATAACTCTGTTATAATCGAATAGTGCTAATCCCCGCTTGCTATGCCAGTCATAACTAGTATTGCATCTCTGGCATTTTATTTGTAATAAAAATGTTACCTGATCGTTACTGCTCCAAAGCCTTCAAAGCACATAGTTTTATGCCTTTGGTTACGAGGAACTTGTTGCTTGGCCATGAAGTTGCTGCGAGAATCATCGTCCAACTTTTTCTTGCACCACATGAGCTTTTCTTCCATACCATGCATTCTGCCCCACAAGTCAATCTATATAGCTCCTTTTTTAACCATTCCTTATCCTGCTCCATCGTGTGCATAATATCTATCTAAGCCTTCTAGAAAACAGGAAATGTTGCTTTACAGATCAAATGCATATTAGCAGATGAATCATTTGTTTATAGTGCGCTTGCATTCCAAGCGCTTGCCTTTTCAGAAATAATTGCGGCATGGCTTTTGCAACTAGCCACCGTTTCCAAACCCTAAACAAAAACATTCTTTGGGCTATTCGTTTTGGTACATATACACACAAACTTTAAGGCATCCGAAGATTTAATAGAATAGAGGCCATGCTTTATATCGGGTTCAAAAATTCCGGGTACATAAATGCATATGTAACCCACCAATCCAAGATAATGAAATGGCAACTAGGCATGCATGCATTAATTGCATGACTTTATGTAGAACAAAAGGAGGTCTTAATGGCAAATCTTCCTATCATAAATAAAATATTACTTTATCTTAAAGGGTACAAGTTAAATAAATAGAGTAGAGCATATGCCTTGTCTTACATTTTATTCGACTCCCTTAGGTCCCAAACCCATTACGTCATGCTTCAAAGCCCATTGTATTTATGTCTGCTTCAAAGGTCATCATAACCAGAGGTCATTTCAGATGCATGCTATTTGTATAAGCAAAGTGCCCAAATTAAAGATAATGTAAAATCATTTGTGAAGCCATTCAAATTTCAACTACAGCCATAAATGAGCTCTTCATATTGCTAGAGTAAAGGTTTGATCTATTAAAGGAAGCATTAACTCACATATGTCCTTCAATATTTCAAAGAAAAAAAAAACCCGCAGCTCCACAATCTTAAAATGGCATCACCCTGGACACGCATCACCACGAAAAAAAAACCAATAGAGGAAAAACGAAGCGAAATTTGGCGGTCATCATTGCAATGAAAAACAACATTTAATAATATACATTACGGGAGAATTGGATGGGAGTCGAGGAGGCTGAGAGAGAGGAGAAAGCAGGTAAGTTGATGAAAAACACGCGAAGCAGTGATCCTCAGCAGACCAGGCCCAGTGCGTACGATGCATGCATGCATGGGAGAAGATGCATGCTGGGTGCTCACCCATTCGAGAATCACCGTCGATGGCTCGGATCGATGACGACCCTCAATGGGGCTCGCATAAAGCGGACAAAGATCCATGAAAGAACTTCCTTATCAGCGGGATCGAGGTGAAGGTTGGTGGCCAAAAAGGATAGAATCGAGGGGAAGAACATGTCACAACATGGAAAAGAATGTTGTCGAACCAAGCGAGAGAAGCCCCTTCCTTGCACAGTATCAAAGAAAGAGAGTAAAGGCTGGCAGAGGAGAAAATATGGAGTGAAGTCGTTGAAGACACAAAATAGCGATCCCCAAATGAACGAGCCGGAAAATGCATCGCCATGCATGGGAGAAGATACATGTGCATACATTAGAATCACAAAATCGGTAACGGATGATGGCGATATTCAAAGCGACAAAGCGACTTTGACATATCGCCCTCTTTGTCCCCCTCCCGAATACAAAATTCCTTCACAAGGTTAAATTTAACTCTGAGTGATATTTTCTAACATACGCAATTCTAAAATTTGCCCACTTGTAGGTACTACAAAAGCACTAATTTTGCTATACAGTCCTACTTTTCATGAATAGTTTGCATACCCTTTTTTTGAAAGTAGTGAATTTTTTCATTGGTGAAAAAGCTATACAAACATATATGATGCCTTTAAGAGAAGCGAGGGGCATTGTGATAGAGGTCTTCTTGAGCCAGAACCATTATCATCATATGTTTCGGAATTGATTCCTTAAGGATCGAGCTATAGAAATCTGATGGCGATAAAAGTGAAGTACAAGATCTCCAAGTGTATAGTATCCTCTTGAAATATGAAGTTTGAAGCTGCAACAGATATATAAGAAGTCTTCAAGATCCTATAAAAGCAAAATCAAAATACCAACCATGACCTTGAGTTAATGAGAACTGGAATCAAGTAAAAAATGGTCAAGATTGTGGGAATGTTTGACTAAAAGGAGTAGGTGATGGAAAACAGTATAAGAATTAATTCTGATCACCCAGTTGAGCATCAAACCACTCATTGTAGTGCTTATAGAAAGCTCTTGTGAACCATGGATGTATTTGTTATGGATAGAATGAGGAGAGATGATAATTTTTTTTCATGCATCGGTGAGGGAGCAAAGTGCCATCGCGGATGCAGCTTGTGTTTGTAGTACATCTCTGTATCTACTCAACATCTCTCGAGTCATGTTGTTGAAACGTGTTATGTATAAATTCAAATAGATAACACATCTGCATCACTTTCTCTCCCCAGTGGATTCTCATGATCACTTCTCTTTGCTCTGGGTTCTCGAGATCCTATGTAAAATTCATCTGTAACATCACAAAAGTTCTACGTAGGGTGAGTTGTTTCCATCTTTTTAGCCCAATGTATAGAAGCCTCACATAAATTTGTCCATATCACGGTAGCCGATTTAGTAGATCCTGACACTTAGGTAAGAACTACTAGGAATTAATAATGTTTAAATTAGATACAAAAATATCAAGAGCCTGTAAGCCCAATGAAGTCCCAATTTCTGTTGGTTCTCCCCTTCTTTCTTCTATGAAATGTAATGGATTCGATATCAAAATTTGAAATGCATTTTATCAGGAAAACTGGAAAAGTTTGGAACCATAAAAAGTCTGTTCCTAGCTTCAGTATATTCTAAAAAGCGGTGTACTTTTAAGTATTTGCAAAAATATCTTTTTATTTAGGGAAGAAAGAATATTATTAATATCTTTGTAGTGGAGATATCCTATCAAATCTTCAGGGAAGAACTATGACCAAAATGATATCGACTTTGGACAAAGGAAAATGTAATTTCCCATAGACACTTCTGTAAGCAACCAAAAGTAGCAAGGAGAGACATCATATCTCTTAGACAATGATAGTAATTAGTCAAAACTTTTTGAGCCCTGAAGCCAAATAAAGAAGGCGTCTTTGGGAGATGCAGTGAAATTCTGCGGATGTTTGAAAGAGAGAAATTCACCGCAAGATCTGAGACCATTTTCCATGGCTTTGTGATTATAAAACTTGACACAAGAGGAATAAATACTAACCTTGTAGATGTTTCCGGATTTGATCCCACATTTCAATCTTGTTATAATGGGTAGAAATTCTTGAAAGGAAGCGAGAATATTCTTAAAGTGAGCATATAATTTCTTGTCTTTAGAATTTGCCCTAATAATGGAGATTTCAAGGAAGTCCAAGAAATAAATGAATTATTATCATGGCAAATTTGTGCTTGAGATCCCTTTCTCATTACATTTATTGTAAATCATAGGATGTGATGGCTAGCATTTTAGAGTGTTGACTTTGGAGTTAGGGACCAAAAAGCGATTTGTAGTCATAGTAGCATGGTGACTTTATCACTCACGAAAACAAGAATGAACTGTTCCAAGCCATAATCAAATTTTGCGTGGGAGAAGCATTTGGAGCGAGGGTGCACATATGCATAAAAAAGCGGTCCGGGGAGAAGCGATGTAGTAGAAGTGGCCAGGGTAGGAAATATTGATCGTTAAGTAATGAATTTAAAGCAAGAGAGCAAGAGTTCTCCGGATATATTTATTTGCCGAACAAGCACGAATATACAAATTTTTATAACCAACCCTCTAATTTTTGGCCTAGAAATTTAATTCAATTATTCAAGTGAGAATAATTCGGATAAATTTCCTTATGATTTTCTAAGTGAGATAAATAGATCTACAAAGGGGCAATTAAGTGAAGAAATACATATGAGATGAGGTCAAGGCGGGTTTGCAATCACGAGTTCTACCGGCCAAGCGAAACTCATATGGTTATTCAATTTCTTTTTAATTCTCGAGAATTGGATTCCCATGATCAGGGCTTAAGTTTAGTGAAGGGCATGCTCAGTAAGTTAAGGAATCGAAGATTTCGTTTAACAAATGCATGACTTTACATCACAAAATCCTTCTTGAATCGGATGGCGGCTTGATGATGGCCCCTGTCACGGATGACTTGGCGGGCCACAAAGTAACTTCGTCTTTGGGCGAGGGATGTCTTTGAGGCGGAATCGTATTGGGCCCTTTATTATGAACATGTTAAAAAGACATGGGGCAAAATGAAACTAAAATAAACATTTAGCTATGAAATAAATCTCTTAATAAAGGATGGTGGCATGACTTGGAATTGGTGGGCAAGCCCGGTGTGGTACAGAGCAGCTGGCAGTGCCTCCCGAATCGCCATCACAGAGGCCGCCAGGCAGGTCGAAGGGATCTAGAAGGTGTGAGAAGCGAGATGATTGGCGGGGAAGTGGCTCACAGGCTAAAGGGAAGCCTTCATATCCACATTTCATGCCACATATATAAGACCCGGTTTTTACAAAGAGGCGACATCACATAAGCCATAAAATTTGATAGCCAAACAAACTTTGTGATTTGACATCAATCTAAAGTCTTGGGGAATAAAACAGTAGAAATCACTGCAAGGATTAGAAATGGGAAGGTGGTAGTGTGGATTGATGCGCTTTAGTAGCTTTGGTGAAGTCGAGGACCATTTCATTGGAGGCTGTGAAGAAACTGAGCGAAGAGAGTTCTTGAGAGCAATTTTGGAGCTTCCTGGCGCAATGGTTTGGCTTGAAATTGTTCTTGGGGCTCCTCGAGACCTAAAAGGCAACTCGAAATTCTTGGCGATTCTAAAACAAGCTGACTTACTAATCGATCTAGGACTTGGAAAAAGCTGGATTTTGCAAAGCAGCTCGATTTATTTGAAAATTCTGACGAGGAGCGTTTGGAATGAAATGTTATTTGCCAAATTTAGGTAAATCAGTCTGAAACAGCCTTGGGGTGATTGATTTGGTGGCACGGAGATCACGATTTCGTGATTCGATTTTATTGTGATTGGGGTTTACGGACCAACATCAGGAAATTAAGATTAATCTTCGAGCTTTTTGAGAAGCTAAAACCTTGGTTTGTTGTGAAATTGAAGGACTTCAATAGTTTTCTTTGCAGTGACCGCGTGAGGATGCAAATGCTAGTGGATGGACTCGATGGGATGAGAACCCGAACATCCAGAAGAATTGCACTTGCACTGCGATGTTTGTAGATCACATGAACTTGGTCAATCTGAGGGGCACACAGGCATAAAATTACCGTCTGAGCTTGTGGAGATCTATATTGTGTCAAAGTGAATTAGATGAGTTTCAAAGGCGTGCATCCTTAGAAATTGTGGTATGTGGAATCAAGTTTGGACTGTTTCATGGAGGAAGGGAAGTGGCGATGGGAAAGTGAAATGGGTACATTGACTGTAAAAGACAACGTCTCGAGTTGCAGTAGGGGCCGACTCATCGGTACAATGAGGCAGAACCCAGGAAAAAAACACGGATAAAGCGAAGGCGTCTAAAAAAATTTTTTCCTTTGCATAATTTCGGTACCAATGGCGGGCAAAGCAGTTTAAGGAGCTTAGAATCTCGGCGAGATGCATGTCTCTCGGTGGTGGATTTTGCGAGAACTATACATTAAAGGAACAAGAGGAGAGTGCGATTCGATGCCTTTGGTCAATAACAGTTACCATTTTGGTTCCAAATAACATATCGGTATGACCGATGGCGAGATGAGATTAGCAGAAACACATTACTATGTATCAAATGATAGAGAACCGCGATACTTTGTTAACACTACTTCATGAAGCACCACAAATATCTCTGGAGCAGAAAGGAAGGGTTCCAAAGAGAGACATTATATGTTTTCGAGATGGTGCGACATCTCAATTCAAAGGCTTCTAGACATTTTACTTTGTGGCTGGGTACTGACAACAGCGATGTCTATGATGTAAGATTTTTGGTTTAACCGGGAAGGTGAACACGATGGCAAAGGCTGGCGAGTTGAAGATGGGTTCAAAACAAGCTGCAATTAAAATCTGATGACATAAAATTGCGTTAATACTCATGAAGTGAAGAGTTCGCAGAAGAGATCATTTACTTGTGGAATGTCAGGAGTGGATGAACACATCTGAAACGGTAAGGAGGAAGAATATAAAAAAGGTTCTTTTAGAAGTCAAGGTGGAGGATACTAGGTAGAAAGAAAGCGTAGAGATGTGAAAGTTTTTGGTTACTAAAGCGGATCCATTGTACATCATTCGATCCTAAATCTCCATTGCGATTTGCACGAAGACTTTCATGCTTCTGCGACTCTTTGTAGGTCAAGCATGTAGAACCGGTTATGTGAACAAACACCACATTGATGATTACGAAACACAAGTTATTGCTTACCATCCTCCAATGTGCATCTTTGACATTGAGGGCCAAGTAAATCAGCCGGGTCTTGTTCTCCTCCCAATTCCACGATGTTGTGAGCACTTAGGGATGAGTGATAATTTCTTTGTCGTTACTCCAGAAAGGGAATGATGAGGTTGAATTTTGGATTACGGTATGCACAAAACCAAATATGGATAGTGGAGAAAGACTTCCAACTCAATGGAACGCATGATACCTCACATGGGTGATAGTGTCATAGAAGGTATGTATTACAAGAAGGCGCAGATCAGCGAAGCCATTTATGATCTTTGCGATGAAGCATGTGGGCATAGTATTCACAACACGAGATGCAATGCTGATCGAGACTTCACATGCCACCAACTAAGCGTCAAGCGAAATTTGTATATAAGAATTTGGATCCTTTAGATGAGGAGAAAATTTTCACGAGAATTTTGAAGTTCTTTACGATGATGAGAAATGTAAAACCGTTACCGTAGTTTGAACTCATGTAAGTTTTGTGCTTGTTTGTAAGCAGGAGTTTGTCTTGATTTCTTTTGAAGATTTAATTCTTGAAACACTTGAGATTTCCTTTGTTTGTGAGATGAATTGAATATGAATTTTCATTGAAATGAATCGGTACAATAACAATTATGTACATAAGAAAGATACTCCTGATGATTTAAAATGCGAGGTGACTCATGCACCTACATACTTCCCAATACATATATTTACTCTGATTTCCGGCTTTTATTGCTTCTAATCTCCAAGGCTTTAAAAAGCATGAACACTCTAACATCAACTAGATCACGGTAAAATGTCTGCAACTGCGATTAACCACACTTTGTCCAATATGATTTGGTTTATGCTGCTGCATTTAAGTGACTTTACTAGATCGGGCAACAATATATTCACTCCTTTGGTACCCCTCACAGAATTTGCATAAGCGAACATCACGAAGTGATCACTTAAGACGTCCTCAGTTTGGGCGGTCTGGAATTTTCACAGCATGGGGTTGTAAAAGCTACAAATTATTGTGTCAGGCAATTCGAGACACACTCCAAAGTTTCCATTGTCATTGTGCCTATGACAAAGTACAATAAGCGGCACTGCCTCTCAGTATATGTGCCTTACGCCCGGCTTAGAGCCTATCAAAGTGATATATCCTGGTTTATATCTCTACACGGAACGGCTTCTGATGAAAAACGAGGTCGATGTCGGCCACAGCGAGCCAAAAGCATGTCACAGCACTTATCCGGTTCACATGTTTCCTTATTGTTGTAATATTTGTGTCCTTGAATGATATCGAGTGAAAAGAGGGTCAAAGGAAATGAAAGAGATGGCTCATTCCAGCCGGAGAATCATTAGTATTCCATATAAACATGCATATCATCGGCACAATCGGTGATCACAAATCGAGATAGAAAGTATCACCAAGAAGAGGAGGATCAGTGATGGTGAACGCTAACGTGTCGACTTCCAAATTTTGATGTCGGTGGAGCTAATCACGGCCAGGTTTGAGTTCACTCAAGCACCCTTCCGGATGTGTTTGGCTTTTAGATGATGGGGGATGCTGACTCTATCATCTCTAACATTTGCTCTGATCCATTCAAATATTTTTAAATTGAAAAGTACAACATATATCATAGAAATTTTTTTACTTATATTGACTTTCTGAGAGTTTTACAAGATTCATTTATAGAAAATACTTGTATGTCAGGCATTTTTCATGCGATTCTTGCTGATCTTTAGAATCCCATGTTCCACATTTTGGTATTCCTTCATAATTGCTTACAAGGCCGGAAGTCCCTCAAATACATGGTTTAGGTTGCTCAAAAATTGGAATCCAACTTTGTCGGGAGCAAAACTATTTGGACATATCATTGTGTGCTCGGGTGGATTTGGCGAGAACCACTTATGTCTGCTGTCATCTCAACAATGTGTTTGTCACAGTATCTTAAAATTTACGGTACCTTTGGACGGATCCTTAAGGAAAATTGTTAACACTTTAATTTTGTATTTGATTATGAGTCAAAATCTGATTCAATAAAAGAAATTTGCCCATATATTCACTGCGACAACTTTCACTAGTCAACAGTCAACATTACTCTTAATATGCTGGACACAATGCAATCTCAAATTTTTGAAAAACACCATTCTAAGAACTCCTGAAATCCAAGCACAGAGCGCAAACTTTTGTTCAATTTTGGATGGTCATACAGCTCGGCCGATCTGGGATCTCTCTTTCAAGTCCTTAAAAGAGCACTTACAAAAACCCCCATTAAAATCTAGAACAAGGAGAATTTCAGTTAACCTCTTGGTTTTGTTGGTTGAGATGTATTGGACTAGATTGGCTTGATGCATCTTGTCCAAGATCAGGGGTTTCTTTATCCAACTTCCATCACACTGCATCGCATTTTGGCTCATAATATTCGTACAAAACTTTTTCATGAAGGACCCCGTCTGGAGATGAATCTCAAGAATTAATTTTCCCCCCTGGTGGATACCTTCAAGGAATCTCTTGATGGCTTCCAGTTCGCATTAGCATTTATCTGGTTATAATTGAAATGAGGGGAAGACCACGGAAAAATCTAAAAAACCGTCATGTGTGGCGCCGGTGCCACTTGATACAGTACGGTCGATTGACTATCCAAATTCGTTTTGGAGTCTCCTTGGTCGTGTTTGGGATTGAATTAGGAGTATCAAATGAATTAATTCTAGGTACAACGGGGTATCTTGCGATCTCATAACGTTAGTGGATAAGCGTTGGATATCCTTGGTCTCAAATTTGCGTGCCAAACACTAAGTCGGAGTGAACTGTTAAACAGCATCGGTAAACATTAGTTAAGGCGCTTGTTTTGCGTGAATCTATATTGTTTGCGTGAAACGATATCAAGCGTGATTGACAACCGTCCCGAGGAGATTATACTAGGGCTTTTTGCTCCTCTTTTAAAGTGTTTCCTGTTTATATCTAAAGTCCCCTAAAATGGCGGCGATCTCATCCATGGGGCACTTTAGATACAATAACCAGGATAAGCAAGACTAAGCCAGCCAAGGATGGAAAGAGACTAAGCCGAGGATGAAAGAGACACACAGTAAAACATCGAGACTTCCCAAACTTTGCTTTCACCCCTCTTTGGACTTACTTGTGTTTATTGGTTCTTGTGGTACCCTTTCCGAAACACAAAAGCCAAAAGCCATATAGAATGTAATGTAGCCCTGGCTGAAACAAAGCGAGGTTCTAAGTGTCATAAAACAAATTTCAAAATCAATAGAGTCTTTAGGCGAGGGTTAGAATGATAATATTTACACTCAAATGGTGTGATAGACATGGAATGTGATCTTGTGGCTGCGTTACGCTATGCAAGCTGACGACATTACCCTCCCATTTGGGACCAAGCGTCCACAAAATGAACCTTCATCACCTCTTCTTACGCCTCCTTGAAGCATTGGAAGTGCGGGGATCTAAGGTGTCATAATACGTACAGCTCGGAAAAATCTAAATCTTGCATTAAGTACTTGACTCCAGTGATGAAGTCTTCACCTTTAGCTCAATTTTAGTTCAGTAATTTCCTTATTGGTGTTTACGGCCGAACCTTTGTACCATTTAGCTCTTCATCCTTTGGTTCGCTTCTTGAACACCTCCATTTTGCTTCAGTTCTTTGTCATGATTGATTGCCATCATGCAAATCAGCTCTAATTCCCGATGCTTTATGCTCATCAACAATCTTTCTTTTGATATCATTTTTTTCTATCCTCGTTTGCTTGCAATCGTTGCTTGCATCTATCAAGCCTAGTGATGTTGCAGCCAACCCATTCCTTCACAGAAACATGCCAAATGCGCAAAACAAAACCTTTGTAACATGACCTCCTAATATAGTAAACCCACGTCTTGAGTAGAAACCACAATCACACACTACACAACACAAGGTGGTCTCTACACACCACCATATATACCACACACACACAACATACACAATTGCGGTACACCACACAACCTGGCTGGCCAAGGTGGTGGTAGTGTCTGTGAGCAGTGTGAGTAGTGGTGGTGGTGGTGTGTGTGTGAGCAGTGAGGGTGTGATGAGTGAGGTTTGAGTGTGGTGGTGGTGGTGGGGTGTGGTGGTGGTGAGGTGAGTGTGAGGTGAGTGGTGGGTGGTGGGACATGGTGGAGTGTGGTGATGGGGTGTGGTGGTGGTGGAGTGTGGTGGTAGGGTGTGGTGTGGTTGTGGTGGAGTGTGGTGGTGTGGATTGTGGTGTGGGACATGGTGGAGTACGGTGGTGTGGTGTGGTGGTGGTGGGCAGTGTGGTGGTGGTGGAGGTGTGGTGGTGGTGGTGGAATGTGGTGGTGGTAGTGTGTGTGGTGGTGGTGTGTGTGGTGTGGGGTGTGGCGGTGGGGAGATGGTAGAGTGTAGTGGTGGAGATCGTGGGGTGTGGTGGGACGCGGTGAATTGCAACAACTCACCACACCTATACCTCATCCTCCCATTAAGCATCCATTGCCGTACTTGCAGATGGCATCATAGAGACACAACATGACATCAATGTGTTTCATTCTCGGGCGCAGGTTTTGTGGGCTCTTTGAACGCGGTGCGTCTCTTGTGGAAGTTGATCAGACGGGTTTGTGTCATCCAGGCCAGACAGTGCCTGTACATCAAAATCTTCAAAAAATGGAATAGAATAGGGTCCTTGTTAAAGCTTTGTATTGGTTACACCCGCTCGTGCTGCGTTGAATGTGAGAGTAAGAGAACAACAAATTTTTTCCTGAATCCATGGGCCTTTTAACTTGATTGACAATTTTCAAATATCCTTTCTTAAATGGAACCTAAATGGACAACTGCCGGCTTTGATTCCTTATGTGTTGCAAAATAACGGGGAGTTCGAGGGGGGATTTGATATGGATAGACCATATATCCCTAAAACAATTGAATAGGTTGTTATAAAACAAAAACATGTAGATTCAAGATAAAAAATAATCACATTAGCTCCTTTGGGTATATTGGTTAAAATAGTCCTTATTAGGATATGAGTTATTTTCATATTACAAATGTTAGTAGAAAGCCACATAGGAGTTCGATATTCCCTCAAAACCTTGGCGAAATAAATACTTCATATTTCAAAATCATAAGCGCCTCCAATCATAAATGACTATAAGCGAAGCAGAGGTGTCAGGAGGACCCAACATGTAATCTGGATGGGGCGGGATGTTAGTCCAAGCCGGCCTTGGTAGTCCCGAGTGCCTCGTTTTGAATATGTGGCCTTTATACATTTCAGCAGTATGCTCCTTAAAGACCTCAGTCCTTTGTTCAACCAGTCTATCAAAACTGTCCTACTTTGATCCCTTTCCGCAGATACTTTTGGGTGTTGAGAGAAATCTTTTCTATAACTTAGATGGTCGTGTTTGCCTCCTCATTGTCAAGCTTGTGACAACAGACACTTTTGATATGAGAGATGTAAAAGCAAACATGTACATCAACAGGAAATAATGGGGAGCAATAGTGATGGTCGAGAAATAAGTCAGGTTGATTATGCTACTAAAGGTACTACAATATCTTTGGCTTCTACAGGCTCCAAAGCACCAGGGGAAGGAGGGAAGACTACAGTTGCAAGCAACTAGGAATTTGCTTGGAAGAGAGTAAATGGCTCTCATAAGAGAATACAAAAGAAAAGGATGGATAACGAAATACCAAGTCAAAGACATGAAAAAAATGGCCTCAAAACTAAGTAGCTCTCATAATTCTACAGGAATTAAGGTTCTACAAAAATATGGAGACCTTCAATCCAAAGGGAAAGTACCTATAGTTCAATCTAAAACTGATGAGCTTCATTCAACTCTCAACAGCAGAATCATTAGTGATGCTAAAGGTTTATATAAAGCTAAGCCTTTATCATTAATGGATTTCTCTGTCCAAATCCAAAGTAAGGGAGATTCATTAATTAGGAAAAGCCATGCCTGCTATAATCCAATAAACAAGAGGCAAACACTCAAGGAAAAGGATCCTCCAGTTAAAAAAACATAATCCAATTTTGGTGGAAAGCATCTACTAGATAAAAGCTCGGTTGCATCAACTTATTCAGCAAATATGGATGCAAACAAAATTACAAGAGGAGATGAGACTTTCAAGAAGGGACAAGTTATGCTGCAATCTCCTGAGAAAGATACTTGCAAATTAAATGACAATTCAATGGTTGACAATATTATCTGCTCGAATCAATATCATGTACTTGCAAGTATAAATATTGACCATGACTCTGATTTAATGTTGAACTTTGGAACTAATCAAGAAAAAATGGTCAATACTACTGCCAATCCTTCTATCATTAATCCAACTATGCCAATAATTCTCCATCTTTGATGCACATTGATCCTCTTATTGACTTAGATCACAATCATACCCCATCAAACCAAATATCTCTAGTTACATCTCCTGACATTAAAGAGCAATTAGCCTCTCTGCAAGAAGAAATGTTTGAGAATACAAAGGAATTCTGTCACATTGAGGATGAACAGGACAGTCAAAATCAAGCTTTGAAGACCAAAGAGACTGCTGATGAGATGGTGTGGGATACTCTAGAGAGAGATAAAATGCTCGATAAACAGATGGTTCCTAGTAGTCTCAGTCCAGATATTCTTGGCATCAAACACAGCATTGACAAGGAATGCCAACCATCCAGGCAAGTACCTCTTCATAAAAATACTAAGAAATGTTTTTTCAATGACAATGTGAATAAATTGTTTGAATAAAATGTTTGAATTCTAGAAAATGACAAGAAAAATTGGGGGGATGATGAGCACTTGAGAGATAAGACTTTGAGTGTTAAATCCAAAAGGAATCTTGGTAGATATAATAATTCTACTCCTAACTCTGTTAGTGCCCCAGCCAATAACACAAGAAGCAAAAAAAGTAAGCTTAAGAACGGGAAATCTGGGAGATCTAATTGATCTTTCCATCTGGTTTGTCCCTTATTTTGATGAAGATTGTAAGTTGGAACCTTAGGGGCAACCTTGAAGAGGAGGAGAGCAATTTCTCAGTTAAAACAATACAATGCAGATATTATCCTGCTTCAATTAAACTTCCTAAATTTGAAGCCTCAAATCTAGGGGATTGGATTTATCCAGAAGCCTCCTCTATTTGGATTGAAGCTAATGGAACTAAGGGGGGGTGGCCATTATCTGGAAAAACATAAATCCTCTCTCTTTTTGCAATAGAATTTTTAAAATGTGGCAGGCTGTTACTTTCTCTGTTAATAATGCTAATTTCGGGGTCATTAATGTTTATGCCTCTACAAATCCCAAAGAAAGAGAAATTCTGTGCCCTGATATTTGCTCATGGATTAGAAACAACCCTTCTATTGATTGGATACTAGCTTCAATAACACCCCTGGTGGGATATGAAACTTGGAAACAAAATCAATATGACCTCAAATGATAAACTGAGATGGGATAATTATGATCAATGATTCTGCCTTGATTTACATTCCTTCCTCTACTTCAAACTACACGTGGTCTAATAAGCAGAAGCAACAAGCTAGAGTTTTTTGTGCCTTGGACATGTTTTATATATCTAATCCTAATTCTGAGTTTTGGGACAATTGTTTTGTCATGAGTGATGAAGGCACATCCATATCTGATCATCAACCTTCATACTACGCATTTACTTACTATTCCTAGAGATGGCAATATATCTTTCAAGTTTAATTGCTCTCTTCTCCTCAATGAAGAGTTCAATAAAGACCTTGCTGAATTTTATTTGAACATTGACGCTGGATATTCTATTGGCTCCATGAAATCTTTTTATTCCAAGATCAAGAAAGCTAAAGATTGGATGGCTAAATAAATATGACATCAAAATAGAGTGAAAGAAACTACCTTTTTACCCAAATGAAGGAAATTGAATCAATGCTTAGGATGATCCCTTTATCCATAAGCCTTCAAATTGGAGGGAGATTGCTTGAGAGACATTTGAAGAAATATTATTATGAAGAGAAGCGGCTAATTGTGCTGCTATGGGGTGCAAAATAAATCTGATAGTGATTTAGATCTGGCGTCAAAATTCTTCTTGAGGTTGCAGAATGAGCTACTCGAGAATTCCAATTACCCATGTTAAGAGGCCGGCTACAGGTCACGCCTTACATAAACTCTATATCAAAAAAATCTTTTTTTGAGGTGCCTCTCTTTTAGCTCAAACCCTTACACCAAATGAGATTATGAATAAGATAGATTCATTTCATTGGACAATATCTCATGGCTAATCCAGGCGATATTATGGATGCATCTCTTGCAAGTATCCCAAGCGCTAGAACTCTCGAGAGCTTTAGTAAGGTAAATCACTTGGCTGATGGTTTCACTAGGTTCTCTTCACTTTTTGGAGATATTATAGGGCAGTTGAGTTAGTCTGTGCGGCTTTTGGAACTCAAACCATGCATCCTTCTATCCTACACCAAGTTTATTGCCTTGGTGCCTAAAGTTGAAAATCAGGTTCCTTTCTTTGAATGGAGGCAATTTCTTTGATTAATGCTACCTCTGAGCTATGTGCTAAAATCATTGCTCGAGTCAACCCTTTACGCAAAAACATATAATTGTGATAAGCAATCTGTTTTTCCTTTAATAGATTTATCACGGACAATTATATAAGCATGGAAGGTCTCCATTGGAATCAAATTTCTAAGCAGACTTATGTCCTGTCATCTAGATTTTAAGAGCACAGTATAGTTAGATGAGATTTTATTGACATTACTTTGAAAATTTGTAGCTTTCATCCTAAATTTATATCTCTCATTCATGGTTTAAACTCTCGTCTAACATTGTCATTATCGATGTATCCCCAACAAATTTCTTCCCCCTTGCCAAAGAGGTGAGGCGGTTGCATCCTCCTTACCCTTACTTATTTCTTATTGTTGTGATAGCACTTTACTAGATGTCTTGATAATCTTCAAACTACAAGGTTAATCGCGGTCTTCAAGCTTCTAATAATGTTGATTATCTCACAATTTCTCAATAATATCATTGACACTTTTGCTTTCTTGGAACTCCAATACTAATAATGTGATACCTTCTTAGACTTGATCAATAGGTTTTGTTGCCTCTAGGCGCATCTCAATCTTGCCAAAAGTAAAATTGGTGACACTACTTGGAAAGATAGGCCAGTGCAATGATGTTTGGATATATGTAGAGAATCGGCCAGTGCATATCCGGTTCTGACTTTTATCATACGCAATAACCTACTAATCCTTGAAGCAAGAACAAAATGATGTCCAAATTTTGCAAAATATGATTCAGAGTTACTCTACATCGAGAAATTCAGCTATAGCAAATGTTATGTTCCTACATAATAAGCCTGATATATCCTTACTCTTCGGATCCAATTCAGCGACAACACAAAATTGATATCTAATACTATTCACATACTCTAGCCCAAACAATAGTCGGGTACAATATTAGAAATATGCTAGAAGCCTTATGATCCTCTTAATGGCAGTGTAGTATTTATGGCAAACAAAAGATGTAGCAAATATGTAGGCACGAAATAATAGAAATGATATGGTCATCTCCACGGCTTTGAGATTGCAGAATCTTCACATTGTATCCGACCAAAAGTGCGGTTACGAAACTTTGGATGAACATTGACCATCGAACGTTTCGACTTTGGGCGCAAAGAGAAAATAACCTTATCTCATTGACAATAATCATAAACCGAACAATCTAGGGTAGAAAAAGACAAAACCTTGGAAAGCAATTTATTACTGTGATGCCGCCAAATAAAAGTTGGGTACGAATAACATGGAACTTTTACCTTACCAAATTGCACACATTTACCACACGAATATGCATTTGAAGATGCTTCTACTGTCTGAAGCGAATATTCAAAACGTCAATGGGAAACCTTAAATGTCGACTAAACTTCAAAGGTCCCAAAGCGATCAAAGTAGAACCTTAACTTACGACGAACTCCAAGAGTCCCACAACTTTTGGATGTATGAAATTAATACGGATGATGACATCTCTATCGAATGCATTTATAGTAAATGATAGATTAGTGGTGAACATGTTCCATAGCGATGGAATCTTTGCAAATTTTGAGTACGATAGAGCTTGCTTTGTGACTTCTTCTTTGGCAAAATGTTTCAACGATGATGATCTTACAAATAGAATTGAATGGAAATAGAACCTTGTGCAAATCGTTAAAGAGACAAACAAATGGAACTTCTTGAGAACCTCACAATTACATCTTGTGAATACAAAAATTACATTTCTTACCTTGTAATGCATGTGTGTGTGCTCATCCTCACCTCTGCGGATCTCGTGATTCTCCTTAAGCTCCATAAACTCGATTACATGGTATCACCCTTGGATGCAAAATATCTATTCCGACTGAACTCTATAATAAAAAATATCTCACAAAAATAAAATCATAAATTGAAGCATGCATCACAAATGCCAGAATTGCGAATGACAGTCGACCAAACATCTATCAAAATCCAGTCTAATGACGGATCACCATACATACTGCGCTCGAACAAAAAGCCGACCCATGGTTCAAAAGCTCCTATATCTGTAAAAGTTACGGCCTATACGGCTTGAAGATGCATACGAGCATGAAGATGCACTCACGACTATTGTAAGCTTAGAAGAAGCGGTCATCGATGCCATGGTGCAAAGGAATTCCAGATTAATAGCATACATTCATAGTGAAAATTAGGAAGAAAAATCATAGTGCAAGCTTCTCCCGATTTTTTTGGAAACCCATAAGTTTTAAACTGCTCGGAACATAAAATCATATAGAAATTAAAATTAAAATAAATTCCAAAAATGTTTCAAATGAACTTTGAAAATCCTAAATTAACAAGATTGATTAACTAAGCTAAGTAATAAACCAATAAAGACCTCCTTTAGAATTTTAATGGTTGATAGCGGGGTACTCGATCCACGATTTCATGTTATTTACGTGATAACATCAATTTCAGAAGCGGTTTGCTCTTTTTGGATTACGGATTAGGGCTTCACATATTCCCTTGACTTGCCCTAATTTGTTGGTCGTTTGATTCAAGATCATCTAGGTACCCATGGACACTCTAGGACATCCCCAACCCAACTCGAGAACCCGGACCCAGAGATGAGACTCGAGACCACAGTTGCGACATGCCCACTTGGGAGGAGCATCTGGTGACCCACCCGTCTGAGACCTAGACCTAGCAGTCGAGGCCAGGGAAGCCTCTTCCAGAAGAAGGAGGCTCGTGCAAAGAGCTCGATGACAAGCTCGGCTCGACGGCCTGATCGTGAGACCCGACTTTCACCCGAGACCTCGGACTGATTCCACAAGGATGGCACACCAGTCATGCCATGAGGTGGGGAGACAAATACGGTGATGGTTGAGGATCACACCTCGGATCTCACACACAGCGGGAAGAGCAACTGTAAGCCTCCCAGTCCCCCAAGGAGCAAGAAGCAAGCGGCTATAGTAAAACATAGGTTGCGGGGCATTGAAACCAAGTGCAACAATTGCTTGGCAATTATTAGCTTGTTGCAGTTGAAAGGGCGAGGATAACTTCCAGGACTCTTGCGCTCCGGGCCTAAATATACACCATGTCTACGAGATGAAGTTATAATGAAGGACAAGGAGAAAATTAGGCGAGGAGATGGTCATGATATCTCCGTCTTGATCGAGATATTGCGGATGTCATTTGCCACTCGGGGCATTCCGGATAGCAACTAAGTCGGTTGCTTTCTGTTGAACCCTTGAGCAGGATCGGCCTGGCTGATCCTTCATCGATGATGTAATTGCCTCTAGGATCTGAAGTTGGAACATCGTTCCCTTGTTCGAAACAAGAGCACAAACTCTGAAGCCTGATCCAACGAGGAAGGACTTCATGCCAATGCACCACGAGGCCTTGCAAAGTGTGTATCCATTGGGCCAGAAACAATTCCAGCGGAGGCGGGCGCTTTCAACCGGGCGGGAGGCAATCGAGGCACCTCAGTGCCACCATGCTCAAGCACCCATGAAGTCAGTCTAAGCGGGCACCAGCCCTACTTCACCATTCCCTCCACGCCAACGGGACCCTCACATTCATGGACATCGGATAAGCGCCTTCCAACTCCACTTAAGCCAATGGCCCAGAGGTACATCTTGTCCAGTAGCGTTGATCCGTGAGCTTAGTGAGCCTTGACGGAGGTCTTGTTGGTGATCAGGTAGCTGCTTAGGAAGAAGGAGAATCTCATTCAGGCTCTAGATCGAGATCATCAATCGTATGACATTGCACGGGCTGTACACATTGCTCGAGCGGTAGTCATGGTGCTTTCGGCGTTACGCCTAGCCGTATTGTCATATTCCACGTTAGCATATGTACGAAATGCGGGATGCCATCACTAGCGCCGAGCGAGCAATTGAAGGAACATCCTTGTATGTGGACCGAGACCTCACCCAGCGCAACAAGAGTCTGGTATTGGGCTCACCAAGGTTCGAGACATCCCGGCACATCAAGGGAGGAGGCTGGAAGGATGATCGAGGCAAGATGCACATTTCATAGAGATATTGCTACTTGAGACCCTCACAGACCCATTCGTTTGCACATCCCTCACGTGATCATGTCCTCCAAGTACTGCTCCCATTCCTTTCTTTGCCACTTTGCCACTACTCCTCGGGTCCTTATGCCACCCCAACTCCTCACAGCTGCCTGCACTTTAGCCCCTCTACATACAGGATGTGCCTTGGGTGGTCTCACCAAGTTGAGGGTTTCCCATGGCGAGGAAGGGGGATAGTCTCAACTTCTACCATTGCTGCTTGATTGAATCTCATCTTCCTCCTTGGAACTTGTAGGGCCACCCTTGGGACCTGAGGCTACTCACGATCTTTAGGCCTCGACATTTCTCGGTCTTCAATATTTGCCCGCGAGCGAGAGGGGACATGGAGGGGTTGCTGTTATTCTGGGAGTCTTTGCGCGATCCGGTCTTCACCTGAAGATTGGCGTGATACAGCAGGGGTACTTGTGGGTGCGGAGTGCGGAGGTGTAGTAGCCCTCTCTTCTTGGTACGCTTGCTGCTTTCCACATCTTGACAACTTTTACCATACTTACTCGGATGTGGGCCACAGCTCCATCGATCTGTATGATGACATCTGGTAACATAGGCAGTTGGGTAGTGTGATACTCCTTGGGGACTTCAATGCGGACGGGGTAGGCTTGACCCATGAGACTTGATCCTTTGGCTCGGGATGTGCAGTGCTTCAGCCTGAAGATAGTCGGTCCTGCAGCTGGCGGAGGCGGTTGCTTCTCTTGTGGGTGTCTTTTGACTTGGTAATTTAGTAGCTGTACGGTGGCCTTCCTCACATGGTGCACTGCGGACAAGAGAATGGGGGTGGAGGATCTAAGCGTGGTGGACATTATCTATTGATCGGCTGACGGGATGTACATTTGATCAACCACTTTGGTGAAACGCAGGGCAGTGGGGAATGAGAGGCAGACTGGATCACCTCCACTCTACTGCGGTTGGCTTGGCGGTGCTGGGGAACCCCACTCTCTGGCGTCCTTGTATACCTCGCTTGCGATTGGATTATAGGCAGGCAAAGGATTATCTTTGTGATATACTCATAGATGACCTTTGAAATTTTGAGGCCCCCACGCTGGAAGCGACAAGCGGGTCCAGGCCAGTTGGGCTCCTTGGTCTTGTTCGCGAATGTTTTGGGATAGCATGCACAGGAGGTATCCAGAGTGCAACATTCACCTGTCGATGGTTTGATCACGGGTACCAAGGAATACAAATCTGGCTCTGCCGGATCTGAGACTCACTGATAAAAGCACATGCCACCACAGTGTCGTGCTTTTCTTGAAGGCAAAGAAATCTAGAATTACATTGCATGTCATCAAAGGAAAAATGTTTTCCATGTTGAAAAAGCCATCCTAAGATCTTTTAGGCGCAAGGTTCTTGAAAGCCATTTCTAGGCCTAGAGACATCACACTAATGAGCGGTCAGAACAATACTGCGGCAACTCTTTATGATCCTCGAGGACCACGAGCACTCCTTTTACAGAGATGAAGTGGAGCATTAGAAATGGAGGATGATGTTGCAGTGCTTGGCAGCGATGGGAAAGCAGTTGGATGGTAATAAAGGCGAGAGTTGCTTTCGAGTGGGCGGGGCTATGGTACCAATCCTAACCACTATATGTTCAACGAGGCCTTCTGAGGAAGGATTCCCCAGTGATGGACCACAAGCGAGAGTTGTCCCCATTTACAAATGGAGATCATAGTCAGCCAATTCTTAGAACAATCATGAGTGGGTTGGTGTTTGCCAGCGCTAGCTGGCATTATTGAGCATGATTGACGGGTGAAACAGCAGTGTCTGACTCTCACACAAAGCGAGGTTGAGACCTCGGCATTCCAACCATTGATCATATCTTCATTGAGGACTTTGGTTGAGATGGCGAGGCAGGTCGGTAGGACACCATATTGTTGCTTTGTTGACTTCTTGAAGGCTTTTACTGACGCAGTGCCTCGGGGAAAAGTTATGGGAAGATTACGGCAACTAGAGTTCCTGGATATGCAAAATCGTTATCTGAGGTTGTCGAGGTTATGGGCAGGATCACGGATAGCGGGACAACCATTGTTCATGATATTAGCGTCCACTTGGATGTTCTCTTTCCCCAACATTGTTTGGGTACATACATTGACCAGTTGGAACCAACACAGCTCATGAATGATAGGGTGGCGGGGACCCAACTTTTGCATCGGTCATCGGACAACTCATACATCACGGAGCCGTGTTGACCTCTTAGCTCACCTCCGGAGGATGTCACGATCTCACTTAGATGCTGGATACATTACTGTCGAGGCCACGGAGACATGAATGTCAAATCTAGCAGACTAAGGTGGTCCTAATCTCATCCTCGCGCCATCAGAGGCCCCCTTCATTCACTTATCGGGGGCAACAAGTGGAGGTGACACCTACCTGAAGTATGCAGGGTGGAGGTTTCCTTCTACTATCTTTGGGACACTTCATAAGATTGCGTGTAGCGGTGGAAAGCACTTTCATCGATGGGAACAATAACCCGCAGGCGAGAACTATATGATTGGGGCATCGAGGCACATCTGATGAGGTATTGGTAGGCGGCGTTCTTTTTGTCACGGAGTTGAGTACAGGGCGGTGTCCTTGCTACTTGGGCGACTTAGGCAGTGCGAGGAGAAGGCCCCAGCACGAGCCTTTCGGAGTGAAATCCAAGTCCCATATCAAATTTTATTTGCGAGCGGGTTTCCTGCCACTTGACCAATGACCTCCAGTAGACACATCGTCTCTGTTTCTAGAAGGTGGTAAATATGAACAGTGATCACCCTCACTTGCTTGGCTTATCACGATGTGATAGGACCACAACGACTCAAAAATTGTTGGAAGGATAAAAGTCGTTGGCTAACTAGATGGAATCTCGAGGGAGCTTTATGTGCATCGGTGAAAGCGAGGCGAGATCGTGACGATGCGAGATGTTACCTTGATGTATTTCTCCAACAAGCTTTGGGATTCCCGAGGGCTCTGGAGCAAGTCAAAACAACACATTACAAAGCGACACATGAATCCCACACATTAGAGAGCGAGGCCCACAACACCTCGTTCACATACGCCCATGAAAAGCGCGGGCATGCTCGCCTCCATTCGCCACAGTGCCCACCATCTACGGATTGAGGCAGTCGATGGATTGGGGGAGCCACGTCGGGATAGGGTTTGTCAGTCTTTGCGGACGGGAGGCTGATGAGGATAAGGTGTCACACTTTCCGGTACATGACATATGATCAGTTCGGACTTGTATACTCGAGTTGATTGAACTGATGAGCGCTACACATGATCTTGGAAGCGCGACTTCGGTCGCGCTCACTCGGATCATACATTCGAAATCTTGGACTTAGGGGCTTAGATATGTCCCAGTCAACCATTTAATTGATATGATCTGTGCGCCCGCGGTTCCTAAAAACCCTTGGTAGGGGTTTTTAATCAGGAAAGGTAATGTGACTGCTGCGCTTTATTAGGTCCCATAAGTAGATTGGTCTCGATGGGCCCGATAAAAACAATTCTATTCTATTCTATTAATGGGCTGATAACGGGTCTTGGTTACCTTTAATGCATGAAATGAACACTAATTATTGGGATGTGTATACCACGCAAACCATGCCATACCATGCCCCACACACTCACATCACGCTATTCACCGGAGGCAGGCACCTTGGTCTTTGTGTAACACCACCACACCATGCCATTCACCATGCCATACCAAATGGTGGAGTGTGGAGTGGTGGTGGAGTGTGGTGGTGGGGGGGTGGTGGTGGATTGTGGTGGTGGGGGGGTGGGTGGTGGTGTGTGGTGGTGGTGGAGTGTGGCGGAGTGGTGTGTGGTGTGGTGGTGGGGGTGGTGGTGGGGGGGGTGGTGGTGGTGGAGTGTGGTGGAGTGGTGTGGTGTGGTGGTGGGGGTGGTGGTGGTGGTGTGTGGTGCTATGATGTGGTGTGGTGGAGTGTGGTGGTGGGGTGTGGTGGTCGTGGTGGTGTGTGGTGGTGGTGGGTGTGGTGGGGGTGTAGTGGTGGTGGTGTGGTGTGGTGTTGTGGATTGTGGATTGTGGTGTGATGTGGTGGTGGTGGAGTGTGGTGGTGGTGGTGGAGGGGTGTGGTGTGGGATGTGGTGGGATGTGTGTGCTTGTGTGGGTAATGTGGAGGTAGCTAAGATGTGGTGGTAGTCTATGGTGGTGGGATAGATGGGGTGTGGTGGGGTGAGGGGGAGATTCTCCAGATCATACATTAACATGCACACACCCACATGACACAATGGAAATAACGCAACCCACACCACACCACACCACACCACACCACACCATCACGACACCACACATCACATCACATCACTTTTATCCTATTTAAATATCGACATAAAAAATCTGCCTGCTTAGCTCTCATAAACACTTCGAAATTAGGTACACCGTGATAATAATTACATTCCTCTTCTAATCATTAGAAAAGGATCACGGGTCCTAAATCCTGTTCCCTACGTCGATTTTTTGGCGTTTCATTCCCAATTCGCCAAATAGAAACAAAGTTCATTAAGGCAACATGGTAGGATCCATGTTCAGAGATCACTATGGCTATTGTAGGGTGACCGAGGAGGGCATTCGGCACATGTTAAACAGGGCTCGTGATCAATCTCTGAAGGTGGATATGCCTAAATCCACCTTCTTTGCTGATTTGAATCCAACCTAAAGGCATACAACGTGACCGGATTTGGGCCTTCAATGGCTATGCTTGGAGTCGATTGATTGGGAAGAGAGCTCTTAGACAAGGTCCATCGGCTTATGTTACATCTTCTTTGCAAGGGCACTGGTATATTTGTTTCAATGCGACTCGAGCGCAACGGGTTTTATGGCGTAATTGCGTACTTACCACCGGGGGATGCGAGGGAAGCACCGGGCAAACCTCATCCTGTTAAATTCGGGATGACCGCGCGAAAGCTTAGATGCTTTAGTGCAGAAAACAATAATTTTGGATGCACCAGTTCTCGAGCCAGTCATACCAGCATTTCCTGTTGCTTAGGAAATCATGCATGTAAATTTAGTTCTGGGGTACAGAGCTTTCAATGGAAAGCCAAATTTTGTAAAGCCAAATTTTGTAAGATCCTTTTTTTAATATATCATACTTTCCAACAGAGCTGTGCTTGAATCTGATTGTCTTTATTCAACAAAAATTTGTATCTCAGGATCAGTTAGTTATAGCTCAAATATTTTTAGACTGTACACACACCCAATAAAGGAGTACTCAATTCTGTCATGTTCTAATAATATTCCAAACATTAAATATTGCATTTCAGACTAGAGTCAACTACACACAATTCACATGCTGCATACAGTACACCACAATCACTGTACAATACAATAACCACCACATGCACCACCACACTAAGCACCATAACTAAGAAAAACATGATTGAAATAAACTAACACGTGATTCCTCCGGATAGTGGGCGCAACATGTTCTTCTCTTACATTTCTCTCAATCTTCTAGTTCTAACATCCTTTGTGTTAGGAGACACTCACGGTGTTCTCAATCCAAAATTTTTGAATCTTTTCTATATGTTCATCCGAAATTGCATCGAATCTTTTAGCCCTCTTGTAAGAAACCCATTTCCCACCATTGTAATCGATCTCTTCCCTCTTTTTCTTTGCCTTTTGCGGGGTTTATTGGGTGAACACCTAATACCTTTCCAAGATCTCATTGGCTGATTTTGTCACTTGTTTGAGAATGCAGACGGCGTGGTCTGTTATTGCAAGGCGGCTATTCTTGGTCGCTAGGCGGTCGTTCTTTGGTAGAGAGTTTGATACCGCATGGAGTCCCGGAGGCTCCTTATAACGATGCTCTTGGCTTCCAAATCCTTTAATTCTTCACCTATGAATTTTTCCAATGTTTTATCCCTCAAAAATCAAGTAAAATTTCTTTCTTCGTGCTATCCTCCATTCTTTTGAATTACATTTTATGGAAAGGCGTTAGCAAACTAAGGATAATATCTGGCGTTCTTGCTTGCACTTCTTGATGAACCGGATCCTTACGCCACCTCCGCAAGCTCAATTTTTCTTCTCTTCTTCTTTTCCTCTGGCGTCTTTTCTTCAACATTTCTTGTTCCTTGGTTCTTCTTCGTTTTCTCCTGTCTGAAATGCCGGTTTGTGTACAGATTACCTCATTGACATCCATATCCACAATGGATTGGAGCTCACAGCAGGGAGGGAGCCAAAGAACAGGACGTAGGCAAAGAACAGGAAGAAGCCAAAGAATAGGAATTTGAATTTGAATTTTAGTTTTTGAAATTAGAATTTCCTCCACAAATTGGGACTCTATTCTTAAATACTGGCAGTTGAGCGGTGCCATAATTATACTTTCATACCACAAAAGTGGTGGATGCAACGCCACATTTTGGGGGGACAGGGGGGACAGCCGAATTGGAACACCACAGCGTTAATACCCATAAAGATCCAGGTCTTTTGAGAAATTATCTCAGATCGGTACTTTAGAGGTTCTAAGATTCATTTTCTGATCATCCAAAAGCAAATTAGAGAAGTTACCAAATAACAAACAGTTTTTAGGATTTTTTTGAAATGATCTTAACTGATCCCGCAGCAATGGTCGGTTAGATGGCGCTAGCTCAGAGAAACCGTGAAGAATAGCAAGGAATCGTTTCTTGATTGAAATGACATGTTTTCTCATGTCATATACTATTCTTTTTTAATTGTATTCTTCTTTCTTTAGGTGGACTCTCTTTATCAAGTGTTTATGATAATAATATTTCACGTAAGAGGCGCCAAGAGGATAATGTTGAGGGAGGATCCTCCATTCAGGAGCTTTTCGGCCATACTTATAGGAATCATGCAGATGAAGCACAATGTAGGTTGTTCTATGGCTGTGGAATTCTACAATATTGCACAAAGTAAGCTTTTCAAAGAGTATTGTAAGGCAGTGGTTAAAGCTGGGCCAGGATACCAACCTTTGAGCTATGGTGATTTAAGAGGAAAACATTTAAAAGCTGAATACAATTCTGTGGAAAAAAGATTGCAGCCTGTGAAGAACATGTGGAAGAGGTATGGTGTTTCAATTTGTTCAGATGGGTGGTCTGATGTAAGAAAGAGACCCATTATTAACTTTGTGGCCTCAAATTGTTTTGGCTCTATGTTTTTGAAATCCGTGGATGCAAGTGGCAAGAAGAAAGATGTTATGTTTTTGTTTGAGGAGTTAAAAAAGGTAATTGAAGTAGTTGGCGTTGAGAACATTGTTCAAGTTATTACTGATAAAGGTTCCAATTGTGTAAAATCTGGTGACATGCTAGAATTGTAGTTCCCATCTATATTTTACATTAGTTGTGCATGCCACTGCTTGGATATTCTCTTTGAAGATATAGGTCAATTGGATTGGGTAGCTCCATCCGTTAAGGGTGCCGAGAAGATTGTGACCTTCCTCATGTGCAAGGAGTCTGGTATTTCTTTATGGCATAAGTTTTGTAAGAAGTCTTTGTTGAAACCAGCAGCTACTAGATTCTCATACTTGTTCATAGTTTTGGAGCAATTGACAAGTGAGGAAGTAGAGAAAGCATTGGTGAAGATGATCATGAGCGATGAGCGGAGTGCTTGGAAACACTCAAGAAAACCCAATGGCAAGGAAGTATATGCATTGATTAGAAGCGCTGAATTTTTTATCCATGCTAAGAAGATTGTTTATGTGCTAACTCCATTGTTGAAAGTATTGAGACTAGCGGATAGGGAAGGCTCAACCATGGGTTTAATCTATGAGTGCATGCGTAACTTGATATAACGCTAATGGATAGCAAGCGAGCCCTCCTCTCATGCTGACTAACGCGGTTCCACAAACCAACCTCGGCCGTCCAAACAACCGTCAATCTCGGTCGTCTAAGCCATCGACCTACTTCCCAAAGGTCTGTCCTTTATCCATAAATCAATAATGTGGCCGAAATCACAAACCGTATCTTTTATAACCTAAGATTTCTGAAGGTTATTGTTGGTATTCGTATCAGAATACCGTATAAGCTGACAGTGGCATCCTGGATTCCAAACGCGCGCATCTAGGGTTTCAGATGTTTTCTATTGTCAGCATGGTATTCTTGTAGGAAGGCGGCGACGGGTCTTGTGGAGGCGGCCAGGCCTCTGCCGCAGTTGCATGTTCGGCCATAGCCATAGCCAGGCTTTTGGTGTTCTGCTGCAAGCTTAAGCCACGTTCCTTAGGGCATACCATAGCAGGATCGGCGTCTGCAGTGTTTCAGTAAGAAATGAGGTTTCCACAGAGGAAAACCATGTTAGGGCCTGACCTTGCTAATTTCGACAGGAACACAGGGGTTCAATTCCTCTAAAGAAATAGAAGCAAGAAAGGTTTGCTGTGAGAAGTTCAGTTTGCTATATTGCATGCTTGCTGTGCTGTGCGCTTGATGTGAGAGAACCATTGGATTTGTACTTTTAATTGCCCCCTTAAAAATCGGGTCAACATGGGGCTTACCCCATCTTGACTTTCAGCGAACGCAATTTTAGCAAAAACTTGAAAGGGTATTTTGGTCCCGGAAAAAAGAAAAAGAAAAAAGAAAGCCGCAATTAGAGCCATCGTGTTGGGAGCTCTCTGGCTATGGCTGAGCCCTCTCTTCTCCCTCTCTGTACTTGCGGTTTCTATCATTGCCGGTCTTTCAGGTGCTGCGCAATTTTTGTGTATATTTAAGCCCAATACTGCTTCTGCGGAGCAATACAGCATTGCCGTTTCGAGTTTTATTTCTGGATCTAGCCCCATGGGAGCTCTACCGGAACCTGTAATACTAGTTGGCGCAAAAAACTCTGCAGAATGTGGAATTGAACAGCTCCGATGTCTGTTTCAGGAGCAAAAAAGGTACTTAGATTTCTTTTTCCAGCACCTAGATTATGCCCAAGTGCAGACGTTTGTACAGCTCTGTCTGGACACCAGCGGAGTTATTTTCTTTTCTGGTGTAGGGAAAAGTGGCTGCATTGCACAAAAGATCTCCCAAACATTTGTGTCTACAGGAATTAAATCCGTCTACTTATCCCCAACTGATGCATTACATGGTGACATTGGCATTGTTAAGCCCAAAGATGTCGTAGTGCTATTTAGCAAGAGTGGCGAAACAGAAGAGCTTTTGAAGCTGGTTCCTTGTTTAAAAGCCAAGGGAGCATATGTTGTAGCAGTTTCCTCCCTCAGCAATTCACACTTGAAGAGGGTTTGTGATATGCATGTATATCTGCCTCTTGAACGTGAACTTTGCCCCTTTGACCTTGCCCCAGTCACATCTACTGCCATCCAGATGCTGTTTGGAGACACTGTTGCAATTGCTCTTATGCAAGCCAAGAACTTAACCAAAGAAGAATATGCATTAAACCACCCAGCAGGACGGATTGGTAGACGCCTTATCTTCAGGGTCAGTTCACTTCCTTTTCCAGCTGGTTTGGGAGTGCCTAATTGTGTCTAGTATCTAATTTATTTCTGTTTAGACTAAAAAGATGAATTGGTGGATACATTCTAGGTGTAAATGTTCTGTATATGTTGATTTATATAATATGATGTAATAAGAGCTATCACGAATTATGCCCTTATCCTCTATTACTAATCAGAAGAGTACCAAGACTTTTATTGGAACTGTGGAATGCTTGATCAAGTAAGAAATTTATTGTGCAGGTTCAGGATGTCATGAAGAAGAAAGAAGAAGTACCTATCTGCAAAGAGAATGACTTTATTATGGATAAGCTCGTGGAGCTTAGTATGAAAGGATGTGGTTGTCTTATAGTTGTGGACGAAGACAAGCGCCTTCTTGGAACATTTACAGATGGTGATCTTAGGCGTGCTCTTGAATCTAAAGGGGAGGAGATTTTCAAGTTGACAGTTGGAGAAAGGTGTAACAGGTAAGATAGTTTTGGATTTTAATGGTCAATCATTATAAAACGCGGTGATCCTAATCCTAACCACTACAGGTCGCCACGTTCAATTCGAGAAAATGCAATGGCTGTTGATGCCATGCAAAAAATGGAATCTCCACCATCACCAGTTTCATTCTTGCCTGTTGTGGATCAGGAGAATGTGGTCATAGGTATTGTGACATTGCACGGTCTTGTCAGTGCTGGATTGTAGCATTGTAGTTGCTGATGACTGCAAAGCACGCGAAAATGAAGCAGTCACACGTCGGCACATTCATTCATTCAGATTGGGACCATTAAAGGAGTTTTCGATTTGTACACTACAAATGATTGGAAAAGGAATAATAATCTAGGATCCTTTGCTTGTTTGTTATACATAACATTCCTCTAAGAGGTCTTGTAAATATTGGTGCAGCACAATAGAATAAAACAGGGGATAGTTTGTGGTGCATGGGATGCAAATATACAGAGGAACTTGAATTTCGCATCCTTACAACTGCTTTCCAAGCTCATTTTACATGGCAAACAAATGGCAAGGTGATCTGCAAGTTGTTAATTTCGTGAGATTCAAATACTAGATCAATGGAAGAAGTACCATGCTGGTAGGAATTTGTGATAATGACGTTCAAGAATGCTGTCAAAATGGGATGAGAGTAGACAAAATCAACAGGATCTTTTTGTGTATGCAAAATAAATATAATTTATGTCCATGCAATTGCTTATGCATCCATGGCTGTCAAAGTAATTAATCCTAGAATGGGTCGGAAAAAGTTCTAGAGATGAACATTGGAACCAGCGTCAAGGCTTAGAAATGATAATACAAACTTGAACAAGTCCCCATATCCTTCTTCAGTAGTGCGGTGGAAGTCCCAATATTGCATTATAGAAGAACTAAATTTGTGAAGGTTCATAGCTTTGCCATGAAAAACTTGTATCCATTTTGTTTCCATCCATGCAGCAATGCCTTTATAAAGAGGATGATTTCTAGGTTGGAGCTCGGGATAGAAACACATTCAAACATGAGAATGAAGAAGATCAGGGTAAAAAAGATAAGATTTTTTGGAAAGGAGAAAAATGTTGAGCGCCCTTTTGGAAAAAGACAGGTTATTTCAGTTTAAACCCCTTTCTTGGCTTGACAAACAGTTCGTGGGACAATATTCGACACAGTTTCCGCAAAATATACAAACTCCAAAATCAATACTGTAGCTTTTCAATTGTTTCTTTTTCATGTTCCTTTTCAATTCCCAATCAGCATTAGGCATTTGGCATTAGCTCCATACCAATTTGGCATTGGGGAACTCGCAAGTAAAGGCGACGATTTCCCAATGCAACCCTTTCCAACTATTTTTACAATCTAATGCCTAAAATAAAAGTTGTGAAACACATAAACATAAGGGCCAAGATGCTACACAACTATCATCTAATTTCGGCTTTAATATTATGTATAGATATTGGAGATTCTGAGGTTAATAATGATTGATGCTAATCTAAAATTTGGCCATGTCCTCATCTTCTAATGATTGATGCTAATCTAAAATTTGGCCATGTCCTCATCTTCTTCACATATTGACACAGATCTGATAAGGAGAATGACTGCTCTCCATCCATTAATTCTTGGAAGGAATCAATTCTTGTCTTATTCTAAGATAAGCTATCCTAATATGAAAATGGTTATTTCCAAGCAATCTAAGAAGTCTAAGAGATCTTCCGATTTGCTCGGCACCCCTGCTCTTGATACCAGACATCAAACGAAGAGAAGCACAGGAAGCCAATTGAAAAAACATCTCTAGCTCTTTTTCTTTTCTCTGGCTCTCTCTCCTTTTAACTTTCTTATAAAAATTCTTTCTTGAAATCTAAGGGGAATTAAAGGACCCTTGAAGAGAAAAAGAGCAATCTCTCAAATTAAAGAATATCATGCTGATGTTATTATGTTACAAGAGTTTAGGCTTCCTAATTTTGAGTGTTTGTATCTTGCTGATTGGATTGGCTTGGGTTATTCCTCTATTTAGATAGAAGCTACTGGCACCTCTGGAGGTATTTGCATTTTTACAACAGTCCATGTAGAAGTATCAATAATATTTAAACACAAAGACTTAACCTTTGGTGTTTTAAATATTTATGCTTCTACTAGTTCCAAGGAAAGAGAGAGTATTTGGCCTCAAATCAATAGTTAGTTGCATAACCAAAGCCCTATGATATGGATAATGGTTGGGAACACTTTAATAATACTCCAAGTTAAAACTTAAAAGTTGGTAAAAATTTGAATATGAGTAGCACTGAGAAATCCAATTGGGACAGTCCCCTTGACTCTCAATTATTCAGTCACATTCCCTTTTCAACTGCTAAGTTTACATGGTTAAACAAACAAGATGGTAACTCAAAGGTCTTCTTGCTTTCGATAAATTTTATATCAGTAACTCCGATAACTCCTTTTGGGATAATAGCATTGTTTTCAGTGATTAGAGTACCACCATGTGTGACCATCGGCCTCAGTAACTTGAAATCAAGCATGTGCTTACCATTAAGAGACAAGGAAATGCTCCTAATATAAGTTGTGCCCTTCTTAGCAATGAGAACTTCTGTGAGGATTTTAAGCAATTTTATGATAGCTTCCCAAGAGTGCAGAATGTAAATACCATGAGAGACTTCTACTCTAAAATCAAATCTTCAAAATGGATTAAACATTGGTCTAAAGATCATTACGATCATAGAAAAACTGAAAGGAAATTTTATTTACTGAAAATGAAAATAGTAAAACTCAAACTACAAAATGACCCCTTAAACCTTGATCTTCATTTGCAAGAGGGGAATCTTGAGTATGCTATCAAAACTATGGAAGAATATGAGGTCAAAGGTGATGCCATTAGGAGCAAAATCAAATACTACTCCAATATGGATAGCAACAACTCAAAGTTCTTTTTTTAAATAGCAAAATTTAGGATGCTCAGAAGCTAAATTTCTGCTATTAAAAATGATCAGAATATTGTTATTAATGATCCAAAGGATATTGCGAAATTTTTATATCTGAACTATTTAAATATTTTCTCTGCTCATAATAAAGCATCTTGGCAGAACACTTGGTAATGAGTTCTTACACCTTATGGAACTTTGCCTGCCAATATTGTTGATCCTTTCTTAACTAATATTGTGGACTTGCCTTTCGAAAATGAAATTAGATCTATTGTCCAAAGTTTAACTAGCAGTAAGGTCCTGGACTTGATGGTCTTCCACCAGAGTTTTACATTACTTTTTGGGATGTGATTAAAAGTGATCTTATTCATATAATCCATGCTTTCTGGCTTTCTAATCATTTACACCCAGTTATGAACCACGATTCTATTAATTCGAAATTATTCCACGATTTTGAACCCACTGGGTGTGAGTTTCGAGGTTGTTAGTTTCGGGGTCCCCGTGTGTCAGTTTCACGGTTGTCAGTCTTGGGGTTGTCAGTTTCAGGGTTCTCGCCTAGTTCTAAGTTTTGGTTTTCCCCCGAGTGTTGGTTTTAAGCTTCCGCCCAGTGTTACTTTTGAGTTTCCCGCTTACTACTAAAATTTGGATTTCCCGCTGAGTGTTATAGGCTTTCCACAGAGTACAAATTTTGGGGTTAAGTTGGTTCTTTTTTCTGCTTGAATGGGAACGTCTCTATCTGGCGCTTGTCGTCTAGCGGCCAAGCGAGTTTTATTGTTTCTCTCTTTTTTCTTCCCCTGGCGCCTGGCGGCCAATGCGAGTTCCTGGCGCCTAGCGCTGAATAAGCTCCTGTCGCCTGACACCAATCTTGGCACCTCAACTGGAGCCTCAAGGCACGAACTCATATTCTTACCTTCTATGAGTTCGATGGGTTCTAGTTTGGCAAGTGTTTGCCAAATTTACCTGCAGCCAGGCAAGAGAAATCAAAGCTCTTCAGCTCTTTGGAAATTGAGATAAGAAAATCACATCTTTTCTTCATCTATCCTGAAATTCTTAGCTATAATGGATGACATGGGTGCGTTCAGACTTGAAATTGAGAAATGGGTATTGTCAAATCGATTCTTTTGCGAAAAGTTCCTGTATAATACTCTTGGAATGCTTTTAATTATCTGCTTTCAGATTATATGAGAAATGAGGGGAAGCCAAAGGTGAATAGTAGACCCTTCTCTGCCACATCCCGCGCTTAGCGGTGAAAAGGGGAAGGAGGGGGAGGAAGATTTTTCTCCCTCCCCCCCAAAAAAAAAAAAAAAAAAAAAACCTATTTTGCCTTGACACGCTAAGCACGAGATGTGGCAGAGAATCCAATTGGTCTCAACATATTGATATGAAAGGTTAAAATCTTAGTTTTGTACGACATGAATTTGCATTTTTGCATTAACCCTCGTGCGTCGCGCGAGATGTGACAGAGAATGGGTTGCTATTCTTGCCATGTGGCATCTAATTTGTACAACTAAAATTTAAATTCTTGCATTAACCCTCGCGTTTAGCGCGAGATGTGTCAAAGAAGAGTATGCTATCCTTGCCATGCCACCTCCAATTGGACATAGTATATTGATCTGAAAGGTCAGAATCTTAATTTTTTCACAGCTAAAATTTGTATTTTTGCATCAATTCTCGTGCTAAACACGAGATGTGACAAAGAAGGACCTCTATCCTTGCAACGCGACCTCAAATTGGACCTAATATATTGGTCTAAAAGGTTAGAATCTTAACTTTTCTACAACTAAAGTTCATGTAAATAGGCCACTTTTCTACTATATATTTGCGACATAAAATTTATTTTGAATGCGTATTTTATGTTCGTATTTTAATGTTTTGATCAATCTTAAACCAGATTTCTTTGGAAATTGAAGCCGTAAAATCCTATTTTTTACTCCAAAGAACCACAAAATCAAGTGTGAAAGACGCATTTTTATGCCATTTTCAAAAAAACGAAATGTAAAATAATTTCAAATTAAGAAAATCGTGGTTTGATAACTTAGAGTTCTTTTAGTGATTTGAGGCCAATCTCTTTGACCAATACCTCTTACAAGATTTGTGCAAAATCTTGGCAAATAGAAATAAGAGCTTCTTACAGAAAAATATCAGCCTACATCAATCTGCCTTTTGCCAAATAGATTCATTCTTGACAACCATATTGCTACAATGGAAGGATTACATTGAGCTCAAACTTTTAATAAAAAATGTTTTCCCTTGAGGCTTGATTTTTCCAAAGCCATTGATACAATTAGGTGGGACTGTTTAGAGTTGGTCCTCAAGAAAATTGGTTTCCCTCCAAAATTGATTGAGTTAATTTGGAACTCAATTGTCGAGCTCAATCCATTGTCCTGGTTAATGGATCACCTGGAACAGTCAATCTGTTGCATGTTAAGGTAGAGTTGCAGTTGGCACTTGAAATAAATGTCAACGCGCAATAGGATAAAGCTCAAGATAATGGGGTTGAATAGTACAATAGTACAATTCCAGGGCGGGTAGCGAATAGCAATTACCTGCTAGAAGCTCGAATGTGTCTTGCATAGACACCGAAGACTAGATCTCCCACATGATCCTTGCTTGGATCAGGTAGAGGTGAACCCCATGGGTTACAAGGAGGTGTAAATTAGAACATACAGGGCTAGAACATCGATACAAGCCAGGGAAATTCTTACGAAGGTTCACTGGCTAACTTAACTTGAAAATTTTTAGCCTAAAGGGCTGGATTTGAAAAAATTTAGCCTAAAAGGCTGGACTTGGAAATTTTTAGCCTAAAGGGGCTGGACTTGACTATTTCTGATTGTGCAGGCTGTGGCCATTGGACTTAATTATGCTAATTTGCCATATAATTTCTTGATTGAGGACGATCAATCCCGGGAAGGGGAGGAATTGATATGGTGGTGCTCGGGGGAGTGCTTCGAAAAGCAAGAACAAGATAGTTGCATGGGAATTGAACATAAGACTTGAACCATTGGAATATTATGGAACCTTGGAAAAGGTTGAGATTCTATAATTGGCCCACGTAACTTTACCTTTTCCCAAAAAGGCTCCTTGATCCTTATATAAGGGGAAGAGGTGCGCTTATTGGGGGGACCCATCTCCATCATCTTTTGCTCCTTCAACCCCGCTTGCTTGCTTCCATAGACTCTGTATTTGTTCTTTAGAGAGGATTCTCTAAGGATGGTTTATTCTAAATCACTTTTTGCTTGACATAAATTGCGCATGGACTTTCTTGCTTTCGCTAGTCCGGTTGGATGGAGAGCTTTGGGCTAAAGGCTTGGTTTTGAGAATCTTTAATGTTTTAATGTTGGTTTACTAGATGTTTGATCTTTTGATTACTAGCTAACCTTTGGTTCGTAACAGCATTATCGGTACTTAGATTGTGTGAGGAGTACATATCTATTGCAGGAACATGCGCTGATTTGAAGGATGAGGACAAGACAATTGAATTGGTTACGTTGCTTTCAGATGTCGAAACGATGCTAACGTTTTATGCCCTTCTATGTATTAGTTGCTGCATCTGGTTACGCATTCTGCCCTGACCCTGGAAGCCTGAGCCGGAATTCCTGGCTGCATGTATTAGTCACCATGATTGTTATTCAAAGCTATACATCATGATGTCATTTATATGTTAATTCTTGTTGGCCACAAAAGAAATCAAGTTGAAGTTCAACTTATAAGTTAACAACGAATTATATTAATTGCTAACATTATCATACAACTGGAAGCTTGAAATATCTACCTTATCTCAACATATATAAGGCAGTTACATTTTCTGTTTGATGCTAATATTTTTTCCCCAGGAAAAAACCTGAGAGAGACACGTGTCTTTAAAAACCTGAGAGAGACACGTGTCTTTAAAAAGGCATAAATGAAAAGTAAAAAAAATGTGACGTCCTTTCTCGCTCTGCAAGCAATCCGTGGCAATCTTTCTTGCTCTTGCTCTGCTCTGGCTATGGTAAATCCGTCTTCCGGCGCCTCCTAGCTCTATGGCTTCTGCTTCAATGGCCCATTCTCAACTGTTACAGGTAATGCTTATCGCCTCTGCAACTGTTACGGCTCCTTGGCTTGTGAAGCTCGGCTATGGCAGATGGAGCTGAAGTTCACAAGCACTCAGAAAGCTCCATTTCTGTCTGTTTTTTGCTTCCCGTCAGCACCAAAATCCAAGGCTTCCCAGATGCTTTGAACCAGGTTGATCCGTGATGACTACCCTCTGTTTCTTCAGATTCTGGCTTGGCTTTGGAATCAGGGGAGATTATCCCCTTTCTGCTATTATTATGTCAGAATATTCTAACACCAAAACCAGGGGCTCTTTTGTCGCTGCTATGTTTGCCATGCAAGGAATTGGAATTCTAGTCGCTGCAACCATCTCGATTATTGTTTCTACGGCTTTTAAGAACGAATTTCCAAGACCAACTTTTGCCGAAAATCCGGTTCGTCTAATCGCTCCACAGTCGACTTTTGCGTGGAGAATTATTTTCATGGTTGGGGCTTAATGAGGATGCCTTGAACCGGATGACATTAATCGCCCGGTTGAAGGCAACATACGTAAAGCCACCGCAGACATGGCTGTGGTCATGACCGTAGTTCTCCGCAAATTTAAAACCCTGACAAAGAGGCTGAAAAATAACAATATGAGTTATTTAGCTGGGAATTTGCAAGGAAACATGGAATTCAGCTCATGGGCACTGCAACGACTTGGTTCTTTCTGGATATTGCATTTTACAGTCAAAATTTGTTCCAGAAAGATGTGCTGACTGCTATAGGCTGGCTTCCACCTGTAATAGCCATGAGTGCTTTAACGGAGCTGTATAGAGTAGCCAGTGCTCAGGCTTTGATTGCCTTCTGTGCCACAGTTCCAGGTTACTTTTTCACAATTGCATTGGTAGACAGAATCGGAAGAAAACCCATCCAGCTGCTCGGATTTTTCTTCATGACTGCCTTCATGCTGGCAATTTCTATTCCATATTACTCTCTCAGAGGTACTAAATGCAGCCAAGGTTGGTGCGGCGGGCATCATACAACATTTCTAGTCTTATATGCCTTCACTTTCTTCTTCGCTAATTTTGGGCCCAATGCTACCACTTTCATCATTCCGGCAGAACTCAGATCAACATGCCATGGTATTTCTGCAGCTTCCAGCAAGGCTGGAGCTATAGTTGGATCCTTTGGATTTCTATATGCTGCCCAAAGCAGCCATAAAGATACTGATCCAGGTTATCCGACTTGAATTGGTTACCAGAAATCTGTGTTTATTCTTGCCGCCACAAATGCCGAGTCATGTGGAAACCCCTAGCTTTGCAAACCAGTAGACATTATCACTATATTTTTTTTAAGGGGATTATTAAATTTTATTGCTTAGGTCTTAATGTCACTAATAAACAATAGAGGTGGTATATTTTGAGTCTTAAAAATATATGTGCTCTATCAAAATAACCCTCCCATGTTTTGCAAGTAGCAATATAATGGAAAATAAGTAGTTGAAACACTTGACCACATTGATATGGTAAAGCTCTCCAATGCGTACCTGTATCGTTTGGTTAAAAGATAAAAATGATATAGAGCTGAATGTTCAATGTCAATCCCATATTCACGTCAATAAAGCTACAAATATGCACATATAGGTAAGTATCTTATATGGTAATTCTAAACCTTAATGGGGTTCAAATTCCATTGGCTACACAAATACAACCTGCACACATTATGAGTGGGCCAAGGTTGAGTGGACGAAAAACTTGGCGGGGCTTTCAGATCCCATTGGCAACACAAGTTACAATCTACACGAATTACGAGAGTGTAGCTAATGCATAGTATTCATATTGCCATGGGCCTATCATTCACAGGTACAATATTAAGCTATGCCACGGACTGCCCACCGAAGGTAGGCAATTTCCTATGGAATTATACCATGTTGCATTTGCACTACCAGGAATTATGATGGCAAGTAAAATTTTATATTATAAAATTTTAGCGTAAGTATGCCATGAATCAAACCCTAATTTAGACGGTTGAGATCATCTGAATGCATCCAAAGGTCGAGATTTATAGCACGACTTCCCACCACCATGATTGATCATGCTTTGACCGGGAAAAGGAAAAGGGAGGAGGAAAGTGGAAAATTGAAGGGCAAAAAGGCGCAGGAAAAAGGGAAAGAGGGAAAGGGGAAAAAGAAGGGAAAAAGCCATAGGAAAATATAAGGGGAAAGAAAAAGAAAAGGAGGGAAAGAGGACACCAAGAAGAGGGGAATAGGGAAAGGGTGAGGACACGAGGAAAATGGAAGGGAAAAAAAGGCAGGTTGCGAGAAGAGAAATGAAATGACATGAGAAAAGAGGGAGGGGGGGTAACGAATTGTTATGGTCAATATTCTTCTATCGTGCGGGCACTGAACACAAGACAAAAAAATGCAGGTTCAAATTCTGCATGTTCTAGCATGTATAGACGCATTGGAGAAGAGAAACGTTCCGCCGCGATAAATTTCTTGTAGTATATATTATTATAGAGGCTGCATGACGTGACTACCATTTGATGTTTGCGGCAATCCGAGCCCTTGAAGTTGCCACGTGGCTATATTAGACGGTTGAAATTGTGTGGGAGAAGGACGAGGACATCGTCGATAATTAGAAGGATTGTGGCCCTAGGTTTTTGGTGACGTGGCGTATCGGACGATAGGGGAAGATCGGGTCGTGTCGTTGCTTCCTTGCTTTGCTAGAGCAAATGGCGAGCAATGAAGCAGATGCTTAACGAACCGGTTATTGCTTTCTTGGCATCGAGCTTTAGAGTCTATTTGTTGCTTTAGGTTTTGTGCATCGGCACAGGAGGCCGTTAATCAGATTGGGGATTCAGAGGCTAGGTTTATGCTGCATAGCAGGTCTTTAATCCGATTAGAGGTTCAGAGTTCAACCTGGTGATCAAAAGAAATCCAGTGCTTCTGGATATGAATTGCAAGAGGTGAGCACGAGTTTGTATTTATGGCTTATGAATTCTATCATTAAGTTCTCTGACCTCATATTTGTAACCCGATTTATCCAAATAGAGTTTTCTTGAACTCATTTGTGCCGCTACCAAGTAAGTCTTCCATACAGACCAGCGATTCCAAGCACATTTCTCCAGAGATAATTCTTACGCTTGGATTGTTGATCGTACAGAGCTGGTAAATAACAATGGAAATATTTTTGTGCTTATTGGGTCATTTTCTTACTGAACCCTTTGACAGCACAAAGCTGGTAAATTATTATGCTATGAGAAGTAGATTGCTCTATTTGCCTACATAGATTTGTTTGGGCATGTCAAATCATAGTGGCATGCTTCTATTTTCTAGTTTTACATGAAGTCCATCATTTATGCTCATATTGCAGGGCTGATGCATTGAAGGAGATGATGCTGCTGAGGAGTGGTAAGGTTTCCGTTTATTTCTGGGATGCGTATGGTATGTAAATCAGGTTAAAATCTTTGGGATTCCAGTTAGTTGAGGGATAAATGGTTAAGGTCAATACGACAGGTGAATTTGAATGCTTTTAGTTATGATTATTGCATAAACAAGGTTGTTTGAGTTGGGTACAGAGGATAAGTTACTTCAATAATTACTTTAGACCAGCTTATGTAGATGAGAATAATATGCACAACACGTGTTAGAAATATAAAGAATGCCAAGTTCGAATCATGCTTATCCTTGCTGTTGGATGGCTGCGAATTATGCCTTGAATTGGAAATCCAGATGTTTCGACCATGATGAAAGTGATGGGTAGCAGACCGATTGCCTGTCCTCATGTGGCCTGCAAGCAATTCTTCTTCTTGCCCTCAACCGCTGAAAAGGGTCTAGGAATTTAGGAACTTATTGTGTTACATGGATATCTTAGGAAGCAATATGGCATGATCCTGATGTGCTTATTTGCAAACTATTATGGGTCTTTGGAAGAATAAGCATCTGGAGAAAGAGCATGCATATGAGCTGTCTTAGTATTTGTGTTGAGACATTCATGGCATACATCCCCTTTGATTGCCTGAGCTTTGAGGCGAGAGCTTTCTTTTGTATTTGGATAACTCAACGTTAAATCAATCATGGTGGCATGCTTCTAGCGAGAACCACGTGTTGGTGGTAAGGTTTGCATTTATTTCTGGGATGGATATGGTATTTAAAGGAGTATTGCTAGTCAGGTTAAAATTTTTGCGATTCCAGTTGAGAAATAAATGGTCAAGGTGACTTGCTAGATCTGTTATCTGCCAATGATATGGATATGACAGGTGAATTTAGATGCTTTTAGTTATGATTATTGCATAAACAAGGCTGTGCCTAAGACAAAGAAAAATGAGTTTAGACAAAACCTCATTTTTGTCTTGAGACATTTATGACATACATTCCTTTTGATTCTCTGAGCTTTGACCCAAGAGTTTTCTTCTGTATTTGGGTAGCTCAATTACAGATTAAAACCTGCATTTATATGTGAATCAACAGACATTGAGCTATCTATTTAGTTAGGCTATCTCATCAATTCATGGAAGAGCTATTTCTCTGTTATTTTCTTCCACACAGGCCAGTGACTTAAATCACAGTTTTCGAACAATGAAGCATGTCAAGTTACCAGGCAAAGGTTAAAACTCTTACAATAAAGGATTTAGCCATTTCTTTGGGCTGATGCAGTAGAAACATTTAACCTTTATGAAATTACTAGTTATTGCGATTGATTACTGCTTGGCTTATGTATATTTGCATTAAGGTCATAGGATAGACCCCATAATGTGCACTAACAATGCAGGTGTATGTGCAAAATGGTTTCAAGGCCACTAGGCTAGAAGAATCACATTGTTCAATTTGTTTTTATAGATTTGTTTACTCAAGTCAAATTGTTGTGCATTATAGTGGCATATATCTATTTTTCAGTTTTGCATGAAGTTCATCATCATATGCACATATTTTCTTAGAATATTGACATCTATACTCTTCTTCCTATGTGGGATCATCATCCTTGTGTTTTTTGCAGGCCTGAAGAATTCAAGGGGACATGCTGCCAACATGTGCATATTTTGGAGTTAAAGTGCATGTTATTTAAGGTGATGAGACACGCAATATTATATATGATTTGCAGAATTTGTACAATGTCATTTTGCTGCAAGTGACATGTAGACATCCATTTAGGAAATTTGTTATTATTTGCGCATTATTGCTTACCTATTAGAGTCACCCTACGATTGATTCTGTGAGAAAGAGTTTCCTTCAACTCATTTGTGTAATGAATGGTAATGATAGTTGTGCTTTCTTTGTCAATCAGGGTACCATATCTTTGATCATCGAAATAGCCTAGAAGATAAATGCCCATGATGTTTTGATGACTAATATCACCAATCACGATAATTGAGTATCAGGAAGCTACATGTTCTTGATTACTTTTTCTTACTAATCATCCTTTGTCTGATGCATTTGCTCTGAGTTTGAAGATTGGGTGCTTCAGCTTCCCCCCACCTCTTATAAGGTCCGAAGAATTTGTGTCTGACCAGATACCATGACTTCCTTTATGCAGTTAGAGCATGTCTCTACTGCCATTTTTAGCATTAGAGTTTTTTTGAGGTCAAATAAGGGCCCTTACTCGATGCCACGTCAAAAAGCTCGCGGCCAATGGGGAGCCGAGCTTGTACAGAACTTTTTTACCGAGCCTTGGTTTCGCCTTTCCAGGTGTCAACTGCACGTAGCTTCGGTAATATCCGTGCCTCTAGCTTCGGGTGTCAGATTACACACGTGGCAATTATAACCGTTAGCTCCCGCCCTCAATTCCCGCTCAGGTGTTTTCCACAACAGAGTTTGCGCGAAGATCGATTGCCCGCGCCAAGGGAGCTTCGGTTCACTCGGGAACTGCTTCGACCTGCGCTAAAGGGAGTTTCGACCACTAAAAAACTTTGATCAAGGTAAAATCGCGTAGCCTTTCCTAGTATTTCGATTCCACTCCACATTCTGATTTGAATTCTGTGACTAGATGGCTATAAGCTTTATCACAGTCGGAAATGAGTTTGAAAGCTTCGTGGTGTCGACCGGGAGCTTTGTTACACTTCAACCTGCAATGCGAGGTGAATGGCGAGTCACAAGATGCAGGAGAAATGATGTTTCTGCATTTTGGAAGGCTTTGGTGGTCGGATTTCGATCAGGCAAAGAGATATTTGTACAAGTAAGGCATGTATACACTCCAACAGATATGGCAAAAGAAAAAATAAGCAAGCGACGAACTTTCCCACGGTTAGAAGCAAATTGTGAGTAATGTAATTCTATGCAATCCATATTCAAATTAGTTCTGTTACTTATCCAGTTCATTCCTATTCTCTCATGTTTGTGTATATCTGATGCGGAGAACACTGTCTCTTCACACTCGATAAGCAGTGTATTCCATTGCTTTCACCAAGATATGGGCTGCTTGTTGTTCGAAGGTAGCACACCAGTATAGCTCAGAGAAAGGGGTATATGGTTCTGGAGGTATGAATACTCTCCACGAAGATCCAAGCTAACTGAGCTTCCATTGCCCAGCCTGTCCGATTTATACTGCAGGCCTCTGGATGCCACTTCTATCTTATTAGCACGAAGTAAGTTGTCGCAGGAAATGTTCACGGCATTGAAGGAGAAGGGAGGAGTCTGCGGGCATGTGAAGATAAATTTAGGAATTGATCTGTTCATTGCCATATTCAAGAGCGCCGACAATGTAAAGAAGACCTTGAAGATACAGTTCAACAGTCGGTGGATAGTTTTTTAGATAGTGTATTTCTTGAAGGTTGGAGTGCTCAACTTCACGATAGAGCTGAATGTACTGAATGCAGGATAAGTCGAGACACGGTTCGGTTCAGATATTGCATTCGGAAGCAAACTCTGTATGTCACATTTAAGTGTAGGAGATGGCGAAATGTCCGTGAAGGAAGAAAGTACGTCTGGATTCCTGTCGAACAAGATGACAATGATGACACTCATTCCGTTGTCATAGACTTGAACATTCATAAGGATAATCAGCTGTTCAAAAGTCTGAGAGCGGAGAGCGAGTGGTCTCTATTCGATGTTCGGCGGCAATTAGAGTTTGAGACAGACTTAAATTTCTTCCATTTCATGATAGATGGCCAGAAGGTGGGAAAGCGGTGCATGCCACCCAAAGTCATATCTGTATATGAATCTATCTAATATAAATATAAGTGATTGTTAATTGGAGATCTATTGTATATTAATTGCAAACATTTGCTTTCATTGGGATATAAGACTTAAAGTATCCATGTTGCGAAATTATATACACCTCTGATTGTGGATGTGTTTTCACACCGTACTTACGGTGCGAAATTGTGGCTCTCATAAAATATGGAAGGGCCATTTTCGCACCGTAGCCACGGTGCGAAAATGTCCATAGCATAAAAAATGAAAGGGGTATTTTTGCACCGTAGCCACGGTGCGAAATTATACATACAATAAGATATTGAAGGGTTGTTTTCGCACCGTAGCCACGGTGCGAAAATGTGCATAGAATAAAAAATGGAAGGGGTATTTTGGCACCGTAGCCACGGTGCAAAATACAATTTTGCACCGTGGCTACGGTACAATTATTGTAAATACAATAAATTATCGAAGTCTTGTTTTCGCATTGTAGTCACGGTGCGAATTTGTGCATAGCATAAATTAAGGAAGTGTTATTTTCGCATCGTTGCCACGTTGTTAGTCTCTCTTGCAAATCAAGCCGCTACAAAGGCGCTCACATTCTAACTGTCATAAATCGAGGCGCTGCTCCACGAGAATGGCAAATAGCGGGTCAGATAAGGCATGGGAGCTGTTTAGCGCATGGTATGACAAAATAGTGGAGAAAGAACGGGATTTTCGTCAGAAGCATCCTGAAGAGTTCGAGGAGGAGCTAGAGGAGCCAGTGGATGCAACCACTGTATATAATAATTTTTGCCTGAGCGTAGACATTATGACAGAGTGTAACAGGTTTACTGATGCATATGGCGGCATCCTTCATAGCTTCATGGCTGGAGCTGGTCCTGACGTGAAACCATGTTCTGTGACTGGTTTGCCTTCACTAAGCATGCAAGCTTTTCTTAAGATGTTTCCGAAACCTGATCAAGACCGAATTAGAAGGTTCTTGAAGAAACTACGCTAATGCGGGCAAGAGGGAAGGAAAGTTTTTTCGGCCTAGATATCATGTTCAAAGACATACATGATTTACACTAAGCCAAGCAAAGATGCCGGTTCTTCTTCAAGTGTGTCGCTCAAAGCGAGCGCCTCGCCTCACCAGTAGAGGAGCCGATAGATCCTGAGGAAGAGAAGCTCGCACTGGAAAATGAGGAGATCGAGGTTGTGGAAGAGGAGGTCTCCGAGAAAAAATTGTCTACTTGGAGACTATCAGAAGCATATCCCATCCATGTAGGTGGAAAACCATACTTGTTGCTGCCGGACATATCTGAAGTGACAGGGTTGAGAGAAGACAAGATATTGGGCCAGATATATGCGCATGTTGTAGGCCTGGGAGGACTTATAGACTTTGAGACTGATGTCCCCAGACAAATGATGGAGGATGTGACTTATGATAGATCCTCAATACCTCCAGAGGATGCATTTGAAATTGTCATGCAGCAAGCTGAAGATGTGGTATGAAGCGTGAAAGATGTCAAATTTGAAGCTGCTAGCTCTTCAAACATTAAAGATATACAAAGATAAATAAGATTCATAGAACGTGAGATGTCGAAGTCCTCTTTCAAAATAACAAACCCAGCTGTTGTCGAATGGGACAAAAGAGAGGTATTTATCTGGTTTCATTTTTTATTTCTTCTTGAATCGATGTTTCTTTTTATGCGGGGAGTTATTTATTGATGACTTCTGTGCAAGGCATCAGAGAGTCACCCTAGGTCGGGACGCCAGTATTGCACATTATATGGGCTACCTTTACAAGGGGGAAATTATTGTGTTTCACAATAAATATAGTCCATCTGGAGTACAGGAGGTCCTCAAGCTTAAGTAGCTGGCAACCACGTGCCCCTAGCCTCAAACTATGATCGAGTGGTAGCGGTAGATAGGGCTATTGCAATGTATATCTTCGGGGGCTTCAAAATGTACTCTGTCCTTGCAAATAAAGCAGCTCTAGGCTTGGGTGGAGCGGACAAGGAAACACTGCGCTTGTCCTGTGCACAGAAGGACCCTGACATATTGTATCTGTAAAAGAAGAGGACTTAGAAGAATTTGATTCGGGTACTCCAGGCCCTGATGCCAAGAAAAGAAAATGTACTTAAAAAACTTTTGTATTAATATAATGTCTTTTCTATAAATTGTCTTTTCTATAATGTATCAATTGTTTTCATATGACGAAATTGCTTTTGTATGAATGTTCATTTATGATATTCATTAATTGTTAGAATTCAATGTCAGCAATAAATCCTTGTTAGATGTATATGTTAGGTATTCTTTAATGTTGGCTACGGTGCGAAAACAGGATGTCCGCAGTTTTTGGACTGCCCGATTTTGCACCGTGGCTACGGTGCGAAAACAGGCTGTCGGCAGTTTTTGGACTGCCATATTTCGCACCGTGGCTACGGTGCGAAAACAGGCTGTCGGCAGTTTTTGGACTGCCCTATTTTGCACCGTGGCTACGGTGCGAAAACGGGATGTCGGCAGTTTTTAGACTGCCCGATTTCGCACCGTGGCTACTGTAAACATTTTTTAGTCTACGGGTTTATCGGATCGGTACAGACAATATTGCTTATTTGAATTTCTTTCCCTTGCTAAAATCCGCTCATGTCCATGGAAGGCGCTACCTCTGAAATCCCACAAAATGAGGCGCTTGACCAGCGCCAGAATGTTGAGGAGGTCATTACTAGCAGCGCCGAGACTGCTATTACCATCACAGAGACCGAGACAGTTATTCCGATCACAAGCCAGCAGATGGACGTAGATGAGAATGTCCTTCCAGAAGGGTTCGGGCAAAGCCTCGGAAATGTCGTCCACACTATTAATAATAGTGTGGACGAATATTTCCAAAACCCAAACGTGATTCCTACTCGGGTCTCCTTGCTGAGCGCCGGTAATGTTGTTGGGGAAGGAGTTTTCCGTGAGGCCACTGTCTGCCACAATATTCCAGTTCCAGACGACTGTATTGTGGTATCAGTGGACACAGCTCTGGATCCAACAGCCAGTCTGCCCTTCCCCACCCCTGGAGCGGAGACAGTAGAGGAAGCCGTCGGGTCATACGTCATGTGGCCCAGGTTGATGACATCCATGTCCGGCATGGAGGCACGGCCATTCCAGTTCTTGATAAATGAGATCGATTACATGATTAAACCCGGGGCTTCTTCTCATCCAAGTGGTGTGGCAGGTTGACCAGGGCCATGGTGCCCAGTGGCTATTGAATCAGGTAACCCCCTCGTCTATGACGTTGGGACCATCACTGCATTCCGAAATATTTGGCAGTGGTGAGGGGGAGCAAGGGCAGCACCAGATTATGGAAGTGCAAAGATGACCAAAGATCACCTGGTCCAAAGATGATCAAGCAAAGATCAGCGGACCAAAGATCACCGATCCAAAGACGATCGCCAGAACCAAAGATGCTCAGCAGGATTAGGTTGATCACGGAAAGGCCAGTTCTAGTGGAACTGGTACTAGGAAGCCCATTCCCCGGCGCCAGCGGAAATCCACGCCGAAGAAATCTGACCCGGCAAAGCCTCCTAAGCTTGTTCCTAGTTGGAGACAAGCTGAGAGAGATGCAGCCAAGGAGACAGATAAGTTTGGGAATAAGCGGAAGCCTAAGGAAGGGGAGCCTAGTGTTAGATATGGTGGCCCTGAGAAGATAAAGGGTGCTCCTCCTGGCACTCAGGCTTTGAGGGAGATTAGGTACTGGCAGGCACGCACCCAGCCTCTGATTCCCAAGCTTGCCTTCGCTATAATGGTCAGGTACGAGATGCAGGAAATTATTGAGAGGAGGAAGGAATCAAGGAGGAAGAGGAGAAACAGAGCACCAGACTTCGTCCCGATTGTGGAGGAGGAGGTGAATAGAATCCAAGCAGAGGCCTTGGACATACTGCAAGAGGCAGCAGAGGCTCATCTAATTAGCCTCTTTGAGGACAGTGTCCGCTGTTGTGTGCACAGAGGACGTGTTACTGTGCAGGACAGGGACTATGCCTTAGCTAGATACTTCCGTGGATGCCTCCCTTAGCATCCTTTTGTAACCCTTTTTTGGTTGTTAATATATGAGTGTTTTAATATTTATCGTGATGAGTGTTTTATATTTATCTGTAATTATTTGGTATTCTATTTATTGCGGCTGTGTATTTATCTACTAGTGTTGACCGTGGGCACGGTGCGAAAATGACTATTCCACATTCTGTGGGAAGGTCTATTTCGCACCGTGGCCACGGTGCGAAAATAGTAGTTCCAAAGTTTTTGGAGGGCGCAATTCCGCACCGTGACTACGGTGCAAAACAGAATATTCCACACACTGCGAAGAGAATGCTGAACTGAATTTAGAATCTACATGTAAGGAAAATGGCCAAGAGCTTTCCAAATTGAAAATGTGCGGTAAATAGACGGATCACATGTATCACTTATGGTTGCATACTTATAACTCATATAAGAGGCATAGCATATACTTAGAACTCATATAAGAGGCATAGCATATATGAATGCAGAAGTTCATTCGCAATCGGGATCATCATGAGCAAGTAGTTGAGTGATGCGATTAATCTCATAGACGCGACGCTCTGGAACCCTCCAAAGGTGGATAACAATACGATAAAACCCTCCAGAAGAACGATTTCGACCCTCTGCTACTCCTTCCAGCCAGGGATCAAGGGGGATACCCCTCTGAGAACATCTATAAAGATCATTATATGTCATAGTGCAAGTAATGGAGTCCATATCTTCGGGACGAGGAGGCAAGATAGACCCCCTGTAATAAGAATAATCAGGCCGAGACATAGCAAATGGATGCCTTCTGCATTGAGTGGAGCCGTACTTATATCGAACAAAATTATTGACATGCGCTGTAGCAGCATTATTGGTTATACATACGAGCATAATGTACAAAATACACATGTAAATATAATGTACGTATATAGCATATATACCTGGTTTCTCTTTAAATAGGCATCTATGCCTTCATTGTCTTTGTCTGCTTCTTGTTTGCATGCTCCTTGCCTCCCTGTCCGCTTCTTGTTGCTCTTTGCCTCACTGTCTGCTCCTTTCTTGCATGCTCCTTGCCTCCCTGTCTGCTCCACTAGTTGTTTCTTGTCTGCTCCACTAATTTCTTGCAAATGGTAACTTTGCAAGAACATCCTCGCTGGGCTGATCCGGAATACCTGCAAGCATGCGGAAGAAATACGTGCACTTTTGATGACTTTTTTTGCAACTTTTGGGAGCATCGATGGCGTCACGGTCCAACCACAGAGCTTGCAAGGCAGCTGATCAACTTCACCATCGATCGCTATACTCGTCATCTCCCTCCACTGGAGGAGATCAATTCGAGTCAAGCAAGGTTCACTCTAAGTGCTTTGGGACTTCTTGAACCCCCCTCAGATTTAGAAGATAGGCTAGAACAGTTGAAGGACATGCTTTTCCATGGTTTCATGGCCTACTCATGTGCCTCTGGTCATTCCTACTAGTGAGAAGAATAGGATTTATATCCTCATTGAACTTTAGAACTTCCATTACAAATCTTTTGTGGATATTGGTAAGCCGCACCTGGGATACAATTCCTTGGGATACACGTGACCTATGGCTACATAGCACACAGCACATAATACGTACATATCACAGGTAAAGATACTCCATTGGAATATGTGTATAAACTGGTATAAAGATTTTCATAGAAATTAAGTATATAAGCAAGTGATTTCCGTGTAATTAAGTAACATCCTCATATTATCATGTATTATCTTGGCAATCTTACACTTTTAGTGTAATTGAATGATTTCTTCTACCATTTTCCTTGTATTTTCTCATGTGAATGTTTTATTTGTGGTCATATTCGGCACCGTGGCCACGGTGCGAAATCGCCTCAGTTACAAATTATTGAAGGGCCTATTTCGCACCGTGGCTACAGTGCGAAATACGTGGATCCAGTTTAGTTACAGGCCCATCTTTCGCACCGTAGCCACGGTGTGAAATCGACTCAGTTACAAATTATTGAAGGGCCTATTTCGCCACCACCAAAGGGTATAATACTTCAGCATTATTGGTATTATTCTTCAACTTTCTTGGTATTATACTTCAACAGTATTAGTATTATACTTCAACATTATTGGATTCGTATCTATAAATTCTTTCACCTTACTTTCACTTCTCACCTTTGTTCCATGTTTTCACCTTGCTTTCACTTCTCGTGTTCTCACCTTGCTTTCACTTCTCACCTTGTGTTCCGTGTTCTTTGCTAATTGATCGTGATCCTTGCTTCTTGCTCCTTCATCTTCGTGCTACTTCATGCTACTTGGTCTTGTTCCTTGCTCTTGATCTTGATACTTGATCTTGTTCCTTGCTTCCTTGCTCCATGATCTTCCTTGTTCCTTGCTTCTTGCTACTTGATCTTGATCCTTGTTCCTTGCTACTTGATCTTCCTGGTCCTTGCTACTTGGTCTTCCTTGTTCCTTGATCTTCTTGCTCCTTGATCTTCCTTGTTCCTTGCTTCTTGCTACTTGATCTTGATCCTTGTTCCTTGCTACTTGGTCTTCTTCCTTGCTTCTTGCTCCTTGTTCCTTGCTCTGCTCCTTGTTCCTTGCGCCGTCAGTGATCCTTGCTTGCTTTTGCAAATGATTGGACCCAATCCTCCCTGGGCTACTCCAGAAGGCCTGCAAGCATGCCCCAGGCATTCTGTGCGGCCTAAAACTGATGAGCTATTTGACCATTTCTTGGAGTGGAGGTTGCACCACAGTCCCACCAAGGAGCTTGCAATGGAGTTGATCAACTTCATTCTGGAGCGATTTGATTGTGGTCATGAGCCACTGATGGAAATTAATCCATCTGAATGTTATAGGAGACTTGCAATGAGGGGAATTCTTGAACCCCCTCCTTATCTGGACGAGATGCTACAGCAGTTCAGGCCTCTTCTTCGTGCTGGTTATTTAGCACACTCTCTGGATCAATACATATCAGAGTTCATTCATGAAATTTGTAAGGGACAGATGTATGGCCTTATTAGGACGTACTACAACGAGTACAACAACTTTGTGGAGTTGGGTCCGCTCTTTTTCCATGAGTATCATCATGTGGAATTACTTTTTCTAATGACTAGGTACCCCATATGGTGGGAAGAATCAGGTTGGGATACGCGTGAGCTCTGGTTTCCTAACCCAGCTGCGTGGGTTACCCCTCGCGGGGGAATGGAAAGGGGAAGGGGTTAGGAACCTAGGGGAAGGTTACTAGGGACATACTGCCGTGGTCTTTAGTAACCTTTGCTATCTATCATAAATAATTCATATGATACCGTGTTAATATGTTCTCTAAATATTCTCTAATATGTTAATATGTTCTCTAATATGTTAATATTCTCTAGTTACTGGCCCATATTTCGCACCGTAGCCACGGTGCGAAATTGACTCAGGTACAAATTATTGAAGGGCCTATTTCGCATCGTAGCCACGATGCGAAGTCGACTCAGTTACAAATTATTGAAGGGCCTATTTCGCATCGTAGCCACGGTGCGAAATCGACTGAGTTATAAATTATTGAAGGGCCTATTTCGCACCGTGGCTACGGTGCGAAATACGTGGATCCAGTTTAGTTACAGGCCCATATTTCGCACCGTCGCCACGGTCGCGTAAATCGATTTCGATTACAAATTATTGAAGGGGTTTATTTTTCGCACCGCGGCTACGGTGCTTAAATACGCGGATCGGTTTTAGTTACGGCCCCATATTTTTCGACACCGGGCCCGCGGCGCGCAGTACATGCATCCAATTTACTTACAATACAGCATTTCGCACACTGAGCATTATCGAACTGATAAATAAACCAACTCTTTTACAGTAGAGACGTTATCAAGAGCTCTCAATACGGACATAACCTTTGCCTTGCCTACATCTCATTGATCTCTACTCCCTTGATCGCTCAACAGCTGCGGACTTATACCAAGCTTCCCTCTTTTTTTTTCCCGCTGGGTTTTTTGTCTAAACAACTTAGCAAGTGTTGATTCACTTCGGTTCCGTGATTTCTTCACCCATTTGCACACGCGATCCTTTCAAAACCATTGACACATCTGCCGCAAGGAATTTTAACCGAACCTCGTGTTGAGTGAAACGGAAGAATGCATTCTTTGCTTGCTTATGGGACTTCTTCATTCCCTGTGTATTCCAAATTCCCAGGCTTCCATATTCCCTGACAAACCACACGCTATGTGCGAACAGAATATGGACATAGTGAGTCAAATTGGCCTCACCCCATGCCGTCGGGGAAAGACTTAGTGAAGTTTGTGATGTTGCCTCACGGAATTTGGCAACATCATTTTCCCCGCACTACCTTTTTCTACGCATTTCCTTTACCGGTCTGGAGAAATCCTCGCCATGCCTTGATTTTCTTCAGCGTGATCGCCCACGATCATTTTCGATCATCCTCACTGCAATAAGATCCTTGTAAGCTTCCCAAACACGGATAAGTTCTCTTTCGCGGGGAGGCAAAACCTCTTAGCCTTTGGACCACCCATCTTTTGGGTTTCGGGGAACCTTGCTTGGGATACCTTTGGATCTTGAAATATTTTGTAGTGCCCACCATGAAGTCCCACATTAGATAGCACCTTTTCAACTTCATGCATGGCAGCTTCCCTAGAGCTTTGGGGTGATTTATTCCAAGCAAACGGGATACTCATGTAAACCATCTTGTCTATGTTCTCAAGAAAGCATGAAGGGTGCATATGTGTACTCTTCTTAACAGAATTGGCGAATTGGCATCAAGGTTGTGTCCTTCTCTTCTCTATTTGGTGGCTCATCCTGGACACAGTCTAATGTACTCTTGTCCAATCCAGCTGAATCTCTTCTTGCATAGAGGCGGTAGGGACAAGCATGAGTAGTCTTACCAGCACCATGCTTCATTACGTACATGTATTTTATTGTCTTCAAATCTGGGCAAAGAAGATGCCATTCAACCTCGTGACTCACCATATCCAGGGAGGCGCAAGTTTTTTTCTCCGATTCCGTGAGAGGCAATCATTGTGGGAATGGGTGTTTGATCAAAACCCATTTCAAAGATTATCGCGTGATTTTCCTGCAGTGCGTGAAATAAACCAACCCACCAAATGTGATCTTCGATTTGGACGGAAAACTTACCATCTAGATTTGACTCTTCATTCCCCTGTATTCAAAGCTCGTTTCATTAGACTCGGTGAAACCCCTCGTACTTCTCGCCTTTCACCAATTCCATTTCATCCAGCTTCAAAACAATTCTTAGTTTGCCGGTAAGACTCTTCTACCTTCATATCATAAAATCGAACCAAAAGCTGAAGCATTCTAGTTAAGTCTATCCAAAGAATTGTTATTTTCATTAAGGCAGAAAGTATCACCAAACTTCGACTTCTTCTTACCTTTGGTATAGGATGCCAATGTATCCAAGTTGACACTGCTGGTCAGCTGATACATATCACCAAGAAGCTCTTGCACTTGTCTGTTTCTCGATGACCTACAAGTCCTCACACTAGTCATCCTTGGTAGTAGAATAGTTTTGGTAATGCCTTGTTGTTTAAGGCCATCCTGCAAGCATTTGAACAAAGCAATATAAGCTTGCCTACTTATTAGACATTGTCACACAGTTCTTTAATCGATTTCGAGGTTTGACTGTTTCCCCAACTCACGCATGGTTGATGTACTACGACTTTCCTAAGTTGAATGCTACCAGGAAGCTTTAACATTCTCAATACATCATCTTTAGTAACTAATTTCTTTAATAAACCGGCAATATTAGCAGGTTTTCTCTTATTTTCTTCTGCAAGATTTGGATCAACAAGCTTTTTAATAGCCATGACCCTTTTTTTTGAGCCTCCACCCCCAGGGGCTAATATATTTATGGGCTTCAGGTTTTTTGCCTTCTCCCCGATCCCGGTGGAGTTCTTTTCAAGCGTTTGACCCGCTTGTAGAAGGGAATCATTTTTTCTTGCGCAACCCTCTTCATTCCTTTTGTCGCAGGTGCATTCATCTCATCACCAATTTCTGATTTTCTACCTCCAATTCATTGAGCTTGCGGCATTGTTGAGACGTAAAAATAGTTCAGCTGTTGGAGCTGATTAACATCGATAAAACTTTGCAATTGAATCCATACAAGTGGTTATACATGGCACGCAAATGTGGATCAGTATTACCATTAACCAAATTATTACAGTAACCTAGTAACCCTTGCTGTCCCTTACAAGCAAATTCAATAAGACCGGATGCAGAGTGGAAGTTTGGATGGGCTCGACTGAAAGGATCACATGGATACAGTTGGCCTTTAGCCCAGAGGTCTATATTCATGGCTCCAGAAGCTCGCAATGCATCTTCATCTATTGGTTGCTTCCAAGTGAACTTATTCCTATAAGGCAGGCATTCTTTTGGCACTTGCACTCTAAATTGACCCTCGGAATTAGTTTGATCCTGAAACAGAAGTATTAGAAGGAAGAACACTCAAAGGAATGCAATGACAACTCGGAAACCAAATACCTTTGCCATTGACGTTGCAAAAGACCGAGAACCGGAGCATGGAATAAAATAACGGCTAAGGTTAGCCAAATGGCTATTTTATAGCATTTTTGCCAAGAAAAATGGCTAAAGTAAATTGAAAAAATTGCCCAAAAAAAGAAAAGTTTAGCCCAATTTTTTTGCCGACTAAGTGATTTTCTAGATAGGATAGCCAAACCTCCACCTCCAGACAACTCCACCAGGACAACAATTAGCCAAACCTAAGAAAGAGTGGACTTGGAAAAATAGATGGATTAGCTTAGTATCAAACACCAAGATATACAGAAACTTTATGAAATCAACAAAGAACTTCTTGTTTCAAGTACGAAGTTGAAGTAGTAACTTCTTATCTCAAGTACGAAGTTGAATTATCTGAGGGAGGATCACATTTAAAAGGAACACTGCACTTTTTCTTTGAGCTTTGAACATGTGCGTATATGTTTATTAATTTATGTCTTTGTTTTATTTTTATATTAACAAAGTTATAACAATGATTATAATTGTGCCATTTATGTTACATTATGCACGATTTATTTTTCTCTATTGAATTACACTGTAATAACAATAAGTTCAATGTCTTTGTGTAAAGGCTTGGATCCTTAATATGGATAGTGTGATGGCTAATATTTGACTCTACATTTTGTGGAAGTTTAGCCAAAGGCAAGAAACCATGATGGAGAAAAACCAATTAGGTTAGCCAAGTGTTAGAAACTTCTAGCTCCAATTTGAAGGTAGTTTAGCTAAACCTATTTGGCTATATTAAAAATATAGGAGTAGTAATTTATTCCATGAACTGAGTGTAGATTAGATTAGAAGATTCTGTTGAATCAAAACGTATTTTAAATTGAAAATTTTCGCTTCTCTATTTGCCGGCAAGAATCCGCCATAATTCAAATTCAAAACCGCCCGCACTCCATGGCAAGATCGCTACGCCGGCGGCTGGCGGCAAGGTCGATGGCGTAGGCAAGTTTCGACGATGGCGCCGAAGCTCGGCGGCATAAGCTCAAGGTAAATAATCATCAAATATCTGTGTCAAGTAGGGAAATAATGATTACAAAGTTAGCTACGGGGTTAGGTTCGGAGGTTAGGTAGTTAGGTTAGGGGAGAGTGAAAGTTAGGTATGGAGGGGGGGAAGCTAGGTTTGGGATCCTACGTGGCGGCCCCCCTAATATATTCTTACGAGGCCCTTATTTGACCTCAAAAACTACTTATTGTTCCAAGACTTGGAAAACTACTTTTGATGGGAAATTTGAATAAGATAGGAATAGTAACAGGAAAGATTAAGGACCTTTAAAATTCAAAATTTGTTAGCAGTGTGATAAGTTTTAGTCCTAAGTTTGTTGGCAAGCTTTATTTTTGTGTTGCTTTTGAGTTCTTGAAGTTGCATTTTGACAGGGTGGGAAATGAGTCGATAAACTGGAGGGTGTGAATCCTGCTGAGCTTGCCCATAAGGTAGCAAAGGTAGCTGGACCTCCATCATTAGTTGGTCCAGCAACTCCAGCTAGTTTAGCATGAGTGGAGCACCATCAGTGCTAGAAGCTGTTGCAACATTGGCCTAAACAAATGGAGTCTCTGGTTGCAATTTTGCAATTCCACCTGCTCTGAATAAGAATCTCAAAAATTGACTTGAAAAGTTTGTGAATTCCAGCTCTGCCATTCTGTTCATGAAAGACACGAAAGAAGAACCTCAATGTGGATTTAGTCACCTTTCCCGAGCCATATTGCAAGGGAGAACTTGTTGGTGGGTGTGACATGCTTATCAACTCATCCAGAACAATGTTGTTTATGAAAGGTAGTCTAGACCAGCCACGTTGTGGATTCAGCTCTACGGTGGTAACATCACTTAAAGATATTGGCGCTGAATTTGGTAGTTTTGATATTTTAAGTGCTTAAATCAAATTCAAATTGGCCAACATTTCCACAGTTGTACCACAACGGAGAGCTTTTGGGTGGCTGTGATATTGTTCTAGAACGTCAGAAGAATGGGGAATTGAAGTCAACATTTGTCAGCATAACATGATTCAAAAGGCTCAACACCAAAATTAGGCTTTCTGAAATATGCGCATAGTTTTGAAGAAGAGAGAGTATATTATTTCGTTTTACTTTTAAGGTGTTAAATTTGGTAAAACATGTCAGACAATCCTTAGAAAGCAAACATTTTGTTCAAGTTACATTCTTAAATTAGATATGGAGAGCCTCTTATGTTTAAGGTCTTAATGGGAATGGTCTTTTTGTGTGATGGAGAGTAAGACATTATCTGTCGTAAGATCCATAATAATGTGATCTAAAGGAGGAAAAGATTGAACTGGCCTTTACTATTTAAGAGTGACAATTTACTTGAAAGTTAAGAAGGTTTTACCCATCAGCATAGGAATATGCTAAAGCTGGAACATGCAAAGGTCTTCAAGAATTGTTGGTGAATTTAGGGAAATCTTCATGGAAACTAAGAGAATCTCATAAAATCTAAGGGAATCTAGTAGGATCTTGATAAAATCTTAGGGAATCTAGAAGAATCTCCATAAAGCCTTAGGAAACCTAGATAAGCCTTCGTACAATCTAAGAAAATTGTAACATTAAAAACCTTGCTGTCACCTACCCCCCTTTGCACCATAAGAACATGCTGAAATTAGGACATACACCGTAGGATCAATGCGTAACTTGTATTATATATGTAATTAATAGTACATGAAAATTGAAAACATTTTAGTATGTATTAATACAAAGGAATGGAGAAAAAGTTTATCGTCGAGAGCCCTTCATGGACTTGAAGAAGTTCTTCACGTCCTTTAGTTGAAGACCTTTGCCGACATTGCGCAAAATGTTTCGAGATGATCCACCTTCTAACGCTCGGGCTATTTGAGGAGGTGTGAGCGGTGGTGCCGTAGCCGCCACTATTGTCAATGGCGCATCCCTGAGGTGACCCCTGGCGAAGTCGAGGCTGTGGAGCGCCATGGATCTTTTGAAGAGGATGATGTGATCCGTATTCTCCCTTATCTTGGCGTGCTTATTAAAGCCTGTAGTGCAATCAGAAGTGCTATGGACTCTTCTCCTCTTGGGCTGAAGTCCTTATGGAATACCATCATCTGGCCTTGGCTTAGGACCGGAAGATAATATCGAAAGGCCTTTCCCCTCTAAGGTCTTGTTGCCTGTGATCTCGTGCCCCTCCTTTTCGTTGCTTCACCGTAAACATCCACTGCTAGGAGGTCTTCATGGTCCCTCCACGTGGTGGTTGCATTGTCCAAGTTGATGCTGCTGGATCCCTCTCGCATGCTTCTTACTCGGACGGGATGGCTGGAGCTTGGGCCTCTCCCTGGCTTGTACAACCTGCTTTGGATTGCTTGGAATTCCTCAATCTGAATGACTGGTGGTTGGTGGTGCTACATCTGCCTTATATACTCGTATGTCGCAATGTCTGACATTGTTTCCCCAGCATAAGAGTGTCGTTCTGCTACCTCTCTTGGAACTTCTTGGTAGGAGTAGTCGATGAGGTCTCTCTGCTGCCCCTCTGCAATCAGCCTCATGAGCTCGACGATCCTGAGCCCTTCTTCTAAGTAGTGTGAGAGGTGGAATATGTCGTTGGCGAAAAGGTACTCCACTCGATCACCATTAGAGGCAAGGAAGTGATGCCTATTGGTGGCTTATTCCCCTTCTGATATCTTCATCATGCCTTGCTATTTGCCTCTCCATCCTTGTTGCTAACCTGCTCTCCTCCTCCTGATCGTACTCCGCTTCCTCTTCATAGTCCTCCTCGATTTGAGGCGCTCTCGAGGATGTGCCGTGGTAGATGTACTCTGAGGCATCCAGCTCGTGGATATGGTTATGGCTTATAAGAGTATGGCAAGTTCTTTTGTAATGCCACAACAGCGGCATGATGTCATGATAGAAGAACCCAATGACCAACATTTCCAGGGTGTGTGACAACGTTGAATCATAACCTCTAATGATATGCGGGTTAGAAACATAGGGGGATTTGAAAGAAACTTTGGACATAGACTGTTATACCATATGGCATATAATAATGGCTTAGAAGCCAACAAGTGGGTTAAAGAGTATCCGAAGGAGTAAAGAACGGTGACCCTAAAGAATAAGGTGCACAACTAAAGGGTGAATTGGATATGCTGTATTACATGTACAGTCGATTTGTTGAAATTAATAAGCAACACGCTTCAAGGGTCGGGGTAACGAAAATCGACCTTGGACGTAGAAAACATGTTAAAGAAGAAGATAAAGGACTACTATTCTTTAGGTGTAGGCCAGGGGGTGCTCTCTACCAGCAAGCGAAGAGAGATATCTGTGTCGAAAGGCTGCAAGAGGTCTAAAAAAATCTTCAAAGATTTAATACGTGGCTTAGGTAGAAAGAATTTCAATTTCTAGAACAACATGGTGGATTGAATCACGAAGAGCCCTTACTGTAATAGAAGAGGCCCCTCGTGAGACGTCCTTAAGTGGTACTATCCTTTGGGATATTCACACAATCCCTTGGAATATGTAAGTTCATTTATGGAACTTAATGACGCTTAGGCATTAAAGTAGTGGTTGGAAACACTTGGAAACACTTTGCCCCAACCATATCTAGGTACCCCTAGGAGGAGGTGACTAGTCAACAATGGTTGGATGCCATTGGACCATTACAGTAGAACAACTCCAAAAGATGGTAGGCCACCGTCAATTTGATAGGTGTGTGGCGCAGACAAATAATCACTGCCATATAGGCAGTGAAGTTTGGCATAAAATAATACTAAAGTCTGTACTCTAGATACATTAGAGTAAAGTGTTGACATTGTTGTGTTTATCAGAGAGGATAGTGGATTGGGGTCCAAGTTAGAAGCTTCTATCTCACTTAGAGGAGCTTCCTTCCATCGCTCATCGTCGATAATCTCGGGCAGAGCCCATGTCTGAATGACAATAATAACCATTAGGGTGATCACACCTTGCCATGGTTGCACAAGTCCGACGGATTTGTTGCTACCACAGCATTGGTTTGGGGGAAGGGTGATTACTAGACAGAAGTCTTACTACAGAAAACAATTGGTTAAGTAAAACAAGAGACTATTATATTTGTTGAAAGGAAGCTTACCATGTTGGAAAAGGGTTTATCTTGGTGGTGGGAGGTCAAGGGTTCAAGTCCCCATAATAACTTTTGTTAGAAGAGTTGTTATGCAGAGAAAGCAGAGTACTAAGTGTATATAAGAAAACTGAAACATATATATCAGATTCAAGGAAGCTTGGCATGGTGTTAAGCGCCTAAGGGTGGAGTGGGGAGGTTGCAAGTTCAAATTTGTGTTGAAAGGGCAAAAATATGATGACGGAAATTTTATACGACAGAAATTTATATATGCGAAAAAGATACGGGGGCGTGATGGTGGATTTTGGTGTTTCTTTTCGAATTCTAAAGCGCTATTTCCTGATCACGCCCCTCTAGCTCCAGAGCCCATTTGATGGGATTTTGTCGCGGCTCACCCCTTGGTCAATTGAATTCTTACAGACGCATTGGCGCAAGAATCGCCTCCATCCGAGTTACCTAGAAAAAGTTATGGCCCTTGGGAGCAAGAGACCTTGTTCTCCCAAAAACTCAACATAACTTCACCCTAATATTTCACAATCTACTTTTTAACTAACTCAATCCTCATATATCTAGGCCAGAATTCATACTACCTATGGAATTGGGGTAATTTTCCCAAGTTAAAAGTCCCCCACTAACTATCGATCTAACGAGTTAGAATATGGCTAGCGTTATGATGTGGTCTACAAAATCATGGCTCTGATACTATTGTGATGCTTCCTGAACCTATATGATGCTCCCATCGTATAAATATGGGAAATTCCCCTCCTATGGCGACTCCGTCTGACTCGGCCCATTTGTGATGGGCAAGTGTCTGGGTGAAGGACACGGAGGTGTCATTCCTCCTACGCCTTCTATGGGAATCCTATACATCGTAAGATTACATATATGTTAGCACCTGGCAACAATACAAATAAATAATATACCATCACGAAGGGTGGTCCATCCATCATCATTACAAACAACAATAAGATATCAATATACATAGGAATGCACCATAAATGAGGCTTCTACCCCCGGTTCAGACTCAAGGGGGTCGACTGATGGTTAGGGCCTCTGGATAACAACAGACATAAGCATAACATGGCATTGGCTGGCATAGAACAATGGCTAGGTAGTCCACTCTATCCGCCCCTCCTGTGCACACTTTGTAGATTGGTTGAATCATGCGATGGCGTGGTTGTAGCCTTTCGGTGACGTAATCTCATGAAGTCACCCTATAAAGACTAATTCCGGGTTACATCTCCCCAGTTCGACGAGACAAGAAAGTGATGAATCCCCTCCAGAATCACAATGGTTCCATAGGTGTGCTAGCAGGGTTTTCCTTAAGAGGCGAATCTTTGCAAAGATGCTATATTTAGGGGTTTCTTGAAATGTGGATATGAATGGTGAGTAAGCTCTGTATTAAATTTTTTTTTTAACGGTTCGCCAACATTTCGACGATGGAGGTTCCCGCCCAGGTTGGAGTCGCCAAGAAGACTATGGCAAGATTTGTCTTATTCACCTAGATTTCTATACTTCTTATCTGATATGAGCTTGATTCGCCTTTTACCATACAAGTGCATTGACAAAAGTTTATCTTTAAGCCTTCATTTATCTTCGAGAATATATTTCTTGGCCTCAACCATGAAATCATAAAGTTTGGAATGGATTCGACTAGTTTTAAGTTTGAAGAGGCTAATTCCGGGCAAGGGTTTAGGCCTTCATTTATATTTTGCTCTTTTTCATTTTATACACAAGTTTAGGTTTCTTATTCCTATTGCTTCTCATTTCTGCTCTCATTCCAAACATTTTATGTAAAGGGAAGATGGACAAATAAAATGCAATTTGCAGAACCTACAAGAGCCTTTCAAGCATGTTTGATGCTCACAAGAAGGATAGAATGACCTCGCATTTGGCTACAGCCAGGTACATGTCACATTTTTGGACCTAGGCAGTAAACTCTCATTCATAGAAGATTGGGAAGAGATCTTGTGGGTTATGGTATAATGAGTCTTGTGCATTCTTGTATACTTGTTTAAAGCCTATTCCCTTACGTTTTTGGCATGATTACATAAGCCACAATCTCTTTATTTGACAATCTTTTTAGTCTTACACTCATTGTGACTTACTAATACAAATGCAGGCACAAAGCAATGCAGCCAAGCTTATTCAATATTAGGAGATGTTAGTTTTTCATCCTGCTATACGGGAGTTGTTATTCAAAGCTTTCTTGGACCATTCATCATGGCTATGTTGATAGCTTAGATATAGAAAAGAAGTCCATGATTATCAAAGGAGATGCTAATTTGAATTCTACATAATCCTATTAAAGCTCAGAATGCAAGGACTGTGGTTTGAGGAGCACAAATGGAAGGCCAAAGGTAAGTTCGTAACTTTACAGTAAAGCATAATAATCAGATACTACTCAATTTCCTTTGCCATTGGCTATCCAAGATGTAGTGCGAGCATGCATACTCTTCCTTGTTCTCATCATGCTTGAAGAATGGCCATAGTGCCCTTCCAAAAAGCAATCATTTACATGTTACATCTTATGAACATTGACTATTAGGGATTATGAACATTAGCAAGGAAATGGGAAGAGGATCACTTGAGATGCTAAAGGCTACAATTCAAAAAGCAATGTTCAGACCTGCTACAATCATGGATGCCTCTAGTTAGAGATCCTCCTTTATTTTCCATAGCATAGGGAGACAATTGACAACAACATTGGAACAACTAATGTTTTTATAATTATTTTATTCTTGTCCTTTTATTAGTAACGACCTCTGTTGCCCTCTGTCGCAGGTCGCAAGCTTTTTGTGGTGCATCAAATTGAAGCATCAATTGCTTGTCAAACTTGCGCATTCCATGCAACCTGCAGGTAGACAGACATCATTTTCAAGTATAGCAGTTCTAATTTGTTGCAGGTACTATTTCTACGCACTCAATGTTAAGATAAGAAACGACCCATTGTAGACTGTTACATTTGTCTGCCCAAAACCAGTGAAGAGGGGTGCAGATAGCATGATCTAAAGTTATTCTACAAATACAAGCTCTTAACTGGCGAGCCACTGAGCTTGCTTTTCCTTCTAGCAGCCCTTGAGGCATTGCGGCTCCATTGCCACGGTATAAGCCACGCTAGGGAGACCAGCTGCAAGCGGCATGAACATGTCTCGTATAGCCTGTATACTATAATCTGCAGAGACCCCAGCTATTGCAATCTTGCCCATAGCTTTTCCTGAGGCACAGTGCCAAAAGCCTTGGCGAAGTCCACGAAGCTGGAGCTAATCAATCTGATCCTAGAAGTCGTCTCTATACAAACAATCCACAGAATCAGCTGTCTATGAATAAATCAAGCAAGATTGGCAAAGGAATTTGACCGTCATGGAACTTGTTGGTCGTGGTAGATCGCGGTGCAGCACTATCGTATCTCCAAGGAAAATTGACTGAGTGTAACATTATCACTATTTTTGGAGAAAAATTTTAAACTGGTATACTATCTCCTCTGAGACTGCGAAGCATACATGTGTTCATTTGATTAATTATACTACTTGCAGGATGAAATTGTGAGGACAGTAAACTTGTATGGGAAGTATCTAGTCAGAAGTGCTGAATAAATTACAAGTCTTCTCTACCAACATTCTACTGTGCAATATATGGGAAGTCAAAGAAAGGAGCTTGATTTGGCTGCCAAATCTAAGTCTTTTAGGTTTTTCGCCATCACTTCTGCAAGCTGCAACCAGTATATTCTATACAAGTACAGTTTCAACTGCTGGCCCTGGCATAATATAATTCCTCGTACTTGCACATCCGCGACTGCGAATGTGACAATATGGCAATATGGTGCGGCCAGGGTGCTGAGCACCATGGCAACTTGCCCTAACAATGCTCCTCGTATTTGTGCATCTGCAACCGCGAATTTGACAATATGATGGCAGTCATGGCGCTCATAATGTGTACAGCCATATGGAACGTCATACAAGCGAGGACCAGCGTCTTGAGGCGTTCAATGAGGTTCTCTAGTTCCTTCGATAGACCACGGACCACCACATTATGGCTTTTGCGTCTCAACTCTTGGGAGCTCTTTGATCTTCAGATCAATTTGTGCATTGTGGCATGTGTTGGAGCTGCGGCAGAATGGGCTGACCCGACAGGGCAGCAGTTGGCTATCCGTGACATCATGCGAGTTTTTGAACATGTGGGGCCCCAGCATGTGGAGTGGAGAGGGATGTCATTGTCTATTTGTATTTGAAATGATGTGTTTCATGTGTTAGAGCATCTGGCGTGGTAAGTATATGGGTTTTGTTCTATTTAGATATCCTTTAAATCCCTTATGCGACATAAACTATGGAGTTGACCCGCTTCTGCAATAAAACCAAGCTTGAAAACAAACATAGAATCTCTATTCAAGTGTTTAGCGTGATAACAACGTGATATTTACATGCGCTCAATTATAAAATAGTTATGAGCAACAAAGCCAAAGAATCTCCAAAACTAGAGAATCTCAGAATTACAAAATCTTCCTTGCCTGGTTATCACATGTCGACCATCATTATCTCTTGCTTTGATTTCTAGAGAGGCCAAAATTCTGATCTCCACTTAAATCACTTCTCATTCTATCGTCCCTTTAATGCTCTGTAGCAATTTCTGTTAAAAACATAGCCATATTATTTTTTAAACCATAAAATTTTTGAAATAACATGTAATGACATAAACAATTTACCACTTTTTGTGCTTCTTTTTGAGCGTTTAAATAAGAGTATAGTGCAACTCCAGTGATGGCTATAGTAGTGCCCACTCCAGTTTGCAGAGTTATTCTATTACCTGTTCCGAAAAGAGAGGATAATCAATCCACAATTGCAACTGCTATTCTTACATTAAAAAAAAGGAGGAGAGGGGGGCAGAGAATACTTACCAAAGACTAGGATAGAGAACGTAATGACCACGACTCTTTTCAAGACATTCCCCACTGCATGAGACAGTGGAGATACTCTTTCTAGGGTGTTGTTTCCAATCTATAATGAACATTACCAACGTCAAATCTAGCACAGTTTGCACGTAATTAATCTGCCAGAATTACCTGTTGGTACAAATGATAGAATAGTCCTGCCACAAGGAGATCATAAAGAAATTTTTTATATCCAACACTTGCTATAACATTGGGAAGACCATGTTGCATTAGCGCTGGACCTTCAATCTATACCATTGACAAAGGTAAGCACCAGTTCATAATACAAGCAGAAATTTAAGTATTCAGTATAATAAGTGCAAGTTTTTACCACAATTGCTGGTGGAATACACAGGATCAATGATAGGAGTGTGATGTAATAATAAAGATTTGTGCTATCAACACCTTTCTGCAAGAAGCCAAAATCTTACATATATCATTTTGCATATCCTATAAGCAAATGCCATCCCCTGATGCTCACCATTGCTTGCTTTGAATAAATGTTTCTATATGTGTAAGCCACATTGGATAAAATAGCACTAAGAAAGCCCTTCCAATTAAATGAAACTTCTGTCACGGATGCTAACACAACACCTAGAAAGGCAGTTTTCAAGTATGTAAATGTAGTCTTTAAGGAGAACGTATAGCGAAGATCTGGTGTCAGAATCTTACCCAATACAACTGGCACCAACGAAAGCCAAACAGTAAGAGGAACAGGAGAGCTCAGAAAAAATTGTGATGCAGCTGCATTGAAGAAAGGCTCCAAGGCTGCATGTTCAACGCATGAAACGAAGAATTAAACAGTAGCCTTAGGCATTAACAATCACATGTTTCCACAAGTAACAGTAACAAGTAGAAAACTTTTTCCCATCTTAAATTGTGTCTATAGATTACCTCCTCTATGTACACGAATCAAAAGAAAATTCCATGTTTCTATAATATGTCACCTTTGATGGTATGCGTGAAGGAAACAGCCACTGTGGAAAATGAAACATTTGTCATCATGTGCCCAAAAGCATGGCAGAATGAGAGCGGCAATAGCAAGTGGATCAGCTCTTTAGTAAGTGGCTGCAGTACCACCATTAGCACAGTCCGCTTTTAAAACATAAAGCAGAAAATTTGAAAATTTAAGCTACAGTCTCAAACTTACAGCCCGTTTTGGTGTCCTCAATGTCCAACAAACAACACTATAAATGCCTCCAACCGTTAACTGCACCACGGACATGAAGCTGCAAATGACATTTCTTTCTTATTACTAATATTCAAGGCATTTTAATTGCCACAAAAACCTTCATGTAACAAGAATAATTACAATGGGTAAGGGAAGTAAAAGTAGATCTTCTTGTTCAACACATTGAAAATCGCATTCAATATAGACCTGCAGATCGCATTTCCAGCTGACATTAGCACTATCTAGAAAAAAAAACTAATATATTACAGGAAATAAAAACGGAGGACTAGGGAATCACCACTCAAAAAAAAGAAAGCCAGTCGCCACTGTAGGGTGTTTGTCCAGAAAACTGAGCTGTGGAATTTCGTAGCTGTTCAAAAATCAGAGGCCCTTGAGGGTGAACATCTTTATAGCAGGAGAGCTCCGATATAGAAAAATTTCTACCTTGCAACAGATACATGACTCGAATTACATATTACTGACAAAAACACAAACGGCCTAAGGGCGATAAGAAACATACCTGGGCTCTAAAATCAATTCTTCGCCGTCACCTTCAGTAGCAGAGCATAGTCCAGAAATTTTTTGTGAAACTAAGGAAGACAGACCATGTTGCATCCATATTCCGGGCTTTAAAGGGTACTTGGTCCGGGACAAAACAGAAAACGGAAATCTGGGTGTAACCAGACCCAACCTGCTTGCCTTGCAAGAAGGCAGTTTGTGCCAGTGGGAATGAGTGTTGCAGCTAGAAAAGGAACTGCTGGCTTTGATAGTGTAAGAAGAGGAGGTTGGCATGACGAAGATTTGATCGGAGGAGCTACAGGAGGCCATTTTTAAGAACGACATGGCGCTCTGTATTTAGTGTTTTGGTACATTGTTTCTGGACAATATGAGGTCGACGACCCAAATCGATTCCCACTATTTAGGACCTCCATTTTACCGTTCTTTGTGATGCTGCGCACTGTACAAAGAGTTCAAAACACTCATGAGCACAAATTCCTATTTCCTCCTCCTAGTGAGATTCCTAGGGTTCCTAGGCGTCCTAAATCTCGTCCGTTCGTCCGTTGCTGGCAAATTGGGTCAAAGGATGCTGATGTTGGGACATCCCTTGTCTATCTATATAGGGTGAAAATAGCTTTATCGCAGTTTTGGTGAAAATAGCTTTATCGCAGTTTTCGGTGAATACTCTCCCGCAGAATCGCAGACCCTCCGGGAACGGGATCCGTTCTGGAGGTCCCATTTTCCGTATCTGACCGTGTCAAGTGTACCCTCTGATGGATCCCAGTCGTCCGTTTGTAGGGTGCATCCTGGCCATCCATTCTATACCTCCCGGTGAAATCACAACGGTAGAATACTGCGGGACGGAATCACCACCCCTTTATTCCACGCGACAGAATCACACTGCCTTGATACCCCCAGATGGAATCACATTCTAGCATTCGCCCCCGTGGAATCACCAGTGGCAGATCCCACGGGACGGAATACCGTCGGCGATATCCCGCTAGATGGAATCACCACGTGAAATATTCCACTGGACGAAATCACCACCTTGTAATTCCGCCAGACGGAATCACCGCATTGCACTTCTGCGCGACGCAATCACCACAGTGTAATTCTGCCAGACGGAGTCACCGATTTGTAATTCCGCCAGACGGAATCACCCCGTTGCACTTCCACCCGACGGAATCACCACAATGTAATTCAGCCAGATGGAATCACCACACTGTGTATCCGCCAAACGGAATCACCACACTGTGAATCAACTAGATGGAATCACCGCCCCTGAAGGACTCATCCAGGCCGTCCTAGCCACGTCGGCATGGGATATCCATGGTGTATACTCCGTGTTTATTTTATTATAACCTATTTTAATATTTAAGGCCAAGCTTTTCAAAGGAACTTTTGAATTGAATTCCGGACGACTGCCATTAATAGTCGTACATTGTACCCTAACAAAGTGTATGATTGCAGGGACATTGGCCTATCACCATCTTCTACGTCAATCGTTAAGGATAGTGAACCCGTCCGAAGGAATCACAACCATTAGTTAGCGCCAAAAAATCCCTCTCTCTCTGTTTCCAAAATTCTCTCTCAGAGTTTCATTCCGGCGCCTTTGCTCCTCCTGCTCGAAATCTTGTCTTTTTCCTGTCACAACCACGATCCAGATGGAGCAGAGCCTTGGAACCTCGGTTAATGAGAACTTCCAGGCAGAATCCTTGCAGGAAGAACAGGTCGATTTGGAGGTGGAATCCCCTCCTAAATTTCCGGCAGGTTTTGGGGCAGTTGGAGGCGCAAGTCCCATGGCGGATCTATTTGTGGAGGCTAAGGTTGTTAGTCAGGCGACCGAAGTTATTCCTGTGTATTTGGGGAGAGGGGCCTCGAAGATCCCGAGGTAGGTCCGTTCCGCTGCGGTGAGAAAGAAAAGGTTGATTGTAAGGAGGCGTAAGATAGCATAGAGGCCTAAAAGAGGATGCCGTGGAGAACCCTTCTCCGGAGAATACCGAAAGCAGGGAGAAAATCCCAAATTAAAAATTGGATGAGAGAGATGGCCGATGGTATTGTCTATTCGGTGGGTGCAGTAGTAGCTACTCCAAGAGGTGGGATCTGGAGATTCACAGACTTACTAAGCATTGCATGACCAATGATTACAAGCTGCCAGCAGTCGCAAGAGGTAGGAAACCAAATGCTCCAGAAATTAGCAGGAGCAGAGCGCGAATATGAAGATTACATGTGGCAGCACAATCTCAGGCGTATTTTGGTGAGGGTCAAGCGAAGGGCCGAAGCTATGGCAGACGAGCAGCTTGAGCACGGACTTCTTAATCCGGCAATGAGAACTGCTTGCGTTAATCAACAGGTGGAGATAAGGCAGACGGTAGAGGAAACTTTGGAGGATTAGAAGAGGGAGGCAATTATAAAGAAGATCGCTAGCCGGTTTGGTTTGATGGTTGAAGAGATGAGGGCCGAGATTTCTTTATCCAGAGAGCAAGCTCAGGTAGATCACGATGATTTCAGCAAAGAAATGGCACAGGCAGAAGGAGATCTTGCCCCTAACCACATAATGTTTGAAACATCCAACTATATTCAGGGTTTGCGTGACCTAGTTCAATCAAGTCTCACCGAACCCAGAGCTTCATTGGAAGAGGAGAGTACCTTAATTGAGATCCCCATGATGCATCGGCTGGAAGCTACATTTTTTAATTCTGTGTTTTCTTATCAATTGGGTCTTATTTCCAGGAGGTGGACCTATAACTTCACATTCAAGTATTCATTGACACTATGTAGCACAGCAATTCGGGTGGGTAAGAAATTATTAGCAATAGAATTTCATGTCTATGCAACTTTGCCCAAGATTTCATGACGGTCCCTGGTCCCAGAGATAATGTGGATTGTAGAATGAAAGAAGAGTGTGTCGGTGCTTATCTCCTGTAAGTCACATTTTTCAGTTCTATTAAAGCATTGCAATGCTATCATTCGCTGACTACATTGCCATCTACATGGCCTTAATACATGCTATTCCCCAGAACATGGAATTCTATTACTTCCCAGTCATCAACATGTAAACAATCCGTTTTAAATTCATTGATGGACAATTGGATGCTAAAAACTGGTTGTGCAATTGTTGGCAGCAATCACTGGAGCCTATTCATATTGGTTTCAGACCAGGAGACATGTTGGATGCTCGAAACCCCATGTCTAGTATTGCTGCATTTGGATTCAATGCCGGGCATGCACTCGAACATAATTCGCCACTTTGTAAGTTCAAGTCTACCCCTTTCCGGTCGAATTTGGCTTTTCTCTCATTCCTTTGCCCACAGCTTCATGCCTGACATTATGAAGAGGTGGAATTTCGAGTCCTCACGATTGCACAATGCCTCCAGCGTCCCTTTGAATGCCCCCCAGCAGGAAAACACCCAAGATTGTGGAATTTACACCGTATGTTTCATCAAGAGGTTCCTGCTGGATATGTGCAACACCAAAGACCATTCTGTCAGTATTTTATGTCCAATTTTGTCTAATTTTATTCCAACCTCGTGCTAATTCTCGCGATTGCAGGTTGTGGATACTTTCAAATAGTTTGGACGCGCTGAAATTGACCAAATGAGGTCCACATTTGTAGTGATGCTACAAAAATTCTATGACTATGTCCAACAAAGAGAAAGCACCTTCCATTTGCTCGAGGGGATTGCTCTAAAACCAGTGGCCCTCTCACCCGTTTAAGGATCAATGGCACTTGATTTGAACTCTGTGTTTGAATACAACAGCAAATTTCCCCGCTTTGCTGGTTTTTATTTTAGGATTCCACGCGCAACTGTATCTGAATTCGTTCGAATTCGAACGAATTCGAACGAATTCGAATTGGAATTCGAATTTGAATTTGAATTTGAATGTGTTTGAGCACGAAATATTTTGTGGTTAAGATTTAACGGGTTTTAGGAACAAAAATGAATATTCGAATATGTGGTGCACACCACCACCAAAAAATGAATACCAAATTATAATTTATGGACAGAAAAAAAAAGTTATATGTCGAAAACGTTGCTCGGTGATTCCTTCATATGGTATTTGTCAAAGTGTTGCCCATCCCGTGGAATCACTAGCTGGTGAATCAATGCTGTGGAATATCTGCCTGCATCGTTGCTAGTCGCAGGCATTAATTGCTTTCTCAAGTCAAATACCTGTCATTCAGACCGACGAATGCAAGGGGGAATGGAATGGTGCCACGTCGGCATCTAGCCTGACAGTGTATTTAGGCCCAAATCTAGGCCCATAGGACCAACTTCGTCTTCTTCGTATTTAGTCGTAGTTTCTTTGCTTCCGGTGTTCTAAGGCACTTCGATCCAGCCAGTCAACGCTTGCTTCTTCCTCGTTGGCATTATGTTTCAGGTGGTTATCATCCAGTTCAGAACACTCTGTTTTCTATAATTCGGTAAGAATCATATTCGCCTGCTCTTTGTTTAAGGAAATGATGGAAGTCTTCATAACATTTGTCAGCGGCTTCCTCGTGGTGGAGCTCGGCTTTCTTGAGGCTCTCCAAGACTGCAGGCTTGAGAGCCTACAGGAACGTCTTCGGAGTCATGCTCTGGTAGAGGTGCCGCCACTTTCTGTCACCATTACGAGGAGAGACGGTTGTGAATGCATCAGGATCCTGTGAAAGTTTCTAACAGTTCAAGAATCCCTGGGCATGAGACATTCGACGAGGATTGGGCAAAGAATTTATTTGCCTACGTTCATGGAACTGAAGTGCCGAAGGAGTTTTTTGCAAAGTGTGGCTGCAAAGATTCTGCTAGTTTGAAGCGAGTCAAGGATGAGTTCGAGTTTGAGCCAGATGATGATGAGTTTGTGTTCCCGTTTGCCTGCTGCAAGGACCCAACATCTGGAAGAGTTAACTAGTCTACCAACAAGGTATATTTTCATTCACGGTTGTTAGTTTAATGTTTTTTATTTCTGCTACAACTAAGTCACTGCATATGGGGCGGCCCCACCTGCAATGCCCAGCTGTCGAGAATGAATGAAAGCGAAGAGTCTTCTAGTTTTTGTTGGACATGATTATTTTGAATCCCTCTATGCTTATGAATCCAGGCGATTTCTAAATCCCTCTGTGCTTATGAATTCCTACTAACTACCTTGTTTTCCAGGCTTATGGCCGTTCTTTGATAATATAAACTTAAGTTGATGTTCAAGCTGTGCAGTTCAACTTGCATGCCGACACTTTTTGTCTTTTTAGTCTCATTTCATTCTGATTGTATTTGGTTACATGCACATGCAACCGGGAAGGGGACTATTCAACACACCTTCGCTCTGATTTCCTGCACACAAGCAGTTCTTACCTAATGTGTTCTGTCTAATGCAATTTTCCATCTAGAGTGATTCCATACCATGGAATTTATGTGTGATTCCATACGATGGAATATATGTGTCCAATTTATGTGTGATTCCATACCATTGAATAATGCAAGTATCCAAGGTATATGGAGTATTTATACACAGATTATTTAAACACAAATTATTTATACATAGAGTATGGTGTTGCATAGAATACTTATACATAGAGTATTTATTCATATTGTATTTATAAATGCAATATTTATATAGAGTATTTGTACATAGAGTAGTTATACATAGAGCAATTAAACATAGAGTTTTTATGCATAGAGTATTTATACATAGTGTATTTATACATAGTGTATCTATATATAGAGTATTTATCCATATTGTATTTATACATGCAATATTTGTACATACTTGGTATTGTTGCACCCACATATGGATGCTTGTTGCTTCATCTTCATGCAACTTCCAAACAGTTTGAGCCACTAACTTATCAATGTTGTAGATTTCACGCATCTTCAATATGTCGTCCCTGCAAAGCCCATCCAACCCAACTAGCTCCTTCTTCAAGGCCACCCTCTCCTGGTGCATGTTCATCATCATTCTAGGTGTTATATAATGCGCTAACTTCTGTTTGATCCATTCTTTCTTTTCAGCCATGAGCCATGGTGTCTCAACCCTTTCTCAATAGGTAGCGCTTTACCGTGACAGATTGCACCTTGCTGGTTCACATGATCCCATTTGTGGTAGGTAATTTGCGTGCAATTGGGAAGAAGGTAGAGTTGTTTCAAAGTAAAATGACATTGGCAGCCCCTTCTAACATCCTCCCCCCTCTCAACCCTCTTCCTTCTTTGGCCTGGAGGGGGACGTCGATCCTCTACAACATGAGTGTTCTCAAATTTGTCTTCTGGCCCAGAGGCACACCAATACCTTTGTTGCACAATGAATGAATTAGCCATGCTTTAAAATCCTTCTGCAATCCTCCAAACAAATAAACAATAGACTAGGGAAAGCAAATGCGCACCTCTTCAAAGTCAGATATGATCCTTTGCCCAGTTTGGATAGCTATTTATTCCTTCGAGAGCTTCTTATGTAGAAAGTGCATGGTGCGTCCCCACTTTTTTGCTTCCCAACAATGTAATCCCCAAACCGTGAGGAGCGAATGTGGCACACCCACACTAGTTGAGTACCTCCCCCTTGAGGATCAGGACTCTGGTGCTCTAACATGATCCAGGGTAGTCGACTATGGTCAAAATGCCCTTCTGCAGGGTCTGTTTGCCAAATGCCTGCTTGCAGCTGCCACTAAAAATGATATTAGAGCTTGCGCCACTGCAGGGAGATGGAATTGGGTTGTTCCAGGCACTTACCTCCTCAATCTTCTCGTCCAGGTCCATGCCGAACTCCCCATTGCCCAGGGCAAAACAAAAGCAGGTGATTTTGTGGGATGGTATGAGCAGCCGTACGTGAGCTGAGAATTTAAAAATTTCCAGCAGGGTGAACTCATGACGACACAATGGTCGTCGACATGGTCCTGGTATGGTCCCGATTTAGTCATGTGTCGGCCATGCACGTGTAGTAGCTGGGGTGATTCCGTCGTGCGGAATCACAAAAACGTGATTTCATTTAGCGGAATTACAATGTGGTGATTTCGTCGGGTGAAATTACATTGTGGTGATTCCGCCGGGCGGAAGTGCAAGGGGGTGATTCCGTCTGGCAGAATTACAAATCGGTGATTCCGTCTGGTGGAATTACACTGTGGTGATTCTGGCGCGCAGAAGTGCAACGTGGTGATTCCGTCGGGCGGAATTACAAGATGGTGATTTCGTCCAGCAGAATACTTCATGTGGTGATTCCACCTGGCAGGATATCGTCAACGGTATTCCATCCCGTGGAATCTGCGACTAGTGATTCCACAGGGATGAATGCTAGAACATGATTCCATTTGGGAGTATCAAGGCAGTGTCATCCATCGCGTGGAATAAAGGCGTGGTGATTCCGTCCGATGGTATTCTGCCGTTGTGATTCCACGGAGAGGTATAGAATGGACGGCCAAGATGCACCCTGCAGACGTACGGCTAGGATCCATCAAAGGGTACACCTGACTCTGTCAAGTACGAAAAACGGGAACTCCAGAACGGATCCCGTTCCCAGAGGGCTTGTGATTCTACGGGAGAGTATTCACCGCGACGGAGTTACTAAAACTGGGATAAAGCTATTTTCATCCATCTATCTATGGGGTGAAAATAGTTTTACCTTAGTTTTAGTGATATCTTCTCAAAACTGCCCTTCTCGCAAAATCACCTACCCTCTTCGAACGAGTTCCTCTCCGGAGAGCCCGTTTCAGGTACCTGACATTGTCAGATACTCTCCGATGGATCCTAGCCGTTGGTTCGCTGGGAGCATCCATGACATCCAAGAAAATTCCCTTTGATGGAATCACAACGAATCCCACTCGACAGAATCACAAAGTTCTTATCCCTGTCGATAGAATCACCTGTAGAATACTCTCTATCATAGAATCTCCAGTGGCACATTCCACCAGACGAAATAATCCGCCAAGTATTCCGCTAGAAGGAATCATCTGTTTTTTTATTCCTCGCGATGGAATCAATTCCCTCCGAAGGAATCACTCCACAATATGGGGACCCGGGTGCCAACCTGACACATGCCAGGTTCTTTGCATGCCATCTTGGCAGTTCAATCGATTATGTAATTCGGAGTCGTTGCTCCTGGGATTTCGTCCGTGGAATCAACACGAAAACAGTCCCTCGAAAGGGATATCTACTAGTCTTATTTCTTGCCATGGAATCATGTCCATGTGCATTTCTTACCTCGGGATTCCCTCGTACATATTCCTGCAGAATCACCGGGCCCCATTCTTAATTTTTATTACTGAAGTGCATCGAGAGTTAATTTCCACGAACATGAGAACATTTGAAACTAAATTTCAGACAACTTTCATTAATGGTCATACACAGGACGCTGACTGAAGGTGTGATTGCTCCTCTATGAGCCACTCATGACTTGCCACGTGTATATTGTATTATACTTGCAATCCCTATCGTGACACGTGTTCTGTAGTGAATATGTATCACATCCTAGTGGACGTCCCCGAGTCTTTCTTTGGCCAGTAATCCGATATAGAAGTGAAGTTCTCTTTGAAAAATCCTGTAAGAAAGAAGTCTTTTAGTGATGGTTTTGGTGGAATGGGAGCCACAGGGCCGAAAGATGATGATTTTTCATCTACTCAAGCAAAGCATGCTGGTCTGGCTTCTCAGATATTCCCTAATCTTTGGAGGATAGCTCGATAGCAAAAAACTCCTTGCCAAAGGAAATAGTAGTTAGCAAACAAACAGGAATGAGCAAAGAAACAGAAGTTAGCATAGATATCGAGATTGAGTACTGCCTAGGACGCCGTGGAGAATCCCTTGCAAGAGCGTCTTTCAGCCCTTTTGATGGAAGTGCAATCCGCCGCCATTGCCATACCCAGGATAGATGCAGTCGGTTGTGACTGTATTCGAGTTCTTGTAAAGGTTTCAAATGAGTTTAGAATTCCTAGTCATGAAACATTTGATGACTGGAACAAGAACTTGTTTGCCTAGATTAAAGGGACTCATGTTTCGAAGAAGTACTCTGCTAGTAGGGGATGCAACCATTCTGGTGGGATGAAGCGAGGTAATGACGAATTTGAGCTTCCAGCTTCAGATGATGAGTTTGTATTTTCCGGTATGTGTTGCAAAGGATCCATCAACCGGGAGAGCTAACTGGTTCTACAAGAAGGTAGGTATTCGATTATGACTGCTAGTTTTTTTCTATTTTTCACTCTAACTGATTGGGTATGCATTTCATGCAGAGGAGACTACCTCCACTGCTTAGCTACTTTGGGTGAACGACCAGACTGACGTGAAGATGAGATGTGGACCACCTTAGTCTTGGCCAGATTAATGCACATGTCAAGAACCTGGCAGAATGTGTCTAGAGCATCCAGATAGACCCTAATCTTAGAGAGAAAAAGAGTGTGACCCAAGGCGCTAGAGACAATGTGGCTCATGGCGCTAGAGCGAGAGTGCTACCCTTTTAGTTGCATTAATGTTAGCTTTACAATCATCGATGATAAAACATGAGGGCTAATCGACATCCCATTATAGTAGTCGCCAAAGGCAATGAGAGTGATGAGATAGTACCTTCAAAATATGTCATACAAATCCATACAACTCTATTCTTTCCATATCTCAACAAGGCATCCCTCTGGATTGGAGTCATAACCCCAAGTTGAAAGACATTGTCGTGCTCATAATGGAAGACATTTTCTTAATGTTGTTGTATCCACATGTGAATGCTTGTTGGAAGGTCTTCATGCAATTTTCAAACAGATTGAGCCACAAACTTATTAATATTGTATCATACATTTTTAACATGTCATCCCTATAAAGCCCATCCAACCCAACACGCTCCTTCTTCAAATTAACCTTCTCTCGATGGATGTTCATAACATCTTTAGGTGTTAAATCATGCACTAGCTTTTGTTGGTTCCATTCCTTTTTCTCAGTTGTGAGCCATGGAGCCAGTCTATATCTCAACCTTTTCTCAAGAGCAAATGATTTACCATGACAGACCACATCTTCTAGGTTAACATGATCCCATTTGTGGTAAGTTATTTGAGCACGATCCGAAAGAAAGTAAAGCTGTTTGAACGCGAAAGAGCACTGGTAACCTCTACGAATACCCTCACCTCTCTCAACATGTTTCCTTCTTCTACATGGACCGATCTTCCACAACATGGGTGTTCTCAATTATCTTCATGTCCATAGCTACACCAATAACTTTGGTGCATAATGCAAATTGAATTAGCAATGTCTTGAATTCCCATTGAACTTTTCTATAAAAGTAGATGCTATACTACGGACATACATACCTTATCAATGTCAAATGTGAACCTTTCCCCATTTGGGACAGTGCTTTATTCCTCGGGGAGCATCTTATATAGAAGGTGCAAGGTGCTTACCTACATTTTTGCTTTTCAGTGATGAAATCCTCAACCCATGAGGTAGGAATATGGCAAAGGCATACTACTTGGTCCCCCAAAAAAAAAACACCCCACCACTCCTCCTGAAGAATCAGAACTTGGTGCTCTTCCATTACCCATGGTAGTCGGCTAACGAGCCTTCTAGAGGTTCGACCGGCCAAATGCCTGCTTGCAGCTGCCGTAAATCTAAAGTCTGAATTTGTGGGACATAAATATAATTGAGTCTAGGGTTCTTGGCACTTCCCTCCTCAATCTTCTCATCGATGTCCATTGCAAAATGTACATAGAAACCTCCCAGCTGCCCTCATTGAAGAACAAATTCAAACTGTCAAACAAGTCGTTGAGCCAAGGCATGGCTAACAAACAACAGTGATTTCGTGGGATTGTATTGATGGCTAGGTGTCAAAGCTGTATTTCCCCTACTGTACATGGGTTGAAAATTTTAAGGAAGTATGTAAAATATATGATGCATTCGAAGCCCTCGATTGAGTCATCCCAGACGACAGGATATTAACACGTTGTGGACATGCGAGGCTATCACCCGGTGATTCTATGGTGTAGAATATATATGAGGTAATCCCGCCATAAGGATACCACAACTTTGTCACAACTTTTTTTGCAAAGAGAACTCTTGGGTTATCAATTTGAGACACTGCCCCTTAGTGTATTTTTTTCATGCAACTAATCCAACTATTTTTTTAAATTATTTATATTTGTATCTTTTGTAAAGCAAGATCCTTCAAGGTCAGAAAGAGTTGTTGAAATATTGGTTGGATGTACTCGGTGAGCTCGGCATTTTACCTTCTCCATGTTCAAAGTCTCTATTGGGTGTAGAAGTGTGGTCTTAGTCCAACCTTGGTTTCTTTTAAATTGCAGAGCTTTTTGGTATAGCATATAGTTGCATCGGTTGGAAGAAACATATTTGATGGCTGGTAGTTCAAGTTTAAGATGCTTGATAGCAAACGTTTGCAAGTTGGTTGGAGCTTTTATGTGGCAGTGACTTGTTTTGTACTTGTTAGTGTTGGGCAAAGTTCGAGGAACACTAGAAATTAACCTACAAAAAGAATTTCTAGTTATGTTAGTAGATCGTAAGAAATATTCCGGCAATTTTTTTTATGGTTTTCTGGCCAAGGCAACCGTAGAAAATTTTCTGATGGGATGTAAAAAGTTTGTCCAATGCTGGTACTTGTTACATTGAAAATAATATTAAGTGGTTAACCCAATGGAAATTGGGCTTTTGGCATTATTACCATGATGACAATAATTATTTGGTTCAGGGCTGAAGTTGCTTGCAGTTTTTCAAAAAGTGGAGTGAATTGTTACTATTCCTCGGCAGCATTGGTCAACAACCATTATCTCATGATATTGATTTTGCGACTAAACATTATTAGTGAATAATGAAGCTAAAGTTCCAAAGACATGTTACTTGCACAAGTAGCAACAAGGCTTGTGGTTTCAATCAGATCTTCAAGCAGGAAACACATTTAGATAACATTTCAAAGGATCACGTGTAAAAAAAAAAACACATTTATACAACAAAATAATGGGCGACTCACATGGAGTTTTTTTTTTTTGTCACGGCTGACAATGCAGCTTAACAACAAAACCCCAACTTATCAGCAAAGGCCCTGCATCGCCTCCCAGCTGAAACTACAAACATGCTGAAAAAAGCTCTATTTAGTATTGGATCAGCTAGAAATCAGCCACAACGAGGATTATCTTCCATGTGATCGCTACATAAGAGTACAAAAATCTATACAAATCCATAAACATGAACATAGATTATCTTCCATGTGATTGCTATACAAAAATCTATACAAATCCATAAACATGAACATAGATCACGTGCTCTAAGCTCGATAAGTTTCAAAAGTGGTCATCCACATTCAAAGTCAAGGCCTTGTTATCAGCCTGTGGTACATATTAATTGGCGTACATAAAAAACAGCTACACAACATTCTGCCCTTACGTCCAATGGAACATCGACACGTGGCAGTCTTTCAAAACCTGGATATTTATTTACTTACATTCTTGTTTTCTTATTAAACATTCTGGTTTTTTGACGATGTTCTTGGGTCCAACGAATCGCAGCATGACACCTGTTGCAAAATGTTGTGTTCTTGTCTTTCACGTTGCAAGAATGTTTCTTTACCTTGCATTCTGCTGTGTCAGCACCGCGTGCCATTATTGTAAGATTCAATATGAAAGTTAATAAGAATAGCACGATTTGGAGGAGACTCATTTCAACCTTTAATCCTCATTATTGTTGCACTTGTATCCTATGTAAGCGATATTGCAGATGGCATGTCATTGATGAAAAGCTTTAGTGTATGAGGACTAGTTTTTGTATATAAGAATGTTTCTTTACCTTACATTCTGCTGTGTCGGCACCGCAGACGCGCTTTAGTCACAAAATCAATAACATGAGATAATGGTTGTTGACCAATGCTGCCGAGGAATTGTAACAATTCATATCTTGAAAAACTGCAAGCAACTTCAGCCCCGACACAACAGAATGCAAGGTAAAGAATCATTCTTGCAACGTGAAAGACAGGAACACAACATTCTGTGCCACGTGTCATGCTGCGATTCGTTGGAGCCAAGAACGTCATCCAAAAAACCAGAATGTTTAGTAAAAAAACAAGAATGTAAGTAAATGGATATCCTGGTTTTGAAAGACTTCTACGTGGCGATGTCCCATTGGACGTAAGGGCAGAATGTTGTGTATTTGTTTTTTACGTACGCCAATTAAATGCACCACAGGCTGATAACGAGGTCTTGACTTTGAATGTGGATGACCACTTTTGAAACTTATTGAGCTTAGAGCACGTGATCTATGTTCATGTTTATGAGAGGGATAACACCCTAGAATGAGGGTGTTATGCCCTATTATAACAAACGAGGGCTGGAGGCCCGAGTTTGTTATAATAGGTCATAACACCCGAGTTCTAGGGTGTTATATGCCTTAACAACCTGGGCCCGAGAGTTTTATTTGGTTTTGTAGTGGTTTTCATAACAAGCTAGGTGTTTATGGCCATCTGGCATAACAAACTAGGTGTTTATGCACTTTTTAATGTGTTACTAGTGGGTAACGCTCTTGCAATCAACGGCTGAGATCTAATCTCAGCCTTAAAACTTGAGGGCCAAGTTGTTATGGATTTGTATAGATTTTCGTACTCTTATGTGCGATCACATGGAAGATAATCCTAGCTGTGGCTGATTTCTAGTTGATCCAATGCCGAACATAGCTTTAATTTGCCCGTTTGTGGTTTCAGCTGGTGCGACGTCCAGGAGGCGATGCGGGGCCTTTGCTGATAAGTTGGGCATTGTCAGCTGTGACAAAAAAAAAACTCCATGTGAGTCGCCCATTATTTTGTTGTATAAATGTGTGTGTTTTTTTTTTTTTTTTACATGTGATCCTTTGAAATGTTGTCTAAATGTGTTTCTTGCTTGAAGATTTGATTGAAACCACAAGCCTTTTCAGCATGTTTGTAGTTTCAGCTGGTGCGACGTCCAGGAGGCGATGCAGGGCCTTTGCTGATAAGTTGGGGTTTTGTTGTTAAGCTGCATTGTCAGCCGTGACGAAAAAAAAAAACTCCATGGGAGTCGCCCATTATTTTGTCGTATAAATGTGTGTTTTTTTTTTACATATGATCCTTTGAAATGTTGCATAAATGTGTTTCTTGCTTGAAGGTCTGATTGAAACCAGAAGCTTTATTGCTACTTGTGCAAGTAACATATTTTTGGGACTTTAGCTTCATTATTCACTAATAATATTTAGTCACAAAATCAATATCATGAGATAATGGTTGTTGACCAATGCTGCTGAGGAATAATAACAATTTATATCTCCACTTTTTGGAAAACTGCAAGCGACTTCAGCCCTGAACCAACCTCAGCCATGTCTTTCACGTTGTAAGAATGTTTCTTTACCTTGCATTCTGATGTGTCAGCACCGCTCGCCATTATTGTAAGATTCAATGTGAAACTTAATAAGAATAGACACGATTTGGAGGAGACTCGTTCAACATTTAATCCCCATTATTGTTGCATTTGTATCATATGTAAGCGATATTGCAGATGGCATGTCATTAGTGGAAAGCTTTAGTGTCTGAGGACTAGTTTTTGTATACAAGAATGTTTCAGCTTTAGTGTATGAGGACTAGTTTTTGTATACAAGAATGTTTCTTTACCTTCTTTCCACCAATGACATGCCATCTGCAATATCGCTTACATACAAGGTAAAGAAACATTCTTGTATACAAAAACTAGTCCTCGTACACTAAAGCTTTCCACCAATGACATGCCATCTGCAATATCGCTTACATAGGATACAAATGCAATAATAATGGGGATTAAATGTTGAATGAGTCTCCTCCATAGCTTACATATGATACAAATGCAACAATAATGGGGATTAAATATTGAATGAGTCTCCTGCAATGCAAATCGTGTCTATTCTTATTAAGTTTCACATTGAATCTTACAATAAAGGCTGTAAAGCATTACTAGCAGACCAGAGGAAAAGACAAGCAAAAGGTCATGTTCTTAAAAGTACTTTTGCTTGGTGCATTTTAAGAAGTCAAGGAATTACGTCCTTAGATGCCACCCTGGTTGATTAACGGAAAAATAAAAAGATGATAACACTTTAATTCAGTGGGGAGCTCAGGAAATTTGCTCAGGACTAAACAACGTGGATTTAGCACTAATGGTTCCCTAACTTAAAATACATGAGACATTCCTGAGATGCTTTTGCAATAAGATTCACCAGCTCAAATTCAGAAAATTACAATGCACCAACTTACCAATACAACAGACATTACCATTTTCCTTACAGGCCATATATAGGACATTAATAACAGTAAATATAACAAGGTTACTGTAGTGAGACAAAGAGTCTGTCTCGAAAAAAATGGCATAGAGCTTACAAGAATGTATTCCTGGATAACCGACTGCCTACAAAACAATGAATTTGAACTGGCTTTCAACAAATGCCAGACCAGAATTAGCAACTTGGACCCATCGAATTGAAAGGTATATCAATATATGTATTGAGCAATGTTCGACGCGTCTCTTCCAACTAATCAAGCTGAGCCAGAACCCCCGAACTTGCGCAAATATATGAATCTCGTTCTGGTACTTTTTGTACAAATATTAACGATCAACTACCAACATCCAGCTGCCCCTAAATCGCCCAAAAACACAACAAAAGCTACTCACAAATGATAATTGCTCATACAGAGCAACATCCCACTTTCTTCGTTGCAGTCACATCATCCTTCCCAACGCTAATTGTCTGACCCTTGGTGGGCACTGCAGAAGGATCTTCTCCAACATCTAATGCTTTCTTGCTTACCACTCGATAGATCTGTGTTAAGATTTGTTTGAATGCATTCTCAACATTGACTGATTCTAGGGCAGACGTCTCCATAAAATAAAGCCCTTCCTTCTCAGCAAAGGACTGACCATCTTCTGTTGACACAGCTCTCAAATGGCGCAAATCTGACTTGTTGCCAACCAGCATGACTACAATGTTGGAATCGGTGTGATCTTTCAGCTCCTTCAGCCATCTTTCCACATTTTCAAAGGTCACATGTCTTGTAATGTCGTATACAAGTAACGCACCAACTGCTCCCCGATAGTATGCACTGGTAATGGCTCTATACCTACAAGCCATTTGCAAATGCGGATCTGATAAGCTACAAATCTCTGAAAGCAAGTTACAACACAGTCTTGCTCTCATTTTCAACAAGGGGAAAAAATTGTTCTCTTAGGAAAAATGGGAATCAAAAGAATGGTATAAGCCATCCATCCAATCAAAGGTCGAAAGGCACCATTTTGGTTGGAAAGAAAAAAACGCTATTTAAAAGATTATGAGTATGAATATATGCAAATTATTTCCAACTTTCAGGTTATAATCAACATGCACCGATTCATTTCACAAACAAGCCTCAAACGAAAAGATCTAATCCTTTTGAAAAGGCAGAGGGCAAACCTTTCTTGTCCGGCAGTATCCCAGATTTGAGCCTTGATCAACTTCCCATCCACGTTAATACTGCGAGTTGCAAACTCAACCCCGATTGTCGACTTAGACTCCAGGCTAAACTCATTCCTGGTAAATCTGGATAAGAGATTAGACTTCCCTACACCTGAATCTCCAATAAGGACCACTTTAAAGAGATAATCGTAGTCATCGTCAGATCTGTATGCCATTTGGACTAGTGTAAGGCGCTCAAGAAGTGCCGCGGATAACCTACTTCAAAGGAATGGTCCGCAACACCGGATCTGGGCTAAAAAAGACTGATCTGTTCTATATTAAACAAGGTACAGTTCAAGAGTAAGAAAGAACCCGGAAAAAGGTACGCAGAGAGCTTGAAATATGGTAGCGAAGCCCGCGCCCTCCAACCAGGCCGGCTATGGCGTAGATCTGCCCTAATCTTCTCGCCGGAATTGTGCCTTGAGAAGTCTAAAAGGCTACACTTTGCCTCCCGCATGGTAATGGGTTTGCAGGACTTTGCATCTTGGCCGTTGAAATTAATTCGTGGCGCGGACGGCTGTGAGCAAGGTCTTACAACCGTGGATTGAACGGCTGAGATGTGCTTGACCCGTGGCTTGATCGTGGCAGCTTATTTGGAATAATAGCCAAAAATGTATGAATCGGGAACCCAAATGTTCTAAATTAGAGGTCCTTTTTTCATTTCAATTTAATTCAATTTATATTTCTTTGCATATATGAACATGCTAGACATGGATAGTAGTCGGCCACAATGAAACCTTTGGCAGCTAGATTTGCTGTAATATACTAGCTCATTGCTTCGAGCTTTCACGTTGCACAACTTTCTCCAAGTTGAACTTGCCTCGGCCTCAAACCCCAGTAGGGCCCCATCTGCATCTGCACTCAGCCACCCTGTGAAGCAAGGTCCCAGCTCGCATGTGGCCACCACAGAATAATCTTTCCTTGTAGTTCGGCCATGTCATGTTCTCATATATATCGTTTATATATATTTGAACATGACATGGCCTTTGCCAGGTACTTTTTAATATCTTTAATTCTTTTTAGATATGTATGCATAGAAAAAGGGCATCCTAATGCACTTTTTCTCCTTTCTCGTTTCATTTTTGTTTCTTTCATGTTTTGTTCCTTTTCTCATCTGAAATTTGTTATTGTCAAAGATGAAGTAGACAAAGAGATGCCACTTGAGCTGAATTATATTAGAAATGAGTTGCTGGGGGAATGGCCTTGCATGGAATAAACTTTATTGGATATGATCAAAGTGAGAAATCCATCCAATATGTTTAGACCTTGATATTATTAAAGAGCAAGTTAAAGATAAACCTTGGCCTTTATTTAGAAGCAAAAAAGGGTGTTGTTAACTATAAAAAAGGATCTTGCTGGAAAATCCTTGAAATCTAGTTTTAGATTGGGTTTATTTGTCTATATATTCCTTATGCTTGAAGAAAAATGATATGGATCTAAAGTGATTGCACATCTAGTTCTAATTTCTTTCTAAGTCTTACCTTGCAATATTTCCCTAGCTTCTTGCTTGATAATATCATTAAGAAGAGTTTCTGTAACACCAGTGGTTGGTGGCTAGAAAGAGCATATTTTTATCCAATTTTGTGGATTGGGAACTTGACTTGGTGACAGCATTTTTAGTTGGTCTGATTGGGTGATCAATGTTGTCTTTCTTTCTACTAACTTGATGCTTTAGAGGTCCATATCCTTATTCATATCAAGAAGAATACTTAGACATGGAAAACATTTGTATATTTGCTTAATTACTTAGGTCAATATGGTTAAGGAATGTCCCTTAAGGGATGCACTTATGTTGCATTGTCGTATAATTAGCATTGTTTTCTTTTGAAATAAGTTGCAATGGCAAGAAGTTTTATTTTTGCAATATTGTCATCGATGCCGCAGTATTGTAGAGCTATGGAATCCAGATATGTGTGGTGTTGCAACGATGTGTTGCACTCTCTAGTGTTGAAGCTGAATATGTGGTTCTAACTCATGCTTCAAAGGAAGCAATTTGGCTTCATTGAATGCTTGAACTAGGCATTATCTCATCAACAGGTCTGCTGATCCATGTGGATAATCAAAGTGCAATTGTGGTTCTTCATCAACGAGTCAACCATATTGATATCAAATATCACTTCATTCGAGAGCATGTTGAGATTGATATTCTTCGTCTTAAGTACTGCCTTATAGCAACTATGTTTGTTGATATATTCACCAAGGCATTGGCTTGTCTCAAACATGACCAGTTTCTTGCTACTATTGGCCTTCTGCCCTTGCTTCTTCATGCTCCTGAGTGGGGGAATTAAGGGGTATGATTTCAGTCATATGAAGACATATGGACGTGGAGAATCTTCAATTGCTTCTGCATATCCCTTTCCACAAATAGATATGAGCGTTTAGGGCTTTGCTTCATAAAAGCCATGTGATCTCGTTGTTTCTTTATCAGCTGAAGCTGCTTCTCATGTAGCAGTTTCTTTCTTGTTGTGTTTCCTTGTCTCTCTTTATGTTCATCTGCATATGGAGACTATAGCATTTCTTTTTATCAATCAAATGTCATTCTAGCTGCCATTCAATTGCTTCTTTTCCCCAAGCAAATAAGCAAAACTTGAATGAATGCATTGGTGATAGCAAAATCACTTCTAGTCATAATTTGTAACAATCTAGTAGATGATGTTATCCACAAGGAATTCACCCTCTTGAAATCTTCAAAGTATTTTCAAAAATCATCGATCTTGTGTCATAGATAAATTGTGGATTCCACACCACAATTCTCTGAGTCTATGACTATTATAGGCAAACTCTAGCTCAAAAAACCGACCATATCCTAGGGACCAATTCACACTAAATTTCACTCTCTAGTATATCGTATGGCCTCGGAAATAAAGGTTATATTATCTACCCTTTACTTTCTTCACACTTCCGGTTTGACTGGTCTAGGATGAGGGTATACCCACGAGGAGCTACTTGTTATGGTACAAGCAGGGGGGAGTGGTCCACGGTGAAAGTGCTATAGGAAACTGGCAAAGTTATGTAAATGTTAACTCCAAATTAGTCCAGTAATATAAGGGCAAGGGATAGTAATTATTCTAAAGGAAGGAAGGAAGGAAGGTATTTTTATCGTCCACGGAGACCAATCGGTCTATGGGACCCAATACAAAAGCGCAGCAAGCGGATTACTACCCGGATTAAAAAACCCCCGCCGAAGGGGTTTTCGAGGGAAAACCGTGGCGACAATCGGCCTGGCCGACAAAAACCGTTCCAATATCTGAAATGCAAAACACACAAATATATATCTTCGATGTACAGACCAGAGTGCCCGAGGCGGCGGCAAAGGGGGCAAAAGGTGGGCTAAGAGATTCAGTACCTCCTGAATGTATGATCCCAGAGCACGTACTGACGGTGTGTTCAGCAGCAAATGTAGGGGCAAGTCCGACCGCATTCAAGGGAACGATTCCGCCCCGACCGATGAATCAGCCGGGTAACTCGAAAGTGTGAGACTCATCCTCAATGGCACTCGTCGACAAAGACCGACAGAGTCCGGTTCCGCGGGGCTCCCCAATCCACCTGCCCATCTCGATGCGAAGATGGTGGGCGCCTGTGCGAATGGAGGCAATGAGTCTGCGCTTTTTCAGGGGCAGTTGGGAACGCAGGTAGAGCTGCGGGCCCCGGGCCAACGCGGGGTTGATGTGCTCCTTGTAATGGGCCGTTTTGACCTGCTCTAGAGCGGGTCCCAGAGCTTGCCAAGGAAGCAAGCGCCCAGTACTCCCGCAGCCGCCACGATCGCCTCTGCGGTCCACTGGCGCGACGCATCTGCGTGCTCTCGCGACGCTCCATCCGGGCGAACCATCGATCTCTCTTACCCCTCCAGCGGGCCCCGAGCGCTGCGGGCCCATTGTCACGGCGTAAGCAGTCGCGGGAGGCGAGCATCACCCATATTAACCACTTTCGAAAATAGGCGATGTGTCTATCAAAGAACCGGCTGGCGGCAAGAATCGATTTCCTACTGGCCGAGAATCGATAGGGGACTGAAGGTTTCACCCAAGTGCCGTGCCAAAATGCCTTACGCACCTGCTCCAAGTCATTCGGTTGCGCCAAAGAGGCGTAGGGGCCCCAAACCTCGACCCGTCTGAAGGGCGGGCTCGACCCGGTGCCCGAAACAGATGTGACTGATGGCTCCAATCATAGAGCTCTGCCTGATGACTGTTGTTTTGCATGGCATAAAGGGCTTTCCAGCCTGCTGTCACCCGCAAGTGGATGGACGCCTCCCAACAGAGCGAGGAGGGGAACTCCACCCCTAAGTACTTGTAGGTGGGCGTGACCTCCACAGGCTGTCCCCGATATGTGAGTGCAGGAGGCGTGGGGTGGCGTGAAGAGGATATGAGAACCACCTTGGTCTTGGCCAGATTCACGCGCATGTCTGTAGCCTGGCAGAATGTGTCTAGGGCATCCAGATGAGACTGCATAGCTTCTGGGGTGTGGGCCAGAAGGTCAACATCGTCCGCATAGATGAGCTGGCGGATGACCTGGTGCAAAAGCTGTATATCATCCCCCCCATGCTCAGTAAGCCAGGGCTCTAACTGATCAATGTAGAGGCCAAAAAGTGTTGGTGAGAGGGGGCAGCCCTGCCGGACCCCGATACTACTGGTGAATGCTTGGCCCATCGGCTGCATCCTGCCAAAACAACTCTCATACAGTCTGTATATGGCATTCTGCACAGGCAGCGGCAGCCCTAGTTGACGCAGTCTAGCCCATAGCTTTTCCCGGGGGGCCGTATCAAAAGCCTTTGCGAAGTCCACAAAGCAGCAATACAAGTCCTGCCGATGGTTTGGTACTTGTCTTCAATCGATTACTGCGGTGTAAAGATATGGTCAATCGTTGAGTGGCGGGGCTAAAGCACGCTTGTATGAGGGCTCGCACATCTGCTGCCTCGCCCAAATGGGTCAAGCGCTTTGCTCTAGAATGCCCGATAACAGTTTGGCAAATCGAACCGACCATGATCGTCCGTGGTGGCGGACGGTGGCCTTGTGAATGGGGACAACCACGCTTGTGGTCCATTATCGGGGAAACCTTCCGCAATGCTCTGTTGAAATCGGTGGTGAGGATCGGCACCGGCCGCCACCGCCCATTTGAGTAACTTTCGGCACGCATACCATCGAGGTCATTTGCCTTCCCATTAGCCATCCGTTGCAGGCCCTCCACAACATCCTCCTCTGCGAGAACCAATGGGGGGGCATCCGGTGGGGGGTATGGGCGACTGGCGTCCCACAGTGGGTCATAGAGCTTTGCAAATACCGTTCCCCACCGCCGGATGTGATGTCCCCTGGGGCTGGGCTGGCCTTGAAGCACTCTGCGGCCAAAAGGTTCGAGGATGAGTGTCGGCCCAGCCGAACATCTCCTCCGATGCATGGCAAGGTACGGCGCCTTTGTGTCCTTCAAATGGGCGCGGTACTGTGTGGTGGCCTGCAAGCTGGTATCTGGATCCAGAATGTGACGAAGCTGGCGCTTGCGTTCTTTACACTCCGCATCAAACCACCGGTTACGCGGAAATGTTGTTGTCCCTGAGCGGCAACGCAGGGGGGGAGGGGTCGCAAAGCACTGCCGCATTTGCATCCCTTAATAGCTCGATCAAGCGGGTGCATCTGGCCGCTCTAGTGTGGGGGGGTGCGTAATTCTTTGGTGTGGTGTCCATGAGCATCTCGGCGTAGTCCTCTGCCTGCTCATAATCGAGTCGCAACTGATTATGGCGAGGGGCTGGCATAGTGGGGGTTCTGGTGGCTTGCCAAACCATGTCCAAATAAAGTGGGAGGTGATCTAAGTCGACCTCCTCATCCTGACTGTCGGTGCCCACCCGGAAACGACTAATGAGATGCATATCTTGCGCAACTACGAGCACATAGTCCACCACACTAGACCCTCCCCACGATTGTCTCCGCTGCCGGGTGCACTTGCGAGAAGCGGGCCACTGTGACAGGCCATTGCAAATTATCAAGTCAAAAATATGACATAGCAGGAGCAACTGTCTGCCGAAGCGAGTGACCTGACTGTCATCACTACAAGGGATAGTCGTCCTTCAACGACGTCGAAACGTCGACGAGCGGCGGGTGCGTCGTTTAAAAACGACATTTTATCGTCGTTCAACGGCGACAACGTCGTTCGGCGTCGTTCAACGGCGTGTATCGAGGCTGGCGTGTCCGGTTTTGCGTGGCATGGTCTTTGGTGCCAAAGGCTGGCTTTGTTCAATGTCAATACCGCCGGTTTGGGCGTCGTTCAGCGGCGTCTCACATAAGCGACGTCGTGGCCGTCTGCGTGGAAATGAAACATTTGCCAACTGGCGGCCTGCGTGTCAAGGCGCGCCCCGGTGGGCGTCGTTCAACGACGCGTCTTCTACTGAGCCGACGTTTCATGTTGGCATCCGTGGCATGGTGTCGGTGCCAAGCCGGCTGCTGCGTGCGGGACATCGTCGGCCTCGGCGTCGTTAAACGGCGTTACCGCGAAGGAAATTTTTTTTTTTTTTTTGCCAAATAAAAACCCTAACCCTAACCCTAACCCTAAATCCACGTTATAAGTGGATCCATCGAGAAATTCTTTGTTATTCTTATCTTTTGAGTGTTCTTCCCTATCTTGCTATAATGGTCCCAAGTGGATTTGAAGACCACCTTAGCGCGATATGTTCCTTCTAGCGGTAATCCTCCTCCTCCAAGGGAAGACAACTCCAAAGAACCCCCCCTGCTTCTCCGGCCGAGAACCCTCCCTTCACCATCGTGGCAAAGATGAGTGAAAAGGGGCTTCGATTGCACTAACATCCGGGCGTTCCATGAAACGGCCGGGTAGAATGGCTCACCGAGCCAAACAAAAGAAAACGACATTAATGGTGCGGATAATGATGCAAATGGTTGCATCAAAGCGCCACGTCCCTCGGGATGGACATAAGTAATGTATAAGCTTTTTTTTTTGAATGGAAACAATAAGTTTTTTTATCTATTTGTGTTGTCGTTGTATAAGCTTATTTTATGAATGGGAACAATCAGTTTTTTTATTTATTTGTGTTATTTGTATTGTATGTTATTTCTGTTATGTTAAACAATCACAGTTGGTCGTTTAACGACGTTATGATCATTTAACGTCGTTAAACGACGTTATGATCATCTGACGTGGCATATGAGGGGGCATCAGACGGCCCAAGCTGACGTGGCATGCCTAGGTGTCAGGACAGTCAGCTTCATTTGACGTCGTTAAACGACGTTATGATCATCTGACGTGGCATATAAGGGGGCATCAGACGGCCCAAGCTGACGTGGCATGACTAGGTGTCAGGACAGTCAGCTTGGCGTCGTTAAACGACGTCACACAGACGTCGATAAACGACGTTAAATATGGCGGGAACCCGGCCGCTCGGGTTATTTACCATTTCTTTGTTATTTTAACTCGTTTGTTTCGGATTTTTTTGCGCCCGTGGGTCTTCATAAGGTAAGATCTATGCTAATTTGTTAATCTTTGTGGTTTTAGAGTTAAACACCTCTAAATGCTAATAGATTAGAAGATTGAATCTTGAAAGTATGTTAAAAACTTGAGGGATGCATGATCAAAGGTCTCGGTCGGCTCCATCCCGAATGGAGAAGACTAGATGTATCGGGTTTATGCACCTCAGAACAGAAGTTTCAATCTTCATAGATTACAAAAGATTTGAAAGGTTGCGTGAATATAAGGTACTGGTCGACTCCATTTCAAATGGAGAGGACTAGATGTATCGGGTTCAGGCACCCTTCAATCAAATGCTTTCTAAATATCATAAACGTTGTATGAATCTGAATCTTAAGAATAAACATTTGATAAAATCATGAAAAAAACATGGATATTTATATTTATTATATTATTACATGGTTTTTTATTAATATTTTTATTGTTTACTAGAAAAACAACATGGACGAACGTCAGAAGGAATTTGAACGTAAAGTGAGACAGAAAGCTTTGAGAAAGATACATGGCGACCTGCGCAAGAATGTTACCCCAACAATTGCCACAAATAGTCCAATTAGACCCAGTGGACCGAGTCTTCCTAGAGGCTTTGGTGGTGTGCATGAAATGAATGCCGCCGATGTATGTACCATAAACATGTTTCGAATGATTAGTTAACTTTATATCTTGATGTTACTTTTTTTTTTTTTTTTGCGGTTGTACTTGTGAGTGGTTATATTGCAATTGTTCGATGTGCAAAGGACAAATAAAACGGATGAGAAAGACTGTCCTCGACCATGTTGACGTGAATGCCCGACAAATCCAGTGCTCTCGGACGCACATGTGGGGTATTCCAACGAGGTATAATACACGAATCTCATGAACTCGAATCAACTACTCTCATGTACTTGAATCGACGTCTTAACTTAGTTTGCTTGTATTTTGTTAGGAAGAAATTGAGAATGAAGTGAGCTCGAAGCAGTATATAGATTTTGGGGTTATGTTGTCATTGGAAGTAGATGATGTTGACACTATGAATGCGTTCATAGAAAACCCTACAAAAAGAAAGCCATCAACTTCCTCAAAGAGTATCCCATTACGTGATAGAACTCGTCGTGCAATGGCCGTTGCCAAGATTGGAGGGAATGACAATGTTCATCAAAATTGGAATGTACTAGATCATGTAGAAGAAAATAATCTTCCACCTTCACTAGTCCATTTGGTCCAGCCCTTTACAGATAAAGATCGTAAGAAATTCAATGCATGGCCTAGAGGCAAGCCAATTATTTATGGGGAGCAATTTACATATTGGGGTAGGCAGTACATGATTAAAAATAGTCGGGTCCCCGGTGCTGGCCTGGGATTATATATTATGACGAATACAAAAGTCAAAGATGGTAATGATTGTTCCTTTAATGCCATATATGTAGATCCCGAATATAACTTTCGGACACTTGGCATAAATTGAGTAAGCATCGGTGGCGCATGCTCATCTATGGCCTAAATTCAAATGCACGAACAATATCCAAGCCCGGTGACTCACGCAAGCTTCACATATATTGATGGTCGATCCTCGGTTGCATGGAAACCTTCTTTGCTTTTATTAATAGCTCTATCGAGAATCTTGAAGCTACCAATTGTGAATTTGTCGAGGCAAACAAAGACCAAGAAGATTTTTTTAGGCGTAAAATTGACGGGAGATATATCATGGTTTATGCTATAAAAAATTTGTGTGTTGGTGATGAATTGTTCGTTGAATATGAATACGGTAGACCAATACCGGAGGTCCTTTGATGATGTACTCAAATTACTCATATAATTTTCGTCGGAATGCACCCTTTTTCTTCTTCTTCTTCGAATTCTTCTTCTTCTTCTTCTTCTTTTTCGAATTCTTCGAATTCTTCTTCTCTTGGAATGAGATTGCACATATTGAAGATAAATGTGTATTATATCTTCAATATATGCTTTGATTATGACATAAAATTTTATATTTCGTTCGTTATTAAATGCTTAAAATTTAACAAACACGGGCTCTCAATGCATGTATCAATCACGTATATATTTCGTTTAATCTGACGTGCAGGGTAGGCAAGTGGATATGAGACCACATCCAAGCGTACTGAATTGGCGACATCAAACGTCATTGCGGATAGCAGAATTAGAATACATTGAGCAGTATGGTACAAACATGGGCACAACGCATAATGAAGAGTACAATGATGAAGATGAACAGGAATACGATGATGAAGATGACGACAATGCCCCTATGGACGACTTCATGGAAGTTGAGGAACCCATAGCCGACATGTTAGATGCATTTGGCCCAATCTTCGACAACGACCTAGATGACGATATAAATACTCCTAACGATGGTCATGAAGATCACGTTTTATTGGAGGAGGCGCATAAAGCATTATATCCAGGTGCAAGCATATCTAGATTGACGACATCTTTATTGATATTAAACCTTCAAGCCAAATTCAAATGGAGCAATGCCAGTGTTACGGCTTTGTTAGAGTAAGTACAATTGCAATCACTTGACTTATTGAATTTGTAGTTGAATGTATACGTAAAGGTCTGTTTTATACAGGTTATTGCAAGAGAAAATACTCCCACAAGGGAACACTATGCCCAAAAGTCGCAATGAAATAAAAAAATATATTGGCAGCTACTGGTTTAGGCTACCATAAGATTCACGCTTGTCCAAATGATTGCATGGTATATTATCCGAATGACATCTACAAGAACACAGAAACATGCCCTAAATGTGGTGCCTCTAGGTACAACGCAGATGCCAAGGGAAAGACCGTCCCGATGAAGGTGGTTCGCTACTTTCCATTGATCCCTCGCATAAGGCTATTGTTTCGATGTGAATCTCTAGCTTCGCTCATGGGTTGGTGTGCGCTAATGCGTCGAGTGACAATGTACTTCCGCGTGGTTAGTGACTGCAAGCAATGGAAGCATATTGATGAAACATGGCGAATTTGGAAGAGAACCACGAAATCTCAGATTAGGGTTGGCAGCGGATGGTGTTAATCCTTATGGGCGTCAATCGGCCGGCGTGGTCAACTTGGCCGGTAGTGTTGATCAACTATAATTTACCACCGTGGTTACTCATGAAGACTAGCCATTTAATGGTAGTACTATTAGTTCCAGGACCGAAGAAGCGGAAAGTCTACATCCGTATCCGAAAATAGTTATTGATGAGCTTTTGACATTGTGGAGTGAAGGTATTGAAGTTTACGATGTCTCAAGAGAACTTTCGTCTTTGAGCGAAGATTTACCTTGAGAGCAATCTTAATGTGGACAACGGCGATTGGCCTGGTTTGTATGAACTCTACGGACTCAAGTGTGCGGATATGCGGCATGTCACTTGTGTGGGTTTGAGCAGTTGAACTCTCCCGGTCAAGCGGCATTGCACAAAAATGTCTATGCAAACTTCAAGAGATATCTGCCAATGGAAAATCGACTTCGATACGTAGGTCCAAGAGAAAAACATTGCACTGAAGAGCCTCCCAAAAGGTTGACAATGAGAGATTGGGGTAACATGTGGGATGCCGCTGAAGGAAATAAGGTTAAGGGAATGAAGTGGAAAGCATCCTTCTTCCTTCTACCCTATTGGACAGAATTGAAGATCCATCATCTTCTTGATCCCATGCACATCTTTAAAAACGTTTTGGCGTCTATTTGGAGGCATGTCACCGGACGTAAGGACACAGATGCAGCACGAGAAGATCTACAAGAAGCTGGATCAAAATCTAAAGCATGGTTAAATGTCGAAGAAGGAATAAGGCCACAAGTGGATTGGATCGTGCCTAGAAAATGTATGAAACACGTTCGAGAAGCGATCAAGGAAATAAAGACTCCGACAGGATATATGCATTCGTTGCGTAATTGTTTCTCTAACGAAGGGGAGTTAACTGGGTTGAAATCTCATGATTGGCATAAGATGTTGCAGTTTGTTATGCCTATTGTTCTGAGGGGTCGTCTCGCCGACGGTCCACTACGTGCAATATGTCTCCTATCAGAGTTTTCCAGGTTTGTACGGATTTAGAAAACACTTTCGATCTTTGAACTCTCACTTAACTTTTTTCTTTCTTAAATGATATTTAGATGGATTACAAGGAAGGAGATACCGACAAATGAAATTGCGGACATGCGAACTAAGGTCGTTGAGGCATGTTGTATGCTAGAGAAAGAATTCCCAACAAGTTTTCTGGACATACAAACTCACTTACTAGTGCATTTAGTGGACGAAGTAGAGCTTGCAGGCACAACAAATCCTAGATGGATGTTTTTATAGAAGCGCTTTACGAAGGTCCTCAAGGACTTAAATGCGTCGAAGGCAAGGCCGGAGGGTTGCATGGCGAGGGTTGGTTAGCACGAGAGTCATTATTCTATGTCACCGAGTTCTTGGCGATCTACACCCCAAATGCTCCACGATTATGGACCGATGAAGACACTCCAACTATAATTGGAGAAGTTCAGAAGGAAGACCACGAAGAAATTGTTCACACTAGAAGAACAGGCAAAAGTCAATAAGTTTCTCATCTACAACTCTACTCCCATGGAGAAATGGATAAAAAATACGAGGAAGAAAAAAATAAAAAGAGATGAGGAGAGAAGGCGCTATCGACAAAAGAATGCATAAACAACCACTTCGGATCATCTAGGGGTCACGCCAAGTGAGATAAACAATAAATGGCTGCTCGAACAACTAGAGATGGCAAAGGCAACGTGGCGAACATGTTTCTAGCGAAGAATTTGCATATGCTAAAGGCGTGTCACTATTTGTAAGTGCAACTTAATAGCATATTATAATTCCACGAGTTTCGTTCGTTATTTTGAACATTTGTTCCTTTACTTTGTAGTATAATTCATATGCATCAATATGGTCTTACGGTGCTCACTTTCGGCGACAATAAAGTGTGGATCATGGCAAACGCACTTATGATTGTGGTATATCAGCAAAGTTTAAATACGGTTTACCCGGTAGTCTGGAGACCAAACCCAATCGAGGCAATGTTGGAATGGATTGGTACTATAAAGACTATCATGGAGGTTGATGTCGGTAGTGCATTCAAAACAATGTTGTTTGATGCGAATGGTTTGATCTTGTGTGTATTGGTGCTCATGCCACGACACGCAAAGATACGAGTGGCTGTATTCACTAGATTCAACTTCGTCGGTATCGTGGTCAAGACACACTTTCGTGAGGGTTGAGCAATGTGAACAAGTATGTTTACTTGGATGCAATAAAATTTATATATGTCATTAACAAAGGAACTAATGTAATAGAGGTTTTGTAGGTCACCTTCGTTCCAGATCCTTTGCAAGATCAGTGGTGGTTCGTAGTTCCATGTAAGGCTCGCTCCCGCCGCATATTTGAAGGTGAAGAAGAGATGGCGGTCGAATAGAGAGGTTGGGGGCTAGACTATTGTCATGATAGAAGACTACCATCGATTGAACCTTCATTACTTTATTATGATTATATTTTCTTCCCACATATGAATAAGAAAATACTTTGGCATGCGAATTTGTGTATACTACAAACCATATTAGGCAACATTAGTATTGCAACTTCGAAGTTATCATAGACATTTATGCCAAGTTAATTGGCAGCCTAGTATAGACCTATGGCTTACAAGCGCCGTCGTCGGGCAGTCCTACATCTGATTGAGTACACGCTTTATGTTTAATTAATCATAAAATGTGAAGATTCCCTTCAAAATGCAAGATTCATATACAAAAATCATATATGTATTCCCTTCAAAATACAAAATTCATATAAAAAACCCATACACAATTCAAATACACAAAACAAAGTGGATGCCAGTGCACATCTAGCGGTATATATCGGCATCGGTGTGATCCACTCGCGAGCTCGAAGGTGCTCGACGGTGATTTCCTCCACCCCGTCAGAACAAGCCTCCCGAAGCATGGAATCCAAGCCCTCCGGCGTGGTGTCTGTTTCCCCAAGGAATTCATGTACAAGCACTTCCCGCATGCCCTGGTTGGTCTGGTGCAACCTTTGAAAGTAGGGCTTTAGCAAATGTTTCCCTTCCCAAAGGACCCTATCCTCTAGCATACGGGCCAAGCACAACGAGCTCACCATGCATTTCTTCAGGCATTCGAGCCTGTATTGAGGGAAGGTCCCGGCCTCCCAGTAATGCGAGCGAGGTCTTTCTTGACCCCTATCACGCAGCTTTGTCATGGCTTGCTTGAACTCTTGGCCTTTCTTGGGTTAGGTTCGTCTCTAGCCACTCAGACTGGAGGCAGTTCAGGTGCTCCAGCAGCGCCTGCACGGCCTCTGGTGCGGCATCAAGCGGGCATGCATCAGGAGAAGCGGCCATGGCAGATGCAGGTGAGGAGCTCTGACAAAGGAGGAGGAGGAGGAAGCTGGAGAGCGGAGGAGCAGAGGACGGAGGACGGAGGGAGGCGGAGAAGCTGGAGGACTAATAGGGCAATATATATGCGAAAACAAAACAAATTTCGTACGACGTCGCAAATGCAGTTAACGTCGTTATAGACGTCGTTTAACGACGTCGGGACGTCGTTAAACGACGTCCTGTTCCTTTAAATGTCAGCCGGCCGGCTTTCATTTTTCCCATTTCTTTTATGATTTGAGTATTGCGCTACTCGCTTTGAACGATCCTCGGATCCTAGTTTTTCATTGCAGTTGTGGATGAGAGTTTTTTCTTTATTGCTTTTTGGGATACATGGCCATGGAAGGTATGCTTCGACGCTTGAACCAGATTCAGGAGGAGATGAGGATTCAAGAGCAGAGAGATATGGAACCTGTCTTCACAAGTAAGGCTACACTCTGTAGTTTATAGACTTTATTGTATTTTCTCTATTTTCTAATCTATAGCTTGGTGTAGGAGCCGTCGAGGGCATGAGAAGGAAGGGAATCCTCCGTGAACCCCCTCCTCCACTCGAAGATGAGGACTATGAAATAACGATCCATCGGATGAAGGTATTAAAGAAGTATGTGATTGGTGAGAAGGCACTGACCGAATTGCTAGGAACCAGTGAGCTGCCTAGCATGATGAGGGTGCTTCTTGAAAAGATGGTCAGGGTTTGGAAGCACCACAGGAAAAATAACATTAACATGATACTAGCGTCGACATGGCTGCCGCCAGACATACTTGACATGGAGCTATGGTTCAAAGGGGATGGACAAGTGGAGGACTTCACGATGGAAACCATAAGCCAAGCTCATGAGGAGTATGCTGAATTGTTCAAGTGATCTTTTGTTCAATAAACCTATGTTTTGTACATTGTTATATTTTCTCTTGGGTACAATCTAGCATTGATACATGCATGAACATGATCTTCTGTTGGATCCCGCCTTCTTCAGTTCGATTTGCCATTTCGGAGCCTGAGGTTTCTGCGACATTTCGACTTGGACTGGTAGAACCAGCTTCTGAGATTATTTGTGGTTTGGACTCTCCTGTAGCTCTTACAAATGGGACACTTCCATGTTCTAAATCTTTCAAATGCACATTCTTAGAAGTTTGTGATGGGCCGGTCGGCTTGGATTTTTTCTCCAACTTTGACCGATAGAAGCGACCACTAAATTTATGTTTCTTTGTGGCTTGAAGTCAAACTGCATCTTCAAATCTTCCAAATCAGCTCGGTTGCCTGCATAGCGGGCTCGGGAGAATTGGTCATTAGCGGGCTGCCCCGACGATTCTAATGCTAACCTTTTGACCTAAACCTTCTCGAAAATTCCAAAAAAATTGGGTCGTGTGTCTTTGGAGATGAATTAGGGATCCGGTGGCAAAAAAATCAGAATTTATTTTTCGTGCAATGCATTAATTACGAATTTATGAGTGTGTTGCCACTAAAAAAAGCGCCCCCGACTTCTAATTGCCACATCGGGAGGAGGACAGGTCCAAACTCCGTTCCGTCAGTTCCCCTTGCTATGCGTTCTCGGCCGCAGCTTCACCGACCCACGTTCCAAGCGCAGCAGGACCGGGACTCGGCCCCAAAGCGTAAACCCTTCTAGAGCACGGCAACCCACGGGGTTTACGTTTGGAGGCCCTCTCCTTGTTAGATCGGTAGGGACCTTGCGGCGTGTCTTGAAGTGGAGTTGGGGTGTTGGCCTTGAGGCCTTGGACCCTAAAATCCCTCAGGAGGCTGCTTGCCCCAAATTTCCTCTCCCCAAGGCCACGGGAAGGGCGGGCAACCTCCCCTCTCGGAACCACAATTTGGCTCTCCCAATGGACTCGAGCGTTGACATTGCCACGGGGACCAAGTTCCGTGGCGGAAGACCGGGACTCGGCCCCAAAGCGTAAACCCTTCTAGAGCACGGCAGCCCACGGGGTTTACGTTTGGAGGCCCTCTCCTTGTCGGTCGGTAGGGACTTTGCGCCATGTCTTGAAGTGGAGTTGGGGTGTTGGCCTTGAGGCGCCGACACTAAAATCCCCTCGAGGGCTGCTTGCCCCGAATTTCCTCTCCCCAAGGCCACGGGGAAGGGCGGGCAACCTCCCCTCATCCGGAACCCGCGATTTGGCTCGCCAATGGACTCATAACGCCAACATTGCCATAGGGGACCAAGTTCCGTGGCGAAGACCGGGACTTCGGCCCCAAAAGCGTAAACCCTTCTAGAGCACGGCAGCCCACCGGGTTTTACGTTTGGAGGCCCTCTCCTTGTCGAGTTCGGTAGGGACCTTGCGCCCGTGTCTTGAAGTGGAGTTGGGGTGTTGGCGCCCGGGCGTGGACCCTAAAATCCCTGGGGGGCTTGCCCCAAATTTCCTCTCCCCGACCGTTCTAATGCTAACCCTTTGACCTAGACCTTCTCAGAAAATTCGAAAATTGGGCGTGTCTTTGGAGATGAATTAGGGATCAGTAGGCAAAAATCGGAATTTATTTTCGTGCAATGCATTAATTGCGAATTCTGAATGTCTTGCCCTTTTGCAAAAGCGCCCCGGAGCTTCTACTTGCCACATCCCCGGGAGGAGGACAGGCCCAAACTCCGCTCCGTCAGTTCCCCTTGCTCCGTATTTCAGGCTGCTTTCGGCGGGTCCCAAGTGCAGCAGACCGGGACTCGGCCCCAAAAGCATAAACCCTTCTAGAGCACGGCAGCCCACGGGGTTTTCGTTTACGTAGGCCCTCTCATTGTCGGTCGGCGGGACCTTCGCCCATTTCCCGTGTCTTGAAGTGGAGTTGGGGTGTTGGCCAGAGTGCGGACCCTAAAATCCCTCCGGGAAGCTGCTTGCCCCAAATTTCCTCTCCCCAAGCCCCACAGGGGCCGGACAGGCGACCTCCCCTCTCGGGAAATGATCGGCTCGCCAATGGACTCGAAGCGTCGGCGTTGCCACAGGGACCAAGTTCAGGTGGCAGGAAGACCACCCGAACTCAAGAAGCGCCAAAGTAGCTCACTTCCATCACACTCCTAGTCAATTGGCCTAGGATGTGGATGCGGGATCTTGTCGTGGAGGCGTGAGTGTTTCTTTCTTTTGCAAAACCGGCCAGGTGTAACTTGCTCCCTAGGGTAATTTAAGCCATTCCGGACGATTTGGCGGGGTCGATTTTGCCATTCGGAACCTCCCGGTGCCCGAGCGACAAAAAGCAGTCGCGGTTTCTACAAAGGCCGACATCGGGGCGCCCAGCGGTTTGACAAGTTCTCGGGACCGATCACGGAATCTTTTGGGCCTTCCCGAAGAGGGGCCCATGAGCGGAGGATCCAGCGGTCCGGATAGGGGAACCAGGGCTCGGGAGGGTGGTCATTAAGCGTGCAGCCGGGGGGGCTGCCGGGGAAGGGCTGCCTCGGGGAACTTTTGGATCCCGCCTCACGGGGGTGGGACTCTCTCCCCTCTTGAGGGATCCTGCAAGGTCTGGCCTCGTTTGACTTGGGGAAGGGTGCCGGCTCGGTTGCCGCAGCGGGCTCCCCGGCCCGTTCTAATGCTAACCCTTTGACCTAGACCTTCTCAGAAAATTCAAAAATTGGGCGTGTCTTTGGAGATGAATTAGGGATCAACCCGGCAAAAATCGGAATTTATTTTCGTGCAATGCATTAATTGCGAATTTACGAATGTCTTGCCCTTTGCAAAGCGCCCCCGACTTCTACTTGCCACATCGGGAGGAGGACGGGCCCAAACTCCGCTCCGTCGGTTCCCCTTGCTCCGTATTTCATTTAACTTTGCTTGCCGGCGGGTTCCAAGTGCAGCAGAGACCGGGACTCGGCCCCCCAAAGCGCAAACCCTTCTAGAGCACGGCAACCCCGGGGTTTACGTTTGGAGGCCCTCTCCTTGTCGGTCGGTAGGGACCTTTGCGCGTGTCTTGAAGTGGAGTTGGGGTGTTGGCCTTGAGGCCTTGGACCCTAAAATCCCCTCCGGAAGCTGCTTGCCCCAAATTTCCTCTCCCCAAGCCCACGGGGCCGGGCCGGGCGACCTCCCCTCTCCGGAATCGCGATGTCGGCTCGCCAATGGACTCGAAGCGTCGGCGTTGCCACAGGGACCAAGTTCCGTGGCGAAGACCACCCGAACTCCAAGAAGCGCCAAAGTAGCTCACTTCCATCACACTCCTAGTCAATTGGCCTAGGATGTGGATGCGGGATCTTGTCGTGGAGGGCGTGAGTGTTTCTTTCTTTTGCAAAACCGGCCAGGTGTAACTTGCTCCCTAGGGTAATTTCGCCATTAGGACGATTTGGCGAGGTCGATTTGCCATTCGGAGCCTCCCCGGTGCGAACGACAAAAGCAGTCGCGGTTTCTACAAAGGTAGACATCGGGGGCGCCCAGCGGTTTGACAAGTTCTCCGGGACCCGATCACGGAATCTTTTGGGCCTTCGAAAGGGGCCCATGAGCGGAGGATCCAGCGGTGGGATAGGGGAGGCAGGGGCTCCGGGGAGGGTGGTCATTAGCGTGCGACCCCAGGGGGCTTATTTGCCGGGAAGGGCTGCCTCGGGAACTTTTTGGATCCCGCCTCACGGGGTCAGGACTCTCCCCTCTTGTGGGATCCACGCAAGGTCTGGCCTCGTTTGACTTGGGGAAGGGTGCCGGCTTCGGTTGCCCCTGCGGGCTCCCCGACCGTTCTAATGCTAACCCTTTGACCTAGACCTTCTCAGAAAATTCGAAAATTGGGCGTGTCTTTGGAGATGAATTAGAGATCCAGTAGGCAAAAAATCGGAATTTATTTTAGATGCAATGCATTAATTGCGAATTCTGAATGTCTTGCCACTCGCAAAGCGCCCCCGACTTCTACTTGCCACATCCGGAGGAGGACAGGCCCAAACTCCGCTCCGTCCGGTTCCCCTTGCTCCGTATTCTCTGGCTGCCGCTTCGGCGGGTCCCAAGTGCAGCAGACCGGGACTCGGCCCCAAAAGCGCAAACCCTTCTAGAGCACAGCAGCCCACGGGGTTTACGTTTGGAGGCCCTCTCCTTGTCGGTCGGTAGGGACCTTGGCAGGTGTCTTGAAGTGGAGTTGGGGTGTTGGCCTTGAGGCTTGGACCCTAAAATCCCTCAGGAAGGCTGCTTGCCCCAAATTTCCTCTCCCCAAGCCCACAGGGGCCGGGCCAGGCGACCTCCCTCTCAGGAATCGCGATCGGCTCTGCCAATGGACTCGAAGCGTCGGCGTTGCCACGGGGACCAAGTTAAAGTGGGCAGGAAGACCACTCGAACTCAAGAAGCGCCAAAGTAGCTCACTTCCATCACACTCCTAGTCAATTGGCCTAGGATGTGGATGCGGGGATCTTGTCGTGGAGGCGTGAGTGTTTCTTTCTTTTGCAAAACCGACCAGGTGTAACTTGCTCCCTAGGGTAATTTCGCCATTCCGGACGATTTGGCGGGGTCGATTTGCCATTCGAGCCTCCCGGTGCGAGCGACAAAAGCAGTGCGGTTTCTACAAGGCCGACATCCGGGGCGCCCAGCGGTTTGACAAGTTCTCGGGACCGATCTGGAATCTTTTGGGCCTTCGAAGAGGGGCCCATGAGCGGAGGATCCAGCGGTCGGATAGGGGAACCGGGCTCGGGAGGGTGGTCATTAGCGTCAGCGGCCGGGGGCTTGCCGGGAAGGGCTGCCTCGGGAACTTTTTGGATCCCGCCTCACGGGGGTGGGACTCTCCCCCTCTTGTGAGGGATCCCCTGCAAGGTCCTGGCCTCGTTTGACTTGGGGAAGGGTGCCGGCTCGGTTGCCCCTGCAACGGGCTCCCCGACCGTTCTAATGCTAACCCTTTGACCTAGACCTTCTCCAAAAAATTCGAAAATTAGGCGGTGTCTTTGGAGATGAATTACGGATCCGGCCGCAAAAAATCGGAATTTATTTTCATCGTACAATGCATTAATTGCGAATTTCTTTAATGTCTTGCCATCGCAAAGCGCCCCGACTTCTACTTGCCACATCGGGAGGAGGACAGGCCCAAACTCCGCTCCGTCGGGTTCCCCTTGCTCCGTATTCTCGGCCGCCGCTTCTCGGCCAGTCCCAAGTGCAACAGACCGGGACTCGCCCCCAAAACATAAACCCTTCTAGAGCACGGCAACCCACGGGGTTTATGTTTGGAGGCCCCCTCTCCTTGTCGGTCGGTAGGGACCTTGTAGGTGTCTTGAAGTGGAGTTGGGGTGTTGGCCTTGAGCACGGACCCTAAAATCCCTCCCGGCTGCTTTTGCCCCAAATTTCCCTCCCCAAGGCCCTAGGGACGGACGGGACGACCTCCCCTCTCAGGAATCCTTGATGCGGCTGCGCCAATGGACTCGAGAACGTCGGCGTTGCCACAGGGACCAAGTTCGCGTGGCGAGGAAGACCACCCGAACTCCAAGAAGCGCCAAAGTAGCTCACTTCCATCACACTCCTAGTCAATTGGCCTAGGATGTGGATGCGGGATCTTTGTCGTGGAGGGCATGAGTGTTTCTTTCTTTTGCAAAACCGACCAGGTGTAACTTGCTCCCTAGGGTAATTTCGCCATTAGGGACGTTTGGCGGTGGTCGATTTGCCATTCGAGCCTCCCGGTGTCCGAACGACAAAGCAAGTCTCGGTTTCTACAAGGCCGACATCAGGACGCCCCGCGGTTTGACAAGTTCTCCCGGACCGATCTGGAATCTTTTGGGCCTTCCCGAAGAGGGGCCCATGAACGGAGGATCCAACGGTCGGATAGGGGAACCGGGCTCCGGGAGGGTGGTCATTAGCGTGCAAGCCGGGGGCCAATTTGCCGGAAAGGGCTGCCTCGGGAACTTTTGGATCCCGCCTCACGGGGTCAGGACTCTCCCCTCTTGTGAGGGATCCCTGCAAGGTCCTGGCCTCGTTTGACTTGGGGAAGGGTGCCAGCTCGGTTGCCCTGCAACGGGCTCCCCCGACCGTTCTAATGCTAACCCTTTGACCTAGACCTTCTCCGAAAATTCCGAAAATTGGGCCGTGTGCTGGAGATGAATTAGGGATCCAGCCGGCAAAAAATCGGAATTTATTTTCGTGCAATGCATTAATTGCGAATTCTGAATGTCTTGCCATCGCAAAAGCGCCCCAGACTTCTACTTGCCACATCCGGGAGGAGGACGGACCCAAACTCCCGCTCCGCCAGTTCCCCTTGCTCCGTATTCTCGGCTGCTGCTTCTCGGCCAGGTCCCAAGTGCAACAGACCAGGACTCGGCCCCCAAAACGCAAACCCTTCTAGAGCCTGGCAACCCACAGGGTTTACGTTTCGGAGGCCCTCTCCTTGTCGGTCGGTAGGGACCTTGCCCGTGTCTTGAAGTGGAGTTGGGGTGTTGACGCCTTGAGCCTTGGACCCTAAAATCCTCAGAAAAGCTGGTATTTATAGTTCATACTTTGGTCTCTATTGTGTTTACCGTGTTATTATGTTCTCTAAATATTCATGTATGTATGATACATCTGCATTGAGACGCGTATACAACCCCGCATAAGGTCTATGATAGTGGTACCGTGACACGCGTATACAACCCCCGCGATAAGGTCTATGATACAGTAATCAGAAGCGTGCATTAATTATGAATTAAGTGCCAACAAATATTGGTAATGAGTATACTTGTTCATTCTGTTATAAACTTGCAGATCTTATATGAAGCTGAGACTCTGAAGCTGTGTCCAAAACCCTTAGCAGTAATCTATGAAGAGGCTGCAGCCATATATGAAGTTGTATGTGATCATGCACGAGAGAATATGGCAAATCAAAGAAGCTCTTCTTGCAGCTTTGCATGGACTGTAGCTGGGCATGCCTTGTGTAGATTGTATGCAGAGGAGCAACCTGGTGAGCCATATGTTTGCACTGCTACAGTCATGACTGAAGTGGCTGGCAAGCTTGATTTAGTATGAAAGTATGCAAGTGAAGCTCAATGGTGCACAAGTCTGGTTTATTAAAGTGGATAGATAAACAAGGATGGAGAGAAATCTAAGTGGATAGATAAACAAGGATAGATAAACAAGGATAGATAAAATACATAAGTAATGAAACAAATCTAAGTTGCTAATAGTATTAACTTAAAAAAAAGGACACGTCGTTTGGAACCGAAACATCGTTATAAACCTCGTTCAACGAAAATTACAGACGTCGTATAAAAAAAAGATTGATAATAATAATAACTTAATAAAAAAAAAGGACACGTCGTTATAAACCAAAACGTCGTCAAATGAAAGCATAGGGCGGGCTCTAGAATAGGTATAGCTTAAGCGTCCAAATCAGTCGACAACAAATTAATTGTCGTGGCGGTCACATTAAATATGGACTCATTATGGAGTGTCTATTTAAATTGAATATCTCGAACTCGAAATTCAAGGTGAGTAGGATATGTTATATTAAGGTGATTTATTTCTTTGAAGGATCTATCTTGTGCCACCACAATATAGATAAAAAACATAAGTAATAAAACAAATAGATCTAAGTTGGTAACTTAATAAAAAAATAAAAAAGACACGTCGGTATACACATTGGCGTCGTTATAAACGTCGTTTAACGACTATTACAGAATGCTCATTCGTCATTCCCGCAAATACGGCCCACCTCTTTTCTCTGCTCTGTTTATGCAGATCGAATATTGTAGCTCCGATCCATCGGTGAAAAGCTGTTTTTAATCATGAATCTAAGTTCGTCGAAAGATAAAAAATTTGAGTTTGATTTCTACATTTTCTATCACAAAAATGTTTGGAGGTGAACCGGACTTTCAACATCCTGTTCAAGAGCAGCTTCCTGAGTTAGATTACTGCATAAATGACAGCCCTCCACTGGGTAACAATCCTTCTTTGTATAATAATTATAATTATAATAATAACTTATAATTATAACTTAATAAAAAAACAAGGCACGTCGTTTAACACAAAGACGTCGTTATGGACGTCGGTCAACGACTATAACAGACTATAACAAATAGATCTACGTTGCTAACTTAATTAAAAAAAAAGGACACGTCGGTATACACATTGACGTCGTTATGGACGTCGTTCAACGACTATAACAGACGTCGTTAAACGACGTTACGACGTCGTTAAACGACGTCTGTAACTTTTTTACAGAAAACAGGGCCGGCTTTTCCGCCGCCTAGTTTTTTTTGTTCTAAGCGGCTGGAGGAGCGTTTTTCGTGGCGATTTTTGGCGCGGATCATCCTTGCGATCCTTTTCAAGCTTCAAGCAAGCATCCAAAGGTATTTCAATGGATCAATCAACTCTATTTTTGAATTAGGCTTGTTGTTTGATAGATTTAGGGCTTCTTGTTTTTTCTTGTTTGTTTTCAATCCATCCCATTTCTATCCTCCTCTTCTTTCCATCCTTGTTTTTCTTCAATCCATTTCGCCTCTTCTTAGTATGAATCGAATCCTCCTCCTTCTTCTTCCAATCTTATTCCAATCATTGGTTTTTTCCTTCTAATCTTCCGTTCTTCCAATCTTCTATTCATTTTCTTCTTCTTCTTCTTCATCACTTTCTCATTCTATTCAATCTTTCTTTCCTATCTCCCCTTTCTTCTTCTTCTTCTATTTCTTCTTCTTCTTCCTCTTCTATTTTTTTTCCATGGAAGAAGAGGGGACGTCGTTGAAAGACGAGGCCCATTCTTCCTCTATTTTTTATTACAAGAAGGGGACGTCGTTGAAAGACGAGGCCCCTTCTTTTTATGTTCTTCTTTTTTTTTTTATTTTTTTGTTTTTTTGTTTTTATATGTCAATATATAGTTCTTTTTAATTAACAATGTAAATAGTTTTAATGTCAATGATCTTTTTAACGTGAATGGTCTTTTTTTTTTTTTTTTTTATTTCTTTATTTATGTAAGTTTTCTAATTATTGAATGCCTTTATTTTTTTGCATGTACACTAATAACAAAATGCGTCGCTCTTGGAAATCGTTTTTCGCAGCTCGAAGACATTCTAGGTAAGAATTTGAGTTTGAGTAGGAGAATAAAATTTTAATGTTTTATTTAGGTTAAAAAAAAACTTGGGGAGACTTGGACAAGGGCATGGTCGGCTCCGCCTTGAGTGGAGAAGACTAGGTGTTCCGGGTCCAAGCTCACCGTTTACTCTTGTAATTTTATTTATTAATTTATTTAGATTATAAAAAATTGGGGAGACTTGGACAAGGGCATGGTCGGCTCCGCCTTGAGTGGAGAAGACTAGGTGTTCCGGGTCCAAGCTCACCGTTTACTCTTGTAATTTTATTGATTAATGTATTTAGTTTAGAAAAAATTGGGGAGACTTGGACAAGGGCATGGTCGGCTCCGCCTTGAGTGGAGAAGACTAGGTGTTCCGGGTCCAAGCTCACCGCCTACTCTTGTTTATTTTTTTATTAATATATCAATAAATAGAAATCTTTACGGGATTGGACAAGGGCAGGGTTTTTGAAAAAAAATTGCATTATTGATTTTCGGGTTTCTAGTTAAGAATGTTGTTTTTTAAAAATGTTAGGGATGTCAAAGAAACAACGATGTGGAGTGGTTAAGAGCAAGAAAAAATTTCAATAGTTGGTTTTAAAAAAAAATTAAAAGGAAACTAACTCTTAAGAAAGTAGGTAAAGATTCATAATGAAGGTTTGAAAAAAAGTCACAAAGCAAGATTAATGAATCTAAATTGGTTTTGTAGGTATGGCCCCGAGTGTGAAGACACAAATGATTAGTGAGATTAGACGCGTGGTCATAAATGAGATATATGCTAACTTAGAAAGTCCCGACCGGGAGATGCAACCGGTCAGCGGTCGACTATTTTGTCGACATGTGAAAAGGAAGTGCCAATTTGAGTTAACACAAAATGGCCAGGTCAAGAAGAAATGTTGACTTCTCTCCTTGACACACATGTAAAGCCAATGATTGGAAACCCCATGGATGAACTGAAGACATGTTTGAAGCATTCAAAGGCGGCTTTTAAAAGTCCCAATGCCAAGGCTCGTGTCAAGGAATGGGTAGCTTCATGGAATTGCTCAAAGAAGCGGCGTGCAGATCACAAGAACATCATTGCGGATCTCAATGCACGCGTCGGTTGAGGTAATTAAAAATGCTTTGCATCGTGGGGAAGCTCTAGTGGAGCAGGGCCTAGCAAGGCCCACTTTTCTTTGGAGAATCACATGAACACATCAATCTTTTGTTGATCCCATACCCGTAGAGGCCGTGGATGTGATCGCCTTATTGAGGAGAAACCAATACATCGCATGCGTATCAAATCAAGATCAACGGAACACAACACTTCCAAGATGATGAGCTATACGATTGGATGGGTTTTCAAGGGCAAAGATAGGGCAGAGGACGTATGAGATGGCTCAAAGATACATACGCTTCAAGAGCCCGTGATCCCGCTTTGGCTACATCCATTGGACTTGCATATGAAGTTGCTAGCTCTAGTGGGGATACCATAGGGCCAATGGTGATTCTACCTTTCATGAATGGAGAGACACTTGCACACTTGTTTGACTATTTACCTAATAACTTGTCACGTTTTTAGAAGATGGTCAAATGCAATTGCTAGAGCCAAGAAGAAGCCGACAAACACATAGGCTGAACTTAGGAGCAAAAATGCGAGTTGTATATCAAGATGCTCGAGAGATAGCTCTTGCCCCAGCGAAGGTGTCGTTGAGATCCACAAAGGCCACTTCACTCACACAAAGCTTAATTGCAAGAGAGTCAAATTACATTTTGATGATGAGTACCAAAATGTGTGGGTGGCCATTGGTGATTGGGACAATGCAATTCATTTTACGCCAAAGAGCGTCGTCCCCTTGTTGAAGTGTCGGTACTTACTTTTGGATGGACAAGCAAAATATCCATGGTTAGAGGAAACTGTGTTTGAGAAATCAAAGGATGATGATCGTGTATGGGGACACGAAATTCATGATGTCTATGCATTGGGATATATTTATGAGATGCTTCTGGATTTCGTGCAAGCTATGCGACGAATGGAGTGGTTTAATAATAACAACAATACCCAATGGATTAATCCAACCCATATGTACCAACGACGTCTTGACAAGTTGGAGGAGCAAAAAACAAGAATGATGTGCCTACGTGAAGACGTATTCTCATCACGACCCAAAGCTTTTGAAGTTGTTGAAGCCTTACAAAGTGTTGGAATATCTTCTACCATGGTTGTGAGACAAAGACGACACATGAAGTGCATGGATGCCTTGGAGATGTCAAAATTGTTGTTGTCACAACTCAAAGAATGAATATAATATTGTATATCTTGCCATGTTTAAGAGTATTAAATTTTTTTAATTGTCTAATAACCAAATATATAGACACTTTTAATTATTCAAATCCCAATGTTTTGTAATGAACTTCCCATGTTGCTAACATTTACTATGTTATTCATCGCACTCCATATAAATAACTTGCAAGTTTTTGCACATGTCCAGCAACCATGGGATGCGGCACGATGGCATATCTATTGTTCGCAACTTTACTTCTCGTGTGGCTTGGTAGCCTTAATGACAGCCCTAAACCTGCAAAGGCCTTTAAGAGGCGAAGTTGGTCGTTCGGGTTTAGCTCGCCACCACCGCCACCTCCACCATTGTGCGGATTTGGTATGGATTTTTTTCTAGGATAAAATGTAAGTTAACCATTTATTTTTAACGTTCTAATGTTTTTAAATGTAGCGTGTAAATGCGGTTGCGTCCTTCTTTTCCTATGCATAATGTTCGTCGTCGTGGTTCTGGGCGGATCTTCTTCTCATGAAAGACGAAGAGTCGGAGGAAAAGGACCTCGATTCGAGGAGCCAGACGAAGAGCTGGGAACTCCGAGATATCAACGAGGCGATAACCCTGAAGATAGGTGGAATGCCTTGCAACTTGGGATGTCGCCCGCAGAAATGGATATTGCGCGCCGGGCTGTTGAACAAAGTAGGCGGAGGTCTGGCGCCTGTGACCCTCCACGTCATAGCTCATACACTCCTTCAGAATTCAATCTTGGGCCCCTTCCCGAGGACGAGGGGATCCAACCCGCACGACAGAGCACCGACCGTCGTTCACGTCGGAGTGGACGCAATTCCTCTTCAAGCTCTATTAAAGATCGTGCACCACCTGCACCACCTCCACGAAGGCATGTCTTTGAATATGAGTGAGTTCATCTTGAATTATGCCCTTTTTTGTTCACGAACACATATTCATATGTTAGTCGTATGTTGAGTGTAGTAACAAGAAGGTGCCGCGCCACAGCACTGCAGATGGCGACAATTTTTGGAGGATGGCTAATAGTGTCACAAATAGCGTTTGCCATAACGTCCACAAGGGTGAATGGAACTCGGGAGCCTATGATGAGGAAAAAGAGAGGATCAAGGAGCTTTTAGAAGCAGAATATCCCGAGCTCAAGTCAGGAGAGATCTCATGGAGGGAGGTTTGTTCAAAGCAGGGTAAACATGTTAAAGCCACCAGGTATTAGGCTCTTTCGTTCTTCATTATAACCTCATTGTACTCATATTTTATTTATATTTTGCAGAGGTAATCAGAAGAAGCAGCTGAAAGCTCTTGCCAAAGCTACAGGAGTCTCGATAGAGGAAGTGGCACAGCCTATCTGGTTGACTAATGAGGCATTTCAAGTACATCATCTCTCCCATGAGTCGTATAATTAGATGACGCCATGTGGACTAAGTCCTTGTATTGCATTGTAGTCGGGAGAGTCGTATAATTAGATGACGCCATGTGGACTAAGTCCTTGTATTGCATTGTAGTGTTTGAAGGCCAACATATTATCAAAGAAAGGGGAAGCTAGAACAAAGGCAGCAGCGGACGCGAGGTACGACGAAGCAAGTGGCAGCCATAGTGCCAATAAAGACTGGTCTGGGCGGTTATGGCTTTACGGATAAGCTATTTGTAAGTATAAATTTGGTTTATAATGTAGGTTCTCGAGTTGAACACTAACATTAGTTTTGGTGCTCATTCTCAATAGAAGTCATTCTTTGGTCGCCCCTACCGCTAAAGATGAGCGAAAGGGCCTTCAAAAAGGCAAATCATGCGGCCATCCAATCGCCATTGCCTTGGCGTGAAGCGGGGGCGTGTGTATCATTCATTAGATAATTATTTGTGACTACAATGAACTAATTGTTGCGATACAATATAATGCAGGTAAATGAAGACGAACCCGTCAATGAAGAAGAAGAAGAAGAAGAAGAAGAAGAGAGCAACAACTAAAGACTCAATATATTTTGTAATGTGCAAATTACATTGTGAAATATATTAAATTTTTTATGCTTTGTTCTTATTATTTGTGATTTTTTTTTGTTATGTTAATTTTATGCTCGATTCTATTTTTTTATTCTTAGATTTATTAAACATTTAATTACATATTAAATAATAATGCTTATCTACCATGATACTGAATACTAATATAATTTAATCAATATTTGTTTCTATTTTTCGAATTTTTAAATTTTTATTCTCGATTTATTTTGTTCATATTTAATATTTATTAATACTATTAATATTATTGTTAATATTAATATTATTAATAAATATTACTAAATATTTATTTATATTAAATATTTGTTAATATTGAATATGAATATTAATTGTCCTTTAAATAATTGAATAATATTAAATAAATATTTTTTTTTTCCAAAATTCATTAATCGTCGTTTAACGACGTTGGAGGGCGTGGTCGCCGCCGTGTATCGCCACCGCATCATTCGTCGCCCCACGCCAGCGCAGACGCCATCGTCGCACGCCGTTGAACGCAGCGCCGTCGGCGTGCCGCCACGCCGCCATGACGTGACGCCCACGTCATCAACGTCGTTGAACGACGTTTTACACGTAGCCGCCACGTCAGCGCTACGCGGTGGCAACGCCACGCTGGACGCACGACACGCGACATGATGACGTGTATTGAACGTCGTTGAACGACGTTGCCAGGTCATCTGCCACGCCCGGCCGGCCGGGCGCGGGCCACTCGTAGCGGTGCGGCGTGGACCCACCACGGTACACGACGGCGTTGAACGACGCCGTCGCCGCTTAAAGACGCCCGCTGGTTGCGGCAGATAGCGACGCGATAAGCGTCGTTATCGGACGCTTAAACGCCGATATAGACGTCGTTTATCGACGTTTTGACGTCGATAAACGACGTGCAAACGACGTCTGGACGTCGTAATAGACGTCGTAACAGGGCTTTAATCTTGTAGTGCATCCGATCCTCGCGGGGCGCGTTGCCATTGCGGGGACGAAGCTGCGCGGGACATCGTCGGCGAGGGGTCAAGTCTCATGGGTCGCCTACTCCGTCAGGTGCATTGAAATCCCCAAGAAGGACGGCCCTACCCAACTGCTTGTGCTGCTGTATGTCATCATATAGATCGACATAAGGGTCCATCCTATCCGCATCGGAGTGGCTGCGATAGAAGGTGCTCGCTGCGTGAGGGAAATAACACGCGGCCAGAAAAACAGGGTTGCCACTGGTATTATGCACACGAACCCACAAGTACCGGTTGTGTCTGTCTGTCTTCTGGAGGGTAACCGAATGTGCCAAGGTTGTCCGGTAGTAGCAAGCAACCCCACCATGACCCCTCTGTCCTGTACAGGTATTGATGACCGAGAAATGTTGGTAACCTTCCTTAACTAAAATATTTATACACCTATGTATGGGGTTATGGATGCAAGGAAAATAAAAGGAATACCAAGTATAACAAAGAAAGGGGCGTGACAAGGAAAGAAGATTATTATATCTCTAAGGTGGACATTGATTCTAAGGAAGGCCTTTTATTACATAAAAGGGTACATCGACATATTTATAGGGAGCATCGATGACTTAATCACAGAGGGGCAAATCATTATGTCCATTATTAACCATGAAAAAGGTTGAGATATGGAAGTCAACGCAAAGGGTTAAAGGGGCACCTTTATTGGGAAAAAAGGCAACAAGCAATGGAAATAGACGCCAACTATTTTAAGCCTTAAAGGACCAAGTAGCGACCAACGGCGGCCTTATGCGACAAAATCTGATTAAGTGAAGGAGCGACCAGACTTGAGCATAGCGGCCTGTATCCAAGCTGATTCAGCATTCTTAGGAAGTTATGCCCAGATACTCAGTTCCTCAAGCAGTTTTGTGCTGATCTAAAGCCATTTGCCGAAGGCCTATTGGAGCATCCTTTTCTTGCATAGCCAGATGTATCCTTCCAAGATCGGGGGCTATGGTGTGGCAGTGGTGATCAATTCCAAGAGCCAGTAATCCGGTGTATAGCTTTGCCAGTATAGCCTTTCGAAGATAGATCCGGTTGGGGGGTTAAGTACTGTACCATAGCAATTGTTCTGTATTGAGTTCCAGATTGATCAAAGACCTATTGTTTAATTGTATATTCAATAATTCATGGATGTTCAAGAGTCCAAATCCATAAATTGCATCAATTAGTATCAGAGCACGATTCAAATCTTTTATGGAACTACGGATTATGGAATGTTGCAATCTTTACATGCAGCTAAGAAACCGTTGATGTAAATAGCGATGTCAAGTAAAGGGTGACAGTTGAAACGTTGTAGACTTTTTGGCAAGGAAGTAAGGAAAAATTATGTGGCATATGTGGCCTGGAAACACTAGCAGAGTATACACAAAAGTGCAAAGGCAAAGCTAGAGGCGTAAAGATTATCTTTTCCCATCATGACGCAACACTCGAGCTACATAAGACATCAATCCTTCAGAACCAGTTCCTTTATCTAGTAAGTCTTGCTTATTATCAGAGACAACCAATAATAACTGATGCTGTGGTGATCTTTAAGCATGGAGAATGCTTACAGTGAGAGAGTCAAAGACTGAGCTTGTGAAAGCTAGTATTGACTGGAGCCAGAAGCCAAAGCCAAAGCCTCTACATCAAATTCTAAAAGAAACTGTTAATGCTGCTACTTTATCAAATCTTTACTTGAAGTTCTCTTTTTTCTAATCGGATTATTCTTTTGACAACCATTATTATAAGTTACCATACCCAAGGGATCTGTAAGTTTTTTTTTTTTGAAGAACTGTGTCATCAATATATTAAAAGAATGGTAATGTTACAAAGCAAGTGAGGAGGAAGGAGAACTGCCCCAAGACACTCCACAACAAACTCACAGAAAAACTGCAACTCTACTGTTGTACAAGGATCTGTAAGTATTATTAACGAGGGTTTTAAAGTTTTTGAGGCTTGAGATTGCTTGAGTTTTTCAAATAATTGTTACTTCCTAACGGAAGGGAAAATATCTTTCTTGTTCAAGTTAAATGGTGATATTTAACTTGAAGGACTGGAGGGTTTACTTTCTTGTTCAAATAGGGAAACCTATTTGAAGGACTGGAAAGGGATGGAATGGCAATACTGAAAAGGACAAGTAGGGACGCCTACTTGATGGATCAGCATGGAGATATTTCCAAGGGGAATAAAATCAATCCTGAGAAGGGAAGGACTAACATGCTTTTCAAAGGTTGACTAAATATCAACTTTGAAAAGGGAGGTTTGATGATTTTCTTCCAGGTTAATAGCGATCGAGGACGATCGATCGTGAGAAGGGAAGGATTTATATGGTACAAGCACGGGTAGTGGTCCACGGTGAAAGTGCTATAGGAAACTGGCAAAGCTATGTAAATGTTAATTCCAAATTAGCCCAGTAATATAAGGGCAAGGGATAGTAATTATTCTAAAGGAGACCTTCCTTAACCAAAATATTTATACACCTATTGATAGGGTCATGGATGCAAGGAAAATAAAAGGAATACCAAGTATAACAAAGAAATGGGCATCACAAGGAAAGAAGGTTATTATATCTCTAAGGTGGACATTGATTCTAAGGAAGGCCTTTTATTATATAAAACGGTACATTGACATATATATAGGGAGCATCGATGACTTAATCACAAAGGGGCAAACCATTATGTCCATTATTAACCATGAAAAAGGTTGACATATGAAAGTCAACGCAAAGGGTTAGGGGGTTCCAGGGGGATTTGATATGGATGTAAAAATGACAATTCCTAAAACCATACAATTGAGTGGGCTGTTATAAACAAAAAACATAGATTTAAAATAAAAATAATAATCACGTTACCTCATTGGTTATGTTGGTCAAAGTAGTTTTATTAGGATATTGAGTTATTTTGGTAGAGGTTCGAGCCTCCGTATTTCATATTCTAAAACCTTAGGCAAAGCCGTATAGCTCTATATTCCATCAAAACCTTAGGCAAACTCGTATTTCATATTTTAAAATCATAGGTGCCCCTATCATAAATGACCATAAGCAAAATGAGAGGTGCCAGGAGGCTCCAACATACGATATGGGCCTTAACATCGACGGATCCGACGACTGTGGTAGTCCAAGTGCACCTCGTTTAGAATATATAGCACCTTTATTGAAAAAAAAGGCAACAAGAAATGGAAATAGACGTCAACTATTTTAAGCCTTAAAGGACCAAGTAGGGACCAACGGCGGCCTTCTGCGACAAAATTCGATTAAGTGAAGGAGTGACCAGACTTGAGCATAGTGGCCTGTATCCAAGCTGATTCAACATTCTTAGGAAATTCTGCCCAGATATTCAATTTCTCAAGCGGTTTTGTGCTGATCTAAAGCCTTTCGCCAAAGGCCTATTGGAGCATCCTTTTCTTCCATAGTCAGATGTATCCTTCCAAGATCGGAGGCTGTGGTGTGGCAGCGGTGATCAATTCCAAGAGCCAGTAATCCGATGTATAGCTTTGCCAGTATAGCCTTTCAAAGGTGGATCTGGATGGGCGGTTAAGTACTGTACCATAGCAATTATTCTGTATTGAGTTCCAGATTGATCAAAGATCTATTGTTTAATTGTATATTCAATAATTCAAGGATGTTCAAGAGTCCAAATCCATAAATGGTATCACTACTCCTTGAGATCCAAACTACATTACTAAGTCCAGACCACATTCAACTTGGAAAGATGCTCATCATGCATCTATCACGTTCACACTCCACAATTTTTGCTATTCAAAGTGTCCATTCAAATTTCTTATATTTGAAATGTTGTTATCAATAGTTTTCAAACTATCCCCTGTATCGCACGTGTTTATGTAGGTACATTGTTATCGATTAGTTATTAGTATTATTGCATGCTATCATTGTCTTGTTCGAACAAGTCACCATTGACTATCGAAACGCGCCTACACATAACAATATCTTTGAGATTCTAACTTGTCTACCCCTATAGAAAACAGAATTGTTGATTGCTTACCTCCCTAATGCATTATTTGTTGGAGGTGAACTACTGATAGTAACCTGGCTTCACCAATACTTAAGCATAAATTGCTTGCTGCTTTTGTCCTCTATTGGGCTCCCATTTTGCTCCAATAGGAGATAGGATGCACTCAATTTCATTAACTTTTACCATGCATAATCGACATGCATAAATTGCCCGCGTTTGTCTTCTATTTGGCTCTCTTTTTGCTCCAATAGGAGATAGGATGCACTCCATTTCATTAACCTTTTACCATGCATAATTGACATGCATTTGACCAACACCATTAAGCACATCCACGTGTCTAAATTTTCATTTTCATATGAATAGACTTGCATATCTATATCACACCATAAGAACTCATGTCTGCTTATGAACCCCAAGTTAATGGTAACATCATGGTCCAAGGTCACTACTTCAATCCTATGAATCACATCTTGATTCAACATGCAATACACGTAATATATAGGATCAACATTCTATATCTTGACCACCATTGTTAGAAACCTATACTTCTAAAGTGTTAATCCCTTCATATGATGGGCATTTATAAATCACTTCATATCTTGGCACGTTATCTCCGTAACATGTCGTATGACACATAATCATTGCGCACTTTTCACTCAACTACATGATGCTATATATAGTATCATCCTAGAATGAATCGTATACCTCTTTAGGAATTGGTGGATTTACCCACAAACATGGCAATGTATTTGCCAAAAGTTAAATGAATTGTCAAAATTAGTAAGTATGCCTTCCTATTTCACGCAACCTTTGAAAACTCAATGTTAATCACATATATCATGATAACAACTCTGTTGTGTATGAATCCGAACTAAGGATACATTTCCACTCATTCTTCCACCTCACTTCTAGCCGATTACTTATGTATGATTAGGATATTAAATATTCTACGTAGTCATCAAACTCTAGGGAAATTTTATTTAGTTCAGCTTCCTATGTGTATGCCATACTATACTTCTAGCATACCTATTTGCACCCAACCAAATCTATATCTATATCTGCTTTCGCTCGTCTAAATACTTTCTTATGAGCTGGCATATGACTGCCACCAATGTTCTACACAGAGCTAAATTAGCTATCATGTTACTTAATCAGCTACTTTCCGTAGGCCATACTTAATTCGAAATAAGCTGAAGTGTCAAGGTACCATTATTTCTACATAATGTACCTTAATCCAATTCAAAATAAAATCCTAGATACACTGTTGTATCTCAAAGATTGTTACACGACCCATGTCACCTTACAACCATTGGCTTCATGCATTTTGATGTTTTGGTCCCTTATTCTTCTCATCACGCAAGATGAATTGCGTATTACATAATTCCATGAGTGTGACGTCCCCTACTCGTATACGGTGCACTCACCGTATACAAACAGGAGTTCATCCCCCATACCAGCTCCATGCTAATACAGGGCCCTCCACATGACACTGCAACCGCGACGGGTTCCAGTGGGAAGAGTGGAAGGGTCATTGCACCCCGTCTCCCTCAGGGCCTACCTAGCTGCGGAAGCGTAAACATACATGTCAGTAGCACATACATCAACATCATATGACCATCACGAAGGATGGTCCTCCACATATCTGCATAGACAAAGATTAGCACATCACATAGGGAATCCTACCCAAGGCTCAGACTCAAAGGGATGACTGACGGCTTGGGTCTCCAGAGTTCATTGCAGACAGAATTCATGGCAATGGATTTGGCTGGCATATGAACATGGCTTAGGGTTGTCCACTCCATCCGCCCCTCCTGTGCACACTTTGCAGATTAGGCTGAAAAGTGTTGGGACCTGACTGTAGCCCGCCGGATGCATAGCCAAGGGGGCTATATCCTGGGTTGCATCTCCCCAGTTCCGATGGGGCAGGTAGGGATCTCTCCCTCCAGAGATCTACATGCTGACTCGAGGTGACTAGAGGGCCCTTTGCCGATTCGACTTGAACTCAATGGAAGGTCATATTCACCACCTCACGAGTGTCGAGCCCATGCCTTGCCCACACGCAGTGGCAAGCCATTAGACCTAGTCACAATGATCCCCGGCAGCACTAACACACCATAGGGATCGTTCAAGAGTCAGAACACGAACCTCCTTATAAGCCAGTCTGGCCCCTTCACCCACAACCAGGTGTGGCTCTTGTGCCAGCCGCAACTACTGATTGTGCTAGAGAGGCTACTCTAGGAGCATCAACTACAAAGCTTTAGGTCTCTACCCCCCTTCCCAATACAAGGAGTTCATAGAGATACATCATCCATATACATCACAGAAGAACTAAAGAATAAGATCTAATCTACAACATAGAGTTAGGTTCTTTAGTTAGAATCTGCTATCTAGAGATCTAGAGGGCTGCTATGGCCAATCTAATAGGCTAAACCTACTGATACAATGACTAAAATAGGGTTTAGACTATCTAATTGGCCAAATACCTGATCCTTGAGAGGCTCCTCCTGACCTGAGCTCGACCATCCTGCTGAAACGCTCGAATCTAGAGAAACTAAGGATGCAATTCTCCCAGTCAGAGTCTGGGATGCGGTTTTGGCTGTTGAGGCAGCCAAAACAGAGTTCTGAAGCCCTAAAATCGAAAATTGGGCTAGTTAGGGTTTCCTACCCTATATAGACAAGGGGGTTGGTTAGGGTTTCCAATTATCCCCTTTTGGCATGTGGGATAATTGGAAATGGGCCCACTTGCCTTTAAGGGCTAGGTGGCCAAATGTGCACACATGGAATTGTGTGCCCACATTAATGTGTACATTGGAAAATGTGCACATTAATTGCACCTATGGGTGTGGCCCACTTGGCATGAAGTGTCCACTTGGAAATGTGTGCCCACATTAATGTGTACATTGGAAAATGTGCACATTAATAGTTGCACATATTTCTGGCAAGTTGCCCCCTAGGGCTACTCACCTGGCTACACGCTAGCGTACACGTCAGCTGGAGTGGCGTGTACGCGTGACGAGGCAGTACGGTATACGTCCTGGGGCGTATACTGTGCTGGAACGTCACAATGAGTTACTATATTGTATTCCATTCACACCATCTTCTACTTGGTGTTTTAGGTGTTAATTATTTTGCAAGGATCTTTCATTTCTATGTTACCTTCTTTAAGGAGACTTTACCTTCTCGAATGCGATGTGTTACCTGAGAGCAACTCTAAATCCCCTGGAATAGCCTTGATGCTGGGGACAACATCATTCTTAAGGCGGGGAGAATGTGACATTTCACATATTTTATACGTAATACATATGAATACGTGACACGTCGCCATGAATACTTAATGGTATAATTATTATTCATGTCATAAATTAATAAGGTAAGAATAGTTGTGTTAGCTGAATACTTAATTCTTAATAATTTAGTTTAGAGGCTGCCTCCAGGCCCAAATCGATTGGGCAAGTTGGAACTGCTGATTATGAGTTAGCCAAATTGGGGCTCCCCAATTTGCCCCAATTCGATCTGCAGGCAATTGGAGAAGGAAGAGCCTATTCAACCAGTAGAGCATGCAGAACTTGGGAGATAGTGGATCTAGCCAAGATACTAGTTAGTAGGCTTAGTTAGCTTGAGATTCTAGTTAAGGATTAACTCTTGTTTGCTTAGATGAATGATCAATCTTAGATTGATGTTCTATTTGAAATTATGAATATATTTATGGTTTATGGTATTTCTTTTGCTGCACCCCTTGTTCTTGTCAGATAAGGGAGGGTAGAGACCTAAAGGCTCATAGGAATAGAGATCTTTCTAGCTAGAATCCCATAAATCCCAATAAATGCGGCCTGTGCACAAGAGCCCACCTTGCTATGGATGTTATACCATGATTGAGCACCATATAACGGACACAATAGTGAAGTAGAGGTGGAGCCTTGCTGAACGTGACTATTGGGCTCCTATAGTGTGCTAGACTTATAGTCTTTCACTGCGTGTGGGCCAAGTATGAGTCTAACACCCCCTGGGTCGCAGGTGTCATCCTGAAAGAACATCCTGGGGACCCGATTGGTGTGGATGATCTCGATCTATGGATTTTGGGGGGATAAATTCGGGACCTAGATCCTCTAGCTACCCATGGAACTGTTGTGCTTCGAGAAGGAACTTGTCCCATTCCTGCCTGCAATTTGGAGTGGCCTCGTAGGGTGATTTCCATGAGATTACATCTCCGAAAGGCTACAATCACGTCATAGTATGTTTCAACCTATTTGCGAAGTGTGCATAGGAGGGGCGGATGGATGGACTACCTCAGCCATTGTTCTATGCTAGCTAACGCCATTGTCATGATTCCATCTGTTGTTATCTGGAGACCCTGACTGTCAGTCGACCCTCTTGAGTCTGAGCCTGGGGTGAAACCCTCATTTAAGATGCATTTTATATGTTATGGTGGTATTATGTTGCTGTTTGTATTGATGATGGATGTGCCACCTTTCGTGGTGGCATATTATTTTATGTGTATTGTTGTTAGTGCTAATATGCATGTATGCTTTCGCAGCATGGGGCAAATGACACCTCCGTGTCCTTCACTCGGACATTTGGCCATCACAAATGGCCTGAGTCAGATGGAGGGCCTTTCCTGGTGATGGAGTTGCTAGGAAAGACGGGAGCATCATATAACATTACAAACGTGGACAGTCTTGAGCAAGGTGTCCCTTGGCTTTGCAATTATAAAAAGCTTTGCTTTTCGAAATCAGTTTAGCCTACTTGCTTTCTTGGAGCTTAAGATAAGTCTTTAGTGTCATGTAGCAATCATTCTGTAAGGATCAATGCATTCAAACTTCCTTTAGAATTGCATAGAGACCATTGTTTCTTTTTATGTGATCAGCTCCAGCCTGTTTGGTCGTAGCTGCTTTCTCTTTTTCATGTGACACTGACAAGTCAGCAAGTGCTTCTGGCTATTTATCTTGATACTTGGAATAAGCTGCGAAGCCAAGCATTTCATTTAGCATCAGGATGGTTGTTGTGGTCCATCTGGAAGCGCAGAGGAGTGTATCTTTCAGGGTTTGGATATTCTTCCTGCAGTTGTCCTCCAGGACGCACAAGCTAGAATCGTTAAGGCCTACCGTTGTTCTTCACTTGCTCCTGCCAAGCGACAGTTGATATTTGAGTTCTATTTGAGTGTGTTGTCTTATGCATAGGCTGGTGATTCTACTCAGTAGATCATGATTATCCTCTGAGATTTCATTCTCGCCTATGCATTTGTATCTAGCTTTTGGCTTGGAGTTTCAATAAAGTTTGTCATTCTTCAAAAAAACCATCAAATCTTCAACGATCTCCATATCCAAGAACAAGCCAAAGCATTTTGTTTTTAATAACAATGTGCCTGCATATTTTCTGAGGCTTTGGTACTGCCACTAGCATGTGTATAGGCATATGTATTTGACAAAAGCATGTATGCTACAACACAATTAAAATCTAAGTCATCAATTTCATTGAAACATTCTCTCCCTGAAAGCAAAGTAATCCATACATGTATGTCATGTTCTTTATCATGTTCTTTAACAACTTCAAGCACAACGTTTACTTCTTCAAAATGTTCTCCATGCCCCATAAGGTCCACCATGCAGTAAGTGTAAAATGTGCATAATCCTTGATCTTCTTTCATGCTTCTGAAGTACCGACAACTTTCATCCACTAACATGCAGTAAATATGTTATTTTGCTACATATTCTAAACGAGGTGCACTCTGGACTACCACAATCGTCAGATTCGTCGATCCTACGACCCAGATCGTATGTTAGAGCCTCTAGCACCTCTCGTTTCACTTATAGTCATTTATGATTGGAGGCGCCTATGATTTTGAAATATGAAATACGATTTCGCCTAAGGTTTTGAGGGAATATCGAACCTCTATACGGCTTTGCCTAAGATTTTAGAATATGAAATATGGGGATTCGAACCTCTACCAAAATAACTCAATGTCCATAAGACTACTTTAACCAATATATCCAGTAAGCTAATGTGATTATTTTTTTCTTGAATCTATGTCGTTTTCTTTATAACAACCCATTCAATTGTTTTAAGGATATATGGTATATGGTTTCAGTAATTGTTTTTTTTACATCCATATCAGATCCCCCTAGAACCCCCTGTTATTTTGCTACATATTGATATCTCATCTGGTCTAATACCATAACGTTGCATATTTTGAGGAAAAGAACTATTAATTCAACATCAACAAGCTGTGAAAATTCTGAACCATGGCGTTCCATGCTAATACATCTTCATCTGGCATTGGATTGAATATAAGAGATGCCTCTCAAATTGCAATCTATTTTCAAAGACTTGATGATGAAAGTCTCTACAAAGTTTCATAACACTACACCGAAGCTGTCAAGCTTCACGTAGTGATAATGTAACTTTATATGCTTGGACTTAGAATGCAAAACCTCGTCTTTTGATAATGCAATAGCACTTTGATTGTCATATATAAGCACATTTGGACCAGTTTGAACTTGCCTTAGATATTCTAGCCAACATCATAGCAGTGATGTTTTTAGTGGCAAATATTCGCAAAAGAATAATTTTTAGGGATTTTCAAAAATTTTCTATGAATGTTTAGTAGGTTACGTATCACATTTTTTATTAGAATATTCACCCTAAGTTGATACAAAGTCTTCCTTCCATAAAGACATTCGCCATGTAATCGAACCTAGGACATGAGCGCATTCGCCCCCAATTCTATAGCTTCTTGCGACTAAAAATCTAGTATTCATCCTGATTTATACAAACACTGGCTTTTGAGCGTCAAAATATTGTCTGCAAGTTATTCCTTGAGATTTGTGTGACTTGATGGAGTTTTCCTTGTTGTATTTGCAGGTAATGTATTTTCATGGGATCAATTTGGTTTTAGAATTGAATAGATGACCTAGAAATACTAGATTTTCTCCATAAACACTTCCATTTTTATGCCTTGAATTCAAACCCATTTCTACTTTGAGCATAAGTTATAAATGTACTTGCCTATATTTTTGAGTTATAAAGCTTCGACAACAAAAAGAATTCGCCAAATGCTGATGAAAAGAAATGAATAATTTAACATATTGCCATTAAAATTAATCTTATTCTTCTTTGCATTTGCCAACCATTCTATATAAATTGCATTGAAAAAATATATAAAAGCATCCCTGCATCATAGCCAAACTACACAGCTCGCCAAGGATGCAGCAACATATTCTGCAGTGGAAAGTGCAACACATCGCTGTTTTTTACTCATCCAAGACGTCAAAGAATTTCCTAAGAAGAAACAACAATACAACAACCACTTGCTGATTTGGATCTTGACAACCACTTTAATCTGCATCTGTGTAACCAAGCAACGTTAAAGTATCTGAACCATCTTGCTTATTGTCTATAACACCATAATGAATAGTTCCTTTCAGGTATCTTAGCACATGTTTACCATTGTGTCGACGCCTTTTTTTTCTTACAAAATTTATAAATTTCTATTAATAAAAGGTGGCTCAAAGACCTTATTACAGAGTGGCCCAAATGGCCTTATAGGAAGAATTTACGTAGTAGCGACCCCAAACTTAGAACAAATTCCAGTTATATGCTTTCGCACGATTTTTGCTGCATAGAGGTCGCATTGTGCCAACATTCTTTTCCTAGATTAGTCATAAACTCCCCAAGAGTATTGGCAACATAACTAATATCTGGCCTAGTTGCATGTGCAAAATACATTAGAGCCCCCACAAAGCATATCTGATTAATCCTTAAGATACTGCTTTTTTGACATCCTTCTTTTTGTTGAGCTAACTGGTGGTGGAGTAAGTTGTTTTTTAGCATAAACCAACCCAAAATTTTTAAGAACTATTTCTATGTAATTAGATTGTGAAAGTCGAAGCATGCCTTTATTCTTGTCTCATTTGATCTAAATTCCTAAGCATGAACATATGTCCCCCATGTTCACCATCTTATAAATTCAATTCAATGTCCATCATGTTCACCATCTGTCTAAATGTTAGTGGCAGAATCATTGTAATTGTCGTCTTATGGACCTGAGGGTCATTTAAAGGCGTGAACTATCAATTCAATTCAATTCATAATCTAGAAAATATTTTTAGCCGTTTATCAGATAGCTAGGGTTTTAATCATCAGATCCAAGCGTTAAACATGTAATTCTCGTTCGTCACTTGGTGATGCATCAATTTTATAAGTATATACTTTACAGTTGCTATAGTTAAAATAAGACAATTTTTTATCACATTTACAAGGATTTTGAAGGTTATTTACATGTCCTTGGAAGGAATTACATCATCACAAAGGTTTAATTAATATTTTATGTAAATATTATCATTACCACTTAATTTATCTGATTACAATATATCTACACAAGGCAAAACTCTATGTGCACCCCACAAAAATCATATATAAGATTATATCCAGGGGACGGCCGAAAAGGATGGGAAACGGAGCAGAACACACAGAGACCCCGAGGGAGCAGCCTCGAGGGAAGAGACGCTGAAGATATGGTACTGGAATTGTACCGGATATCCTTGGGATGATGGGAAGAGACTTGAGGGAGCACACAGCTGTGACATACCCATATTGTACATTGCATATATATTATACATGTATGGTACGGGGAGGTACGCTAGTACATTGCCTATAGGTTGTACTGTCTTTCTGAGCATCCTTCGCCAAAAGGTCCTGGTATGACAGTCTAGGAGGAAGAACATTTCCTACTAATGGGTCGCAATGTACCTGGCCCTTTTACCCTTAAGGAGAAGGCAGTATTGTCTGACCACGTGTGGGCGTAGAGAGCAGGGTCTGGACCTGGCGGAGCCAGCATTTGTGTTCTTTGCACTTCGCATCAAACCAATGGTTACATCATGGCCCCTGTGGTCCATCGGGGATGGCTTCTCTCCCAAAGCATCGTGCCGCCGCCGCCATGAGGACGTCAATCAGCCTGTCTGCCTATTGGTCTAGCATAGGGGATTGCATAATATCTGCCAAGTCATCTGTGAGCATCCTCGTAAGCCTCTGCCTGCTCATAGTCTAGTTGTATCTGAGGCACCTGAGGAGGTGCTGCATAGGAGGCTGGGACAACCTATAGTTGCAAGTAAAGTGGTAGGTGGTCCGAGTCTACTTTCTCATCTCTACTATCCGTTCCCACTTGGAAATGCTTGATAACATGCATATCTTGTTTTGCCACCAACAGAGTCCACCACACTAGATCCGCCCCCTGGTTCTCCTGCCTGCAAGTATGTTTGTGAGAGCACGGCCACTATGCCAGTCCATTGCAGATCACCAGCTCGAAGATACTACACAACAGCACTAACTGCCTACCATATCGCATGACCTGATTGTCATCTAATATTCGTGGTAAGCATTGAAGTGTCCAACAAGCATGACTCTACCCTACCGTCTGTGTTGTTGGATGTCATAATATAGATCGACATAAGGGTCCAGCCTATCCACATCCATGTGGGTGTGGTAGAAGTTGCTTTCAGCATATGGGAAGTAGCATGCCGCCACATAGAGAGGACTGTCATTGCAGTGCTGCACGTGCACCCACAGATACCGGTTGTACCTACCCATCTTGCATAGGGAGACTGACTGTGCCAAGGCCGCCCCTAGTAGCAGCAGGCAACCCCTCCATGCCCCCTCTTTCTAGTGCATTCATTGAAGACAGAGTAGCGCTGGTACTCTGGCAAGTCGGGTAACTTGTGTCTTGCATGCTCTCACATTTCCATGAGGAAGATAAGGTCCATATCTGCAGCAACTGAGTTGAGACTATCTCCCTTCTGCCATGGGAAGCCCCAACAATTCAAGGAGACCATGCAGACACACAATCCCTATTTGCTACTAGAAGCTGCGGCTGTTGATTCCATGGAGAGTGCACAAGACGGGGCGGTAGAGGTGGAGGCAACATGTAATGGGCAGGTAGCAGCCGGTAGAGGGGGTGCTGGAGGCTGCATGTGGCGTGTAGATAGTGGCAAGTGTGGCAATAGGGGCAGGGTGTGCGGCTATGGTGGGTGCATCAGTGGCACGGGCTGGAGCAGCTAGGGCGGGAGCCGGAAGATTTGCATCTTATCCTTTATCAGTCTTACAGTTCCTCCTTATTTTTAGACGCTCTTGACCTTGTCTAACTCGTGCCTGCATTCTTCTTGCTGTGCAGGAGTCAGATCTCGGTCAACGTACAGGGTCGTCCTCTACAACTACCTTCCCTGATGCAGAATGGCTGCTCGCTCTTGTGCATCCTGACCGTGAATATGGCTATCTGGGGAGGGTTAAGATGTTGGGCTCCATGTCGGCTTGCTCTGACAATTTGTAGGCATATGGAATGTTATCCGAGCAAGGATTTGCATCGGAAGGCGGTGGATGAGGTTCTTTTCTGCTTCCTCTACCAGGCTCCATGTTACCAGATTGCGGCTCCTTCATCTCTGCACTTGAAGCTCTCTGTGGTTGGATCGAAGTTGGCCGCCACAGCAGGTGCTGCTTGTGGCTGGCATGGCATTGATTGTGATATGCGCTGAGGCGATGGCGGTATTGGGTAGCTTGGTGGTGCAGCTATGGATGGCCTTGACTGATGTCGTGCAGGCCACTGGGCATGTGGGACTACATTGGCCTGTGCGTTAGCCTCTCTTTTCTGGCGTCGAGATCTCAACTCCTGTTGGACTCGCCGTTGTCTTGCCAGTTCATGCATATATCGTTGTAGCTGCTCATGAGCTTCTTTGTGGAGGCCCTTGCCTTGCTGGGCGTTAACTACCTGTAGCTCCTGCAATTCATGATCTTGAGCAGCAACAGAGTTGTGCTCGAGGTTCTACAAGCGAGCGTTCAGGACATGGTTCATCTCTATGAGGGCAGTTCCCATGTGTCGACCCTACTCTGGAGGGATCTCAGCTATGACTGGCTTTCTTGAAAGGGAGCCTGGATGTCTCGCACCATGGTGGCAGTTCCCTCAGCTTTTGATTAGAGGCAGGAGATGAGGCCATTGTCTCTTGTTCGCTCGCTACCTGTCATGTGTCATGGCTTTCATGGTGGTGGAGAGGGAGTTCACATGAGCCCCCACAGGTTGGTGAGGCCCTGCTTCTTCTGTTGCTGCTCAAAGTGCACGAAGCGAAGTCCATTTTTCCAGCTGTTGTGTGTGGGTCTCCAGCTTTGCAACTCGCTACTTCTCTACTGCCAACTGTCTTCGAAGCATCTGAGGTACGGAGGTTTACACTTTCAAGCTTGCAATTTGGGACCTGTTATCCTCAATTCTTGCCTCCAGTTGCTTTAAGGCCTCAATCGACACATGGTTTGTTGTCAAGTCTAAGTGAATGGTGTCAACCCTCTCGCGGGCTGATCTTGTTGATTGGCCTTTGCCTTTGCCTCCTTCTGCATGGAAGAGGCCTCTTTCTTGTCCTTGTCGGCTGCTCTGGGCCATTTTTGTGGTGGCTCACCCACTTGCTCCTCCCAGGAGAGCTTCTAAGATCAGGATAAGGGGTTACACAAGTGACCATGGCTATTGGGGATGTGGGGGGTGAGGTCTAGATAGGAATTAAGGCAAGAGGGAAGTGTTGCTCTGAGGACGTTTTGAATGCTTAGAATCCAATTTGGGGAAAAAATATTGCCAGCACAACAATCTGGGAGTTGGAGGCAAAACCCTAGTGAGAGAAAGGACAAGAGAGAATTGTTACTCTCTTGATGTTTTGGACACTTAGAATGCAATTTGGGAACCCAATTAGCACAACAATCTTGAAGCTGGAGGCAAAACTCTAGTGAAAGAAAAGACAAGAAAGAAGTATTGCTCTTTTGACATTTTGGATGCTTAGAATCCAATTTGGGACTCAAAAACATCAATACAACAATCTGGGAGCTGGAGGCAAAACCCTAGTGAGAGAAAGGGCAAGAGGGACCCGAGGCACAGTGTAAAAAGCCTTGGCGAAGTCTACGGAGCTGCAATATAGATCTTGTTGATGGTTCCTGCTGTCCTCGACCAGAGCCCGCAGCGTGAAAATATGATCTATGGTTGAGTGTCTCGGCCTGAATCCCGCCTGCGTGAGTGCCTGCACTTCTGCTGCCTTTGCCCATCCTGTCAATTGCCGTTCGAGGATTCCGGCGAGGAGCTTTGTAAACACTGAACTGATCATGATGGTTCAGTAATTGGCCGGGCAGTGCGGGTCTCCTGCCTTGTAGATTGGGACAACCCTGCTAGTGGTCCATTGGGGGAAAGGGGGGGGGGGGGGGGGGAGGGGGAGGGGGAACCTTCCCGCAATGCCTTGTCGAACATGTCGGTTAGTATCGGTGCTATGGATGGTCATGCCCACTTGAGTAACTCTGCCTGCATGCCATCAAGGTCTGGTGCTTTTCCATTGGCTAGACGTTGTAGCCCCTGCGCTACCTCCGCCTCTCTGATTTCCAGATGTGGATCCTGCTGAGGGGGTAATGCCACCTGTGCACCCTCAGGATTGTAGAGCTGCTGTAGGTATTGCCCCCACTGGTCTAGAGTGATGTTTCCTGTGGGCGGCACTGGCTCCTGAGCACTCTTCGCCAGAAGGTTCTGGGATGCCATTCCAGGAGGAAGAACATCCCCTGTTGATGGGCCGCAATGTACTTGGCCTTTCTAACCTTAAGGAAAGTGCGGTATTGCTTGACTGCATCCGGGCGTATAGCAGGATCTGTGACTTGACAGAGCCAGCATTTGCATTCTTTGCACTCGGCATCGAACCACTGGTTACGCGGAAAGGCCATAGCTCTCGAGATTTGCCGGGGATAGCTTCTCCCAAAACATCTCTCTGCAGCAGCCCCGAGGACGTCAATGAGTCTGCATGTCTGCTGCTCCAACGTTGAGCACTGTGAGATACTTGCCAGGTCCTCCGTAAGCATCTGGGAGTAAGTATGAGCCTGCTCATAGTCCAATTTGAGCTGGGGCATACGAGGAGGTGTTGGACAGGCGTCTGGAGCAATCTGCCAAGCCAGCTACAAGTAGAAGGGGAGGTGGTCCGAGTCCACCTCCTCATTCCTACCATCTGTTCCCACTCGAAAATGTTTGACGAGATGCATGTCTTGCTCGGCCACTAAAACATAGTCGACCATGCTGGACCCACCTCCCTGGTTCTCCTGCCTGCAAGTGTGCTGGCTGGTGGACGACCACTCTACTAGTCCATTGCAAATCACTAGGTCAAAGATACTGCAGAGCAGCAGCAACAGCTGCCTCCCATAGCACGAGACCTGAATGTCAACTGATGCTCGTGGCCAAGCTCCTTCCGAGGGGCTCAGTTGCAACACATCATCTGTCAGAGGGTCAAATCTCATCGGCTATTCTGTGTCAGTGCGGGCATTGAAGTCTCCAACGAGCATGGCACTACCTTCTTGCTTGTGATGTTGTATGTCATCATATAGATCGACATATGGCTCCAACCTATCCACATCCGAATGGTTGTGATAGAAGTTGCTCTCAGCATGTGGAAAGTAGAGGCCGCCAAAGAGAGGACTACCACCGCAATTCTGCACATGCATCCACAGAAATCTGTTATGCTTGTCTGTCTTGCATAGGGAAACTGACTGTGTCAAGGCTGTCTGGTAGTAGCAGGCGACCCCTCCATGCCTCCGCTTTCCTGTGCATTCATTGAAGATGGAGTAGCGATGGAATGACCATTGTGTCTGATTCGAGCTCGTCATTCCAAGTTACAAAGAATGTTCCTCGATATGCCCCCCTTGAATAGAAACTGCTACTACTTCAATTGTCTTGTTCGTTGTGGTGGTCGCGCTGACTTATCCATGTTGTAGGTGTTCAATCGTAAAAGTCGACAATGTGCAAGGGCATTGGCCACTTGGATAGGATCTCTTGGTCGACAAACTTGGACAGTTTTGCATGCATTTGAAGCTCTGAGAGGGTGATCAGCAGGTACACGATCTCAATGTTGAATCTCTATTGAAAGACAAAAACCTACCAAGTGAGGTAGTTAATTCCTGAGCGTGATTCCTGTTGCTTGAGTTTCTTCCCTTCCATGTGTCTGAAACTGTGGTCATCACCATTGCATGTACCATAGCTCATCATGGTCGCCTTTGAATGATTTATACTGCTTTCTAAGTCAGATCCTCCGTGTTTTGGGTCCCATCCACTCGAACTACTTAGTTGAAGCTGATGAAATCATGAAGGCCTTTCTACTGGTGCAGGGGGGCTAAAAGATCGTCATGGTCGACGTTGGGTGCTCTGTAGTTGTCTAGCTTGGCTGCCCCTTTTGAAGATGTTGCTTGTCATCTGCTTGAGCTGATAGGCGGCAAGATCATGGTGTCTTCCCTCATCTTATATGCTCCTATATCGCTATGAATTCTCCTTCTAACTAAAGATTATGCTCTCTGATCTTAGCTTGTGATGCTAAGGTAGCCATCCCTTTCTGACATGCTCATGCTCCTGTATGTTGTTGTCTCGTACTCTTCCATCTGACTCTTGAGTGTGAAGTCAATGAAGGCATCGAGATCTTCATTCTGGTAGTAAGAAAGTGAGGAGCTCGTCAACGCAGTAGCCCATTTTGGAAGGTTCTTAATATCATCAATAACTAGGTCAGCTGCTACCCCGCAAATGAAGATTGGGGACAAGATGATGACAGTCTGCCTTGTGTTCAAGTCTCTGGGGGTCCATCATATGTCCTCATGGACGCTGCCAATGTGGCATGACGCAAAAATACTATCTATCTATCTTATTGGTATTGCCAGGGGTGTCTGCCATTTTGCCTCCATTTGTTGTATCTCTCCCTCGGCCTCTTCCTTCTCATCTAATTGTTCGTCGACTGGGTCTTCGAGATGTTCGAGAGACCTATCTGTTGTGTCTTGTTCTTCGATCATTCTCGCCTCTTACTCCAAAAGCAGATGCCCATCTACCCTAGAGTCTAAGGGTTGAAGGTCAAACGACTGGATAGATGACTAGATTGACGACCCTATAAGCAAGAAAGATGGCCAAGGCAGCATTAACAAAAAAGTATCTAGCTTCCTCAAAGTTCATGGTCATGTAGTCTGACATACGCTGGGCTTTGTTTTGCAAAGACTTTATGATGTTTGACACATGTTCTAAGGTCCCAGCTCAGATTGATTTGGATCCAGTGCCCTATACAAAGAGTGTCTTGAATAGTCCTAGACTTACCGATGGGTGAAAATAGGCGCTCTCTCACTGCGCCTCGGGAACCGTGCATCTCCCAGCCCTGATGGATGAGGCTTTGCTCGAAGCTGTTCTCCAAGGGCTGGGTTTTGTTATTCCCCCCCAAGGCCATGAGAGCACCCTTCAAGCAATTGAAGATCTGATCAGTTTAGCTGTTAGTAATCAGTCTAGAATAGGTTTTGGTAGGGTTGATTTTGACCTTCTCGAAAAGTTTTTCCTTTGCATCCTTTGTTTTGACAGAGTTGGCTCCCTCAGGGTTTCTGCTCACAACTCACAGCCTTACTTAGCCCTGGGAAACAGCTTTGAAAGGAATCTCTTTCTTTTGGGGGTCCCTATAGAATTCGGAATTGATCCTCTCTATCACTGGGCAGATTTCTTTGATCTCCAGCCTGCAGAAGTTTTCGATGACCTTGGCATTGTGGTGTGGAGGTTCGGGGTGGCGAATTAGTTTTCTCTGTTCTTGATTTTCTGAGCTTTTGGTTTCCCCCTCTTTCTTTTTTCTTCTCTTTTCTGTTTATTCCTGTGTTTTATTTCCTTTTTCTTGGAATTGACGCTTATATGATAATGGATGGGACCCTCTACCCCTAACTAGATCTTGCAGGTCGTCCAGGGTACGAGCAACCCCCTCTCATTATCAAGGTAGCTTTCCCCCCTTTCTTCCCAATCATTTTTTCTCCCCTTTTCTTTGTCCTCTACCATCTTTCCGGTTCTTTCGAGCCTTTCCTGCTTCTTCCCCTCTTTTCTGCTCCCCTTTACTCTTTTTTTATCTTCTTTTCTGTTCCGTTTCCCTTTGAATCTCTGCGCCACCATGAGAACCAAGGCCTCGACAAGCAAACCAGCTATGGAAGGATCCTCCACAAGGATCCCATATGAATACAAGGATTCGGACCCAATTTTGATCATCCAAAGTTGGGACCAGATCTTTGTCCTCGAGGGCAAGAATGATCAATCGTGGATAAAAATGAAAGAACTCAAAGCTGCCTTCGACATCATTAGGGAACAGCAGGAATCAGCGGCAGATTGCATGGGTGTGCAGAAGGAAGGACAAATTTTGGTTTGCAAACTTGAAATGCAGAGATTGGAAAACCAGTATAAGGAAGGTAAAGCAAATGATCGGGACCTGGCATGGCAAATGATTCAGAAAATACAGGAGATGGATAACCTTCTTTATCAACTCATAAGAGTCAAAACAGGGCACTCAAAAGAAGATTGCTGTAGCCTGAAAAACCAGATCTTCAGAAGATCCATGACAGAGATGCTTCGGGCGGCAAAAGGACTGGTGGAAGAACTCGAGGATCTCGGGTGGAAGTCAAAAGCTTCTTTTCGACTGGTGAAAATCGGGAAGAAAGCGGGGCGACCATGTAATTGAAGAATTCCGAAAAGGATTCAAGAACAGGCTACCCTCTTTCGGCCCGGATACTCTTTTAAAGGAAGTTGCAATGGACTATAAAACTTACCAACTCCCGCTCAAAGTTCCCACTAAATGCGAGATTGCTGACAGTAATGGCTATTTCCATCCGACTGACTGCGCAAATTGTGAGTGCCAAAACTGTACCAGCATCAAGGAGCAGAATCTGGACAAAAACAAGACAAAGGTTTCCAATTCCAAGCAAACTCTGAAGTCTTCAGTCCCAATCATGGGAAAATACGACAAAACCAATGGTATCTCTTACAAGAATGCTTTACTCAATTCTTTTCGATTACGTTAATGATGCTAATGACTCTGGCTGAAAAAAGATAATCTTAAAGGAAAAGAGGATATTACGGACTGGGTAAGATTGTGGATAATCTGACCAACACCGATATATATAAATCATGGAATTCTTATTCATTTCCCTCAAAACTGTCCTTCTATTAGCACTGTTAAATATTGGATTACCAAAACTCTGTTAGTTCCAATATTATCTATCCTTAAATTGGACAGTAAGACCTATCAGATCATCTGCAGAGAAGAGAAAAGTGTCTCCATAATTCTTACCAGGAAAATCACCCTTATCTCAGGTTCCCCAGTTTATATAATGAAATGGGACCCTCTTTTCATTCCAGGAGATTTCTCCACGATAGCCACCACCACCGGATTTCTCGTCAGAATCTACCTATGGGCTGGCAGCGGACCATCTCTCACCTTAGTGCTATAGCTAGCGATGCCAGGGCTTAAATCATTCATGTCTCCATACCCTGGACCAGTTTTCCCTCGCATCTCGTATTCAAAAGAAAATTTATTCTAATTGGGAAGACCGCATCCCCCGCAAAATTCCTAAAAGGGGTTATTTGAGTGAAAATCTCCTACTCCAAAATGCCTCGGCTAAAAGTTCTCACCCTACTGAGCATCATAAGGAGGACAAGATCCGGGGAGCAGGAGGAGACAAATCATAAGGAAGGAACATATCAGACCAAACAAGTTTGGGTGCCCAAGGGTAAGAAAATGGAAGACAACTGTGATAGCAAAACTGTTTGTAACACCAGCACAAGGGATATTAAGGAAGACAAGACTGAACATAATATCATGAATTCTCAAGATAGGTACGTTCCAGATAAAGGTATTTTCTTCCAATTCCCCTCAAAAGTGGTGATTAGAGTTGACCCTATGAATATGACCATCTCGACTATGGATCTGGGTATCTCAACCCTAGATTTTGACAAGTTGTGCAAATATGAGGAAACCAGGAAGGAAGACTCAGAGGAGGATGGCTTTGAATTCCGAGTCAATAGTAAGACTTCCACCACGAAGACCCGACACTGGTCTACAATCAACAACAGAAGGAAGAGAGGTAAGAAAAATTTCAAAGACTACTCTTTGGGACCTCCAAGAAGATCACCAAGAAAGATCCTCCCCCCCTCCAATGGATATAAGTCTTAAAGGCATAACTTGGAATATCCAAGGCATCAATTCAAATATCAAAAGAGGTAGATTGAAGGTTTGCCTCTCATCCATGAATCTGGATTTTCTTTTCTTTCAAGAGCATAAGATTTATGATGATAACATTAATTCCATTATTAAAGATGTTCTTCCTGTTGACTTTCAGCATTGGTCTCTCAAAGCTAACAACACCTCTGCAGGAATTACTATAGCTTGGAGCAACAGGCTTAATTTTGGTCGACATTAGGATGGTAAATGATAACTGCAAAAGGTGGCAAATTATTCATGGGATGGTTGGTGACAAGAGGATTGCTTTTATCAATGTTTATGCTTACCATCAGCCCCCGGAGAGAGTCAGCCTTTGGGAAGTCATTAATAGGAGTCTTGAGAGGATCCCTTATGATGAATGTATTCTAGCAGGAGATTTTAACATGGTCACCCATAGCTATATGAGAAGTGCCAATTTTAGGCCTCTGACTGATAATGAATTTGCTAGCTGGAATTCTCTTCTCCACTCTCATCATCTCTCTCTAACGAGAGTCACCCCCACTCCCTACAGGTTGGAGTGACCATAGGGATCAGCCCTGTTTCTTTGCCTTCATGACAGATTTTACCTCAGTGAGGCCCTCTGGAACAACAGTACTAGGGTCACTAATTTAACCAACTATACTATTTCTGACCATTTCCCTCAGCTCATTAGTATCTGTGGTAACACTGCTCAGAGAAAAAGAAATTCTTTTTTTAAACTCAATACTAATCTCCTTGAGCTTGATGACTTCATGCCTAATCTGCAACAGGTGATTTCTCAAGAGAGAAAGCCTAATGGCAACACAGGCTGGATGGATTGGTGGGTGAGGGTTTCCAAAAGAATTAAGAATTGGCTCAAGGTTTGGGGAAAGGAAGTCCATAGAAGTAATACTGCTCATTTACAGGATTTGAGAACCCGGTTGGACCTAGCCCTGGATCAGCACAAAGATGAAATCAAAATTCAGATAAAAAGAGAAGAAATCAGAATTGCAAGAGGCTGGAAAATTAAAGCCAAGGTAAAGGAGCTCAAAGAAGATGAGAGAAGCAATTCGAAATATTTCTTCATCAAAGCTAAGGGAAGGATTAAGAGAAATCACATCTACAGTATCCTTTGGGAAGGCAATAGTATTGACAATGATTTGCAACTCAAGGATGCAGCCAGAACTCACTTCTCCAGGATTATGGGGACTGAGGAAAATATTAGAAGAGAAGATATTGAGAATTTTGTGTATATTCAAGAAAAAGTTACTGATCAGATGAATGACATACTTTCCAGGCCATTTAGTTATGAGGAAATGTTAAAGGTACTTCAGGGAATGGAAAATGGTAAAACTCCAGGCCCTGATGGTCTCCCAGCTGAATTCTTCAAAAAATCGTGGGATATTCTAGGTATGGATATAGTATCCCTTGCTAATGAATTTTCGATGACTAAAAGATTGATTTGCGCAGAATCAACACTAGTCGATTGCCCTCATCCCAAAGATTGATCTCCCAGCCTACTTTTTTCGACTACAGACCTATATCCTTAACCAATGTAGTCTATAAGTTAATTACAGGTACCATTGCTGCTAGGCTCAAGCCCATCCTTGAAGAAGTTATCAGCAACACTCAAAGTGCCTACTTGAGGGGCAGGTATATTCTTGATAATGTTGTTCTGTTGCTTCCTTAGGAATCTCTTGGGCCAAAGACTCCAATCGATCAATTGGCCTCCTCAAATTGGATATTACAAAGGCCTTTGACTTTGTAAGTTGGGCTTTCCTTAGCTGGTGTTGCAAAAGCTTGGTTTCTCTCGATAATGTTATCTCTCGTCTTTCATGCCATTCTTAGCAATTCGGATCTTACATTTCTCATTAATGGGGAATGTAGCCCTTTCTTTGACATTAAAAGGGGGGTTAAGCAAGGTTGCCCTCTTGCACCCTTCCTCTTCCTGATTGTAATGGAAGGTCTGAATAGCCATTTCAAGAGAGCCAAAGATTTACATCTAATCAAAGGGCTTAGTCTACCCTCTCAGGAAGAAGGAGAAATATTAAATGTTCACTTTGCAGATGACACTTTTCTCTTTCTCCATTTGGAAGCACACTCCATTCAGCACACTCGGACTATTCTAGAAGATTTTGGTAAGTGCTCGGGATGCGAGAATCAACCCCTGCCAAGACCAAGCTCATCTCAAGGCATCAAGATGAGGGTGAGCAAGCACTACAAACTTGGGTTGTATGTACCTCTCTCCCACTACTAAGACTAAAATTTTAGGCATCCCCTATGCTATTAGAACTAATGCTTGTGAACTTTGGGATGACTTGATTGATAAATTTTACAGAAAAGTAGACTCTCTTAATTCTAAATTCCTTTCTAAAAATGGGAGAGCCATTTTGGCAAATTCGGTCATCTCCTCCTCTCGGGGTTTATCAATCCTCCATTATGGTGGCCCCTAAGAAGGTTCTGACCAAAATGCAAGGTATCATTGGTAGGTTTATTGCAGGAGGGTCAAGCAGGAGGTGTTGGATTCCTATCTCAATGGAAGAATGTTGCAAGCACAAAAAGTTGGGAGGTCTGGGAGTTATTAATATTGAGAAACAGGCTAATGCTTTAGCTGCCAAGTACTTTTACAGAGCGTGTAATAACCAAATCAAGCACCCTGTGAGCATTCTTATCTCCCATTATGTCGGTAAGTGCCACCCTTTCTACTGGAGGAATCTCAAAATGCGCGGTTGCCTCACAAAGATTTACTTTGACTTTACCATCCCAACTACAGTACCTTTGATTATCAAAAAGTGGATCAGGGCATGGCAAAAGGTAAAGGGTATGTATACATGGAAGGAAGGTCTTTCTCAAGATCAACCAATTTTCTCGAGTCCCTCTCTCATTACGGATGACCCTAGTAGTGCCTCGTCGCTAATTTCCCAACTCTAGCCAAGCAATGGACCGAAGGGAATTATTTATATAAGGGACATTCTTGATAATTTTGTTTATCGGGATTCCAAAGATTGCAAATTTAGGAGATGACTCAGCATGACTTTTTAACAGTATCACCCAAAGGTTGGCAGCAGGGGTTTGGCATGACACAGATATTCTTTGGCACATCAATGAATTCTGTGGATACAGAGTAAACTTGGCCTATAGGTATCTCAATAGAGGCCAAGAGAATTCTATTCACAGAAAATGGAACATTGATCCAGACAGAGTCTCTAGGAACCTGAGATTCATGTGGAAGAGTCCAATTCATCCAAAGATCAAGGCCTTTATGTGGCAGCTATGGCACAAGGCTTTAGCCACAAACAGAAAAAGATGGAGGCTAAACATGTCCGATTCTAATATATGTGTTAGGTGTATGCGGGGATCGAGGAAGATGAAGAACACTTATTTAAAAATTGTCTATGGGCGTAATGGATTTTGGAGTGGTGTGATACCGAGTTGAACATTCTGGATTGGCTAATATGCAAATTGAAGAAATTATTTTCCCCCGAGAACCCGGTGGAATGGAGGAGATACATTCTTCTTTGGAGAATGTGGAAAGGAAGGAATACCCCGATCTTTAAGGAAGAAATCATCCGCCCAATGCAATTATTAAGCAAGCCCAAGATGATATAAATTGGGTTTTGAAATCTTGGGAATCGAGAACTAAGTCCTAATTCCTTTATCTAATGTCAATTTTGCTTTTGTGTGCGAGGAAACACTCGATCATGTTCAAAAGATTGAAGTGGAGAAGGATGAATCTTCATGCGAATGTAATGGCTAACACAATTTGGGGTGGAAATACCAAACGAGCATGGGGATAATCTCCCAATGCAATCGTGCTCTTGACCGCTTACTTGGATGAAAGAAGATACATTCTGTGTACTGCCAAAGATAAAAAAGACAGATTCAATCCAGGGAAGGCCCATATGTGCAATTGCCCTTACTGCCTGTTCATTGTTGCCAACAAGGGCATGGGAAGGAAAGACCATTCCAAAAGGGAGCCCAAGAAAAGGAGATACTCGGGCGAGCATTGATCACTGCCCTTCCAGATTTTTCAAATTTTCTAACTGCTTGAAATTGTTTGGAACTACCAGAAATTTATAATTCTGTTACGTCTTTGGTCAGTTTAACTTATCAGGGTTTCCGACCTACCCTTTCCTAAAGGTCTCTTTTTTTTCAAAAAAGCATTATAGCTTTTTTGGAACCATGTACGTTATCATATACTTTTAATACATACTTAAGCCTTCAATAAAAAAAAAAAAAAAAAAAAAAAAAAGAATAGTCCTAGACTTTAGCTTGTGACATGACTCATTCTTGATATTTGGTAATATGGAGTGGCAGACGATATGACAACTAATGAATTCACTTTGAAAAACATGGGAAATTTAGGTCAACTTTTACCTCTTTGGTATGAGCAAAGACGATTTTACCAGCACTTGAATGCTTGAGTTGCCATGTGAACGTATTAGCTGAATATAACAAATGAATGCCTAAGTATTTATGGGAACTAAAAAATCAGCTTTGGATATCGCAGAGCAATTGTAGAAGGAATGAGGTCAAATGCCAATTTACAAGATAATGGGGTGTGTGAGATCCTCACAAGGGCCTTTTGCGCACTTGAGAGTCATGGGTCCACTTGGCCAAATCTAGCAGTACAAATTTTAATATAATTGTTCTGGTTCTTCAATTAATTACCATTACTTCTAGCTAGCTCTTAGCTCTAATCATGGGAAAAAATTTCCACTATTTGTGATTCCTGCTTGGGTTTTAAACTCCAAGTTCTAGGACAATTGATAACTACTGGGTAGATGATTAGTGCTCGATCCTGGTCTGCCAAGAACTTGACTCTGATACCATTGTGATGTCCCCTGCTCGTATACAATGCCCCAATCGTATATGAACAGGAGATTTTCTCCTGTCAGCACATGCTCGCCAACATGAAGCCATCTATCCAACAGTTGCTAAAAATAGTAACATTTTTTCCAAAAATAGTAACCTCTTGCTACATGTTCTAGAATGTTGTGGGTGTGAGCTAATGACATTTGCTTAGTCAACTATAATGAATAAACATCTCAATCCAAAATAGGAAGTTGCTAAAAGTAATACGTTTTAGTTGATGTTCCATAATATCGTGGCATGGACAAGCGCCCAACAATGGCGTAACGATGCTCATGGTAGGCACCTCAGTCTAATGCCAAAAATAGTAAATTAGACTAAAAATAGAAAGTTTTATTGAAGTTACAAAAGCTCAAAATAAGATGTTCTAAATAATTCTGGAATGCTCTAGATGCTTATGGATAAGCATCCAAGTTTTTTTTCCTGAAAATTTGCAAGAACTCAAAATAAGATATTCTACAGAGTTCTAGAATGTTATAGGTGCTCGTGGATAAGCACCTCAGTAAAAAAATAGAACAATCTAAATAGAAAGTTTTCAAACTTTGCAAACTCAGTCCAAAAGTTAGAAACCATAGGATTGATGCATAACACCCTTTGCACCATAAGAACATGCTAAAATTGAAATATGTACCGTAGGATCGGTGTGTAACTTAATATGATAAGTATACATATAGATTGACAATAAAAATATTAAAGTGATAAGTATTTTATATCTAGAGAAAAGGGAAAGTAGATAATGCCTATTATAATCTATGAATATGTGTATGCAACACTTTTCGTAATATAACTACATATTCCATTATCTTTGTATATATATTGGTAATGTTTATTTCTCCTTTCTTTTATTAATCATATTGATAATACCCAAAACATAGAACCTTATGTAATTTTTTGCCTAGTCTTATCACATAGAAAATGAAAAGTCAATTTCTAGAGGCAAAGCAGCTTTAATAAGCAAGGACATATATTTGATAGTTTTGATACATCTATTTCTTTGCAATGTACGAAATTTTGGACACATGAAATTATCATTTGCATCATAACACATGCACATCCTCATAACTATAAAGAAAACATAATTGAAGGTACAAATGATCAACTTACAAACCTTTTGTTTATAGAATATATATCATACACTGGAGAAGTCTATATATTGTGTAGTGCTAAGTTGCACAATAGTTTTTTACCATAAAATCGTGATCATCTGCAAAGGAGATCTCCAAGAAGCCCATAGTGATGGATTACTAGCAAAGTCTAGTGCAAGGTGAGGTTAAGCAAGATATTAGTTGTAATGTACCATGATCCATTACTTGAAAGCTTCATCTTGTAAGTATTTGTTTCCCATGCTTTTGGATATAAAGAGGACTTACACAACACACTAAACAGATGTCTGTTTTGAAAAACAATGAAAATCACATCACAAAGTCTCAGAAGATAATGGGTTTAGAAATACCTGGGTCATGAAGCTGTAACTGGCGGAAATAGAATAGAGTAGAATAGAAAAACTCTCATACTCAATTTATTCATCAAGGATATCTGCAATCCATGATATGCTGGTTCATTATTGTGCATCTAAGTGTCAAAGGTGAGGCTACACTCATGCACCAAGCCAACTAGTAGCTCCAATAGCTTGGCAACGCTTGCAATAAGCAATAGCACCTTGTATGGGACTACCATAGTCCATGGTGGGAACTTGGGGAGAGATATGAGAGAGTCGAGATGCAATGGTGGGGGGTTTGGAAGGAACGGATACTCTAAGCCTTGTAAGAGCAGGCTTAGAAGATTTGGTAGAGAAAATGTTACAGCCAAGACGAGGCGGCGGAGATCTACAAGTATTTTGACTTAGACTCATTTGTTGTTGCCAAGCACTCATAGTGGCAGAGTCTGCAACCTTGTGACCAAATTTTGGGACCATACCTTCAGATCGGCCCCTTTTTATCCACATCTTCCAGCCAAAGTGGCTTTGCTTGGAATGTCGTCTAACATCTTGCTTATCCTTCTCATAAGATGCTTGTTTCACTTGATACAACTCAGAAGCATCAAACTCTAAGTATGAATCTTCTGTTTCTTTTTGCCCTTCTAGCTCAGACTGCAGTGGAAAGCTTAGTTCAAAATACCTTTCATGGATCTCAGACTCAGGTAATGCGATATTTAATAGATGTACACTCCCCATTGTCGCAGTAGCGCAAATCAGCTAGTGATAGCGAGCCCTCACTTATAGGCTAGAGTTACCTAGTTGAAGACAAACAAAAGTGTACAAGGCCACATGGCATTCTAAAGTATTTCTTCCCAAATGAATCCACCTATATATTTTATTTATGGATTTATATTCACATGGGCCTCCACATATCTGCATTCATCATAACTATAGGTACTTTTACTGTTAATGTTTGTTTCTAAGAAATAAAAAATTTCAAATATATATGTGTGTCTATCATTAGAACATTGGATGCATGATGATTATGTCATTAATGCATGTAATCTATTCCTCCCAAGGATTGTGTAAACTTGATTACCATATGTACCCACCAAAATCTCTTCAATCGGCTCTCACTATGTGCCATGTGCCCCACATGTTCTTCTACATTGGCCAATAAAATATAAACCAAAAGACAATAGTATCTTACAGGACATGGCCGAGAGCCTTTTCATGTCAAATCTCCTTGCCATTGTTAGTGTCATTAGAACATGGAAATTGCAGTAAAATCTCTTTACCTCTGACCATTCAAGCTAGAATACGGTGCGAATCTATTCTTTCTCCTAGATATCAACAAGATGGGTCAAAACAATCCTTTTATCATTGTAAACGAATGAAAAGAAAATAGAAATTCCTTTTGTATATTAAAGAGTAACTTGTGCTAAAGTAAAGTATCTAAGGGAATTTCTAGAGTATAGCGTAATTTATTATGCCTTCCTAGAGATCTTGAATAACATATCTAAAAGGTGACCAATATCTAAATTTTGTAAGTTTTTTTTTATTGTTTCTTTTCATTTTTAAGATTGATGCGAATATAGTTGTCGTCCAAACATACAAATTTCAATTTAATAAAAAATCATGGATAATGATAATGTAATGCCACTAGGCCATATAGCTATAAGAAAGTTGCAGCAACACAAATCTACTGTAGTATTAAAATGTTCATGTATTTTGTTGTTCACTAGTTTTATGGCATCTTTAAATTATGCATATCTTATAATGCTAATTTTCATTCTAGACTATAAATGGTTTAATGTTTTTCCTTATTAATTAGTACATTTTTGTATTAAAATATTTCCATGGATCACATTCATTTCTATACCACTCCGACGGATCCATGGTCCACAAGTTTCAGAACCACCGAACCCATCATAATCATTTCCTGCAATGAGTGATAAAGTATCATTCGCCACAGTTCTTCCTTTGACATTTAGTAGTCCACACAAGTCAGTGTGAATAAGGTCTAATATTCCATGTGCTCTGTTTCTAGATTTCATATTTTTTCTAATATGCCCCTTCACAAAAAAGTACTGCTTATTTTCACATCTGTTCAATGTATAGACCTTTCTTTGCCATGAATTTTACATTATTGCAATTTCTATGAGCCAACCTACAATCTGGAAAGGTTGGGATCAACACCTAAGATATTATGGTATCCGGATATTGGTATCTTGAGGAGTAGTCTATGCTTTAGTACTTCGAAAGGAGTTTTACCCTATTTTTATGAAGGCGCATCTTCTTTGGATGGTGGAATGCTGAGGTGTCTTGCTCAGCAATTTTCTTGGAGGCATTACATTGCACTTTGGGCATCTGGAAATGAGATCCAGCAATATCAAATTTGAATGGGAGTTTCTTGCTGAAGCTCTTTGGTGGTGTAGCACCATCACCTCTTGTAGACAAAAACAGTCTATGGCATGGATTATCCAGTGATGCTAAGGCTGGAGCTTTTTCTTCCATGTTCATTCTTTAGGTAAAAATTCGATCATTGCATCGAGTATTTTGTGATATATTTATGTTCTTTTTGGTTTGTACGTAATTGAACATCTGGAATTTTGTTTCAGTTGTTTATCAGACAATATCCTTTGCAACTATGACACATGAAATGAATTGAGACTAGAAACAATATGCTCGAATAGAACATTGATAAAAACATAAGTGTTCTGGATATTTAGTAGATGATTCAAAGAATTTCAATGTAAATATTGTGGTGTGATATTTTCAGCTCGATTCTTAGAAACCTACATAAAAAAGTATAGTGCTTAGTGATCTGACGATGCGCAGTTGATCTTTTGATTTAGTCCTTGAAAACATAACATATAATAGACCTGGTAAGAATGCTTTTCGGACAACAATGAAGGCCTTGTTGTCGGTCGTTGTGCATTGGGACTTGTGGGCAATCATTGCATAGGCTAGGGCAATAGGGAATGTCTTTTTATAGAACCTTTTTCAATTATGGTACTTGTATTAAATTTTTGATCATCCTATTTCAATGTACCATGATGTAGCCTTGATATTACATATGATGGATGTCACTTGATTATTTATACCAATTTCTCTGTAAGAAACTATTCCTGTAGTGCCATTGGCAATTAAGGACGGACGATACATCAATATTTGTTGTTAGGATAATTTTGGAGCCTATTGCTACATATGGTATTTCATGGAAGCTTCTTTCTGATATCCATACATCCAACTTTGCTTCGTCATCATCTACAACTATTCCAATAAGTTGATGCTGCTGACAAATCTTGTCAATGGTTTACTTGTTATAGAAGTACACAGGGTGCATAATGTCGTCGTGTTTTGATTTATGAAGTCTAATGCATTGTGTTGGCCAATTATTTTTCCTTTCAAAACGTCGATTAGTTCTTTGTTTGTTGGCTCCCTTACTCACATGATGTCAATGCAGCGTAGTCTTTGTCTAATGAGTGTCGAACGCAATGCTGTAGGTGGTATTTTTGTGTTTGTTGATAGTGGATGGAGGATCACAAGCGGCATAGGTAGCAGATTTCAGTTTCTTGCCTTTTATGATGGAATATTGTGGCAATTAGCAACGATCTCTAAAAAGCAGTAGACATTTCTTTTGAAGGAGTTGGTCAATAGACCAGGTAGTTGTCTCGGAGTTTTGTCTTAGTACCATATGCAACGATAACGCAGTGAGCATTGATATCTCATCAATAATTAGCACGTCAAACATCTGGAGTTATTCATGATCTGTTTTTGAAATTGTTTGTGGCTATTGAGCTCTTACAGGTAATGCAAATTGATGGTGAACTGTTATTGCACCTGTATATTTTCTACAAGTTGTGATGCTGGTGGTTGCTCTTACGTCCAATAAGAGAAGAGTTCTAGTGTATTTCATTTCAATATTATATGGCAGAGTGTAGTTAATGCAGTTACTTCTACACTTCATAATTTTTGACCGAGAATTCCAATTCAAACACTTTTTGTAGCAATGGATTCTTCTTCTTAAGATCTATCATTCATATAATCCATTCATATATCTTTCATGACGTAGACGTATAAGGAATAAGCAAGAATTAACAAATGCTACAGCATTTTGATATGTGGACCGAAAGTTATGGGAAATATACGAAAGCAGTTGTTTAGTGCTGCATTAATTGCCGTTTATATGGAATGGAATGGAATGGAATGGAATGGATTGTGTTTTTATCGTCCATGGAGACCAACTGGCCTATGGAACCCAGACAAAGAAAACATCAATACTACTATCAGGATTAAAAGACCCTGCCCGAAGGGTTTTCGGGGGAAAAACCTTGGCAATAATAGGCATGTTGACAAACTATACAAAGTTGTACAAAGATGTGTTAAGGTACAATTTAGCGCCGTGCCAGAGGACATAGTTGAATGCGTTGGTGATCAAAATCAACTTCTTCATCTCTACTAACCAACGCGAAGGTGGATAAGCAGGTGCAGATCTTGCTCTGCTAGCAGTACATAGTCAACAACACCCTTGCCTACAAGTGTGGCTGCTAGAGGATGGCCACAGCGCTAGTCCATTGTAAATCACCAAATCAAAGACATTGCATAGCTAAAACAACTGTCTGCCATATCATGTGACCTGGCTGTCATTCACGACGCGTGGCCAGGCCAACTCTGCGGGGTGCAACTGTAGAACGTCCTCTACCAAGGGGGTTTCATGAACTGCTCTATCCTCGTGATGCATTGAAGAATAGGATAGAATAGATTTTTTAACGTACACAAAGACCAAGAGGTTACGGGGTCCATATAATGGGCTAGTGCAACCATTACTCCTAGGATTAAAAACCCCTTGCCTCGAAAGTTTTAGAGGGAAAAACCTTTGCAGTAATGATAATACTAGACAATCACTAAGAAAATAAGTAGACTATTATGAGGGTTCAGTAATTGAAGATGCTCATCTAGAACCTCAAGTATATATAATGCTAAGTCATGCACAGATGGGGCTCTGGGAAGTTGCGAGAGCGTGGAATGGAATGCTAAAGTCAAATTTTCTCTAACAAGTACTACAGTTGTGTCCGTACCAACCACAGTATAAATTACATCCAGTAATCATTCTTGGTCTACATGCTTTCCAGATCGCCTTAGGACTTTTAAACATGTTTCTTCTGTTAGGCTAGGCACAGGCACATGCCTTAGGACTGGGCATATAATGGACCGGAGCATCACAACTGATAGAGATTTACTATGCGTGTTTGGGATACACCATTTTAGATATTGACAAAGAAGAGAGTGGCCGCAATTTCTGAAGTTGATATGAAGTGGTGATGTTCAGTGCAGAAATTAACCAATATCGAATGAAGAAAGATATAAAGAATGTTGGATAAAGAAGTGGAAGACAAACCTAGTGCAGGGGATCAGTGGCTTAATATAAATTCAGAAAAATGAGGAAAATAGTTTGGCTGAGCCTAAATAAAAAACTGAATACTTGTTTTTACTGTGGCAATTTTTTTATTTTGTTTAGAAAGTTTCTCTTCATAAAATTGCTTAAAAATTAGCTTTGAAAAAATTGCCATTTGACTATTAATAGCCATTAATTTTTTCCATGGTTATGATGTATCTAGGGGTGTCTTCAAATGATTTATGAACAAAAGCTACATATATAAAACATTTCCTATTATTAATATAATTAGGAAGTGCTATTATAAAGAATGCAGAGGTAAATTAATTATGTGTAAAAAGGTTGCAGTGACCTTGGCTTCCCAAAATATTGAGACATTAATTCCAATTAAATGAATTTTGGTTATCTATGCCTACGTATGAAATAGAGCGTAAAAATAATGACTTGTAATTCTACTCTACTCATTCAAGATGATAGTTGTTCATGAATAATTTTAAGAATGCGAGAATGAGAATGAGAAGGTAGTAGGTGGTTATTGTCAATGGAAAGACAACATGAATGGATAAACAAATAGTAAGGCACGAGAATTGTATTGCCATAGCCTTAGAGGTTTGGACACCTAACCACTATGGACACACATGCTCTTGGGGCTTGATAAAATGACACAAAAATTTTCTTCTTCTTATTACATGTCAATAAGGACAATGGAGGTTATAAACAAGCACATCACTTTAAAAAATTATGTTTCTGGCTCTTTGAAAGAGTCAGATTTTGAGATTAGCACCGAGCAAATTGCCTTCAGAATTGATCCTGAAACTAATGACATATTTGTTAAGAATTTATACCTCTCAATAGACCCATTTTTGCGTGGTAGAATGCAACCTAGAAAAGACTCTTATGTGCCTTCTTTTACTCCTGGCCAGGTAGAGATATCTTCATTTCTTCTTTGAATTCTTTTGCGTACATATATTCACAATTTGTTTTTATGGATATCTTAGGTGATCACCGGCTTTGGTATTGCTAAGGTGATGTTGTCTAACCATCCTGATTTCCATAAGAATGACTTGGTCGTGGGTTTCATTGGATGGGAAGAATATAGTATCATTAAAATTGCAGATAGCTTACGTAAAGTTCCACTATTGGATGTTCCTCTGTCGTACTTCTTGGGTATTCTTGGTAATATCTCTTATGCATTTCCTTCAATATTAAGTCATGGTAGGGCCTTAGTCATAGTTTATTCATTCTATTGACACCACTTACAAATAAAATAAAACCCATTTTGAGATCCTTTGCCAAGTCTTTTTGACATGCATCTGAAATATTGCATCTATATTTCTAGCATTCAACTGATACCATGATTTTAGGTTTAAAAAAGAGTGCAATATCAAAATCTTTGAAGAACAACCAAACATATCTATGAAGGTAGCGGTTCCACATAATCTAACAAAAGAAGTCATGTGCTAACTAAACCCATCATTGTCAAATTGCTTTTTGAAGAGGAACGTTTCTTGAGGCATAGATTAAGATATATTGATGGTAGTTAAATGCTATTTGATTATTATGAGAACAAGAGTACAATAATTTAGATAGCCTAAAACTTTGACTAAAAGGGAATGTAGTTGTTATTAGATCATAAGCTATAATGTACTTGACTACTTTTATATATTTAAACTCTTTGTAGGCATGCCAGGATTGACGGCATATGTAGGATTCTATAAGATATGCCACCCCAAAATGGGAGAAAATGTTTTTGTGTCAGCTGCTTCAGGAGCTGTAGGACAACTTGTGGGCCAATTTGCACAATTATCGGGATGCTATGTTGTTGGTAGTGTTGGCACAAAAGCAAAGGTTAGTTTGTAACACGATGTTTCTTTATAATAATAGTGACTAGAACCATTTGGAATCGTTAACAAGAGCATACCCATGGACATAACTGTGTGCACATATGACACCCATAAATAGTAACCCCTAAAAAGAATAAAATGATCTTTAGTCAAGCTTTATATTATTCCACTCTGATCATTATGTAGTTCAAAGCAATCATGTTATAACTATACTATATAAATTGGTACTAACGCCAAATTTGATATAGGCAAATTTATTAACAAGCAAGTTTGGCTACAATGATGCCATCATTTATAAGAATGAAGAGGATCTGGAGCAAGCTTTGAGAAGGTATATAAATTCTTTGAAATCTACAATTCATAAAATTAAAAGGGAATATCTTGACAATAACAGTTTGTTCAGGTGCCTTCCAAATGGGATTGATGTGTATTTTGACAATGTCGGAGGTGAAATATTAGCAGCTACCTTAAGTAATATAAACAATTATGGTCGTATTGTTTGTTGTGGAACAATATCCCAATATGATTCGAAAACTCCATATGGCATAAAAAACTTATCACAACTTATTGTCAAACGAGTGAGAATGGAAGGCTTTATTGTGTCTGATTATAATAAATATTATCCTGAGTTTACTGAATATGTTTATGGGCTCATAAACATGAAAAAGATTGTTTATGTTGAAGACATTATAGAAGGCCTAGAAAATGCTCCTTCTTCGTTGATTGGTCTATTATGCGGACAAAATACAGGCAAGAGGATAATAAAGATCTCGGAAGCTAGACATGAATAAGTACATGTTTGTAGCATTGAAGAGCATAGAACTATTTGCATAATTTAATGTACTATATATGGAATTTGAGGAGGTTTGAGATCTTGAATGTCTAAATTGAAAGCAAACTATTAACCAGATATTATGGGGCTAGGCATTGTGAGGTTTTCATTGCAATGACGTATGTTAATTGGTTTGTGTTTGAAATATTTAATTTTTGGTAAGTTTTTATGTTTGATAGATGGCTATGCTTGATTAATTATTTAGTGTCTATGATTGTGCATACACGTTCTTTAATGCTCTTCATATAAAAAGAAGTGCAATGTCCAATTTGTTGTGAAATTATCGTCGTGGTGGTGGTATAGTAGATAGATAGTACTTTACGTCACACCACAGGTAGCATCTATAAGGATAGATGAGGGTCCCCTAAATGTTCCAAGAGATACTTAAACACAAGACCTCCTAATTGCTAATCCAAAGAACTAGCCACCAAAGCACAGGAAAGTATAGTGCTTAGACCCTCATCTCGAGGTTTTCTCTTATGACTACTATCAGGTGGAAGTGGGTGAGTGTGAGTCTCATCATGTGTAGTATATATTGAGAATGGAAGTCATTGAGAGAATGACTCGTCATATAAGGGGTGCTGCCAGGTGATATGATATCAAAACTACTGACTAATTATATGCATAAGTGCAAAAGTGCAATATCCAATTATTGTAATGCTTAATTGGAGGACAACCCTTTCTGTATAAGAATAGAATATGTCTCTTTGGGAGACATTCGAGAGATATTAACACTGCTCCCCCTGGAATGCTTAACGTAAAAACAACCTGCTTTACTTTATGTGCCCAATAAAAACTTTGAATTCAGGGTAGAAGCTCTGGAATGGAAGGCACCGGAATGCAGGGTAGATTCAAAGTGAAATCTCTGGAGCATAAGATCGTAGCAGCTGACATTTGGGGATGAAAGATATTCCACATGGCAGAATCTTATTTGATATGGAAGCAGAATGTAAAGCAAGCTATTTTTACATGGTAGATTATTGGGTATAAGTTTTTCCCTTAGAATATCCACTAGAATATGCAATGTCCAATTTGTCGAATAACGCTTTGGAAAGTATTGCTATTATGTCCATATATATTGAAGTTGACCCTTTTTTTTGTGATGATGCTTTACTGATCGAGTTTGCTCATCAATGCCTTTCATCATGCATTTCTTGAAAGGCATGCCTTTATATCTTCATGGTACTACTTATGTAACATGTATGAATCAACAAAGTTGTCATCTTTTGTGTTGCAACTTTTTTTCTTATATGCCCTTAATTCTTAACTAGCAGTTCAACATGGTATCAGAGCTTACAACTGGTTTTGGAGTCGTCGTGAATCTTTGAGGTTCATTGGAACTAAAACTTTGTACGTCTTTTCAGGATCAGGATATGCTGCTTGGAAGATAAGATGGAGTTTGCTCTACAAAGTGAAAACCTTTTTGGAATTGTGGCTAAGCAAACTCTTCTTCCATCATAACCGATTAATGTTGCTAGAAATTTTGTGCAGAGCAATGACAAATATGATGTGGTTAAAAATCAGATGATTGGAAAGAAAAGAATCAGACAGTAGCTCGCTTTATTCTTTCTCTAAAAGAACCGATTAATGGATGCTAAAGAATTTTCTACTTTAAGTGAAGTTTGTTGAAAGTGTCTAGATAAAACTTAGATGGCAAAAACTAGGCATGAAATGCTCAGTGTTATTAATAGATTACGGCATGAGGAAAACCGTGAAGAGGTTGGAGCCCATTAAGGATCCACCCTTTTGGCTTGTTGGTTGGCACAAAGGGTTAACGGCTTAACATTGATATCCGAGCACATGTTTGATTCCTCGTTAGGGCAACTACAAGGGTAGTTGGTGGGAATGCATGTTTCCTCTCGTGGTTTGGGGGCCACATGCTTGAGGGCAAGCATCCTCTGGGGAAGGGGAGGGGATGTTATAAATATATTAGGGCATGGGATAAAACCTTGGAGAGATTGGGACCCACTAAGGATCCACTCTTTTGCTTGTTGGTTGGCACAAGGGGTTTTATGCTCAGTCTCTGCAAGGATCTTACAACCTTGCAGTATTGTATGATGATTCATTCGATGAACATGTGGACATGTTCAAAGCACTTCTTGAAGCATTGTCTGCTGCTGGTGCTAGTACACGGGTAAAAGCATGTTAGGGTGTCCCTTAAAAAGTATTATTTAGTGACCAAAAAAGTACCTAAAAAGGTAGCCAGGACTGGGTACTGGGTACCTGTATAATATCTCAATATAAGGTATGTTTTAGAACTTTTTATATATATATTGATCTCCGATAGCATTATCTTTATCTTAACTTTTAATATTAACATGTCCTTGACTTTTATTTTGGATTTTTGTATTAGTTTTAGTGAAAAGAAAAATGAGAAAGTACCCAGTTCTGAAGTACCTAGTGTATGTACTTTTGCAGGTTCCAAAAGTAGTACACCCTAACATGCTTTTACCCACACCACATGATCAACATGTTATTCACTTTCTGGTGTCTATGCTAGAAGAGCTTTAGACACTTACCACTGTGTTGACAAAAGTTTATGACTTTGGATTGAGCTTGCGAATCCCTGAAAGGCGATGATAGAAAATTCAAAAGGACAATCTGTACAAGAAAAGCAAACATTACTCATCGATACTAAAAAATGAGAGGCGAGAAAATGATAAAGCTCTCATTGTTGGTAGAAAACGCAGTCAAGGTCGTGGTAGAGGTCGAAATAATTATCGTGGTGTTAGTCAACAATTAGCTCCATTTGAGCAACCCAAAGCCGAGGTAGTTTGTACCTATCATAAGAAGCCAAGCCATATTGAAAGCGTATTTTTGGTACAAACACTTTATTAATGAGCACAAGACATTGCAAGCTAATCTTATTAGAGATGTTCATAATGAACTTGAGTGTTGCTTGTGAAGTAGCTTCCGAAGAAGCTTTTGTGATAGGAACTATTGTTTCTATGACTATTAGTTCTAGCGTAACACAATATATGACATTCCGTAGACATTAATTGAAGAATTGTCGACCACTTCTGGTTGAAAAACTAGTTTACCTTGGTGATAATACAAGTGGTCAAAGGTATTGGAGATCCTTGTATTGATACTCCTAATGGTGTATAAGTCCTACACGATATTTCACATGTGCCTGGTCCACCGCAATCTCATATCAGTTTCTAGACTTGCCGATCTTGGACTATCAATCTAGTTTGATAGTCGATTGCGCAAATTTATCCAAGATGGATGTGTACTTGAGGTTGCCTCAAGGAAGGACATCTTTATGGCCTTAAATTGACTGACGATTTTATGAATCTTATGACTGCAAGTGGAAATAAATCGAGTCCACTATGGCTTCATTGTTTTGCACATGTTAATTTCCAATATCTACTGGATATGGCCTATGATATGGTTGTTCATGTTCTACCATTGAGTAGCACTACATCAATGGGTCTATGTAAGGCATGTGCTATTAGAAAGAAGCATCGTCGTCCTTTCCACGCAAAAGGATGCTACACAACTCTTAGGGCTTGTACATGCTGATGTTTGTGGCCCACTGCCTTATTTTTTGAATGGTGCACGTTATTTCATATAGTTTGTGCATGATTCCTCGTGTAGAGAATTTGAATATTACTATCTCTACGAAATCTCAAGACTTCACCAAATTTCAAGTGTTTAAGAGCATGGTGGAGATACAAACTGGAAAAAGTTGTGACGTTCCAGGATAATATACGGTATAAATGTATATATATTATATTGTCACGTCACTAGTACATGTCGACTATGGTGATACGTACACGACGACCATAAAGGGTTGTACCATAGGGTACAACCATTAGAACCCATATGAGCACATAGGAACCCATATGAACCCATATGTTGCACATGTCATGCAACATGTGAGTATAATCAAGGTTGCCATGTGGCAACACCCCATATGAACCATATGGCCCATTAGACTCTAATCCTAAAAGTGTGGACTTAAAGAGACAAGAATTCTAAAAGTGACCTTTTCGAATTCCAGCCTCAGACATGTGCATTGCAACAGTTTTAGACACATTTCGACCTCACGACAACAGGGAAGCTCACATTTCGAAGTCCTTTTTTGATTCGCGATCATCTTAGCAACATGGACGCTCTCAGGAGGACGGGAGGCAGCCAAGGATCTGGTTAATATCAAATCAGTTAGTTAATGCAAACTTCACGGCTGTTTTTAGGCCAGATTAGTACCTGTTCTTAGACTTAGATGATCTCTAGAGTCTAAAAATTCTATATGTATCAGCTGAGAAAGGAACCCTAATCCTGTTTGATTAGAGTAGCTAAATTAGATCTATGTATTTCTGTTATTTTGATTCTTGTAATGATGTATGATATCTCTGTTGTGCACCTCTTGTGCTTGGGGAAGGGGGGTAGAGACCTAGAAGCCATAAATAGTATGCTCCTAGTGATAGACCTCATTAATTCCCATTAATATGTGGTATGTGCATAGTGGGGCTAGATTGGCTGACAGGAAAGGCTTGTCCAAGTATAGTTGATCTGTTGGCATGTAGCATCTACTGGAAAAACGTTGTGGACTAGATCTAATACCTTATCACTGAGTGCGGGCAAGGTATTAGCTCGACACCTCCTAGGTGATGCATCGCCTTCATGGGGTTGAAGTCGTGTACGGTCATGGGAGAACCATGGCCTTCTAACTCGCCTGCAGTTGGCATGGACCTTTTGGAGGGGAGTGATCTCCTCCTGCTTCATCGGGACTGGGGAGATGCAATCCAAGAGCAGTCCCTTCGATTATGCTCCCGGCATGTTACAGTTAAGTTCCAAGACTTATCAGCCTATCTGCAAAATATACACAGGAGGCGCGACTACCCAACGGCCATGTTCCATTGCGACCCAAACCCGTTTCCATGCATTCTGTTTGCAATGATCTCTGGAGGACCAAGCCATCAGTCGATGCCCACGAGTTTGAGCTTGAGTAGGATATCCTCTTATTGATGTATGTTGTAGTAGTTGATTATGATGTTATCTGGTTTATGGTGATCCCACCCTTCGAGTGGTTATGTATTCACTATATTATTATGTGCTTATGTTTATGCACTTTTGCAGCTAGGACGATCCCGAGGGAGCAGGATGAATGACACGTCTATTTCTCCCATGTCGAATTCTTGCTCACCATCAAGAGTCTGATTACTTTAAGTTGAGATGCTTATTCATGCTGATTGATCAGTCAATGCTCAATAGCTTACTTCCATAACATTCTGAAAGATCTAGTTAAAATTACTATAAACTTATTATTTCTAGATACTTCTATTTTAGGTTGAGGTGTGTATCCATGCTACTTGACCAATCAAAGAATATTCTAGAATTATTTAGCACTTTATAGAACATTGTAGAACTATCAATGTATATTACTCAACTTCTATTTCAAATAAGTTTATTTTTAGCAATTTTCTTAAAAATTACTACAAATTACTATTTCTAAATAGTTTCAAGATCATTAGCTGACCACGACATTCCAAAATATCCACAAAAATTTACTATTTTTAGCAACTTTCTATTTTAGCTTGCGGTGCTTGTCCATGCCACGATATTCCTGAACATCAACTAAAAAGTATTACTTTTAGCAACTTTCTATTTTAGATTGAGGCATTTATTCATGCTAGTTGACTAAGCAAAGCTCATTAGCTCATCCCCACAACATTCTAGAACATGTAACAAGAAGTTATTATTTTTGGAACTTTTTTTGAAAGTTACTATTTTTAGCAACTTGTATTTTAGGTTATGTTTATTCATGCTGATTGATCAGTCAATGCTCAATAGCTTACTTTCATAACATTCTGAAAGATCTAGCAAAAATTACTATAAACTTATTATTTCTAGGTTTCTAGTTTACTTTAAGGTGCTATCTGTGCTACATTTTAGAACTATCTAGAACTTTCTACCACATCCTAGAATATTCTAGAATTATCTAGAACACCCTCTTTAGCCCTTTGCAAACCTTCAAAAAAACTTTCTATTTTTAGGCTGAAGTGCTTACCCTTAAGCATCTAGAACATTCTAGAACATTCTAATATATTTTATGCAAAAATTCAAAAAAACTTTCTATTTTTAGACAAGGTGCTTACCTATGTGCAAAAGAACATTCTAGAAAATTCATTTTCGAGTCTTAAAATTTCTTGAAAAACTTTCTATTTTTAGATTGAGGTGCTTACCTATGCACAGCTAGAAGCTCAAGACTGGCGCTAAAGAGCTTTCTAGAACCCCCCTGAACTTTCTAGAACATTCCACAACTTTTTTGAAACATCCTAAACTTTCTATAGTATTCTAGAACTTTCTAGCCAAGAATCAGAATACCTATTCTCATGTGGATAGCCTCCTTATACTGGTGAAGGACGCTATTTTTGCATCTATGCATGTGGGATATTTGTGCATGCTCTAGATTCTAGAATAATTTTGTCACTCAAGTTTGCTGCTTCTGGATAATCTAGATTAGCTAACAGGCCTAATCTAGATTAGGGTCTTCACAATAACGGCGAAGGAAAGAAAAAACCCAATGTCGAGCAAAGAATATGGCGAAAGAGAATTTCAAGAATTCAAGAATTTCAAGAATTTCAAGAATTAGCCTAGAATTTCAAGAATTGTTGTAGGGAGATTTAGTCAAGCCTGCTAAACAACATCGCACACAAAATCATGTATTAAAATAAAAAGGCCAGTCACAAAAAAAAAAAAAAAAAAAAATTCCCTATTTTTTTTTACCACGCAATGGTCTCTTAATGGTAGAACTTTTTTCCTCAACAAAAAAATTTATACAAAAGCATTTGCAAATGTTATCTTAGATAAATTGCTAAGCGTAATTTGGCCTGACCATTTTCAAATCATTATTTCCAGAGGTTGTGACTTAAATGGTGAAATTATGAAACTAAATTTTCCCCCAAAAAATTAAATTGGCCATGTCCATACATCTAACATGTAAAGTCGGTATGTCTATCTATGATGCTAAACAAATGCATCCTATGCTTCTCTAATTAGGTTTACTATAAGATCAATTAAATGTATTAACATGTTGAATGTAGATAGAAACACAAATGGTTTTGGTATGATGGATCTCACCATAAACCATATAAAAACTAACCTTGATTTGAGTTGGGAGGACGAAGAGCAGATTTGAGCAGATTAATAAGGAGCAGAGTTGGGATGCAAATTACAAATCGATTAAAAACAAGGTGCTGTGCATGGAGGGTTGCCCTCCGGTGGCCTGAGGGTGTGTTTGCTTGGTTTTTATTTTGTTGTTTTTATCTTCTAAAGTATTAACAATAGTTCCAAGATTTAGATATGGCAGCTTTAAGAATCATAGCCATATGTGAGCATTGATGCAGGGGTTCTATGTTTTAAGTTTGGGCCGGTGGATGGCCAAAACCAAGAGTGCTAATCTAGAATTTCATTGATATGGTGTAAGAATGGTATCAATATGATGTGATAGTGCTTGAGCCATAACTTATTGTCTAGATGTGTTATTTTTTTTTTTGAAGAATTATGCCATCAATATATTAAAAGAATGGTAATGTTACAAAGCAAGTGAGGAGGAAGCAGAACTGCCCCAAAGAGACAGCGATACCTTGACACTCCACAACGCTCACAGAAAAACTGCAACCCTACTGCTGTACAAACTGACCATCACCATCTACAACACCCAAGCAGGGATAGATTCAATACGTTGTACGTTTTATATAGAATACGTATGAATTGTATGATACGGCACATATTTCCCGTATAAAACATAAAAAATACAGCAAAAAAAAATTCTGACGTCGGAAGACTTTCGCGTACGCGAAAATATCCAATTCGCGTATGGGAAATTCGCGTACGCGAAACAGTAAAAACCGCGTACGCGGAAGCGAATTTTTTTTTTCGCGTACACGAAATCCTATAAACCGCATACGCGAAACTTTTTCCGCGTACGTGAAACAGTATAAAGCAGGTAGCAATTTAATTTTTATTTATTTATTTTTATACGAATTTGAAATTTGAAAACAGCATATGCGAAATCTGCCACAGACGCTGAAAAGTTTTTTTCGTCGTACGCCAAAAGGTTTCAGCGTCTGTTGTGTGGCGTTCGAGGGAATATATGCCATCAATACGTACATTCCTGGACCGTCACCATACAAGTCTACCTAGGTAGCCTTGTATGCCTCAGAAAGTGGCAAGGAGTGCACATCTAAGTTAATTGTTTAACTTAGATAACCTTAGGATAAGGCCCATCTCCACATGGCCTTATCCTATTGGGCAACCGCCACACGGCCTTATCCTAGTGGTGCCACGTGGCATCCCATGTGGACCCACACCTATATTGGCTCTAACCCTAACCCTAGACCCTTTTCCCTGACCTAGCACCTGATCTCTCATCCCGTGTCGAAACCCCCGTTTCGAGCACTCTCAAATCATAGTCTAGCACGGGCGGCAGCCACGGAGGGTGTGTATGATCGTAGGGGAGCAAGCCTTCGATCCACATCAAGGAGCATGGAGACGCCCGGGGGGATGGGAGGAAGCGCCGGAGGAGGTAGGTTGAGTAGAGTTCATGTTAGTTCATCCGGAAGTTAGCACTCCGGATGGGTTTAGTAGTTCGTGATCTAGAGTAGAGCCACCCTAGATCCTTTGTTGAACATCTTGAACCCTAATTAAGGAACCCTAACTGTTAGTTAGCTATGTATGATTAGGTTAAGATGTTCATATGATATTGATATTGATCATGGTGTGATGTATGTGATATTGGTTGATCATGTTGCTCCTCTTGTATTGGGAAGGGGGGTAGAGACCTAGGGCCATATGTAGTATGCTCCTAGTGTAGATCCCTTAGTTCCTATTAGTTGCTTTGTGCATAGGAACCCACTTAGGGCTATGGAGGCTATGATGTGACTCAGCACCACATAACGGGGCTAGAGGCAAGATGGAGGGTGGATCCCTGCCGAGTGGGGGCTTCGGGGGATCCCATAGTGGGCTAGGCTTATGGTCGGTCACTTCGTGTGGGCCGAGCATGGGTCCGACACCTCCTGGGGCAATGGTGTCGCCCTGCCTCTCAAGAGTTGCAAGTGTCAGCTTGGCTCTTGTTTTGGGGGTTCATCTGGTGCAATAATCGTGTGTAAATCGCCACGAATTCTCTAGTCGCCCGTGGAGCCTCTAGACCCCGGGGAGGGGAGATGCAACCCTTCCTACCTCATCGGACCAGGGAGATGCAACCTGGAGTAGTCCCGATGGGTGATGCCATGGGATTGCGTATCCAGAAGGTTAGAGTCATGCCACAGCTTGATCTAGCCCATCTGCAAAGTATGCACAGGAGGGGCGGATGGAGTGGTCAACCCCAGCCATTGTCTTATGCCAGCCCCGCCATTGTTATGACTCGGTCTGCTCTATCTTGAGGCTTATCCAGTCAGTCGACTCCCTTATGTGTCGGAGCCACGGGTAGGAGCTCTCATGTTTTATGGCATATGATTATGTTCCTTGCATCTATGGATATGCGGTTGAGCTACCCTTCGAGGTGGCATATTGTATTGTATTGCTAGTTCTGACGTGTTTATGCTTCCGCTGTGATAGAAGCCCATAGGGGAAGGGCGCGCAAGACACCTTTGTGACCCCTTCCCGCACTACGGAGGTTCCAGAGTGCGGGATAGACGGAGGGCCTGTGCGGTTGTTGAGCCGGACGGGGGATTTCCTGCCGAGTGTACGGCCGGGCGCCGTATATTTAGCAGGGAGCATCACAATGGTATCAGAGCTATGTTCTTGGTTGACCAGGAACTAGCACTGACCATAACCATGAAAGTAGTCTAACAGGCTTATAGGGGTGTGAAATAAAAATTTCCACCATCGAACCTCGAAAATAGGGAAAAAAATTTCTCCTAGGTAGGGGGTCCGAAAGTAGGTTAAGTGTTAGACGAATGAATGAATGAGTCAAATTCACTTCTAGTAAAATTGGAGTGAAAATTATGCATCTGCATCAAATTTCACCTAAAATGGGTCGAAGAATCATGCCAATCGGAGACCTGGGTGAAAAATGACGCAAATCTATAATTAATACTTCAAACTATTAGGAATTTTGAAATTCTAAAGGTATAATACGAATTTAAGTATATGTATTAGGAATTAAATATATATTAATAATAAGGGTACTATGGTGTAATTAATAAGGGGGGCTAATAAGTAGGCCTAATTATGGTAGGAGAATATTCCCAGGGACCCTCCTTTTTAAATATCCCTGACACCTCATTTTCCCTCCAAACTTTTCTCCACCATCTCTCTCTTGATCAGCCTTACGTCACCCGTTTTCTAGACCGTCAAGTATGGCTCGAACCAAGCAGACAGCAAGGAAGTATAACGAGCGACCTACACTCTCGATGGCGCAAGCAGCAGCGGGTCGTCATGTCAAGAAGATTCCGGAACACCTTCGACCCAAGCCGGGTGAAGGGGAGCTCCCCTCCAGCAGCAGTGATGACACCTTCCACGTCTCGGAAGAGGAGGCGCCCAGCAGCAGCAGCAGTTCGTCGTCGGCGGGCACCCAGAGAACCGGCGAGTCCCGCCACTTTGGGCCCTCGTCTGATACGGAGGTGGAGCAGCAGGAGGGAGACCAAGAGGAGCCCCGGCACCAAACTCAAGAGGCAGGCCCTTCGGCACCAAAGAAAAAGGGCAAGGAGAAGGTTGCAGAGTGGCCGGAGGAGACGGCAGCAAGAAAGAAGAGGTTGAGGGAGCTGCTCGAAAAGGAGCGGCGGACGAAGAAAAGAAACGACAGGCCTCGCGGGACTGTCGTGATTGAAGAACCTCAAGCCCGGGGAGCAGATGAGGAGGAAGAAGAAGGAGGAGGCGGCGACAACGAAGAAGTAGAAGAGGAAGAGGAAGACGTTGGGGAGCCACCAGACCCCAACGCACGCCCACCCTACCCAACGTGGCCCAAGCCACCAAAGGTAGTGAAGAAGCAGAAGGTGGGTGAGCGGGCCATTCGCGCTCCGAGAGGATCGCGAATTCAAGCGCTGCTTGAAGGCATACCAGGAGTACCTTCGTCGCTGGACGAGGTACAATGATTGGTATTGCAAGCAGAACATGGAAGAAGGACCAGCCGAAGCCACCACCTCCACGTCCGGAGAAGCCGAAGAAGGTCCGCCATGGGCCTAATTCGCCGCACGCCCGCGTTTTCCGGGAGATTAGGCACTTCTAGCAGTGCACTAATCTCCTGATCAGGAAGGCTCCCTTCGAGCGCCTGATGCGGGAAGTTATGCAGGAGTTCGTCACCGACTATAGGGGGACATCTCTGACGACACGAGTCCTCCGGTGGCGTGTAGGAAGCGAGCTGACCCAGCTTTTTGAGGAGGGCAACTTATGCGCAATCCACGCCAAGAGGGTGACCGTAATGCCCAAGGACATCCACTTGGCGCGGAGAATCCGCAAGGAGTACTCTTGAACCTCCTAATTTTGTACCTGTAACTAAAATTTTGGTATAATATAATTCTTGTCTTGAAAAATTGATGTTAAAAGGTAGTTAGAAAAGTCAAATTGTACTAACATTTTTTTGTATCTAACTTGTAGGAGTTCAATTATCTTACCCCTAATTAGGAAAAAAATTTTCTTCTGAGCAAAAATTCCGAAACCGGGTTGGTCCGCGCCAAACCCCTTTCCGACAGTTTCGGAAGGCCCTTTCGCACGGACCGACCCTATTTCGCCTATAGGTGTCCATTTTGCTCAAGAAAAGTTACATGCTAGGCTAGAATTGATCAATTAGTCATGTTAGGATCTTTCCAACCTCAAAAATTCGTCAAAATTGCTTTAAAAATGGCGAAACCGGGTTGGTCCGCGCCAAACCCCTTTCCGACAGTTTCGGAAGGCCCTTTCGCGCGAACCGTCCCAATTTGGCCCTTTTTGGCCCAAGTTGACCAATTTTCATCCAACAAACTGCCATGTAGTGTTTCTTGCTTTGTTTTGCTTAGAATTGCACTTCATGATAGCTCATTTGGACACCCATAGCTTTTGAACAAAGTCCTTCCACACCAAGAACCCTTGTGCACGGAACCCGAGGCAGCCCTAGTCTATAAAAGGGGCCCTCATTTGTCATTTTCTCACCATCAAAATTGCTCTCAGCCCTTTTGGCAATTTTCTAGCTCCTTGCTCGTCCTCATCAGCCATTTTTCATACTCTTTTCTGCTCAATGGCGCCCTCAAACTTTGTCAGATGGTATGACGCCGCCAATCACATCCGTGATTTTCCTGCCGACCAAGCTTTCCATGTCTTCGACCATCTCTTTGATCTCCACGCCACATTGACTAGGACTCCCTATTACACCGACATCATTTGCCAATATGACCAGCAGATACTACCCTGGGAAGTTAGCTTGCCACCTAGGGGAGGGAAATGGGTTTCTTTAGACTCTCTGACCCAAGCCATAGGTGGGGGAGCTAAGGCCAAGAATAAGGTGTGGGATAGAACCAGAAGCATGCCAGACTACATGACCTGTAAGCATCATAGGCACAGATATCTCTCAAACCAAGCAGCCTTAGCTTTGTTCATGCAGTACAAGGCAGTCAGCCAACCAGGGGAGCCGTCGATTCAGCCCTTAGATCTAGCACCTCTCAACACCAGAACGGAGCAGATCAGCATCCACGAAATCCAATCCACGGAGTACGAGTACTATGGCTCCACCTCGGCAACACCCATGCTGCAGATTGAGAAAGACTACGAGCAACAAGTGGAGGAGAACCCAAGTTGGGAAATGAGCGAAGCAGCAAGGCTGGAGGAGACGGCAGCAAGAAAGAAGAGGTTGAGGGAGCTGCTCGAAAAGGAGCGGCGGACGAAGAAAAGAAACGACAGGCCTCGCGGGACTGTCGTGATTGAAGAACCTCAGGCCCGGGGAGCAGATGAGGAGGAAGAAGAAGGAGGAGGCGGCGACAACGAAGAAGTAGAAGAGGAAGAGGAAGACGTTGGGGAGCCATCAGACCCCAACGCACGCCCACCCTACCCAAAGTGGCCCAAGCCACCAAAGGTAGTGAAGAAGCAGAAGGTGGGTGAGCGGGCATTCGCGCTCCGAGAGGATCGCGAATTCAAGCGCCGCTTGAAGGCATACCAGGAGTACCTTCGTCGCTGGACGAGGTACAATGATTGGTATTGCAAGCAGAACGTGGAGCGCTACGTCAAGGGCGGCCGGCCGAAGAAGGACCAGCCGAAGCCACCACCTCCACGTCCGGAGAAGCCGAAGAAGGTCCACCATGGGCCTAATTCGCCGCACGCCCGGGTTTTCCGGGAGATTAGGCACTTCTAGCAGTGCACTAATCTCCTGATCAGGAAGGCTCCCTTCGAGCGCCTGATGCGGGAAGTTATGCGAGGAGTTAAATCACCCGACTAGGGGGGACATCTCGACGCACACGAGTCCTCCGGTGGCGGTACCAAGCAGAGCTGACCCAGCTTTTGAGGAGGGCAACTTATGCATAATCCACGCCAAGAGGGTGACCGTAATGCCCAAGGACATCCACTTGGCGGAGAAATCTAAGGAGTACTCTTGAACCTCCTAATTTTGTACCTGTAACTAAAATTTTGGTATAATATAATTCTTGTCTTGAAAAATTGATGTTAAAAGGTAGTTAGAAAAGTCAAATTGTACTAAAATTTTTTGTATCTAACTTGTAAGAGTTCAATTATCTTACCCCTAATTAGGAAAACTTTTTTCTTCTGAGCAAAAATTCCGAAACCGGGTTGGTCCGCGCCAAACCCCTTTCCGACAGTTTCGGAAGGCCCTTTCGCACGGACCGACCCTATTTCGCCTATAGGTGTCCATTTTGCTCAAGAAAAGTTACATGCTAGGCTAGAATTGATCAATTAGTCATGTTAGGATCTTTCCAACCTCAAAAATTCGTCAAAACTGCTTTAAAAATGGCGAAACCGGGTTGGTCCGCGCCAAACCCCTTTCCGACAGTTTCGGAAGGCCCTTTCGCGCGAACCGTCCCGATTTGGCCCTTTTTGGCCTAAGTTGACCAATTTTCATCCAACAAACTGCCATGTAGTGTTTCTTGCTTTGTTTTGCTTAGAATTGCACTTCATGATAGCTCATTTGGACACCCATAGCTTTTGAACAAAGTCCTTCCACACCAAGAACCCTTGTGCACGGAACCCAAGCAGCCCTAGTCTATAAAAGGGGCCCTCATTTGTCATTTTCTCACCATCAAAATTGCTCTCAGCCCTTTTGGCGATTTTCTAGCTCCTTGCTCGTCCTCATCAGCCATTTTTCATACTCTTTTCTGCTCAATGGCGCCCTCAAACTTTGTCAGATGGTATGACGCCGCCAATCACATCCGTGATTTTCCTGCCGACCAAGCTTTCCATGTCTTCGACCACCTCTTTGATCTCCACGCCACATTGACTAGGACTCCCTATTACACCGACATCATTTGCCAATATGACCAGCAGATACTACCCTGGGAAGTTAGCTTGCCACCTAGGGGAGGGAAATGGGTTTCTTTAGACTCTCTGACCCAAGCCATAGGTGGGGGAGCTAAGGCCAAGAATAAGGTGTGGGATAGAACCAGAAGCATGCCAGACTACATGACCTGTAAGCATCATAGGCACAGATATCTCTCAAACCAAGCAGCCTTAGCTTTGTTCATGCAGTACAAGGCAGTCAGCCAACCAGGGGAGCCGTCGATTCAGCCCTTAGATCTAGCACCTCTCAACACCAGAACGGAGCAGATCAGTATCCACGAAATCCAATCCACGGAGTACGAGTACTATGGCTCCACCTCGGCAACACCCATGCTGCAGATTGAGCAAGACTACGAGCAACAAGTGGAGGAGAACCCAAGTTGGGAAATGAGCGAAGCAGCAAGGCTGGAGAGGCAAATAGCTAGGCAGGAAGGCACAATAAGGCGAGATTTCGAACCACCACTTGGCATCACAGCCCTGTCACCAGTGATCATCGACGGCGAGGAGTACATCTTGGCTAATGACATCCTCAACCTTCCCCATTGCCAAGAAGAAGGCCTCAGAATCGACGAACTCCTAGGCTTAATCGCACAAGAGCAGGGCAGTGACTTCATCGACTACTCCTACCAGGAATTTCCAAGGGAGTTATCGGAGCGACATTCATACGCCGGGCAGACAATGTCAGATATAGAAGCCTATCAGCAGATAAGGGAGATCTATCGACAACAAGAACCTGTCATCCCAGAGGAGGAATTCCAGCAGATACAAAGCAGATTGTATAAGCCAGGAAGGGGTCCAAGCTGTAGCCGACCAGTCCGTTCCAGAAGTTCACGTGAGGCACACGCCAACATCAACTTGGAGAATGCTACCACAATGTGGAGGGACCACGAAGACCTCGTAGCAATAGACATCTATGGGGAAGCAGCTGGCAGAAGAGGCACAGGGTCCAACATCACGGGTAAAGGCAAGGCGCTTCGGTACTATCTTCCAGCTCTTAGCCAAGGGCAGATGATAGTATTCCACAGGGAGTTTAGCCCAAGAGGAGAAGAGTCTGTTGCGCTCCTCATAGCCCTCTCTGGCTTTGGGCAGCACGCCAGACTAGACCACGCATCGGACCATGTCATCCTTTTCAAGAGATCAGTAGCTCTTCACTGCCTCGACTTCGCCAGGGGCCACCTCAGGGATGCACATTTGTCAGTGGTGGCAGCAACGGCACCCGAACTCCCAGCACCCCAGATGGCTAGAGCACTTGAAGGAGGATCAGCCGCAAGGATATTGCAGAACGTCGGCAAAGGGCTACATCTCAAGAACATCAAGAACTTCTTCAAGAACATGAAGGGCCGTCAATGACGGAAGTATTTGCTTTGTCCTCAATTAAATTGTATTGAATAATCTCTTTTTGATATTATCATGTATTTCGTAAAATGTACTTCTATATAGTAATGACTTATTATGATCTTGACTTGTAAGTGGAATTTTCACATGATTTCTTTTGTATCTAACAATAAATTAATTGTAAACGGATATAATTGATGTGTAAACCAAATAACAAGCATTGATGATCAATCCTTGCAGCAAGGAACACCGGCTCAGGTTCCCAAGGCCAGGGCCGACAGCATCAGTGGGTACCAAGGAACCTATTCGGACGTGATCAGGATGACAACAACGAGGAAATGACGTCAGAAGCAATCAACGCAAGGCTCGTCTAGATGAGGAATCAGATGCATCAGCTGATCCATTGGGCCACCCCATTGATGAATGCCCAAGAATATGCACCTGCTCCACCACCACCTCCACCGCTACCTCAGCAAGGCATCGAGGAAGGCCCACAGCCGGAGGGGCAAGACAATCAGGGAAATGCCAGAGACAGGAAGAGGAAAAGGAGAAACAGAAGGAGTCCAACACCACCTAGCTCCAGTTCATCAGACACTTCAGACAGCCAAGACAGTTCTAGCTCAGAAAGTGAGTCCGATACTCCACAGGTAAGAGCCAGGGCAAGGAAGGCAGATGACTATCAAAAGAAAGTTGACAGTGCTATGAGCAATGTGTGGAAGACTAGGAAGTTGGGTCAGTTCTCAGGGAAGGACAGGTCAGGTATGGAGGCAGAAGCTTGGCTTGACGAAATGGAGGAGTTTGGCAACTCTTATGGCATGAAGGATAAGGATATAGGGAAGGTTGCTACAGCAAACTTGATAGGAGCAGCTAGAATATGGTGGAAAGGCTACGCAAAGTCCAACAAACTCAAAAGGAACAGTTGCAGATTCAAGACCTTCAGCAAGGCCTTTCGCAGACATTATGTGCCTAGGTCACATACTAGCAGGTAGATCCAGCAGTTCTACAGATTGAACCAGGGTACCTTGTCAGTAGCAAAGTACACAGAGGAATTCATGCGACTCAGGCTCCATGTTCCCGGAGTTTCGGAAAGGCAAGCGGTTGAAACTTACATTGAAGGATTGAATAGCAATATCAAAAGGCTAGTCCGAGCAATCAACCTAAAGTCAGTGGCAGAAGCCGAGGATAAAGCCATAAGTTTCGAAGAAGCTCCACCAACGCCGGGGGAGAAACAGTCGGCCTTCAAGGGAAAGTCAACAGGTCAGTACCAAGGGCAGTACCAGAGTAAGCAATCAGCAGCTACGCCATCAGGAGGTCAGCAGCACGGAAGAGCCCAGGGTAAGAACTTTGGGGACCGTAAGCCGCAGAATACATCAGGGGGCAGCGTGCTAAAGCGTCTTCTAGACAGTCTGACGAAAGAGAAGAGGCAGGAGTGTATCGAGAAGAAGCTATGTTTCAGGTGCTTCCAGCCAGGGCACCGAACACACGATTGCCCATTCGTCATGCAGGCAGCTTTGGCAGAGCTTGGGGATTGGGATCCGCCGACAGAAGCAGATGAAGACGACGACCAGCATGAGGCCCAGGACTTCATAGATGGTGAGTGCCATATCTGTGCAAATATTGAGTCGGGTGATATAGAAAATTAGTCGACAGTGATTGCGGCTGATGGAATCATAGATAGCAACCCATATGTAGTCCTCATAGACACAGGTAGCTCGCACAATTTTGCTTCTCCTAGGATGGCTGCCCTAATGAAGAACAAGGTATTGAAGTCTAAGCCAAGGCCAGTTGCTATGGCAAACGGCGCCATTCGGCACATTAAGGGGAGGAGGATCACATTTGACATAGACCTTAGTGGAAGTAAGTGGCCGATGGGGGTAGAGGTCATGGAAATTGGAAGGTATGACCTTATAATAGGAATGGAGTTCCTAAAGCCAGCGAAAGCCATGATCGACTGCGACCGCAATGAAGTTGCCATGACAGCACCGGACGGCACCAAATTCATAGTGAGAGGTAAGAAGGCAGCTTCTTCTATGCAGTCTATTTCTTTGAAGCAGCTAAGGAAAAGTATAGAAAGAAATAAGGTGGATTATATTTTGAGGTTAGAGGCAATTGGGCCCAATAAGCAGGATGGAAACGATCAAAAGGGGAAGCAGTTGCCCAAGCCAGTAGCAAGGCTTATTTCGGAATTCAAGGATGTATTTCCAGATGAAATCCGGCAGTTACCACCTTATAGGGGTGTGGAGTGTGAGATCACATTAGCTCCAGACGCTAAGCCTACCAGCAAGGCACCGTACAGGATGAGCACACCGGAGTTGACGGAGCTTAAGAAGCAACTCCAGGAATTGCTTGAGCTTGGCTTTATTAGAGCAAGTGTGTCTCCTTTTGGAGCACCTATACTCTTCGTGAAGAAGAAAGATGGGAGCTTAAGAATGTGCATAGACTATCGCCAGCTCAACAAGCAGACGATAAAGAATAAGTATGCATTGCCAAGGGCAGATGATTTAATGGACCAGCTCCAAGGGGCAAAGGTATTCTCTAAAATTGATTTGAGGTCAGGATACCACCAAATAAGGATAAAGGAAGAAGATATCCATAAGACCGCCTTCAGAACGCGGTATGGTCACTTTGAGTTTACAGTAATGCCCTTTGGATTGTCAAATGCTCCAGCAACTTTTATGCGCCTCATGAACGACGTCTTCAGGGATTTTCTAGATGAGTTTGTCATTGTCTTCTTCGACGACATTCTAGTCTACAGCAAGTCCATTGAGGATCATAGTCAGCATTTGAGAAAGGTGTTGGAAAAGTTGAGGCGGCATCGATTGTATGGAAAGCTCTCCAAATGCCACTTTGCTACCGAAAGAGTGGAGTACTTGGGCCATGTCATATCGGCGGAAGGGATCTCCACCGACCCCGCAAAGATCGAAGCAGTAGTGGATTGGCCAGCTCCAAAGAATGTGGCGGAGGTAAGAAGCTTTCTAGGTCTGGCAGGTTATTACAGGAAGTTCGTGAAGGACTTCGCTAAGTGGGCGTCCCCTTTGACGGACCTCACTAAGACTGTTAAGGTGAAAGATTGGAGAACACATTGGTTAGAAAATGTTCAAGCTTCATTTGAAAAGCTTAAGGAGGCCTTAACAACAGCACCAGTGCTAGTTCTGCCAGATCCGGACAAGGACAAGATAGTAGCAACAGATGCAAGTAAGATAGCAACATGTGGAGTCCTTATGCAAGAAGGAAGAGTAATAGCTTATGACTCCAAGAAGTTGAACGACACCGAGCAGCGCTACCCAACCCATGATCAGGAACTTCTAGCTATTGTCAGAGCTCTTCGTATTTGGAGGCACTATTTGCTGGGGAGGAAGTTTCAGTTAGATACTGATCACCAGAGCCTCCAATACATCTTTACCCAACCACTCCTGAATCTAAGGCAAAGGAGATGGATGGAATTCCTAGAAGAGTATGATTTTGAGATTGCTTATAAGCCAGGTAAGTTGAATGTGGTTGCGGATGCTCTTTCTAGAAGACCCCTTGAGACGAGAACACATTGTAATGCTATATCAACTCTTTCGAGTGGGTATGGCAAGAAAATTGAGGAGACATTACCATCCGACGGTGATTTCAAGGAGGTATGGGAAAGCCTCTCTAGGGAGGCTAGAACAGATAAGGAACGAGAAGCCTTCAAGCATTATAAGAAGGAAGGCAACTTGTTGTACCATAAAGATAAGTTGTGTGTGCCCGAATCGTCAGGTATAAGGAAGCTAATCCTTCATGACACACACAACAGCCCAATAGCAGGGCATGCAGGGTTTATGAAGACCTACTTCAAGATTCGAAGTAGCTACTTCTGGCCGGGAATGAAGAAGCAGATAGCAAGATATATTCGCGAGTGTCAGTTGTGTCAGCAAACCAAAGCGGAGCAGCTTCGAATTCCAGGAGCCTTGGAACCTCTAGCAGTGCCGAATGCGAAATGGGAAGTGGTAAGTATGGATTTTATCACAGGACTTCCCAAGACTCTTCGAGGCAAGGATGCATTGATGGTCGTAGTAGACAAATTATCTAAGATGGCACATTTTGTGCCTTGTAGAACTACCGACACAGCATTAGATACTGCCAAGCTATTTGTGAAGGAGATTTTTAGGCTCCATGGCATGCCTCGGGAGATAATATCTGATAGAGATTCTAAGTTTATGAGTGCTTTTTGGCAGGACCTCTTTAGCACCATTCAGACGAAGCTCTCCATGAGCACGGCATATCATCCCCAAACAGATGGTCAGACAGAGAGGACGAATCGAATCATTGAAGATATGCTTAGAAGCTTTGTGTGGAATAAGCAGTCCAAGTGGGATGAGTACATCCACTTGGTGGAATTCGCCTACAATAGTGCCAAGCAGGAGTCATCTCAGATGTCTCCTTTCATGGTAAATTACGGGTACCAGTGCTTAACCCCGGACACTTGGCACAATCCCGTGTCAAAGGTTGAAGTGTCCCAGCAGATGCTAGGAGATATGCAGCAGTTGGTGGAAGAAGTGAGGGGTTACCTCCTAGCAGCAAGAAGTCGGCAGAAGAGTGTAGCCGACAAGCACAGGACCGTAAGAGAGTTCAAGGTAGGCGATAGCGTGTGGTTGAAGATCAAGGTTAAGCAAGCTAAGCTTCGGATTGGAAGTTGCAAGAAGCTTGCCCCTCGATGGGCTGGTCCGTTCAAGATTTTGGAGAGAGTGGGCTCCCAAGCCTACAAGTTGGATCTTCCGGCCCATCTCAAAGTTCACAAGGTTTTCCACGTAAGTTTATTGAAAAGGCACAATCCTAACCCTGAGGAGGTCTTGGATACCCCAACTTTGTTGGAAATGACGGAGGAGCAAGTCGAAATTGTGCCTGAGTTACTTCTTGATAAGTCATTCAAGAAGACTAGGAGGTCTCAGTTCCTCCAGTATTTGGTCAAGTGGAAACACTTGCCCGTGGAAGACGCGACATGGGTATTGAAGCAGGATTTGGAGAAGCAATACCCAGAATTTATGAAGGAGTTTGATGGGCGAGTCGTCTCCGACTTGGTCGACCCCGACTTGCCAGGAGGTTAGCTTAGTATGTTTCTTAGTTAGCCTCTAGCTCTGGCAGATGTATTCTAGCTAGTGGAATACATATGCCAGAATCTTGGAACATGTGGGCGATGATGAGATAAGCCTTTAAGACGTTCTCTAGGCCAACATGCACCAAGAGGTGCGCATGACCAATAGGGTCATGCGAGAGAGAGGAAGTGAGGCATAGTGCGCGATGATGGGACATCGATCGGATGCTCCTTATGCCACGATGCGGGGCTCGCACACCTGGCCATAGGGGAGTCATGGTGAAGGTTAAAGTGATCATGTGCGATGATGGGATCGTGAGACGTTCCCTAGCTTAAAACCCTTGAGGCATGATGCACTAGGGGTACTCGGCACCGGGTAACCGAGTACAAGGTAGCACTTGATCATGGGCGATGATGGGATCATCTTAAATGGTCCTTAAGCTCAAATCCGAAAGGGCCATGATCGAGTGCAAGGTATTGGTAAGGGGGGTGGTCCCCTAAAACCACAAACTTATTAATTAAACTAACGTAATGTGCTCCATGTGCAGGCAAGTGAGAAGGAGCTTCGAGGTGGGGCGCATTACGAGAAGATGGGGGAACCATAATTTAGATTATGAACCCTAATAACTCTTATAATAATGTTTTGAATTATTGTAAGAAGTAACTTTGTTAAGGCTATATAATTTTGTATAAGTACAAATATAGCCTAAATTTTGACATTTAACTTTTAATAGGAAGTTGATCGTTTAAACTTAAGTGTATGTTCTGATGTTGTTTTGCAGGGTAGTTAGGTTCGTCACCTTAGCGCAATGCTGAGGACAGCATTGTCCTAAGGGGGGGAGAATGTGACGTTCCAGGGGACGTACATTTCTGGACCGTCACCATACAAGTCTACCTAGGTAGCCTTGTATGCCTCAGAAAGTGGCAAGGAGTGCACATCTAAGTTAATTGTTTAACTTAGATAACCTTAGGATAAGGCCCATCTCCACATGGCCTTATCCTATTGGGCAACCGCCACACGGCCTTATCCTAGTGGTGCCACGTGGCATCCCATGTGGACCCACACCTATATTGGCTCTAACCCTAACTCTAAACCCTTTTCCCTGACCTAGCACCTGATCTCTCATCCACGTGCCCGAAACCCCGTTTTGAGCACCGCTCGTCATAGTCTAGCCTGGAGCAGCAGCCCCTGGAGGGTGTGTATGATCGTAGAGGGAGCAAGCCTTCGATCCACGTCAAGGAGCATGGAGACGCCAGGGATGGGAGGAAGCGCTTCTGGAGGAGGTAGGTTGAGTAGTGTTCATGTTAGTTCATCTGGAAGTTAGCACTCCAGATGGGTTAGTAGTTCGTATCTAGAGTAGAGCCACCCTAGATCCTTTGTTGAACATCTTGAACCCTAATTAAGGAACCCTAACTGTTAGTTAGCTATGTATGATTAGGTTAAGATGTTCATATGATATTGATATTGATCGATATTGGTTGATCATGTTGCTCCTCTTGTATTGGGAAGGGGGGTAGAGACCTAGGGCCATATGTAGTATGCTCCTAGTGTAGATCCCTTAGTTCCTATTAGTTGCGGCCTGTGCATAGGAACCCACCGGGCTATGGAGGCTATGATGTGACTCAGCACCACATAACGGGGCTAGAGGCAAGATGGAGGGTGGATCCCTGCCGAGTGGGGGCTTCGGGGGATCCCATAGTGGGCTAGGCTTATGGTCGGTCACTTCGTGTGGGCCGAGCATGGGTCCGACACCTCCTGGGGCAATGGTGTCGCCCTGCCTCTCAAGAGTTGCAAGTGTCAGCTTGGCTCTTGTTTTGGGGGGGTTCAGTCGGGTACGAATCGTGTGTCGTCACGATTCTCTAGCCGCCCGTGGAGCCTCTAGACCCCGGGAAGGGGAGATGCAACCCTTCCTACCTCGTCGGACCAGGGAGATGCAACCTGGAGTAGTCCCGATGGGTGATGCCATGGGATTGCGTATCCGGAAGGTTAGAGTCATGCCACAACTTGATCTAGCCCATCTGCAAAGTATGCACAGGAGGGGCGGATGGAGTGGTCAACCCCAGCCATTGTCCTATGCCAGCCCCGCCATTGTTATGACTCGGTCTGCTCTATCTTGAGGCTTATCCAGTCAGTCGACTCCCTTATGTGTCGGAGCCACGGGTAGGAGCTCTCATGTTTTATGGCATATGATTATGTTCCTTGCATCTATGGATATGCGGTTGAGCTACCCTTCGAGGTGGCATATTGTATTGTATTGCTAGTTCTGACGTGTTTATGCTTCCGCTGTGATAGGAGCCCATAGGGGAAGGGCGCGCAAGACACCTTCGTGACCCCTTCCCGCACTACGGAGGTTCCAGAGTGCGGGATAGACGGAGGGCCTGTGCGGTTGTTGAGCCGGACGGGGGATTTCCTGCCGAGTGTACGGCCGGGCGCCGTATATTTAGCATGGAGCGTCACAATGGTATCAGAGCTATGTTCTTGGTTGACCAGGAACTAGCACTGACCATAACCATGAAAGTAGTCTAACAGGCTTATAGGGGTGTGAAATAAAAATTTCCACCATCGAACCTCGAAAATAGGGAAAAATTTTCTCCTATGTAGGGGGTCCGAAAGTAGGTTAAGTGTTAGACGAATGAATGAATGAGTCAAATTCACCTTCTAGTAAAATTGGAGTGAAAATTATGCATCTGCATCAAATTTCACCTAAAATGGGTCGAAGAATCATGCTAATCGGAGACCTGGGTGAAAAATGACGCAAATCTATAATTAATACTTCAAACTATTAGGAAATTTGAAATTCTAAAGGTATAATACGAATTTAAGTATATGTATTAGGAATTAAATATATCTTAATAATAAGGGTACTATGGTGTAATTAATAAGGGGGGCTAATAAGTAGGCCTAATTATGGTAGGAGAATATTCCCAGGGACCCTCCTTTTTAAATATCCCTGACACCTCATTTTCCCTCCAAACTTTTCTCCACCATCTCTCTCTTGATCAGCCTTACGTCACCCGTTTTCTAGACCGTCAAGTATGGCTCGAACCAAGCAGACAGCAAGGAAGTATAATGAGTGACCTACACTCTCGATGGCGCAAGCAGTAGCGGGTCGTCATGTCAGGAAGATTCCGGAACACCTTCGACCCAAGCCGGGTGAAGGGGAGCTCCCCTCCAACAGCAGTGATGACACCTTCCACGTCTCGGAAGAGGAGGCGCCCAGCAGCAGCAGCAGTTCGTCGTCGGTGGGCACCCAGAGAACCGGCGAGTCCCGCCACTTTGGGCCCTCGTCTGATACGGAGGTGGAGCAGCAGGAGGGAGACCAAGAGGAGCCCCGGCACCAAACTCAAGAGGCAGGCCCTTCGGCACCAAAGAAAAAGGGCAAGGAGAAGGTTGCAGAGTGGCCGGAGGAAACGGCAGCAAGAAAGAATAGGTTGAGGGAGCTGCTCGAAAAGGAGCGGCGGACGAAGAAAAGAAACGACAGGCCTCGCGGGACTGTCGTGATTGAAGAACCTCAGGCCCGGGGAGCAGATGAGGAGGAAGAAGAAGGAGGAGGCGGCGACAACGAAGAAGTAGAAGAGGAAGAGGAAGACGTTGGGGAGCCATCAGACCCCAACGCACGCCCACCCTACCCAAAGTGGCCCAAGCCACCAAAGGTAGTGAAGAAGCAGAAGGTGGGTGAGCGGGCATTCGCGCTCCGAGAGGATCGCGAATTCAAGCGCCGTTTGAAGGCATACCAGGAGTACCTTCGTCGCTGGACGAGGTACAATGATTGGTATTGCAAGCAGAACGTGGAGCGCTACGTCAAGGGCGGCCGGCCGAAGAAGGGCCAGCCGAAGCCACCACCTCCACGTCCGGAGAAGCCGAAGAAGGTCCACCATGGGCCTAATTCGCCGCACGCCCGCGTTTTCCAGGAGATTAGGCACTTCCAGCAGTGCACTAATCTCCTGATCAGGAAGGCTCCCTTCGAGCGCCTGATGCGGGAAGTTATGCAGGAGTTCGTCACCGACTATAGGGTGACATCTCTGACGACACGAGTCCTCCAGGTGGCAGCCGAAGCAGAGCTGACCCAGCTTTTTGAAGAGGGCAACTTATGCACAATCCACGCCAAGAGGATGACCGTAATGCCCAAGGACATTCACTTGGCGCGGAGAATCCGCAAGGAGTACCCTTGAACCTCCTAATTTTGTACCTGTAACTAAAATTTTGGTATAATATAATTCTTGTCTTGAAAAATTGATGTTAAAAGGTAGTTAGAAAAGTCAAATTGTACTAAAATTTTTTGTATCTAACTTGTAAGAGTTCAATTATTTTACCCCTAATTAGGAAAAAATTTTTCTTCTGAGCAAAAATTCTGAAACCGGGTTGGTCCGCGCCAAACCCCTTTCCGACAGTTTCGGAAGGCCCTTTCGCGCGGACCGACCCTATTTCGCCTATAGGTGTCCATTTTGCTCAAGAAAAGTTACATGCTAGGCTAGAATTGATCAATTAGTCATGTTAGGATCTTTCCAACCTCAAAAATTCATCAAAATTGCTTCAAAAATGGCGAAACCGGGTTGGTCCACGCCAAACCCCTTTCCGACAGTTTCGGAAGGCCCTTTCGCGCGAACCGTCCCGATTTGGCCCTTTTTGGCCTAAGTTGACCAATTTTCATCCAACAAACTGCCATGTAGTGTTTCTTGCTTTGTTTTGCTTAGAATTGCACTTCATGATAGCTCATTTGGACACCCATAGCTTTTGAACAAAGTCCTTCCACACCAAGAACCCTTGTGCACGGAACCCGAGGCAGCCCTAGTCTATAAAAGGGGCCCTCATTTGTCATTTTCTCACCATCAAAATTGCTCTCAGCCCTTTTGGCGATTTTCTAGCTCCTTGCTCGTCCTCAACAGCCATTTTTCATACTCTCTTCTGCTCAATGGCGCCCTCAAACTTTGTCAGATGGTATGACGCCGCCAATCACATCCGTGATTTTCCTGCCGACCAAGCTTTCCATGTCTTCGACCACCTCTTTGATCTCCACGCCACATTGACTAGGACTCCCTATTACACCGACATCATTTGCCAATATGACCAGCAGATACTACCCTGGGAAGTTAGCTTGCCACCTAGGGGAGGGAAATGGGTTTCTCTAGACTCTCTGACCCAAGCCATAGGTGGGGGAGCTAAGGCCAAGAATAGGGTGTGGGATAGAACCAGAAGCATGCCAGACTACATGACCCGTAAGCATCATAGGCACAGATACCTCTCAAACCAAGCAGCCTTAGCTTTGTTCATGCAGTACAAGGCAGTCAACCAACCTGGAGAGCTGTCAATTCAGCCCTTAGATCTAGCACCTCTCGACACCCGAAGGGAGCAGATCAGCATCCACGAAATCGAGTCCACGGAGTACGAGTACTACGGTTCCACCTCGGCAACACCCATGCTGCAGATTGAGCAAGACTACGAGCAACAAGGGGAGGAGAACCCAAGTTGGGAAATGAGCAAAGCAGCAAGGATGGAGAGGCAAATAACTAGGCAGGAAGGCACACTAAGGCGAGATTTCGAACCACCACTTGGCATCACAACCCTGTCACCAGTGATCATCGACGGGGAGGAGTACATCTTGGCTAACGACATCCTCAACCTTCCCCATTGCCAAGAAGAAGGCCTCAGGATCGACGAGCTCCTAGGCTTAATTGCACAAGAGCAGGGCAGTGACTTCATCGACTACTCCTACCAGGAATTTCCAAGGGAGTTATCGGAGCGACACTCATACGCCGGGCAGACAATGTCAGATATAGAAGCCTATCAGCAGCTAAGGGAGATCTATCGACAACAAGAACCTGTCATCCCAGAGGAGGAGTTCCAGCAGATACAAAGCAGATTGTATAAGCCAGGAAGGGGTCCAAGCTCTAGCCGACCAGTCCGTTCCAGGAGTTCGCGTGAGGCACACGCCAACATCAACTTGGAGAACGCTACCACAATGTGGAGGGACCACGAAGACCTTGTAGCAATAGACATCTATGGGGAAGCAGCTGGCAGAAGAGGCACAGGGTCCAACATCACGGGTAAAGGCAAGGCGCTTCGATACTATCTTCCAGCTCTTAGCCAAGGGCAGATGATAGTATTCCACAGGGAGTTTAGCCCAAGAGGAGAAGAGTCTGTTGCGCTCCTCATAGCCCTCTCTGGCTTTGGGCAAAGACGCCGGGACTAGACCACGATCGGACCATGTCATCCTTTTCAAAGAGATCGGTAGCTCTTCAACGCCCTCGACGCGCGGGGGCCACCTCGGGGATGCACATTTGTCAAGAGTGGCAAAGAACGACACCGAACTCCCGGCCCAAAGATGGCTAGAGCACTTGAAGGAGGATCAGCCGCAAGGATCTTGCAGAATGTCGGCAAAGGGTTACATCTCAAGAACATCAAGAGCTTCTTCAAGTCCATGAAACGGCATCGATGACGGAAGAATTTGCCTTGTCCTCAATTAAATTGTATTGAATAATCTCTTTTTGATATTATCATGTATTTCATAAAATGTACTTCTATATATTAATGACTTATTGTGATCTTGACTTGTAAGTGGAATTTTCACATGATTTCTTTTGTATCTAACAATAAAATTGTAAACGGATATAATTGATGTGTAAACCAAATAACAAGTATTGATGATCAATCCTTGCAGCAAGGAACATCGGCTCAGGTTCCCAAGGCCAGGGCCGACAACATCAGTGGGTACCCAGGAACCTATTCGGACGTGATCAGGATGACAACAACGAGGAAATGACGCCAGAAGCAATCAATGCAAGGCTCGTCCAGATGAGGAATCAGATGCATCAGCTGATCCATTGGGCCACCCCATTGATGAATGCCCAAGAATATGCACCTGCACCACCTCCACCTCCACCACTACCTCAGCAAGGCATTGAGGAAGGTCCACAGCAGGAGGGGCAAGACAACCAGGGAAATGTCAAGGACAGGAAGAGGAAAAGGAGAAACAGAAGGACTCCAACACCACCTAGCCCCAGTTCATCAGACACTTCGCACACCCAAGACAGTTCTAGCTCAGAAAGTGAGTCTGACACTTCACAGGTAAGAGCCAGGACAAGGAAGGCAGATGACTATCAGAAGAAGGTTGACAGTGCTATGAGCAATGTGTGGAAGACTAGGAAGTTGGGTCAGTTCTCAGGGAAGGACAGGTCAGGTATGGAGGCAGAAGCTTGGCTTGACGAAATGGAGGAGTTTGGCAACTCTTATGGCATGAAGGATAAGGATATAGGGAAGGTTGCTACAGCAAACTTGATAGGAGCAGCTAGAATCTGGTGGAAAGGCTACGCAAAGTCCAACAAACTCAAAAGGAACAGTTGCAGATTCAAGACCTTCAGCAAGGCCTTTCGCAGACATTATGTGCCTAGGTCACATACTAGCAGGCAGATCCAGCAGTTCTACAGATTGAACCAGGGTACCTTGTCAGTAGCAAAGTACACAGAGGAATTCATGCGACTCAGGCTCCATGTTCCCGGAGTTTCGGAAAGGGGGGTGGTCCCCTAAAAACACAAACTTATTAATTAAACTAACGTAATGTGCTCCATGTGCAGGCAAGTGAGAAGGAGCATCGGGGTGGGGCGCATTACGAGAAGATGGGGGAACCATAATTTAGATTATGAACCCTAATAACTCTTATAATAATGTTTTGAATTATTGTAAGAAGGAACTTTGTTAAGGCTATATAATTTTGTATAAGTACAAATATAGCCTAAATTTTGACATTTAACTCTTTAATAGGAAGTTGATCGTTTAAATTAAGTGTATGCTCTTGTGTTGTTTTGCAGGATCGAGTAGGCTCGTCACCTTAGCGCAATGCTGAGGACAGCATTGTCCTAAGGGGGGGAGAATGTGACGTTCCAAGGGAATATACGCTATAAATACGTATATTCCTGGACTCGTCACCATACAAGTCTACCTAGGTAGCCTTGTATGCCTTAGAAAGTGGCAAGGGGTGCACATCTAAGTTAATTACTTAACTTAGATAACCTTAGGATAAGGCCCATTTCCACATGGCCTTATCCTATTGGGCAACCGCCACACGGCCTCATCCTAGTGGTGCCACGTGACATCCCATGTGGACCCACACCTATATTAGCTCTAACCCTAACCCTAGACCCTTTTTCCCTGACCTAGCACCTGAACTCTCATCTACGTGCCCGAAACCCCGCTTCAAGCATCGTTCGTCATAGCCTAGCCTGGAGCAGCAGCCCCTGGAAGGTGTGTATGATCGTTGAAGGAGCAAGCCTTCGAACCATGTCAAGGAGCATGGAGACGCCAGGGATGGGAGGAAGCGCTTCTGGAGGAGGTAGGTTGAGTAGAGTTCATGTTAGTTCATCTGGAAGTTAGTACTCCAGATGGGTTAGTAATTCGTGTCTAGAGTAGAGCCATCCTAGAACCTTTATTCAACATCTTGAACCCTAATCAAGGAACCCTAACTGTTAGTTAGATATGTATGATTAGGTTAAGATGTTCATATGATATTGATCATGATATGATGTTATGGGATGTTGGTTGATCATGTTGCTCCTCTTGTGTTTGGAAGGGGGGTAGAGACCTAGGGCCATATGTAGTATGCTCCTAGTGTAGATCCCTTAGTTCCTATTAGTTGCGGCCTGTGCATAAGAACCCACCGGGCTATGGAAGCTATGATGTGACTCAGCACCACACAACGGGGCTAGAGGCAAGATGGAAGGAGGGTCCCCGCCCGAGTGGGGACTTCGGGATCCCACAGTGGGGCTAGGCTTATGGTCGGTCACCGGTGTGGGCGAGCATGGGTCAGGACACCTCACGGGGCAATGGTGCCACCTGCCTCTCAAGAGTTGCAAGTGTCGGCTTGGCTCTTGTTTTGGGGGTTCGGTCAGTGCTAATCGCGTGTGTCGCCACGATTCTCTAGCGCCGTGGAGCCTCTAGACCCAGGGAGGGGAGATGCAACCCTTCCTACCTCGTCGGACCCGGGGAGATGCAACACGAGTAGTCCCGATGGGTGATACCATGGGATTGCGTGATCCAGGAAGGTTAGAGTCATGCCACGGCCTGATCTAGACCATCCGCAAAGTAGTATGGAGGGGCGGATGGAGTGGTCAACCCTAGCCATTGTCTCATGCCAGCCCCGCCAGTGTTATGACTCGGTCTGCTCTATCTTGAGGCCTATCAAGTTAGTCGACTCCCCTATGTGTCGGAGCCACGGGTAGGAGCTCTCATGTTTTATGGCATATGATTATGTTCTTTGCATCTATGGATATGCGATCGAATGCAACCCTTCCTACCTCGTCGGACCAGGGAGATGCAACCTGGAGTAGTCCCGATGGGTGATACCATGGGATTGCGTATCCGGAAGGTTAGAGTCATGCCACAGCCTGATCTAGCCCATCTGCAAAGTATGCACAGGAGGGGCGGATGGAGTGGTCAACCCTAGCCATTGTCTCATGCCAGCCCCGCCAATGTTATGACTCGGCCTGCTCTATCTTGAGGCCTATCTAGTTAGTCGACTCCCCTATGTGTCGGAGCCACGGGTAGGAGCTCTCATGTTTTATGGCATATGATTATGTTCTTTGCATCTATGGATATGCGATCGAATGCAACCCTTCCTACCTCGTCGGACCAGGGAGATGCAACCTGGAGTAGTCCCGATGGGTGATACCATGGGATTGCGTATCCGGAAGGTTAGAGTCATGCCACATCCCGATCTAGCCCATCGCAAAGTATGCATGGGAGGGGCGGATGGAGTGGTCAACCCTAGCCATTGTCTCATGCCACCCCCCCTTGTGTTATGACTTCGGTCGCGCTCTATCTTGAGGCCTATCGGTTAGTCGACTCCCTATGTGTCGGAGCCACGGGTAAGCTCTCATGTTTTATGGCATATGATTATGTTCTTTGCATCTATGGATATGCGATCGATCTACCCTTCGAGGTAGCATTTTGTGTTGTATTGCTAGTTCTGACTTGTTTATGCTTCGCCATTGTCTGATATAGGAGCCCATGAGGGGAAGGGGTAGGAGCTCTCAAGACACCTTCGTGTCCCCTTCCCACTACCCTTCCTACCTCGATGGGACTAGGAGATTCCAGTCAGATGGGTGGGATAGACCGGAGGGCCTGCGGCGGTTGTTGAGCCGGGGCCGGGGGATTTTCATGCCGAGTGTACTGCTCTATCTTGAGGCCGATATATTAGCGGTGGAGCATGTCACAATGGTATCAGAGCGATGTTCTTGGTTGACCAGGAACTAGCACTGACCATAACCATGAAAGTAGTCTAACAGGCCTATAGGGGTGTGAAGTAAAAATTTCCACCATCGAACCCCGAAAATGGGAGGAAAATTTTTTTCTCCTAAGTAGTGGGTCCGGAATTAGGTTAAGTGTTAGACGAAGAAATGAAGGAGTCAAATTCACCTTCTAGTAAATTTGAAGTGAAAATTATGCATCTGCATCAAATTTCACCTAAAATGGGTCGAAGAATCATGCCAATCTGAGATTCGAGTGAAAAATGGCACAAATCCATAATTAATACTTCAAACTATTAGGAAATTTGAAAGTCTAAACGTATAATACGAATTTAAGTAGGAATACCAATAATTAAATATGTACTAATAATAAAGGTACATTGGTGTAATTAATAAGGGGGGCTAATAAATAGGCCTAATTATGGTAGGAGAATATTCCCAGGGACCCTCCTTTTTAAATAGTCTTGCCACCTCATTTTCCCTCCAAACGTTTCTCCACCATCTCTCTCTTGATCAGCCTTACGTCACCCGTTTCCTGGACCGTTAAGTATGGCTCGCACCAAACAAACAGCCAGGAAGGCGGGCGAGAGACCTACGCTATCGATGGCTCAGCTAGCAGCGGGTCGTCACGTCAAGAAGGTTCTGGAACACCTTCGACCCAACCCAGGTGAAGGGGCGTTCTCCTCCAGCAGCGACGACTCCTTCCACGTCTCCGAGGAGGAGGAGGCGCCCAGCAGCAGCAGCAGTTCTTCGTCGGCGGGCACCCAGAGAACCGGCGAGTCCCGCCACTTTGGGCCCTCGTCTGATACGGAGGTGGAGCAGCAGGAGGGAGACCAAGAGGAGCCCCGGCACCAAACTCAAGAGGCAGGCCCTTCGGCACCAAAGAAAAAGGGCAAGGAGAAGGTTGCAGAGTGGCCAGAGCAAACGGCAGCAAGAAAGAAGAGGTTGAGGGAGCTGCTCGAGAAGGAGCGGCGGACGAAGAGAAGAAACGACAGGCCTCGCGGGACTGTCGTGATTGAAGAACCTCGCCCCAGAAGAGCAGATGAGGAGGAGCAGGTAGAAGAAGGCGGCGGTGATGAGGAGGAAGAGGAGGAGCAAGAGGAGGAAGACGTTGGGGAGCCATCAGACCCCAACGCACGCCCACCCTACCCAAAGTGGCCCAAGCCACCAAAGGTAGTGAAGAAGCAGAAGGTGGGTGAGCGGGCATTCGCGCTCCGAGAGGATTGTGAATTCAAGCGCCGCTTGAAGGCATACAGAGTACCTTCGCATTTGGGCCGAGGTACAATGATTGGTATTGCAAGCGTAACGTGGAGCGTTACGCCACGGGGGGCGACCGTCAAGAAGGACCAGCCGGTTACCACCACCTCCACGCCCGTGAAGCCGAAGAAGGTCCACCATGGGCCTAATTAAGCCACACGCAAAGCGTTTTCGGGAGATTAGGCACTTCGGCAAAGATTGCACTAATCTCCTCGACGAAGGCTCCCTTCGGCTGATGCGGGGAAGTTATGCAGGAGTTCGTCACCCACTATAGGGTGACATCTCGGCGACACGAGTCCTCCGGTGGTGGCAGAAGGGAGAGCTGACCCGGCTTTTGAGGAGGGCAACTTATGCGCAATCCACGCCAAGAGGGTGACCGTAATGCCCAAGGACATCCACTTGGTGCGGAGAATCCGCAAGGAGTACCCTTGAACCTCCTAATTTTGTACCTGTAACAAAAATTTTGGTATAATATAATTCTTGTCTTGGAAAATTGATGTTAAAAGGTAGTTAGAGAAGTCAAATTGTACTAAAATTTTTTGTATCCAACTTGTAAGAGTTCAATTATCTTACCCCTAATTAGGAAATATTTTCTTCTGAGCAAAAATTCCGAAACCGGGTTGGTCCGCGCCAAACCCCTTTCCGACAGTTTCGGAAGGCCCTTTCGCGCGGACCGACCCTATTTCGCCTGTAGGTGTCCATTTTGCTCAAGAAAAGTTACATGCTAGGCTAGAATTGATCAATTAGTCATGTTAGGATCTTTCCAACCTCAAAAATTCGTCAAAATTGCTTCAAAAATCGTGAAACCGGGTTGGTCCGCGCCAAACCCCTTTCCGATAGTTTCGGAAGGCCCTTTCGCGCGAACCGTCCCGATTTGGCCCTTTTTGGCCCAATTTGACCAATTTTGACCCAGCAACCTACCATGTAGTGTTTCTTGCTTTGTTTTGCTTAGAATTGCACTTCATGGTAGCTCATTTGGACACCCATAGCTTTTGAACAAAGTCCTTCCACACCAACAACCCTTGTGCACGGAACCCGAGGCAGCCCTAGTCTATAAAAGGGGGGCCCCATTTGTCATTTTCTCACCATCAAAATTGCTCTCAGCCCTTTTGGCGATTTTCTAGCTCCTTGCTCGTCCTCAACAGCCATTTTTCATACTCTCTTCTGCTCAATGGCGCCCTCAAACTTTGTCAGATGGTATGACGCCGCCAATCACATCCGTGATTTTCCTGCCGACCAAGCTTTCCATGTCTTCGACCACCTCTTTGATCTCCACGCCACATTGACTAGGACTCCCTATTACACCGACATCATTTGCCAATATGACCAGCAGATACTACCCTGGGAAGTTAGCTTGCCACCTAGGGGAGGGAAATGGGTTTCTCTAGACTCTCTGACCCAAGCCATAGGTGGGGGAGCGAAGGCCAAGAATAGGGTGTGGGATAGAACCAGAAGCATGCCAGACTACATGACCTGTAAGCATCATAGGCACAGATACCTCTCAAACCAAGCAGCCTTAGCTTTGTTCATGCAGTACAAGGCAGTCAACCAACCTGGGGAGCCGTCAATTCAGCCCTTAGATCTAGCACCTCTCGACACCCGAAGGGAGCAGATCAGCATCCACGAAATCGAGTCCACGGAGTACGAGTACTACGATTCCACCTCGGCAACACCCATGCTGCAGATTGAGCAAGACTACGAGCAACAAGGGGAGGAGAACCCAAGTTGGGAAATGAGCGAAGCAGCAAGGATGGAGAGGCAAATAACTAGGCAGGAAGGCACACTAAGGCGAGATTTCGAACCACCACTTGGCATCACAGCCCTGTCACCAGTGATCATCGACGGCGAGGAGTACATCTTGGCTAACGACATCCTCAACCTTCCCCATTGCCAAGAAGAAGGCCTCAGAAGCGACGAGCTCCTAGGCTTAATTGCACAAGAGCAGGGCAGTGACTTCATCGACTACTCCTACCAGGAATTTCCAAGGGAGTTATCGGAGCGACACTCATACGCCGGGCAGACAATGTCAGATATAGAAGCCTATCAGCAGATAAGGGAGATCTATCGACAACAAGAAATTGTCATCCCAGAGGAGGAGTTCCAGCAGATACAAAGCAGATTGTATAAGCCAGGAAGGGGTCCAAGCTCTAGCCGACCAGTCCGTTCCAGGAGTTCGCGTGAGGCACACGCCAACATCAACTTGGAGAACGCTACCACAATGTGGAGGGACCACGAAGACCTTGTAGCAATAGACATCTATGGGGAAGCAGCTGACAGAAGAGGCACAGGGTCCAACATCACGGGTAAAGGCAAGGCGCTTCGATACTATCTTCCAGCTCTTAGCCAAGGGCAGATGATAGTATTCCACAGGGAGTTTAGCCCAAGAGGAGAAGAGTCTGTTGCGCTCCTCATAGCCCTCTCTGGCTTTGGGCAGCACGCCAGACTAGACCACGCATCGGACCATGTCATCCTTTTCAAGAGATCAGTAGCTCTTCACTGCCTCGACTTCGCCAGGGGCCACCTCAGGGATGCACATTTGTCAGTAGTGACAGCAACGGCACCCGAACTCCCAACACCCCAGATGGCTAGAGCACTTGAAGGAGGATCAGCCGCAAGGATCTTGCAGAATGTCGGCAAAGGGTTACATCTCAAGAACATCAAGAGCTTCTTCAAGTCCATGAAACGGCATCGATGACGGAAGAATTTGCCTTGCCCTCAATTAAATTGTATTGAATAATCTCTTTTTGATATTATCATGTATTTCATAAAATGTACTTCTATATATTAATGACTTATTATGATCTTGACTTGTAAGTGGAATTTTCACATGATTTCTTTTGTATCTAACAATAAAATTGTAAACGGATATAATTGATGTGTAAACCAAATAACAAGTATTGATGATCAATCCTTGCAAACAAGGAACATCCGCCAGTTCCCAAGGCCAGGGCCGACAACATCAGTGGGTACCCAGGAACCTATTCGGACGTGATCAGGATGACAACAACGAGGAAATGATGCCGAAAGCAATCAACGCAAGGCTTGTCCAGATGAGGAATCAGATGCATCAGCTGATCCATTGGGCCACCCCATTGCTGAATGCCCAAGAATATGCACCTGCACCACCTCCACCTCCACCACTACCTCAGCAAGGCATTGAGGAAGGTCCACAGCAGGAGGGGCAAGACAACCAGGGAAATGTCAAGGACAGGAAGAGGAAAAGGAGAAACAGAAGGACTCCAACACCACCTAGCCCCAGTTCATCAGACACTTCGCACACCCAAGACAGTTCTAGCTCAGAAAGTGAGTCTGACACTTCACAGGTAAGAGCCAGGACAAGGAAGGCAGATGACTATCAGAAGAAGGTTGACAGTGCTATGAGCAATGTGTGGAAGACTAGGAAGTTGGGTCAGTTCTTAGGGAAGGACAGGTCAGGCATGGAGGCAGAAGCTTGGCTTGATGAAATGGAGGAGTTTGGCAACTCTTATGGCATGAAGGATAAGGATATAGGGAAGGTTGCTACAGCAAACTTGATAGGAGCAGCTAGAATCTGGTGGAAAGGCTACGCAAAGTCCAACAAACTCAAAAGGAACGATTCTTGATTCAAGACCTTCAAGAAGGGCAGACATTATGTGCCTAGGTCACATACTAGCAGGCAGATCCAGCAGTTCTACAGATTGAACCAGGGTACCTTGTCAGTAGCAAAGTACACAGAGAAATTCATGCGACTCAGGCTCCATGTTCCCGGAGTTTCGAAAAGGGGGGTGGTCCCCTAAAAACACAAACTTATTAATTAAACTAACGTAATGTGCTCCATGTGCAGGCAAGTGAGAAGGAGCATCGGGGTGGGGCGTATTACGAGAAGATGGGGGAACCATAATTTAGATTATGAACCCTAATAACTCTTATAATAATGTTTTGAATTATTGTAAGAAGGAACTTTGTTAAGGCTATATAATTTTGTATAAGTACAAATATAGCCTAAATTTTGACATTTAACTCTTTAATAGGAAGTTGATCGTTTAAATTAAGTGTATGCTCTTGTGTTGTTTTGCAGGATCGAGTAGGCTCGTCACCTTAGCGCAATGCTGAGGACAGCATTGTCCTAAGGGGGAGAATGTGACGTTCAAGGGAATATCGCTATAAATACATTATATTCTGGACTGCGTCACCATACAAGTCTACCTAGGTAGCCTTGTATGCCTTAGAAAGTGGCAAGGGGTGCACATCTAAGTTAATTACTTAACTTAGATAACCTTAGGATAAGGTCCATTTCCACATGGCCTTATCCTATTGGGCAACCGCCACACGGCCTCATCCTAGTGGTGCCACGTGACATCCCATGTGGACCCATTAGCTCTAACCCTAACCCTAGACCCTTTTTCCCTGACCTAGCACCTGAACTCTCATCTACGTGCCCGAAACCCCGCTTCGAGCATCATTCGTCATAGCCTAGCCTGGAGCAGCAGCCCCTGGAAGGTGTGTATGATCGTTGAAGGAGCAAGCCTTCGAACCACGTCAAGGAGCATGGAGACGCCAGGGATGGGAGGAAGTGCTTCTGGAGGAGGTAGGTTGAGTAGAGTTCATGTTAGTTCATCTGGAAGTTAGTACTCCAGATGGGTTAGTAATTCGTGTCTAGAGTAGAGCCATCCTAGAACCTTTATTCAACATCTTGAACCCTAATCAAGGAACCCTAACTGTTAGTTAGATATGTATGATTAGGTTAAGATGTTCATATGATATTGATCATGATATGATGTTATGGGATGTTGGTTGATCATGTTGCTCCTCTTGTGTTGGGAAGGGGGGTAGAGACCTAGGGCCATATGTAGTATGCTCCTAGTGTAGATCCCTTAGTTCCTATTAGTTGCGGCCTGTGCATAAGAACCCACCGGGCTATGGAAGCTATGATGTGACTCAGCACCACACAACGGGGCTAGAGGCAAGATGGAAGGAGGGTCCCTGCCGAGTGGGGACTTCGGGGGATCCCACAGTGGGCTAGGCTTATGGTCGGTCACTTCGTGTGGGCCGAGCATGGGTCCGACAGCTCCTGGGGCAATGGTGCCGCCCTGCCTCTCAAGAGTTGCAAGTGTCAGCTTGGCTCTTGTTTTGGGGGTTCACCGGTGCGAATCGGTGTGTCGTCACGATTCTCTAGCCGCCCGTGGAGCCTCTAGACCCCGGGAAGGGGAGATGCAACCCTTCCTACCTCGTCGGACCAGGGAGATGCAACCTGGAGTAGTCCCGATGGGTGATACCATGGGATTGCGTATCCGGAAGGTTAGAGTCATGCCACAGCCTGATCTAGCCCATCTGCAAAGTATGCACAGGAGGGGCGGATGGAGTGGTCAACCCTAGCCATTGTCTCATGCCAGCCCCGCCAGTGTTATGACTCGGTCTGCTCTATCTTGAGGCCTATCCAGTTAGTCGACTCCCCTATGTGTCGGAGCCACGGGTAGGAGCTCTCATGTTTTATGGCATATGATTATGTTCTTTGCATCTATGGATATGCGATCGAATGCAACCCTTCCTACCTCGTCGGACCAGGGAGATGCAACCTGGAGTAGTCCCGATGGGTGATACCATGGGATTGCGTATCCGGAAGGTTAGAGTCATGCCACAGCCTGATCTAGCCCATCTGCAAAGTATGCACAGGAGGGGCGGATGGAGTGGTCAACCCTAGCCATTGTCTCATGCCAGCCCCGCCAATGTTTATGACTCGGCCTGCTCTATCTTGAGGCCTATCTAGTTAGTCGACTCCCCTATGTGTCGGAGCCATGGGTAGGAGCTCTCATGTTTTATGGCATATGATTATGTTCTTTGCATCTATGGATATGCGATCGAATGCAACCCTTCCTACCTCGTCGGACTAGGGAGATGCAACCTGGAGTAGTCCCGATGGGTGATACCATGGGATTGCGTATCCGGAAGGTTAGAGTCATGCCACAGCCTGATCTAGCCCATCTGCAAAGTATGCACAGGAGGGGCGGATGGAGTGGTCAACCCTAGCCATTGTCTCATGCCAGCCCCGCCAGTGTTATGACTCGGTCTGCTCTATCTTGAGGCCTATCCAGTTAGTCGACTCCCCTATGTGTCGGAGCCACGGGTAAGCTCTCATGTTTTATGGCATATGATTATGTTCTTTGCATCTATGGATATGCGATCGATCTACCCTTCGAGGTAGCATTTTGTGTTGTATTGCTAGTTCTGACTTGTTTATGCTTCCGCTGTGATAGGAGCCCATAGGGGAAGGGCGCGCAAGACACCTTCGTGTCCCCTTCCCGCACTACGGAGATTCCAGAGTGCGGGATAGACGGAGGGCCTGTGCGGTTGTTGAGCCGGACGGGGGATTTCCTGCCGAGTGTGTACGGCCGTGATATATTTAGGTGGGCGTCACAATGGTATCAGAGCGATGTTCTTGGTTGACCAGGAACTAGCACTGACCATAACCATGAAAGTAGTCTAACAGGCCTATAGGGGTGTGAAGTAAAAATTTCCACCATCGAACCCCGAAAATGGGAGGAAAATTTTTTTCTCCTAAGTAGTGGGTCCGGAATTAGGTTAAGTGTTAGACGAAGAAATGAAGGAGTCAAATTCACCTTCTAGTAAATTTGAAGTAAAAATCACCTAAAATGGGTCGAAGAATCATGCCAATCTGAGATCCGAGTGAAAAATGGCACAAATCCATAATTAATACTTCAAACTATTAGGAAATTTGAAAGTCTAAACGATAATCTTAATTTAAGTAGGAATACCAATAATTAAATATGTACTAATAATAAAGGTACATTGGTGTAATTAATAAGGGGGCTAATAAATAGGCCTAATTATGGTAGGAGAATATTCCGGGGACCCTCCTTTTTTAAATAGTCTTGCCACCTCATTTTCCTCCAAATTTTCTCCACCATCTCTCTCTTGATCAGCCTTATGTCACCCGTTTCTGGGACCGTTAAGTATGGCTCGCACCAAACAAACGGCCCGGAAGGCGGGCGAGAGACCTACACTATCGATGGCTCAGCTAGCAGCGGGTCGTCACGTCAAGAAGGTTCCGGAACAAAGCCAGGTGAAGGGGCGTTCTCCTCCAGCAGCGACGACTCCTTCCACGTCTCCGAGGAGGAGGAGGCGCCCAGCAGCGGCAGCAGTTCTTCGCCGTCGGCGGGCACCCGTGAGAGCCGGGCGAAGTCCCGCCACTTTGGGCCTAAATGCCCGTCACGGAGGTGGAGCGGCCAGGAGGGAGACCAAGAGGAGCCCCGGCACCAAACTCAAGAGGCAGGCCCATCGGCACCAAAGAAAAAGGGCAAGGAGAAGGTTGTAGAGTGGCCAGAGGAAACGGCAGCAAGAAAGAAGAGGTTGAGGGAGCCGCCGAGAAGGAGGGATTTAAGAGAAAATGTGAGGCCTCATGGACTGCCGTGGATTGAAGAACCTCGCCTTAAGAGCGCGATGGGGAGGAGCAGGTAGAAGAAGGCGGCGGTGATGAGGAGGAAGAGGAGGAGCAAGAGGAGGAAGACGTTGGGGAGCCATCAGACCCCAACGCACGCCCACCCTACCCAAAGTGGCCCAAGCCACCAAAGGTAGTGAAGAAGCAGAAGGTGGGTGAGCGGGCATTCGCGCTCCGAGAGGATTGTGAATTCAAGCGCCGCTTGAAGGCATACCAGGAGTACCTTCGTCGCTGGACGAGGTACAATGATTGGTATTGCAAGCAGAACGTGGAGCGTTACGTCAAGGGCGACCGGCCGAAGAAGGACCAGCCGAAGCCACCACCTCCACGTCCGGTGAAGCCGAAGAAGGTCCACCATGGGCCTAATTCGCCACACGCCCGCGTTTTCCGGGAGATTAGGCACTTCCAGCAGTGCACTAATCTCCTGATCAGGAAGGCTCCCTTCGAGCGCCTGATGCGGGAAGTTATGCAGGAGTTCGTCACCGACTATAGGGTGACATCTCTGACGACACGAGTCCTCCAGGTGGCAGCCGAAGCAGAGCTGACCCAGCTTTTTGAGGAGGGCAACTTATGCGCAATCCACGCCAAGAGGGTGACCGTAATGCCCAAGGACATCCACTTGGTGCGGAGAATCCGCAAGGAGTACCCTTGAACCTCCTAATTTTGTACCTGTAACAAAAATTTTGGTATAATATAATTCTTGTCTTGGAAAATTGATGTTAAAAGGTAGTTAGAGAAGTCAAATTGTACTAAAATTTTTTGTATCTAACTTGTAAGAGTTCAATTATCTTACCCCTAATTAGGAAAAATTTTCTTCTGAGCAAAAATTCCGAAACCGGGTTGGTCCGCGCCAAACCCCTTTCCGACAGTTTCGGAAGGCCCTTTCGCGCGGACCGACTCTATTTCGCCTGTAGGTGTCCATTTTGCTCAAGAAAAGTTACATGCTAGGCTAGAATTGATCAATTAGTCATGTTAAGATCTTTCCAACCTCAAAAATTCGTCAAAATTGCTTCAAAAATCGCAAAACCGGGTTGGTCCGCGCAAACCCCTTTCCGACAGTTTCGGAAGGCCCTTTCGCGCGAACCGTCCCGATTTGGCCCTTTTTGGCCCAATTTGACCAATTTTGACCCAGCAACCTACCATGTAGTGTTTCTTGCTTTGTTTTGCTTATAATTGCACTTCATGGTAGCTCATTTGGACACCCATAGCTTTTGAACAAAGTCCTTCCACATCAAGAACCCTTGTGCACGGAACCCGAGGCAACCCTAGTCTATAAAAGGGGGGCCCCATTTGTCATTTTCTCACCATCAAAATTGCTCTCAGCCCTTTTGGCGATTTTCTAGCTCCTTGCTCGTCCTCAACAACCATTTTTCATACTCTCTTCTGCTCAATGGCACCCTCAAACTTTGTCAGATGGTATGACGCCGCCAATCACATCCGTGATTTTCCTGCCGACCAAGCTTTCCATGTCTTCGACCACCTCTTTGATCTCCACGCCACATTGACTAGGACTCCCTATTACACCGACATCATTTGCCAATATGACCAGCGAGATACTACCACAGGAAGTTAGCTTGCCACCTAGGGGAGGGAAATGGGTTTTCTAGACTCTCGACCCAAGCCATAGGTGGGGAGCTAAGGCCAAGAATAGGGTGTGGGATAGAAGCATGCCGGACTACATGACACTGTAAGCATCATAGGCACGAGATACCTCTCAAACCAAGCAGCCTTAGTTTTGTTCATGCAAGATAACAAAGGTCCAACCAACCCGGGAGCCGTCAATTCAGCCCTTAGATCTAGCACCTCTCGACACCAAGGGAGCAGATCAGCATCCCTAAATCGAAGTCCACGGAGTAACGAAGTACTACGGTTCCACCTCGGCAACACCCATGCCGCAGATTGAGCAAGACTACGAGCAACAGGGGAGGAGAACCCAAGTTGGGAAATGAGCGAAGCGGCAAGGATGGAGAGGCAAATAACTAGGGGCAGAAGGCACACTAAGGCGAGATTTGAACCACCACTTGGCATCACAGCCACTGTCACCGGTGATCATCGACGGCGAGGAGTACATCTTGGCTAACGACATCCTCAACCTTCCCCATTGCCAAGAAGAAGGCCTCGGGATCGACGCGAGCTCCTAGGCTTAGTTGCACAAGAGCGTGGCGTTGACTTCATCGACTACTCCTACCGGGAATTTCCAAGGGAGTTATCGGAGCGACACTCATGCGGCCGGGCGCACAATGTCGATATAGAAGCCTATCGCCAGATAAGGGAGATCTATCGACAACAAGAAATTGTCATCCCGGAGGAGGAGTTCTAGCAGATACAAAGCGGATTGTATAAGCCGGGGAAGGGGTCCAAGCTCTAGCCGACCCGGTCCGTTCAGGAGTTGGCGTGAGGCACACGCCAACATCAACTTGGAGAACGCTACCACAATGTGGAGGGACCCACGAAGACCTTGTAGCAATAGACATCTATGGGGAAGCGGTGGCGAAGAGGCACGGGGTCCAACATCACGGGTAAAGGCAAGGCCGATACTATCTTCGGCTCTTAGCCAAGGCGGATGATAGTATTCCACGGGGAGTTTAGCCCAAGAGGAGAAGAGTGCATTGCGCTCCTCATAGCCCTCTCTCGGCTTTGGGCAAAGACGCCCGGACTAGACCACGATCGGACCATGTCATCCTTTTCAAGAGATCGGTAGCTCTTCAGCGCGCCTCGACTTCGCCCGGGGGCCACCTCGAGGGGATGCACATTTGTCATTAGTGGCAAAGAACGGCACCGAACTCCTAGCACCCCCGGATGGCTAGAGCACTTGAAGGAGGATCATGCCGCAAGGATCTTGCGAGAATGTCGGCAAAGGGTTACATCTCAAGAACATCAAGAGCTTTTTCAAGTCCATGAAACGGCATCGATGACGGAAGAATTTGCCTTGCCCTCAATTAAATTGTATTGAATAATCTCTTTTTGATATTATCATGTATTTCATAAAATGTACTTCTATATATTAATGACTTATTATGATCTTGACTTGTAAGTGGAATTTTCACATGATTTCTTTTGTATCTAACAATAAAATTATAAACGGATATAATTGATGTGTAAACCAAATAACAAGTATTGATGATCAATCCTTGCAGCAAGGAACATCGGCTCAGGTTCCCAAGGCCAGGGCCGACAACATCAGTGGGTACCCAGGAACCTATTCGGACGTGATCAGGATGACAACAACGAGGAAATGACGCCGGAAGCAATCAACGCAAGGCTCGTCCAGATGAGAAATCAGATGCATCAGCTGATCCATTGGGCCACCCCATTGATGAATGCCCAAGAATATGCACCCGCACCACCTCCACCTCCACCACTACCTCAGCAAGGCATTGAGGAAGGTCCACAGCAGGAGGGGCAAGACAACCAGGGAAATGTCAAGGGCGGGGGGAAGAGGAAAAAGGAGAAAGCAGAAGGACTCCAACACCACCTAGCCCCGGTTCATCGGACACCGCACACCCAAGGCAGTTCTAGCTCAGAAAGTGAGTCCGACACTTTCGTAAGAGAGCGGGACAAGGAAGGCGTGATGACTATCGAAGAAGGTTGGCGGTGCTATGAGCAATGTGTGGAAGACTAGGAAGTTGGGTCAGTTCTTAGGGAAGGACAGTCGGTATGGAGGCGTAAGCTTGGCTTGCGAAATGGAGGAGTTTGGCAACTCTTATGGCATGAAGGATAAGGATATAGGGAAGGTTGCTAGAGCAAACTTGATAGGGAGCGACTAGAATACGGTGGAAAGGCTAAAGTCCAACAAACTCAAAAGGGTTGCAAATTCAAGACCATTGATGACTTTATCATCCTCTAGTCGCTTCTAAACTATAGAAATGATCTATTTTCCAAAAAGTAGAATGGATGTTTTACCATAAAAATTCAATTTACTATAGTTGGGATGTAATATTATCAAAATTTGGCGATTTTATGAAGTTCTTTAGGCCATCCTAGTAAACCATCGAATCTAAATTTTTAAAAATGGTAAAATATAGCAATTTGCCTAAGTTTCACATAAACATCAGCTCAAGACCTTGACAAGGCCTTTCGCAGACATTATGCCTAGGTCACATACTAGCAGTTCTACAGATTGAACGTGGTACCTTGTCGGTAGCAAAGTACACGAGAGGAATTCATGCGACTCGGGCTCCATGTTCCGGAGTTTCGAAAGGCAAGCGGTTGAAACTTACATTGAGGGATTGAAAGCAATATCAAAAGGCTAGTCCAGAGCAATCAACCCAAAGTCGAGGGGAAGCGAGGATAAAGCCATAAGTTTGAAAGAAGCTCCACCAACGCCCGGGCTAAGCCTCGGCCTTCAAGGGAAAGTCAACGTGTCAGTACCAAGGGCGCACGGTAAGCAATCAGCAGCCACGCCATCGGGGAGGCCCCAGCGAGGGGGAAGAGCTCAGGATAAGAACTTTGGGGACCGTAAGCTGCAGAATGCATCAGGGGGCAGCGTGCTAAAGCGTCTTCTAGACAGTCTGACGAAAGAGAAGAGGCAGGAGTGTATCGAGAAGAAGCTATGTTTCAGGTGCTTCCAGCCAGGGCACCGAACACACGATTGCCCATTCGTCATGCAGGCAGCTTTGGCAGAGCTTATGGATTGGGATTCACCAACAGAAGCGGATGAGGACGACGACCAGCATGAGGCCCAGGACTTCATAGATGGTGAGTGCCATATATGTGCAAACATTGAGTCAAGTGATATTGAAAATCAGTCATCAGGCATTGCGGCTGATGGGATCATAGATAGTAATCCATATGTAGTCCTCATAGACACAGGTAGTTCTCATAACTTCGCCTCTCCCAGGCTGGCTGCCCTAATGAAGAACAAGGTATTGAAGTCTAAGCCAAGGCCAGTTGCTATGGCAACAGCGCCATTCGGCACACTAAGGGGAGGAGGATCACATTCGACATAGATCTTAGTGGAAGTAAGTGGCCGATGGGGGCAGAGGTCATGGAAATTGGAAGGTATGACCTTTATAGTAGGAATGGAGTTCCTAAAGCCAGCGAAAGCCATGATCGACTGCGACCGCAATGAAGTTGCCATGACAGCACCGGACGGCACCAAATTCATAGTGAAAGGTAAGAAGGCAGCTTCTTCTATGCAGTGTATTTCTTTGAAGCAGCTAAGGAAAAGTATAGAAAGAAATAAGGTGGATTATATTTTGAGGTTAGAGGCAATTGGGCCCAATAAGCAGGATGGAAACGATCAAAAGGGGAAGCAGTCGCCCAAGCCAGTAGCAAGGCTTATTTCGGAATTCAAGGATGTATTTCCCGGATGAAATCCGGCAGCTACCACCTTATAGGGGTGTAGAATGTGAGATCACATTAGCTCCAGATGCTAAGCCGACCAGCAAGGCACCTTACAGAATGAGCACCCCATAATTGATAGAGCTCAAGAAGCAGCTCCAGGAATTGTTTGAGCTTGGGTTTATTAGAGCAAGTGTGTCTCCTTTTGGAGCACCTATACTCTTTGTGAAGAAGAAAGATGGGAGCTTAAGAATGTGCATACTTGAGGAATACGATTTTGATATAGTATATAAGCCCGGTAAGCTTAATGTTGTGGCAGATGCTCTCTCCAGGAGACCGCTTGAGACAAGAACGCATTGTAATGCGATTTCCACTCTTTCGAGTGAGTTTGGTAAGAAGATTGAGGAGACCCTGCCAATGGATGAAGATTTCAAGGAAGTATGGGAAAGCCTTTCTAGGGAGGCTAGAACAGATAAGGAACGGGAAGCCTACAAGCAGTATAAAAAGGAAGGCAACCTGTTGTATCATAAACATAAGTTGTGTGTGCCCGAATCATCAGGGGTAAGGAAGTTAATTCTTCATGACACACACAACAGCCCAATAGCAGGGCATGCAGGGTTTATGAAGACCTACTTCAAGATTCGAAGTAGTTACTTCTGGCCGGGAATGAAGAAGCAGATAGCCAGGTACATTCGGGAATGCCAGTTGTGTCAGCAGACGAAAGCGGAACAACTTCGGATTCCAGGTGCCTTAGAGCCTTTGGGAGTGCCAAATGCTAAGTGGGAGGTCATAAGCATGGATTTTATAACGGGACTTCCCAAAACTCTTCGAGGCAAGGATGCATTGATGGTCGTAGTAGACAAACTATCCAAGATGGCGCATTTTGTGCCTTGTAAGACTACGGACACAACATTAGATACTGGAGATTTTTAGGCTCCATGGCATGCCTCGGGAGATAATATCTGACAGGGATTCTAAGTTTATGAATGCTTTTTGGCAGGACCTCTTTAGCACCATTCAGACGAAGCTCTCCATGAGTACGGCATATCATCCCCAAACAGATGGTCAGACGGAGAGGACGAATCGAATCATTGAAGATATGCTTAGAAGCTTTGTGTGGAATAAGTAGTCCAAGTGGGATGAGTACATCCACTTGGTGGAATTCGCCTACAATAGTGCCAAGCAGGAGTCATCTCAGATGTCTCCTTTCATGGTAAATTACGGGTACCAGTACTTAACCCCGGATACTTGGCACAATCCTGTGTCGAAGGTTGAAGTGTCCCAGCAGATGCTAGGAGATATGCAGCAGTTAGTGGAAGAAGTGAGGGGTTACCTCCTAGCAGCAAGAAGTCGGCAGAAGAGTGTAGCCGATAAGCACAGGACCGTAAGAGAGTTCAAGGTAGGCAATAGCGTGTGGTTGAAGATCAAGGTAAAGCAAGCTAAGCTTCGGATTGGGAGTTGCAAGAAGCTTGCCCCTCGATGGGCTGGTCCGTTCAAAATTTTGAAGAGAGTGGGCTCCCAAGCCTACAAGTTGGATCTTCCGGCCCATCTCAAGGTTCACAAGATTTTCCACGTAAGTTTATTAAAAAGGCACAATCCTAACCCTGATGAGGTCTTGGATACTCCAACTTTGTTGGAAATGACGGAAGAGCAAGTTGAAATTGTGCCTGAATTACTTTTTGATAAGTCATTCAAGAAGACTAGGAGGTCTCAGTTCCTCCAATATTTGGTCAAGTGGAAGCACTTGCCCGTGGAAGATGCGACATGGGTATTGAAGCAGGATTTGGAGAAGCAATACCCAGACTTTATAAAGGAGTTTGATGGGCGAGTCGTCTCCGACTTGGTCGACCCCGACTCGCCAGGAGGTTAGCTTAGTATGCTTTTTAGTTAGCCTTAAGTCTGGCTCATGTCTTCTAGTTAGTAGAGCACATGCGCCAGAATCTTGGATCGTGTAGGCGATGATGGGATAAGCCTTTAAGGCGTTCTCTAGGCCAACATGCACCAAGAGGTGCGCATGACTAATAGGGTCATGCGAGAGAGAGAAGGAAAGGCATGGTGCGCGATGATGGGACATCGGTCGGATGCTCCCTATGCCACGATGTGGGGGTCGCACACCTGGCCATAGGGGGGTTATGGTGAAGGTCAAAGTGATCATGTGCGATGATGGGATCGTGAGACGTTCCCTAGCTTAAAACCCTTGGGGCATGATGCACTAGGGGTACTCGGCACCGGGTAACCGAGTACAAGGTAGCACTTGATCATGGGCGATGATGGGATCATCTTAAATGGTCCTTAAGCTCAAATCCGAAAGGGCCATGATCGAGTGCAAGGTATTGGTAAGGGGGGTGGTCCCCTAAAAACACAAACTTATTAATTAAACTAACGTAATATGCTCCATGTGCAGGCAAGTGAGAAGGAGCATCGGGGTGGGGCGCATTACGAGAAGATGGGGGAACCATAATTTAGATTATGAACCCTAATAACTCTTATAATAATGTTTTGAATTATTGTAAGAAGGAACTTTGTTAAGGCTATATAATTTTGTATAAGTACAAATATAGCCTAAATTTTGACATTTAACTCTTTAATAGGACGTTGATCGTTTAAATTAAGTGTATGCTCTTGTGTTGTTTTGCAGGATCGAGTAGGCTCGTCACCTTAGCGCAATGCTGAGGACAGCATTGTCCTAAGGGGGGGAGAATGTGACGTTCCAAGGGAATATACGCTATAAATCATTATATTCTGGACTGCGTCACCATACAAGTCTACCTAGGTAGCCTTGTATGCCTTAGAAAGTGGCAAGGGGTGCACTCTAAGTTAATTACTTAACTTAGATAACCTTAGGATAAGGCCCATTTCCACATGGCCTTATCCTATTGGGCAACCGCCACACGGCCTCATCCTAGTGGTGCCACGTGACATCCCATGTGGACCCACACCTATATTAGCTCTAACCCTAACCCTAGACCCTTTTTTTCCCTGACCTAGCACCTGAACTCTCATCTCGCGTTCGAAACCCCGCTTCGAGCATCGTTCGTCATAGCCTAGCCTGGAGCAGCAGCCCCTGGAAAGTGTGTATGATCGTTGAAGGAGCAAGCCTTCGAACCACGTCAAGGAGCATGGAGACGCCAGGGATGGGAGGAAGCGCTTCTGGAGGAGGTAGGTTGAGTAGAGTTCATGTTAGTTCATCTGGAAGTTAGTACTCCAGATGGGTTAGTAATTCGTGTCTAGAGTAGAGCCATCCTAGAACCTTTATTCAACATCTTGAACCCTAATCAAGGAACCCTAACTGTTAGTTAGATATGTATGATTAGGTTAAGATGTTCATATGATATTGATCATGATATGATGTTATGGGATGTTGGTTGATCATGTTGCTCCTCTTGTGTTGGGAAGGGGGGTAGAGACCTAGAGCCATATGTAGTATGCTCCTAGTGTAGATCCCTTAGTTCCTATTAGTTGCGGCCTGTGCATAGGAACCCACCGTGCTATGGAGGCTATGATGTGACTCAGCACCACATAACGGGGCTAGAGGCAAGATGGAGGGTGGATCCCGCCGAGGGGGGGCCGGGGGATCCCATAGTGGGCTAGGCTTATGGTCGGTCACTTAGGGCGAGCATGGGTCCGACACCTCCAGGGGCAATGGTGTGCCATGCCTCTCAAGAGTTGCAAGTGTCGAAACTTGGCTCTTGTTTTGGGGGTTCACTGGTGCGAATCGTGTGTCGTCCACGATTCTCTTAGCCGGCGATGGAGCCTCTAGACCCGGGAAGGGAGATGCAACCCTTCCTACCTCGTCCGGACGGGGAGATGCAACTTTGGAGTAGTCCCGATGGGTGATGCCATGGGATTGCGTGGCCCGGGAAGGTTAGAGTCATGCCACGGCTTGATCTAGCCCATCCGCAAAGTATGCAGGGGAGGGGCGGATGGAGTGGTCAACCCGACCATTGTCTTATGCCAGCCCTCGCCATTGTTATGACTCGGTCTGCTCTATCTTGAGGCTTATCCAGTCAGTCGACTCCCTTATGTGTCGGAGCCACGGGTAGGAGCTCTCATGTTTTATGGCATATGATGATTATGTTCCTTGCATCTATGGATATGCGGTTGAGCTACCCTTCGAGGTGGCATATTGTATTGTATTGCTAGTTCTGACGTGTTTATGCTTCCGCTGTGATAGGAGCCCATAGGGGAAGGGCGCGCAAGACACCTTCGTGAACCCTTCCCGCACTACGGAGGTTCCAGAGTGCGGGATAGACGGAGGGCCTGTGCGGTTGTTGAGCCGGACGGGGGATTTCCTGCCGAGTGTACGGCCGGGCGCCGTATATTTAGCAGGGAGCGTCACATACGCGAACGCAAATTATTTATTTTATTATTTTTTTTCGACGCTGTTTTTATTTAGCAGACGCGAAAAAAACTTTCAGCGTCGCACGCAAACATCTGATTTTTTTTTCGACCGGCAACTAAAAAATACGTAAAATATGTTTTTTTTCAAAAAAATACGTATTTTTTAACTTGATACGTCAGGAATTTAGATTTCTTACGTACAGAACCTATTCCTGCACCCAAGAAGTCCCGCCAAATGGCAAACTTTCGCTCTACTAACCCCGGGAACACCAGAAAGCTTTGAAATAGCTTGTACCTGAGTCGAGGAATCAGAGAGGCTGCAGGCTGCTGAATCCCCTGAAAGATCCACAACCGCCGCCGCTTCCAAATCAGCCACACCAACCAAGCCACACACAGATGCAAGGCTTGCTGCCGCAAGAGCGGCCAAGCACCAGGATACACATGAAGCAGCAACTGCTGGCTAGTCAATCTCACCTGAAAGTCTAGATGTGTTATTGGATTCTTAAAGCTTAAGTTTGAGATGTAATCACTTTCACAATCTCTAGTTCGTAGTTAGAGGTAATGATGCAATACCCTTGCAAATTAAATTTCTAAGCATGTTGAAATAGAACATGGCCACCTTACTTAGTGACTATATATGGAGTCATTTACCATGATATGTAAAAGATTGTGCATTAGTTAATAGGTCCATATATAATGTTCATAATCAAACTTATAAGCTTAAATGAACATAGAGTACGTATAAGAGCTATAATACAACATGGATGTTCAACCAAACTAGGAATGTAACATCTGCTTTTCGAGAAGAGAAGTGAAAAAAGAATCATGACACTATAGATACCAAAGTCATGAATCCAACAACCTCTAATCATGCCTCTAACCTTAACAAGACATGTAGATCCTCTCATGTGTACATTGCTTAGAAAAAGGGCATATTAGGTTCTTGACATAAAGCTTAGATTACTAAAGTTTGTTCTGATTCTTGTAACAATCACATTCCACATGAAAGAGCCGTTTGATTCTTAGGAAAAAAAAAGAAAAAAGAAAAAAGAAAAAAGAAAAAAGAAAAAAGAAAAAAGAAAAAAGAAAAAAGAAAAAAGAAAAAAGAAAAAAGAAAAAAGAAAAAAAAAAAAAAAAAAAAGAAAAAAAAAAAGAAAAAAGAAAAAAGAAAAAAAAAAAGAAAAAAGAAAAAAGAAAAAAGAAAAAAGAAAAAAGAAAAAAGAAAAAAGAAAAAAGAAAAAAGAAAAAAGAAAAAAGAAAAAAGAAAAAAGAAAAAAGAAAAAAGAAAATTGGTGATATTATTGCTTATATAGAAGACAAGCAAAAGCTTTAACTCGATACCATAGGTCTTGCATCTAATGACCATGTCTACATGCGGTCTTGGCATGTTTGTGATACAGGACCAAAATGTCAACAAAGAGCGGATTCCTTGGTATGATTCTTGGCATGCCACGTGTTCCTTTCTATTGCAAGAACCGTAGGCTCTTGATTTCGGGTTTTAGCAATCATACATTCTTACATTATACTTCTAAGACTTCAGATGAAAATGTTATGCTGCAGGTTCTTGTATTAGCTTATGGAAAATCTTCCTACACATGTAAGAAGCTTACATTCTTGCCCCTTGCTTCTATATTTCATTTATGACTTGCCCTTGGTGCCTATTTGAGAAGGACGTATTACAAACATCTAAATTCTGTAAATTATCTCCTTATACAAACATTTAAAGTTTGTAAAATGTCTTTTGCAAAAAGGTTTGATCTTCCTACTCAACATACTCACAATCTCAAAAACTTTATCAGTGTATAAAGTTAGAAAGGCGAATATTGTAAAATGTTACAAGATTTGTTAACTACAAACTGAACAGTGAACAATCTCATCATATATGTCGACTGCAGGTATAGATAAAGGCATTGATACAAAATTAGTATAACTGGATTCAGCTAACCATTTGTCTAAGATAAATGCGCCATATTCCAATTCTTTCTATCATCTCAGACAAAAAAATGATAAAATAAATAAAATCTATGACATCAAAGGTATAACTGTTTATAAATGCCACGTTACTGCTGCCAAAATGTGCCAAAAGATAAAGCTTTGATCATCTCGTCTTCGATTAGATCTGACAATTCTAAAAGTAATGATATTGCCTCAGATTTTGCAGGTTTATGGGACATATTCCAGCAACAAATGCTTCTTATTTTTATTTTTGTAATGTAAATACTTAAATATGCCCCATTTGGCAGGAGCATGTTGTGAGAAAAGACTTGAGGAGCTTACAGTGCATATCCAGAATGGGATGAGATTCTTGGCGGATAATTTAGATGCAAAAGAAGAGGGAAATGATCAGCGATATTTGCGAGATTTAATGATCTTTTTGACGAATTTGCATTATAGTGTTGTGGTTTGCAAATCTAGATGGATCTGCACCGGCTCCATGCCAGAAGGTCTGATTCGGAATCACCATATCCAGAGATTTAATTCATTAAGGGACCTTTCTTCTGTCTTGTATAGCCCTGTTTTCTACTCTATTTTTTCCTTGAAAATGGAAACCTAATTGGATACTATTGCAAGAAAATATGCATACATTGTTGTACTGAATGCAAGTAAAAATCCCTAGCAGATGGCCTTTACGAAGATATACCTTTGAAGTGGTGTATTGTATTTTTACTCAAGGTTGAGACTGCAACGTTTGTTTTTTTCTTGAGGCACAAACTCCTAAGGTTGTTGGCAATACTCATGCTATTTTCTCATGTTCTTATGGAGCAAGTAGCTTGCTGAGGATTGAAAACAAGCATCATTTATGCATTGGTTTAATTGTCAAGTTGTTAATTGCCACAAAAGATAAAAGAAATCCATTACCATGTGATCATTTGATTGCTAAGGTATCATAATCATCAGCATTGGCGTATGATCATGTTAGGAAAATTTGGTTTTCCAGTTCACCTTATAATGAGAAGGTTATTTGCAGAATAATTTGAGATAGCCAGACAACTAGTTTGAGCAGAACACAAGTCGTTTAAGTTGTATAGGTTATTTATGTTGTACTGATGATCACAGCATCTCATCAGTGCAATGTTGAGCTTACAAGGCTCAAGGTGCAGAAAGAAAAATCTAAGGCAAGTTAACCCATATATTTATAATGGTTCGTTAGAGAAAATTTTATCATGTTTGAACCATTGGGCTAAAGCCATTTTATTTCTAATGGTTAACCATTGGAAATCTTTGTATTATATCGAAGACTTCGTCAATTGTACAGATAGCAAGTTTATCTGGAGGGAAAACCTCCGGATCAAATTTAGAAGGCAGCTGCGGTCAAATGAATTGGGAGAGCGGATCGGTAGTCTCCATGACCGTCGGATCCCTGTAAATATAAACCTAAGAAGTATAGTCTATAACTCAGTTGAGTTATTTCGAAGATTGTTTTTGATAGACTAAAGGTATTCATTCTTGTGACCATTAGTTTTAAGGTGACTTCATGATTATTAATATGAATTCCTTATGGTGGTGTTAACTCAATGGCTACAATGAAATATATGATCAATGTTGTTGTAGTGAAATTTGTCTAAGCATATAAACTCCAGTATTGATCTTCGATAGTGTAAATGGTTTACATTTGATATTTCATCAAAGATTTCTAACAGTGGTATTAGAGCAGGTTATAGACAATAAAGAAAATGTCAAGCAGATTTGGAGCAGGTCTATTGAGTGCCATTGAAGTCTTTAAGGGAGACTCTGGCTTTCAGGTATGGAAGGAAAAAGTTAAGCATGTGCTAGAGGTAGAAGACCTCTGGGATCTGATAGAAACAACTGAAGAAGAAGTAAGGCTAAGGAGAAGAGTTGTGGCTGAGGGCAGTTCAAATACTGAAGGGAATGTGGAGGTGCAGAGTGAAGAAACACATTAGAGGTAATTTGAGATCTCCTTTTGTCCCCATAAGAATCCTCCAATAGAATGAGTACTCTACATCAAACTGCAATTAATGCAGCATTAACAACTTCATTGCTGTCGTTTTTTCCCTATAACTTTTGATCTACTCATGAAAATGCTGCGGCGTTTGTTGCATTAGATGCAGAATGAAAAGATCTTTCAAGTGATATATGGTTATGATATATTTCAATACAAGCCATATGTGTTAACCTTAAAAAATATGGGTTTTTGCTCTTTTCTTATATATTTACATCCCAAAAGATATAACAATGGGTTGTCATTAGAAAGATCTTGAGGAGACGAATCCATTGCCACAAATAGTGTTCGAATCGGAGTTTTTGATCAAAAGTTATAGTAGAAAAATGACACTGCAAAAGTTAGTTAGAACTGCATTAATTACTGCTGCCACATAATACTGGAATAAAATACACTGGAGCTCTTCTCGTATTGGACAGTTTAAAAAGCTGATGTGGCTTTTTAAGCATCCCTTAATGGGACAAAATGAGATCTCAAATTACCTCTAATGGGAGAAGTATCAACAAGAGGAGGATCTGGAGAAAAGGCCAGAATATTATTACGAGCAAAGTAAGTTCCAGCATTGTGCTAAAATTAAGAGGTATGACACCTAAGCAAATGTGGAATTACATGTTGATAAATTATGAGGAAAAGACATCCTCTCAAATTGATGTATTGGAAAATGAGTTGAGGAGACTAAAGTTCCATGAAAATGATGATGTCAATGAGTTTTTGCAAAACTTTGACAATGTGATTGCAGACTTGGAAGGAGCAGGAGTTCCTTATACACAGCAACAGCAGGTCCTAGCCATGTCTAGAGCATGTTCAGGTTTGGGTAATATTTCAATATTTATGAGAACTATAGCTAGGACTAAGGTTGAGGCAGAAAGAATGCTGAAAACAGAATTAGAACAGAACAAAGTTCTTGGTGAGAATGATACTGCTCAAATACTTTTTACCAAAGGAAAGGGAGATAACAAAAACAAGCAAGAGGCACGCCATGGAGAATAGGACCATGCTTTAATTGTAATAAATATGGTCACTTAAAGATTGACTGTCCTAATATTTCAAGGGAGATAACATGCTATCATTGTGGAGGCAGAGGGCACATTGCATCAACCTGCTCAACTCCAAAAGAAGGTACTAGTGCAAGGGGAAGAGGCAGAGGTGGCAGAGGCTCTGGCTTCAGGGGCAGGGGAAGAGGTAGAAAAACTAATTATGAAGCAAACGTGGCTGAAGAAGTAAGTCTTGAAGAAGATAGCCCTGATGAAAGTGAAGAGGTAAGTAAATATCTGATTTCTTCATTTCCTAATGACAGAATTGATGATGATATGTTAATTATAGATAGTGGAGCTGAAAAATCGATAACATGTTCATCTAAGCTGTTAAAGGAGTGCAATGGAAGCAAAGGTGGCCACATCCAAGTTGGAAATGGAAATTTGCAGAAAATTGAAGATGTTGGAGTTTTAGAGTTGTTTGATTTAGATGGCAAGATTGTAAACTTAAAAAATGTTCTTTGTGTTCCTACTCTAGTGAGAAATCTCATATCAATTTCCCATCTAGTAGATATGGGATTCAAGGTTGTTTTTGAGCAACTTGAATGTAAAATTTATGAAGGAAATAAATTGAGATTTCTTGGAAAAAGAGTTGGTAACTTGTTTGGATTAAATCCTAAATGTGTTGGCAGCATAAACTTATCTACTGTGGCAAATGTTTATACATGGCATGAAAAGCTTGGACATGCTGGAATAAAGCATATTGAAAGTATGGGAAAGAAAGGGTTGATAAAATATGAAAATGTAAACAATAATAAGGAAGCATGTATGGGATGCATGCTGGAAAAACACAGCAGACTTCCTTTCTCAAAGGCAAAGAAAAGAGCTAAGGCCCCACTAGAATTAGTTCATAGTGATCTATGTGGGCCATTAAATGTGACAGGAATTACTGGTAAAAAATATTTCATAACCTTTGTTGATGATTTTAGCAGAAAAAACCCAAGTTTATTGCTTAAGGAGTAAACATCTTGCATTTGATGCTTTTAAAAGATATGCTGCAGAAGTTGAATTCTCAACTGGAAGAAAGATCAAGTGTGTTCGATCAGACAGAGGAGGTGAGTACATGTCTTCCAAGTTTATCAATTTTTGCATTGAAAAGGGAATTAGGAGACAATTTACTTGCAGCTATACACCTCAGCAGAATGGTGTGGCTGAGAGAAAGAATAAAACTATTCTTAATGCAGTTAGATCCATGCTTAAGCACAGTGGATTACCTAATTTCTTATGGGAAGAAGCAGTGAAGACAGCAGTACTAATTCAAAATGTTTTACCATGTGTAAGCATTAAAGATCATTGTGAAGAGTTGTGGTCTGGGAATATTCCTGATTATGATAAATACAGGGCCTATGGATGCTTAACATATGTACATATACCAGAAGAACTAAGAGCTAAACTTGATGACAAATCTACAATTGGATATTTAGTTGGATATGACGAAAATTCAAAAGGCTATAGAGTTTACAATCCAGAAAATAGAAAAATAATGATAAGCAGAGATGTGACTTTTGTTGAGAATAGGTTGTATAAGCCTAATATAAACAAGATAAGATAAGATAAGATAAATTTTTACGTCCACGGGAACCCAACGGGTTATGGGACGGCACATGCAAGGGCAACAGCCCATCTAAAACCTGGGGACTAGGCCCCATCACCAAATACAATAACCAAATATTAAAAGGCTACCAAGAATAAGAGAAGATAATGCTAATGCTAGTGGTAATTTTATGCTTCTAAAATTATCTAGACATAGCCAGTCCAAGGATTGGAAGGCCATTGATCTAGAATAATTGCTGCGCCTCCCCTGTACACTGCCCATTTCTTTTGCAGGCGGGCTGCCCTCACCTTGCAGAGCTCCTCCTTACGGTTACACAATTGAAGAGGGGAGAGGTCCTCCTGTACTGAGAAACTAGTCCCTCTGAGATGGTTTCCATGCTGAAGAACATGTAACCGGGTAAGAGCGTCTTGAAACCGAACCAAAAGATGGCGGGGACGATCAGGTCTTGCCGCTCCCACCCTAGTAGCGGAGACAACTCCACCAGCCTTCACATGCATGACATCAGTGAAAAAATGCAAAGCAGCATCCATATCAGAAAGGGCATCAGCTTCTGCCTCTGCAACCCCTATAATACGCAAGTTCAGGCTCCTAGTAACAGAAGATACTGAGGTAGCCTGCTCCTGTCTGCTAGCGCGGCACTGCGACTCAAATCAAAATACAAAGGAAGCTGACCATAGTGAAAGAAACAGTACAGAAGAGTATAACACAGATTACAATGATTCAGATGATGAAAATGATAGAGATGGAGAAGATAATAGTCAAAGAGAAGGTGAAAAAGAGATGATTTTCCCAAAAGTGACTAAAAGAAGAAAGACAGAGGAAGAAAAGCTTAAGGAAGGAATTCAAATTGATCAAAATATCTATGGTAGATTGCCATATGGGAGGAGTGTAAGGATACAGTCTCAAAAAGAAAATGTTGAGCAGGTCTTAATGGTGCTCGAAACTGGTATACCAGAAAACTTTGATGATGCAATAAAGGATTTGGAAAGCAGCAAATGGAAACAAGCCATGAATGATGAAATTGATTCATTCAAAAGGACAGAAACCTACCAGATTGTGGAGAGGCCAAAGAATAAAAATGTAGTTGGCAATAAATGGGTATATAGGCTGAAAGTTGGAGCAGATGGCAAGCCTAAGTTTAAAGCACGCCTTGTTGCTCAAGGCTTCACTCAAAGGAAAGGAGTTGACTATGAAGAAACATATTCACCTGTGGTGAAAATAAACAGTATTAGAATGATTATTGCCATTGCTAATGCTCTTGATTATGAACTGCACCATATAGACGTAAACACTGCATTTTTAAATGCTAAACTAGAGGAGGAGATCTATATGGAACAACCACCTGGTTATGAACAAGGAAAGAACAATGTACGGAGATTGAATAGGGCAGTATATGGCTTAAAGCAGTCACCTAGGGATTGGTACAAATGCATGGACTCATTCTTAATGGCTCAAGGGTTCAGAAAACTAGACAATGATGGGAATGTTTACTTGTTTGAGAAAAATGACAACCATTGCATAATTTGATGACTGCATCATGGCTGAGAAGAATTTAACTATATTAAATCAATGCAAAAATGTTCTAAAAAAAGGTTCATGATGACAGACCTTGGCGAACTAAAGAAATTCCTAGGTATTGAAGTCTTTTGAGACAGAAAGAATAGGAAAATAACTCTGTCACAGAGGAGATATATTGAAACAGTCTTGGAAAAATTCAATATGGAAGATTGTAACATGGTTAAAGCTCCCATTCTGCCAGGATATAAAATATCAAAGGAGATGTGTCCACAAAATGACCAAGAAGAGAAGGAAATGGAAGACATACCTTATAGACCTTTGATTGGAAGTTTATTGTATATATCTAACAATACCAGACCTGATATCAGTTATATTGTTAATGTTTTAAGCCGGTACAATCACAATCCAGGGAGACAACATTGGCTTGCAGCTAAGAAGATCTTAAGATATCTGAAGGGTACAAAAAATGTTGGTATTGAATATTCTAATGAGAATTTAGAGCTAGCAGGATATTGTGATGCAGATTGGTGTGGAGATCCAGATGAAAGGAGATCCACATCTGGCTACATTCTCATGCTAGGAGGAGGGCCAATTAATTGGAGAAGCAAGAAACAATCTTCCATAGCACTGTCTACAGCAGAGGCAGAATATGCCTCATCAACATTGGCAGCTAAGGAAATCGTGTGGACCAGGAGAATGTTGGAAGAACTAGGAATAAAGCAAAAAGGTAACACAGTTCTTTTTAGTGACAGTCAAAGTTGTATTTCTATGACTAAAAATCCTGTCATGCATGAAAGAACCAAACACATTGAAATGAAGATGCACTTCATCAGAGATATGGTGAACAAAGGAATTATAAGATTGGAGCACATAAAGTCTGAAGACCAGCTGGCAGATATACTCACTAAAGCTTTGAGCAGTAAAAGGTTTGAGATTCTTTCTGAAAGGATAAGTTGCAAAGAAGTTATAAAATAGTTTGCAATAAATGATGGCAGGCAAATTATGGCAGACAAATTATGGAATGTCTTGTGACAGGTTGAAGATACAAGAAATATCAGGTGAAAGGGGAATGAAAATAGTTTGCAATAAATGATGGCAGGAAAATTATGGCAGACAAATTATGGAATGACTTGTGACAGGTTGAAGATACAAGAAATATCAGTATTATAAGGTGAAAGGGGAATGTTAGGAAAATTTGATTTTCCAGTTCACCTTATAATGAGAAGGTTATTTGCAGAATAATTTGAGATAGCCAGACAAGTAGTTTGAGCAGAACACAAGTCGTTTAAGTTGTATAGGTTATTTATGTTGTACTGATGATCACAGCATCTCATCAGTGCAATGTTGAGCTTACAAGGCTCAAGGTGCAGAAAGAAAAATCTAAGGCAAGTTAACCCATATATTTATAATGGTTCGTTAGAGAAAATTTTATCATGTTTTAACCATTGGGCTAAAGCCATTTTATTTCTAATGGTTAACCATTGGAAATCTTTGTATTATATCGAAGACTTCGTCAATTGTACAGATAGCAAGTTTATCTGGAGGGAAAACCTCTGGATCAAATTTAGAAGGCAACTGCGGTCAAATGAATTGGGAGAGCGGATCGGTAGTCTCCATGACCGCCGGATCCCTGTAAATATAAACCTAAGAAGTATAGTCTATAACTCAGTTGAGTTATTTCAAAGATTGTTTTTGATATACTAAAGGTATTCATTCTTGTGACCATTAGTTTTAAGGTGACTTCATGATTATTAATATGAATTCCTTATGGTGGTGTTAACTCAATGGCTACAATGAAATATATGATCAATGTTGTTGTAGTGAAATTTATCTAAGCATATAAACTCCAGTATTGATCTTCGATAGTGTAAATGGTTTACATTTGATATTTCATCAAAGATTTCTAACAGATCATTTGATTGCTACGACATCCTAAACCATTCACATGGCAGTTTATTGCTACGGCATCATAACATGCACATTATTTGCATGTCATGAAACATGCACTCACAATATTCCACTATGTCTAAGGCATGTTTGATTATCAAAGCCTTCAATAGAATAGGCAATTTTATAATTCTTTATTGATAAAAACTATAATATTTGTCAATCATATTAGGCGAATATTTATACATTATGATTTCCTAAGGTTTTTTAAAGATAGTATTCAAAATGGTATAAAGCTAATGTGGAGGGTCCAGATTCTACTTAGAGAAATATGTTGAGCATTATATACATTCCATACAAGATATTGCCTTCGAATCATTGAGCAATGGAAATGTATCAGTGTTAGGAACCTAAAGAGATTTTAGTATCTAAGTAGTTCATGATTGTTTTAAAGTTCTTGGCACCTATATACCATGGAATGCTAAATATAGCCATCATGAATTAATGGCCCCTTTGAGTAATACTTATGAATAACCACCAAATTGGTAGTGAGAACCATACTATGCTGCATTAGAAAGAAAACATGAATAATCACTATGAAAATTAAATTAGCATTAAAAACAGCTACAATAGAACCAAACTAAATAACCATCACCATATTTATAGTGATATTGAAAAGGTCATACAACAGACTACTACCAATTCAATATACCATGTTAGGAAAACATCATGCATGACCACTATTGCATTGAAAACCATGCCAAAAAACCATTATCAACTCGAAAAACCATGCTTTAAGAAAAAATCAACATGAATAACTATGTACTAATTAAAAAAACCACAACAATATGTGGCTTTATTAAAGATTTAACAATTTGCATAGAAAACCACGTGAATAGTGGTTCTTCAATGGCAAATTATCACCATTAATTTTTCGGGTGCCTTATGTTGGTCCCATAGACCTACTGGTCTTTGTGGACGATAAAAACCCATTCAATTTAATTCAGTTCGTTAAGCCAAGATTTCGTTAACCCAAGCCATGATTTCGTTAAGCAATGCATAATGCAATGCTTTCAGGTTTTGGCGATGGTAAACATGGAACTTTCACGAGGTTTTTCTAATTTTCTCCACTGCACTATTGAAAAACAACACACTTGAGGGTAGAGACTTAGGCAACTTCAATTTTCACATGTATAGGTTAGATTTAAGCAAACCTTCATTTTGTAGGCAAGCTTACTAAAGATTTATAACAAAAAGTGAACTGTTTGTGCCATTTATTATATATGGAAAAACTCACCCTCTTTAATATTGGTGGAAAAATGAATTGGCGAACCATGAAGTGTGGAATTATGGTTTTATATGATGAGTTCCACTCGTTCAGGCTCCAAGGATCTTTCTCCAAGTAGATTGAGGTGCTCCTAAGGATTTTTTGCCTTTGCAGAGCTCAGCTTTGCCATGTTCAGGTTATTACTACTGCGCGATGTAGGTAACTCTCTTTGATCACTAGATCTGGCTAGGCATCAGTGATAAAGGATCCACTAGGATCCCAACCACTAGTGATTGATCTCTTAGGAGCTTTCTCCTGATTAAATTAAAGCTGTTAAACTTGCTCAAACATATCCTCAATATGAACCATACATCATCATCAAATTTTCCTTTTATTTTTATTTTTTACATCTCATCAATTCCACCTAAGCCGAATCTTAAGTGGCATGAGCCCGCACAGATCTCAATTTTTCTAAATTGATGACAAGAGAAATTAGAAATGACCAAAAACTTGACACTCGGATACGGATAGACGACCCGAGTGCTTTCTCCTTTGGTTTTTTTCTGGCATTGCTTTGACTCACTTCGATTATAGGACTTCGATCGAGCTTTCTACACTTTCCTTGGTGTTTCTCAAACTCGAGACAATGCAAGGTTCTGATTTCTACCGAGGTTTTGATTTGACAAGAAGGTAGTAACTAAGTTGTTCTTTTGAATGCATTGATGTAAAATGTCCAAATGAAAGTTGGAGTTTGTGTAGCAAATATCGAGGCAATTAGAAAAAAAAATTGATCTACAAACATTGTTTAATACATATGTAGAATTAAGTCTATCAGAATTAAATGTTAGTGGTGAGCTATTGAGAGCCTGGGTCAATATTGTCAGTGGTAGACTATTGATTCTGGCTTATTATGGCTTCAGGCAAACTCTATACACCAAGGGTCCAACTGTCACTGGACAAGTTCAACCTTATATATCTTTGTCAACTCCCGGTATCCACGACTAAGCCGGCTTCTATACACATGCTGCATGGAACTAGGAGCATCATCTACATTGGCTATTAGCTCTCTATCCCCTTTGTCTTCATCTGCAAAATCTGATATGATACTTGCATAATCTCATCAGTTTTAGAACTGCCAAATCTAGTATAGGTGGAGCGCATGCGCAGGAAAAATAAACACAGGAAACAATAATGAAAAGTTCTTTTGCAGCAAAACGAAGGGCTAAGTTGCATAAATGGTCAAGAAAAATATAAACCTGGGATTACCTTGTTCATATGAAGTTTGAGGCCAAAATCCTTATCCAATGAATTATGCATATGCAATGGCCCATGTGCAAGGAAAGAACAATGAAAATTTCCTTGGAGCTTAGAATACGGCACCAAAACAAAAGGTGATTATAGAGGTTATATCCTGAAAACTCACAACAAAAACTGATTTGAAATACCTCTGATAATTATTGCTATATGAAGCTCACAAACAAAGAAAAACGAATAGGAGAATGCAATGATGTTACACCTTTCTTAAGAGTGGAACAAATGGTCAATTATTTGGGGCTCCACATAAATGCAATAAACTTAGGATCTATTTGTGTGCTTCTGCTGTTGTATAAACCAAAATATGGATCAGGCAAAAGGAGAGAAGGATAGTACATAGCATATGTGTAGCATATGTGTGGCTTGTTACACCTTAGTAACATTATTGGAGTGCCCTTTTCTCTTCTAGGAAGCAGGAATATGAAACCTAAATTAACTGGAATGTGCTTAGAAGCTAATGACAAACTCATATCTTGGAAACAAAGTCAAGCAATTGTAATATATAATTCACATTGAAATTCCCTTTTCATGGATGAGTATAACAGCGTTTTCAGTTCTTATGGAAGTAAGGAACTATCGTTGCCATCTGCACATTTTCCAACCAAGCATCTACATCTCACAGCCTCGTCTATTCGAAAAAATGCATATGGGTGTCAGACCTTGACATGCATATAGGCGATTTCATATGCTTAGGTGCTGTCATAAGAAAAGAATATTCAACAAATCTGTTGTAAATTAGAGATCCTACTGTCAAAATAGAAACCTCCAAGCCTAGAAGCTCGATTAGAGTCTAAAATAAAGAACTTAGCTTCATCTAAATAAATATCCATTTAAACCAGCTTACATTTCAAAAAAACCATAAATTCTTTATGGCCCTTACCGTAAATCCGCTTCACACCAAATCATGATTGAAGGTTTCTCCATCCACGACCATTGTACCGGCCAAAAGGCAAAACTGTATATGCAAAAATTGATCCAAAAAGCAACTCTATCGTAAGCAGCAAACGTCGGCATGCAGTTCAGTTAGAACTGGAAGAAGTAGAAGCTCTTCATTGATTGATTATGAAACGCTATGGCTTGCAAATTCCTCTGCAGATATTCTAACAGATGCCCAAATGATGCATGCAGTTCCTCTATGTCCCATGGAAGCCCTTTCAACTGGATAAGAGTGAAAACTAAGCAAAACAAATCGTAGAGAACAATTTTTGGAGAATCTGGAACTTTTTTCGGCAGTCAGGATCCTTTAAATCTTAGGAAATCAGCTTAAAAAAATTTCGAAAAGTTTCTAGCTAATCTGGAAAATCCCAAATTAACAAGATTGGTATATTCTGGATATGAGCGAATTTAAGATGTTCTTTTCATGATCGGCTACTCCACAATTCCAAGATAGAAATACATTGAGTCGATTTGGACTAATCATAGCCTGGCGGGGACAGAGGGGGCATGATAAAAAAACTTCTTAGGTGAATCTAAAAAATGGGGTTGTCGCAAGTTAACCTGGAAGAAAGAGAATTAGAGGGCCCAACAATAGCAACGGAATTCATATTTGAAATTTTGATGAAGAAGCTCTAACGAAAATAAAAATGATAAACAGATAAATGAATAACATAAGAATAAAAGAATAGACAATTATGTTATATATACGACAGTCTAACATGATGATATGAAGTTGAAAAGGCTGGGATTAAGCGAAATACGAAATAGTGCAATATGATTTTTATGCTAGAATGTGGGGGATAGATACAGATATGATAGCCGCAGTTGAGATATAAACACATCAAAATTCTCTGGGAAAGTAGGGTTTCTCCACAGACATGTCATCCGGCAAAGGGAAGAGAGTCTTGAGGAGTGAATCGCGGGGCAGTAAAGAAAAGAGGAGAAGATTGGATGCACCCCTTTATCAATCAATGTTCCGTTTAATAAGCAATTGGAGGACCTAAATCTGTGGTGCATATGTGCCCAATGTGACTGTCTCAAAAACAGGCTCTAAATGTGTACTCAGTGTGAGAGAATCTATTGTATGATATGCATTGTCATGTAATTCCTATGGCAAAAGTAGGATACAAGCTGGACATCATGGCGGCAAGAGGAATTCTAACAGACAGAAATGAGGAAGTGAGGCATCAAGGTACGACCAACTGCATGGAATGTTACAATCTATTACAGCAACTGCGAAATTACAAGAGGGAAGGAAATCACAGTATGATTATGCGGAGAAAAGCACCCTATAAATGCCAATTGCTCAGTGTTGGCAGCACGAAATACAGAACTATGATAGGATATCAAGTAATCGAAACCTTGACATCAAGTTCTTTGATGATTTGCTTTAGGTTGCCAACCAATGAAGAAGTCATCTCGTACCTTCAAAATAAATAAAACATAAGAAGTACTTTTGAATACGATATAAGAAAGAATTTTAGCATAAATTTTAAGAATCGACTTGAATTGGATTTTATCGTCCATGGAGACCAAATACTCAATGGGACTCAAATAAAGAACAACAAGCCCATTACTCTCCAGGATTAAAAAACCCCAACCCCAAAGGGTTTTCGAGGGAAAAAACTTAGCAGTAATAGGTTTATTGACAAACTTTGCACATGGTTGTGTGATGATCAGTGGCATACTTGACCCCGCATGTCCCGTATTTCTTAAATGTAAGATGTCAGTGCTCCTACCTGTATGGTGCACATTTTGTTAAAGAAACACTAAGAATATTAAAAATGGTTAGTACACACGATGCTAGAACTATTTCATTGTCAAAACTATCAATTAATTTAAAAATATCAGAATAATTAATTCAGTGTTAAATCAAACTTCATGAGAGCTAGGAAGCAATAGGAGCTGGAGAGTAAGCCCATCTAAAATGGTATAATATAGAGTACACCATGTATATACCCTAATAAAAGGAGTAAATAAAAAGTCAAGAGGATGGTACAAAATCAAATGAACAATACTTAAAAAGAATTGTCAGGCGATATGGTACGACAGGAGATGTTTAACTCACAGAGGCCCCATTCTAGCTAGAATTTTATATTTAATCAGGAATTTACAAATTTAGATAATAGTTTTTAATTTTGTTCTCCGTGGACGATAAAAAATCTATTCTATTCTATTCTATTCTATTCTATTCTATTCTGTTTTTGTTTTGAAATTTCTGGTTCGAAGGATAGATAGATAGATAGATAGATAGATAGATAGATAGATAGATAGATAGATAGATAGATAGATAGATAGATAGATAGATAGATAGATAGATAGATAGATAGATAGATAGATAGATAGATAGATAGATAGATAGATAGATAGATAGATAGATAGATAGATAGATAGATAAATTTCTGGTTCGAAGGAGTAAGGATGGTAGCAAGGGAGCAGGGATTCCTGCTTGTTGGCGCCACACAAAGGCCTTTTTGCACGCCATGGGCCATAGAGAGGTGCGTAAAGCCGCTGAGTAGGAGGGATTTCTTTTCTTTTCTTTTTCATGTACTATAATTATCAGGATATATAAAGGATATAAGCGGATGTATTAGTAGATAATCAGGATATATAGTAGCAGCATAAGATGGGAGTGTACTCTTTGCAACTTCTTGCATCGAATTTTGAGGAAACACTGTAATAACTAAATGAATTAAGAAAATGCAGCAAATCTTCAAATTGCAAGACCCCATCTTATTTTGTTTGTTTGGGTTCCATAGGCCTCTTGGTCTCCATGATAGAATTCAATTCAATTCAATTCAATTTAATTCAATTCAATCAATATAGCAAGGAAAGAGTTTCTTCATTCATTTTGATTCCCCAAGGCCATGGCAATGGTAAAAGGCTAACAAATGAGTTTACCTCCTCTTTGTATGGCTTCATTTCAAGAACACAAAATACTCGAAATCAAGAGCAGGCAATAATCGCCCATTCATTAGCTAAATATCGCCCATTTCATCGTCCTCTTTAAGACTATCTTGCCACAAGACTGTCCATGCATGCTATCATTGTGGACTTTTTTCTTTGCGTGTCAACTGTCAACAGACTACCATTTCGATTTTTTTAATTTTATTTTTTCCACTAATCTAACAAATTACCTTTGGCCTTTCAAATTTAGAATATTCCCAACATATCTGCAAATATTGTCTACAAAATTTACGACCCCACCAAGAAACAAAATGGGGCAACCTAGAAAAAGTCAAAAGAACTTCTTGCAAAGTAGCTCAGTTCACGATGGGAAGAGACTAATCAAAACATTGATAACATTAACTCCTGAATCCATAATTTGAGTGCTCGCACTTTGGCAAACAACAAGAACTTTAAATATACCATATGGAGTGTCCTCGACTTTACTAAGCAAAGTGCTTATTGGATAAAAACAAAGCAAAGCTCCTTGCAATAATAAGTGGCAAAGATGTACAAATTGGTTAAATTTTATGCTCATAATTGGGTAAATTTTGTGCTCATCTCTATACTTCCCAAGAGGAAGATGGATGAGAAAAAACGTGAAGATGGATGGAAAAAAAAAAAGGATGCTAGAGGTGCATAAGGTGGAAGAAGGCAGAAAATTTGCAGAATGCAGATAAAGAATCGAATAGCGCGACAATTCTGCTTGAGGGTATGATAAATTTGACAAGCATGCTCAAAAATCTGTGGAAGTATGTACAAAAGTTCGAAAAGCAAAGGAAATAGAAGCCAGGCTGAAGGTTGTAAGGTGGCCACATGGGGCCAAAAACTTTTTTAGGGCAAATATAGATTTAAAATATGTTAGGCAGGCTGTACATATGTGTGGGTGGTGAGCTTATCCAGCTGCTGCCACAGTCAAGAGATTAGCAGAAGCTGAGGAGGAGGAATAGAAAGCCATAGCCAGACCTGCATATTTAGGTCTTCTAGCACTTGCAGACCTCTTATCCTCTGCAGATTTTGTCTCATCTGCCTGATTGCATCTGCATTCATCCAATCCAAAACCCAACTCAGTCCTTATCCTTTCCCTTGAAAAATCAAAATTCTTCTTTTCCTGCACTGCATTGATTGTTCTTCTATATCCTGCACACCATTTTGCTGCCATGTAGTCTGATTTCCTCCATGGTGGCACATATAATCCCCTCTCCTTCAGTGAAATTTTTGCTGCCTCACACATTAGTTTTATTATCTCTTTCAGCCTTGATTTTTCCCCTACATACACCCTTGGTAGCTTTTCTAGCATCTTCTTGTACTCTTCTGTTGGCTTTGCTATCTCAAACTGTGCCTTGAACCCTGGATCTACTATCACCCTTTTTTTCTCTGATTCTTCGCCTTCTGAATTTTCTTCCATCAGCACATCAATGTATGCATATTTTCCTGCAACAGTATAACATATCCTATTAGGTTTCAATCTCTTCTGTTTCCAAGTAAAAAACAAAGAGTAGAAAGCAGAGTTATCCAATACAGAAAAATAGGTCCTTTTTTAATGAATTATATCCCTGGATATGGTGATTCGGAATCAGACCTTCTGGCATGGAGCCGGCGCAGATCCATCTTGATTTGCAAACCGCAGCATTGTAATGCAGATTCCTCAGAAAGTTCATCAAACCTCGCAAATATCTCTGATCGTTTCCCCCTTCTTTTGCATCTGAATTATCCGCCAAGAATTTCATCCCATTCTGGATATGCATTGTAAGATCCTCAAGCTTTTTATCACATGCAACATGTTCCTGCATCATCAAACACAAATGAGGCGCATGATCTTACATTAATGAAAATAAACCAGAAACCTCCACTGTCAGAATATTTCAACGGACCTGCAGAATCTGAGGCAATTCTTGCATAATGTCATCACTTTTAGAACTGCCAGATCTAACCGACGGCGGAGCAATCTTTCTTGGCTCAAATCCGTCATCAAAAAAATCCTGAACCATGGCCGCCAAACAAACAGAGCTAGGTTCGTGCTCACTACCGCTGCTGCAAGACTTGCTATCTTCATAGGCATATGGCATTTTAGGAACAAAAATACTACAAACAGAGGAAACCTTCATCTTCTTGGACGCCATAGCCGAATTCTTGGAATCCAAACCCAAATCAAGAATCATATGCTCCTGCAAAATCAGACCCTTGTGGATTGTTTTGGCTCTATGATTTGATGCGAGGGCTTGATACAAAGCGATTCTTCCCATAGTTGATCAAACGAGGAATTAAAAGGCATAAATGGGATCCAGAAGGATTCTAAAGGGCAGAAAAGAACGGAAAGGGGAGAGGTCGGGAGAAATATATTTATTAAATCCGGCGAAAAACTCCATAGCCAGAAAGCAGATGGATAGACTGCGGAAACTAGCCGTAGTAGACAAGAATTGGAGCTTTTATATGCTAAATAATGCGGGCATGCAGGTGCATACTAATTCTGAAACATTCGGAAAATATGCCGAAGGTAGAATTCGAGAATATGCTTCCACAATTCGCATATTACTGCGTATATTAGGTGCCCTTTCTTCAGTACACTAGAAGTCTTAATTCTTTCCCTTTTTTTAACCAAATATATTTGCCCAAAATAAAATATCATTCTTTAACCTATTCCAATGATCTCAACCTTAAACTTCATTGTTATTCCCATGATCATGGCAACCACAATGACGTTTCAGTATGGCACTGTTACCGTTTCTTATTAGCTCCTTGTAGTCCTGCTTAATAGGTGTCAATTGATATAGTCGTTTACAGCTTGATATTATACCCTCTCTGTCATCCTTTTGCCACTAAATTGTCACCCTATCTGTCTACCTATCATAACCTTGTCATTACACTCTCTTTATGTCGCCCATATCTGATCCCATCAACCAGTCTTCTATTAACAACCTTTATTCACGTGTATCAAAGTTGGCATAACTAGCTACATTTCTTTTGAATATCTATCTTCCATGTTTGCATCTTCTCGTTATTATTGCTCTCAACCTGCAGTGTTACCATACTATTATAGAGCTTCGCTTAATGTCAATTAAGAAAATACTTAATTCATGCATTAATATAATTTAAGGGAGTAAACATCTTATAAAACACATGAACCTTAGGGTATCTATAGATGAAAAAGGTATATTTTGGTTCGTTGAATCTAGTCCATATAATGAATGTGCCAAAAACAAACAAAGAAATTCATTGAATCTAGTCTGAATATATATACTTGGTTAACCATAGTAACTTCTTACTTGTGTTAAATGAAGTAAATACATTGAATCTGGACCAAATATTAAATGTTTCTCGAATAGGGACACAGTTACCAAGATAGGCATTTTGGGCATCCAAACGTCCACACTAGATTGGTGTAAAACTATGTCCTACATCGTAATCAACCCTTTTAATTTGGGTTTTTCCTGTCTGGTGGAAAATATTTTTGGAATTTTTAAAGGAGGTTAAGCCTAAGGTTTCACGACTTCCCGGCAACTAGAACTTTTTCCCGTTCTCCAAAAGTTCCCAAATATTTTTTTTCTTTTGCATTGAGTGGGGCTAGGATAGGAATGATAGTCTCGCATAATACATGGCATGAACAACATTATAGCATGCATCGTGCCCTCACGGAAGAATTCGAGCCAAAAGCTAATTTTCTCATCCGAGATGCATCAGAGTCCGGCCAAGCTTACCGACAGAGGGTTTCGCGCGTATAGAGTGCTATTTTTGCTTCCCGGTTTGGTTCGACCAGGTTTCTCTTTCATGTTCTTCGTTCTTCTTTTCCTTCTGTATGACTTTTTAATCTTGCACTCCTCTAACTATGTGTTTCACATGGATTTTTATAAGGGTTTTGAACGAAGGAGATTGTAGTGATTTTAAGCCCAGGAGAATGAAATAACATAGCTTAGTGGCCGGATTCTCTAGAGGTCCACATTTATGCTATTAATCTGAATCTGGTTGCATGAGAGGTGAATTCATGAGGTGGCTGCTTTGCCCAACATTTTGATGTTGGTATTTGCATGTACAGTGTTGTTCAAGAGTAGCACGAAGGGCCTAAAACACGAAGCTTTCTTGGCTCTACCTAATCAAGAGTGAAAGTCCTACTTGATGGACTGGCCACCATTTTTTCCTTCGGACATAAAGTATTCAAGTTCAAGGTAATATCATATTCTGTGTCCCCATGTTCTGCATGATTTCCATACTTTGTTCATTCAATTTCACACAGTTTATTCCATATAAATTGCTTTGTAGGTTGGTTTATATAAATTACTCCATCCTCTTACTTTGTCTTCTAACTACAGAACAGTGGCTACACACCAAGAATAAGTGATGACCACACAGGATAATTCAAGTCTGAGTTCGATGGGTAGACCTAAGATATGTCGTTTTTTACAGTGTCTGCAATTGCCAGCTGAATTTAAAGCTTTCTATTGTAGTTTCTTCATCCATCTTCTTCTTTGGACAATATTCGATATTGAGACTGGTGCTTCTTGCTCTTATTATATGTGGTCAGGTTAATGGCATTGATCGGTTGTTGATCATAGCTTGACACATGTTTCATCAAGCACCTGAAGTCGCTATATGGATTTGGTCTATGTAAAGCCCAATATTTTCTTGGAATCACAGGGCATAGGTTGCGAGCCAAACACATGCATTTCTTTTACGTTATCAAGAATGAGAATGAGAATGATTTTTTATCGTCCACTGAGGCCAATCGGCCTATGGGACCCACGGAGGGCCTTGACAAACTTATTCTTGTCGGGTTAAAAAACCCCCGCCCCGAAGGGTTTTCGAGGGAAAAATCGTGGCAGTAATAAGAATGCTGTCAAACTGTACAAGTATACATCAATGTATATATCTGAGGTCAAGTGTGTGCGAGGACATAGCTGATCTCGCATGTCCATAACCTCGAAGGTATGATCCCGGCACCCGTCACGGATCTTTGTGCTCAATGTCACATGTAGCGGTGGCGGGCGACCAACTCGGCATAAGCGCATCCGAATTTGATCATATCTTTGGGCAACTTTGAAGGGTATGAGATTCATCCTCAATGACTCCCATTTGGCGGCATTGACATAGCTTTGTCATGGCGTGGCTCACCAATCCATCCGCCCGTCTCAATTCGAAGATGATGTGCCCCCGTGCGGAATGGAGGCAATGAGTCTGCGCCTTTTCATGGGCAAGTGGGTACGAGGTAGCATTGCGGACCTCGTTCCAATGTGGGATTTATGTGGCCGATAGTGTCTTTGTCTTGACATGTTCAAGGGCATTGGCATCCCAAAGCTTCTTTGAGGAAGCAAGCGTCAAGATATTGCCTCAAGCTATGGCGACCGCCTCTGCTTGCACATGTATGCACTGTGCTCCCGCACATTCCATCTAGCGAACCATTGAGCTCTCTTTTCCCTCGGCCGGGCCTTGAGGGCGGCTGCGCCCCATTGCCATGATATAAGCTAGTTTAGGGAGGCGAGCATCGTCCATATTGACCACCTTCTCGAAAATAGACAATGTGGCGATCAAGGGCGCCCCTCACGAAGAGGCAAGAATCTGTCTCCTGCGGTATAATTTGATATGGGACTATGGACTTCACCCCTAGTGCTCGTACTAAGAAGGCTTTACGGACTGCTCCAAGTCATTCAAGTAGCAAGTGATACTCTTTGGGCCCCATACTTCCACCCCGTATAAAAAGGGCCGGGCTCTACTAAGACCTTAAGCAGGTGTGGTGATGGGCCCAATCATACAACTCCAGCTCTATGACTATTGTTTTGCATTGCATATAGTGCCTTCCGACTGCGGAGTCACTTTCGTAGTCGTATGGATGTGTCCCGATTGCATAGTAGAAGGAAACTCCACTCCCAAATACTTGTATGTGGATGCAACTTCCACATTCTAGCCTTGGTAGCGAAGGAGGGACCCTCGGTGGCGTGAAGATGATATGAAAACCACCTTAGTCGGCCGGGTTGGCGCATATCGATTCGCTTGGCAGAATGTGTCCAGGGCATCGAGATGTCGTTGCATGTCTGCTGGTGTGTAAGCTAGGAGGTCCACATCATCAGCATATATTAACTGTCTGATGATCTGATAGAGAAGGTGAGCTCCATCGCCCCCATTATCAGCAAGCCAGCTCTCCAATTGATCAATGTAAAGCCCAAACAATGTTGGGGAGAGAGGGCATCCCTGACGAACCCCGATACTACTATCAAATGGTTGGCTTGTCTGCTTGCTTGCTTTTTATAGTTAATTTTTATCTCTTTTGTTCATCATCTACCATGTGTTCGCTGTAGAAAAACAAGAGTCGTGTTCAATTTTGAAGTAGCTATTGAGGCCTCATATAGCAAACTATGTTTATCTCACATTTATCTTCCATGTGACTTCCATGAAGATCCATCTATGGCAGCGGCAAAAGTAAAATATGAATTTAGCAGTTGGAAGATGTTATTTAGTTTATTATCCATTATATGGGCTTGAAAGACCATTCTAACACCTCCCAGTTTGCAATTTCATGCGATATGGTTGTTATAGTGGTGTATTATTCTATTTCGATAGCCCATTGTCCATTATTGTCTGCGATTTTGATGCAAGAATAGGTTCAAGCTTAAACGAATGTGATTCTAGAATGGGACTCGCAAGAAACCAACAAAGCGCCCGCATAGGCTTCTCATTCATCTCAGCAGATTTTCTACAATGGTGGACAGTGGGTAGCCGCACACATGCGAACTACCCACGAAAAATAAAGGGAAAATCCAATTATATCATTTGGACCCCAAAACAAATACAATGCTAATAGAGGAGTGGCTGATGTACCTGCCGAAAGCTTATCACCGGGATTAAAAAACCCCGCCCTTTCGGGTTTTCGAGGAAAAACCCTAGTGATAAGCCTTCGGCAAGGGGCTTAGACAAACGTAAGGCATAGAATCGCTCCCAAAAACACTCGCATGGAGAAGTCGAAGCGGATGCCTTCGCCAACCACGTACACGCACATCACCAACACAACAAGCGAGAAACATACCAGAGAATAGCATCACCCGGTGGGTGAAAAAAAGCATCACCGGGGTGGAAAAACATGATAAACATAACTTGTACAATAAACAAAGAAGGGGGAGGGTGGGTTCAAAGAGAATAAAGGAATGCTGAGAGAAGAGGAAGCCCCCGATGAGGCGTGGATCTGAAACGCGCTGAAATAGCGAACTCCCAACCCAAAAGCGGGCATGCACCGCCCGCATGCATGCATGACATGCATGCTCGTCCCATTCTAGAATGGCGATCCGATGTCTCGGATCGATGCGATTCTAGAATGGGACTCGCGCAAAAACCAACAAAGCCCCCACTACCGGAGAACTTCCTTACAAACTAGGATCAGGGCGAGTCCACGGGGGGCGAGGCCAAAAGGGCGATAAAGGATAGCAAGAAAGATACGCCAAATTGGCTAAACCGGCGGGGAAGAAGCCCCTCCCCGCACGGAAACAATTCAAAGAGAATAAAGTATGCTGGCGAGAGAACTTCGGCAGATTTTTTATCTAGCGATTGGGCGGTGGGTAGCGCACACATCGCGAACTACCCACGAAAAATAAAGGGAAAATCCAATTATATCATTTGGACCCCAAAACAAATACAATGCTAATAGGCGAGTGGCTGATGTACTCTTTGAAAGCTTATCAAGGGATTAAAAACCCGCCCTTTCGGGTTTTCGAGGAAAAACCCTAGTGATAAGCCGGCAAGGGGCTTAGACAAGCGTAAGGCATAGAATAAGCTCCCAAAACCTCCGCATGGAGAAGTCGAAACGGCCGCTCGCCAGCACGTACGCACATCACCAACACAACAAAGCGAGAAACATACGGAGAATAACATCACCCGGCCCGGGTGGAGAAAAAGCATCACCCAACCGGGGAAAAACATGATAAAGCGAGAACTTGTACAATAAACAAAGAAGGGGGAGGGTGGGTTCAAAGAGAATAAAATCACTGGCGAGAGAAGAGGAAGCGTCGATGAGGCGTGGATGCGTAAACGCGCCTGAAATAGCGAACTCCCAACCCAAAACGGGCATGCGCCGCCCGCATGCATGCATGACATGCATGCTCGTCCCATTCTAGAATGGCGATCCGATGTCTCGGATCGATGCGATTCTAGAATGGGACTCGCAAGAAACCAACAAAGCGCCCGACTACCAGAGAACTTCCTTACAAACTAGGATCAAGGACGAGGTCACAGGACAAGGCCAAAGGCCGATGAAAGGATAGCAAGAAAGATCGCCAAATTGGCTAAACCAGGCGAGGAAGCCCCTCCCGCACGGAAACAATTCAAAGAGAATAAGGTGCTGGCGAGAAGAGGAAGCGCCGATGAGGCGTGGATCAAACGCGCTGAAATAGCGAACTCCCAACCCAAAACGGGCATGCACCGCCCGCATGCATGCATGACATGCATGCTCGTCCCATTCTAGAATGGCGATCCGATGTCTCGGATCGATGCGATTATTAGTTACAAGTACAAGTGTTGTCATTCTAGATATTTATACATGCAGAGGCTAAATATCTAGAACACCGAACATTATCTTAGATTTTTTTATATTAGATCTGTGGCAAAGTTTATTTCAGGCTATTTAAGTTCCAATGGTAGGACATGTTGAAAGTAGTATTTTTTCTTTGTTTCATCTTCGAGGCAAGCTTGGTGTAATTATTGTTACTGTCGTTGCAGCGAGTGATCTCGGAACTCATGCGAAGTTGTCTATTGTGCGTGAGCTCAGGTAAATGGAACTATTATTATGGTTTTGTGGCTTCAAGCTCCAAAAACATGGATGCTTCTACATCTAAGTTTGTAAACCAGTGCATCCACTACAGCGTGCAGAACCATTTGGAAAATGACATAATGTATAATGTACATATTTCCACAGAAAGCATAAAATCTATGCATATTTGTGCAGAATCTTGCAGGTCTGAATATTGCTTTGGCTCCCATGACATATGTGCCACTTGGCCGAGGAAGTTATCTAGGTATAGATGGCATGAATTGTCCTTATCAGTATCCACTGCCGTCATCACATGCTACCAATGAAACCTCTTGGATTCTAGAAGGTGTACAGCTGGCCTTTTTTTAGGAGTTTTTGGCAATATCTACGTAGTAGAAGATTGCTGAAAGGTCTTGAACAATCTGCCTTTGTATCATTGCAAAGAAGGAATGTAATCTCTTATGAAATCTCTATCTATGTTCTGTACATTGCACAAACTCCATATTTCATAGGATCACTGCACTGTATATTTGCAAAGGTTCAAATAGGGTTTATGCAATGGGTTATTTCTGCTCGAATCTTGGACCATGAATTGTGCAACCCAGCAGCAATTTAAGGTGGAGCTTCTGCCTTTACACTTGGGTAAGTGCTTTTTTGCAACACTTCATTTCAAATTTATTGCTCATTAAATTTGTGCTCTTGCTTGCTGTGTTTTTGAGAAAATGGACAAAATAAAGATGTCTCTTAGTTAGCATGAGACTTTCCATGATACTTGTAGGTAGGGTAATATCTTAAACTTAGCTGCTTCTACAGAGACCCATTTACAGGTCCTCTTTATATCATTAGATAAGTAGTTATTTAGTGGTCATGACCCAAAGATGATCCAAAATGTAATGGAGTACCATAGAAATATTCATTATTACAGAAATATTCTTCTTTCTCTGATATCGTTTGGGTTGAAGTTGGTGGTAATCCTTTGTTGCTATGCATTTAGATACAATGCTTTGGTTTGGGCTGGAGTTGGTGATGTATTAATTGTCGCTATGCATTTAGATATGAATGCTCTGGCTTTCTTGAAAACATAATTTTTTCTTTCTAATGCAGTTTATCTTATCCTATTGTGTTTTGTTATAGGGTCAGAATATGCGTGCTTACTCTATGTTGTTGCAACATTCTTCTCAAGTATTGTATGCCTGAGAATGGACATTGGAGTCTAGCATTATCTCAATCAACATTTGGTCGCTTATTTCAGCTAATATCTGATTGTTTTTTAGAGTGCTTAAGAAGTTTTTGATCGGATGCTCAAGAAGTTTTGATTGTATGCTGATAATAGGCTGCAATTTGTATTTGAAGATGTGGTCTGACATTTACATGCTTTCCTCCTTACACATGCTTTTGTATATTTTATTTATGCATGCTTTTGTATACGCTTTTTTTTTTTTTTTTGGAGGTAAGTATGTATATTATATTAATAAGAAGTAAAAATACGCAGATGGACCTTACGTCCAGATATCATCCGTGAGCACAAGGGGAACCCGCCTAGTCCCAAGGGGAGTTAGGGGGTTAACTGCCAAAGTTTAAGTCAGGCCAATGGCTACCTCCTCCGTGCTCCATGAGCAACGGAAAAACATGCTGAAGCCTTGTGTACTACGTGTTTGCTAACATGCTATCATTTATTTATGCAAGTCGTGCAATGATTTTCTGTTAAACATGGTTGCATAACATGGTTGCATGCCAGTGCAACTCAAAGCAGGAGAGACGATTTCTTGCACCAATGGGTCTCCTATAATCAATTTTTTTGTTGCATCAACAGGTATATAAGAGTTTAAATCTATTGTTCAGACCCAACATAGAGTTTTCCATAGATAGCCTTAGACAGATACTGCAATGTTTTGTTTTAGGTCTTGGGAGCATGCAACTGCATTTTTAAGGCAGATGACATGTGGGAACAAATTATGCATTCCGTGCATTCTTTTGCAGAAAAGGTAAGATCCGCAATGAGACAAGCTCCACTTGCAATGTATGGGAATGTCCACTATATTTTTCGGGCTGCTAGCATCACTATGAAGCTCCATTTGCAATTCTAAAGCTTTGATTCAATTTTTAGATAGTCATATGTGATAATTGTTCATTTTTTGGAACAGATCAACATGTTGCAAAAGCAAAATCCCTGAATCAATCCTCAGTTCCCAACTCCATATATTGGTATTCATGTTTCCTTATGCGCGATGTAGCAAGTCATTTGGTCATAGCTATGTAACACTACTTCGTTATAGAATAGAATAGAATAGAATAGGTTTTTAGCGTCCACGGAGACCAATTGGCCTATAGAGGTCATGCCAAATGAATATCAACTTAAAATCTAGCCAGTGCTTCCAAAAAATTCCAAATTAAAAGGGTTGACTGGTACCTATGCCCGGCAACGCCGGGCACCCATTACTAGTTAGGAATAAGGTTCATTCCCATGTCAGGTAAGATGTTGCGGCTTGCCAACCACATGAACCTTGACTTGTTGGATGCAGTGTTACAATTGTAAAATAGGTATGACCATGTCAAGAGCTTAGGCATGTTGTCATATTATGGAACATGGGCATCCACATTATTGCATATTCCAATAGTCAATGGAGTGAGAGATATAAATGTAAATTCCCTCCTTTAGCACTCTACATACCCGCTCCTATTTGTCCAATTGGATGTTGCTAATATGGCATGACGCAAAAATTGCTTCTTGCCCACATGAGCGAATATATGTGTGTATGGGATTTATTCATACACAAAACTAGTAGCACTTTGAAATTTAGAAATTAAAATTTCTAGGAATGCTGCTCTTCCCTAATGAGGCTAGGGCTGCTAGATCTAGCTAATCCCTTACGTTACATGCAGTCTTCACGTCCCCTTTGAAGTACACTCCAGCCCCTCCACTTAGACAAGTACCGGTGAAGGCATTTATTTAAGTGGAAAATAAGGGGCATTTAAACATATAACTTAAGAGATAGAGTCTCTTACCTTCTTAAAGCGCGCAAAATGAATGATGCCCTACTTAATGTTAGAAACCTACGGACAAAGGGACGCTCAAATTATATACGCCCGAATTGGGTTAGGGTCCCAAGAATGGAAACCTCCCAATTTGCTTCCTATGGAAACCTCCCCAGCTTTCGGCCAAAGCCTAAGGAGGTTTCCAGTCTTGCTAACTTGGGGAGGTTTCTATAAAATCTCAAAAATGTATTAATTTTTTATTTACGACCTATTTGCAGCGGCTCCATTTGCATGGACCTATTTGCAGGGAAAAATCGGCTCTAATTGCAACGGCTCCAGATCAGCCTCGGGGAGGCAGCAAAGGCTCCATAGCTGAATCTTCGGGAGGTATGGCAAAGCCTACAGTTGATTTTTTTTTTTTAATCCGATAAGAAAAATAAGTTTAGGATTCTTCTTCTGTATGTTGTTTAAGTTCATAAATCTTCTGATTCCTAAACCTTGTGCGGAATAAAACCTCGAGTATCTTGTACTTGTTTTTTTTATCAACTGGGCTGCGGTGAAGCCAGCGAGAAAATGAGAGTCAAAATTTTTAAGCTCAGAATATCCTGATTCTTGAACCCTGAAAGAAGCCGAAGCTTCAGCATCTTGCCATTTCTCCGAACCATTCTTTTTGCCATTTCAGATGGTTCATATCACCAACCGTAAATATTGGGCGTGGTCCAGTGTATTATGGGTTAGGTTTGTGAGGTTAAATCCCAGCCGTGGATCTGGAGCATATCCTGGGTGCGATGCCAGATTAGCGGCCAACATCTTTTTGGAGGAAAAATGGCTTGCCATTTCCTAAGGTCTCCATAAAAAAAGGCTTGCCATTTAGACCATGCATATCCCGGAAAGGCAGACCATGCAGACGGGTAGAGCAATCACATGGGATCCATGAACAGCAGACCGAGATCTCCCTACTCTCCCCTGCGCTGCTAAAAAATATCATGGATATTTTTATCATCGGCTCCTCCTACTCTGCCCCTGCCCCTGCTTCTGCTCTCCAAGAAAATTACGGTCGCCCCTGCCCCTGCTTCTGATTACGGTCCACGTATACGGAATTAGGCCTCCCACTATATAAGCTATTGCAATTGTCCCTGCGCTTTGCACTGCTCAATTATATTTTTGGAGCGTATGATTGTTTTTATGATTGCCGTATGATTACGGTCGCCCCTGCCCCTGCTTCTGCTTCTGCTCTGCTCGACCCTGCACTGCTCCCCCAATCAATCCTGCAGTCAATCCAAAATTTCGAAATGCTTGAATCAATCCTGCTGCCAAAATCAATCTTGCACAACCCCGGAATCAACCTCGGAATCAATCATCTTCTTGCACGGCTGTTTACACCATAGCCATAGCTTCATCGCCATAGCTCTCTGCTCTCTGCTCTCTGTTTACACCATAGCCATAGCTTCATCGCCATAGCTTCATAGCCATAGCTTCATCGCCATACCTCCCTAACTTACCTCTGTGCTTCCGCCTCTGCTCCGCTACCCAGCCTCTGTGCTCCGCCTCTGCTCCGCAACAAAGCAGCAAAGCAACAAAGCAGCAAAGCAAAGCAACAAAGCAGCAAAGCAACAAAGCAGCAGGTCGTCTCTTGGCTTCAACGATAGGCCCTGCAAAAACAGAGAGCCCAGCCTCGAAAAAGGAAGTAGCGTGAAACGCTATCCACGCCCTACAATTTAGCATCAAAAATAGCCAACAATAAACTTGCACACACATTAAAATTAGAAACTAGACCACTAAATGCAAACAAGCTGCTCAAACATGCCAAAATATACCCTTTTTTATACAATACGACATCAAAATCATAGTCCTAACCACTGATTCCCAAATACGAAACAAAAAAGGTAAGTCGCTTGCAGTATTTGATTTTTGCTTTGAGCAAAATGGCAGAGGCAGAACAAGGTCATTCTCTACAAAATCTTGAGATCTTTGTTGCTATATCTTTGTGCTTCATAACAAGCACAAGAAAAGGAAATGTGTGGGTAAGCCCAACACAGGGGCAGAGATTCCTATTCAGCAACAACGAATGGCGAGAATTGAAGGGGAACTTAATTAAAAGTCTAACCAAAGTTGATTTTATTGGTATGTTAAACAAAAAGGATGGCTTGATCGGCAAGAATGATGAAGCAGCAGTGATGCTTAAGGGGCAAAAGCATGAATATGAGTTTTCGAGGCAAAAATGGCGACTGTAAAAGGAAGTTCTCTCAATTCCCCTGTAACAGAGTCAAGAAAAAATCGTGAATGTATATTGTATACACCATTAGAAATGCTTTCACACGAGGAGGACGTGCAAGCTGATCAGGTTTTTATTTGTTTTACATTTACGGAGAAGAAAGATGGGATATAAGTCGTTTATGCATTTGATTTTACACATGCTGTTATGAACATGCCTTTAATACTTTCTCGATTTAGCATTGGATAATGTATGAACTCGGAATGATTGTACTGTTTTTAGTATAAGCTGGTAGAGTTTGCTGGGTCTGCATAAATAGAGGAAACTATACTGTGGCAGAAGTATTTCAATGCACAAGACGAGACCTAGGCAGCTTATTTATTAATCTGGTCTGGTGCTTATTCTAATGTTTTTCGGGCATATAGTGTTTCATAAGCATACTATCATTTTCATATGCTAAACTGTATGAACAGGACAGCAAACCTTGTTGAAAAATAGATAGTGAGTCTAGGCATAAAATACATCAAACATGAAGTTTTTTCTAACCTCCAAGATCATTTGGCACCTTATTTATCAGGCTAATGCTTGATTTTGTTGGCTGCAAGTAACTGAAGTCTCATCTGAAGATTGCTTGACCGGCAAAAGGAAATATTTCCATGACAATGGTCCATCAGGAAAGATCTGACTTTTTATGAGCATAAACTTGTTTTGGAAATATTTAGGCGATATAATTCCCCCATAATGAGCTGCTATAAATGCATTGTTAGACAGCTTCTAAGGCAGCGAAACTGAGTATTTTGACAAAGAAAGTCTGCTGATTTTGATCCCCATGGATATGTATGTACAACACTTTGTATTAGTCTACCTCCTCCAACGTTACAAATGCATTAAACGTTACAAATGCATTAAGGCTAGCCATATTGATAGTAAAGACTACCTTTTTTTTTTTATGTATTCCACAATATAAAAAGAACAGTTTTAAACTCTAGAATATGTTGTTTTGATCTTGATATGATGGCTATTTTAGCATAGTCTTGTTTAAAACAATGAATTCCTTAAAGAAGAGCACATGCTTTAATCGTTGAAACTGGTGTTCATATATTTTTAGCACTGGAAGATTGACATAAATTGCAAACTACTTTAGTGGGTTTTTATGGAATCAACCACTTGTTAATTTATAATGCAATGTTTAATGCAACGTTTAATCATTCTTGTATAGAATATTATTAATACATTGTACTCTTAATTCATGTTATGTCAAATGGACAAGAAGAGTCCATCAAGCCGAACTGCTATCGATCTCTTTATCTATATACTCATGTATCTATCTATCTATAGTTAGCCAGATAATGACTACCATTTGAAATTCTACAATGGTCATCCCATTTGCTTGTGCATAAACATTTGTAGAGTTGGCATAGTTTCAACTATATTCCATGTTGTTATCTACCTACATTTGTAGAGTTGGCTTGGTTTCAAATGCCAATTATAAAGTTTTGATGACAAAAAGGGAATCATCCAAAATGGGGTTATGTGATAGTAGTATGACATAATAATCACCACTTTTCAAATCCTTCAACAATTGCCTCTAGTGAATTTTAGACATTTTGTGGAAACCTCCCCTAGTTTCTTTGGAATGTTGGGGAGGTTTTCATAAAATATTTATATAAAAAAATAGTAATTAATTTTCGCAACTACCTCATCAAGACGCACGAGGAACGCACGAGGATGGAGATGCACGAGAGGGCACGAGGATCGAGATGCATGGGAGGGCAAATCTTGGTCTTCGTGCGAATATAAGGAGGGGCTTCTTTTTTATTTTTATGGAAACCTTTCCACCTTTCCATGGAAACCTCCCCTGTTTTCTTAATTGGAAACCTCACGAGGTCATGCCCAGAAAGATGGGGAGGTTTCCATGGAAAGGTGGGGAGGTTTCCATGGAAACCTCCCCTGATTTCTAATATGGAAACCTTCCCAGGTCGTATAGGAAAAGTTGGGGAGGTTTCCAGGAAAATGGGGGAGGTTTCTAGGGAAAGTTGGGGAGGTTTTCGTGGAAAGTTGGGGAGGTTTCCACTGAAGTCCAACCCAATCGGGCATAGAAAAAACCATCGGACAAGGGAGTTGGATACTGGAGCTCAGGGTTTTTCCTACGACAAGAGGGTTCCGCTTCTGTCCACCCCTCTCCCAAACAACCATAATTTCAGAGGTGGCACCTTGAATTCAATGTTGTTAGGCATATTTAGTACGGTAGGGGTACTATATGTCATTAATATCGTTTTCGTACCTCTCATTTAAACATATTTCTTAGAATTATAAAGTACCTATTAAATATCTAAAATACATTACTTTACGTATCATACATTAAGTACTTCCTCGAATTTTTTGAAACTATCATTTCTTTGTTACAGTTTGAATAACAAAGGAACTTCAAGTCTAAAATAATAGATCAAAATATATTATTCTAGAAAATAAGTGTTTCTCAATGATCTAGTTAAGAGTTATAATATATCTCCTCATATTCCAACTTTAGTTCAAAAGCAAAAGAAAGAGCATGGCAAACTTTTACAACATCAAGAGTATCTTAAAAACAAAATCCATGGATAATCACCCTTCCTCTTTGTCGTCTTCATCATCACTCTATTTCCGATGATGACTTCCACACGTGCTCCTCTTTTGTAAGTTCATCATCACTTTCGATCTTGACTTTTTGATTAGATGAGCAATCATTTGCGTGATAGTGCCATGCATGCATTTGTTGCAATGTTTACGAGTCCAAGTCCCAATTCCATTGGCATTTCTTACAATATTGGAGCAATAAAGATCCTACTTTTCACGTGGCAATTTCTTCATTCAGAGTTATGTTTGCAGAAATCATTGATACAACAAAAATTAGATACATTAATTACAGCAAGTACATTAATCATAGTAGATACATTGATTATAGCAGTTACAACAGGTACATTGATTACAGAAATCAGTCGGATAAATTGATTACCAACCAATGATAATAGCAGTAGAACCAAGTAGTGTTCATTCCAAGCCAACAAAGTTAATCTTTAAACTGAAAGAGGTAAGAAGTGCAAACCATGTAGCATATTAGATTAACTTAGCTTACCTCAGTCTACGAGTACTTGATTTTACCAGCAAAAATGACTTAAGTTCATATGAATAGCTAGATCATTTCTTATCTCTATTTTCTATCATTCTGTTTTGTCAAAAAACCTTTATAGCTTGCCCTAGGGCATCGTCTAGTGGCAGGACCTTAAACTGCCACACTCGAAGTCACGGGTTCAAACCTGACCAATATCGGTCTAGTAATGGGGACCTTAAAAATTCATTGCCCCGAGTCATGGGTTCAAGTGCGACCAATCGGTCCTGTGGTAGAGACCTTAAACCTGCCATATATACTCGATAATCACATGCAAAGCAACTCCTAGCATATCGTGCTTAGGCAATGGACTTAAACCTGCTATGTGTACTCGATAATCACATGCGAAGCAACTCATAGCATATCACGTCGTAGAATGTACTCATGATATGATGATGAATATAATGACGTCCTTCAATATAGAAAACAATTCCATGTGATACGTAGAATAAAGAATAAAATAGAATTTTTATCGTCATTATAAAATAGAATAAAGCGATGTAGAATGTACTCATGATGCGATGATGAATACAATGATGTCCTCCAATATTGTAAAAAAAAAAAAAAAAAATCCCCTTTATAGTAGACCATCGATTTACAATCCATCTTTAAAGTCCCCAGGTAATATTTTTCGTGGCCAGAGATCTATTTTTCATATCAAAAAACAAGAGGCATAGAATAGAAGTAAACTAGTATGTAATCTATGCTCATATTTTCAATCCAAGAAACTGTACAAATCATCTACACTAAGAGCTAGAAGAAGCAAAAACTTATCTTAGCTTTGCCATCTTAGTTCAAGTCATGATTCAACAGATCTTTAGAATACTTAAAGGAACCAAAAGCATTCCCCTGTTCATTTTTATTTGTTCTATCTCAGAGTATTAGTTTTCTAAATAGAAATGAATTTGTCATCTAATTTAGCAATAAACTGCCTTAAGCATTGAGATAGACTAGAACAGTTGTAGCAGGTACTGGTGTGTAGGTTGTTGTTTGTATGCTGCAGATAATTAAATATTGTAAGATATAACATAACCATGCAAGGATAACCTGCAATCTTGTAAATCTATCACAACCTCAATCTAAGCAAAACAAAGGACCAGCACACATGACGTAGCAATTTCAAGCCTATCTACTCTTATACAAAAGCATGCATCCTATTCTATTGCAGAGAACAAAGTTAAAAGGATAAACTACTTGGCCGTAATAAGATAAACAAGAGCAAATTAACAATCAACATCTTGGCACTATGGTCTCTATCCATATCAATTTACATATCCTATAAAACACATGACAACGTCAGGCAATACAAGAATAAATACTATCATATTAATTCCTTCCATCATGTTATACCATCGGATCAATTAGAAGATAAGATAAGATAAGATAGGATGAATTTTTACGTCCAAGGGAACCCAACGGGTTATGGGATGGCACATGCAAGGGCAACAACCCATCTAAAACCTGGGGACTAGGTCCCATCACCAAACACAATAACCAAATATTAAAAGACTACCAAGACGAAGATAATGCTAATGCTAGTGGTAATTTTGTGCTTCTACAATTATCTAGACATGGCCAGTCCAAGGACTGGAAGGCCATTGGTCTATAATAATTGATGCGCCTCCCTTGTATGCTGCCCATTTCTTTTGCAGGCGGGCGCTCCTCCTTACAGTTACACAATTGAAGAGGGGAGAGGTCCTCCTGTAATGAGAACTAATCTCTCTGAGATGGTTTCCATGCTGAAGAACGGTAAACGGCTAAGAGTGTCTTGAAACTGAAACAAAAGATGGCGAGGACGATCAGGACTTGACGCTCCCACCCTAGTAGTGGAGAGAACTCCACCAACCTTCACATGCATGACATCAGTGAAAAAATGCAAAACCGCATCCACATCAGAATGGGCATCATCTTCTGCCTCTGCAGCCCCTATAATATGCAAGTTCGGGCTCCTGGTACAGAAGATACTGAGGCAGCCTGCTCCTGTCTGCTAGCTCGACACTGCGACTCCTGGTCCCCTTGGGATTGTGGAGATGTCTGTACTCCCAACTCAGCATGTTCCCTTTCCAATGTCTGCACTCCTGCTTCAACACAATGTTTCTTCTGTGGCTGTAATTCTGTATCTAGTGTCTGTACTAAGGCATCACTTGTGCCCATATACTGGGCTTTAGGGTCTAGAACGAAGGCATATATTAAATGTAGTAAGTGTGTCCATCTCTCAATAGACACGATCATAGATGTGGCCGTCATTCCTCCCTCAGAATGAATGAGTCGTACCTGGTCACGAAGCGTAGGCGGCAAACACTGAACTTGCAGGTCTAGAACACTGACCTGCTTGTGCCGATATGAAGAGGCCGTTGGGGACCAAAAAGAGAAGATGGCAAATTCATCTATGGAATTAGCTTGCCCCTGACCATGAAGCTGTATGCTAGACCGAGCACTTGTGGGACGAGGGACCTCCTGTGTGAACAATAAATTTTTTTTTTTGAAGAACGTGTTTTACTTCATATTATACACTCAAAATATTACAAAGTACTTCCAGAAGTAAGTAATGTCCCTGAAGCATCAATCACTTTTAGATGATCACTCCATATTGGAATTTTAATACGATCAGGCCAATTGGAGATCTGAAAGCAATTATACAACTTTTGACGAATTTCTTGAAGCACCACCTGAGAAATACGCTTATCATAAAAGACCTTTCTTCGCCTTCGTTTCCATACACTCCATATTAGCCAAGACTTTGCCATGTGAAGTGTAATCCTTTTAGAAGCAGTCCACTGATTTGGATAAATACCCAAAAGAAAGTGCTGACTATCCAAAGATACTCCAAAAAGAGAATGCAGCCAGGACCTAAGACTACTCAGCTCTGCACACAAATATAAACAGTGCTCAAATGTTTCAATGCACCGCTCATACATTGGGCAAAGTGGGCTTACTCCCGGCTTAAAGCGATGAACCATCTCATTAACTCTCAAAGAGCGATGAATCACCTGCCAAAGTAGAACATTTACCTTTGAAGGATTATATTTAGACCAAACAAGGTTCCAAATGGATTGCCATTGAGAAGGCAAAGTCTGTAAGTGCCATTTTCGAGAAAATGATAAAGCATTTGAGGAGGTAAGCAATCTGTAGCATGAACTTACTAGCTTCTTGCCTTCTTTAATACCTTGAACAAAGTTCCAGCATCTCTTGTTACCCACCTTCTTAATTAGAGGAAGAGCACTTGCTACATAAGCCCATATACTGATATCTTTATCCAACAACCCATATGTCTCCTGAAACCATTGCCAATGAGCAATGTCAATACCAAAATACCACTGTTCAATAGAAATAATACCTGCACCATCCTTACACCAAATCTCTCCTTATTACTGGCCCTTTCTGTCATGGTGAAGCCCTCTAAATGAAATCAAAGTGGGTATATACAAAAGTTACTCAAAGCAGACATAATCTAGAGCAAACCAAATCAAGTCGTGAAGCCTTAATCTAAAAGATCTGTAACACAATATCCAATACTGCAAACCCTACTAAAACTGGCCGGAACATGACTGTTTTGGCACAGAAAACTTAACCAAACATGGGCATATCATATACCATCGAAAAGATCCCAGAGAGAGCTTTCCAACGCAATAAGCCACATCTGGCGCGTAGGGTTAAGAAGAAAGCAAGGATGCTTTATGCTCATACATTTATTCAGACTTAAATATTTCAGACCTGTGCCTCTTATGGCATCCAGAAAATTACCAAAGAAATGATTTTTTTATAAACATAGCATATTCACACATGGCATATTCACACGGGAGGTGATTCCGAGCATCGAGAGCTATTGGATGGGCATATTCGCAAGTTATTCCTCGATTTAGACCGTAGATAATAATCCTCATTTTGGGGTATGCTTGTACAACTTTGGGTATACTGTATGGTGAAGGTTACAAAATACTATAAGGTTTGAAGATAGATAGATAGATAGATAGATAGATAGATAGATAGATAGATAGATAGATAGATAGATAGATAGATAGATAGATAGATAGATAGATAGATAGATAGATAGATAGATAGATAGATAGATAGATAGATAGATAGATAGATAGATAGATAGATAGATAGATAGATAGATAGATAGATAGATAATGTACTAAATCATATTGATTTTATACATGTTTTATATAGTTTTGAGGAGTACAAAAGGGGCTCTCACTGCCCTATGTAACCCCTCTCCCTCCCCCTGGTGAATGGGGGTTTTGGAGGGAATTTACTTTAAAAGTGTTGGTTGTAATGGTTTATGTTAACTAGAAAAAATTTTGACCCCTTCGAGGCCTTAGGGATGGTGTGGGAAATTTAATTATAAATGTAAGAGGTAATGGTTTGTGTTTGCATAAGAGTCTTTTCTTCTATTTTGGGTGCCAACAAATTTAAATTGAATTGGATTGAACTAACTTTTATCGTCCATGGAGGCCAATTGACCTATAGGATCCATATAAAGGATTCAGGATGCATATTACTGCTAGGATTAAAAAACCTATCCCGAAGTGTTTTCGAGGGAAAAAACTTGGCTGTAATAAGTATGCTAAGAGATTGTATAATGATGCATTATGATATATTTTAATCTCAACGGCCTGTTTAAGGACATGACTAAGTGCATGCATCCATGATGTCTTGGAGAAAAGATCCTAACAACACCACTGAGTTTGTGTTAAAAAGCAAGTGAAGCGACGGGTTAGACAAAACCAATTCAGTATAGCGGGCTTGGATGTGATTCAATGCAGGACGCTGCTGCAGTATGTGATATTCATCCTCAATCGCACCCTGGTGGCAACACTAATAGAGTATCCTCGCCCGCCTCTTGAGCCCATCTGCCTATCTTAATTCGCAGACGATGTGCACTTGTGCAAATGCGAACCTATAGACAATCTTCTTCATTATTACATGCCTAACAGCTCAGCGACCCATCATAATTAGGTTTACCAGCTTGGGGGGCGCTTTTTGCCCAAGCCTGCATGTTCGGGAATAGGGTTGGAATCAAATTTCCGAAAATCTAGGAGGGCCCTTAGCTGATCCCACTAAACCTCTAATGCCTTTCACAAAGTGGCCTTTAATCATTTCTAGGGACTGGTAGAAAGCAATATGGAAATGGGTGTTGGATAAACTGCTCCATCCCAAAGTATCTGTTTTATGGTGGCAAATCATTCGTTTGTTGTGTGCGTTAATATTGTAGTGCCATGATTTTTGTCTAGTTATTATGCACCTTGTCCCTTATGTGCGAGAGCGACAAGACAACTGAGCATTGCTTCTTCCTATGTCAACATGTCAGGCATGCTCGGTTGTGACTTCAAGGCCTCTTTCACTGCAAGTTGAATAGCTAACAGGTGGTATTAATTAGCATTCTACCTAATAAATTGAAATTTTTTTGGCAAAATGGGTTTTAAATGCGGATTCTACATAGATCATCTGATCCATTTTGGAAAAGAAGGAATCTCATATTCAAAGGTCATATTTGTTCTGATGCACAGGTTCTTATTGAGGCGCAAGGATGAATTGCCAAAGCATTCAGGTACTCATCAATTGCTAATATAGTGAAGAGCCGTATTTGGGAGCGCTAAGTTCACATTCACACTTTCTCATGAGCATTTACTTCATCTTCACATTGTTTAGATGTTGCATTTAAGTGGGGTGGATTTTCTCAAGTTGATATTCTCTCCACATGATTTTTAGTCGCCATTGTGCTTTGTGTATAACATTTCCTGAATACTAAAAGCTTGTGTCCTTCCAGAAAATAAAAATAAAAACTCACGAGTTTTTTTTTTTTAAAACTCTATGACTCAATATGATTCTTCCCGGGTTGATCAAACTAAGAATTAAAAGGCATAAATGAAACCCAGAAAACCTAGAAATGACGAAAAGGAAGGGAAAGGTGAGAGGTCGATATTAATATATATTTTAAATACGGCAAAAATCTCTGTAGCCAGGAAGCAGAAGGATGGATTACTGGAAACTTAGCTATAGTAGGCAAGGATTGGAGCTTTTATGTGCAAAATAATGTGGGCATGCAAGTGCATACTAATTCTGAAACATTTGAGAAATATGTTGAAGGTACAATTCTAGAATATGCTTCCACAATTTTCATATTAGTGCATATATTAGGTGCCATTTCTTCAGTATAAGAAAAGCCCCCTGGGTTTGATTCTGGAGGAGAAACCCTGTTGATTGGCGGAGTGGGAAGGCTTTCTAAATCAAGTCGGAGGGGCTTTTACTCAACGGAAAAAGATCCATTAAACTTCATTATGGAAATTTGAATCTTTGGGGTAAGAATTTCTAGAATGCATAGTAAGGGGACGGAATGGAAGATAAATTGACAAAGTACATATGCTCTGTTCTTGGTCGACATCCAGACAAAGAAGACATGCCATGTGTCATAGCTTGATTGGAAGCCAAGACAATATGAAGCCCAATGGTTTTTTTTATACACTATAAGTCTCATATCTACTTTTAACCAAATATATTTTTCACAAAATAAAATATCCATTTCTTAAGATATTCCAATGATCTCAACATTAAACTTCATTGTTATTCCCATGTTCATGTCAACCACAATGACGTTTCAGCATGGCACTGAATAGCATCGTTTCCATTTCTTATAGGTCTTTGTACCTCTGTGCTTAACATATGGATATAGTTGTTTACAAGATATTACACCATATTCATCACCCTTTTCCCATTGAATTGTTGCTTAGTACTTGTTTATAATCTTTGTTGTACTATGGGTAGTTTTGCAATTCATGACACCATAAAACCTTATTATTACATTACATCTCACTATAATCTCATCAGGCCAGGTTCTATCAACAGAATTTGGTCAATTCATGTCACCAATAAACAACTTGTATTTGGTCAATTCATGTTGTCAATTACCATGTGGTTGCACCTCATTCTAATCCCATCAAACAAGGTCCTATTTACAACTCTTAAGCACACATATCAATGTTGACAATTGCATTATAAAAACATTTATTTTGGATATTTATCTTCCATTTGTTATTATTGCTCTCTTCCTTGTGATGTTACCATAGGCATATAAAATGTCGATTAAGAAACGACCTAATTTACGCGTTAATATCATTTATGAATATACATCTTATAAAAAACATGAGCCTTGAGGCATCTATAAAGGCATAGGATATTAAAGAAAAGCCCCTTTAGTCTTGATAGGAAACCCTATAGATCCGGGGAAGGTGGAGGCTGGTTAACCCTCAAAGTCAAACCCAAAGGGCTTTTACTCAATGAAAAAGATCAATTGGGCTTCATTCTAGAGCTGAATGCAGGGTAAAATTTCTAGAATGCATGGTAAACGGACGGAATGGAAGGAAATCAAAGGAGTGCATCTGCTTCGTTCTTGCTCGACTTCTAGACAAAAAAGACACACTACGTGCTACATCTTGGTAGGAAGCCAAGATAGAATGAAGCCCAATGATTGTTTTCGTACACTAAGTCTCATATCTTTTTTAACCAAATATATTTTGCAGGAAATAAAATACCCATTTCTTAAGATATTCCAATGATCTCAATATTAAACTTCATTGTCATTCCCATGTTCATGGCAACCACAATGACATGGCACTGAATAGCCTCATTCCCATTTCTTATTAGCTCCTCGTATCCCTACTTAATATATTATAGTTGTTTACAAAGATATTACACCCTATTCGTCATCCTTTTCCCACTGAATTGTCACTTGATACTGGTTTATAATCTTTATTGTACTTATGCATAGATTTGTCAATTCATGTCACCATAAACCTTCTCATTACACCTTCTTATAATCTCATCAAGCCGGGTTCTAATGACTTGTATTTGGTCAATTCATGTTGCCAATAAACAACTTGTATTTTGTCAATTCATGTCGTCAATTACCTTGTCGTTGCACATTGTTCTAACGTTGACAATTCCGTTATAAATACATTTATTTTCGATATATGACTTCCATATTCGCAATTCTTGTTATTATTGCTCTCTTCCTTGTGATTTTACCATATTACATAGAGATTACCACTTAAAAGTGTCGATTAAGAAAAGACCTAATTTACACATTAATATCACCTAAGAGTATATATCCTATAAAAAACATGAACCTTCAGGCATCTATAATGGCAGAGGAATATTTATATTCATTGAAATGATGAATTGAAGAAAGAAAGAAAAGAAAAGAAAACCCGTCCAACTGCATGACCCTACCAACATGTGGGTAACTTGTAGTCAAATTAAGAGCCATATATCACGTGCACACAGACTAATGTTCTCAAGTATGTGGCCATCTTGGAATTCATTTAATCACAGAAAAATAAAAAAATTAAAAAACCTTGAATTTATAGTCCAAATATTAAGAACATCTAACTTGGTTGTCATAGTAACTTGCGAGATGGCATCCACAATAGTGCCTATCCAAATGGTCAATGGAGTGATAGAGATAAAAAGTTATATGATCAATGGAGTGATGAAGTTACATATCTAAATTCCCTCTGTTGCACTTGATATACCGATTCCCCCTTACTATATGCAATACAAAACAATAGTCATAAAGTAGAACTGTATGACTCATTAAGCGCACTTGTTCAAGATCTTGATGGGACCCATTCTACTATGCAGTCTGGGGCCAGGTGGTATCCTTTGTCATCTAGAATGGCTTGGAGCAGGTACATAAACCTTCTTGGTGCTTCAAAAGCCTGCTAGAAAGAAAAAAAGAGCCCAATGGTTCTCTTGATATTATATGCAGGAGCACGGGTGCATACAGATACAAACAGAAGAAGATCGCCATAACTTGAGGCAGTAACTTGATATTTGCTTCCTCGGTAAGCTTTGAGATGCAAATGCCAGATTGCATACTACCAGCGCCAAGTCAGTCCCATGCTTGAATGGGATCCACAACACTACCTGCGTACACATCCCGCCCATGAAGAAGCACAAATTCATCGCTTCAATTTGCACAGGTGCATATCGCCTCAGAATAGAGGATGCTTAGAACCAATAAATTTGTCTTGCCAACTAGTTGGATACTCCCTTCTAACACTGCCTTTATATCTAAACAAAGAGTTAAGACTGCCTGGCACCTGACACTGAATGCCCAATGACGTAAGATGCGTTCTTTATGGCATATCAGCCGGGATGGAACCCATTCAATGGATTGGCAAAGCTTGACAATGATATTGGGATGAGGTTGGAATGCCTGAGGATATGGATAAAAATTTCATCCAGGGGAATTCTTAATGGACATGCTGGGGACTGGTTTCATTCATCTTTATACCACGGATTATACAATGGCTATTGGATGAGTTGAAGCTGTAGGGGTTGCATGTAGATATTGTACACATGCTTGCTTTCATTTTGATGTTATTTGTTTTTCTTGCAGTTCTATGCCTGGAATATAGATGGAGCGTGTCCATGAGAGTGTTGGGATGGAGAATGGGAATGGGGTTGATGCTAGCAGCAGGCCTGCGGGAGTCACGAGGGTGAGGCCGCCAGTTGGGGATGGTGTGATTGACATTGTACGTGATGAAGAGGTCCCAGCTTCCCCTCCGCACAGACCTGCATGATGTTATCACAATGCAATGCCTTCTCCTTTGGTATCCTCTCCAAATGGGGAGCATGTCCCGGTTGCATTGGAAGTGGTGTCAAGCATTGTTAACATTAACATGCTTGCGGAGTTTGTGGCAACCTTGGTAAGATTGTCCATGATGCAGTTGAGTCACTTGTTTGCAACATTGGAGGAGGCTATCTCCCATATAGAGTGGGGGGGGTCGAGGGCGACCTTCTTGTGAACACCAACATAAGCGAGCACTTGAATTTGGCGGGATCTTCTTTGAGGGAATTGTGGTGGGTTGATAATATAGCGAGATGCCACAATCTTTGCTATGAACAATAACTAGGTATTGGTCTCTTTATTTGAGTTATGTTTTGCTTTATTCTTGCTTGATGTTTGTGCTGCATGATGGAAAATCATAAAAATAAAAAATAAATGTGAAATCTGTATTTGGATTGGAAGACAAATAAAAGAGTGCTCTCTGATTGAAGAAAACCATAATTGTGTGATTTTGTGATTAGCATTGCTTGCTTGTGGAAGAAAGGCTTGGAAAACTAAAAAAATAAGGGGACAATCAATGTGTGCTTTCATATGCATATGCATGGGAATAGCTCCTGCCCTTTAAGGGCGCGCATGCTGCTTGGAGCAATGCATTGCGTAGGCAGTTCAAATCCCCCAACATGTTTCTTCATTGTACTTGCAGGTGGTGCATTGGTATCTCGGCTTTATGGAATACACTATCAATCAGTTTAGTAGGCGTAGACATAACACAGATCCGTGTGTGTTTATTGTGTGCAGGACTTTTTCAGGTCATGAATCTTGTGGCGTAGGCTGATCAATTCTAATAAAGCATCCTTACCCCGTTTGCTTTCTATTAAGATATTACAATCTAATTTAAGCATACTTTTATTCTGGAGTCAACCTAGCATTGGACTTAACAATGGTTGTCAACCCCCCTTAGAAGATAGAAGCGTTTGACCCCATCTAACGCTTAGGTGTAAGGCTGTGATGCTCCCAGAGGATGTATAATATTCCCATATCCAAGGGATGGGGATCCACTAAACCTCATCGGCCATAACATAAGCATTAAATTGGAAGAAGTTGTTATATAGATAAGCATAAGCTTCTGATATAGTACTTGTATCTATAATGTGAAGGCTTATTAACATACTCATACAAAATTATATCCTTTTTCCATCCTTGTTGGAAGAAGTCCTTGCGATCATGCACTCACTGGGGCTCTTATCGACCATGTCGGTGACGAGCCGACCTTTCCATTGCTCCATAAACTCAAGGTATTCCTTCTTTAGACCTAACCCCAACACCCATGTAACATCCCTCCTGGCAAGGGTGTCCACTTAATCAGAATTGTGGGAATTAATCTTCTTGTCTCCTTGAATGACTTAACCAAAGCACTTCCAGAATGATTTCAATCTGCTCTTCAGTCATCTCTAACAAAGTTGGAGATTCTAATATTTCATCCAAGTTGCGTGTGCTTCTTTAAAAGAATTACATGTGGACTTACATGGAATACGTGTATCTTAAGGTGGTAGAGTGAGATCAATCGACAATATTAGTTTTCCTATCCTCTCGATGATCTTAAAGGACCTACATCTTTGTGGAACAAGTTTCTTACACCTACCAATACTTAACTTTACCTTCATTTTAATCTTAAGCCAAGCATTATCTCATACTTGAATCTTGTCAATCTATGTATCAACAAGACTCTTTTGTGGAAGCTCTAGTACGCTGAACGCTCTGAGGTCATCCATAACTTCTTCTGAATTCTTACCATATCCTTAAAGAAGTTTCTAGAAGACTTCTACTACTTTTGACCGCGAGATTGTACCAAATTAATGCGGTGTGAGAGCATTGATAGAGTGTAATTTATCATAAATGGGGACATAAATCGATTGACTCTTGTTTGGTACTATTATATGCAAACTCCGCTGGAATGAGATATAATTACCCTATCTAGATTGCTTACCCAAACTAATTATGTAACATGTTTTTACAGGCATCTGTGGTGCTTGATGCCCATTAAATTAGAGGATGATAGGATATGCTCATTCAAAGTTCGTTTCTATAATCTGAAGAAATTATTCCGGAAAGCAATGATAAATTTGGAATTAAGTGACCAAACAACGATGCTCACAGGCATACTATGTGGTCCTAAAGATTTCTTTCATGGACAACATGTAAGCATTATCTCACGGCCATATACATTTATTCTATATGGCGAAATGTGCTATCTTAAATAGCTTATCGCTGCCACTTAGTAAAGGCATCATGGCCTCTTGATGTTCTTGAAGTCACATTATGAAGTCCATGAGTGATGACCTTCCATTTAGCGTCGAGGACTTCCAAAGGTTCTAGGGCACAGGATTCAAGTTTTTACGCCTTAGATGCAGCTGCGGCACAACTAACTCGGAGCTATAGTTGCCAATGTCCTTCTTCATGCTAAGCCAAAGTAACTACTACTTATTTTAAAGTAAAACTATCATGCGTGCCACGGAAGTGGATTTTCTTATTCCATATACTTCTAACCGCATAAGGCTTGTCTTTAAAATACAAAATTTTCCTTCCTTTTTACTTCTTATAAGTTTCCCTTTTCATATCAATATGTGCCTCTTTACAAAGAAGCGGCCCATACATTATAAAATTCTTTACTTATAGTTAGCACTTCTTCAATCTTCTTGTCTAGAACTCATTTTGTCAAAGTTGAGATAGAAGCTTTACAATGCATTCTCATTATAAAGGGGTGGCAAGATAGTGCATCAGCAACCACATTTGCTTGTTTGACTTGTAGGTTATTTCAAAATCCTTTTCCCTCGTATGAAATTCTATCTAGTGCCTTTCTTGCTTAAGTAGAGGAGTGGTTGCATGAAGACATCTTGAAGGCTTTGATGATCGATATCTAATTAAAGTATTTGTCCCTAGCAAGTAATGTCTCCATATATATGCATTTTACTTGTAGCTGTTGATCATGGATCTCATAGTGTTATTTGGTGTGTATTATCTATGATGAGAATTGTTGATGCTTTGATAGAGCAAATTGAATGTATTTAAAGTTGTTGAGATATTATGGGCCATTCTCACTGACTTGTAGAATCGTTAGTTGGATATGGAAATCACTGGGAATGACGGGAACATATTGATTTGGCTTGCTAAGAGGCCCATTGAAGGAATCAAACTAATTTAGTACCGTCGAATTAGGCATGATCATTACGTAACGTGGAAGGTGACCCAGCACTCAAAGCGGATCCAAATCCCACGAAGCTTGGTGGTTGGGCGAGAAGGGGCCGATTTTGGCCTTGGGTGTATTTTGCTTGTTAAATGGCCCAAGAAGGTGGATCGATAGGTTCAGGAAGTGTTTAGATTTGCTTTTGTTGATACGTGTTTTGTTGGCTTGTTTTGTTACCTTTTATTCTTACACTTTTGATAAATAAATTATAACCTATAAAGGAAAGCATAAGGCACCAAATAGTTTAAAAAGAGTATTGGAGGGCAAGTGATGCATACATAAGTCTTGTGAGGAAGATATGGGTGAATACTGGCGGAAGGTATGTGCGACATCATGAAAATTACAATCTGAGAATGGCTTTGAATCGTTGTAACTAAGATAAACATGAGTGCCTTATCATATACACGGATCAAGCGGTGAAAGCACTAACACTATGGTAAAGTTTCTTTGAGCTTCTCAAAGCGGTGGACTTTCTTTGATGCTCAATACAATCCTTCACCTTCCGTGCTTTGTGAGGTCAGAAAGTAGGTGTCCACTTCAAGTCTTTATGAACTTTCTATGATATCAGAGCTAAAAATTTGAGAAGCTTCTTACCTCATGGACATTCTGCGGAATAGCGATGGGTCATAGCTTCAATCTTAGCTAGATTGGTAGAATTCCCCTCAGATGTCACCATATGCCCCAAATATTCTACTCTACTTGTTGCTAAATATTTGTAGAACTTGGCTTAGGCCATTTGCCATCTAAATTTCTATAAGATCCTTGAAAATGACCAATATGGTCCCCTCGAACTTATATACACTAGAATGTCATCAGGGAAGATCAGTTGAGTTCATCCAAAACTCTTTGAACATCTGGTTATAGGCACATGAATGTTGCCAGCACATTATATCTGAGAAAAGGCATAGCTAAACTCCATAATGATTATGCATTTCTAGAATTGTTTTATAAACATCTTCTTCTTTTATTTGAATTTATAACGACCTTATGTTGATTTTGGAGAAGTATTTGTCTCCTTACAATTGTGATCCATTAAGTCATTTGCCCATGGCAATGCTTATTCTTTGATCACCTAGTTAAGCAGAAGCGATCTTTATACACATTCTTAAATTCAGTCCATCCACCCAGAAGAGAATGGGTTGAGGGGTGATGATAGTAGAACAAATCCGAGTTCTAACAACTCAGCGGTGCTGGCTTTCGGCTTGCTCCGGGATGCTCATCCTATATGAAGCTTTGCTTATGGAAACTGCATCTGAAATTGCAAGTGTAATCTCATATTCTATGTGTCTCTATAGATAGAAAGTTCCGCGGATTTCATGAGAAAGAGGTCATGGAACTCTTTGATTAGTTGCTTGATGCCTAGGTAGCTGGTTGAGACTAAAGTCTTCCTTCTTTCACTTGTAGTTGGGGTCAACAACTTGTGGGATATATGCAACCTGGTGTACTTTAATGCACTTTCTAGCATGGCGGAAGAAGCTTCATACCTTTAATTGTAAGATGCTAAGCCCTTTGGTGCTGACTAGACATTCTTGCTCATCATTAAGCGGGCTTTAGAGTACTTAATGTGTCTACTATTAGATTGTATTTGCCACTATTCATAACCTGACCCCCATCTTTGATCCTTGTTAAAGCTTAGAATAATGTTGAAGCTCTTTTGCCCTTGTAAGACGCTGGTACCTTCAGTACTTGCTAGTAGGTTTGAGCTTGAGTCCCACTCTTTAAAGTCCAGAGCTTTCACGGTGTGAGATCTCCTTAAGAGGCACATCATAAGTTTGCACATTGGTATTGGTCACCTTGATTTTCAAAGCCTCCTCTAGAATTGAAGAATCTCATGCTAGGTGGCTGATTGCTCGACCCAATGCAAAGTTGGAGCCATCAGGTCGATCCTTCAAATGTCTCGTCTTAATGTTGATGTTAGGTGAGTGTACACACTCAGTTTGCATTGTTTACTGCACCTTCAATATGTGATTCCCTAGGAACCCTTTTTTCCCTTCCATCAGAATCTATAGCGAGCAAGCCCTTTGTGTACAGAGAAAGTCCGAGGTTGATTATGAGGGAAAACTTTATGATGGGCGGCCCGGTCAGTAAAGTGGGCCCAGCCATAGCTCTGACCTTGAGAACTTTATTTCTTAACATGGAGTTAAGTGTGGGGAGGATTCAACCCACATTGTAGGCGTGAATGGTTGCATGCCTAAATTTAGGATGAACAATAGGAAACAAATTGAAATTAATGATTTTTAGAAGGATCAACTTCATTGGCACTGACGTTAGTAGCCACGTGACATTATTCAAATCCTACCCACCCTACTTTACAAGTATGTATTTGCAGTGTCATATTGTGGTTCTCTAGACATAAAAGATTTAGGGTAGTCCAATTACTTTGTCTATTCTATTCTATTCTCCCATTTGGCTAAGTGGTTTTATATACATTTGGACATTCTTTATCCGTTGGGTCTTAAGTAGAAACAACATATCATTATCATAGAAAAACCTCAGTCATCATATCACTCTTAAGTTCTTTAAGGTTTATTCTTTGTGACTAGAATGTAGTTTGTCATGAATATTATATATGTCATTGGCATGACACATTACCTAACAAGTTGCTATGTAGCTGCATGCGGCCAGGGCCGGAGTGCTGAGACCCAGCGTCATGCTTCGGGTCGGCAACATTCGCGTAACCCGATGGTTTGATCGCGGTATGCGCAAAGAATACAGCGGCGGCTCCGTCACGTGCGGATCCGGTACCAGCTTGCGGAGGCCACCACCGTCTGGCGCTATCGAAGGACACAAAGGCGCGGTGCCTTGCACCTGCTTTGTCGGGGAGATGTTCGGCTGCTGGACACTCATCCTCGAACCTTTTAGCGAGAGTGCTTCGAGAAGGCCCGGCCGGCCTCTGAGGACATCACGCACGAGGCTGATGGGAGCGGTACTGCAGCGGCTCTATGACCCGCCCGAGGCAGCGTGCGCCCATACCCCGCAGGATGGCCCCATTGGTTCTGCGTGGGCCGAGGATGTTGAGGAGGGGCACGCAGCGGCTAGCTAATGGGAGGCGGTGACCTGCGATGGTATGCGGTAGGAGTTACTCAAGTGGGCGGCTTGTCTTGCGATCCTCACTACCTGTTCAGCAGGCATTGCGGGGAGGTTTCCCCAGGCAATGGACCCTGGCGAGGGTTGTTCCCATTCTGGGGCCCGGGCGACCCCTGCTGTCAGGCCAGTCTGGGGCGATCATGGTGGGTTAGGTATTTGCCAAGCATTTGGTGGCATTCTCGGCGGCGGTTGACCGGCGGGCCGGCCGGATGTCACGAGGAGCCCTCCTACCAGGCGGGTTTCGACCCACGCTTCCTCCCAGCGATTGACCATATCTTTCTGACTGCGGGCGATTGAAGGCAGTAGGAATCGCCGGTACGGACTTGTATTCGGCGCTTTGTGGACCGCCCAAAGGCTTTTGATCGGTCCTTCCCCAGGGAAAAGGCGTAGGCTAAGGCTGCGTCAGCTGGGGCTCCCGCTGCCTGTGCAGGAATGCCATATACAGGTTGTATGAGAGTTGTTTTGGCAGGATGCGTGGCCAGACCAAGCATTCACCCACGATGTGCTCGAGGGTCAGAGCGGTTGCCCCCTCTACGCCAACACTTTTGGCCTCTACATTGTCGGTTAGAGCCACAGCTTCTCTTGAGCATGGGGAGATGGCCTCGACTTTTACTGCACGGAGTCATCATGACTCATCCTATCTCACCGGACAGCGTTGGCTGTTGGCCCACACCCGAAGCTATGCGGTCTCACTGCGGATGCCCTGAGCACATTTTGTCGGGCTACAGAGACATGCTGGCGTCAATGCAGCCCAAGACGGGTGGTTCTCATATCCTCTTCCGTCACCCCATGCCTCTGCACTCACATATGGCGGGGGCGGCGTGGGCGTCCGCCCACCTAAAGTACCTAGGGGTGGAGTTCCCCTCCTCGCTCTGGCGGGAGGCGTCTATCCCGGCTTGGTGGCAATGAGGCTGAGAAAGCGCTTTATGCCATGTGAGAACTCACGGTCACCCGAGGCGAGCTATATGATTGGGGCCATCGGTCACATCACATTCGGCCTTGAGTCGGGCACGTCATGCAATGCGGGGTGAGGTTTGGGGCGATCGTCTCTGGCGACACAGGGTGACTTGGAGGCAGTGCGAGAAGGCATTTTTGCTTGCGGGCACTTAGGGTGAAACGGTCCCCTATCCCGGTCTGCTGCGAAGCTGGATTCTTGCCCTTAAACTTCGGCGGGCAGCCTTGATAGACACATAAGTCTATTTTGAGAAAGTGGATTCTTATGGGTGATGCACAAATAAGCGCGGCTTACTTGTGGCCATGAGTCGCGGCTTGGGCTTTGTTGGAGAGGTAAGAGATCGATTAGTTACCTTGAGATGGAGCGTCTTGGGGAGCCACCAGTCGTCTGTTGGAGTCGCGTGACGTCGTGACAGCCTGGGGAGTACCTAGATGCTTGTTTCCTTGGCAAGCTCGGGACCCCATTGCTCTAGAGCAGGTCAAAATGGCCCATTACAGGGAGCACATCAACCCCGCGTGTTAGCAGGGCCCATGACTCTGCGTTCCCGGTTGCCCCTGGCAGACTCATTGCCTCCGTGCGCCGCAGTGCCCACCATCTTACGCGCTCGAGGCAGGCGGTGGATTGGGGGCTCCCCGCCGGGGCGAGCTGCATGGAGTCTTTATCAAGCGGGGTGCCGTGAGGATGAGTCTCACACTTTCGAGTTGCCCGGTGTTCGGTCAGTCAGGGCGGATCGCTCCCTTGAAATGCGGTAGGGCGTGCCCTTGCATTTCTTGATGAACCTGCGCCGTCGATGCGTGCCACAGGGTCATACATCGAGAATCGCGGACCTGCGGAGTCACTTTGGTGTCGTGACTAGAGCACTACGAGGGGGTGGTGCATGGCTGGCCATATATTGGGATGTTTACATTTTTATATGATTAGCCGCGGTTTGGCCAATTCTTTGCCAGTTTTCCCTCGAAAACCCTTGAGCGGGGTTTTTAATCGAGCGATAATCCGGCTAACTGCGTTTTGTGGGTCCCATAGGCAGATTGAGGGTCTCAGTGGGCGATAAAAAGTACCTTCCTTCCTTCCTTCCTTCCTCCAAGCTTATCTGACTAAGGGTCTATTTGCACCCATGGTTAAGTTTAGTTAAAGTTAGCACACACCATTAAGTTAGAAGTTAATAGTAGCAGGGTGATTTCTTCACACAAAAGCTAGTTAAAAAAAATTAATTAAGCTAAGGATTAGCGAGGAAAACCATTTTGCTTTTCGTTTAGTTAAAAAATTAGTAAAAAAAACTTAACTAGCTAACTACTGGCTTTCGAACATGTCTAGCGAAAGTTGGCAGAAGGCATAAATTAAGCACATATAACTACATTAAAAGTGACCTCTAGAAGTGAATTTAACTTCTAGTGCTAAGTTCGATTCATTAACTTTTAGTTAATTTTGCTAATTCTTAGAAGACAAAAGTCTTTGAAGACAAGTTTAGTTAGTGGTTTTGGTTAAAAAGATTAACTAATTCTTAACTAAATTTCTTAATTATATGCTAACTTAACTAGTAGTGTGAATGTAAATTACGTTAAAAACCATAATTTAGCTTAACTTAGCAGCCAGATTGAAGGTACCCCTAAGCGCCTTTATGTTTTTTTAAAATGCGCATTGATCTTTACCATGCTTTTTAAAAGTCACGCATTGGATTATAATGTAAGAGATTAAGGAAATGAGATTTGAACTCATGCACAAATGAAACAAGGATATATGTCGGCCCTAAGTCAAGAGGCGGTATCACGGAATTGGGTTCTCCATATAAACCATCCAGCTTCAACTCAACAAATGTTTTATACCCCTAATGAATGAGGCACCCAATGTGTTTGGCCAAAGGTTTTACAATAAACCATGGATTCATAATAAGGCGGATTAAGCAGTTCGTTAGGTCCACTTTTGAGGGAATCCTTTTTTTTGAAACATAAGCAACTACCAAAATATATGCTCAAAAAGCGACCGTTCTCGCCAAATCAACGGGCATAGAACCAAAAGCAAATGGACGGTTAAAATTGTCTTATCACAATTTAGACTCATCCAAGCCGTTGAGGAGGGTACAAAATTTTATCCCTCCTGTTTTGCATTGTTCATCATCGTAACGGAGCAAAGGAGCCCTGGCTATAGCGACCATGGAGGAAACTTGATCCGGGCTTGTAAATCGGATACAAAAGAGCTGTACCATGCTTGGAGACATGGCTCTGCAGAAGGAGCCGCTTTACCTACTTTGTAGGGAATCTTTGCCTTCTGTCGTCGTCGTCGGTGGCCAGGTCTTCCCGATCCTTTATTTCCTGCATTATGTTTTTCCATGCTAGGCATTCCAAGCTTATTTGCCTTAGATGTCAGTTCAATGATTCTGCAACCTTGCTTTTGGGGAGTTCTGGCAAATCATCGGTTTTGGAGAGCATTGTTGGCGCGACTTTCTTCAAAGGGGAGTTCAGGTAGTGGATTATGGATTGTCATGTGTATAGTTTTTTAGTTCGATATAAATGATACCGTTCTTTTGTTAAATGCTACAGGAATTGTCACCGACTCATTCTGCAGCTGCATATGAAAACATCAGAGGGCCCGGAGTATCACCGGGCTACTTCATATTCAGAGGAGAAAGGTTTACAGATTTTGGTAACCCTTGGACGCTTTTGAATTTTGTACATGTTTCCGTTAGAGCACGTAGGCGGGCATTCTAATAGAGATCTTGATCAGACTTTCAGCGCTTGTCAGGAGAAGAAATACAAGATGAGACAGACAAGAGTAACAGGGCGTAATAAGCAGATTTCTCCATACCTATCCATCTTAGCATCTACTCGCCAAATGGTATTATTCGGACTCTTAATTTGCTGGACAAATTTATTTTTGCTCTGACATAATGTGTTTCGCAGTTGTTAACTTGACTCTCATAGATTTACCAGGCTTAACAAAAGTTGCAGTAGGTATGTGACGTGATGAAGTGTTTTCTTTTTCTTTCAATGCGCTGACTTTTAGGGATAATGATGCGTGTTTGTTTATTATGATATATAGAAGAGGGTCAGCCAGACAGCATCGTTACTGATATTGAGAACATGGTTCGTTCATATGTTGAAAAGGTATGCAGAGATAGAGAATAGAAAGCACTGTTTTTTTTTCATTGTATCTTTCACAATGTGAACTATAACTTTAATTGCAGAAAAATTCAATTATACTTGCAATATCTCCTGCGAAGACAAGATATACGCCTTCAGATCTGCGATGAAGTTAACTGCGTGATGTTGACAACAGGTATTTAGAATGATGACAATGGATACATTTGCCATCTCTAGATTAGGCGACTTAAAAAGAGCTATATAACTTTTTCTAGGTAGAAAGCAAATTTGTAACAGTACATGTGCCATTTTTAGATTAGAGTGTATATTGCAGAACTTAAACACTAAATATAACTGTCCCAGGTGAAAAGAACATTTGGAGTCTTGACAAAGCTGGACCTTATGGATAAGGGCACCAACGCACTTGGCGTGAGTTTTCAAGTTTGTCAGTCAGTTTTACGTTTTTGTCTTCCTGTGTATGATGTGAGTTTAAAATTTGTCAATCAGTTTGTGTTTTGTTACCCTGTGTAATGAGCTGTTTCTTCAGTAAAATGAAATTGAAGCATGTGAATATAGTTAGAGGCTGCTTTCTATGTAGTAGCCCTTCCACTCAACTGCTATTAATACTCAATTGTATTCTATGCTTGATCTTCTCGGTTAGAAACCGCGTCTATGTCTGGCAAAAGCGGAGTCTCAACTTTGCTATTAATACTCAATTGTATTCTATGCATGATTCCATTTTGTTTTGTTACATAAACTCAGAAAAATTTCTTCTGTTCATCCCTCTGTCATTTTATGAATTCTGGTTAAATTTTCCATTTTATTCATTTTTGTTGTGCTTATGGATAATTTCTTGTATGACATACTAGCAGGTCTTAGAAGAGGGCGAGCATATAGGTTACAACATCCTTGGGTGGGAGTAGTTAACGTTCACAGGCTGACATAAACCAGAGTGTTGATATGGTAGCAGCAAGGCAGCGAGGCGTGCATATTTAAGCTCATAGTCCAGAGCCATAAACATTTATCTAGTAGAATGGGATCAGAATATTTGGGCAAGATTTTATCTTGGTAAGTGCATGAATATGAACAAATTAAAATCATTCTGGGCTGCTCTTGATAGTGCGAATTCTTAACATTGTTGGTGATATCTGCAGCATCTAGAAACGTTATTAAAACCGCATGCCCAGTATTCAGCTCTTATAAATAAGTCAATTGATGAGCTGGAGACAGAGCTTGATCAACTGGGCAAGCCTGTGGCTGTCGATCCTGGGGTAATGATAATTGCTGCTTGTATTTTGCCTTAATCTTGTTATAATGCTTATGCGTCTGTTCAGGCACAACTTTATACACTATTCTGGAGCTTTGTAGATTGCTTATGATCATGTCTTTAAGTCTCACCTGGATGGCAGGTAAACTAATTTTCTAAAATAAACACTTTTTATTGTGTTCTGTGTTTGTTGATCTTGAAGTTCTTATAAAGGCTTCTCATGTTCTATACAGCCGTCCAGGTGTGACATCTACAGTCTTTGATACTCAGCTTTCACGCAGCTTTAAAGAAGTTGCCTTTGATCGGCACCTATCGGTACAGAGATAATACGAAGGTTGTGTTAGAAGCTGATAGCTATCAACCACACTTGATAATGAACAGGGATATGATCTTATAGAAGGTGCTCTTACTCTTTTTCAGAGGTCCTGCAGATCTGCGGTTGTGGATCGCGGTGGTGGTTTCTGTCTGGATCTTTGACAAAAATTTTCTTGGTGACTAATATTTGTCTTGATATATATGTATAGGTGCATTTTATACTGAAAGATCTAGTCAGGAAAGCAATTTCTGAGACGATATGCTCACCACAGAGTTTGATCCATGGAGTGCTTACTAAAACCAGGGGAATACTTGAGGCTTCGTGTTCCTGTAGGAACTGAAGCGTTTTCCATCATACAAGCTGAAATTGCAGCTGCAGCAGTCGAATCCTTGAAGGCTTAGAAGAGACAGAAAAATTTGTCATCTTTGGTAGATATGGAGATAAAGTTATGACAGTGGACTTCTTTAAATTACGCGCACTCAAGAGGGAAATGGAAAAGAGGAGGAATGCTTCTTCCACAACATCAGATCGATATGGTGAAATACATTTCTTGGAAAAATAGGTGAGTAATCTTGCTTTCTTGTTAAACAGCCTTCAGGAACTAACGCTTCCCAATTATCAGGATCAATGTTTCTTCATATATTTGGATGGTCTGTGAAACTTTAAGAGTATCAATCCCAAAGGCAGCTGTACACTGTCAAGTTAGCGAAGCCAGGCGTTCACTTACTTGACAATTTCTATACACAAGTTGCCAAAGAGGTATGTCTCTTTCATTACCAGTAGCATAATAAAAGTATGTCAAGGTAATGCGTTTGAGCTTAAAATGAAATATGCAGGAAACAACTTTCACAAATGCTTGATGAATCCAGCCCTAATGGAAAGGCGAAGTGCATGTACAAAAAGGTTAAGCGCTTTATAAAGCCTGTGATGAATAGATGCAGTCGTTTGGGGCAAGTGAGCATGTGTTGAGACAGACAACATTTTGTTAATGCCAGATGTATATTCCCCTGCCTTGTTTGATTTTTCTTCTCTAAGAGGCATACTAAGCTCTGCGTGACTTTGAATTAGGGTATGAGATGGCATCTGTTTTTGCCATCTTTTGTGCACTGAAGTCATTGGATCAAATCCTGTTTGTCCAGATTCAACTTTTATGGAAGCGATCCAGCTTTCTAAAGAACTTCCCTTGATTTGTATAGCAAGGCAAGTTCAATTTTAGTGCTGATCGAAAAAAGAAACATTAGCATGTACCCAGCCTTAAAGGGGAAGAAAAGAAGTACCAGGGGCAACATAGTTTTGAAATCCTGATATCTCATACCTTATTCCCTGCAGATCTTTGATCTGCATCTGCCTCAGACATGCCAAAGAGCTGATATCAATAACATGCAACTACCTAGAGTGTCATCTTGCAGTTCATGTATATTTCCATAATAAGTTCTCTGTATTGAAGTTCGTTCTTTGACATCTTCATAATGTATAAATTTGATTTATTTGCACTATGTTAAATAATTTGAATAATTATATGCCAGATTATATAGCAATTAAGTAGCGAAAAATTAGAGATACCTTTCTGGTGAAGTTACTAGTAAAATTTCTTTGGCTATCTGTTACGGGAGCACCAAAAATTTAAAGATACCTTTGTGGGGAAGTAACTTAGGAAAATTTGTTCGGCTTTATGTTATGGTATTTGGTGTTTCCAAATAATAAGTAAAATCTTACTATTGGAAGTTAAAATCAGTTGAAATCAAATGCACTTGATCATGGTTGTGGACATTCTATTTATAGCTCATTATTTCTCTTTAATCGGCAAGCTTTTGGATCAATGAATTCATGATCGTTGATTTATGCCTTGTGAGTACTGACATAACACGCAAGTGCAAAAGCTTAGGAAGGGGGCAGGAGCATGCATCTTTGCCCTCCATTCAGCCTCATGGGTTTAGCTTCAAATGTTGATAATCAGGCACCGGAGTTGATAATCCAACTCCTGGACCTTTGATATTTGAGCTATATAGCCTGCCTAACCTCACGATAACTATAACTGAACTATATGGAATCTCTGATAACCGAGCTATGGATGAGGAATCTTGCATGCCAGTTAAACAGGATAAACACCCTATTACCTCCAGAAAAGCGGCATGGACATGGACATGGACATGGACATGGTTTATGGACATGGAATTGAGCAAGGCATATAAGTATGTATTTATTAATTTCCAACCACTTGAAGTTTGAAGACATTCTAATCACTGTTTATCTAATAATATAAAAAATGAATTCAACATATGTACAAAAAGAAAATAGTAATAACAATCACAAAGATAAAAGCACATGGAATGATGCATGATTAAATCACGAATGTGGCGCAATAAAATAAGCCAAGTTAGCTATTTACGTAGATCCAACTTTCTAACAATCATGACAATGGCCCAATGTATCACGATTGTTTGTGGCCTTTTAGATCACTAGCATCTTCCTTGACCATGATCTTGATCCTTGCGAGGGCTTTGCACTCTTGTCAATCTTTGGATAAAATATGCAACGTTGACCTTCAATCTCATTTTATTGTCGCCGAAAATCTTTGCATGAAGTTGAGTTGCTTGCATGATTAGAATGGGGGTATAAAATATATTTCGACATTCATGCACTCTCACTATCTGACATCAATAATCGCCTTTTTGAGTTTATCTTTATTACATAGGCAGGTTATGAGTTTATGTTGATCTCAAAAGCATCACTAGCATGCCAACATAAAATCAATGCATGAGGTGGGATACTGTTTAGATGCGAGCATTAGGAACTTCGGCGGGATAAAGCGTTTCTTAAGCTAGTCATCAGTACTTGAATCTATCGTACTAAGATACTTTTTATTGATCACCATCAACATGATATTTAAGGTAGTAAGAATGACATGCTTTGTAAATACTGAAACATGTACATAATTCTCTTGAAGTTTGGGAAAAGTATAAAGGAGTCATCTGATGGGGATGGAAGGCAAGCCTCCTTTGGTGGCGAACTATATCCCACCCTCATCTTAGGATACTCTTTTCCTTATTCTAAAGAGGTGTTCAATAAATGCAACTTCTTTTCTTCATTTCTACTATTAGATGCATGACATGCAACAATTTATGCGGTTACCTTGCCATGCAATAGGCAATATCGTATCAGTCGTCCCAACCGGGCGATCTCCCCAAACACAACATTGTCGCACGGCCATGGGATCTCGACATCAAGCATGTTTATGTATAGATGCTAAATCACAACTGATCAAAAGCCATGATTGGATAAACTGCTAGCCTCGATTGCTTTGGGATGTTGCAAGTAGATGTCACGATAAATATCAATGGAAATCTTAATCGCATTAGTTCCCCGGCCTCCATTGAATAATACGGATGCAATCCTAAAGGAAGCTTAATGGCAAGAGCAATCCACCCTCCTGCACATATATCCAAGTAAAAAATGGCTAATATAGGGAGGAAGAAGTTTGTATGAAGCAAACATTATATGGAATTGATGGAATTGCTCCAAAGAGTTTATTAATGGGCACTATAGACTTCAACAAATGTGTGACTTTCTTAATAACAAAAGTGAGTTAATCTAGCCTAGTATTTCTTAATAAGATATGGGTACCAATAATAGCTGAAATACTGACACCATGTATTGCTTTAGTCTTTAATTCCCATTCACCATGTGGACCCTAACCAACCCTAAACCCTAATCTGACCAAACCATATTCCATAAATCCCATTTAGAAACCCATATTTGATAGCAAACACAAAAGGTAGTCACATGTTTCACCAAGATATATAGTATTGGTAGCGTGATTATAGACCACAAACTCTGGAGACATAAACAAATGCTCAGAACACTCTTCTATTTGTTGCTTTCCTAATGTTAATTAAAAAAGGGAAAAAAAGAAAAGAAAAGAAAACATAATCTTACCATTCCTAATTAGAGATTGGGGACTTAAAGGTTCAATAAGCAACTCTAAAAAAAACGAGTGCGGCTCTACAGGCGGGGCTTGGATATAATTTTTTAAGTAAACTTGTTGTTGGGAATATTGGACAAAATATCTTCAAATAATAAATTCAAACATAATATAATTCCTTGTAGGTAGATAGAAGTCGAGTGTACTGTTCTCATATAGGGAATATATACAAAGATGATAAGATAGTGCAAAAGGGAAGTAGTATGCGCGAGGTGATCTACCTGTAGGATTGAGATTCTCGGGAGGGAGGAGCATGTATGCATGTTGTTTTGTATGGAGTTTGGACCTTTGGTTTAAGTTTTTTATAGCAGTCTTCTTGAGGTTCTCAAATCGGCGTTTCTTAGTCTCCAGCGGTTTCCTTTTCTCTTTCTCTTGAACCATGTGAGGAGGGGCTTCTTCCCTCACGAGGGGATGAACAATTCTTGGCGTTTTCATTCTCCTCTTTCTATTGCGGCGCTGCGGTTTTTTTGGATTGGGCAATTCTCTTTAGTCGCCCAGCATTCTTAAAAAGTTAAGTAGACTTCTCTTCTTATGTGATTTGAATTACATGATGTAGTCCTCATGAGAATGCGAATCGATCCACATTAGAGAAAATATGGGATATAACGTCCCCTAGAAATATTATAGGTTATTTTCCTATTTTCCTGGTATATTGGAGAGCATTTATCCTTCATAAATATAGAGAATCCAAGTGTATCCTTTAGAGCCCACGTAGACCTATCCCATTGTCTGCGTCATTTGGAGAGAGAGAGAGAGGGAGGAAATCTCGATTAGGGTTCCCTCGAATCCGTTCATTGAATCTGATGTCTCAGAGTCGCCACGAGATCTCCTATTCAAGCGAGGTTAATGCGGTGGTTTTCCAAGGCAGCCGGTCTGCGATTTGAGCTTTCGAGATCCAAGGTTTAGGGTTTAAATATTAGTGTGAGTTCAAATTTGAATTTCCTTCATGCATTGCTCTGAAATTTTTTGAATCATAGTTCAAATTTGAAATTCCCTCATTGCATTTGCAGGAAAAATTTGAATTAGAGTTCAATATTGATTTTCCCTTACTCTAAAGTGCTGGAAATTTTGAATTGTAGTTCAAATTTGAATTTCCCACTTACACGAAAACGATTTTGTTAAATTGATTATAAATCAACAATGGAGTTTTAAGGATGGATTTCGCTAAACTACAGTCGTACCATGGTTCAAATGAATTACCTTGCCTTCGCCAGAATTTGCAAAATCTCTTGTCAAGTAAAGAAAGAACATAATGCTGAGATTGAGTGGAGCCAAAAGCATCTTGCGATATCACGGGCGGTGGGGGAGAATTTCCACGAAATCATTCTGGGTAATGTCAAATTTTAATTAATGTGTCAAAAGCCTTGTGAGGGTTTGTTTGAGGGAAAAGTGGGCTGCTAGGCTCATTGTGAGAGCACGGCACAATCTGATTTACAATTAATTTATCAAATAACAATTGTCACATTACTTGCATTTGAGAACCGCGAGTTGTCTAGAATTGAGAATCGATTAAGCGACAAAGAAAAGGATAAGCGGAGTCAGCGACTAACAAAAATTCTCAATTGGAGAATGCGTATGATGTTTTGACAATGTGTCAAAGCAATTACAGTTCTGGAACTTTCAGCAATGGCGAGATGCTAGAAAGAATGTAAAGCTTGATGTCGTGTCATGCGGAAGAGGTGGAGAGATCAAAAAGAATTTGTTCTTGGTGCCGAGAGAGAATAAAAAGAATTCAAGCCAATTGAAACACTTAATAATATTAAATGGGGCTGCTGAGAGAATTTATGCTATGGAAGCAAGTGCTACAGATCAGTAAGAGAAAGAAAGGTGTGAGGAAGAATGTTGGCGACATTGTAAGAAGTATTGCCACAAAAATACTGATATTAAATTCACGCGAAATTCCGGTTGAAGAAACACATTTATGGACCTGCTTCTTCATGAAATTGAGTTCTAAAATGGATGCAAATAAATTCCAATGCGTATGGTCTGCTTTGGAATGATGCAATGACTTATAGGTACTCTTCAAACTTAATTCGGATACATTGAACATGGTTGGGACAAATAAAGAATTCATATGGATTTCCAAGGCCACTACATACGAGAATCTTAGCCGGGGCAAGGAGAAACACTTGGTTGAAGAGATCCTTGGAGAATGCACTCAATCAAAGTCTTGAAACACCATTCACTATTTTAGGGGGCCAAGATGAAGGTATCCCACAATAATGACAAAATTATAAGTCTCCATGGGAGAAACAGCTTGTGGTTTGACTTGGAGAGCATTCTAAAATTTATGTTAGTTTTCTATAATATACATGAAGATAGCATTCAAAACGACCAGCTGGAGGTTTTGTTTGAAGCTTGATGAAATGGAGACTTCGACCAAAGTCAAGTATGAAAAGGGTGTCTTTGTGAGTCATGAATAGGGCATTCCTTTGCGGTGTAGGCTGACAAAAATGTTAGAAAGGAAGGCTAGAGACTTCAGGAGTGGTTTTCAAGTAATCGAGGAGCATCACGTGGTGGTTGGGCTGCTTTTTCAAGTTCATAAGAGAACAATGAAGTCTTTGAAATGGGTCTTTGGCGACGAGGTATACCTATGCCCGTGACGGCTATAATAAAGAGTAGAAGGTTTGTGTTGGAAGGTTTTGGTTCTTTTTGATTAATTTCCACACAGCATCAGATGGCAGAAGCCATGTATAATATTAGGTCTTAAGTTGCAAGGAGCTTCTCGAATGTGCTTGTATTGTGAGACTTTGAAAGAAAAAAATGGCCCCTCAAGGGGTACTCTCAAGTATGTCGAGTTCAGCTCACGATAGACACCTAAAGGATAAAAGTCGATCCCAATTTTACTTTATTCCCTTGGATAGAGTTCATTTGTACCTGCTGCATGTGTTAGAATAGTAGAAAAGATGATTTATTTTCGAGTTGTTTATGCAGGTGTGGGATGAAACAGCGGAAGAAGCTATTGAGCAGTGGAAACCCGGTATTATCAAATGCGAGGATTGCATGGTGGATGTGTGAAAGTGGAAATGGATGCCAAAGCGGTCCTCAATGGGGCTTCGGTTCCGACCAAGGTGTCTATTATTGGAGGTGAGAGGGCAAAAGCACTTTCTATCACGATAAGTGCCAAGGTGAGTGTATGGGACTTGAAGGAAAAACTTGTAGATGCAGAGATGGACAGAACCACTAATGGAAGAACCCGAGAAAAGAGCATGCATGAATGCATATACATCAGCATAATCATTGTTAGAAGCGATTGCTATGGCGAGCAGAAGCTGGAGATTTATTTCTTGTTAATGCATTTCTGAGCATATATGATGCATGGGGGTTACACATTATGTGCATATAATTTTTGCACATAGACCTTGGACTGGAGATAGGTATGGCTGACAGCCATATGGAACACACAAAGGCATGGAAAAATCACCAGCAAGCCAAGATGGTTTTAATAGGAAGACTTCAGCCCAGTGATGTGAAATCTAACTTCACAAATCTAATTAAATCCCATTGGTCCAAATGGGACAAATGGTTCTATAAGAAGAGTGCCCCAACTAGGAACATATGAAAGAGAATGTAGCAAGAGCGTGCCTACATGAATTTTGCATGATACAGTTACTATGAAGAGGCAGTGAATATGAGGCTTCCCGGGTAAGTCAGATGGCAGGGAACAAACTAAATGAGTGGAGAAGCAAGAGACAAAAGAATTGGAAAAAGGTATATTGTTATCTGATTTCTTATGAATCCTCAAACTTCATATGGCTGCATTTGTATCGGTTATGGCATGTCTTAATTTGTGCATACTCGAAACCAGTTGTATAGTTGTATTGTTGTGTCGATTTTTGTGCATATTCTTATTTCCATTGTGGAGATTTTTGTATCAACCATCTATCCCAAATTTTGTATCAAATTCTTGGGATGGAACTCGAAAACTTAACAATTAATATCGGAGTTCTTAATATCAGCAATCAATAGCGAACTTAACAATCAATATCAGTTCTGAAGGCTGTAAGGTGGACTACGAAACCCTAAATAAATTTGTAGTGGATTTGAATTATCCCACATGCTTAGGTGTTAAATAAACTTGGTCATATATAAGGTTGCTGTTTCAATTTGTATTTTTCAAATTTACGCAATACTTATGCGAGACATCGAGCTCCTTTTAGTATTTTCAATTGCAATACTTGTATGAACATCAAGCTGAAAAAGCAGATTCTAAAAAGTTTCCATAATACTTGTTACATGGCCCCAAACATAATTGGGCCATTTAGCTTTTGCATAATGAACAATACTAGTTATGTACTGCAAAATTGTGACCATAAAATGCTAGTTCAAGATTCACCATAAACTTCATAAGTTCCACTTTATAAAGTGTAGTTCAATTTTGATAAGTTCATGGTTCATAAAGTTTATGGTTAATTTTGAACCATATGAACTCATATATTCAAATGTGACCATTGACAAACTCATCGACCAATAGTACACAAACTTGCACAACCTAAACTAACAATAATAAAAAAAAATATATCGATTGGCCAAGCCATTGATTGCGTAGCGCGCCTTTTTAGGGCGATTACGATTACATTTGCATTGTACATCGCAGTCATTACACTTTCGATTAGACGGTGCTCTTCATCTTCCTCTAATTCCAGAACCATACCGAGTCGTACTTGAGGCATGGCGGAATCAAGATCACTTGCTTGAGGAGTTCCCATGGGCCAGTCCCCATGAATTCAGCTGACGTGAAGGGATCAAAGTATGTGATTTTTAGGTGTGTGGAGGTGGGGCGCCCTGCTGGATTGAAAGGGGCTGTAGTTTACGATAGGGTTCGTGGGTGCTGGGCAGAGTCCTCATTGGGCTGATGAGGCGGGCAAGAGAGCAAAGATGCAGGCTGGTTTTAAATTCCGCCCTAGACCATGCTCTTAGTCTGGGGTGTTGTTTGAAAGCAAACAGGCAAACCCACTCTATCTTGCATTCATAGATTTCCAAAAGCATTAGATGCAGTCCCACGAAGAGACTTGGGTATGAAGATGAAGCAACTTGGTGTTCTGAAGGGATGGAGACATATCCCAACTATACTACGAGGTAATAGTAAAGGATTACCGGTGATATAGCAGGAAGTCCAATAACACAATTGGCGTGGTGCCTTGTCCCCACTTTCTGTTGGGATGCGTATATAGGCGAGCTTGAGGATTGGCTATGTACCAAGGGTTTGTATGGCTCTGTGTTAGGTGATTTCCTTGTGCAGCTCCTCACTCTCTGTTGATGATGTGGTTACGATGGCGGTAAACCCGAAGGGCACTCAATCTCATCTTGACCATCACAGCTACATTTTATTGAGGCCGAAGCACATGAAAGTTAATGGCAAAATCAAGGTGATGGTTGTAGGGACTGTTCTGCTTGGGAATTCCACATACCGAGTGAAACCATGGAATTAGTGGATAGCTTCAAATACTCTGGAAATTTTGGAATTCTCAGCTAAGTTGGAAGGATTGCATTGGAAAAAGAGTTCAGACAGGCGACTTTGTACAGTATGCTATCAGATGTCCATGAGGCCTCTCTCACAAAGCTGGGATCTTAAAGATCTTGTTTAGAACAGTGGGGCCAGATTTGTTTTGTATGGCTACGCCGATTTGGGGCTTGAGGAGCTTCATTGCAGCAATGGGCTCAGGGTGAAATGGTGTTAAAAAACAACTTTCGCGGGAAGAATTGGGAACCAAGCTTCTGGATCCCTATGCAATAGTACTTGCGGCTGGTATGCTCCCTCTTGACGGAATACATTATCAAACTTTCGAACTTCATCACTTTCGAGATTAAAGTGCTTGACCCGGAATGGGTTATCGGGTGGCTTTGGTCGGTCTGCATTTGTCGGGATGGTATCATGATGTCAATTTATAGAGGCTGCGAAATGGGGGATTTCTTTGGATCTGACTCACGACTGCGAGGATATAGGAACTTCGTGATCTTATTGCAAACTTCGGTGATGAAATTATGGAAAGGTTCACAGAATGGTCACATACATTTGGAGTCAATCCTTTGTTGTTTCCTTCGACGAGGTATTTGAGTGCTCACATCCCAGTGTTAAAGCAATGCATAGCGAGATATGAAGCGAGTTCCCTGAAGTTACATGTTGGGCAGGCCGGATGAATGCAGTACTCAAGAAAGATGAAGGTTTGTGGGGTGTGTGAGACAACCTTGGTTGAAGGCGAGACTCACTCGTTTCTCATTGCCCGACATGAAGATATTAGGAGTGAAATTTTGCATAATAGATGCAGGTTTTCATCCCTGTGCAGTAGTCGATGAAGTTGGGTCTATATATTTTTAGGCGGTAGAAACACGGACACTTTGGTTTTAAATACATTGAGCAGAACCATGTACATGTCCTTCCATGACCTTCAAGGTCAACGGTGGGCGTGATTTTGTCTGTATTATTATTATTCGGACCATGGCTATACGGAGATGGTTATTCAAAGTACGGTGGCAATGACACAGCGTGTAGATAGGGATGCGCCTCACGGGCGTGCCTAGGATACCCCGTGTTTTTTGATGTTGTGCTTTTGTTTTCTCGACCATGTATGAATCTCCATAACTCATCTCCATAACATGATCTACCTCTTTTTGTGATGGAACATGCACGCTATACGAGCCTTTTGTAGAATAGTCCATGAGGCGGTTTGTTTTCGGAATATATAATATAGAATCAGTCATGTATTTCTTGTGTATTTCCTTCTGGTTATGAGTTTGTTCTTCAATGTCTTAAATATATTCCTGTTGTGTGCTTATGTTCCAGTATTCAGTTTTTACGAAACTCTCAAAGTTTTTGGAACATGTAATCTAATGTCTATTTGCATGCATCTTTGTGTGTACATTCTTCTTATCGCTTTAGATATATCCTTCAATGCATTTGTGATGTGAATACTACTATTGTCTTAAAACATCCAATGTTTATTGTCAATTAAATGTTTAAGTGTAAGTGGATACCATTGTCTCTTGAACTTCTAGCGTCATTGAACTTCAAAATACATTTAAGTGTGATAATGAATACTATTGTCTCTTGAACTTTAGTGTAAAGCGAATACCGGTATCTATTGAACTTCTAACTGTCATTGAACTTCTAAAGTTCGACATGACTAAAATAACCATA